>JASAUF010000639.1:7347148-8846973 GCA_030180095.1 Magnolia changhungtana
CCAGCTTCGAACCAAGTCGAATCAAGCTTTTGGAGTTGAGTCGAGAGAGCTAACCGAGCTAACTCGGTTCGTGTACACCCCTATCTAGACTATTTGTTTGTAGGTCTTATACATGGTTTTGCTAGTGTCCCTACCTTCAGAGGATTTAAGCAATGTTGGCACTTGGTTTATTTTCTATTACGTATAGTGTGTGCAGGCGTGCCAAAATCAATATAGCGGCTCGATTCAAACCTATCAACTTTGACCCCAAGTGCTAAAATAGCCAGATACATCAAACCCGATAGTATATGACCATAATTTGAGGAGATCAATCGCCTACTCAACCACTAGCAGAATATTTGTAATGATTGGGTGATAGTCAGAATGTGGGGTTCTTCATCCAAAGATGGGTTGCACCTTGTCTTTTCAGTATACTAGTGCATTCAAACAAAAGAAAATACTTACAATCGATTACAAAAGAGCGACTACAAGAATACTCTTTTGAAAAAACTACTTGTATTAAATACGGATCAAGTCTAGTGTATGAGCATAAACTTGGATTACAGCTAAGAGATTACTATCATTGGATTATCACTATTCTTAAGATAGACTGAGATAAGATAAATTGATAGATTTGATTTGTTTATAGGATTTGAGTGTCTTGTTCCACTAATCTTTCTACTATTTATAGATTTCTTCTGTAGTTATTCTTTTAACATTTACTTCTTTATTGGATGGTTGTGGCAACTGAGGCGTTGCTATCTAGATCATTTTGTTGTTACGTTTCTCCTTTTGACTGTTCCTCTTCTCTTGGCCAAGCTCTATTCATCTCGATCATGGCTTACTCTTCGACCGGATTTTGCTTCTGAATGTCTCAGCCGTACTGCTTTGTCGGTTATCTGATGATATGCAACAATAAATTGATGCCAATTATAATTCCGTAAAAAGTGCTCCAAGTATCTCATAAAATCTTTTTATACAACTCATCTCTCATGTAATGCTACATGTCACCTCTCTATTGGTTTTTCCTAAAACAATCAGAAATAGAGTACAACAAGCAACATCCACAGAGCTTTTGAATGACATGTGGGATTTCCGATCATCAATCCTGACGCAGGGGAAGAGCGTGAAGAGATAATGAGGAAGATCACCATATACCTCAAGTGTGTAAGCCTTGAATCCTCAAGGTGTAATGACTCTTGAATCCACAAAAAATAAAGAAAAATTTGAAATAATTTTATAAATGTCTCTAAAATGAAATTATAATGCTTTAAATAATAAAACCCAAACCCTAATTAAGATCCTAATTCAACTAAAACAAAACTTACCTGAATAGTAAAATTTACTAAAAATAGAAAGTTGTAATTTAATTTTGCCTGATGATTCTTGGCATGATAAGAAGAAAATCCTAATAAGATATCACATACTAAAACCCTAAGACAGGAGAGGAAAGTCCACCTTTGATTTTTTAGGCCTTAGGGCCACTGACGGGTGTATACGTCTAGATCCTTGTGTAGGATGTACATGTTAATGGAAAACTAGTTTTAAAACCATAACAGATAGTAAAATCGTGTACACTCGAGTTTGAGTGCATTAGCCGTGAATGGAGTAAACAAATAGCCGTGAAAGGAAAGTCCACCTTTGATTTTTTGGGCCTTAGGGCCATTGACGGGCGTATATGTGTAGATCCTTGTGTATGATGTATAGGTTAATGGTAAACTTGTTTTAAAACCATAAAAGATAGTAAAATCCAGTACACTCGAGTTTGAGTGCGTTAGCCGTGAATGGAGTAAACAAATAGTCAAACCACTATACATCTTGTGCAAGAGCTAAATGTTATCTTATCTATACTTATGCTTATGAGTTGATTCCTTATGAATGTTTGGTTAAAATGAAGCTTATGTGTTTGCATCATTACTTACATGGATATCACTATTTGGTTCTATAGACGTGTGCATGTTGGCATACTTTGATTAAAGCTATTTGTTGTACACATTCAGAATTTCTATTAGTGGTTTGTTGAACTTCCTAGGACTTAGCCATATCTTCTAGCTCCTATCATAGTGGTAATTGAACTTCAACCGTGATTTTACCTTTAACATGCATGGGTGCTTAACTAATGATTAAAATATCATATTTGTAGGCTTGGGTTGGGCTTTGCATGTCGGGTCAAGCTAAAATGACTAGGTCCAAGATCAGGCCAAACTTGGACTGTCTTTACATGCTGGGCCCAAGCTCTAGTAGGTCCAAGCCCACTCCAAACCCAATATGTACTAGTCGGGCTGGGTGGACCACCTGGCCAATTGAACCCTTAGGCTTAAGATTGTCTTAGTCCCAGAATTTGAACTGTTCGAGCCCAAGCCTATTAAGAAATTCACATTTGCTCGCCCAGGCACTGCACGTTGTCAGCCTAACCATTGTACAAACAAGAGGAATTACGTGATCCTCATGACATGGGTCGGGCTTTCGATGGGTCAGGTTCGAACCATGCAAAGGCAAATGCAAAAATTTTTCCAGCTCATTAAAGGGAGCCAAATCTCAAGTCTAACACTAGAAGAAACAGTGGGAATTGAACTCGTACGTTGAAAACTCTTTGGTAGCATGTGAACACCCTCCCCTGATGGGTGTGTGTAAGCTGAATTTGCGATACAGTAGAAGATTGTCTTTCACTAGATTATGTTTTTGTGATTGTGTGCAGTTGATCCTTTTTGGAGTGACAACAACTCGATGTATATGATAATTTTGGGCTCATGCATGCATTCAAATGAACTGGAAAATAAATGGACGGCCTGGATAAGACACATGCATCATGCGTTGGTCCCACGTAGTTTACTAACTCAGTACGCAATCTGCGGCCTAAAAGTTAGGCCTACCCACTAAATAAGTGGGCCATGCTTTCATAAACAAACGGACAACTAAGAAAAGCTAATTTAATGTTTTCTTGGTCGTCCAATTATTTTATTATCTGTGGGACCACCTAATTTGTCGGGCATGATTTTTTTTTTTTGGCATGTTATGTATACTTTCTGACTACATGGCTTGGAATGTGCATCAAAATGGGACCCACTTTCTATTTTCTCTTTTCCCAGGAGGGCCCACTTTTGGACGGCTTGCCAGAGCATTTTCAGTCCGATCAACGGTGGGGATCAGTGGACTAGGGCCATCCCTAAACGTTCATCAAGGAAAATATTTTGGCACGGTCAATCCAAATTGGGGCCCAATGGTCTGGATAATTCATTATAAACCGCACAAAGTCAGTGGCCATTAGAGCTGGGCATCAAGTCGAGTCGGACCAAGTTAGGGCTGACCCAACTCGATCCGGTTTTGAAATAGGCCTGACATGAACTCGATCCGACTCGGTACCAAGTCCAGCTTGCCTAACCCGATCCGAGTCTGGGTCTAGCTCAGACTAATCCAGATCGAGTCTGAGCCGATCGAGTTTTGGGTCGAGTTATACAGGATAACTCAAACTCGACTCGGTTTGAGTTCAGATTGGGCGAAGCCTACTTGGTTCAGACCGACTCATCCATTCAGTTCGGATTGAGTCGGGTCTGAATGAGTTGGATGAGCCGAGTCATCCTGTGTCCAACTCTAGTGGCCATTTTGCACATTGTCGATGTATATATTAGTGTGGGGACCATGTTCCTGGACCCTGGTGGCCATGGACCGGACTGAGTGTTGAATGGCTCTAGAGACTGGACCATTTACTAATTAGGCCTATGATTTTGGCTAATCTCGCCTATGATAGTTATAAAAATGGTTTGAAGACTCAGACGAGTCGGTAGGACCTGACCCGGTTCGATACCACAGGTCACAATGGTTGGTCCGAGTCTAGGACCCCCGACTCAGGCGAGTCTCTTCTCTCTACTCGACATTGACCTAACTGACCGGTCTGGGTCGGTTGGGCCTGACGATGGGTCTATTTACTGGTGTGGGCCCGACCAATATCAGTCCAGGACCCAAAAGTAGCCATTGCATCTGCACATTTTCCCACCGGCATCCTGTTTGGTAGACGAAAATACAATGTCACATGCACAAAACGTGACTAAAATTATAAAAAGATATGCGTGGAACGACGTGCATTTAGGGAGATAAGATCTTACAGCTCGAGTTCGTCTTGATTTTTTGGAATCTAGATAAACACGGGCTTATACTACGCAGTCGCCACTGACTTTAGTTGATTTGATTGGGCCATATGCTGCCATTGGATATGGTCGTCCAATGTATGTTGTGGTGTATGTGTGTATTTAGTGCGCATTTTGGAATCAATTGCAGTCCCAGTCAAGTTGAATACCATTGACCCTTGGCATTGAGATAGAGTGGCGGAATTAAATGGCGGTATACTGATAGTCTATTCTGCTAACCATCAAGTGCACCATTAGGCGATTTGCCAAGGATCGAGCTTTCCCTCCAATGAGTTCTCTGCCTTCGGAATCAAGAACTTTAAGAAGTGCAGCAAGTGCTACCTCGAATGGAAATGAACAATAAAGCTTATGGTTGAAGATGACAAGATTTACTACTAATTCGGATCACCATCTTGGCTGAGAAAAGCAGGGTGCTAAACTAAGTAGTGCGTTGAAAAGTGAAGAATAAGCAATACTGAAATTACAAACAAATGTCAACCCAATGTATGAGCGGAAGTGGATGATTCCTAAGATTATGATCTTCCTTCGGATCTCGCACACAAAAATAGATGAAAGGGAATTACAGTTACTGATTATGACTAAGTCGATCCTATGTAGGGTGAGGCTAGACAAGACTATTCCTAAAAGCTAAGGGGTCCATGCTGATGAGTGGTGCATATGATAAGTATCACAGGGGACTGGATAAGTAGCGTTGCCGTGGTGTTGATTGATTTTAGCTTGATTTAGTATTTTCTAGTTGATAGATGATCATTTGCGGTGTAATTTTATTATTATTATTATTATTATTATAAAATTCTCTAGTAACATTGTGAGAATAATCGTTGCTTATGTGGCGACATCATATGTTGCCAACTGTAAAGCGGCGATTGCCTTTAGTCGTTCGTGTTTTGTCATCGTCGAATGTATCATTATCAAGATAATTGGTTATCGATTGTGCATTGATGTTGATGTAGCCCTACGGTTCCTCGTTCTTATCCGTGAGATACATAAGCGACATAACTTTTCGAAGTCTGGTCATTAGTGAGTTATCCTTTGTATATTTAGCGCACATCATGAAAATTTCGTGCTTGACATGTGGTTGCATATGTATCATCAAACTCGGAGATACCAGATCTTACCAAAACAGAAGAACACTGATTGAGTGCTGCTCCTCCCTAGACCAAACTCCCTTCCCCGGTGATGTGGTGGGATTTGATTGGAATCGCCAGTCGCTGTCAAAGATAGGCTCATGCAATGCATAGTTGAAAGTTGTTTGCTTGAAATGCATACCAGGCCTCATCTCTAACAGAAGCCTATTGTCCAATCAAATCTTACCATGTCATGGGCAGAGGGAGATCGGTCCAAGCCAGGGTAGTACCCAATCTGTGTCTATGATGTAGAGCCCACAAAAAGCATGTTTGGCAACAACCTATCATCTAATCAAATTTGGCCATGTTAGGGACAAAAGAATCTCGATCTAAGCAAGGGCAAGGGCAGTATCTAATCCACATGTATTTGAAAGTTATTAGGTCGAGTTTGTTCTCGATAAGACCTTATCACATGGGCCAATCAAATCGCTCCACATCGAGTCACCACAAATATCTGTGGTGGCTGTTGCTGTTCAATTTGGAAGTGTGGCCGGCCACACATGTTACAAAAGGTTCGAATTCGGTCAAACATGTGCGATTAGGAGTGCCAAAGTTGTATTTGACTCGAATCGATTGAGCGCGTATGACCTCAAGTGCAAAACTAACTGGATTAAGATCATTCTTGTGAAGGTTGATCTGACTATTTAGCCATCAATTGTTCTAGCGATCAAGTGATTTAAAATGGGAGGGTTAGTCCTTTAGAATAAGATCTTTTTGCCTCAAGCTAAGGACTTTTTTCTTGCAGTGGCGATAGTTTATTAGGTCTCTTGGTGAATTAATAATTGATAGCTGAGATTAAAATGAATGTTGATTACCGATTTTATTGATTTGCACGTGAGAACAGTACAATTAGTAAAAAAAAAAAAAAACTAAGCAGAGAAAATAACTACCTACGACTGTTTGTACGAACAAAATGGCCGTGGATAATAAATACCAAACGGTCATGAGACGGTTGTGGTGTGAAGTTAGCAAGTTGTGATTGGTGATATATCAAGTTAAGACTTAGTAACTGGAATTCAACGGTGGTGGTTGTAGATATTTAACCTATTCATAGGGCGTATTACAATGGATCTAAACTAAGAATTCCGAACTTGCTACAGCATGGATGGATAGAAGTGAATATCTTAGCTAAACTAAGGATAGACAATATTGCACTATATATAGGGAGTTTTTTTTTAAATATTTTCTTTATTTATTTTTATTTTTATTTTTATTTTTAACTTGTTAGTACACCCCACTGTTAGTTCACACTTCACTATTAGCCACCCTACTAGCGATCGATACCAAGACCTCAGTGTTGAAACGAGGTTTGTGTGTGGCGAGGGCCCAATTTTTTTTTTTTTCCGAATGATGCTTTTATAGCTTCTAGGAAGCAGCGGTCGTGCATATATATGGGGTCATTTGGCACTATGGATTTGGGGGGATTCGAGTGGATTTCAAAGCCCCTAGTTGTTTGGCACCATAAAGTAACTAGGGGTTTCAAATCCACGGTGAGAGCTTGGATTACATCTAAAATCCTTTCAATAGTTGCATGTGTAATATGTGTGTCACTAGACTATTACCCTATTGGGCACATGGCTCACTAATGATATCCTAAAACAATTAGATTATCAATTGCATCACTATAATTACTTTAATATGATGATCGACGCCATCCAAACATTGTCCATTTAAATCAACGGTTAAAATCGTTGGTTAGTCACTTAGACATGATCTTGTGCTTGTGGCCCATCCAAGACTTGGAATTTCATCATTTTCAAGCAAAGTATATATTTCAGTGGGCTTATTTTAACCATTGTGTCAAACATTACATACGTTGACTAATTAGGGATATTAAAATTGATTCAGTAATTAAATTCAAACCCTTGTAAATATACCATGCATAACTACTTTTGGATTAAAGTTGATTCCCAATTTAGGGTGCCAAACACAATAGGAGGGTTTCGAATCCACGCTCCCAAATGGGCCCTAAGTTTCCACAACATGACATATTCGAATAATTGGCCATGAAAATTTCTTTGATTCTCTACACAAGCATAGCCTATTGCATACAAGCACATGTACAAAAGATCACATATGCTTCTTGCCCTTTCGGTCATGCATAGGAAGGTTTATTGGAGTCTGCACGTCACCGGACTCTTGTATAGAAAACTTTTTTAGAGTCCTCATGTCGCTGGGCTCTTTAATCTATAGAAGTTGCTTTTGGCAGGACTTTAACAATTAATATTCCTGCATATGCATGTCTCTAACTCCTTTTGAAGTTCATTTACACCATATGTGGCATGACTATTAAGTAGCATCTTCTCAACCACTTGATTTGGCTGTGATTGGTTGGGCGTAAACAATGATAGAGTGGCCATGCAATCTGCATTCATTAAACATAGGGTGATGCACTTGATGGATGGGCTGGATCTCATGCACGTGCAATTATTCTCCTTTTTAGGGATACGTATGCCATGCGTATTCCCATGTGAGCAACATGGCCACAGATTGTAGGGCCCACAATGATGTTTGTGAGAAATCCACCCCATCCATCCATTTTTCCAACTCATGTTTGGACATGAAACCAAAAATGAGGGGTACTCAAAACTCAAGTGGGAAGCACCACCCATAACAGTGGGAACTAAATGTCCAATGTTGAAACATTCATGGGGCAATAGAATTTTTGGGTAAGGCTAATGTTTTGTGTTTTCAGGTCATCCTAATGAGAATGACTTTATGAACAGTTGGAATGGCATATAAGCATCATACCAGGCCCATGAAAATTATCACCGTGGGCATGTCTTCTAACTTTTTTCCATGGTGTAGCCCACTTGGGGTTTTTATTTGACCATTTCTTGCCTCATGTCCTACCTTGAATTGAAAAGCTGATGGATAGGGTGGATTTGTCATAAACATCACGGGAACACATGCAATTCACGTCTCTTGTCAGGTGTACAAAAGATCGCTTAGATTTACTGGAGTCTTTAGGTCACCAAACTCTTGCATATGAAATTTTGTTTGTCTTCTATTGGGCATCCGCAGAAGCAAATTTCAAATTTGAATCACAGAGATTTAGCAAAAGTAAACAATGTAATCACAAGCACATATGATTTTTACGTGAAAAAACCTTCACAAAAATATCCACTATACAAAGCAACAACGAACCAATATAAAAGAAAAAAGTACAAGATATAGAATCACTTAAAATGCTCGAAATACCATTGCTTTCACTATAGGAAGGTTTTAATAGTATGCATTTTCCTCCGTAGTTTTTCTTATTGTGTGGCCTTGGGCCCTACCTAGCTTTTGCTTGTGGGAACTTCATATGGTTCTAGGGTGTCATCGTAATCCCCATTCGGGCTTGCACCATGCTCTATGGAAAGCGGATTGCCAATGACCACATTGCAGAAAGTTTAGAAGGTAAGGCCCGCGATAAAATTTGGGAGAAATTCACCCCATGTATCCATTTTTCCAACTCATATTAGGACAAGAAATTAAAAAATAAAAATAAAATGAGGCGGACCCAAAACTAAAGTGGGGAAGCACCACCAGTAAGTAACCGTGGGGACTGAATGTCCAGTGTTGAAACATTCATGGGCAATATAATTTTTAAACCAAGCTAATATTTGGTGTTTTCAGTTCATCCCAGTGAAAGTGACCTTATGAATGGTTGGAATTGCATTTTTCTGCTAACTTTTTTCAATGGTATGGCCCACTTAAGTTTTTGATTTCCCTAGTTTTTACCTCATGTCATAACCTGAGCTGTAAAACTGATAAATAAGGTGTATTTGTCACAAACACAACGGGAACGCAGGCAATCCACGTCCTTGTGTCCTTATTTTGCTTTGCCAAATAACTAACTTGTTTTTATAATGTATGTATCACAACGAATTTGGTCCTGTCAAGATGTCCCACCGGAACATGGCCAAAACGGAGCCACTGATGTTGTAGGGATAGGATTTCATTAGCTTTATCTTCTATGAGATTTGATCAGAAAATATTTGATTAGCTTTATCTTTGATGAAATTTGATCGGAACCCTTGAACGGCCTGATATAGAATCAGAGGGTCTGATGCATGTATTAGCAACATAGGACGTGAGGGGTTATCTGAATTCCAATAACAACATGCCACATGGCAGATGTAAGCTTGTCTGCTTGCTAAGCTCATCAGTGACGTTTCAATATCCTAGCCGCTCGCTCGAGTATGATTGCGTTCTTCTGGTAGGCAGAAATCTGCGAGATCCGCACCGCTCATCAAGCAGATCATCCTAACATGGCCCAAAAATCATGCTGCTCACCTCATCAACGCACAAGAATAGGCAAGAAAGTGGATGGTGGTCCACTTTGGCCCACATGATCAACTGATCACTCTGATTTTTGGGCCAGGACACGTGGCTTACCTGATGAGCAGCCCAATCTGGTTACTCATATCACATGCTGGCACGTGCGAGAATGAGTAGGATTCTGACAAACTAGCCTACCCGGACAAATTGCCCTTGCGTGCATCTTTCGTTGCGTCGGTTTTTGGGGAAGACATGGATGGGAGGTACGCCAACGCGATATGCGTGTCCCCTCCCAACATCAACTTCCTGCAGGCAGAAGCTACGTGTGGCCCACCGCAATGTCGGCGACAAATCCGCTCTCTCTATCAAAACGCGAATGGAAACTTGACCATCGAAGTATACCTAAGGTCCACCGTAATGTTTATATGCCATCTACAGGGTTATTTCTACTGGGATTAACTGAAAATGCAAATATTAGCCTGATCTAAAACTTCTGTGGCCACAAGAAGGTTTCAAAGGTGGGGATTAATCCCCAGTTTTCCTGTCGTATGGCCCACTTGATTTTTGGATCCCTTCATTTTCAGGATCCAATCCTAGTGTGCTCTGGAAAATTGATGGACGGAGTGGATGTCCGACAGACATTGCAGTGGGCCCCACATAAGCTTAGGTGCCTGAGGAAGGCAGCAGATTAGGTGCAGTCGTTACCGTGAGGCCCACCTTGATGTATGCATTCTATATCCACGCCCTCTTTTGCCGGATCATTTTAGGATATGAATCCAAAATGAGGAAGACCCAAATCTCATGTGGACCATATCATAGGAAACTGATGATTAAAGGTCCTATAATTAAAAACTATGAATAAATAAATATCAGCTTGATCTAAAAATTTTGTGGCCCATTAATGTTCAATTATCACTGTTTCCTATAATATGGTCTACCTGAGAATTTGTATCTATTTCATTTTTTTGGGTTCATAACCAAAACTGATCTCGAAAAATGGATGAACTGCGTGGATACAGAATACATACATCAAGGTGGGACCCATGGTAAGGTTCGTAGCGTTTGGGTGAGCCTAGGGCCGCACTTGATCCTCTCCCTACAGGAACAAGCAACTCACTCCGAGCTAATCAAATGTGGTGACGTGGCACTCAATAAATGAAGGAACTTGCCTTGGAAGATAATCACATGTCACTAGTTGGACACGTGGCTATCAATGAAAATGTAAAGGCTTTTAATAGTTGTTATGGAAAGATTCGAGCCCGTTATAGTTCCGATGACCAGCGTCTTCTTAGTCTGATCGGACTAAAGAACACCCGAAATAATGGACATTGATGAAGAGAGCAACATCCGAGCGCTCAAGCCGAGGGAACGACCCCCGTGCCGAGGGTTCATTCTCATCTGAAGAAGGATATCCAAGTCAAGGGCTCATCCTTGTCCTCATCCTTACACGAAGGAAGATACCCGAGCTAGGGGCTCGTCCTTATCCTCATCTTCATCTGAAAAAGAATGTCCCGAGTCGAGACCAAGACGGAACATTTCAAACTCTAAACTAAGAAACTGCCTTAAGCGGATGTGTCTGCCAACTTCGCCCATTGATACGCTACACGATTCTTGGATTACGCATGATGTCTCCACGATCCGAAAATGCTCCTGATTGAGCGAACCATGCCGAGATTAACGGACCTAGATCATCTGACAGTCAGGTATAAATACATTGAGACCCCATTGCTACAGGTACGCAACATCTTGCACTCTCCCTCTGCTTTTAAACTTAGAATCTGATTCCCTTAACCTAACTTAGGCATCGGAAGATCCCCTGGCTTAGCCAAAGTCTCCTTTGCTTACCCTTTGTGCAGGACCAGGGTCCATTCCAGGAACATAACACGGAATGGAGGGTGACCCAAATTTTATCATCAACAACAGTTGTCCACTTGGGCCCACCATGGATAGCTAAGGCACTGCCATAGACATTTTGTTACTCCATCGACCACAGAATTGAAATCGTACTCTCTTAGCTCAACCAATAATAGAGAATTGCACCAACGGTTCAGATTCAAACAAGGAAGCTAAATATTCGAGTGCTGAGCTTGGGACCCACTAGTATATTTGTATAACATCCAGCCTTTCAATGAGGTCCCCTTCACAATGAAAGCTGGACGAACCTAAAAATCAGGCCCTTGCAATGTTATCTATCATCCATCCCATCCATTAGATGAGCCCCACCATCACAATGGGATGCCCCAAATTCAAGCCCATAGGATTTTTGTGACAAACATAGCTGTTATTGCAATTTTAATGGAAAGATAAAATTAAAATAATTCATTTAAATTTTTTTTTTTTACTTTATGTTTAAGTTTTTAAAGTTTTTTAGTAATTTGTAATCAATACTTTCAAATATATTTTTTTTCATTGATATTTTCTATTAATGTTGTCAAAAAAACATCAAAATTTGAAATCTCCTAAGAAATTCATAAGCTAAGAGATTAACATATATACAATTATTATGTAGGCTATGTCATATAAGATAATTGATAACTATATAAAAATTTAAAATTCAAGTGTTGCTTCACATGATGATTGGATTTGTATGAATTTTGGGGGGACCAACTCTCATGGCACCATGACCTGATGGATGGGTTGGACACCTAAATAAGATTTAATAAGCTGCATGTGTATCACTTGTAGTTGAATAATCTTATTCTACAAGAACTTGTAAAGGAACTTATAAGGATGTGGACTACTTAATTTTGATGGATCGGGATAATTCACTTGCCGATGAGTTTTGAAATGTATTAAAACGTGAAAATAATCCAAAAATATCTTTTATAATAGGCTAAACTCGTAAATCCATTAATGGACCACCCATTACAGTTGTGATACAATTTTTGGTTCACATAAGTATCTTTTCATGATAGATATAGAGAGAGTCAGGGAGAGAGTCATGCTCACCTACGCACCTATTCATGTGCGCACCTTTGCACATGTGTCATGGGTGTCTAATCTAAACGGTCCATGTGATGCGGAATCCCATGAAACTCTAATAAACAAATTTTCGTCCTGGTCTAAAATTCTGGTGGGTCATAGCAAAGAGAAATGAAAATCAAGGGAGGAAAATGTTTTCATTTTTCATGGCCCACAAAAGTTTTGGATCAAAGTAAAACTTGGGCCCATGGGGTTTCATAAGGTGCTGCTTCACATGGACGGTTTAGATTTTAGATCTACATCATGTATGATGGGTTCTCAAAAAAATTGGCACCAGTTCCGTGAGAACTGGTGCATTGGTGAGTATATATATATATATATATATATATATATATATATATATATATATATATATATATATATATATATATATATATATATATATATTTCTTAAGTTATAATTTTTTACTTTATTTTTGGATGAATTTTAGTTTATTTTATTTTGTTTATGTATGACTTAAGTAGATAAAATTATTATTTTTAAAAAAATCTTTTTACTTTAAAATAAAATTACAGGGTTAAGATTATCGCATTTAACTCATAGTTTATACTGGCTGTAAAGTCCATATTAGTTTTAAAACTTTTCTTTTGTTACATTTCATACAAAATTCAATAACAAGAATTATAAATAAAGCTTATGTAACTTTATTTTTAAAAAAAAGAAAAAAAAAATAATTCCGCAAGCACATATTGACATATCATCGTGCCATCAAAATTGATGAGATCTTCGATCATTCACTGATTATTGCTTCTGCTTTTTTTTTTTTTTTTTCCCTTTCATTTCTAATGGAAGAATCTTTATTCTTGAATTGTGTTATATATCTTAATTTAAGAGCTTGATACAAGTATGTGCGATTGATGTTAGATAAATCAGGAACCCTCTCTCAAATATAAAGTAAAGCGGGGATTATCTTAAACCATCTATTGTCTTGTACACTTCATCCATGTGTGGACTAGCTTAGCTTGAGGCTACAGTATGGGTCCCACCTGATAGACAACTTGGACCTAGCACATGTGACACACTTGGTGACAAATGAAAATGTTCTCCAATAGGCATTCCCTAATTGGAGCTTTCACTCTGGCCCCATCCTTTTTCCCCTAACATCTCACACATGCAGGAGATCCAAGCCACCAAAATGATATGCATATACCATGAGGATACCATCGAAATCAACATATATTAATGGTCTAACTCAACATACAAGTGTGGCCCACTTAAATGAGTGGATCAGAGTAATCATATTGGCAGGTGTGGCCCATCTTAGCCTTTGAGCTAGTGTTAGCATCCCAAAACTATAGTAACTCAAGTGGATGTGATACAGCTGGCTGGTTTTAGAATAGTTCAAGTTGTGTAATAATAAGGGAAAAAAAAGAAAGAAAGAAAGAAAAAGACTCAAGTGGACGTGCTGTTTTTGCTTACATACAAAGTCATTATAAGATACAAATGGATGTATTATATACCATAATTTCCCTGCATTAGTATATTATTAGAGCGAGAGAGAAACAGTTGAGTGGGGTTCTGCGAAAGTAGGAGGTGAGTTATTTGATAGTCCGGCAAACCGTGCTGGTTGAAACACGTGCAATCCAAAATTTACATATGGCAAATGTTAACTCAATCTAAACCGTCAAAATTTCAGACATACTGTGGATAGATCATCACCCCAAAATCAAATCAAGATGATCCTAACGTTCCATTACTTGACATTTATTTATTGAATTCAACCGTCGAATATTTCAGTCGCAGCCATGAATTAGTTGTCCATTTAAATTTTCGCTTATAGTACATATAAATTAGAGTTATGCGGACGGTTATGTTTGAATTAGTCAATTCCAAGTCTCCATTAGTCTAGTAACAGTGTATCAACGATGGCACTCTTTCAGAGTATCAAAGTTTTCAATGAATGCGAATGGTTTTTTATAATAAAAAGAAATTCACTTGGACGTGTGCGTGTACCTGTAAAATAAGACAGGTGGAAGGGTTCAACGTCTCTAAGATCCATTGCTTCTGACCCCTCACCCGGTCACCCCTTCCCATTTTCCAATCAATGCACCTGCCTACCCATCAATCCCATACATGCACATCTCAATATCTCATTCCCTCGTCCTACAAAAAGAGCATGTATGTTTGCAGTGGTGGGCCATCTCATTCTACCTCCGCCAGAGGATAGGGGTTTTGTACTCGGGTTTTTCATTTTCTGCCCATGTGACGACGGATGGTACTGTTGTCTCGCTGTGCCAACCTGGTCAATGGGTGCAGGATCGAGGCGGTCCATCACGTGGGTCTATCAGGGTAGATGTCTTTTCCAAAGATTAGGCTAGACCGTAGTCACGTGGGCCACCACGTTGTAAGCAGATGAACAGCATGGGACGTGGATTTCATGGAAAGGATTTGACAGGAAGTTCCTCTGGTGGGATGATAGGTGAGGCCCACCGTGATGTTTGTAAGAAATCCACCCCGTCCATCCGTTTTAACGGATCATCTTAATGCATGAGATCAAAAATAAGGTGGATACAAAACTCAAGGCGGTCACACGAGGGGAAAACAGGAGAAAGAATTTACTACCGTTGAAACATTCCTAGGATCTACCATGATGTTTATATGTCATCCAAACCGTTTATAAGGTCATTTACACTGGGATGAACTGAAAACACACAAAACTTAACCTGATATGCAATTTTTTGGCCACATGAATGCTTCAAATGGTGGTCACTGAATCCCCGTTGTTTCATCTTCGTGCGTCCCACTTGAGTTTTGGATTACCTCGTTTTTAGTTTCATGTCCTAAAATGTTATATCGAAACAGATGAAGGGTATAGATTTCTCAAAAACATTAGGGCGGCCCCACAAAGCATCTCTGTGTAGGAACTTGGCGTGAAAGCCTTCCACAGGAAATCCGTGTCCAACAGCATTTAAAAACTGGGCTATTTTTACCTTCTTTCTTTCTTTTAGCTGGGTATTTGTTTTTAAAGGCTTGGGCCGCTAGATTTGAAAGGCCTGCCTAATGGACGGCTTGGATTCCACGTGCGTGGGATTAGCAACCTTAATCCCCACCCTAACAAAAAAAATCGTTGACTGAAGCACTAGTCTTGCTATTTAAAAAATCTTTATCAGCAATTAGCTTTGGACTTTTTGCCCGAGCAAACTGTAGTAAATTGTGGAAAACGTTGAATATTTTGGGATATAAGAAGACATTTTGAATAGGGTTATGATATTTTTTAGAATCTTAAATGTTATTATTGTCATCTTGCGTAAGATTTCACTAGTTTACTGAGCTCTAAAACATGAGATTAATGAGATTAGGTGATATGGAGTTGATGTAAATTCCATCTACCACTTGAAAACGATGGCGATAATTGAATTGACTAAGGTACCATATCATTTAGTTCCAGCAGGAGATCCGGAGGGATTTCCTGTAGATTCCTAAATTTATAATATTTGTGGGCCTTGTGTTGATGCATGCATGTGTTTTATTGGTGCAATTTATTGAAATATCTCAGTTGTGAAATCTAATTCATTGATTTCAATTCAAGAGCCACCAAACGAAGGTTTTACTTAATACAATATTTTTCTCAAATGAAGAATTTGATTCTATGGGTTTGTATTGTCAAAATATCATAGAATTTTTAAACATATAATCATTGTGTAATAATGGTATTAATTTCACCTAATGCAATTCAATACCATTTAATTTAGCATTTCAAAGGCCCTCATATTTAAACAATTTGGATGATTTTACCCTTATAATTAGTTAGAGGAGTTGTTTCTTTAGGGGATTTTTTTTTTTTTTTTTCCATTCTCACTGTTGCATAGCACGCCAACAACATAGTGAACCGAGGTCCAATCTCAGGTCTCACCCACAAACGACAAACAAGAAGAAATATAAACTAAAAGAAGAATCAAAGCATTCCAAACAAATCACAAGACAAGATATACGTGGGAAACCACAACAAGGGTATTAAAAAAAAAAAAAAAAAAAACCACGGATGCAAACTTCCACTATGAAGTAAAATGAAGATTACAAGACAATATACTAACCTCTTCCCATGGAAGTACAAAGAAAACCCTTTGCTCACACCTTAGAATAGCTCTCATGATACCTAGAAAAGCCCTAGGGACCTCTATTTATAGTTTAGGCAACTTCTCTTTCGCACCCTTGCGAAAATCGACTCAAAACCCGCAGTCTACATCAAATTAGGAAACGAATCTGCATAACCTCGACTGGTCGAGTAGGCTGCTCGACCGGTCGAGCGGACCCTCGACTGGTTGAGCATGGGCCTCGACTGGTCGAGTACCGTGGAATCAAAAAATCGATGCTCACTGAACTTTGAGTCGAGCCAGTCCACGACTGGTCGAGTGGGCCACTTGACTGGTCGAGCGACCATCCAGATGTGGCTTTACATCTCAACAATCTCCCACTTGGAGACACATTGTTATAAACCTTCGTCTTCTTCATCCGGAGTGCACCACCTCCCTATGTTTAAGCCTGAAGACTAATGAAAACTGAACAGAGCTTCAGCTTCTCCCGTGTGACCGTCTTGGTCAGTATATCCACAGGATTCTCACTTGCATGGATCTTTTCCAGAGCAATCGATCCATCTTCCAGTAACGAACATATGAAGTGATATCTTATGTCAGTACGCTTGGTCTTTGAATGAAAGACTGAATTCTTAGCCAAGTGTATTGTACTCTGACTATCACTGTTCAACTTGCAATCTGCTTGCTTCTTACCCAACTCTTCTATGAAACTTTGCATCCACACCATCTCCTTACACGCTTTTGTAGTTGCAATATATTTTGCTTCCGTCGTACTGATAGATACTATCTTCTATAACTGAGAGACCCAACTGACAACAACACTACCCAGAGTAAAGACATAACCTGTAGTGCTTCTTTTGTTGTCATATCTCCTGCAAAATCTGAATCTACGTAGCCTTGTAGCTTGATTTTCGATCCACCATAACACAGTCCTATATCCGCAGTACTTGCCAGGTATCTGAGGATCTACTTCACAACTTCCCAATGTTCCTTCCCAGGGTTGTTCATGAACCTGCTAACGACTCCCACTGCTTGAGCAATGTCTGGTCTCATGCTCACCATAACATACATGAAACTCCCAATAGTTGACGCGTATGAGACTTTAGCCATGTAGTCCCGTTCCTCCTACGTCTTTGCACCTTGCTCCTTAGAAAGCTTGAAGTAGCTGGCTAATGGAGTGCTAATCGGCTTAGCACATCTCATATTAAATCGATCAAGTACCTTGGCTATATACTCTGCCTGTGACAAAACTGGTTTCTTGTTTTTTCTGTCACGCTTTATCCTCATGCCTAGGATTTGTTTTGTAGCTCCTAAATCTTTCATGACAAATTCTCTAGACAATTGTCTTTTGAGATCTGAGATATCCTTCATACTTGAAACAGACACAAGCATATCATCAATGTACAGAAGAAGGATGATATACGACGTATCAAACTTCTTCAAGTAGCAACAGTGATTTGCATGACATCTCCTAAAACTGTTTCCCGACATGAAATTGTCGAACTTCTTGTACCATTGCCTCGAGGCCTACTTCAGGCCATATAGACTCTTCTTCAGTCTACACACCTTGTTCTCCTTTCCTGGTGTCACGTATCCTATCGGCTGATGCATATATATCTCTTCTTCAAGGTCCCTATGAAAAAAGGTTATCTTAACATCTAGCTGCTCTAGATGTAAGTCCTTTGTAGCCACTATACTCAAGACCATGGGAATCGTAGACATTTTCACTACCGGTGAAAATATTTCAGTGAAATCGTTACCTGCATTTTGTTAAAACCCTTTCACGACCAATCTGACCTTATACCGTTTCGAACCATCATGCTCCTCCTTCAGTCTGTAAACCCAGTTGTTATGAAGAGCTTTCTTACCCTTAGGTAGAGTGACTAACTCCCATGTACAATTAAACTCAAGAGAGTCCATCTCATCATCCATGGCGTGCTCCCACTTAACCCGTGTATCTGACAGTAATGCCTCTTTAAAACACTCTGGTTCACCATTATCTGTCAGCAGTAGATAATGTAAGGAGGGTGAGTATTGGACCGTGGGTCTCCTCTCCTGAGTAGACCTTCTCACAACCGGTGTCTGTGACTCTACCTCATAATGCTCTTGTGCATGATCATCTTGTGGCGTTGTAACACCCGTTTCCGGTAACTCTTCCAACTCTACGAATTCTTTTTTCTTGGCCTTATTTTCCTGCACACTGTCCTTATGCATCACTTTTTCATTGAAGACTACGTCCTTGCTTCTGATGATTTTCCTATTTTCTGTATCCCAAAACCTGTAGCCAAAATTATGCTACCCGTAGCCTATAAACGTGCACCTCGTGGACTTTACATCCAGCTTGTTTCTGTGCTCTGCATCAATATGAACGTATAAAGTACAACCGAACACTCTGAGATGTGCACGATTCACTTTTTTTCCAGTCCACATTTCTTCTAGTAGCTCACCATCCAATGGTGCTAAGGGATTTCTATTAATGAGATATGCGGCCGTATTCACAGTATCTGCCTAAAAGGTCTTAGGCAACCCTACATGTAACCTTATGCTCCTGGCGCGCTCGAGGATGGTCCTGTTAATGCGCTCAGCCACATCGTTCTGCTGCGGTGTCCCTGGAATCATTTTCTGATGTTTAATTTTATTTGTCACACAATACTCCTCAAATCTCTTATCACAGTATTCTCCCCCATTATCTGATCTGAGACACTTGACTGTTTTACCCATCTCATTTTCTACAATTACTTTTCACTTCTTAAATATATCAAATATATCAGATTTGTAATTTAAAAAATAAATCCATAATTTTCTACTAGCATCATCAATAAAGGAAACAAAATAACGTGAACCATCAAGAGATAATACCTGTGTCGGTCCCCACACATCAGTGTGTACAAGCTTCGACAGATGCGTCTTTGGAGCGCGTCCTGTCTTCTTGAAGCTTACCCTCTTCTGCTTGCCATACACGCAGTCCTCGTAGAATTTCAAGTCAATAGACTTCAGCCTTAGTAGCTTCCCTTTTGAAAATAACACTTTCATCCCCTTCTCACTCATATGTCCCAACCTCTGATGTCATAACTGCCCATTCACTCCAGTTAATGCGACTGTGAGTGAACTATATGATCCTGAAGTCACGTACAAAATACCTTCCTTTTTGCCTCGAGATATCACTAAGACACCTTTTGTAATCTTTCAGGAATCACTGATGAATGTCGTCACATAACTGGTATCGACCAACTGCCCCACCGAGATCAAGTTTCGTGTCAAACTCGGTACATGTCTGACATCCTTCAATTTCAAAGCCGTTCCGTCTTTCTGATTTATATGAACGTCTCCCTTTCTAACAATACTACACTGTTCATTATCACCCAGGTAAACTCTCCTGAAGTCACTTGATACATAATCACGCAAAGCTTCCTTACATGAAGTGGCATGAAACGAAGCACCCGAGTCTATAACCTAAGACTCATTCCTTGCATCAAAAGAAAAGATCAATGCCTCTATGTCACTCTCCTTAGATAGATTCACTGAATCCTTCCCGTCTTAAGAGCTTCCTTCTTATTTTTTGAGCGCCCTGCAATCACATTTCATGTGCCCCTTCTTACCACAATGCTAATACCCGTCTTTGTCTTTCGGTCCCTTGGACTTCTTCCTCGACTTAGAACGTTCGTGTTTATTGTCTCCTTTGTTCAGCGATCTTCCTCTTCATTCAACGTTTAGAGTATTCCCTGAATCTCCTGAAACTCCTAATGCCTTTCTTCTAGATTCTTTGCTGAGAATTAGACCATCCATATCATTAAATTTCAGCTTTGTCGACCCTAAAGAATTGCTCACAGCAATCACCAAACCATATCAACTGTTTAGTAAACTGGACAAGATGAATAATGCCCTGACCTCATCCTAAAAAACAATGTCAATGGATTCCAACTGGCTCATGACTGTATTGAACTCGTTTAGATGTTTAGCCACGCTCCCACTATCTGACATCTTCATGTTGAATAGCTGTTTTATAAGATGAACCTTGTTGGATGTTGAGGGTTTTTCATACATGGTGGTTAGGGCTTCCATTAATTCTTTTGTGGTTTTCATCTTGGATATATTGAAGGCGGCGCTCTTAGACAAAGAGAGTCGAATTGTTCCTAAAGCCTTCCGATCTAATAAAAACCATTCGTCATCTGTCATCTTTTCTTGTTTCTTCTCTTTTCCTCCTAGAGGAATATAGAGGTCCCTTTGATACAGATAATCCTTTATCTGCATCTTTCAGAAGGCAAAGTTTGAACCATCAAACTTCTCAATTCTAGTCTTTCATTCTTTCGTTATTGCTCACAATAGAACTAAAACCAATAGCTCTAATACCAGTTATTGTACAGCACGCCAACAACGCAGTGAACCGAGACCCAATCTCAGGTCTTACTCACAAATGATAAACAAGAAGAAATATAAACTAGAAGAAGAATCAAAACATTCCAAACAAATCATAAGACAAGATATACGTGAAAAAACCCCAATAATGGTAAAAAAAAAAAACCACGGATGCAAACTTCCACTATGAAGTAAAACGAAGATTACAAGGCAATATACTAACCTCTTCCCTTAGAAGTACAGAGAAAACCCTTTGCTCACACCTTGGAATAACTCTCATGATACCTAAAAAAGCCCTAGGGACCCCTATTTATAGTTTAGGCAACTTCTCTTTCGCACCCTTGCGAAAACCGACTCAAAAATCCGCAGTTCGTATCAAATCCGAAAACAAGTTTACGTAACCTCGACTGGTCGAGCAAGCTACTCGACCGGTCGAGCGGACCCTTGACTAGTCGAGCATGGGCCTCGACCGGTCGAGTACCGCGGAATCAAAAAACTGATACTTACTGGACTTTGAGTCGAGCCAGTCTATGACTGGTCGAATGACCCACTCGACCGGTCAGGCGACCGTCCAGATGTGGCTCCACATCTCAACACTCACTTCTTCGAGCAATTAGCTCACACTGACTCTCATACCTTTTGCATGCGAGGGGTGGTTTCGCAACGCCCATTTAAGTGCATTTAGAATCCAAAAGTCATTTGACAATATACATTCAAGAGTAAATGGAATTAGAGGTGAACTAAATACAAATCTTTGGAGTATTTTAAAAGCACTCTTTTGTTGTGATTATGATATAATAGGGTGAAATTAATGCCTTTTTTGAACTCCTTTTAAATGCAATAAAGTCACACCCCTAACAAATGTATAACTTGGCTACCAATCCATTGCACAGGTGGCACGTTAATGATGTTCCTAAACAATCTAATAATTGGTTACATCACTAAAATCATATTAATAAAATGATTTCAATTATCCAAACATTAGCTATGCAAATCGACGGTTAAAAAACACTAGCAAGTCACTCTTTTTGTGATCTTTATGCATGGCGCACATGAGGCTTGGAATTTCCTCATTCTTTGCTATAATAAATATTTCAATGGGCCTATTATAACCATCCTATCAAATATCAGAATTATGTTGTTTTGTGATTTGGATTCATTGCATTTGAAATGCAAGCTCTCAAACAAGCCCATATCTTGCACAAAAGGCATGTTTCAAAGGCCCGTGCAGTCAATAAGGCATACATGTTTCGTGAGGTTGATCATGATAATTGTGTTACGGTTTATACATCTATTACACTAACTTAAAGTACGAGGTCAACCTAAAAAATAAAAAACGTACAAACTTCAATGAGCTACAAAGTTAGAAACACTTGTAATAAGTTGTCCACTATTCAACCCTTCTCTCTCTTTGTGCACACGAACTTATGTGTAGCCTCTCCCATTCCCTTTGTTCCTCTCTCCTAAAAGTGGCCTTTTCATTCTTCTCCTCTCTCCACCGTGCATTGCAATTGCTACTCCCTTAGTGTTTATAAATCCTCTAATTAACAACTAAAAAAAGCTTTATTGTACTCCAACATACCTTATTGATGGTTAAACTAAAAATTAATGGATGGTCCAAATTCAAAAAAATCAATGACTCTTATTTTGATCAATAAAAAACATGGGTGGGTAGCAAAATTTATATATGCATGCAAACAACTTTGATGCAATAAATAGCTTTAAACACCTTGTAAGCAAAGCAAGCAATGCAATTCGATAGAATATGGATTCTCTGCTTTGATTTTTGCTTGTTGCAATGTACTTAGGCACACCATCAATGGCCCCATTGATGGTGTGACCTAATTACATTGCAACAAGCAAAAAATCATTGCTTATGGTAAGCAGAGAATCTAGACTCAATTCAATAAGCCTAAAAATATGAAGTTCATGAGTGGTTAAGCTAGATTTAATAAATGTCTTTCCTAGCACATGATGGAACGCATAGATGCACTCAGATAGGGAGGGGAAAAAAAAAATCTCAATTCAATAACTATGAAGTTACAAAGAACAATGCAAAGGGGGCCGATAATAAACACAACTTTAATCAATTTAAGCTTTATATTAACTCTTACGAACCTCTTATCTCAAACAAGCAGAAATTAAATAATAAGATACATGGCTTGTACACAAGGTTACATAATGTCCGCCTGATCGAATAAATTAATTCATCATCCACACAATCTTAACCATTAAAATCACTGGTCACTATAAGATCAACGGTGTATATAGGTATATGCCCACATCAACGGTCAAATCAACCATATCTCGGACTTGCTAATTGTAAAGTGCAATCGCCTCACACGTCCAAATGAATCAAACGTGTGCGTAATTGGCAGTCTCTGAGGTATCTTCACCGTGTAGATCCATGCTTCCAAACTGGGAATATGTTACCATCACATCAGCGACCTTGTGACACAAAAACATCCGTAAACTTCACTGTAACTGCTCAACGGTCTTCCACGTATATGGCCCACCTAATTGTCATATAGGTATTTACAAGGAACACGGTTTGGCTAGTGACCCAACACCAGCCAGCTAGCTGTTGTCAAAGCTCTGTGGCT
This sequence comes from Magnolia changhungtana, assembly GCA_030180095.1. Classification (NCBI taxonomy): domain Eukaryota; kingdom Viridiplantae; phylum Streptophyta; class Magnoliopsida; order Magnoliales; family Magnoliaceae; genus Magnolia; species Magnolia changhungtana. The sequence continues at coordinate 7,370,642 of JASAUF010000639.1, forward strand.
CTTACCATAATGTATTTGTTTAATCCACGCCATCCGTCCATTTTTCCGGCTCATCTTAGAGAATGATGCAGAAAACAAGGCAGATCCAAATCTCAGGTGGACCACACCGTAAGAAAACAGTGTTGACCGGATGTCCATCATTGTAAACTTACTGCACGCTCGTGTAGTGTTTATTTACCATCTAATCTATTAATAAGGTTACGTAAACCTAGGCAAAAGGAAAACATAAATATCATCTTGATCCAAAACTTATATAGCGCTTAAAAGATAATCTAAACCTAGGCAAAAGGAAAACAAAAATATCATCCAAAACTTACATGACACTTAAAAGGTAACTTAAACCTAGGCAAAAGGAAAACATAAACGGCGCTTAAAAGGTAACCTAAACCTAGGTAAAAGGAAAACATAAATATCATCTTGATCCAAAACTTACATGGCGCTAAGAAAGTAACGTAAACCTAGTCCAAAGGAAAATATAAATATCATCCAAAACTTACGTGGCGCTTTGTATGATATTGTCCGCTCTAGACACAGCTCGCACGGTTTTGTTCTCGGAGTTTTCCCCAAAAGGCCTCATACAGTATAGGGTGACAACTCCACATATAACCACCACAACTTCATACAATTCTTCCGATGTGGGACAAATTACACTACAGTCAACTGCAACAGTAGCTCGCCCAGGCCCTCAAGCCCCACCCACATCGCCCCCGCCCACATTGAAGCAGTGACCGGGGCATCACATTATCCTCCACCGAGGGCAGAGCCGTCCTCGGTTCTGATACCACTTTTAACAGCCCATGCCCATACTGTATGATATTGTCCACTTTGAGTACAACCCGCACGGTTTTTTTCTCGAAGTTTCCCCCAAAAGGCCTCATACAGTATAGGGTGATAACTCTACATATAACCGCCACAACTTCAGACAACTCTTCCGATGTGGGACAAGTTACACTATAGTCAGCTGTAACAGTAGCTCGCCCAGCACAATAGTTCGCCCACGCCATTAAGCTCCGCCCACATCGCGCCCGCCTACATTGAGGTAGTGACCGGGGCATCACATAAATGGTGCTTAAAAGGAAACCTAAACCTAGGCAAAAGGAAAACATAAATATCATCTTGATCCAAAACTTACATGGCGCTTAAAATGTTTTCAATACTAAGCATTCAATCTACACTATTTTCTTTGGTGCAGTCCACCTAAGATTTGGATCTGCCTTGTTTTTGGGTTCGTGCCCTAAAATGAGCTGGCAAAGTGGATGGTTGGCATGGATAAAATAGATACTTCATGGGAGAGCCACAAAGCTTTGAGACCAGCTAGCTGAGTGGTGTTGGGTCACTAGCCAAATCGCCTCCTTTACATTGCTGGGATCACCTGATGAGCGGCTCTCATGTTAGATACGAATGGGGTCCATCTAAAACGGTTGGATGGTTTGGATATAGTTAGTTGTGCGCCACGAATATATGACCCAGTGCATGCTCCTGACCAAAACAGCGGTTTTCAATTACACGTTTTTGGTTTCGGCTTCCGGTATCCATTGAGAAAAGCGGTTTTAGGACAGATGCATTGCATTCGAGACATGCGTCCGCGTATCTACAGCATAAAAGCAAAAGTTCTTTGCCGAGAGTAAGCGAAACGTATTTTCTTCCTCGCTCTCTTTCCTCTCTTCCCCACCCATTAGGGTTTTTTACTTCTCTTCTCTTTCCAGGGTTTGTTGGGATGATTGCTGCGGTTGGAATCCTGTAATGCATTCAGAGGCTTTTGGACGTCTACATCTCGTCTTTTTGCTTGTTTTTGCGCTCTGCGGAGGGTTTCTCGGTCTGAAACGGGTCGGATTTCAATTTCTGGAGTTTTCGAGACTGTTTCCATGCCTGCTGTCGTTAACTACGGAGGTAAGCTTCGGATCTTTGCTTTTGTGTTTGAATTTTGAGTTTTAGGGTTTTTTTTTTAATCTTTTGGTAGATTGGATTTGGATTGTGGATGTTTGTGTTTTTTGTTCGGGAAGCTGGACCCACTGCAACACTTTGTAGGCTGAAACGGCGATGTGTGGGGTCCAGCATGATGTGTGCAAGACATCCAATCCGTCCATCATGTGTGCTCGCTCAGGTTCTCCTTGGTGCCCGAAAACCAGGCGGATCCAAAAATCAAGTGGGCCAGGCGACGGGTAACGGTTGGGATGGGGGTGCCCAACATTGAAACCTTACAGATCATGTGTGTGGCCCAGTGTTTTTCGTATGCCATCCGCTCGGATGAATGGAGACCCCAAAAATCAGGCCATTCCAATACACAGGTGGGTCACAGCATGCGATTTCAGAGGTTTTAAGCATGATTTTACATGATGTGGCCCACATGAATCTTGGATCGGCCCATTTTTGGGTGTGTGAAAGAGAACATCAGGGGCCGAACGTGATGGACGGATCGGATCCATTGACAAATTATGGAGGGTCTACACATCGCATCATAGGTTAAGCTTAACCTCCAAAGCTTTGTATTAATCCTGCCTCCTTTGTTTTGAATGTGTGGATTAAGGCTTTGGTTTCAGATTGAGTTGGTTTTCATAGCTTTGGCTTTTTATTGCACCTTTTCTATGGTTTCTGCAATTCCCTATGGTTTTGTTTGGTTGATCTTTGTGTTCTGGATTTGGGTTTTCTGTTTTTAGGGTTTATTTTCTAGATCAAGTCGTTTCTGTGTGCTTCCTGTGATTTTAATGGTATTGATTTGGTCAATCATTGTGTTCTGGCCACGAATCGGGCGGTTTTAGGGTTCTAGTTGCAATTGAATCTTTTTTCAGGATGCCTGTGGCTTTTAGGTAATCAACTGCTAGGTAGTTGTGTTTTGGTTTTGAAGGTTGATGTTTCAATGGTTTTGGTTTTAGTTTTGTATAATACGTTATTCTAGTTGTTATACGATGTGTTTGGCTGTGCATGACTTGGCAATTTTATTCTGTATTTGTAAGATGCTATTAAACATGTTTGCAAATTTCTTAATGCCATTTCGAATGAGGGAATCACAGGAGAAGCTCACAGAAAATGCAGAATTTTGCACTTCTCTAACTTTCTAACCAACAGAAACATTCTCTCTGTTTTCACGAATTTTTCGATTATTTGCAGAGGGAATTGCCTTTTATAAAATGAGGGCTCAGTTTGTAGATCTTTCTTTTTTTTTTTTCTTTTCTTTTCTTTTTGCATGAAATCAATTAGAGATGCTGTTGGTGCTTCAGTGGCTTCTTTCTAGGAGAAATCAGAAAGCTTAATTGAGTTTTGGACTTCTTTTTCAGGTGATAAGGATTTTTGCGCTGCCAGCTCATTCCACTCGGACTTCATGGATTCATGCCTTGTCTTGTCTCTTGGTTCTCACGTCGATGTATACTGCCCTCCTCGCAAGAGATCCCGCATCACCGCACCATTCATTTTTAGAGATGAAAGCAAAGAACTGGAGAATCAGAGCTCCATCGATGTCCTTCCTGATGAGTGCCTGTTTGAGATTTTCAGGCGGCTACCTGGGTCCCAAGAGAGGAGCGCCTGTGCGTGTGTTTCCAAGCGCTGGCTTATGCTTCAGAGCAGCATCCGCAGATCTGAAACCTTTACCAACAGCAGACCCAGTAATCCCTCTTTGAAGAATGGCTCTTCTCCAGTTTCTAAGGATGAACAGATTGTGTCCTCTGTTCAAGATGAGGAGCAGGAATGCGAGGCTGATGGATACCTCACCAGGTGCTTGGAAGGGAAGAAAGCGACGGATATTAGACTTGCTTCCATTGCCGTGGGCACCTCTAGCCGGGGTGGGCTGGGAAAGCTTCTGATCCGAGGAAGCAATTACACTCGCGGGGTCTCCAATCGTGGTCTTTCAGCAATTGCTCGTGGTTGTCCTTCGCTCAGGGTTCTTTCCCTGTGGAACATCTCCTCGATCAGTGATGAAGGTCTTTCTGAGATTGCAAATGGGTGCCACATGTTGGAGAAGCTTGACCTCTGCCAGTGTCCTTTGATAACCGATCAGGGTTTGCTTGCTATTGCACAGAACTGCCTGAGTTTGACCGAATTAACAATTGAATCTTGCTCGAAGATTGGGAACAAAAGCCTCCAAGCAATTGCACGCAACTGTCCGAATCTAAAGTCTATATCCATCAAGGACTGCCCGCTGGTGGGTGACCAAGGAGTTGCAAATCTGGCATCATCAGCCTCCTCTGTGTTGAGAAAGATAAAGCTTGAGGCTGTGAACATCACCGATGTCTCTCTTGCAGTCATAGGGCACTATGGAAAGGCTGTTATGGATCTTGTTCTCACTGGCCTTCAGAATGTAAGTGAGAGGGGTTTCTGGGTCCTGGGAAATGCGTCCGGTTTGCAAAATCTGAAATCCTTTACAATTGCGAACTGTCAGGGATTAACAGATCTAGGCCTTGAAGCCATAGGGAAGGGTTGCCCTAACCTTAGGCAGCTTCACATTCGTAGGTGCTCCTTGTTTTCCGATGAAGGGTTGAATGCTTTTACAAAAACTGGAGCATCTCTGGAAAGCCTGCAGCTGGAGGAATGCAACAGGATCACACAAACGGGTGTCCTCAGAGCTCTTTCAAACTGCGGCAAGAATCTCAAGGCACTTGCCCTCATAAAATGCTTGGGAATTAGAGATACATTTGTGGGCTCGACTCCACTCTCTCCTTGTGAGTCCCTGCGGTCGCTGACCATTCGCAACTGCCCAGGTTTTGGTAGCACTGGCATAGCCATGGTTGGGACAGTGTGCCCAAGGTTGCAGCACGTAGACTTTGGTGGGCTTTATGGAGCAACGGATGCTGGGCTTCTTGCACTTCTCGAGAGCTGCAAGGCAGGGCTTCTTAAGGTCGACCTCACTGGCTGCTTCAACATATCAGACGCTGTGGTGTCTGCCATGGCCAGGTTGCATGGAGAGACACTCCAATTGCTGAATCTTGATGGCTGCAGGAAGGTGACTGATGAGAGCTTGTCTGCGATTGCAGACAACTGCCTTCTCCTCACTGACCTTGATATGTCAAGGTGCACAGTCACCGACAATGGGATTGCTGCCCTTGCTCGTGCAAAGCAGCTCAACTTGCAAGTCCTCTCACTGTCAGGTTGCTCTCATGTATCTGACGTAGGCGTGGCTCTTTTGCAAAACATGGGCCAATCCCTGGTGGGATTGAATCTCCAGCAATGCAATGTAATCACCAGCAGCGTAGTTGAGCTTCTTGAGGAGCAGCTCTGGAGGTGTGACGTCCTTTTCTAATCAGGGAAGGAACAAAAACACCATCAGGTGATGAAGGCAGCTCAGCTATTCGATGATGGGTTGCAGATAAAACAGCAGTAGAAGTATCAAACCTCATACATTCAGCTTCTTTGGGTAGGATAGCATTTGGTTAGGCTTTTTAGGCCCATCTCATCAATGGGCTTTCCATCTTTTACTCTGCCAGGACTAGGTTGTTTTCCAGGAACTTTGGCCTCCTTTTTTTGCAGGTTCCCTTCTTTCAGTGGGAATCTGTTTTGGTGTTTGGCTTCCAGTGATGGGAGCTTTCCTTCTTGGCCATTGTTCTTGAGAATACAGCTACCAACTCCTGGTTTCCACCTCTCTTTTCCTTCTATCTTTCAGAGGGTCATTGTGCAGCCCCTTGGTGTTTTAGCCAAACCTCCAACTGGCCATTCCGGTGTGCGATGGTTAAGCTTTCGGCTGCTGAGTTTATGTCCAGTTGTCTTTGTTCAGGTGTTTGAGCCTTGTTATAAGTGAGGGATGGTGTTGCAGTTGGGACAGTTTCTTTTGGAGCCTGAGATTCTCATGGGCTTTGGCAATGGCGGTGGGTGCTTGTATGTCTGCCATGACAATCTCCTGTCTTTTGGGGGTTTGTTTTTTTCCTAACCAAGCCCGAGTCTTGCAGGCTGCTGCTTGTAACTGCTCTGCAACTTCATATAATACATGTATTTGAGTATTGGCATTGTGTGAATGTCTGTTTAATGGATGGTTCTTTTTTCTCATCTTTTATTTATTTGGTTTTTGCTGTAGACTTGGATAAAATGTGTAGTATGCCTTTGTTGGTTTGTTGGGCTTCTCCATGGATGGATCAATGCCTCAAAATTTCTGCTTGTCAGCATGGCCCTAGCCTTTCAGTTTTTGGCTCTCAGAAGGACCCATTTGGCACATTATTCACATGCTTTATGGAATTGGGTTTCTCAGTAGGATGAAGGGAGAATCTCTGCCTGCAGGATGGGCATACTTGAATCATTTTGCTGAGAACATTCCAGTGTCAATAACTGTGCCGGGTCCATACCAGATTCAGGCATTTGCGAGATATATGTTATTCCATGTTTGGGGTCCGTTTGGGATTTCAGTTCCTTCTGTTGGGGTTCAGGTTTCAGTAAAATCTAAACTGTTGATATGATATACAGATGTCAAAAAATTCCCTCTTATCTCTCGTTTGCTTTAGGTGCATGCACTTGTTCTCTTCTATTCTCTGCACCTTCCATGTCACCAACCTTGGATGCTTGATGTCGGCACAAGTTGGTTTTTCAATTTGTCTAATGCATTTTCTAGTTGCAGGCACTATTTTTACTTTTTACTTTTTTCCCCTTAATTTTTTGTGAACATTTGGATGGACAATTGAATTTGAATGATCTTGATTTGATCCATCTTGAAAATGACTAAAGTTCGATGCAGCCTAGGAAAAGATTGAAAGGAGAAGGATCCATTTGGTAGGCCAATTGAATTGCTGAAGCATCTGCTATAAAACCAGTGAGACCCGTGATTGTGAAAGATGGAGGGATCGGATTAGGAGTGGTCCTTACCATGGGCCCCACCTTGATGTATGTGTAGTATCTCTACGCCTAAGCTGTCCATCCATTTTCCCAGTTTATTTTAGGGCATTGTGTGACAATTACTACACACATCCAGATGGGCCCGAGGGTGGCAATTATTGCATTTTAGTTCAATTTGAGCATCCAACCACACCAGCGGCTGACAATAAATATCAAGTGAAAGAGTTAGTCGATGAAAAGCTAGGATAAATAAGGGAATCTTTACCCCTTTAGTATCATTGAGTCCGTTGATTCTAATGATCTTATCTGAGAAGCTAGATAAGCTGGCCCACCTCATATGGTATGATTAGCTGGGTAAACCTTTTGTATATTTCTTAAAGTAGAAGACACATTCATCCACTTCAGGTGATTCATGATCAGTGATGATGGACTTGAGGTGGTCTCTTTAACACTAACCCCACCATACAAAGGCTTCAGACATGATGGGTCCCCCCAAAAAAGAAAGAACGAAAAGAAAAAAAACGTATGCCCAAACACAGCCCATTTACATTGTTTAAAAGAAGAATGCTGCTTGCATGTGCCTCCCACCTGTGAGATTTTAGCCCTTCTTAAGGTGGGCCAAGCCTAATGAACCAAGCTGTCGCTCGTTGCATTTCCATGCACCGTAGCTGAAGAATAGCTACCCCAAGTTCTGCTACAGCACACATTCAAAATGAGCACCGTCAAATGGACAGCATTTCGCTATGTTGGCATTTACAGATTTAGAAGGGCCATGCCTGTTATGGTACGTTGATATTAAGTAGTAAGATTTTTTGGGCAAAACCCAAGGGTCTTCCCAGGGTAGGGACTCACAGGCCTGTTCATGGCCCATAGGCTCTAGGAAAAGCCCAACAAAAGCACCCACACTAACTTACTTCCATATGATCTGACAATGTCACATAAGTGTTACCATCTCATCCTACTACAGTTCTCCGTTCTTGATATATGATGCAGTACCTCTGGACCTTGATTTAGCGTGTTTCCATACGGTTCATCTCTACCATTGATCTAATGACCCTTACAGCGGAAGGCCTGTGCCCCAAAATCTCCTCAATCAGAACGACTGAACCCTTGGATCATAGTTGCACAATATACAGGGGTTTTCAGTTCTGACAGGTGGGGCTTTTCCTATCATGACTAGTATTTTAGGCCATGTCCAAGTAAGTTGTAGATGGTTTAGATATTTCTTCCAAAACCATGATCAGAGTTGCATTTGATGTATAAAGTAGATGTCACAATAAGGTGGGCCCCACGTAGCAAGGAGCGGACCTGATGGACGTAGTGGATGATTTTTGTCCCCGGGGACCTGATGGACGGAGTGGATTCCCTGAGACAGGAAGATAGGTGGGACCCACCGTGATGTTTGTGAGAAATCCACACTGTCCATCCGTTTTTACAGATTATGTTAGGGCAGGGGGCCAAAAATGAGACAGGTCTAAAACTCAAGTTGGCCGCACGACAGAAAACAGTGAGGATTAAATGTCTACCAACTGAGGCATTCGCAGAGATTGTCTGATGATTTCAACCGTCCATGTTGTAGCTGGTAAAACAAGCAATCTAACCTCCCACAATCAAGCTTCAATAATGATCCAAACCCTTGATTTTTAGAGGTGAAAGGAAGCAATTGAAAATATTCTTTTCGTTGTTCTCAATTCATCCATCATATTAAAACGGACGCGACCAAAAACGCGTTGGCTATTATATTTTATCATCTTTCCATAGATCGAATGGTTACAATTTTTTTGTTGAAACTCAAACTACACCTTGGCCTAATCACAGCGTGACCTACCTCTTGAACGGTTCCGATCATCCATCCTCGATGCCCAACTCGCTACTACGAATTCAATATAGTAGTCCGCGGACTACATACCGGGCCTCTGAAAGTTTTCAAGATTTTTTCCCGTATTCTGAAAGAACACCCAAAATCGTAATCCGACTACCCATTTCACCGTACACGAGTCTGATCTTGGTGATCGGAATTCATGGATCACCGTAGATTCATATGTTTTATGGATTTTGTAACCTGATTAAAGGTTTTCATATAACGTGTGAACCATCGGCCTTTTTAGTTCAGCTACTTAGTTTTCAGTCCGCCGTGGGACCTACCGCTCATCCAACCGGTGGGAGCTTTAATCCATTATACATCTATGGTTAGTACCTATGATGAACGGTTGCGATTAGGGAAAACAGAACCTACTTAGAGTTGAGGGCTCAAGAACTAATGGTCAGCTGAGGATTAATCTATCCATCTATTTTAGCGCGGTCTGCTGATTCTACACACACTTGTAGAGCTGATCATCCACACGCAGAAATACGTGCAAGCATTGAAAACATGTGGAAGATCTAAGTTTTCCACATGGTAAATCACAGTACTTACATTATCTGCCTTAAACATCAATCCATTTCACTTCTCAGGTGGGCCACGGGTAAATATTACTTTTAAAATTGTATATTTTGAATATTAACCATATATTTATTGGTTTAATTATGTCTACTTAACTTTTAATGTAGCTGATTTAAAGCTACTCTGATTATTGATCATGTGTGAATGTTAATTAAACTGTACGGGCATATAGAAACTTGTCCACGAGCATTTTTACTATGTTAGCACTTGAAAACTGGGGATTAGAGTCTTCGTACTTGGGTACTGATTATTAGGGCATGACAGTTCGAGTCTCCTTTGATCAACTGGTTGTGGAGTGTGATGATCCATCCAACTCTTCAATTGAGGTAAGACTCCCTCTCTATGTTTCTGTAGCTTGTACATTAGTGAAGTTGGTTTTGTATCTGGGTTGTGCTGAGTTCACAACTCTTGTTAGCTCACTGTGTTATTAAGATACTTAGGGTAACTTAGTTTGTCGAGTCCACTATGTCACTGACATAGTTTTGATCTCTTCAATGCATAAGATCATGCATAAAGTAGAGCTCAATTTTAATTGCAGCTGTGACATTGTTTGAACTCGAGTCCGAAACTAAGTTGGCTAGTGTTGAGTTAAGGCATTCTCCAATGAGTTAACTTAGCGAGTGGCTTTGAGTTTGAGCGTGGTGTAGAAGTTGATTTCTAGTTATTGGTCCAACATCACAGTGACTATTGTGAGGTTCGGTTTCCTAACTAGGTTGTGGCAATCGAATCCGAGTCTAGCGAGTCACTCAACAAGGTGAGTCAACTCATCTAGTTGTGTAGAAATCTTAGTGTTATCTACTTTAATCTTGAGTCGATTCTTATTTGCAAGGTTTTGGGGTGTTGCTATTATAAGGTTGTGTGTATTCAAGTGTTGTAGATCAGTTTGAGTAGGATTAGATCCAAGTTAACTTAGATTGGAGGTGAGCTAGCCCTTCTCCTCTAAATATTTTTCCTAGATTAGAATACAATATAGATTGTAAATAGGGTTATTAATTGATATATTTTCTTATTTTAAGATTTTGGGGATTTTTTCAATTTCTCCTCATCTTTCTTATTTTTCATCGAGGCATATCTAAGTTAGAGGCGAGGATCACCTTTCAAGCTTTCCTTCACTATAATAATTAGATTAGTTTACTTTCATATGTCTTTCATACTTGACTTATTGATTATGTTTAGTTTATATGAATAATCTAGTTTCATTTAACTTTATATATGTTTTAAAATGTAACTTGAATTATTGTGTACATTATAGAATTGATATATTTTGTACTGTAGACCTATCTCTCTAATCTAATTAAATAGAATTAATTTCTTATTTCCATATTGCTGATACACTTGTAAGATGATGGAAGTGATGTTTGTTTGTATTTGGAGGGTTGAATTAATTGTGGTTTAATTTGTCACTTGTTTGTGTTAATGAGTTATATTGGAAATCGAATGCTATATGTTGATAGATATGTACATTGGAGGCTTCTCTAACTAGTGGCTATTTTGTGAATGGATTATATGTTATTTGATCGTACACTTATCATCTCGTGGTTATTGTGCCATTGTAGCTTATGGATTGTATTCTTTTGTGGTATCCTTGAATGGACTTAGTGCTAATGTGACTTGTTGGGAGAATTCTTTCTGTTAAAAATATATTTAAACTTGTGATGGTAACATCTATGTATTGAATCATGAGTTGTCACTAGTTGTAAATGTTTATATAAATGAAATACCATAAATCTATTGTATTACAATCACTACTTGTAATATTTCGAGTGTATTTTGAGTCTATTTGCTAAAATCTCATGAGTTAGAGATAGTGGTATGTGACACTATGCCTGAGATGTTGACTTATACTAGGTGACAACTTCCCATAATGACCTTTGAACTTTTATGTTTGAAAATTAGACCAATAACAGTTGGGTTAATCATACATACATGACACACAGACATTATCAAGTGCTTGGTTGACCGTTTGAAAGACCAATGTACTATTCGAACGACTCTTTTTACTTTTTCAATGGGTCAATTGTTTGAAAGATTCATTCTTTTACATGAATGTGTCAATTGTTTGAAAGGTCCATTCATTTGTTCAACTAGATGTGCATCCATAAGCTGCTTGCATGTATATATTTATGCATTAATCTAGATTAAATTGATGATTGAATATTATGGTTGTTTATGTTATATTGACGAAGTGTGGATCATATCTCATTGTGTTATACATTAAATTGTAGTTTGGATGATATTGTGAAGAGTGAAATGTATCTTCTTATGTTATACTTTGAATTATAATTTGGCTGTGTATATTATACTCGTGAGAGGTGGATTGCATCTTCTTGGGTTATACTTTGAATTATAATTTGGATGTGTATATTATACTTGTGAGAGGTGGATTGCATCTTCTTGTGTGTTGCTTGTGAAATATAGTGCATGTATTTTAGTTTCTTATAATCTACTTATGAAGTATAGATTGTGTCTCCTTATAAATTATAAATTGTACATTCTTGTATTCTCCTGGGTAGTGTAGATTAAATATTGTATTCTCATGGATTTTATTTAAATATTATTCTTAGCTATTGTGATACATTGGTAATATTGAAGGGTATACCTCACAAGTATAGTCATTGATACTATTTAAACATATTCAATTGATGCCAAATACGTAGATGATGTACAGGTCAGCGTTAACGTGGAGCATGGGGAGCTGTCTAACCTTACAGTTTGGATTTATTATTTTTAGTTGTCTTTCATATTTGCTCAAATATATTTTTGTATTTATGACTAACTTGAGTTATTGATTTGTATAAGTCATGGTTAACAACTTGTATCATTGAGAAATTTAGATGTATATTTAGATGAGAAATTTACGACTGTGGACCCCACCTTTTATCCAGCGATTTTTTTGAAACAATACAAACTTAGAATACGCACTTGGACCTCCTCGTACGGACTCAAAATTTCAGGACAAAAATACCCCTCCTTTCACGGCTGTGGCTTTTCCTCTCCCATTTCCACTGCTTGCTTTTTTCCTCCCCATTTCCACTGCTTGCGTTTCCTCTCCCTTTCCACTGTTGCTTTCACTGTCGTTGCTTTCACCCCCTTTACTCCTGTGTTTCCGGTAGAAAGACCCCAAAAAACCCTTTTTGTGGGCCCCCCTCAATCGCATTTTGTCTTCTTCTCAAAATGGTCGGTCCAGAGAAAAAAGCACGCAGCAAAGGTATATTTTAAACTCAGTTGGCCCCACATTGAATGTATGTAATTTCTTTTTTTACTAGAGGAAAAGGTTCTATACGATCGAGCTCATGGGAACTCCCCACGAGGTCGACCTGTGTGGGCCCCACCATGATGTATGTCAAACATCAACACCGTGAACTTGATGGGTCCCCTTTAAATTATGGGATAGCAGAAAAATCAGCCCTATACAGAACCCAGGTGGGCCATACCATCTAAAATCACGTGAAGACATGCCTAAAACATATAAAATTACTTGGTGGGGCCCACTTGAAATTTGGATGTGTCTGAATCTTGGTCTAACCACTCATCCAAGTGGGACACATATTATGGATGGGCTGGATTTGTTAAACACATCTCGGTGGGCCCAAAAACATAAATATGAATGTTTTAATGGAAGGTAACCCCTCTCAAGTTTTGTATGTGGTGTGGCCTACAAAAGTCACGAATTAACTTGATTTTTAAGCTCTAGGCCCACCATGGAATGGTGCATCTGACTGATGGGGTAGATGTTTGACATACTTCATGATAGGGCCCACACAGGTCGACCTCATTAGTAGTTCACATGAGCTCGACCATATAGAACCGTTTTTCCCACATATGCGTATATATACACACGACACATGTGCATGCATGCTCACCGGTGCGTGTGTGTGTGTGTATATATATATATACACACACACATATACACACACACACAGAGCGTTGAGCCCTAAATTGAAGCATAACAAAAGATCAAGTGGACCATACCACGAGAAACAGTGGTCATAATGAATTTCCAGTTTGCCCGACCGAATTTCTAATTTGCCCCGCCTTAATTTCATGTTGTCTTATCGATTTTCTAGTTTGCCCTGCTGACTTTCTAGCAAACAGTCGCTCAATTTTATGTTTGCCCCACTGATTGTCTAGTTTGCCCCACTGAATTTCATGTTTGCCCCGCTGATTTTTTAGTTTAGCTCGCTGATTTTTTAGTTCGCTCCCATTGTACTAAGTAAACTCAGTTGGGCCGCCCACATTGAATGTATGTAGTATATCCACGCTGTCCATCCGTTTTTCCATCTAATTTTAGCGGTTTAGCCCCAAATTGAAGCATATCAAAAGATCAAGTGAATCATACCACAGGAAATAGCGGGGCATAATGATTTCCACTGTTGAAACTATAGTGGGCCCAACAGTGATGTTTGTTTGTTATCAAACCTATTCATAAGATAATACAGATATGGATTAATAGAAAACACAATTATAAGCTTATCCAAAACTTCTGTGGCCCCTAAGAAATTATCAACATTAGAAGTTCAATTTAAAATATCCCCGTGGTGTGGTCCATTTGAACATTGGATATGTTTAGATTTTTCGGCTAAAGCCACGAAATTATTTGTTAAGCTAGACCCAATCTTTTTCATGTTTGCCCCGCTGATTTTGTAGTTTCCCCCGCTGATTTTTCTGTTTGCCCCGCTGATTTTCTAGTTTGCCCCGCTGATTTTTCAGTTTGCCCCGCTGATTTTTCAGTTTGCCCCGCTGATTTTCTAGTTTGCCTCGATGATTTTTTAGTTTCCTCCACTGATTTTCTAGTTTGCCCCGCTGAGTTTCTAGTTTGCCCCGCTGATTTTGTAGTTTCCCCCGCTGATTTTCCAGTTTCCCCCGCTGATTTTGCAGTTTGCCCCGTTGATTTTGCAGTTTGCCCCATTGGTTTTCCAGTTAGCTACCTACAGTAACATTCAAGTAATGTCCTTTGATTTCACCTGTTTCGGCCTGCGCTTTATAAATTGTTTCGCCATAAAATAAGAAACAGTCTCTCCAACGCATAAATTGTTGGGAGTTCACCTTCTCATCATCCTTGGTAAAATCAAGTCCACCACGGAGACATTCATAAACCGCCCTACCGTAGTTCTTGGTGGATAACCTCAATTTTGGTTTAATAGTACATCCCAATAGTGGACAACCATACTTGTTCAATTTATCTCTCTCAACTTGGATGCCATGGGGCGGTCCTTGGAAAGTTTTGAATAAACAGTAGGAATTCGCAGATCCTCCAAACGTAGAGCTCGTAGGGCTTTGAACCCAAATACATTACCTACAATGGAAGTAAACATGTTAGTAACAGAACCTTCTTCAAAAAGGTCTAAAGGGTAAACTACATAAGCAATAAATTGACTTTCCTCCCGAGAACGGGCTCGATGTGGTAGCATCGTCCTTTTGTAACGATCAAGGTGGTAAGTCCATCGGTCCACAAAGTTGTCCATGTACCAGAGTAGAAGATTCGGCAGCCTACCGCGCCCCCGCTTCCTCGGGCGGAACTCGGGTTGAGGAGTTACCAGAATCTTTGCTAAGATATCGTATCTTTGGTTTCATATTCAGGAGTATAATAAGTCAATTTGTACTCTTTAACACCAGCTTTGAATCCAACACTTGCTTTAGTCTCTGTTTTTGGTGACATAAGTCCCTCCCTATAACTCATGAATTAAGAATTCTCAGAACGACAAGGTCTACTCGACATGGATTAGGCGTGAATGAAACCTTTCACAGCAATCTATCACAAAACTATCAACTAATATTATCAACTATCAACAAATTAGAATGGTTCGTTGTTAAATCATGGTCATCCAACCCGGGAAGGAAATGATCTTTACATGGAAATGAAAGAATCTGGAGTGATTAATGAACAAAATATTGCAGAATCAAAAGTGACTCTAGTCTATGGTCAGATGAATCAAAATATTGCGTAATCGAATTGCATACTACCATTGTACTAAATAAACTCAGTTGAGCCCATATTGAATGTATGTAGTATATCCACGCTGTCCATCCGTTTTTCCAACTAATTTTTGCGGTTTAGCCCTAAATTGAAGCATATCAAAAGATCAATTGGATCATACCGTGGGAAACAGCGGGCCATAATGATTTTCACCGTTGAAACCATAGTGGGCCCAACAGTGATATTTGTTTGTTTGTTATTAAACCTATTGATAAGATCATACAGACATGGATCAATACTCTAAAGAGAATTATAAGCTTGATTCAAAACTTCTGTGGCCCCCAAGAAATGATCAACATTAGAAGTGAAATTTCAAATTTCATTTGGTGTGTTCCATTTGAACATTGGATACGTTTATATCTATCGGCTCAAGCCATAAAATTATTTTTTAAGTTTGCCCCGCTTCTTGTCTAGTTTGCCCCGCTCATTTTCATGTTTGCCCCGCTCATTTTCATATTTGCCCCGCTCATTTTCATGCTTGCCCCGCTGATTTTACAATTTGACCCGCTAAATTTCTAGTTTGCCTCGCTGAATATCTAGTTTGCCCCGCTGATCTTTTAGTTTGCCACGCTGATTTCCTTTAATGTAATTAAGTGCATGTGCCAAGGTATGTCTATGTCTCCTTGTATATAACATGATGTGGGGTCTAACACTGTAAAAGCTACAAACTTGAACAGATACATGCCTTGACTCCCTGTCATACGGCCATGTGCCTATGCTGGCCGAATAAAGGCAAGTATTCCCTATCTTATATGCTGACAAAGCTACACAACCTTGTGATGTGCTACGTTGACTAAGCTACGCAACCTTGCACTAATAAGCTACGTAACCTTGTACTAACGAGGAAACTCATGAACACCTCATTGAGTGATCTTTGCGAGCATTGCTCAATGCTAGTTGTCTAAGTGGCGAGCCTATTGTAGTCGATTGTAGCTAATTGATCCTTCAATATCTTTGGCTCATGTGTATCATGCATATCACAACTTTCTTGAGCTGTAACTTAGAATCAAAGGTATTTTCCTTTGAAGGTAATTAAGGGCATGTGGCAAGGGATGTCTATGTTGTGATGTAAAAATTGGTATATCTTGATGAGAATCAGCGGGGCAATCAGTGGGCCCAACAGTGATGTATGTTTGTTCGTTATCAAACCTAGACATAAGATCATACAGACTTGGATCAATAGAATAAACAATTATAAGCTTGATCCAAAACTTTGTGGCTCCTAAGAAATGATTAACATTAACAGTTCAATTCTAAATTTCATTTGGTGTGTTCCATTTGAACATTGGATACGTTTATAAGAATTGGCTCAAGCCATGAAATTTGTTAAGTTTGCCCCGCTGACTTTCTAGCTTGCCCCGCTGATTTTCTTGTTTGCCGCGCTGACCTTTTAGCTTGCCCTGCTGATTTTCTAGTTTGCCCTGCTAACTTTCTAGCATGCCCCGCTGATATTCTAGTTTGCCCTGCTTAATTTGTATCATGCCCGTCTGATTTTATATACGATGTTTTACTTTGTGAATTTTATGTTTGATATGTATTTAAATTCATCTCTGCAGGCAATGAAAATTTCGCCGTCATCTCCAAGCCAACATGTAGGTGTACACTGACATGGTAGTTTGACAAGGTCAAAGGTGGAGTGGAGAAGCATGACAGTTGCCTAAATCTATTTAGGCAATCCCCTTTCGCATTTTTATTACACGTTACATCCTTTAGTTTTATAGGGGCTATATTTCATCTACTTTTACTAAGATACAAAGGTGATTCAGTATTTGAAATCAAAGGGAGGCGATTGCAGTTTTTCGAGATGGACTTCGCCCTCATCACCGGTCTTAAGACTGGAGATCTTACCGTACCCAAGAAGAGGAACACTACGCGTACACTAAGAGACAAATACTTTAAAGAATATCTAGTATTAAAGAAGCACCTAATGGGCGTGTTTGATAGACTAGTTGACACTAATAAGCATGAGGATGTCGTGAAGGTTGCCATACTTCTAGTTGTGGAGTGCTTTCTTAGGGGAATCGAACCGAAAACTATGTGCAATATGGATTATATTCACTTGGTGGACTCGTTAGAGGATTTCTGTATGTATCCTTGGGGTAGCTTGGGATACATTATAATGTTGCAAAGAATCGAATTTGCCATTGCCGCATCAAGTTCCCCTCGATACACTGTATGTGGTTGCGTCCTTCCTCTATAAGTAAGAACACATTTTATTTTGTATATGTTTTCCCTCTGTAGTCATCTTAGAATTTTTAACCTGATGCAATTTCATTCTAGCAGGTATGGGTAGTAGAGATACTACCAGCCCTACAAGAGTGTGTTGTTTCATACGTTCCCCATCAAATTCCACGCTTCATTCAATATCGAGGCTGGAAGTGTTGGAGGTACAACAGAATACATGCTATTGTCCAGAGTAAAGCTGTAAGTTTATATATGTCCAGCAATTACTTTGCTTAACTTGACAACCTTATCAATTTTATATTTAACATTACTCCTTGTTCTTTTGCAGACTTCGGTAGTGATGAAATTAGAACCAACGCTACGCGAATGGGAAACGGATGCCGTTCGCTCGGTGCGTGACAGTTTCCAGGTGAGATGTTATGAAAATTTAACTATATTTTTTTCTACATTTAGTAAATTTATCCTTACTCTGACATATCCATCTATACATTTTGTAGCTCACTGAAACTCAAGAAGAAGATGAGGAGGGTAACGAGATTGATCATAAGGAGGATGACGAGTCAGATGATAACGAAGAGAAAGGTGTGGAGGAAGAGGGACCGAGTGAGGGTATACCAGTGGGGGGTGTTATGAAGAATGTTATTTTTATTGAGGAATTTCAGATTAAGAGGGAGGAGTTGAAGAGGCAGAGAGAGGAATTGAAGAATGAGAGGGGTGAATTGAGAAGAGAGAGGGAATGGATGAGATGGAAAGAAGCAATGATTGATGAAAAAGAAAATATGTTACTGAAAGAGAAAGAGCAGTTGAGGATGGAGAAAGAATTATTTTTTGAGGACAGAGAAAAGTTAGCTAATGAGAGGGAGGAGTTTAATAAAGAGAAGGAAGGTAGTCGTACAGAGAGGGGATGTTTTGTAATGGAGGAGGAGGGTGAGGAGTTGAGGAAGAGAGGGAAAGTAAATGATGACTCACATACAGAACCTAGACATGGGGATTTGGATGTTCAATCGTATAGTAAAGCCAAAGATAATGTATTGTTGGGGTCCACTTCGCAACCCGTTTATGAAAGGAGAACCAAAAGGATACCGAAGCCGTCATATTACAAGATATCTCCGTACTTGTCCCTGTCTGCATTCGATACAACTCCTGGGCCGGTTCCCGAACCCGAGCAAGTAACAGCTTTTGCAACTTCTCCGATACCATTTCCTCTACAGATGGATCCTTTCAGGATACTATCCGCACAGGAGGTGAAAGAGGCAGAGGACTAGTATGAAGCAAACAAGGGCATGACAGCGGGGAAATGGTTCAGTACGATATGGCTGAAGGATACGTGGGTTGATAGCGAGGTAAGCATTACTAATTTATTCTCTATATGTATTGATTGACATGTAATTATGTGTTATTTTAATCTATGACTAACATTCTACTATCCTATTGATTAGGCTATCGACACATACATCGAATTCCTTGAGAAAAGGCAGAACAACCTTTCAACAGCATATCCTCAGGATTGCAAGTTTTGTCCCACGTTTTTTACGGTAACTGTTTATTGCGTTAATCCATAATCTGTTTAAAAATTTCATTTTCTTACATATATTGAACTTTCATCATGTTCGTAATAGCAAAGCCTTGAGGGGTGTTTGCCTGTTTTGATTACATATCGGGCCTCCAAATCGGCGTCAGAACGGGCCGAGCTATTAGGTCAGATGAGTACGGCCTATGCAATTGCTAAGCACTGGGATAAACCATGCGCCAAGGCAATCTGGTGTTATGAACGGGTAATGCACTTGTCATAGAGCATCATCTCTTACTATTATGTCTTCTATCATTTTTCTAATATATTATTTGACAATGATGAACAGGTCTATGCGCCCATCAATCACAAAAATTCACATTGGTTTCTGCTAGTCATCTACCCTAGAGCAAGAGAAATTGTTGTTGTGGATAGCTTATGCACGAATTTATTGCCGAAGTACAAGCAAAAGATGAAGAAGATGACTGATGCGCTCCCCATTCTCTTCCATGCCACTGGAGACAGCACTGTGCTTGAAGGGAAGAAGTGGACCGTCATAGTCGATGAATCTGCGCCGAAACAGGACAATGGTTATGACTGTGGTATTTTCGTAATGAAATACATCGACATTTTATGTAGCGGTCTCACCTTGGCGGGAATAGACATGTAAAAATTCACCGCCGATTGGAGGAAGTCAATAGCATATGATTGTTTGTCTCTACTTTGTAGATGAAATTTATCCATGGCATGAGCAGAATTTTGGAAAGATGTTGTATACATTGTTGAATATACATTGTACGTCATGATGTATAGCATACTTTGTAAGTTTTGATGTATAGCATACTTTGTAATTTTGGTGGATAGCATACTTTGAAGATTTTTTGCATATTCACCGGAAATGTAAGTTATGATGTATAGCATACTATCCGGGCTTAGGGCTGAAAGTTGGGCGGGTTCAACCCGACCGACCCGTGACCGACCCGACATTGGGTTGGGCTCGGGCAGGATATTTCGGGTCCTGCCTTAAGCTTGGGCTATACAAACACCAACCCGATAAATCTTAGGTTGGGCTCGGGTTGAGGTCTCAGGTTGCCCGACCCAACCCGAACCCGATCAATATATAAGTTACTTATAAATTATAATTGAGTGTGGATCGTTTGTGTCGAAGGCACACTAGTGATGCCGAGTCTCATTTGTCCATGTCATTTCCAAGGACTCAAGCTAACAAGATATGCCAGATCTCTCTCTCCCAAATAGACACCATGCTATGCTACATGACTTTTAAAGGAGTAGTTGTCTTATATTTAAGCTTGTTTTTTAAAGGAAAAAATGAAGTTGTTTATAATGAATAGTCACATATATAATTAATAAAATTATAGATACAGAAAATAAGTCCTATATTGATATATAATAAACTAATGTAATAACGAAAATATTAGCATGTATATACCCGACCGAGCCCGCTCGGTTTGGGCTTGGGTTGAGAATTCCCAACTCGAGATTGGGTTGGGTTGGGTTAGGGTTGAGGTATAGGAACCTTGGGTTGGGTTAGGGTTGAGCACCAACCCGACCCAACCCGCCCGACTTTCAGCCCTATCTGGGCTGGGCTATTTTAAGAAACACTTGTTGGACTGCTGATTTTTGTATGAAGGTGAATATTTAAAGACTCATATTCATATGTATCTAATGGTCGAAGGCCGGAATCATTAATGAAGCATGATAGATAGATTATGGCTTCTAAATGATATAGGGAACAAGAACGATTCAGATCATTCAAATAATGCAATCTACAAGATACAGTTCAAAATGGAATTACAGAAAATGAATCCAGAAAATAAACAAAAACCAATGTGATTTGTCTAGTTGATATAGTAAGTTAAACAAGATCTCAGCCTTTTTAAACCAATCAACTGACACCACCATCAGTTTGCCCCGCTCATATTTTCCTACTTGCCTATTTGTTTTTTTTGATTTGCCCCGGCCGATATTTTTCGGTTTACCCGTTGTTTTTCTAGTTTGCCCACTGATATTTCGCTTTGCCCGCATTGTTTTTCTAGTTTGCCCCGCCATTGATATTTCAATTTGCTCTCATTGTTTTTCTAGTTTGCCCGCTAATATTTCGCATTTGCCCATTGTTTTTCTAGTTTGCCCCATTGATATTTCGATTTGCCATTCATTGTTTTTCTAGTTTGCCGCCGATATTTCGCTTGTTGCCCATTGTTTTTCTAGTTTGCCCATTGATATTTCAGTTTGCTCCGCTGATGTTTCAATTTGCCCCGCTGTTTTTCTAGTTTGCCCCCATTGTTATTTCGATTTGCTCATTGTTTTTCTAGTTTGCCCCCCGATATTTCATTTGCCCATAGCTTTTTTTGATTTACCCGCCATTTTTTTAGTTTGCCCTATTTGATATTTGATTTGCTCATTGTTTTTCTAGTTTGCCTCGCTGTTTTTCTAGTTTGCCCCGCTGATAATATTTCACTTTACCGTCGCTAATTGTTAACCAACAACACATCGGCCACATTGCTTTAATTGATCGTCTATTAACATGTAATATGAAATTTTTGAGAGGAGTAACAGGTCGACGGTCTGGATTACCGAGCATTGGCATATTAGTTAGGATTGTTGACACCCCGGTCCACCTTTATTTATGGCCGACGTCCATCGGTTTTGCCAAATTATTTCAGACATGAGACAAAGAATGAGGCCGATACAAATTTTATAAGGACGCACACCATTAAAAACTTCCTTTACAAATTTCAGAAGGACGTCCGCCATGCAAAACTTCCAACGGCCTGTTATAATGTTTATTTGTCATCCAACCTGTTGACTAGTTTACATGGGCATGGATGAAAGGAAAATAAGAATATTAACTTGATCCATAACTTTTGTGGCCCCGAGAAGTTTTTAACTGTAGGTGTTAAATCATCATAATTCCTTATGGTATGGTCCACTAGTGCGCAAGGTTCTATGAGGAATTTTGACGCATGAATGAACGTGATGACGATAAATACTCCGAATCCACGGAGCTTCTCTGGACTCCTCACAGAGACTTCTCGAATCCACGAGGAAAGAAAGCAGAAAATAGAAATAAATTCTAATAAATTCGAAACTGATTAATTGCTGAATAAAAACAAGTTCACAACCCTTTAAATAGGGATACCAAGCAATAGGAAAGAAATCGGAATCAAACTACAACTAAAACTCTTAGAATTCGCGACTTACTATAAATAGTAAACTTACTATTTATAGACGGTCGTGATGTCTACTAGTGCGTAAGGTTTTCGGTCAAAAATAGTAAGTATCCTATGTGGCTTCCCCAAACCGTTCTCCTAATTATTCTAAGCTCTTTTCACGTTGCGCGCAACTCCTAAAGCCCGACGGATGAAGAGTTATAATCAAACTAAAACTTACTATTTATAGTAAAAATGAAATTAAAACAGGGAAACGACCGTCGATCTAGGGTTTTTTCGCAATTCCGAGTGTTGTAACCCGGTATATCTAGGTTGGTTGGCTAAAGTAGCTCGTTCTACCCCAAAATCATATATTTTACGTCAGCTAACTCATTCCGGATTGTGAGATACGCCCGATTTAAGGTCCGATGGTCTGGATCACTTCTGTCGCCGACCGGGCCTTTTCTGATCCATCTTGTCCATGAAACTGTCCGCGACCCGCTCTACATCAAATCTGAATCACCTGCAAGTGGGTCGGTGATGAAAACAATGCAGATAGGAAGCTTCATAATAAAAAAAAAAAAACAAAAAAAAACGGTCGGGGTCGAGGGTCGTGCCGGTCGATTTTAACTCGCTGGACATGTACCCGGTCAACCGGGTATGACCCGGTCGACCGGGAACATGTCCAGCGAGTCGGGGTCAACTGGGTACGACCCGGTCGACCCCATTTTGGTAAAATTTGCCAAAATGGGGTCGACCGGGTACATGTCCAGCGAGTTAGGGTCGACCGGGTACGACCCGGCCGACCCCGACTGTTTTTTTGTTTTTTTTTTTTAAATGGTGATGGCATTCAGTCCACACTGTTTTCTATTAGGTGGCCCATTGAGCTTTGGATCTACATTAACCTAGAATTAAATGAAATGGGACAATTGCAATGGGGCAACTGAAAAATGAAATTAAAGAGCTTGCTTACGTAATGGTGATGGCTTTCCTTACGTAATAGGGCACAGCTTGCTCCTTTCTGCATCAAGTTGCTCTTATTGCGGCGGCGGGAAGGACCCACGCCGGCTTTTGACTGGGTGGGCTAGCAATGCGAGTTTCCAACTGGAATTTGGTGGGAGTTCAGGATCCTACAGTCTCGGCCGGGTGGTAAGGCTCACCTAGTGTAGTGTCTTTCCCTAATTGAAAGGTGTTAAGAAAGCAACTCTCTCACCCGGTCCTGAGAACCTCTTCTTGTCAAAGAGCCCCACCCAATTTTGTTACTAGAACCACTGGCCCATTTTCCATTAACCTCACAGCAACTGTCCAACACTGGGCATTTGGATGCACATTCAAATCAATATCAGTTCATTTCTGCACCGCTGTTAGTTGAACCATCTCCTTTTCAATTTGGTGCTGCAAGGAAAACAGAACCTGAATTATGTGGGATTCTGTTTTCTGACTTTTTCCACCACCAATGTAACTTTTGAGAACGAAAAGGTGGAGCTAGTTTCTAAACCTGCTCTCATCACAAAGCAATTTGTGAGAAGAACATCCCATCTACTAGCAGAAGCAAAATTTGAAACCGCACCATGATCACCATGTTAAAAATGATAGAGCCTTCTATATTGAACATCCCAGCTATAGATATTTCCTTGTGAGGGCTCAAACTTTGCGATGATGTGATGTGAAATCCAAGCAGGTATAGAGGATTCAAAAAAATCTGCATATGCAAAAACACCCTGTTCATCTGAGACATGATCTTGTGCTTGCCGTCCATCTGAGACTTGGAATTTCATCATTTTTAGGCAAAACATATATTTTAGCGGGCTTATCACAACCATAGTGTCAAAAATAATATATCTCACTAATTGAGGATATTAAAGATGATTTACTAATTAAATTCAAACCCCTGTAAATATTAAAGATGATTGAACATGATTCGTGCTAAAGGCATAGCTAAAACAGCAAATCTCGATTTTATAGAGAGCTTAAAAAACTCTGTAGAATACTTAAAACACTGCCCGTAACTTACATGGTATGATAACAGAAGGGCCTATAAGTCATCTATCTGGCTCAACTGTCGGATTGCAACAAGTGCTTGTAATGATCCACATCCTTGGTTGGATGTCTAAGCTGCCCCAACCCACACAAAATGTGTCAAACTTGATTGCTCAAGGCTGAAAGATAGGTGGGACCTTAGAAGATGAACTCTGTACTAACAGTGAGGATAGAAACAATCAGGGCCCCTACATAAATAGCATCCTTAAATGACACTAATCCATATATATTTCCAGCATTGTTAGTACTCTTCGGGTAGGGCAACAAATAAGCTTGCCTTGTGATAGTCTGCCTTTAACTGGGTCCGGGTCGAGAAATGGAGAAACTTGCCACCATCTTCCATCGCCAACCCTAGTATAAACGAAATTAAACTAAGTGTTGCCTTAGATTTCTTAGCATTAAATGGGGTGCAACTTGTGTAGGTTGTGTTGGTTTGAGGGTCAACCAAAGCTCTAGGGAACCTAACCCGCAACCTAACCCGCCCCGAGGTTCCCAACCCAAAGTCTATGCTTGACCCGACCCAAATACATGTGATTATTCCCAACCTGACATACCGACATAAATTTGCAACCCGAACCCAACCTGAATTCAGATTGACTTGGCATCTTCCAATAGAAACCCAACCTGAGGGTATTGACAACCCAACACAAACTCGAGTTGGGTCAAATAGGTTGCGGGCCTAAGAAGAGAGATACATTCTACAGGTGGAGATGGACAAACATCTTCTTCAAGAGGAGATAAGCTGTAGACAAAGATTGAGAGTAGTTCGGCTCAAAGAAGAAGATTAGAAAACTAAGTATTTTCATTGTATTGAAAATGCTAGAAAGGGGACCGATCGAATATGAAATCTCTTGATTGATAATGTCAACATAGAGGATAAGAAAAATATTTGTGAAGCTTCTATGTAGTTTTTCTCTAGCCTCCTCTTGGATGATGGATGAGTCTGTCCATAGATTCCCTCCATTTCAACCAAATGAGTGATCCGGAAGCAGCATGGTTGGAAAGGAATTTTGAAGAGGAAGAAGTTTGGGAAGCAATGCAGAACTTAGGCAGAGATAAAGCTCCGGGTCCAAACGACTTTCCAATAGCATTCTTTCAAATCTTTTGGAGAGAAATCTAAGGGATGTGATGTCGTTCCTGTCAGAATTTTTCAAAAAAAGCTGGCTATCTAAAGATCTAGGGACTTCATTTATCGCCTTGATTCCAAAGAAGGAATAAGCTGAAAGTTTGAAGGATTTTTCTACAATTACTCTTACAGGCAGCCCGTACAAGATTCTAGCAAAAGTCTTGCATCTAGGCTTCGTAAAGTTCTAGGTGGAGTCATTTGAGAGTCACAAGGTGCATTCGTCTGTGGAAGGAAAATTCTAGATGGAGCTCTTATAGCTCATGAATGCATTTACTCGAGACACAGAGTAGGTAGGAATAAGTTAGATTCTGAAAAAAGCCTATGAACATGTTAATTAGGGTTTCTTCACTATACAATGTTAAGGAATACATATGGATGGGGGAACTGTGCATGAGATAAATTTGGCAGCGCCGCGTTGACATACGCATTGTTATAAGGGTTCAGTCTATTGTTACTAGAACATGAAACTCACCATACTCACCAAACAAATAAAAGGAAGGATAAAACCCATTTTGTTCACCAAACCTGATAAACAATCCCAAAATTAGCAGTCAGGCAAAACGTCAAAACCAAACGAACAAAAAAAAAAAAAAAACGAGTGTTCCATAATTGCTAACACAGCTCCGAACACACAAAACAAAAACAGATGTCGATGGATCTGTATGCTCTTTAGCTCCTCGCTTCTTCGTCAAGGATCTGAAGGACTGGTCTACTGGATCACGTATATCAATCATCCAGTTTGTGAATCAGTCCGATGCAGTGCTGCTCCATCCTTTTGAACACAGCATAACAGATCCTTTAGGATGCGAAAGATCTTCTCATTCCATTGCTCCTGTTCGGTCCTTTGGGTCTTCATTTCAGCCTTCATATCAGTTATTTCAGATCGAACAGAGGCCAGTTCCTCTTCCACCCGGCTGAAGCGCTCGTGTATACGTGGGGGGGCCACAAAATCCTCATCAATGTCTTCGTCATTATCTTCCTCCTCCTCCTCCTCTTCTTCCTCGTCGTCTTCTTCTTCTTCTTCCTTCGATTCTTCTCCTCTTTCAACATCTTCTTGCTGAATCAATTTCATTCTTTAGATAGTATTGTCGTCAATGAAATTTTGCAGCTCTAGCGGCGCATCGAGGATGAAACCAAACCCACAATCTTTGGCCATCTTACAAATCAACCGTCCGAAGGGTAAGGATGGATTGGTTTTGGTGGTAGTGGCATTCAAGATGTGATGCATTACAATAGATGGGTAGCAAACCTTCACGCCCGTACCCAGTAAATACAAAACCTCCAACATATATTGTGTTACTTGTGTATGATTTCCCGATCTAGGATACAGATTGTACGTGAAGACAAGGTGGAGGAACCTGTAAACCGGAAGCATCCTTGCTGATTCCAAACAGTTATCACCCGTGACCCAATGCTTAAGTTCGCCACAAACAAAAACAGTCCTCTCATCCCTGTACCTATACCTCTTCGCATCCTTATATGGAACAATCACTGTCCCACATGGCACCCCACTAATCCTCTCAATGTCAGACACTTTAAATGTTGCCAAGGAATTACCGATTGCTACGTCGAAGGTCATTGACTGTAGATTTGGATTCTGAATTGAAGCGTAGAAATGGCGCACCGTCTCGGCGTCGGCATTGTTGTAGGGTGTGAACATGGGATTCCACCCCATCTTGGCAAGCCACTTGAGCTCTGTCGTATCAGCGAACAAGTCTTTCTCCACATACCTCTCAAATGTTATCTTGCGTTCGGCGAATCTTCTGAAATCAATAGGTTGTTGTACATCGACTCCTCGGCTGCGAGTTGTTGACGGTCCGGCCCGAGACGTGGATGGACCTGAGCGAGGTCTCAATCTCGTAGCCTGGGTAGCCGCGCCAATGTTTTCCCTTCTCTTGGAGCGACGATTAAACTCTGTACCAGCGGTGTCCTGTGCGTCACGCTTCTTGGCCATAGGGAAGATAAGAGGGACGATGTAGAAAAGGAGGTGCTGAGAATCTTCCCCGCTGGAGGGATCGAAAGATTTCATCGCCGGAATCGTGGAAGAAGAGACTCAAGAAAAGGAGGTGGTGAGAATCTTCCCCGCTGGAGGGATCGAAAGATTCCGTCGCCGGAATCGTGGAAGAAGAGACTCGAGAAGGTAGAAGAGGGTTTTCGGCCGGAGGGGAGGAATAAAAATGAAAATGGGAGCACGATGGCAAATAAATAAGAAACGGGCATTTGGGGAAATGAGAAAGGCGGACCCGGTCGACTGGGTCATACCCGGTTGACCCCAACTCGCTGGACATGTACCCGGTCAACCGGGTAGTGACCCGGTCGACCCCATTTAGGTATATTTTACTCGACCGGGTCACTACCCAGTCGACCAGGTACATGTCCAGAGAGTTGGGGTCGACCGGGTCATTGGGGTCGACCGGGTATGACCCGGTCGACCCCGACTGTTTTTTTTTAAATTTTTAATAAATTCTAATATATATATTTTTTTAATTTTAATTTTTATGCTGATGGCATTCAGTACACACTGTGAATTGAAGGGAAATAATCGTGAATTTATAGGAATTGTCCTGCAATGAATAAATTTGACCGTGAAATGAGGGGAACTGTCTATGAAATGCATGGAATTGTAACTCAGTTCACGGAGGGGGAGAAGTAATCGGATAATCAGATCTGCTCGGATAGGATGAAGGAGCAGGGAGATGAGATAAGAAGTAATCAGATTTTCGGTGGAGATGGGTATGGAAGCGTTGGAAGGGGCGTATGTTTTATAGCAGGGGCATTTTTGTCATTTACAAGGGCGTCCGTACGCATGAGGAATATTCTTGGCAACTAAAAAGAAATGGGCGGGACAAACTAGAAAAACAGCGGGGCAAACTGAAATATCAGCTGGGTAAACTAGAGAAACAGCGGGACAAGCTGAAATATCAGCGGGGCAAACTGAAATATGGGTGGGGAAAACTGAAAAAAGAGAACTTATAAATTCCTAGATGGCCAAAGAGAACTTAGATGGTAAGGTACACTCAATCAATTTCTCATAAAGAATTTGTTTCCAGAAAATAAATTCTTTAGCAACTTGTAAATTCCTAGTTTCCAAACAACTCAAAATACAGATTCATTATATCACATATGAATAAGGAACAGAAGATTATAACCAACTTATTTGGAAGTGTAAACAAACAGATGCATTTGAGTTCTACTGTGTGCTTGTAAGTAATCAGATTACATGCAAAATCATTCATGTTGATAGCTTCCAAGATTCTCAATCTGCCAAATCATTCATGTTGATAACTTCCAACATTCTCAATATGATCTAACATGAACCTTGCATGTATTTGGGGTTCTTTTGGAATGGTTCTGCTTCCATGTGTGGAATATATCCATCCATAGAAAACTAGAAAATCAGCGAGGCAAACTAGAAAATCAATGGGGGAAACTGAAAAATCAGTGGGGCAAACTAGAAACTCAGT
Organism: Magnolia changhungtana; assembly: GCA_030180095.1. NCBI lineage: Eukaryota > Viridiplantae > Streptophyta > Magnoliopsida > Magnoliales > Magnoliaceae > Magnolia > Magnolia changhungtana. The sequence continues at coordinate 7,399,303 of JASAUF010000639.1, forward strand.
GGGGCAAACTGAAAAATCAGCAAGGCAAACTAGAAAATCAGCGGGGCAAAATGAAAAATCAGCGGGACAAACCAGGATATCAGCGGGGCAGACATAAAAATGAGCGGGGCAAACTTAACAAATAATTTCGTGGCTTGAGCCGAAAAATCTAAACATATCCAATGTTCAAATGGACCACACCACATGGAATTTTGAATTAAACAGGACAAACATGAAAATCATTTTGCCTACTGTTTCTCATAGTATGATCCACTTGATCTTTTGATATGCTTCAATTTGGGGCTCAACCCCTTAAAATAGATGGAAAAACGAATTAACGGCGTGGATATACTACATACATTCAATGTGGGCCAACTGAGTTTAAAATATACTTATTCTGGGGTCCTTACTCTTGCTCGGGTGGTAAACTCTCAGGAGTTTCAACTCCCGGTCAAGGGTTCGAGTGCCATAATTGGTGAAATTCCTATTGAGAAACCTAAGTTCAACATGTATTAGCTCATTGAATGCTTGAATCAAAGTAGACAAGATTTTTATGGCTGCTGATGGGCAAATGATGTGGGAGTCATTCCTTTAAGGTTCTCATTCATTTTAAAAAATAAAAGTTAAAGAAATCATCTGACTACGTGTTGAAATAGAATATTAGAGTGTAGATGTTATGGCCAAAAGACTCAAAGAAGAAACATAACAACTCAACACCTTCACGCAGTTACATCTTAATTCAAGGGATGACTCTTATCATTCCTTCAAGTAACTCAACAAGCTTTTGCGTGACTCTTATCATTCTCCCTTACATTTTTCTATAGTACATAATTATGTAAATATGTATATATAAGTATATAAAAATATTTTTCTATCTTTTAATTCATTTCTTTGTCTATTTATTTAACAAGCATATCTCCTAAACTAGAATGATTTTTCTTTTTACACACGTACACACACCCCCACACACTCACACTAGCAGATGGTGAATGCAATAAGGAGAGGAACATTTCCAACTATTTTAGACTACTCTCTTAAGGAAAATAATTATACTTAAGAAATCTAACAAGGCATTATCTCCACAAAAAGATAAGATCAAACAAGTAATTTCATAGCCATCTGCTACTTGTTGATAGGGACATTATTGCTTGTAATGACTTCTTGTATTTGTCGCTGGTCAAGGAGTTCCTTAGAAATTAATGCCACATGTTCAATCCATGTCAAAAGATATGCAAGATTCTAAACTTGGCTTTCATATTTTTCTACTTCTAATATTCCCAACATCTCCATACTGTAAATTTTTATAAATGGTAGTGATTGTCACATTGGTTAATTAATATCATCAAAGAAAAAATAAAACTGATTAATGAATTGGTTCCACCCTTTAGAGGAACTCCTAATTCTAATTCCTAACTAAACATCTTGAGTTAGTAATGACTGTCAACATTTCCTATAAAATCTCCAAATTACTTAAAATATATAAGGTATCCAGTTTTCTAACCATATTCATCGAGAGGAGCTTCATCGTAACAGCGAGTTGTTACAAACAAGGAATCTATTCTGCTAAGGTTCGTTCCACCATGATACAACAAGCTAAGAGTCCAAAGAATGCTATTCATCCCACTTATATGAAAGTTCTTGTTCACTTGTAAATTCCCAAAACCTTAAAAAGAGGCATCTGGATGGTTAACGAAGAGAAAAACAGAGGGGCAAATTAAAATATGAGCGGGGTAAACAAGAAAAACAGCGGAGCAAACAGAAATATGAGCGGGGCAAACAAGAAAAACAACGGGGCAAACTAGAAAAACAGCAGGGTAAACTGAAATATGAGCAGGGCAAACAAGAAAAACAGCGGGGCAAACTAGGAAAACAACGGGGCAAACTGAAATATGAGCGGGGTAAACTAGAAAAACAGCGAGGCAGACTAGAAAAATAGCGAGGTAAACTGAAATATGAGCGAGGTAAACTGAAATATGAACCTCAAGAGGTAAAATCTTATACATGCATAAATAAGTAACATAACTAATGTAAAAGTGAGTAGTTAAAATTATATAAATCAAATTTAAAAAAAAAAGCTTTTGGATAGGTTAAGAAGACTAGTCTAAGGAGGGGAGAATTGCCTATTACTCGACGATCTAGGCAAATGACAAATCAAGCCTTCATTGACAAGGTTGATCTTCACACCAGTCCCTTTCTTCAATTATCAATCTTTATGATCTCTAAATTTTAAAACTTAAATATTAAGGGCCTGTTTGGAAGCGTGGATTTGAAACCCCCTGGATTCGGAACCCCCTGTTTTTGTTTGGCACTTTGGATTTGGAACCCCCCGGATTGTAAAATTTGTGTTTGGGAGTGGATTTGAAACCCCCTCAAATTTTATAGTATATTTGCATAAATATTTAAAGAGACAGAGTAAATTATTTAAAATACCCAAATTGATTAAAATATACTACAACATAAATAATAGTTATAACAAGCCCATCAAAATATACACATTGGAAAAAAAAAATGTAATTCCGAACTTCTAGTAAGCCAGAAAAGTGAGCCTACTAAATTTCAAAGATGTGATTGAGCCATTAGAAAGTGTAAGTGTCAACCTAGTCGAAACCAGTAAACGCGTGTGGTTTATCCACGCCGTTCATCCATTTTTCTATGTAATTTTAGGAGTTGAGCACAAAATTGAAACATATACAAAGTTCAAGTGGAACATACCATAGGAAACAGTGGAAATATCAAAACTTTTACAAGGCATCCACTATTGCTTATTTGTCATCTAACCTGTTCTTAAGATCACACTGACACGTATGAAGTGAAAACACAATTATTAACTTGATCTAAAACTTCTGTGGCCTCCAGAACTTTTCAACAGTAGATGTTCAATTAATACTTTTTTCAATGGTGTGGTCCACTTAGTTTTTTTATAAATTTTATTTTTAGGCTAACCTACTAAAAGTATTTAATAAAACAGATGAATGGAGGGGATAATATAGATGGATGATGGTGGCCGTGCAGTGTATTTTAAAGAATACACTTAGCCATGAATTACGTTAAAATTTAAAATGTGGTGGCTTCACACGTTGCCAACTTGATTTTTTTGCCAAAAAAAAAAAAGTTCTTTAGGTTCCTTAATAATATTTAGAAATCCACCCGGCTATAATATGATTTATCTTCTTTTAGGCGTAGCCACTAAATTTTAGGGCCATTGGTAGTTTCAATTGATCACACAATTAAAAATAGTGTGTAAAAGTAATTATAATGGTTGAATTTATTTTCATTTATATGACCCACTTGAATGATATTTACCCCTAAATTTTTTTCTCAAAACTTAAATTTTAACGGGCTATATAATGGCTGGATTACACCGTCCATACAATCATAATGGTGGGACATATGAATAAAGTGTTCTCGTCCATCTCATTCCTTTGTCTAATTTGGTGTGGCCCATGTTAAGCCTAAATTAGTACAATATTTTAGCCATACGGATGAATTTTGACAAGTCATCACATAATCGGAACAGATTTTGCGCAACTATTTTAACGGGCAATGCAACTAATAAATTGTAATTAGAAAATGTTATAAACCATTTACTGTCCGTCGCCTTCAACTAAAATGGTCCGTCTCCTTCTTCTTCTGTAACTCTGTAATAGCTATACACAGCAACCTTCCGACAGACTCTAGCGACGTAAGCAACCTTCGCCGGTGCCAGAAAGGTAATGGTCACAACGTTTTTTTAAGAACGAGCTTTTTTTTAAGAAGATGAAGAGCTGCGGTAAATGGCTGCGTGCGAATGGGTTTTTAAAGAAAATTTCAAACGGTCAGAATTCCGACCGTTGAGCTACTACAAAAAGGTAATCCAAAGTTGGAGCGTGGATTACAAACCCCCACATCGAGGGGATTGCAAACCCCCTGGATTGCCAACCCCCAGTTACTTTATGGTGCCAAACGGCCTGAGGATTGCCAATCCTCTCCAATCCCCTCCAATCCCCTCCAATCCACGGTGCCAAACGACCCCTAATGGGTTTTGTGCCCTATACTTTAAACAACTTAGTTGAATCACTCAACTAGAGTTAATTTCTTAAGTTTTAAGACTACAAACCATACACCCATATCCATAGCTCAAGTTGTAGACCGAGTGAAAGATACCTCGTTTCAACACTGAGGTCTTGGTATCGATTCCCTAGACGGGGTGGCTAACAGTGAAGTATGAACTGATAGCGGGTGTACTAACAAGCTAACCAAAAAAAAAAAAAAATACTACAAACCATCTTATATGCAGCATACTTGCATGACAATTCAGACCATCCAAGTTGTGACCCTTACATGAGATGGAGATGGTGTTATGAGGTTTTCTATTTGGTGTGTGGGACCTTATTTTAGTGAGGTTAGCACATGTGGGCTCGAGGGGCTGGGACTACGAGGGGCCCACTGTGATGTATGGGTTTGTCTACACTGTCCATCTATTTTTTTTCATATCATTTTACAGTATAAATTAAAAAATGAGGTAAATACAAGACTCAAGTGGGACCACACCACATGAAGCAACTGTGATAATGATGTCCACCCTTAAAACCCTTATGTGGCCTACAGAGATATTTATTTTCCATCCAAACTGTTCATAAAGTTGCATGATACTGAGACGAAGGCAAATACAAATATCCAAAACTTCTACAACTCCCAATTTTTGTTTTTTTTTAATGATGGGAGTTGAATCCCTTGCATGATCCACTTGAGGATTGGATATGTCCCTCTTGTAATGCTCTTTGCTCAAATTGAGAGAATGAAACCCACCTATTTATAGCTGGGCATGTAAAATCCATCTGATAAGCTGGTGGGTCCCAAACAACCAGAATAGATTACAAGGGAAATGATAAATGAGGGACTAGGAAATTATTTTTACTATCTAGGTCATTTTATTTTGAACAAGCTACCGCATCAAGCTATCTAGAACACTTATGGACATAGCTTGGGTATTACTTCCATCAGGACTTAGCAAGAGATGGATGGTTGCATTAAAACTTTATGGGGCTAATCGTGACGTATATGTTTTATTCGTGTAAACCATCCCGGGATTGCTATATAGAGTCTGTTTGGCACGCCCGGCCAATCCGGGGATTAAACCTTCTCATCCCTTTCAATCCCTCGAATCAAACACGTCTCAGGCAAATTTGAACGGATTAGGGTGGATTGGATGGGATTTAAAGGTAATGATAGTGTTGTCAGTGGATTGTCTTAAGATCCATGGGAGGATCAGGTCATCCTGTCTGTTTGGCACTCCGGGCCAATCCTGGGATTTAACTTCCAATCCGCCCGACCAAACGGGCCCTTACATTTTTGTATAGTACATAATTATGTAAATATGTATATATAAGTATATAAAAATATTTTTCTATCTTTTAATTCATTTCTTTGTCTATTTATCGGGTTGGTGTTTGTATAGCCCAAACTTGAGATCGAACCCGATATATCCTGCCGAGCCCAACCCAATGTCGGTCGGTCAGTTGAACCCGCCCAACTTTCAGCCGTATATGAAATTCAGCGAGGCAAACTATCAAATCAGCGAAGAAAACATGAAAATGAGTGGGGCAAACTAGAAAAACAGCGGGGCAAACTGAAATATTATCAGTGGGGCAAACTAGAAAAAGCAATGGGCAACTGAAATATCAGCGGGGCAAACTAGAAAAACAGCGGGACAAGCTGAAATATCAACAGGGCAAACTAGCAAAACAGCGGGGCAAACTGAAATATGGGCGGGGCAAACTAGAAAAATAGCTAATTAAGCGGATTGATGGTGGTGTCAATGGATTGGATTAAGAACCATGGAATCTTGTTTGACCTACTATATCAACTGGACAAATCACATTGGTTTTTGTTTATTTTCTGGATTCATTTTCTCTAATTTCATTTTGGACTTTATATTGGGGATTGCATTCTTTGAATGATCTGAACCGTTCTTGTTCCCTACATCGTTTGGAAGCCATAATCTGAAATATAGTGCTTCATTCATGATTCCGGCCTTCGAACATTGGATACATATGAATATGAGTCTCTAAATATTCGCCTTCATACACAAATCAGCAGTCCAACAAGTGCTTCTTAAAATAGCCCAGATAGTATAGAGTTCATAATATGATTAGATATAATTTATAGTTGATGTTGCGCAGCATGCCAACAACAGTGTGGATGAATAGGTACGTTAAATATGAATGCGTTTGTCTTTCCAGTCCTTGTTGTCATTGTCAGTGTTCAATGTGTTGTAATTTTTGTACTTGTTATTTTTTACGTGTTTAACATTTGATTAGAAGATTTGAATAAGATGGATATCACATCTGCTATTTGGACTGGGAAGGTTATTTCCTTTTTCGACAAATGTAGAAATTGAGCGAGGCCCCGCTGAAAATGAGTGGGCCAAGGAGTTCCCTTCTATGCCTATGAAGTTCTTGTCTACCAGACATGTTTGAAGTTTTGCTTATTCTAGTATATGCGTGATTGCTTTGCATTGATTTCCATGTGCATTTTCCTTTTCGACGAGTCAAACGGAACAAGCAGAAAATACAGTGGGACAAGGTAAAAAGTTCATTCATTTACAAAGTATGCTATACATCAAAATTAAAATAAATTACAAAGTATGTTATTTTTCAGGTATGGGAAACTTGCACTTTCGGCGATTATGCCCAGTTTGTTTGCATCGTCCACACTTTGTTGTATTTGATTCCTCTCCACGAGATGGAATTCTAAGCTTTTTGGGTCTTTCAGCTGACCTCCTTTGTCCTGGGGGTTTAATTTGCGCACAATACTCCTTGAAGCCCACTGAAATTTCTTCCCACTTACTCTTGTCACGTACTGGGTACATCGATTCGTTATACGTAGCTATGTAATTTTGCACTATGTAGAATGGGAAGCAGTATGAGTAATGAAGGAGATTATAGTTTATACATGCTTACAGGACATGCATACAAGGGTACCCCTTCACGTCAAACTCGCGACATGTATACGAAAACTCACTGAGCTTGACTATATCATTATAATCTCCCACAACATAGTACTCATTTCGAGAAATAGGATGACAGCTAACATCTCGCGCCTTCTGCACAAGATCCTTTAACTGTTGCTCCGCCCATGGAGTTAATGACCCTACAAACGATGCCGCAGATTCTCTCCTCTTATAAAACAACTCTTGTATCTTCAATCTAACCCCTTCTATCAATTTCATAACGGGGTATTCGCGTGCTTCTTTGAAGAGGGCATTAACACACTCAGAAATATTTGTAGTAACCAAGTTGAATCTTTTTCCTGGAAAGTGCGAAGATGCCCATCTCTCGTATCCGATTTCTGTCAGCCATGCATGTACTGCGGCATTGGCCATTTCGATATCATGCATTAATTTTTCGAATTCAGCCACCCTACATGTCTTAACTGCCCGCCAAAAGTACATCTCCAATGACTTGTCTTTAAAGGTGTCCACCAAGTTTCTGTAGATATGATACGCACAGTAGCCATGAATTGCACGTGGGAAGACTTGGGGAACCTCTTTCAGTAAACCTTTATGTCGATCAGATATAATAACAAGATCCTCCAGAGACCCTATCGCATCGCTAAGGTAAGTAAGGAACCAATTCTAACTACTACCGTTCTCTGATTCCCCGATGTCAAATGCAACTGGAAATATATGGTTGTCCCCATCTAAGGCCGTGGCGATGAATAGAACACCCTTGTATTTGCCCTTTAGGTGTGTCCCGTCAATGGCTAATACCCTCCGCAATGAAGTTTGAAAACTTCTAACACATTGACCGAGCGCAACAAAACATCTTTCGAACCTGAAAGTCTCTTTGTTAACACGCAGCGATCATCCGTCCCCTGGGTTGACCGTCCTCAACTCATGCAAATACAAGGGAGTTGATTGTAGGAGTCTTCATAAGACCCCATCACCTGATTGATTGCAAGCTCCCTGGCTGCCCATGCCTTCCTATAACCGATAACAATATTATACTTCTCTTTCATGGCGAAGATAATATCATGTGGCCTCAACCCCAGCGTTGCTCGATGCGGCTAACAACCAAATCACATGCTAACTTATCGCTTTGCTTGCTATGGTGATCACTCCTCATCCATGACATGCCACACGTGTGATTTGCCGTATAAGTCCGTATCTTGAAAATCCCCGAATCACCAACGCGTGATGCATGAACCCTCCATTCACATCTATTTTCGAAGCATACAACCGTAAATCTCCTAGAATTTGAGTACAGTACCCTGTACTGGAATTTATTTTGAAGGGCAAATAGACTCAAAACATGCTGGCACCGACTCTTGTCCTTGAATGTTTGCCCTTTTGCTATCTCAATCGATTCACTTAACAAATCCGTATATTCCAGCATTGCTGCACTGGTGAATGCAGCATCATCAAAGGGCATGGGAAGTTGACGGGTGTTGAAGTTTGATGTTTCGGGAAGGTCTGGATGCAGGATGTCGTTTTCAGGATTGATGTATCTTCGGACTGTAGATGATGACGGCAAATCTGTTGTTGTTGCTAGAGGCGGTACCATGTAATTACAAATGAGGTCAAGGTCACATGCATCACTAACTTGGGCACTAACAAATTTTGATGTTTGGGGCGGTTTGGGCAGTCAATCATTTGTTCCTCCTACTTGTAATGGATTTGGCTTATATTCAAATTCCACGCCATGCTCTTCTGCCACACTGTCAACGTATGTTGTCATATTTATGTGTTGGATTGTCTCCATGACCAAAGGGATAAACTTTTTCGAATGCTCCAATTGTGTTGCCAGGAACTCTTTCACGTCATCGTCGTCCTCAAGTATGGTTGGAGGGATTGATTTATTGGAGCAGGGATACAAAACTTTCATCCGAATATCACAATCTGTTGGTGTACTCTTAATAATCTTGTACATTCGGATAGAAGTTCCTCGTACGTAGTATCAACATCTAGCGAAATAGTTTTCGTACTTCCATTCTTGTACATCCATTGCTTGTTTTTACATTCTAACTCCCCGCCATAGCAACAGATGATTCTCGTAGCCATAATCTGGAAATCAATACAATGACAACTTATCAATAAAACGTTAAACAACGGAAGCTTGCCATAAGACAAAACTCAATTAAATAGTAGAATACCGAAAACTCGCTTTCCCTTATAGATGACAATGATACAAATCTTAAGGAAATAAAGAGTAAGCTGGAAAAATGCGCGAGACAACGTACAAATTAAGCAGGGCAAATATGAAATTCAGTAGGGGGTAAGCATGAAATTCAGTAGGGCAAACATGAAATTCAACGACCATAGCATGAAATTTACCGGGGCAAACTATAAAATAAGTTATGCAAGCAAACATTTAATCGAATGTATGTAATCCCCATCAACGCATAAAATTCAATAAGTCTAACGCATGAAATTGATTAAGTCTAACACATGCGCATCAACTTGCATTAAATTGACCTTAGCTACCATCAAATAAGTCCATCAGTAAATTCATTGCGCTACCATGAAATAAACAACCAGAACTCGTACGGATTAGGCCTTCAACGTTACGAATGATTTCATATGGTGCTCGTTTAATTTTGTGACACTAACTATCATTACATTGAGGGAAGTATGAAATTGATCAATGCAAACTAGGAATTGATCGAGGGAAGTATGAAATTTCAGCGGGGCAAACTAGAAATTCAGCGGGGTAAAGTAGAAAATTGGCAGGCTAAATTAGAAAATCAACGGGGCAAACTAGAAAATCAGCGGGGGAAACATGAAAATCAGCGGGGGAAACATGAAATTGAGCTGGGCAAACTAGAAAATCAGCGGGAGAAACATGAAAATCACGGGGGAAACATGAAATTGAGCTGGGCAAACTAGAAAATCGGGGAAATATGAAAATCAGCGGGGCAAACTAGGAAATCAGCGGGTGAAACATGAATATCAGCGGGGCAAACTAGAAAATCAACGGGGCAAACATGAAATTCGGCAAGGCAAACATGAAAATCAGTATGGCAAACATGAAAATTGAGTGGGACAAAGTAGAAATTGACTGGGGCAAAAATGACAAAATTCAATGAGGAAATCCGAAAAATCAGCGAGGCAAATTAGAAATTAAACAGGGCAACCAGAAAATTGAGCGGGACAAACTATAAATATAGCATGCAAGCAAACATTGAATCGAGCGAGCATAGGATCATATTGAGCTAGACAAACAATATCTCGAGCGAGCATAATATGATATTGAGCTGGGCAAACATTAAATCGAGCGAGCGTAGTATGAGATTTAGTGGGGCAAACATTGAATCGAGCAAACATAGCATGATATTTAGCGGGGTAAACATTAAATTGAGTAAACATAGCATGATATTCAGCGGGGCAAATATTAAATCGAGCAAACATAGCATGATATTGGGCGGGGCAAAAATTAAATCAAGCGAGCATAGCATGATATTGAGCTAGGCAAACATTAAATTATGTTATCCTACATGAAATTTATCGATGCAAACATTAAATTGACCTTATCTACCATTAAATTGAGCTGGGCAACCATTAAATTGAGCGATCCTACTATGAAATTGATTGAGGCAAACATTAAATTGACCTTATCTTATCTACCATGAAATTAAGTTGGGGAAACATTAAATTGACATTATCTTATCTACCATAAAATTAAGTTAGGCAAACATTAAATTGAGTGATCCTAGCATGAAATTTATCAAGGCAAATATTAAATTGACCTTATCTTATCTAGCATGAAATTAAGCTGGGCAAACATTAAATTGAGTGATCCTAGCATGAAATTTATCAGGGCAAACATTAAATTGACTTTATCTTATCTACCATGAAATTAAGTTGGGCAAATATTAAATTGAGCAATCCTAGCATAAAATTGCGCAGCGTAAACATGAATTTCAGCGAGCATAGCATGAGATCAAGTGAGCCCTAACATGAATTGAGTGTGCTTTAAATGGAATTCAATGAGTTTCACATGGATTTGACCGATCAAAGCATAAAATTAACTAAGCCTAACACATGAATTTGAGTAAGCCTAACACATGGAATTGACCGAACTTCGCATGCAATGCAATTGTACTCTTGGAGCATTTAAAAAAAAAAAAATCTGTACCACCAACTACCGTAGTACAGGTCAAATGTAGGTTGAAGAGAGGTGCTTTGGAGTGACAGAATATTTTGAACCTTTCCAAGGATTGCAAGTGCAGCCATTTCGTGGGAGTTCACGTAACCCTAGCCAAGACGAAAAATGACAAACGTAGAATGATGATATATAGATGATTCATGGAGAATTCGATGAGAAAAATGAAAAGAATAACCTCCATACGTTGGTTTATAGTTGAAAGGGAGTGAAATGCTGTTATGTTGAGGAGGTTTTTTCGTTAAGGGAGTGAAAGCAACGAATGAAAGCTAAGCAATGCAAAAACGGATTGGCTACTCACCCTACCACCATCCAATGGCTGTGGTCGGTGTTCATTGAGCCCCACCATGATGTATGTGTTTCATCCATTCCGTTCATCCATTTTTACAGTTCATTTTAGGGCTTACTCCAGAAAATGAGAGGGATATAAATCTCAGGTGGACCACACCACAAGAAGATAATATTGATTGGATATTGACAATTAAATTCTCCTAAGGCCCAATGAACTGTTTATTTCACATCTAATCTGTTGATTAGTTCATACAGTCCTAGATTAAGGTAAAAACCAAAAATCGGCTTCATCCGAAACTTTTAGGGCCCCCTAATGGTTTATAATGGTTGACGCTCATTCAACACTGTTTCCTGTAATGTGGTACACTTGAGATTTGGATATACCTCATTTTTTGGTCTCATATCATAAAATCATCTGAAAAAGTATATGGACGGCATGGATGAAAAGAATACATCATGGTGGGGCCCACAGACCACCGACCATCCGCCGTTAGCTAGTGGCACGAAGAGTACCGAATCTGTTTCCGTCAAAAGGAGGCGTATTTTTGTCTTGAAATTTTGAGTTCGTACGAGGAGGTCCAAGCGCGTATTCTAAGTTTGTAGTATTTCAAAAAAACCACTGGATAAAAGGTGGGGTCCACAGTCATAAATTTCTCATATTTAGACTTTCATTTTATGCTAGATTTGCTTTCTTCTGTTATGATATGGTAATTAAATTACTGTGAAATATGGATTAGTTTTAAATTTTAATATTCAATATTAAAAAATATAATAAGTATTAAACTCGAGTTACAAAATTTAAAGTGTTACAATATATCGAACGCGCTTCGACGTAAGCACCCTGGTTGACCTCACCCACTAAGCCACATAGATGGATTACCTATTACAGGATGTCTTAGAAATTCTTACCTGGGTAAAAATCCATTCCGTTCATCCAATTTTTTTCATATCATGGTAGGACATAAGCCTGGGAATGAGGAGATCCATTACTCAAGTGAGCTTTATCCGTTTTTTCCATATAATTTCAGGAGTTGGTCACAAAATTGAATCATCTGCAAAGATCAAGTGGACCAAATCACAGGAAACAGTGAGGACAATAACCTCCTGCTTGAAAAACCTTCGGAGGGCCCATAGTAATGTTTATTTTCCATCCAACCGATTTATAAGATCACGCTGACCTGTATGAGCGGAAAACAAAAATTTGAACTTCATCCAAAACTTAAGTGGTCCCGATAAATTTTCAAGGTAAGCGTTCAATCCCCACTGTTTCCTGTGGAGTGGTCCACTTGAGCTGTGGTCCTGCTTCAATTTTCGTAGCATGCACTAAAATGAGCTGGCAAAATAGATGGACGGCGTGGATAAAAGACATACATGAAGATGGGGCCCACATCGTCCTGATACCAAGGTCAGCACGCAATCGGCGTCGTTTTCTAACGTACCAAAGCAATAACTTCTGTCTGCACTAACATCCATCAATCACCAAAAATCATTCATCAAAGCCATTGATATTTCTCATCTCCGGATCATCATCGGCTGTCAATGACCTTGTCATGGTACCTTCAAATCGTACACGCAGCTGATTGGACTTGTCGTTGATGCCGTGTATTAAATGTCGGTAAAATTATGGTACATCAGGTAGAACCAGAATCCGGTAGTGACCCATCTATTCTGTACATATTCAATAGGTTTGTATAAATCAGGACCGTCTATCTAGTAAAAGGTAGTATAGATGGCCCATTACTTGATTATGGTACTGATTTTTCTATCCTTATCGTACTTTCTCTGGCTTTCAAACCAACAGTGGAACCCAAGAGTAGTTAGTTGTCTGCATCAGGTGTGCATAAATACAGAAAAGTGATGTAAATGTAGTTGAATCTTTTTCTTTTTCCTCGAGACATGTTCAACCCACACTAGTTCCCGTAATCAGGACGGACCGGATTGACATCAACACCTACCACGTGTACGGTGGAGAGGGGTCCCTGCCAGGTTTCGGTACTATAGACTACCGACCAACTGAACTACCCTTATCACATCGTCGTGGAAGCGGATTGGCTGATGTACCACACACCAGCTATATTGCTGGTGTATTGACGTCAGCAAGTTATGTGGTCCCATCACAAGGTATGTGTTATATCCAAACCGTCCATCCATTATCTGAGCTCACCGTAAGGATTGAAGGTCTGCCATTAAAATCCTTTTGAGGGTCACTAAAGTTTTGGATCAATATGAAATTTGTTTTTTCTCTTCATTTATGTCTTTGTGACATGGAACATATTGAAGGGAAATTAAACGTCACGGTGGGCCTTATGAATATTAATATTTTGACGGTGAAAATCATTATCCTCTCTGCTATTTGTGGTGTGGTCCAGTTGACCTTTGGATGTGATTCATTTTTTTGGATAATGTTCTAAAATGATCTCGAAAAATGGATGAACGGTGTGGATATAATAAATGCATCATTGTGGCCCACGTAACTTTGGAAACGGATTGGCTGCTCACCTGCCGCCTGGAAATGGCTGGTGGTCGGTGTTCTATGGGATCCATGGTGATGCATGTGTTTCATCCATACTGTCCATCTATTTTTCCAGATCATGTTATGATATGAGACTTAAAATTAGATATATCCTAATCTTAAGTGAACCACGTTACAGGAAATAGTGTTGAATAAGTATCCATCATTAAAAATCTTCAGGGGCCAAAAAAGTTTTCGATTAAGCTTTATTTTTTGTCTTTTCCCATCATCTGAGCCTGTATGACCTAATCATCAGATTGCATGTCAAATAAACAGTGCAGTGGGCATTAGGAGGATTTTAATGGTGAATATCCAATCACTGTTGTTTTCCTGTAGTGTGGTCCACCTGAGATTTATATCCCTCTAAGCTTTTAGATAATATGTAAAAATGATGAAACATATACAGCATGGTGGGCCCACAAAGCACCGACCACCAGTCACAGGAATGGTAGCCAATCCGTTTCCCGTAACTTTGATCTCCCTTGAACCGCAGACGGATTGGCTACTCCCCTTGGACACCAGCCCCGTGGCCGGTGGTCGGTGCTTTGTGTGCCCCACCGTGATGTATTTGTTTCATCTATTCCGTTCATCCATTTTTACAGATCATTTTAGGATTGATACAAAAATTAATAGGGATATAGTTTCAGGTGGACCACACTACAGGAAAACAATAATTATTAAATATCTACCATTAAAATCCTCTTAAGGCCCACTGTATTATTTATTTGACATTCAATCTGTTGATTAGGTCATAAAGATCCATATGAAGGGAAAGAGTAAATATCAGCTTGATCCAAAACTTTTATGGCCCCAAAACGTTTTTAACTGTCAACGTTCATTCAAAACTATTTCCGGTAGTATAATGTGATCAACTTGAGATTTTGATATACCTCAATTTTTCTCTCATAACATAAAATGATCTATAAAAATAGATGGACAGCATGGATGAAACACATACATCATGGTGGGGCCCACAGAGCACCGACCATCAGCCATTGAACCGTTCGTATAACTCGGAGCTCGAGGAGCGTCACGACACGTACCTACACCAGCAATGTAGCTGGTGTGTGGTACACCAAGCAGTCCGCTTCTATCGTGGTGGTATGGTGGGTACGTGGATCAGGTGGTGTTGCCTGGCGGTGGTGTCTCGATGTGTTGGGCGCTGTTAGGCGCAACGTGGTTTTCTTTTTCTTTTTTTTTTCAAAATTTAAATATCGACGCCGTCCATCCGTTTCCTCCTCTTAATTTAGATAAATTACCAGAAAATGAAGCAGATCTGAATCTCAAATGTACCACACCACAGGAAAGAGTGCTGATTGAACGCCCACCATTAAAAAATTTACTTCTTGTGGCCACGAAAGTTTTGGATCAGGTTGATATTTGTTTTTTCCATTCATCTAGGTCTGATTGATCTTTTCAACGGTTGGATGACAGGTAAACATTACGGTGGCCCTTGAAAGGTTTCAAATGTGCCTGGCATTGTTCGATTACTTCCTGTTGTGCGGTCTACCTGAGCTTCGGATCTACTTCATTCTTTTAGATCATGCCTGAAATGAGCTGGATAAAATGGATGGACGGTGTGGATATAAAACATATACATCACGTTGGGCCCCACGGCGCCCAACACACTGCAGCTGGGGTTGGTGTTGACAACATCACCTAATCCACATGCAGCGGCGATTCATCTCACCCAATGAATTCTCAGCTTATATAAGCTGGACCCATGGTTCGGTAGCACCCACCATGGGTACCATTGGCTCGCCATGCCCCAAAAATCTCTCCTGGAAGATCCTAGCCACCAATCTCGGGCCACCGTTTCATTTCAACATGGAACGTTCGGGATTTCCTTTCTTAGCCATCCATTTTGCATGCCACAATTTGAAACTTTGAAATGTCCTGCTGTGGAGTTTTTTTTTTTTTTTTTATTGGGTGTGGACAAGTGGGCCCCATGGATAGGAAATCTCATACCATTCATGCAGTGGGCCTTTTTATTTTTACACACGCACGCACGAGCTGGATTTGAAAAAATTAAAAATTGAAATATTTTGTTTTGGTTGAAATTTTTCAAAAGAAAAATATTGTTCTTTTAGGCTCACGTCAAAATGAGAAAACAAGTTTTGTGGTTTATTTGTGAAGGTGTGTGTAATACTCTTAATCGGAGACTTGGAAGTTAAGGTGCGCGGGTTGCCTGTTCCAATGGGCAGCATAGGCATAGGTAGTGTGGTTGTAATGGTGCATGTTATGCAAACTGATCATGGTATGAGATAAGCCTGGGTTTCTATAGGCTACAAAAAAAGGTCAACCGTTTTGAGAACGACTAGTACCCTTAAAAGTCATAATGGTCCAAAAACGCTTTGATGATCCAACGGTCAAATGTTTAAATCTGACGATACGAAACGGCCCAAATTCATTATCAATGGTTCACTCCCTTGGTGCCTATATAAACTGGACCATTTTGGTCCAAAATCAATAAACTCCAACTGATTTCTTCCAAACCATCAAATCTCACTAAAATCTATATCATTTTAAGAATATTGCAAATATGTTTGCTGCACGGTCGCCTATAACCCATCAACAATTCATAAAGGGACGATTCACGCATTAAGGACAACATAATTTTTACATGATTCAACTTGGTGATAACAAAGAAATAAATTTTATTTAATTAATTTTATTTTTTGATGTTTCCAACATATTTCACAACAATCATGACCTCGAATTTGTAGACACTTGTTTGTTAAAATAAGATCCTTGAATATTTTTCATTTCCGACCATCTACTGTTCAGCGAGTTTGGTGATAAGTTACCTCTGCTTAAATTGACAACTTTCATGCGTGTATGATATCCAACCCGTCCATACAATATGCCCCACTGTAAAGATTAGTTTAGGCAAAAATCAGGCCAATCAAATCATCTTATGGGCCACACCTTACTAGACAATGAACAGCCATTGATCCAATAAAAGGTCCATTTGTGATGCATCTGATGATGGACCAGTTTGACTTCCATCTCATGGTGGGGCAAAACATTTGCATGTGTTGGATGTCATATACATGAATAGAAATTAAGACAGGTTTAGTTGGCGGTATTAAATGTTATAGAATGATTTTAAATGAAATTAATATCATTATTGTACAGTGATAGTATGTTTCAAAATATCATTGTATTTTGATCATCCATCAATCCAATCCTAGGTAGCTTTGCTCAGAGGACCATGAAATAAAGCAGACAAGATTTTTAGTTTTCCTACCTTATCAATAGTCTATGTCATCACTAACATTGTCAGTATCACTACATTAAATGCTATTTGTGATTATGTGCCATAATCACAATGCAATAAATAAAAAATTTCTATTTGTGGAAAATCCTGACTTAAGACTTTCACTTAGTTTTTAAAACTGGCTTAGACTTTCAATTTGTTTTTAAAAGATTCAAAAACCTTATCAAAGTTATTGCAAAGTCAGGATGCATTACAACCTGAGAAATGCCTCGAAGCTTCCAATTTGGTCAAGTAGAGTTTATGTTGATTCTCCATGGCCATTGATATGATCCGAGCCATAGATGAACGGAGGATGTGCCATTTTTTTTTTCAAATGAGACAATTCTATCCATTAGCTGATCTTTGGGCCACTGATGTGTTTTTTTTTCTTCGGTCACTAACACAAGTCATGACGGTCTAAAAAAAGGAAAATTTTTACCCATCGCCGATAGTTAATTCCTCGAGGGTTCAAATGAAAGGTGAGGATCTCAACACAAATGGCCAGTTTGGACGGTGGGATTAGAAGGGATTGGGTGGGATGGGATTCAAAAAAACATAATTATTGCTCATGGCAGGGGTTAATGCCCTGCTTTGTATATGATACGGTGGTACATTGAATGAATATACTCACCATCATTTGAAATTATTGTGAATAACATGCATGTGTTATATCTAAACTGTTCATTTGTTTCGTAACCTCATTTTATGGCATGGACCTAAAAATGAGATAGATCCAAAACTTATGTAGCACCGAAGAAGTTTTCAACGGTAAGTATGCAATCCCTGTTGCTTTCTATGGTGAGGTCCACTTGATCATTAGATTTACCTGATTTTTTGGCCCATGCTCGAAAATAATCTCAATAAATGGGTGGATGGTGTGGATATAGCCCACACATCATGTTGGGACCTACACAACTTTCCAATCATTGAGTGAAATTGGCACAGGACTCGATGCAATTTCATTTAATGTAATTCCAAGCATTCCCATTCTTCCCAAACATGGAGTGGAATTGGCACAGGATCAGATGAATCCCATCCCCACCTAATCCCTTCTAATCCCACTGCCCAAACTGACCGTTAACAAATTGGCATGCATAAGGACATTTCTCACCTGATGATTGACTGTTCTCAGGAACTACACTCCAATCATTATTTGTTGGATTGGACTCTATCCAATACCTGGCTATTAAAAAAAATAAGAAGAAGAAGAAGAAAAAAAAAAACATTAAAGGCATGTTTCCTTTATGTTAAAGAAAAGGAAATTATGTGTTTTTTTTTTTTTTCTTTGTTTAATCTTTCTTATCTTTTGGATAACCAAATATATATATATATATATATATATATATATATATATATATATATATATATATATAGTGAAATTAGAAACAACAATTATTAGCCTTTTACATACTAAAAATTTCATATATGATATAAAAGATGAAAATTGTAAAAGGAATTTAATATTTCCATTTGTTATATCCAAAAAAGCTCTCTAAAATTGAAATCCATAAGGAATCATGTTTCAACAGTGATCATAATATCTAGAAAATCTATTATTAAATAACCATTACATTTTTCTGTCTTTTCTGATGAACAGCCCCTAAGTGATGTTATCACGTCCCTAAATTCGAATGCTTTAATATGAATTAAATTCAAATTCTTATCGTGTCGTGTATCATCCATCACACACCCAAATATGAAATAACTCCCTTGAAAGGATGAAAACTTTTTTTTTGTTAGCTTGTTAGTACACCCCATTATCAGTTCACACTTCACCGTTAGCCACCCATACTAGGGAATCGATACCAAGACCTCAGTTTTGAAGGTATCTTGACAGGGTTCTCTGTGATAAAAGAAATGAACGGCTAAGAAAAATTGGTGAATGGTCCACCTTCCACATTCGGCCTAATGATATATTTGGTTTTTTTTTTTTTTTTTTTTTGGGGGGGGGGGTGTGTGGTGGGGTATAGATGGGATTACTTGATAAGAGTATCTTTCCTACACACATGGGAATCGTCGTGATCAATGTATAGACTCTTGGGAATAAGCATTAGGAAGTTCCTAACCATGAGACTGCAACCACCTTAATGGCAGTGATTAAGATTACACCTTGACCATAGTGTGATCAATCAAATCAACAGATGGGCTATTCATGAATTTAGATGTTTTGGATCGGCCAAAATTTCATTTGTCTGTTCTTTGTGATGGGATTCCCTTGCTAAACATGCACGCACAACTTGGACCTCACAATTCTCGATTTTATTACCTTTTTAGAGAAAAATAGTTGGGTGCAAATTTGTAATATCAACCTTCTTTTTCAAGGTGTCTTTTATTAATGAGATTTCCACATGCTATCCAAACAAGAGTCCAGAAATTGATCCAAGGAAGTTAGTGCCCAAGAAAACCATGGGAATCCACCAATGAATAATTATTATATTTTTCTTCATCTTCATCTTCTTTATTAAAATCTTTTCCCACACTGAGTTTTTCATAAACAGGCTAACACTTAATAGTCTCACATTAAATATGGAAGGAAAATAGAACACCCTTATAAATGCATGCATTTCCTACAACCATGTTTTAGATCATTGCTTGTTTGTTTGAAAAGTGAGAAAAGTAAAAATAAAGCTCTTTTATGGAGGTGTTTTATTATCTTTGAGCGGAAAAAATAGCAATGGGAAAAACATTGCAGTTACTATCCTCTTCCATCATTAATTTTCCTATCACAAGATTTGAGGGGAACATTGTCTCGGAAATATTAGATTTTCATTTGCTTTTCAAACAAGACCCTAAAATGGAATTCAAAGAATCCATGTCTCAATACTATTAATAAATAGTCATTATACTTTTCTTTTTTTTCTTCTTTTTTTTTTCCCATAAAATTCATACTAGCTAGAGACACTTGAAAGAGGGTGTTGTGCTCTGGTCAATCCACAACCCAAGCATTGTCTCTAAACTAGGGCTAAGGGTGGTTTAAGTGGGTTTGATTGATAGGGTGACTGATCTGCTAACTAGACCCAATTGAATGTTGAGTGCTATGGTGTGTCTACATGGGGTCATATGGACCACAAGGTGACAGGAAGTTTCAAGTGTTGGCCATGTTAATCATGGTGTACGGGGATGCATGTGAAAGGATCAACGGTCATGACAAATGGTGTCATCTGAACCTATGAAGGTGTCATCTGGCCGTGAGGGTGAGCTTCAAGTGGCCCTTTAACAGTGAAAAATGGACCTCAAATACTAGTGTCTGTAGTTGAGATCTTTATATGGAAAATCTTTCTAATGGCTCTTTCCAACCAATGGTACATGCTATGTATTGCATATGTGAGAAGTCATTGATTAAGGTGCATCTCCTACCTTTTTTTAAGGAGAGTGTTGTTTTTCTCCCTATTGGATGACCAACTTAAATGGCAGAAACACAAAAACATCCAACAACTAAAAGGATCCAAGGGCCCCATTAGGAGTGCGGTATTGTGCTGTAGTGTAACAAGCCGTAGTCATTTGAAATATTTTAAAAGATTTTTATTTTTTATATTTTTAATTTAAATGGGAGAGAGAATTGGCACAATATCGCCCTTATCTCCCTTATCTCCAACGTTTCCTCCTTCTAAAGGGGAGAATATGGAGGATTATCTTCAATACTCTATCATAAGAGACAACCCTAATGCAGAGAGAGAGAGAGAGAGAGAGAGAGAGGAAATTATCCTAGTCAAGCTCAAATCAAGTAGGTTCCGTACAATTTCTTTTATTTTTTAGTAGTTTAATTTATTTTTACCAGATCTATGCAATGAACGGTTCAGATCAACATATGCGGCATGTACAGTAAAGAGATCATATTCTCTGTGTAATTGCCTTCGATTTGGCGTAGGGAATCGTGTAGGGCCACCTTGATGTATGGGATTAGATCCACATAGGCCATCTGATTGCCAAGGTCGAAAGACGTTGGGACACTGAATATCAAATCGATCCGACCATCAGATGGTCTGCACTGATCATAAGACGAATTTAAATAAATTGGATAATTCTGAACGAGGTGGGCCATGAAAGTTTTGGGACAAGCTGATCAATGGACCTCTCTCTTAATCAACCAAGTGAGGCCCAATGGTCAGTTTGGATCTAACCAATATGCATAAATGGTCTTTAAGATTGAGATTTAGAAAAATTCCCAAATTATAATTCGGTTCCCTAAAACCAAATTGAGTCTAGAGAACATCGATTCGACATTCGAAATCGTCGGTCTGACTGATAGATCGTTAGTTCGAGTCGATTCAACCTATAGTGCGGTTGGTCTGACCGACGGGAGGTGAAACAATCTGTTTGATTCCAATTTTGAGAATTTGAATTAATGGTTCAATTATAATTATAAATTTAAATTAGTTATACATGTTGAGACAATTGGAATGCCATTGAGATGATGGATGATTGCTTTGATTGATCAAGTGGGTCCCACTTGAGGTCTTAATGCCCTGTATTAAGGGTTAAATTTAAATTTCATTTAATATTTAATACCTTGTATGAAGGTTAGATATGAAAGAACATGATTGGACAACGTTATGGACTCCAATCTAGAAATTGATCAATCAAGAGTGGGCCCACCCTGCGAATTCATCTAAATTGAAAAATGATTATAAATGTATATTGTTTTAAAGAATGCTTAGGTTTTTTTGATTGGATTAATTATTCAAACAAAATCAATCTCACCAAATTATCCAAGTGAGTGATCTTAACATGTTTTCTCTCCATTAAAATTAATATAGTATTTGCCATATTGATTGTTTGATTTTTGTATGGGTGATTTAGAATGATTTGATGCTTGTTCTTGTTTACATTTGTTAAATGTAAAACTGCCTATAATTCGTTGTTTATATATTGAATGATCTGTTTCAAAGTTTAGTTGTTGAACCCTAACATGTTGTATGCACAATCCATGCTACTTGTTCCTGTGGACCACCTGGATGAAAATTTATTCCTTGTAACCATGCTTCTAGATGTGGGCATAGCCCATGCCTACCAATAGTTAAATGCCTTCCCAAGCAACGAATGCAGGCCTTACCCTACCAATAGGTAGATGCATTCCTAAGGAGTGGATGCGGGTAGACAAAATTTTAAGTCAAGCAAGTGGATGTAAATCCCCACTTGAAGCACTCTCTCGATTCAATTATTTATTGTTAATTTATTTTGATTTATGTTTGTTGTTCTATATTAATTTTAATTTGAAGAATTATATTGAGATTTCTCACTAAGCTTGGTTAGCTTACATTTTATTGATGGAAAAACTGTAAGAATATAACGGATGTTGAGCCTGCGGTGCAAGAGCAAGAGGACGTGGCTGAGCATGTGGATGACCCACGAAATACGTGGCCATATTTAATAGAAGAAGTAGTAGATGCATTGGATTGATGTTAATTTATTTATTCAATTATTTCAAACATGTTTATTCTCTTAGATTATTTTCTATTTTCAGTTATTTGATTAGTGGGAATGCAACGTTGGTGTATGATACAGGTTGGTCGTGTTGAACATCACTTTAAATATGTGAGTTGATTATTATATTGAATTAAGGTCCCAAGTGGGTGGACCATTAGACTTTTAATTAGGAATTTATAAATTAAAGTGGTTGATTTAATGTATGTGAATGTTTGTATATGGAACTTAGAATGGAGAGCATAAACATGGTAATGGCCTCTGAATAAATTGTGTTTTACTAGTTCTCGTGCGCTTGTGTACAAGTTGCGATGTGGGACTTGGGTTTGAGATGTGCGCTTGGTATCTAAAATCCAGGTCATGATAGTTTGGTATCAGAGAAATCAAGTTTTAAAAATTATAATGCTACTTATAAGTTATGTTTGCTACACATAATATGTAGGTCCCTGAAATGAGAAATCTAATACTTACGGTCACATGTTTGGTTGTTGTGATGAATGGAAAGTTCTTAGAAATCTAAGTTAAAATTTTATGTGAAGGAATTACTATGAAATCTAACCTTATTTAGGTTGCACTTCAGCTTAGAAATGTTAATATAGACCATGAAATAAATATAAGGGATTTTAAGTCGCAACATTCTGCTGAACAACCATGGATAACATAAATCATCTAAATTTGAAAATTTGTAACTATTAAATTCTAATTCCGATCGAGGCGATTCGAAAGTCAGATCGTAGATGAACAAGCTCATTTTAGAAAAAAAATAATTAAAAAAATAAGAACTCAAATTTTACTATGCTGATCTAAGAATTTATATATGCTGTTCGAAAATCATATGTTTATGGACAGACCTTACTTTAGGAATTTTATAATTTTCTGTATGTAATTAAATGGGCTTAAATTTTACATAAATAAAATAAACTTCTAGTAGAATCTTCAAAAAAAATTGAGCCTGATTTGACATCTCTAAGTATATAGAACAGAGATAGGAACAACCAACAAATAGAAAACTAATCTAGCAAATAGATGCCCTGCCGGTTCAACCGACATTGCGGTCAATCCGACCAACAGAGTTTTCTTTTCAATAGTTTCCTTCATTTGAGTGGTATTTTCTTAGGATTAGCATACCCCATTTAGAGTAATCATAATTATTAGTATTTACTCGAAATTTCATAACTTTCACTAAACTCTAAGTTCCTTTTTTTATGGGAACTTATGACAGCCCAAGAAGACATACATTATTCATGACTTACTTTCTTTCTTAAGTGCCCCTCTCCCTAACACCTCATTACTGGAGCCGCTATTTCGGTGGGATCTAGAATGAGTTTTGGAGATAATGAAAAAAAATATAATAGATAAAAATGAGGCCAAAGAAGAAGAGCATGTTCCTACACCACCTCCTTCTACAGCTAATCCCGACGATGCTGGACCTAATACTTAACTCCTTTTATTTCCAACCACAGTTCATCCTAATTTTGCTGGACTTAGCACTCGGCTTTGGGATGCAACATTTGAACTAGTGAGTCAAATCGCCGCTATGATAACGCAGCAGAAGGACCAGTTTGTAGCACAATAGAATATGCTGACTAATTTGAGCCAGGCACCCAAAGTCATTGAAATACATCACCGTTCAGGCCCAAGCAATCACATGGGGTGGACTTGCTCGAGAAGGTTACTAAGTTAAATCTTTCGGTCTTTAAAGGTACATCAAATCTAACAGTTGCTAAGAACTAGTTCAAACAGATTAATAAGACTCTAGAAGCTATGAATTACCTAGACAATCATAAGGTTCGGTTGGCCTCATTTGTTATTCAATGAGAAGTGGACGTGTGGTGGGACACGGCTAAGACAATGATTCCGACTAGACACACCTGGATTTTAAGACAAATTCTATGACAAATATTTCCTAAAAGATTCTTTAATTAAAAATGCCATAATTTTCAAAATTGGACCAAGGGTTGACCATAGCTTAATATGAAATGAAGTTTACGGAATTGTCTAAGTATGTTCCAAAAGTAGTTAAGAACGAAGACTACAAGATAATGAGGTTTTGAAGAGGGACTCAGGCAGACTATCAAAACTAAATTCTACTACATAGACATCAAGAAATACTTGGAGATATTTGACAAAGCCTTTCGAGCGGAGAAGGATAACGAGTGCTTCCTCAAGTCTCATTTACAGCAAAAAAATGGAGAACAAGAACAAGTCAGTGTTACTTTTCTGTAATGTGGAATTGATAGATCGTCTATGCATCAACAATGGAGATTCAAAATCATAAACTGAAAGCGTACCTGATTAGGAAGACATTCCACCGACAGGAATCTTGATCTTCCGCACCTTACACCTTTAGGAGAACCTTCAATGGGACTAGGGTTTTCTCACTTGTGTTGGTGAGGGGACCAAGACATCAATATATAGGAAAGAGGGCTAGAAGCTTACCCATCACACTTCTCCCTCTAGGGTCTCCACACCGTAGGTTTCCATATCTATCTTAATAACCGAGTATAGGGACATCGGTTCAAGCGTCCCGCCCCAAACCTATTTATAATGATCACAACTGAAGTGGGGCCCACTGAATCGCTCAATCTGAATAATCCAACAGTCAGATCTGATGATCATGTGTGGCCCATCTGATAGGAGTCTTACATTCTCCCACTTGGGCTACACTGATCTCTGAAAGAAAATAAAACATTTTATTTTAATTGTGAAAACATTTTTTTTGAATGTATTTTCTTTTGAAAGTTTCAAATGGGCGCCCTACTGAATTTCAAAACAATACCGTTGGATATTTATGAGCAACACTTGTCAAATCCAGTCCATCAAGACTACAGATATTGAATCGTAGTAGTCAACACAACATTTATATATTTTGAAGTGCGACGAATCACGATCATGAATACCAATAGCCGCAACGACATGGATCAAAGATATGGGGTGTGGTATGAAGGTTGCACATCTAATGTGATCACATGTGCCTATCTTCAAGTGGTCCATCTGAACGTGTCACCAAGACACAAACCAAAGTCTTACTTACTCAAAACTGAAAGTGCACACTGAAGGAGAAGTAAGATATGAACTGAATAATAGAATCATCAATGCATATAAAAGAGATCTCTGAAGTGATTGAATATAGTTGGATCAAAACTGAAAACTCCCGCTATTCAAATACATCTTTGGGATCTACAACTCCCATAGACGTTATATGTTCCTTAAAGAGCATAATACTTTTTCAACGGTTATCCAATGGTTCATTTCTAAATTACTAAAGTACCTGCCCAACATTCCAACCATAAACGCAATATCCAGATGCGTACAGACTTGAGCATACATGATGCTCCCTACTGCTGACACATATGGAATATCTTTTATCTTATCCTTCTTTAGGTCATTCTTAGGACATTGAAATTGGCCAAACCTGTCACCCTTTACAATAGGTGCTTGGCCAGAAGCACAACCTTGCATGTTAAACCTTTCGAGAACCCTATCGATATAGGCCCTCTGCGACAAGCCAAGAAGTCCACGAGATCTGTCTCAGCTAATCTGAATGCCGATGACAAATGATTCATCACCAAGATTTTTTTTTCATCTCAAAGTTTTGAGATAAAAAATTCTTAGTTTCAGGCAACAGTCCAATGTCACTACTGGCCAACAAAATGTCGTCAACATACAAGACTAAAACAATAAACTTACTCCCACTGGTTTTCACGTATATACACTCAACCGCAGTGTTTTCAATGAAATCACATGAAGAAACAACTTCATAAAACTTTAGGTATCACAATTGTGATGCCTATTTTTTTAAGGCACTCCTTTTCTGATTCTAGTCTGTTTACATTAATGCAATCTATGCAGACCCCAAAGTCTGAAAAGTTCAGATAGTGAAGAATTCTTTCACGCACAAGCATTTTCAATCTCTCACGGAGATATGGCCTAATTGCCTGTGCCACAACATAGAAAAGTTTTCACAATCTAACCTTCGCTTGATGCCATTAGTGTTTACATGTGAGGAGTTAATATTGTAGACATGTGAAACATTTAAATCTAGCTGATAATGGTTATTAACCAAAGTGTCAGAACCAATCACAACTGAATCATAGGAAATACTTAATTTTCCATTTCCAAATGTGAACCCATAATCAAATTTGTCTAAACAAGAACTGGAAACCAAATTGCACCTTATATAAGGCACATAAATAGTATCTACTAGATCAAGAAAGAGTTCTGACGATAACTTAAGTCTACAGACTCCATTAGCTTCCATGTCTGCTCTAATGCCGTTTCCCATATAGACTAGTTTTTACGCATTAGTTGATGTCCGGCTTTGGAGCATATCCTGCATGGAATTATATATGTGAATAGTTACACCAGAGTCTATCCACCAGAGTCTGTGGACAAATCAGCTAAATTAGATTCAAAACAGACTAAACTCGTTTCTTACCCTTAGAAACGAGCCATTCTTTAAACTCTTCGCAATCCTTCTTTTGATGACCAGGCTTCTTGCAGAAGAAGCAGCCATCGTTAGGTCCCCTCTTTTTCTTCTTTGATTTTCCCTCAGAGTTAGGCTGATTGCCACCCGTAGGACCCGAAGAACGATTTCCTGAATTATTCTTCCTTTTCTTATTACTTTTCTGTCCTTGACCAGATGTCACTAGGTGTGCACTCTGTGTCTTGCTCAACCTTCTGAGTCTCTCTTCCTCCTGAACGCACTGAGATATCAGTTCGTTCAATGTCTACTTTTCTTTTTGTGTATTATAGCTTATATGAAATTGACCGAGCTGTGGAGGTAGAGAGTTCAGAACTAAGTAAACCAGGAGTTCATCCACAATCTCAAGGCCTAATGCGCGGATTTTGGCCACTATATCAGACAACCCACCGATGTACTCCCTAATGTTTCCTTGACCATTATAGATGGCCTGAGTTAGATTATGCAGAAGCGAACTCAACTCAACTTTATCCGACCTTATGAATCGGTTCCCTATTTCGGTCAGGAACTCTTTGGCTTTCTCAGTGTTGGGCATGACACCCTGCATGGTCTCAGAGATCGAGTTCTTTATGATCTTGAAACACATTTTGTTCGACTTGGTCCAGGCCTTATAGTAAGCCTTTTCTGAATCCGTACTCGAGTCAGTTGGAACGGGAGGCTCGGCTTCCTCCAGGGCCAGATCCAAGTCCATGCAACCTAGGACTATTTCAACAGACGATTTCCATTTCTGATAGTTGGACCCAGTAAGCAATGGTATGGAATTAAACTGGTTTGAAACATTGGAAACAATCATGGCTGGACAAATAAAGCATAACATTCACATCAATAGAATGAACAAGTCCCACAAAATAATACATGAATGTAAACCACAAACATTATGCATGTATAAACATTTGATTGATTTGGGCCTTCAATCAAATGACCCAGAATGATGATGGGCCATAGTCATCAAATTCTGGCAAGAGCCCGACGTATCATCGTGATTCCTCCTTTGGGTGAAATTACGACACACAGGAGGCTCTACTGAACATGAAGCTGACCAGTGGTAGTGAAATAAATTTAAGACGTCCATCACCTTTGGGCAAAATGAATTTCTTAAACTTATATAACCATCACTAGTCACTTCACCCCGCTCATATCCTGCCAAGTGATGATACATCTTTGTTCTGACCACCACCCGCTATGGAAATGAACACAACTAAATGCAATCCTAATATGGATGGTCACTGTATTCCATAAACTGAAGTCTGAAAGAAAAAATTTTCACCAATTGAGGTCACTTTGGTGGCTAACACAATCAGCTCCAATCCCCACTCCTAGACCCAAGGATTGCTACATGGTCCTGCCCAAAACGGACCATTCTTTAATAGTTCTGACTTAGTCCAAAAAATGACTGATGTTGACCGCTCATAGGCTAAACATATTCTAAAACGATGGTTGGATTAAATTCTAGATGGTCAACAACTTAATATCAGCCTCAAACATATGGGTAATGGCCCTTTTTAGGTCAAATCAGAACTTATAAATTTAACCATATTTATTGAATTACTAGGGCCACCCAACAAGTGTAACCCACCAACCATCAATAGCTTTATATAGGTATCAATTTGTACTGAAATGGCCCAAGTATATTGATTCAATGTCTAATATCATCATCTTGAACATGGGCCTAAATATCCAAAACAGCCCATAAAAGGCCAAAAATAATGATAATAATATTTCAAGGTATTAGGATACATGGGTTGGGCCTAAAATGATTATGAAGAAGGCCCATGATAGGGCCTAAATGTGGCCCAAAACAGACCTTACCAATGGGCCTGAGATGGGATAGGAATAGGCTCATAAATATTTCTAAAGTGAGCCCTGTAATAAGGCCCCAAATCTGCCCATACGAACTCAGAAAACAGGCTCATGGACTACTGGAAATGGGCCCAAAAATAGCCCGTTGGAAACACAAAAATTAGGCCCGAAAAATGGGCTAAGATGAGCTAACTGGACCTAAAATCTAGCTCCATTTAATTCCATTACATCAGCTGACTGTTAACCCGGCCTCGTCTATTATTTAAGATGTTAAAACCCCAGTACAAAATAAAATAAAATAAAATACGGGATCCTCTGTTTGCGTCAACGCCTAAAATCCTGCCGCACGGGATCTCTGCATGTCCCAACCCGCCATTTTCGCCATCATCTCCATCTCCAGTGGCCTATGCCGCTGCCGAAAATGGCTTGCGAGAACAAAGAAGAAGGAGATGAGGCAGGGTTTTCGCCGCTGATGGGAATACGCATTCTGCCATCACGTTAAATGGCAATCAATTGCCGTTGCAGGGGAGGGATTGGCGGACGGATCTGAAGCAGAGGTGGGTTTCCGCCATTAATGGCCCTAGTTGCGACTGCTGCCGCTGGTCCAGAGATAGCTAACGAATGGATCTCGTCGAAATGGCTGTTCCAATCGCAGTCACGATCTCCTACACCGCAGCCCTGTCTGATTGCATCACTGTAGGCGACGGTGCCCGTGGCCATCTCCCTTAGCTCCGACAGTCACAACAGAAACTTTCGTCTTCGTATTGGCTTCCGTGGCAGCCATGGGCGCACGGTGGAAAATCCCATCCACTACTGCCCTTCCCAGAATCTTCCTTAGTGCCAACAACAGCATCATTGCAGCACCACCATTGCAGCCAATAACAACAGCATCATTGCAGCACCACCATCAATAACAGAATTGTTGGAGGCGCTGGAAGAGATGGGCTGCGAGCCAAGGGAGAGAAATGGTGGGTTTCTGCAGTTGCGGCAACCAGGAATGGCCCAAACGTTTTGGTCGGACGTAGATGGCCATGGCTATTGGAGGAACATCAAAAAAAAATCCATCTATTAATGGTGGTTTTCCATGGCTGTCGGCATACATACAGGCGATCCGCTGCTGTGAGGGGGCTGATTTCCAACAGCAGTGATATTCTAGAAACTTGCAAAATCTAGCATCATACTAGGATGACGGTGCCAAGGCATGGAAAAGATGCAATCTCATAGGCTCGTAGATCCCCAAAATTAATGCATAGCATGACTCTGATACCAAATGTTACTTTTCTGTAATGCGGAATTGACAGATCATCTATGCATCAACAATGGAGATTCAAAATCATAAACTGAAAGTGTACCTGATTGGGAAGACATTCCACCGACAGGAATCTTGATCTTCCGCACCTTACACCTTTAAGAGAACCTTCAATAGGACTAGGGTTTTCTCACTTGTGTTGGTGAGGGGATCAAGACATCAATATATAGGAAAGAGGGCTAGAAGCTTACCCATCACACTTCTCCCTCTAGAGTCTCCACACCGTAGGTTTCCATATCTATCTTAATAACCGAGTATAGGGACATCGGTTCAAGCGTCCCGCCCCAAACCTATTTATAATGATCACAACTGAAGTGGGGCCCACTGAATCGCTCAATCTGAATAATCCAACAATCAAATCTGATGATCATGTGTGGCCCACCTGATAGGAGTCTTACAGTCAGCCCCTAGTTAGCAACAACCTATAAAAAAGAGACAAAGGACATATATGCAATTAACAATATTGGAAAACTAGGAGTGGCCTTCCATGGTATTGTAGGAAGTACGGATATGTGGCTCAAAATTATTGAACCAGACTCAGGGATAGGGGTTAGATGCCTCTTTAATAGATACCCTCTAAATTGCAATTTCTAACACCAATCCAACAATCATGTCAAACTTCTCAAGCGTCACAACCTTTGCGTCCTTGTCCTCAGTCACAAGCACATAGATCACAACAGTATCAACGAAGTAGGCCTCCACCAGCAGTGCGACCCCCACATCCTCTAAATTAAGGACGATAGCCAGCCACCTCAAGCACTAGTATATTGTATTATGTCTGCCGAAGAAATAGAAGATAACAACGATGTCATGGAAGGTATGGTCAACATGTATGATAATTCAATTTCAATATTGTTTGACTTTGGAGCCACCCTATCATTTATTGCATATGTGGTAGTATATCAACTAGAGTTAAAACCAGAGACTCTTCGTGAAATATTTTAATAGAATCACCTGTCGGGAAACACATTCATCTTGAACAAGATATGTAAATTCTACGCGATTACGATATGTAATGTTCTAATGCCAACTGATTTAGTAGTGGTGGACATAATGAGATATGACGTCATCCACAGGATGGATTGGCATATCTCCAATCGTACCAAGTTAGACGGTTATACTAAAACAGTCACCTTCTCTATTCCAGGGAAAAAATCCTTCTCAAATGTTTTATGTGATGTGGTCCACTTAAGCTTTGGATATGCATCAATTTAGTGCTCATGCCCTAAAATGGCTTCGCGAAAATGATGAACGCAGCATGGATAAAATACATACATTACGATATTGGCCCCATGGAGCTTAGTTTCCAAAAGTGGATTTATAGCTAAACATAATATACATATTTTTAAGTATTCATTTCCAAACATGAATTTATCTATGGTAATAGCTGACAATGCCTCCACCCTATACTACCAACAAAAACTTAAGTATTTGTTTTCAAACATGGTTTGTCTTTGAATTCATTACATTAATACGATTCAATGCCTTCACATATTGCATGCCAAACACATGATAATTGTTGATAAGGTGCTTGTGCTCAATCAATCAATATTGTGAGTTGACGGTTCATGAGAAAGATGGACTTACATTGCATTAATCTAAATAAAATACTATATAACCCGACTTATGTTGTATTTTTAGTGTTTTAAAATAAATAAATAAATAATTTTAAAGGATTTGAAAAAATCCCTCTAAATTTTTAAAAAGCAACATAGGCATTTTGTCTTGTAGTAGTGTGGGTTTGGTCCCACATCAGATAGACAAGAAGAAAATTTTGAGTTTATAAGAAGAAGATTTTGCATAGAGCTTGGGCTCCTTTCATGGGGCATGTGAATTTGGTTATTTGGGGGGCTATGCCATCAGTCCTAATCTATGCCATGGATCATATATACACATGTGCACCGAGCCTGGCAGTGGTCGTGGTCGTAGTCGTGGTCGTCGTGGTCATGGTCGTGGACGTGGCGCGGTGCAGTGTGGTGTGGTGTGCGTGCCCATGTGAGTATACTTACAAGCCTAAAAGTTTTTGTTGCCTTTTTTAAAATTTCAATTTGCAACAATTATTTGGTTTTATGTTTCAAAATAGAGCCAGGAAATAAAAAAGGCTTCCTCTTTTAATTAAAAAAAAAACCTAATAGTCAT
Source organism: Magnolia changhungtana (assembly GCA_030180095.1). NCBI lineage: Eukaryota > Viridiplantae > Streptophyta > Magnoliopsida > Magnoliales > Magnoliaceae > Magnolia > Magnolia changhungtana. The sequence continues at coordinate 7,431,640 of JASAUF010000639.1, forward strand.
GACTGCGTACACACCTATTCGAGGTAATCTTTAAAGTCTATATAATGGACTTCTCTAGTCTGAATTTTTAATTTAAGTCCAATTTTTCGGCTCTCTCACTTCGAATCTGCAATGATTTCATCCTATTCAATTTTCATATTAGACATACAGTGACGGACAACATTTAAGGGTATCCTGGAAATTAATTATCCAGTATTCCTATTGCACTACGGACATCATTAAAAAAAAAGAAAAAAAAAAAAGAAAAGTAAATCAATTTCAAGTCCAGTGACTTTCGTCGCGCCTTGAATCATATAAGTTTTCTAAATTCCTCCTTATTTAATTTTCTAATTTTCTTTTGATTTTTTAAATTTTGAATTTTCATAGTTACGTATTTACATACCCAAAAAATTCCTACAATCTTGAAATTGATTTTTTAATATGTACATCTGTAGCAGTGACAAACATAATAGTAAACCCGACCACCGAATTATCTAAAATCAAACCATTTTAAAATGTAGAAATAAAAACTTACATTTGCTTTAGATACATTAAAAGTATCGTATATGCTATCTAATACTTTCTAATATAAAGCCAATAAAGAAACTGTTATAGGAGATGACCACATCTGCAAAAATTATATTCTGAATTCTATTTCTAATTAACTGTATGACGTATATGCTACATATGAAAGGGTCAATGATAACTGGTCGACACTAGCTAAGAAATATATGTTAGAAGAAGCTAGTGCCAAAAAGCACGTCATTTCCTCCTTTCTGAACTGTTTCATGTTAGATAATAAACTCGTATCTAATCAGATACTTAAATATCAAAGTTTAGTACATGGGCTTAATTAACAATGGATGATGTTTTCCTTGGAGGTGCTTTAATTGAAAAACACATTTCCTCCAGAAAAGAATACAAAAATAAGATAAAACACAAGTAAAATAAATTTTTTATGGAAAACATTATCGTATATATCCAAATAGAGGAAGCCAATCGTATAAGGGATCAAAAGGAAAATGCTAATGGCACCGCTTCAAATGTTAACCTAATTGAAACAAACCAAGAGAATAAAAAGATCAAAGGATTGTGTTCTCACCGTGAAAAGGCATGTCACTTTATTAATCAATGCCGATACTTAAAATGAATATGTTTCCATTGTGGAAAATCAAGTCATCATATTGAACAATGTAGTCTCAAAAATAAGAAAGGAAAACCGATAAAAAAGAAAAGAAAATATTTTCATTGTGGCAAACCCGAGCATCAAATTGTAGAGTGCAGGCATACGAAGATGGCTTTTCAAGCTTAGGCTAATCTAACTGAACAAAACGAAAAAGATGAAATAGTTACGGTAATATCTGAAGTGAACCTTATCAAAACAATACATTGGATACTAGACATTGGAGCTATACATCACATCTGTAAGGATCGAAGCATGTTTGCCTCCTACCAAGTTATAAGGGATGAACAAGTGTTCATGAGAAATGCTCGAACATCCTCAGTAGTCCGAAAAGGAACAGTGATCTTAAGTCTCACTTCTGAAAAGACCATTGCACAAAATAATGTTCTACATGTGCCTGACATTAGGAAAAAGTTAGTTTCTGGCTCTCTCTTGAATAAAGTTATTGTCAAATTGGTTTTTGATTTAGAAGAAGTTGTACTGTCCAAGAATAAGACATTTTTTTGAAAGGGTTATTGTTGTTATGGCCGTTTGTACTAAATGTATCCTCTATTGATATTAATAAGATGAATTCCAGTTTTGCTTACTTGGTTGAGTTACTTAATTTATGTTACAATCAATTAAGAAGTATGAATGTATATATTCTGAAAAGAATGAAGAAACTAGGTCTTATACATAATTTTTCAAATTAAAAATCAAATAAATGTAAAGTGTGTGTAGAATCTAAGTTCCATAGAAAGCTTTTAAATCAGTTTTTAGAGAATTTGAGATTCTAGAAGTAATTCATAGTGACTTAGGTGATTTTAAGAATCACATATCTAGAAATGAAAAAAGATAATACATAGTCTTCATAGATGATTTCTTAAGATACACCAGAATATACTTACTAAGAAGTAAAGATGAGGCCTTGGAGTTCTTTATCAAGTATAAAACAGAAGTTGAAAACCAGGTAAATAAGAAAATCAAGAAAATTAGAACAGATAAGGGAGGTAAATATGAATCATTATATTTTAAAAAATTCTGTGAAAATAATGACATTATACATGAAACTATGGCCCCTTATATACCTGAACAAAACGGTATAATAGATCGGAAAAATATAACTCTAAAAGAAATAATGAATGTAATGTTGAACAGTTCTGGTTTACCCTCAAATATGTAGGGAGAAGTCATTCTTTTTTGCTTGTCACATCTTGAATAGAATACCTTATAAAGTTACAGATAAGACACCCTATAAACTATGGAAGAAACATCCTACTAGTTATAAATATCTTAAAATGTGGGAATGCTTAGCAAAAGTAGGGTTGCCGAAACTAAGAAAAGGAAATTAGGTCCGAAAACAACAGAATGTGTGTGTATAGGATACATAGAAAATAGTGCAACTTACCGATCCTTAGTTTTGATATCTAAGGATAACATCCTAGACCCTAACACTATCATTGAGGTAAGAGATGCAGAATTCTTTAAGAATGTTTTTCTAATTAAAATTGTATCTAAAAAAAAATGAAAATAATGATGCTTCGAGTAGTAAGAACGTAGAAAGAGAAAATGTAGAAGAAATATAATCAAGGAGGAGCGTAAGGGTTAAAAAAAAAAAAAAAAAATTAACCTTAGAGATGAATTCTATATTCTTCTCCTTAAGGATGATCCTTTAACCTATACAGAAGCTATAAATTCATCTGATGCATATTTTTGGAAAAAAAGCTATGAGTGATGAATTAGAATCTATTTTGTTTAATAAAACTTGAAAATTAGTAGTCATGCCACCTGAGAATAAGACAATGGGATGTAAATGGATTTTATTTTTAGTTTAAAAAAAAAAAAAAAAGAGTTAAAGTCCGATGGCACCATTGACAAGTTTAAAGCTAAATTAGTAGTTAAGTGTTTCAGATAGAAAGAAGCAATAGACTATTTTGATATATATTCTCTTGTAACTAGAATCTCTTCTATTGGAGTCCTTATAGCCTTTAACATGTATATACAAACTTTTTGTACATCAAATGGATGTCAAAACAACTTTTTAAAATGAAAATTTAGAAGAAAAAATATACATTGATCAACTTAAAGGTCATAAAATTGAAGGTTAAGAAAACAAAGTATGTAAATTAATCAAATCACTATATGATTTAATACAACCTCCTAAACAGTGGCATGAAAAATTTGACAATACTTTGAAATCTAATGGCTATAGAATAAATGATGCAGACATATGTATATATAGTAAATTCAAAGGTAATGAAGGAGTTATTATTTGTTTGTACGTAGATGACATACTTATTTTTAGAACTAGTCTTAAGTTGATTAACTCAAATAAAAAATTATTATCATCACAATTTGATATGAAAAATCTAAGCGAGGTTAATGTGATTCTTGGAATAAAAGTAATCAGAAAAGATGATGGTTTTATTCTATCTCGGTCTTATTACATTGAGGAAGTATTAATATGTTTTAATAACTTTGATAGCATACCTGTTAGCACTCATTATAATCATTTCATACATCTAGAGAAAAACACAAGTGAAAGTGTATCATAGCTTGAATATTCTACAATCATTGGTAACTTAATGTACCGAATGAATTGCACAATGTCTGATATACCTTATTTAGTAAATAGATTGAGTTGATACACTCATAATCCTAATCATGTCCATTGGAATGCTTTATCTAGAATACTAAGGTATCTAAAAGGTACAATCACATATGGTATACATTACATTGGCTTTCCCACTATATTGGAAGGATATAGCGATGTTAACTAGATTATATATTCAAATGAAACAAAATCCACAAGTGAATATGTTTTTATTTTGGGTGGAAAAGTTGTCGCTTGAAAATTCACCTAACAGACTTGTATTACTTGGTCTACTATGGAATCTGAATTCATTGCTTTGGAAAAGGCTGGAACAGAATCATAATGGATTAGAAATCTATTGGTTGGCATACCTTTGTGGCCAAAACTTGTTTAGGATATATCTCTACATTGTAATTGTCAAGTTGCTATAGCAAGGGCAAATAATAAGATTTATAATGAAAAAAGTAGGCATATTCGACTTCGACATAATATAGTAAGACATTTACTACAAGATGGAGTAATAACCATTAATTTTGTGGGATCAGAGAATAACTTGGTAGATCCTCTGACTAAAGGACTTAGTAAACAACTAGTCCTGAGATAGGTCAAAGGGAATGGGGATGGGTTCAATATCATGTGCTATCGGTGTTGGTAATCCAACCTGTATAAATGGAGATCCCATGCAATAGGTTTCAAATGAGTAAATAAGAAAACACTAGGAGAAGTATAACACTATGATAAGAAAGCTCATTCTATGGTGTAGATAGTGTAAGCAATAATTAGTAAGATTGAGTCTCGAACTCTTAATGAATCAATATGCCATATACTTGTTAGTGGTGTATTCAGTTGTTGTATACACTTGATGAAATTCACCTATACTATTGTGGATATGAGGTCGCTTCATATAAGAACTTGGACAAATTCTATAAAGCATCAGTAAAATCTAGATAAAGATGCATGACAAAAAATAATCAAACTATAGAACCATCTGTATCTGAACAATTGTGTAGTGACATGTGTTGCCGTTTTACATTAATAGAAATCTGGTTCAACACTGTTTGTCACCCGACTCCTCTGAACCTACCTCGTCTATTCTAAATATCGATTCAAATTTACTCGACATCGATATAATACACAATTATTTCTATCTAACCTAAAAAAAGTTATTTTGAAACATGTGAGGGATTGCTGCATTTTTGGTGTTTCAAAATAAATAAATAAATAATTTTAAATTATTTGAAAAAATTCCTCTAAATTTTCAAAAAAGCAACAAAGGCATTTTGTCTTATAGTAGTGTGGGTTTAGTCCTACATCGGATAGGCAAGAAGAAAACTTTGCATTAATTATAAGAAAAAGATTTTGTATAGGGCTTAGGCTCCTTTCAAGGGGCATATGAATTTAGTTGTTTGGGGTGGCTATGCCATCGGCCATAATCTATGCCATGAACCACACATGGGTGCGCATTGTGCTGGGACGTGGACGTATCGTGGTGCGGTGCGCGCGCGTATGAGTGTACCTGCATGCCTAAAGGCTTCTTCTTTAAAAAAAAACTCAACGGTCATGACTGTTGGCAGGGGTGCATACACACCCTTTCAAGGGAACCTTTGAAGTCTATACAATGAACTTCTCTGGTTTAAAATTTTAATTTAAGTACAATCTTTTGTCTTTTCCTCTCTCTCACTTCAACTCTCTCACTTTAAATCACTTCAAATTTGAAGTTGGCTTGCTTTGCTAATGAAAGCTAGTGTCATGCAACGTAACCAGAATCCCTCCAGCAAACTGTTTTTCGCATGCTTAAAGCACCCCAAGCTCTTGAGCTCACCATGTTGTATATGTTAAAAATCCACTCCGTCCATCATGTTAGATCCTTGATTCTAGGAGATGGGTGGAAAAAATCAGCCTCACCTATAATTCAGATGGGCCACACTGAAGGGAACAATATGGAGATGTGATGACAACCACAGATTTGTTTGTGGGTCCACCATGGTGTGTATTGATCAACAGACCTTGTTAATCAGGTGGATTTTCTTGGGTGGTGGACACATACCGTTGCAAATGGGATGAGTTTTGAATAAGTTAGGCCCACCAGGCCCATTTGGTAAAATACGTGCTCTCCAAGTCTGCTCAGATACGCAGGCTGGAAAGAATGAGAACCTTGAATAGTGATAGATTAGCCCCTTTTTTTTCTCTATTTACACTAAAACATGTACTATTTTATTCCCAAAAGTACAAAAGATGGATGTATCTCACGTCGTAAATACCAGGTCGGATACTCCAATTTCCCAGTTTCAAACCCGTATGACTGAAAAGTGTAGGAATTTAGCCATGCTCTCGCAATAATCAGGTGGTTCGTAGCCGCCGTACACGTGTCACACCTGAATGCCAATCGAGATCATTCAAATAATGGGCCCCAAATTTCTGCATAATATATTAAAAATTATGATGGCAAGTGATCCTACATGTCCTTTCACGGGCCATCCATTTGATAAATGAGAGGGGATGTAGTTAAATGTCCAAGTTCAACGATTCAAATTGAACAATTTTGATAATATGATCGGTGATATTTTATATTTTTACCCCATCCACAAATCGAAAAATACTTTTAATGGTCTGGATTTACGAAAATATGGACCACATGTAAGGATGATGGCCGTGTGTTTAAAATCGAGTCTACTCCCTCGTAGTAATTTGTAATTCCTCGAAAATGTAGAGAATAGGACAGCAATATTTACCTTTTTACCGTCTCAGACTCCCAAATTCTCCACAGGGGCGGTTGAAATCGAAGAACAGTCTTGATTCAGTGAGCAGCTCCTCACGTGAGGGGCTGGCGTACGTGCAACAGATCCATATTCACAGAATCATTTACAGAGATCCTGACCGTTCATCAGGTATTTTACACCTCAATATTTTGAGTTACTGAAAATATTTTTGGTCCCTTTTTCAGTAAGATCAATATTCATGTTAAATAATGGACGGTTGAAAAAATCTTCCATAGTAAAAGCATAACACACATGTGTGGATCATTTAATGATTAGCAGAGTTTTGGTAGATGTTTAGGTCACGCTGCTTTCGACCTGATGAATGGTCCAGATCTATGACACGTACTCTTTACACACGGATCTCTGACACGTATTCCTCCCCCTCACATGAGGGGCCGCTCACTGACTCACCACCCAAAAAGTCTTTGAAGGAATTCTAAATTATACTCGCTCGCTTGAGATGGACTATGGGACTTCAAGGAATACGTGTCAACATACCATGCATGTGAAAAATCAAATCCATTGATTATCTATGATAGTTAACAATATTTGAAAAAAATATAAAATTAGACTATTAAATCGTAATATAAATGAAAACAATTGGACGGTTACCATAGAAAAACTAACAGCCCATATTTACTTTGATGTTACTATCACGGAAAGAAATGATTTTATATAATATGATGAAAAAGGAATTATATATACACCTGAGTGGACCGGATCTCGAACACGTGTTACATTTAGACACACGTGAGAGAAGTTTCCCATCCATCTCCCGCGAGCGTGTACGGTCAGCGATCCCCAAACTTCAACGTCCAGCATTTAATGCTTCCCGAAGAAAATGACCAGGTGCAGAGGTGACAGTGCCGTACAATGTACAGCCACGTGGCAGAAGATAAACACTCGAAGAAAGCTTACAAATTCCTCTATACCAAATGACGAAAATAGCCCCAACACTCAAATCAAAACAAAAACCATTCTTAAAACGAGATTAGCTTTCTTACGTGGGCTGACGGCTCATTAATTCACACGTGGCATGTATTTCCAGTTTTAACTGTTTAAATGGTGGGGTCCACTCCTCCCAAATCAAGTCGATTAGATGAGTTTTGCTAAGCCCGCAGGCGTGTGAAAGATAGTTCGTGTACACGCCACCATATATGCCAGTGTAGCCCAAGGCCCATAAGATCCAAGCCGTCCATCACGTGGGTGCTGCTATGAATATCTCCCATCCTTAAAATCCAGCTGTTGCTCCTGTAAGGTGCTCCACAATATTAAAAATATTTGGATGGCCTAAAAAACTTGCCCAAACAGCCCATCCATTGTAGCCTACTGGGCTAAGCTGATCATAGCCATTGGATGTGGAGGCATGTAGGTGAGGTGCTTTATACACACGTGTGGACCTAACAAATCCTTGGTTTGATCATCATGACCTTCTATGATGGGCCACACCCTATAATAGTTCACTCCATCAAAATAGTAAGCCACATTAATCACATTGCTTGAGCAATCCTAATAATCTGATTTATGGCTATGAAATGAATTATTAGAATTAAAATACTCAGTTTTCATAATTTCAAGGGAAAATCAATTAGTTACTATTTTCTTTTCTTTCTTTTCTTTTTTCTTTTCTATTTTTAAGTATACTTTTTCTTATGCCCCATCTCTATTTGTATCAATGATTTGGAGAGTGGTCCACTTTGTATATGGTTGAAGAGCCATCATCATTTTAAAAATGATGATGGACCTCTAACCAACATTTAAAAAAAGGCACAAAATATATTATGATGGGAACATACATGGCCAAGGTGTCCTAATTCTTAGTACTAGGGTTTGATGCTTGGAGAAATTTGTATTTTCACTAAAAATAAAATAAAGTTCTCAAATTCTTATCAAAATCCTGAATGTTTCTCAGGTAGTGTTTCGATGCATAACCCAACCAAATCACAATAAAATCTAACAGAAATTAAATAAATTGCACTGAAATGAGATTTCCCACTAACAATAATGAGGAAGTAGCCCTTGAATTGGGGTAGTCCTACCAAGTCCCAACTTGAAAGTAATATGACTGATGTGATTTCAATAAGAACATGTTAGTGTTGTCATAAAAGCATCCATTGGTGCAATCACTGACCATTGCATCAAATTTCAAGTAGCTATTTTTTTTTCTTTTCCTAGTCACGATCAATGTTATCCCACCCTATATTTGTTCTGAATTAGGATTATGGGCCATAAGCACTACAGATCACTACATTTTACTGATCCTAAGTTATGATTCTATGCTATGTTGGTTGAATTGTATTCTAAGTTTATAGTTAGATTGTAGAGATGTGTTCTTTTTTATTTTTTTGGGAAAGTACAAGACTAGTCATGACTCTCTTATTGCTAACCCAATGCATAAGTCTATAAAAAAAAAAAAAAAAAAAACAAAGAAAGAGAAGAATCCTGAAAAAGGAGGAAGAAAAAAAGAGCTCACGCCCCAAGCTTAAGAGGTGCTCTCTGACTTATGCATCTAGGTCTATCATAATAACATTCATCAATGATATATAAATTATAATATCAATTCATATATAGAACTATATTGTAAATATTAATAATGTCTGTACTTAGAGTGACCCACATGATCTTTACCCTAGCATCATGCCAATGCACACCCTCAAAATCTGACTCCAGGAAGATTTTTCATATATTAGAGGAAGTAGGATATGATGTACGAGAGCCGCGCCGGGTCGGTAACCTTGATCATAATTTCGTGGAAGGACACCAACTTGCCAGCTAGCCCTCTGAAGTGCCCAACTCATTTTGTCCTCTGGGTCGGTTTTCAGGTTCAGTCCCTTTCGCAGGGCATCCTGATCTTTTAGGGACTCGTTTGTATATGCTTTGTCGTTGCTTTCCTCCTTTGAAGGCCTGTGGAGGAATGTCATCGCTCTGTCGTTTGGTTGTGCAATCTTCCATTGGAACAAAAAAGACTATTCACTGCAAATCAACTCAATAATGGGTTAAAACTATAGTTTAAACTAATTCAATTGTGTAGCAAAAAGTCGTGCTGTTACTACTTAAACATGTGTAATGGGTTTATGTGTCGTGTACCCAATTTGATTTTATTAAAAAATGGATAGTTTTTTGTGTTGGATTAAGTCCAACTTAGAATGAAGATAGTAGTAAGAAAATGGAGTGGATTTTGTGATTCAAATCAGAATTTAAAGAAAGAAAAAAAGGGGTTTTTACTGACTTTAGCGTTTCAGTATAAATGCAACAATATGCATTAAGGAGGTTTGCTAATTCCACATGTGGAGAGCGCTGTCCCTATCCATCCACACTCAACCACACTTGTGCTTGATCGGATTTTTTCACCAGTTAGGCTACTATGTTTAGATTTCTGGCCTAAAAAATGCCATTTCACACCTCAGGTGGGCCACAACACAAATATTTATTGGATTTTAAGCAACCAAAAAGTTAAAAGTGAGATACCAATTCAAATATATCACATCAGATGGGTAGAGATCCCATTCAAGAAACATTTTAAACTACTTTGAACATTAAGAAGAATCAAAAGATCCAATTATAACAAGTGTGTAAGAATAAAAATGCATTCATGTTTAAAAAAAGATTACTTGTGTGATTCTACAAGGGAAGAAGGGCAATGTTGTCATTTTGGAAAAATCCAAAGTCACCTCAGTCATTTACAACAAAAACAATAGTCAGGAAATCAATTTCCAAAAATATAATTTTTTTTATTGAGTCCCCCAACATCTTAGACTCTCGTTTTAACAGCAGAAGCAACCAACATTACCAGAAAACATGTCCCTTTAGAAGGCAACAGCCCCATCAACTTGTCTCTCAATCTCAATTTCTTCCCCTCCCACACACTCCAACCCCATTTTAAATTTCCACTCTCTCTCTCTCTCTCTCTCTCTCTCTCTCCACCAAAAGCATCTAAACAACACCAACGGTGAATTGATGGCTCCATCAAAAAAATTCACAAATGGACTAGTAGCTCCTTTTGTAATTCTCATCTTTTCAGTGATGCTTCTTCCCTCCAAACCAGGTAAAAAAAAAAACCCATTTCTCAATGTGGGAATTTTACCTTCTTTTATAAGAGATGAAAATCCCATTTGGGTCATTTCCATTTCCTATTTTTACCTTGATATGTGTGTGTTAAAAAAAAAAAAAAAAAAAGAGGTCCTTGCAATGTTTCTTTGATCTTTAATGTTATTTTGTATACTTTGTTCTTTTGGTGCAGTTGGGCTTGTTCTTTCCAAGTCCGATGAGATTTTCGAGCAAAAGAAGCATGTCTTGGGCTCAAGGCCTCCTTTGTGTGTGAACAAGTGCTGGAGTTGTAGGCCTTGCATGGCTACTTTGGTAATTCCACCGCATATGAAGAGCACTAAAGCAATATCAGAGCAGGAAGATGAGAGCTATTATCTTCTCTCATGGAAATGCAGATGTGGGAATAAGTTCTTCCAGCCTTGATATATTTGTAATTTATGTATGTGTGGTGATATTTATATGGTAAGGGGATTTGGTTTGTGCAAAGATGAAAGAGTCTGATGTGTGTGACCAAAGATGTATGTTGAGTAGCCATGAATCATTCAAGAATGTTAGCAGATTTCCAAGTGTAATTGGGCCCCTTTTTGAGAGGAAATATATATATGATTTTTCTGTGAGTTCAGGAGGATTTGGATCCCTTCTCTTGTTTTTATTTTTATTTTTATTTTTGTTTTTCTTTCGATGTTTGTGTTATTGTCTAAAGTTCATTGCTTGATTTGGTTATTGAATGCTTTACATGTTTAACCCCACGTGCACCTTTCCAACATGCAGTACACGTGCCAAACTGGCACATGTGTGGAGCATCTGACTGGTGCTTAAGGTGGGCCCCACCTTGAAGATGACCATGCACAAAAATCAGGCCAGTCAATTTATCATGTGGGCCACAGTGTCTGTTGATTCGAGACCATAGTCAGCTTTCTTTTTTACACCGCCCATTCTTTTCGTGTAGTAGGGATGGCCCACCTGTTGAGCGAACCTTCCTGATTTAGCGTATGATCATATATCATCAGTTTGGGACCACCTTAAGCACCGATCAGATCTCAGATGTCTCACACTCCTGCCAGGTTGGTTAAGGCTAGCGAAACCCATGTGTTGGAGAGTCACCTTTTTTGCCAGTGTGACCTTTGCCTGGCTGTAGGCTGTAGCAGGTTGTTGCAGGAATAAATGAGTTGCTATCTATAGAACTGCAGGCCCTTAACGGTTGTGATTGGTTTTCAGCCTTTCATAGATGAGTTGGAGACGAAGTCGTGCTTGTATTTTCTTGGGATAGATATACATTGTTGAGCTCGTTACTGGAAGTTAAGTGGGTTTTTATTAACAGTTTCTTTCCTTGTTTTTCTTGCATTGTTTTGCAGGCTTTCGTTGCTGCCAAAAGTCCACACTCAAATGGGTGTTACCATTTTTTGGTTTAACACCAAAAGAAAAGACATGTTTTGCCTTTAATCCACTCTAGCAATCTCCATTCACTGAGGGGGTAATTCTGACCATACCTCCTCATTTTCTCCAAATTTAAAATTCCGAAGGTGTGTTAGGAATGACAGAATATGAATTAAAAATTTTAAAAATAATAATAATAATAATAAATAACCCCAAGTTTTTCAGATTTGTCACAGGAAAGGATTCGAATATGAGACAGTGCACACATCTCAAAAACTTTCAGGGATGGAAGCTGGAAGCTGGCAGTATCCAGCAGTTCTCCTACCAATTTTCTTTCATCTCCCCACTTGAAATGAATAGATGGAGCTAATTCTAATCCCATTCAACTGATCTGCAGTTCAGCACCAGTTGTGTGCAAACAGGCTCTTAAACATATCGAATTTTGTTTTATGATTTTAACAGATACAAGTTGGAGTGATTCTACGACCAGTTGCTCCCCCTGAGGAAAGCTGACCGTTCCTCACCAATGGTTCCACAATAGCAAAGACTCACCTAAGTAGGGGCATTGGGATTATTTGGTTGATAAGCAACGCAGAGGCTACCCTAATCAAAGATGGAAACGTAACACATCCAAACAAGATCCATGCCACTCATCAGGTGGGGACCACTGTGTCATTACCTACAAATCAGGCCGGTACTATCATCAGCTAGGCCAAATGTGTACAATAAATAAATAAATAATTGATAGTTGAAGAGAATTAACCAACGTGGATTTTGGACTGCAGCAGATGCACTACCTTGTCAATAGCTTTTTATTTTATTTTATTTTATTAAATGAAGCCCACTCATGAGTTAGTTGCTCAAATGGGTGTTTTTTTCTCAAATGAAAGTAATTCATCTGGTAGCTAAATTTAAGCAGCAACATCTGAGGACACCCTTAGGGCCTGTTTGGCTGGACGGATCCCATGGGATCAGGAGGGATAGGATGGATTTTAAGGTAATGATGGAGGTGTCAGTGGATTGGTTTAAGATCCATGGGATTGCTATATCCCGGGACAAGGTCACCGAGTCTGTTTGGCATGCCCGGCATAACCCGGGATTTTACCTTCCAATCCCTTCTAATCCGTCCAACCAAACACGCCCCAGGCACGATTGAACGGGATTAGGAGGGATTGGATCAATTTTAAGGTAATGATGGTGATGTCAGTAGATTGGTTTAAGATCCATGGGTTTGCTATATCCAGGGACAAGTTCATCGGGTCTGTTTGGCTCGTTTGGCATATCCTGGTATTTTACCATCCCATCCCTCCTAATCCCATGGGATCCGTCCGGCCAAACACGCCCTTAGAGTAACTTTCTCAAGTGTACCACTCATTCAGTACATTCCTCTCCCCCCTATTTTTCTTGCATGATCTGCGTGTTAGTGCAATTTGAAGTCACTTGAAATATTATAACAGTTCCCATTGCATCTTCACTTTGCTAAATCATATCCACTCATAAAGTAAATGCTTCACTGAGAGAATAAAATGTAAACACTTCCAATCTCCTAGTCATGTTTCAGTTATTCACAGAGTTCGATTTCACTTTAAAAAATCAACCAAGAGAATTCAAACTGTTCTTTATATTTGAAAATGGGAAAACTTTCCATTATTTATTTGAAGCCCACAAATACATCAAAGAACTCGAAAAAGAAAATAACAAATTAGGAAAGATAACATTTTCCAATAACCTCCTTCCCTCGCATGTAATATCCAGGATTTTCACTTATATCTCATAAAGCTCATATATATACAAACAGGTCGCTTGCCAAAACAGCAGATAGACTTTTTTTTAAAGATACGGATAGACTAGTAATGAAGTGATGATATCTTAATCTGCCACTTTCAGCTGATACAATAGATAGGTAACCAATGATATAATATGCAATAAGATGAGTTTGAAGTAGAAACAATACAATGGTGGCCGGCAGAAGCCAATTCCAACTCCAACATTGTATATATGAGTTACATCGAATGTTTGCTGAATTGCATCACATTAGCAACTCGTGGTTCTAAGCAAACTGGATTTAGTAGCATCCTCCGTTGGCTTCCAGATGATATGCCCGAGTTTGCTGCAGAAATTCTTGTAGAACTGCAAAATGCGATTACAGCAGTCATAAGTCAGAAACAGTGCGCGATCAGAGGTATGCAACAAAGGATGCTCAATTTCATCAAAGAGGGTTGGTTAGGTGTCTCAACACTCTTACTGATCTGTTATCTAGATCTAGTCTCTCTGTGTTAGGTATCCCATCTCTCCACCAGAATTGCACTCCCATCCTAAACTCTACTCATACATGGACACCCAGTGATCCCCACCGCTGATGGGCCGCTGAGCAAGAATGGCAATGAATGGATGACCCAACCGTCGGATCAGCTTCCCGCAAAAAAAAAAAAAAAAACCACAATTTGCAGTTAACTAATTGAATAACTTGGATGTCTCAATTGGTGTGATTTTCTCACCAGGACTTACTCACTGTGAGGTAGCACTGGTATGGTTACGATGCATGAGCCACATGTACCACAGAGATTGGGGCAATACAGCTTGTGGTGGGGAGCTAGATGCTGTCCATTCCCTTCCAAAATGTTGCAGGGTTTGACACACATCGTGTGTAACAAGACAGCTGTTTGGGGAAGAAGATTTTAACTTCTCTTGTTCCTTGGCATTGTTTATAGAGGGGAAAAAAATAAAGCTTTCACTTCTTTCACTTCTCTTATCAGTGATACAGCTTTCCATGCACAAAAAGCAAGTTAATAATAAGTTAAGCAAAATGAAAGTGAAAACTCCATAGTCCCATTTATTGTTCTTCTTAGATAAACTCTGAATCTTATGCTATCTTCTGATATTATCACATGACTGTACGATGTAAGCTTGTCAGATTTCCAAAGGTTTCCATGTCCGACCAACACATCCAAGTAACATATTTATTAGAAAATAAGCACATGACTACACAGCCTCTTCTATATGCAGATTTAGACGAATTGCCACTTTAACACTCCTAGATCTCTTATAGCCGTTTGAGTGTGGTGTGTGAGCTAACCAGCCTCCTAGAACTCCATGAACTGTGCAGTGGGAATTTCAGCCAACAAGATGTTGTAATGGTAAGGGAGATTCACGAGCACACGAAATATGAGCTCACCTTGTGATATTCGAGAATACCACCTGCAGCCTTCCGAACATCCACCATGAAAAGAGATGGTGCGACTTCAAAGACCTGCCAGGTAAGGCAACCAACTCTCATTAGCAAACAAAGCTTCTTTTTTTTTTTTTTTTTTTTGAGAGCAAAGCATATAACTAAACAACAGGAAAAGGAGTGTAGTTACAGGGGAAACATGCAGAAATATACCTCCAAGACGACAGCAAACTGTCCAGTCCTATTTGCTAATATTCCTTCGAGTCTCATCTGCAAAATGATTAACACAATACTTGTTTGAGGACAATTTACATTATCCAAAACCCAAGGAGCAAAGATTGTGTGGATAGAAGATTCAGATCCACCATTCATTGCCAAAGGTATGCACCGTGGCAGCATTCAAAGCATGGTGTATAAAGAAATTGTATCATCAAACTAACAATGTCCCGAAAACACTCAATAATAGTGCCATTTTTGCCGAGTTTCCTTTAGGGAATACTTTTTTTTAGACGATGAAGAGATTTTATTAAAAACAGGCCAGAGCCAGAAAGAACAAAAAATACAACAAAGCAACAATACAGAAACGGCCGGAGGGCCTTACACCCCCCAGCTTTCCAGGAACCGAGCTACTCCCTTGGAGGCCACTGCCCAATCTTTAACATGCCATTTTTCTGAATGAAAGACCTCCTCTATTTGCCCCGTTCAATTCATAAAGCATCTATTATTTCCTTCCATATGAACCATAACCCGGCCAACAAACGCAGGATGCCAAACTTTTCGGCCCACATTTGAATGCATTCCCTCATCCCACAAAAGGAGAAACTGGGCAATGGACTTAGGCGAGACCTCAATAGCTAAATAGTTGAGGCCAGCTGCAATATCTTGCACATGTGATTAAGCAGAAATCTCTCATATATGAAACCATTAATAACACATCAAGTGGTTCTGAGAGTGTTACTTAGAAGTACCCAGGTGTATCATTTATGGAGTGAAGTACAAAGAGATGAAATAGTAGTACTTTGGAATTGTGTTATCCTGTTCGATAGTTATGTCTTTCTATTTTTCACAGAATACAGTTACCTATGGAGCAGTTGCCCTCTTGACCTGTAAACCACCACATTATGCAGAGAATGCTATCAACTATTAACATCTCAGCACAAGGGGGTGATGCTTCACAGTTTTGCAGTGCTTCTCATTGGTATTTACAGTTGCAACTGGCCTCAGCTGGGCCAGTCTAGGCTGCAACCTGTCCAGGCCTGACATGTGTTAAAGCTCATGACTGAAGGAAACTGGCTTGGCAAGACCACTATCCAAAATTTCCAAATACTCACACCAACAGTGTTAAATAAGTCAGCTTCCCGGGGATGGACCAACCTATCGGACCTTTAGGCAGATTTAAGCCACTTTTAGTGATTAAGCATGAAAACTTAGTTTTCACTCACGCCTAGCCTACCCAGTGCAATTGGAGCCAAATCGATATTGGAGATCTCAAAAGAACCAGTAAGAAATTTTATGACATCTTAAACATGTTTGAAATGGTTTACTGAATTTATTGTAGGTGGAGAAGCCAAATCTGCCACAGCAATTTGAGCAATGCATGGCCCTACTTTGTTCTTCCACAGGCAACGAATCTTATCAAACAAATGATGAAGATATATTGCAGGTTTATTTTAATTGTATATAAGTTTCAGTGGCATCACAGCTAAGTTAGGCACAGTACAGGATGAAAGGCAACGGATAGAACAGATGGATGCTTTTGGTTTCCTTTTGTGTGTTTGTATATATCACTTTTTCCTTTATATAAATTCCCTCTACAAGTTTTTCTCACTATAGTGCAACCAAAACCTTCTAGGATATGGCAAAAACCTTTGTGAAAAGGGCCAGCAATGTACCATACAATTTCCAGAACCACTGACCAATATATCTAGCATAGATAGCGGCCTCCCATGCCACAGAAATTCAAAACCATTACTATCTAATAACCCTCTATTCACTAAGGCCTTCCAGTTCTATCGCATTTTCCTCCCAATTTAAACTTCCCTAGCCAAAAGAACTGAGTGCAAATCACAGAAAATGAAGTGAAAAAAAAAAAAAAAAATTGCAAATTCATGTAATTCTTTTTTTGAAAATACTCAATTTTCAGCATCTCATCTCTACCAGAAGGACAACAAAATTAGCGTATGTTCCTTTTGAAGCAGAGATATGAACCTGTGACACCAGCAACAACACACCAATGAATAGACGACATACAAAACCCTAGTTCGCTTACAACCACAGAATGCTTCATACTGGTCTAGCTTGTCTCAACAAAATTCCTTCACCACCCAATGTATCTAGAAAGCTTATTTGAATGGAAAATCATGTGAGGTACTTAATCTTGGAGCACAAAATTCAGGGAGCACAAATTGCTGTGAAAAGCCTAATAACTGCTCAAATCTATCATTAAAGGATTACCTTGTAGTTACGAGAATGGACCTTGAGACCCATGGATTCTGCAACGGCTTCAATAGTTGATGCAATGACTTTAGCAGGTTTTCGTGAGACAAAGCGAGTTTGCCGTTTTACATAATCCTGCAATGGAAAAAATGTTGTATTGCTGCCAGTCCCTTTTCCCAACCAAAAAAAAGGATCATAAAGAATGACTAGATGTGAGTAGCACAGGAAAAGGAACAGAAACCTACCTTCCTATATGACGAATATTAGCAGGAAACATAGAGCAAACACAAATAATCATGTAGCCAAAAAAGATCTAAGTTGCAACACCAACCAGCAATGCAAGGCCTTACAAGTCAAAACATCAAATATAAGCTTTAAGCTATTTGATGAGGTCAAAATGAATGCAAACAAATGGATCTTAATTGCAACAACCTTCTACCCAGGTGCTGCTCCCGCTTCAAATAGAGGTTCAAACTCAAGATTCCAATCATGATTCTTAGCTGTTTACACTTGTTAACACATTGAAACAGACACTTCCCTGCTCCCATACGTGAATCCACTGTCACTTCCCATCATGCTTCATGCAACTATAAAATGGGTTATGGTCCCAAAGAGCATGGTGGGATTTCCTTAAGAGATCTAAGGCTTCACTTCCTCCATCATGCATGTTGCTAAGCATATATATGGTATAATATCTTTATCAGGCAAATGAGATATGCACGTTGCATATTGACAATGAACAAGATATTAAATTATATAACATTAACAAGAAAATAAACTAATACAAGGAAACAATCCCCATGAGACATAACAGGAAGAATTCTAACCAGTCTTCTGACTTACCCAAAGAGAATGCTCTGAGTTCATAAAATCAATGAGAAAAACACAACCTGAGGACAACCCCTCCACCCTCCACTAGCCCCAAAGAATTCCCAGTGGTTAGAGCAACAAAACAGTAAATTATGCTTATTCCAACTAAACTCCATAAATCATACTTGTTACCTTTTTAGCCCTAGACTAGGTCAACCATCACCTAGTACATGCAAGATGCAAGAAGGCAGCACAGTACCTCCGCATGAGCAATTTTCATGTAAAAGAGTAGCTTATATTGCCATGTTGACTTACTTTTGGAAATATTGTTCTCATCATGAAAACTGAGCACAAAGAAAACATAATAGAAGGCACAAACCTGAAATTGTTGAAAGACAAGCTTGTAAATAGACTGGTTGAAATCATTGATCCACTTGCATTCTTTGGTTAAACATGGGTGATTGAAGAGAAGAAAAATCAAACCAGGTTTTCCGTTAACAAAACCCATCCCTGTTTCTTTTCTCCTGCACTAGATGAGCTAGTACTGGGTGTTCCAGGAAATGTGGCATGAGTGCCAAGTGTCAAAGAGTCCAACATTGCAAACTCCAAAAATCCGGGCACAACAACACTTCCGTACACAAATAAATTATATTTTATATCAATGAATAAAATAGAAAAATAAAATAAAAAGATCTGGGCGATCAAATGACTACCCAAGTGTGGTGTGTGTACTAACCTGCTAACCAAAAAAAAAAAAAAAAGAATATACCAAACAATCGATAAGTAACAAAGCAATAAAGCAGAATTGCATCTTCAATAATCACATGTACTGACAAACCTTACTTTGTTTTTCCACATCTCATTCATTTTGTACACTATGCTGCATGGGTCTATGATTGAAGAACTGGGCATCAGAGAGCTGCAATACCTGTTGCCTGTCAAACAATGCTGAAAGATTCAACCCTTGGGACAAGGTAATCATCTCAAAAGCATTCATTGCCAAAGGACCCCTTTCTTTATCTGCCACCTGCTCCTGTACGTATTGATCCTGCCAAATAGCACTTAGGGTGAACAATAGAGAACGCGATCTACATAAAAGCAATGTCATAGAATAGTTATATTGGTTTCTTCATTGTGAAATAATTATCAAATTGGCCAAAAGGCGTGCATTCATGATCTCACGCTAAAGTTTCTATAAATTTCAGCCAACATCCACACCAGGAAATTAAGAACATAAATCAATTAGCCGAAACAAGATGCCCAAAGAGGAACATCTTGCCCATTTTCAGTAATGAGCTCTAGCTGAGCAATCAGGAGACTGAAACTGAAAACTGAAGTAGGAGGTATAATTAACATGGGGTTCTGAAATCAGACCACAGAGTGAAGAAGCACGTTAAAGCATAGACAACAAACCTCAATGTCATTGAAAACAGCATGCACATCATCCAAATTGACTTCTTGTTCTTCACCATGTCTAACAGCCACATAGTGTTTCCTGAACCATGCATCAATTTTGATTCCTTCAATCTGGATACGCTGCAGGAACAAGGAAACAAATCATAAAAAATAGGGAAAACAAAGGGATCAAAAACCAATCTTTAGACAAGGCTTCGCTTTCTAGAAATAGATGATCCAACAGGAAGGTTCATCAAATTACCCAACCAATCTTTCAATAATGAGTTACGACTTCTCATCCTCGTGCTCCAATAGTACCATTTGTTTACTGAGCACCTCCAAATAGTGGTGGCAATTGCTTATATTAGGATAGTCAGTCTCAGTAGCAATAGTTGTCAAGTACCAAACTATCACCTAACTCTATACATATTGCATATAAACTTTTAAGAATACGACACATTGCTCCATTCTTGATCTTTGCAACTAGTTTATTAACCCCGAATACATAACCTACACTATAAGTACTCAAGAGCAGGCATATGTTTGTTGATAGAAGAACCAATAAATAGTCATATTCCTCATACTCACAGTTTTGGGATTTGGATCAAGTATTCTATGGAGCAATGAGTTTGCCCCAGGAGAGAACCAACTTGGACAAGAAAATTCTGCCACATTAATCTGTATAGGACCAGGAATCAGCATGTATCAGTTAGAGAATAACCCATAACAAAACAACTCATCAAATGCATGATGTTTCATGGTATTCTACTTATAGCCTGGTCAGGTCACATGGTACGTGTGCTTGCATGCATGCATATGCAGTTTATGTTGCATACAATCTTCCATCAAGTGCCAGACTAGATAATACAAACATCCATACAGAAAACCTGGAGGAATTCTGATTTCCAGAGTTACAACCATTCGAGACAGAAAAATTAACCATTAATATTAAGTCAACCTGTTAGAGCTCAAACTTCAAAGAAATCAACCATAAATCATATTTTCAAAACTCCAGCATCTGTCCTCATCAAAATAAGCCAGAAAGCATATTTCATATTAAAATAAAATGTCAGGTTTTAACATGGGGGGGGGGGGGGGGAGGAGGGAATGGTTCTTCTATTACTATTACATTGGTAAAACATGAAAAAAAAAAAAAAAAAAAAAAAAAAAGCACAGCCCTCACAGAAATTGCCTGCCAATGAACTTGGAAATGGAAATCGATGTATTAATAATGATGCTTCAGTGCATGTGTGAAAATGATGGAGCATGTTAGTCTCTCATCAATCCATTTCCTCAAAGGAAATTATGAAACTTACCTTTCTGTACAAGTTTGGAAGATCAATCTCATCAAATGGAAGGTATCCAGCCATTAAAATAAAGAGGATGACACCGCACGACCATACATCTGCTGCAGAACCATCGTACCCCTCATGGCTAAATACCTAAAAGGCAAGAACAGATATGATAAAATAAGCAATACCATGCGATTATATCATAGTAAGGAAGTAATAGCAACCATTAAACAATGATAGGGTGAATTTTGTAGTCATGAAGCACAGGAAAATGAAGCACATACATTGTCGATTTACTACCGTAGCCAAGAAAATGGAATATGTTTTCACGCTCTACAACAAGGTCACTCCATTTTCTAAAGATCCATGCAAGACATGTAAGGCACATTTGACACAGGTATTAGGAAAATCCCCTAATATCTTACATTTTAGTTATATTTGAATACTATTAGGTATAGCTCTAATGCATTTCTACTTATATAGATGCATTTTTCAATATCTAATGTATTTACAAATATACAATAATGCATCCATAATTTCATTGTATATTTGGACAGACATGTTGATGTATCAAGATTTCCAGAATCCCCTTGTTGGACACCTCATTTTGGTGTCCAAAACCAACAAGGGTGTTCATGAACACGTATGTCCAAGCTACTTACTGTACCCTATTAGAGAGGGAACTGACAATAGAGAAGCTGAATATGGGACAAGGTTCCTTCCTTAATGAGTACACTATAGAGCATTAGTAAATTTAATTACATACAAAGTGATGTAGGACCAATGCATGAACTCAAATAATGAGAGAGATCAATCAGCAAATTTAAATTAATTCATGAAAACTATAAATCTTGCTACCATCATCAATAATATCAAGATTCTAAAAGAAAATCATGCATAGTTTAAACCTACGTTGTCAAGCATCATCCTACAAGACCATTAAACATAAGAAACTAAGATCTAATGGATGTAGAAACATCCAAATTGTATAGGGTTAGGCCTATTTTAAAGGGGAAGGTCTAATACTACCTAGGGTTTACTAGATTTGGGTGTGCGTGAAGCCAAGGCAAGGAAAGTTTGGGGAAAGAGATGAAATTAAGGTTAAAGTGGGGAATTGAATAAAGGGATTAAAGGATTTAGGAATTATGAGATGAGAAGTCAAGGGGGACTAGAGGAGTGGCTGTACGGACCAGCCCGTGGGCTCGCACATGAGGCCGTACGGTCACATGTGTGGGGTCTGATCGGCTAGGGTTTCGTCTATAACTTTAGTGTTTTGAGGAAAAAGATGATGAAGAAGAAAAAATGTGTTAGAAGAGGTTTTGGATAAAAAACTAAGGAGATTTCAACAAAATACCTTGCACGAAAAAGAAAAACTCAAAGATGGATAACTGGAAGTCTTGCACTCCCATGATTGAAGATAGGCATTACACAGATCTTCGTTCCAAATCACATGGAACAAGTCTTCACATCCCATGAATAAGAGGAAATAAATGAACTTTGTTTTTTGGAAGAGAAAATCCACTATGGAGAGGTCGGTGCAATACCTCAAGAACTTTCAAAATTACAAAATAGGCCCTGTTTATTGACTTTTGACCAAAATAACCCTAGTCTAATGAAAAATCAAATAAAACCACTTATAAGATGTCCAAAGCATAAATCAATCATAAACTAAATCCTAAAACATAAATATGTCCTATGATGACAAGAATGGTCCATGATCAACGGCCCGATCATGTAATCCATGCGATCCAACGGCCCGATCGTCACATCCCACAAATTTAACGGTCCAAATCGCTCCCTAAAGCAACCCATGTGCATCTTCCCAGTGTGGGATCTTCCATATGCTCGCACATGCACATGGGGTCTTCAACATGGATACTTGCCTCGCCACAGAGAAATCAGGGTGGCCCACTCCTCTGATACGTACATAAAGGTGTACGTGATGTGGTGTGTGTGTGTGTGTGTGTGTGTGTGTGGGGGGGGGGGGGGGAATGGTACTATGCGGTCGAGCACATGCAACCCTAACATACGGTCGAGTCGTGTCCCGTTTTCCATCGTTGGATGATAAATTTGAAAATTATACTACTCAGATAATAGCTTCTAATGAAAAGGAAACCGGCGAAACCGGTGAAGAATTTTACTCGCCCACGAAGAAAGAGATCAAGCATTGGATTGTGTGGTGTGACCTTAGCGGTGTGTTGCCGTTAGACCCACCATGATGAATGTGTTATATCCAGACCGTCGATCCATTTGCCAAGTTTATTTTAGGGCACAATCATAAAAATGAGGAAGATCGAAAGCTCAAGCGGACCACATCACAAGAAGCATTGGGGATTGAATGCTTATCATTGAAAACTGCTAGGGCCCATAGAAGTTTCGGATCATGCTGATATTTTTTTTTTCTCTTCATCTACGTTTGGGTGACCCTATCGACAGGTAGGATTGCAAATAAACATCATGGTAGGCCTTAGGAAGGTTTTAAAGGTGGGTGTCATGGTGCCCCACTGCTTTCTGTGGTGAGATCCACTTGAGCTTTGGATCTTCATAATTTTCAGGCTCATGATCTAAACTGACCTCGCCAAATAAATGGACGGTGTGGATATAGCACATACATTATGGTGCGGCCCACAGAATTGGTGACGTCGTCACAGCAACTAAGTCAGTGGTGCATGGCACACCACGCAAGCCGCTTACAGAAAGTAGGGGAGTGGATTAGGTGTTGTCGGGTAACACCTTTGTTACACTTACCGTGTGGAGCCTACTTTGATGATTTTTTTGTATATCTATGCCTTCCATCCTTTTTATTATATATTCTTAGGACGTGATCCCAAAACTTAAGCAGATCCAAATGTCAGGTGGACGACACCACTAGAAACTGTGGTGAATGACTATTAAAAGCTTTTTATGGGCAACAAAAGTTTTGGATTAATCTAAACTTTACATTTCCCTTCATCCATGTTTGGTTGACCTTATCAACGGGTTTGATGGAAACAAAACATTACAATGGACATTACTATGGGCCCTAGGAAGTTTTAATGGTAGGCATTCAATCACCACTGTTTTTGATAATATGGTCCACCTGAGATTTAAGTCTTCTTCACTTTTGGACTTATGCCATAAAATGATCGTGAAAAACAAATGGACGTCATGGATATAAAATAAATGGATTAATTTGGCCCAACAACGAGGGCCGCACTGTCAATGGTGAGGCCGGGGCTGCATATAATCTGCTCCCACCACGTCAAAGCAGAATGCCTCATGTGCCAGGGCGTGAATTTCCCGCGAAGCCTTTCGTAGGAAGTTCTTGTGAACTTAGGTGAGGCCCATCGTGATGCTTATGAGAAATCCACCCGTTCATCCGTTTTGTGAGCTCGTTCTAAGACATAAAAATGAAATTGATCCTGATCCAACACTCAAGTGGACCACACGAGAGGGAAAACCTGGGGAAAAATACCTACCGTTGAAACCTTCCTAGGTTCGAACTTGATGTTTACATGACATCCAAACCGTTTATGAGGTCATTTCCATTGGGATGAACTGAAAACACAAAAAACTGAGCTTGATACAAATTTTTTCTGGACATATGAATGTTTCAACTGTGACTGTTCAATCCCCGTTGTTTCCTATTGTATGGCCCACTAGAGACTTGGATCTGGCTAATTTTTTGTTGCATAAACTAAACCAAGGTCGCAAGAAGGATGGACAGGGTGGATTTATCACAAACATCACGGTGGTCCCACCTAGTTCCCAACACAGGAACTTACTGCCATAGGCTTTTCAGGAAATCTACGCCCGTCCGCCATGTTGAACGACCTCAGTGTTGTTGTGTTGTCGTCGTGGCCCAACCATGATGTAAGAGTTATATTCACACCATCCATCCATTTGGTGAGATTATTTTATGGCATTAGCCCAAACATAAGGCAGATTCAAAGCTCGAGTGGACCACAACACAGAAAACAATGGAGATTGATTGTTTAACATTGAAAATATTGAAAACTTCTTAGGGGCCACAAAAGTTTTGGATCAAGCTGGTATTTGTTTTGTCCTTTCATCCAGGTCTGTGTGACAGTATGAACAGGTTGGATAACAAACAAACATCATGGTGCGTCCTAGGAAGTTTTCAACGGTGGTCATCATTGTCCCCACTGCCCTGTGTGGTGTGATTCATTTGAGAGTTGGATTTGCCTAATTTTTGAGTTCATGATTTAAAATGATATCTCTAAAATGACAGACAGTGTGGATATCACACTAAATCGAGAACTTACCCAATAAGTAGTAAATGGGTAATGCAGGTTCCGCCAATTTTGCCTTTGTTTATGTCGCTAGCATGCATACAGTACATTTTTCAAATTTATCATCCAACGATGGAAAATGGGACACGACTCAACCGTATGTTAGGGTTTCATGCGCTCGACCGCATAGTACCATATATATATATATATATATATATATATATATATATATATATATATATATAGAGAGAGAGAGAGAGAGAGAGAGAGAGAGAGAGTCATGCTCACCTGCGCACGTGCGCACCATTGCTCACTTGTCATGGGTGTCTAATCTGAACGGTCTATGTAATGCGGAATCCCATGAAACCCTAAGGGACAAATTTTCACCCTGATCTAAAATTCTGGTGGGCCATAGCAAAAAGAAATGCAAATCAAGGGAGGAAACTGTTTTCATTTTTCATGGCCCACCAAAGTTTTGGATCAAAGTAAAACTTGGGCCTGCGGGGGTTTCATGAGGTCCGCTCACATGGACGATTCAGATTTTGGATCCACATCATGTATGATGGGTTCTCAAAAAGTTCACACCGGCTCGTCAGTGAACCGGTGCACAGTGAGCTATATATATATATATATATATATATATATATATATATATATATATATATATATATATATATATATATAACGATATATCCGCGATCTCTGCACCGCCGCACCGACTTTAAATGAGAACTCCACCTTCGGCCGTTAGATCCCCTCATCGGCTGGGATTTAACGGACGTGCGCAAGAGAGACTCTCCTTCAAGATGACTCCCTCGGCGCTTTTTCCGGCAAGACACGAGACTTCTCCAAGTTTTGTCGACCACATCATGATGTATGTTTCGTATCTGCACCGTCCATCCATTTGAAGAGATCATAGTAGGGCATGATCGGAAAAATGAATCATATACAGAGGTCATGAGGACCCTACCACAAAAAACAGAGGGGAGAGCGAGGTGGCTACTGACAATGCTATGTGGGTCCCATAATGATGTATGTGTCCTATCCATGCCATTCATCTTCTTTTTTTTTTTCTTTTTTTTTCTATTCTACCAAGTGTTAGTGACCTAACCAACAGGTTGGATGACAAATAAACATTACAGTGAGCCCTAGAAATTTTTTAATGGTGAGCATTCAATCTCCACTGTTTTCTTGTGGTGTGGTCCAGAGGAGATATTAATATCTCTCATTTTTCGTAAAATGCTCTACAATTATCTTTAAAAATATATGAACGGCTTGGATAAAATAAAAATACAAAATGTGGGGCCCAGAAAGTATTGTTAGTAGCCACATTGCTACTGACACTGAGTATGCAATCCGCGTCCCACTCGGATTGCGTCCTAACCGCGCCCGGACTCGGATTGCGTCCTAACCATGCACGAATGGTTGGGCTCGGTAGGGCCCACCTTGATGTAAGTGTTTTATCCACGCTGTTCATCTCTTTTTTCAGATCATTTTAAGGTATAATCGTTAAAATAAAGCAGGTCCACAGCTGCAGTGGAGCACAAAGTGGGGATTGAGCGTCCATCTTTAAAAACTTGTTGGGAGCACATTGCTGGCTATTTGTGTTTCAGATCAAGTTGATATTTGTGTTTTCTCTTCATCCACAAGCAGTAACCTTATGAATAGGTTGGATGGTAAAAAAAACATCAAACCACTTTAAAAAAATAGATGGAGAAAATAGATGATCTACACCGTAAAGTGAGTGGGGTGAAAAAATAGATGGAGAAAATTGTTCTTGGAAGATAGGTTAAGTCACATATGTTTAGCACCAGCAGATTGCTCAGTTCACCCACTAAGAGTGAACTGAGCCTAATGGATGGTATGGATGGATGATACGGATACCAACAGTCCAAATGCAAGTGGGTGTATGGAAAGGTTCCCACGTGTGATTTAGATATACCTAATTTTTAATGGCGGAAATTCAATCAAAACTGTTTTCCCATGGTGTGGTCCACATGTGATTTAGATATACCTAATTTTTGGGATAAAAACATAAAATTATCATTCAAAATGGATGGACAGCGTGGATAAAACATATACATCATGAGGTCCACATAGCACCGACCACTAGACACAGCTGATGCAGCGTCACCAGCCACACCGCGCCCCTGTATCTCTGTGAGAACTGATGCCCCTCTCTTGCCGAAAAAGGTGCACCACTCTTGCCGAAAAAGGTGTCGCGCGAGTCCTCTTTCAAGCGAGTCTCTCTTGCGCACGGCTGCTAAATCCCAGCCGACGAGGAGATCTAACGGCGGAAGATGGAGTTCTCATTTAAAGTCGGTGCGGCCTGGTGCGCAGGAGACCGGGATTATATATATATATATATATATATATATATATATATATATATATATATATATATATATATATATATATATATATCCTTGTCGGTAGTAAGTGCTTCATATCCTTTTATCTGGAATACTAGTTAACACCCTTAAGAAAAGGAAATGAAATTGAGAATGGCTCAAGAGAGATAAGCAAAGAATCCAATGAAGATGTTACAACATCGAAATATTTTAGTTTTAAGGGAAACGAAGAAATGAATATGATTTTTATCAATGACCTCAGTAGTTTTATAGGCAAGGATCCTTCACATCAATGACTTAGGTCTCATATATGTCAATTGTACACATGATCATTATGGTATTTAGGTATATGCATTCAGAGGCAGTTTCCTTTTTATGCATGTGGTTGACTCCAGATATGTGTGCATGCATGCCACATGTATATATATATATATATATATATATATATATATATATATATATATATATATATATATATATATATATACTTGTCGGTAGTAAGTGCTTCATATCCTTTTATCTGGAATACTAGTTAACACCCTTAAGAAAAGGAAATGAAATTGAGAATGGCTCAAGAGAGATAAGCAAAGAATCCAATGAAGATGTTACAACATCGAAATATTTTAGTTTTAAGGGAAACGAAGAAATGAATATGATTTTTATCAATGACCTCAGTAGTTTTATAGGCAAGGATCCTTCACATCAATGACCTAGGTCTCGTATATGTCAATTATACACATGATCATTATGGTATTTAGGTATATGCATTCAGAGGCAGTTTCCTTTTTATGCATGTGGTTGACTCCAGATATGTGTGCATGCATGCCACATGTACAGTGGATTAGTCACCAACTCTCACTGCTGTCACGCCTCTTATCAATTGATTTCAAGTCTTGACGTTTCATATGTGCAATTACAAAAAGATCTGAAGTCAGCACCATGCTCATCAGAGAGAAACTTGGAACTGTTCAACATGTGAACACCGACAAAGTACCACACCATGTCTCAGCTAACAAGCACTAATATACAGGTAATTGAAAAACTCAAAGGTGCCACTGTCAAGCATGAGAAGTATTTCATTATCTGGAGATGAAGCTGCTAGTGACCAAATCAAATGTATTTTGCATCAGCAGGACAATATTTAAATAGTGTGTACCTCGGGAGCCACGTAATTTGGGGTTCCGCATGTCGTATGGAGAAGCTCCACCCCCTACAAACGGATTAATAACAAGCAACAAAAGGATGCATAGTCAATAACGAATTTGAATAGGAGCCGCTTCATGCAACACAGGAATGATACCTACTTTCTGGAGCAATGCACTAAGGCCAAAATCTGAGATTTTCAAGTTTCCTTGTGAATCAAGAAGTAGATTTTCAGGCTACACATAAAATGCAATTATAAGGGGCTAAGACAGCAACATAACATGGTAAATACAAGGAGTCTCATGCATCAAGAACCAAAGAGTAGCATGCATACCTTCAAATCTCTGTGGTAAACACCCTTACTGTGGCAATAATCAACTGCATCGATAAGCTGTTGAAAGTATCGACGAGATTCATCCTCATCAAGCCTTCCATGGTGAACCTGCATTGCAAACAACAAGCAGAGGAACAAAACTGAACATACAGACATTCCAAAGGAATAGTGGAATCTGAAGCAAATATAATTTAGGAAAGTATAAAATTCTGGCATCAGGATCCCAAAACACTAAAAAAGAAAACCTATAAAAAGTGAGTCAACACAATCAACAGCCCCAGGTTGTCACATTACTGTAAGGGTAGTGATTGGCACTTTGGGCAGGAATGTGGCAATGGATCTAACTCAACATCTACAACAAAAGATCTCCAAGTGAGCCAATATGACAGATACAAGATTACCAGCCCCCAAATTTTGGTAAAAAGTATATTTCAGAAGGCTTACTATTTCATCAAATAGTTCTCCTCCTGTGATGAATTCTAAAATGATATATATCTTTGTCTGACTAGCCAATACCTAAAAATAAAAAATAAAAAATCCAACCAACCAGTCAGCAATGGTAGCAAATAGAAATTAAATAAGAGAATGAGTCAAGCCTAATTCAAAGTAAATCAATAAAATTAATTTGTGACAAATCTGATTGAGGACATTAGATTCACAACTAGAAAATAAGTTAATATACTGCACACATTGATCATACCTCATGCAACCTGACTATATTTGGATGCCTGACAATCTTCATTATAGATATTTCTCTCTTAATCTGAAAAGCCAACTCACGACATGCAAATATTAGCCAAATGAATTGCACAGATAAAAAGAAGCATGCGGGAAGTTTAAACAACATACTCTTGACTACATAGCTTCCAAAAAGTATTGGAGGTGACTTGAGATCTTAGGAAATGCTTGAATATGACTCAATATGCATGCACACTTCTTTTAATCTTGTTCCTACAGAACTAATTTCTTAGTGGATGTCCTTACCAAGGAGGGAGTCTACAAGCTGTCTATTGTAATAAAAAATAGTTATCCATTGGCTTAATGGATATCTGGTTCTTCTTTTCAACTTTGTTTAGAATAAAATTTTCTGTTGCTGATAAAGAAAGACTCAATATCTATGGAAATATATTTCCCTTCATAATTGGAGTCATTCTCCCATCTCCATAGTCAAATACACAGAAGTATCTTTAAACAGGTTACAATGCATGTGCATTGACCTTGTTGAGAGATAATACCAACACTTAGTGGAAAATATAAATTTCCTCCATATCTAAATTGTTTGTAGGCAACCAACACAAAATGTCGTGCATGCACAATTGATGGTACATTTAGACAATTAGGAAATGAAAGACTACAAAGAAATAAGTTTGGTTGAGAAAACATTATAGACATTTCCCTCCTAATATGGAAATTCAATAGCATCACCACTAATGCATCATAATTCTTCAGGATCCTCAACCTAAGAGGTGTATAACCCCAGCTTTTACTTCTAGACTGTTGGCCTAATGCCGCACCCTGTAGATGGACCATGCTCTGAGAATCTCCCATATTGGGTGAACGTATCCAGTACCCACTAATCCTCAGCATTTTGCTCAGCAGAATGTAGACCTTTGGTGCATTTCTCTTCTTGGCCGTCTGTTTTCAGTTCAGAAATTGAAAGGTTAGAATTCTCCTGTAGAGGCAATTTTCAAGGAATGGTCCATCCATGGTGGCAATACAAACCGATGGT
Source organism: Magnolia changhungtana (assembly GCA_030180095.1). Classification (NCBI taxonomy): domain Eukaryota; kingdom Viridiplantae; phylum Streptophyta; class Magnoliopsida; order Magnoliales; family Magnoliaceae; genus Magnolia; species Magnolia changhungtana. The sequence goes on from JASAUF010000639.1 coordinate 7,462,448, forward strand.
CTAGATCTCTAGACCATGAGCCCCACTTATTCAAACTGAAAGGTGAAGTTTATATTGCATATCCTCTGTTGTTGAGGATCATTTGAGTCCTCTCTTCTTCTATAGAGTGGGGAGGGAGAGTTATTTTTTGCAAAAGGAAAAGAGAATCCTCCCATGCATAAGTTTAGTTTGGCATTGGAGAGTAGAAAGTGAAGAGAACATATAAAGGATCACCACTTCTTTTCTTCCTTGAATGTCTTAACAGGCCTATTACCTAGTCCATGTGCATGCACAAGCCTTCGCCTGGGGCACTGGTGGAGAAATCAATGACCCTCACACATCTACATATGTGCATCCCGCACCTTCACTCACACGCAGTGAGGATGCAAATTTGTAGTCATGTGGCTTAGGCCTGCACATATAATGCTTGGCTTTGCACCCAAAAAAAAAAAAAAAATTTACAAAAAAATTATAGAAACACGTGCAACATATTTGTCACTGAAGCCTTATTTCTTGGAACCATTACTAAATGTGGGCCAAATCTCCAGGCCTGTCATGAGTCATGGCACGTGCCCATCTTGCATAAGTTGCATGTAAAATAGACCATTACATTGTTTCTATAAGAAGGCCTTTTTGTAAAGGCGAAACATATTGAAGAAAATAAAGAACAATTTCTTCTCAATCTCTTTCGATTTTCCCAAGTTCCTTATCCGGGCATACAAAGGAAGTGTTTATTGGTGTGGGTATGGGTGTGGGTGTGGGTGGGTGTATTAAGGGCTTCATGGAAGTATAGGAAAGGAAGTAGTGTTTCTTAGGAAACAAGCTATTCCATAACAGTAACGGTGGCCGTGACAACCACCACCATCACTGTTACAATATGGGCTATTGTAACAGCCGTTACGGTCTAGTATAACGGCGGTTACAAGACCGTTACGGGGCCATTATGGCTCATTTTTTCTGTAACCGCCATTACGGTCATTTATAGGAAATCGTGGGAAAGGAAATCAAGTTTTCCTTGTTTGTTTTTCAACAAGATTTTCTTACAAATTTAAAATCTATTTGTCAAATTTATTGTTTGGGAAAAGAAAAGATTTCTAAGAACAAATTCTTGGTAGTTGCTAGCATGTGCCAGATTAGCACATGTGGTATACGGGGCATACAAGGGCGCTTGAAGCTAAATTGTTGCACATGTGGTATCGATGGCACCTATGGCACAAGACACACATTGGCACATTTGACACTTAGGTACTTGAAGCTTGATGGCAGCGCTCATGCACAATGGCAACATTGGCACACATGGTATCTTTTGAATGATTGCAGATGGACAAAAAGCACACGTGACACATCGGCATAGGTGGAGTGCTTTGCACATGTGGGGTGCAAGAGAAGATGAGTAATGGTACATGTGGCACGTTGGCACAAGTGGGGTGCAAGAGCATATAGATGATGTCACGTGTGGCACATTAGCACATGTGGGACGCTTTACACATGGAGTGCAAGAAAAGATGGATAGTGACATGTGGAACATTAGCATGTGGGACGCTTTACACATGGGGTGCAAGAGAAGATGGATAGTGACATGTGGCACACTGGCACATGTGGCATAATGGCACATGTGGGGCATAACTAAAGATGGACAAAGGCCCACTTGGCACATTGACACACGGCGCATGTGAGGCGATTGGAGATGGATGGTGGCACATTTGGGCTTAACCCTTGAGAAACTCATTTTCTTTCCACTGCGGGAAAATGCATTTGTTAGGGGTGGAGGCAGGAAAATAAATTTGTTTATTTTCCAACAAATATAGAAAGCAAAAAATGGTGTTTCCCACAAATTCCCACATAGAAAGGCTTGAAAAACAATGGAAAGTGAGTTTCATGGGAAACAATGTTGCCTTTCCATGAATCCAAATAAATTGGGGGTAAAGGGAATGCAAGGGAAAGCAAAATTGTGACATAAACGGATGGTATACTAACATCGGCACTAGGTAAGCAAACCCTTTGCACTCATTTGTTTTGCTAAAGAAAAGTCCTAGAAAATTCTTTTCCTCTGCATTTTTTTATTTTTTTTTAAAGGCTACGCATTTTATTGAACCAAAAAAGGAAAAAACAAAAAAGGAGGAAACAAAAAACAAACCAAAGAAAGAGGAACAAAGAAAAGAAAAGAAAAAAGAAGAGAAAGAAAGAAAAAACGACAGCAAGGAAAAAAAAAAAAAAACGGCCTACGCTGAGATAGCGAAGACCACCAAGCAATAAGAAAAGAAAAGTCTACTTCCCTTAGGGAATCCGAGTATGTGGCCCACTCAATTAGAAGGTTCGAAGCTTTGAAAGACACGGACTCCGATGAAGAGGAGTTCCTGAAGCATCACCATTTCTCTCGATCCAGACCGACCACCATATAGTGAGAAGGGCCATCCTCCAAATCTGAGTCTTCTTCTTCCCGAATTTGAACCCCTACCAAGCTTGAAGAAGGAGATGCACGGAGCTGGAAATGCACCAATTGATGTTGAATCTTCTAGCAAAATCCACCCATAGTTGGGAGATGAAAGGACAATGAATAAGTAAATGATCTATCGATTCCGTGTTCGTCATACAACACAGGCACACATTGGGGAGAATCATCCCTCTCTTCTCCAGATTGTCAGTGGTGAGAATCTTCTTGTTGACAACCAACCAAGCAAACGCCACAATTTTTATTTTTTTTTTGGGGGGGGGGGGGGGGAACCAAACAATAGAAGAAGGATGGGCCGCTTCCATGAGCTGAGGAGGAAGAAGAAGCATCCTGTAAAGGGAGCTGACTAAGAAGGATGAAGACTTATCCATTTTCCAGATTAAACTGTCTTCCGTGTCGGGGCTGAGGTTGGAATGATAAATAGTGTCGAGCAAATTAGCCAAGATCGGGATCTCCCAGTCTTCCAAGTTCCTTCTACACTGGACATTCCATTCCCTCTTCCCATCCGAACAGGAGAAGCAATCGGCAACACTGATGTCTTTGGAATAGGCTATCCTATAGATGGTAGGAAAAGCATCTTTAAGGGGTCTTTCGCCAATCCATAAGTCCTTCCAGAATCTGATCCTATCTCCTAACCCAACACCTTTGACCAACTCACTTTGAGTACGAAGAATACCTTTCTAGATGTTAGAGGCTCTGTAAGCAGATGAGGGATTGGTCCACCACCCCCCAGGCGAGCGACCGTACTTGCTCTTGATGAGAGAGTTCCATAAACTACCATCCTCCGAACCCAGCCTCCAAATCCACTTACCTAAAAGGGCCCTGTTCATGCACTTGAGGTTTTATACCTGTGCCACCTTCTCTCTAATGTCTACAAACATGCTTCCAATCCAGCAGGTGAATTCTTTTCTTGTCCTCTTTACCGTGCCACAGAAAATCGCAAAGCAACTTGTCGATCGAAGCCAGAACAGAAGAGGACATCTCAGTAAGGACATGAAGTAAATGGGGAGATTGGACAGGGCAGATTTGATGATAGTAAGGCGACCTCCTAGGGAGAGAAAGCGGCATTGCCATTTGGCCAGCAAATGCCCAAACCTACTGATGACTTTGTTCCAAGCTGATTTAGGGGGAGCCCCAATGCAAAGCGGGAGGCCAACGTAGAAGGTCAGGAAGGAGTCGGCACTGCATCCAAAGCTACTTGCGAAGGACAGGATTTCACCTTCTTCCAGATTAACCCCATAAATCCTAGATTTGCTCATGTTGACCCGCAATCCAGAGACCACGTCGAAATAGCGGATTGTTGTACGCGGGTTGTCCATTTTTTCAGAGCAGGCCTTCGAAAAGATAAGAAAATCGTCTGCATATTGCATGTGAGAGACCAAGATGTCCATTCCTTCTATTTTGATGTCATTTAATATGCCTTCTGCCTGGCCTTTAAGAAGCATGCTGGACAGAGCTTCGCCGACTAAGAGAAACAGGAAAGGAGACAATGAATCCCCTTGTCTAAGACCCCTGGAACTTTTAAAGAAACCCTTCGGAGAGCCATTTAGGAGCACGGAGAAATAAGGCGATCGAATACATTCAGCGATCCGGCTACTCCATCTGGCCCCAAAACCCATCTGCTGCATCATGTTAAGGAGGAAATCACAGTCGACATGATCGTAGGCCTTCTCGACATCCAAGCTGCAGAAAATACTCTTCGAACCAGATCTGGAGGCGGAGTGGAGGCATTCGTTAGCGATAAGAGCACAATCCACTATCTGCCTACCGGGAATGAAAGCACATTGGTCAGAGGATATAATCGAACTGATGACCTTCCTCAACAGGGAAGACAACACCTTAGCCAGAATTTTGTAGGGGCTACAGGTAAGACTGATGGGTCTGAAATCCTTGAAGGTAGCCGCACCTTGAAGCTTGGGAATGAGAGCAATGAAGGAAGAACCGAGGTCTTTGGACAGTCTGCTCCTGTCATAAAATTCAGTCATAAAAGCCATGACGTCCGGCTTCACCATCTCCCAAAAATGGCTAAAGAAGCGGATCGGAAAACCGTCAGGGCAGGGGCCTTGTCACTTGAAGGGCTTTGATCGCCGAAATAACCTCTTCAGAAGAGAAAGGGGATTCCAAGGAGCACGCTTCCTCAGCAAAGAGGGATTTGAACTGGAGATTGTCAAGGTGGGGCATTTAAGAAGACTGCTGAAGTGGGCGACTACCTCCACTTCTATCGACTTTTAGTCTTCAATACAGGAGTCGTCTATCAGAATGTTGGTGATCTTGTTCGCGCTGGAACGCATGGAGGCAAGACTGTGAAAAAATTTTGAATTACGTTCCCCTTCTTTAATCCATTTAGCTCGGGCTTTTTGCTTCCAGGAAATCTCACTTTCCCGAACTCTGACAGAAAGGCTCTGAATGAGGCGAACTCTCCTAGCTAGAATATCTTTCGTCATAGGAATTGATTTCGCTTGAAGATCGATCGACTGGATCTCTGCCAGCAAGGCTTCGGACTCTCCTATTCTGACATTCCATTAGCTCTGTTTCCACTATATCAGCTTGGCCTTCAAGAGCCTTAGTTTGCAGCTAAGTCTATAACCGGCGAAGCCCTCGACTTGGAAACTGTTCCACCATTCGGCAATCGACTTTGAAAATCCCGGAATCTTTAGCCACGAGATATCGAATCGAAACGGCTTAGGACCCCAATTGGGTTCTTCCGAGAAAAGCATTATCAGCCAGTGATCAGAAGTGACGCAAGGAAGGACTGACTGGAACGCTGAAGGAAATTGATCCACCCACTCGGCTGAGAGGAGAAAACGATCCAGTCTAGAGAGGATGGGGTTAAGTCTGCCATTGGTCCACGTAAATCTTGACCCGAGCAGAGGGAGGTCCAAGAGGTCATTACCGTCAATCCACCCGGAAAAAGCTTTCATAGCTGCTGAAATTCTGGAGCCAGCGAATTTTTCATCTACGAATCTAATGGTGTTGAAATCGCCAACAAAGCAGCAGGGGCCTGGGACTTCTGTCTAACATCGGAAAGCTCCTCCCAGAGAAGTTTCCGATTGGCATCAACCGAAGGACCATATACGGCGTAGATGAGGACTGAAGAGGTGGAGGCTATCTCCTTCAAAATAACCGACAGAGAAAACCTTCCAGACCAGCTCGTCTAAAGATCCCAGAGGAAGGACCTCCATGCAACCAGAATACTGCCGACAGACCCAATTGCATTTAAAGTGGCCCATTTGGCATCTTTCGCCTTCCAGAGGGAACTCATCAAACGATCATCGAAATTTTGCACCTTGGTTTCCTGAAGACAAATGATTTGAGGATTGTTTCTTCCACACAAATCCTTAATTAGCTGTCTCTTGTGCTTTGAGCCCACTCCCCTGACATTCCATGACAAAATCTTCATGGGATAACTGAACTTCCCCGATTTGACTCTCCTTGTATTGGTAGAATTGAGGACTGAGCCTCCCAGACTCGACTCTAGTTGCTGGAGTTCTCTAGAACTACACGATCTAGAGAGGTGTTGTCTTGACAATTTGGACATGGCAATGGGTCTCCCTCGATGTTCGACGCAGTGCAACAGAGCGATAAAATCTTCTGGGCAATCCCCAAACGACAACCCGATCAGTCTGCCCATGTGACCCATGGCATCACGGATCCATTTCTTCTTGTGAATATTATTGGCCAGATTGGCCTTGCTCTCTTCCGTGATGATGTTTGACCCTCCAATGATACCCTGAAGACCTAAAGATCCGTCTCTGATTTGGAGCGGTTCGGCTTCGATGACTTCCTCTTCTTGGGGTTCTTGAAATAGAGAAACCAGATTCTGCTCGGTCCAATCAGTTTGGATTGAGAAATGGGAGATCGATTGGGAGCGGGGGGAGGAAGCGTCTTCATCACCCGACCCATCTTCATTGCCCGACCTTCCCACTGCTTCAGCATCGAAGAGAACGAGATCACTGCTCGAAATTCCTTTGTAAAGCTGGATCGAACGAGGAAGGTTTGGAATGCAACTAGGGAGAGGCATATTCCATGGGGTTGGGGATCTGCTGTCGAGAGTGCTTCGCGCCAAGGAGATGGGGAAGTTGAGGTCCAGGGAGGAGGGAGAGGCGAGGTCAGCGATTACATGAGAGGAGGGCGTAGATTGCTAAGATTTCTCGCTAGGAGTGGGCTCGGGAATTGTACTGGGATGGGGAGGGTGGATGAGGGACGCTAGTATCACACTGCCATAATGAGGATGCCCTATCTCCACGTGGCCCTGATCTGGAGGCAAAAGGCCAGGTTCGGGAGCAGGAAGAGTCAGATGCGAGACAGCTGGCGTCCGAACCGCGTAAGGAGGCATGTGAGTGACGGGAGGAATAGCTGTCGATGGGGAGAGAAGGTAATGCACCACATCGCAAGGTTCAAGGCTGAACTTGGCTCCTACCGAACCAGACGGAGGCGCGACACCTGTCGCACGAGGCAGACGAGATGCAGGCGCGTGGGGCATCGAACCAAGACGTGGCATTGTCTCCGCTACCCAGACGAGATGCGAAGAAAGAGGATCTAATGCCCCGGGATACGAGTCAATGGATGTCCGCGTCTCCACCGTCCAGCGCATACAGCGTTCAACACGAGGCGAAACAGTAGCTAGCACTCCTGCGTAACGTGAGCACGTGTCGATTGCGCCGTGCGAAGACGTAATTACCGGGACGACTCCAACATCTGCTGATCGAACACGTGGCGAAGCAATCTGAGCGGCATTGGGATGCGCATCCGCAGGAGGCGGGATGGGGCTACGTGTCGCTCGGAGATTGTTGGAGGGATCACGCGCTCTAAGAACTTCTTCGTCGACAGGGGAAATGTTGTTTGATGCTCTGCGGGAGTATTGAGGCCGTACTCCTTCCTGAAACAAGCCAAGGTGGCCGAGAGCGGGGTTTCTCTCAGTCTCCAAAGATCTCCCTGACGTGGGGCAGTAGAACCGAAGGATTCCGTGGACAGAGGTAGGATTATCTTCCTGTTATCCACCATCACAGTGATGTGGTGTGGCAATGGAGTCCCTTTCTGTTTGCGGATCCTCAATCTCAGGACTGCTATTTCTTCCCCACTCATAGACTTCGGATCGATCTCAATGAAGGAGCCTAACATGGAGGCAATCGATAGGAAGAGATCCTCCTGCCAGAGTTCAAGAGGAATCCCCCATACAAGGACCCAAACTTCCTCAGTCCCGAACATCGAGTACTCATTCCATCTCTTCACACCTGAGATCGGCCCATCCGAGAAGACCGTCCCTGCAATTATCAAAATGTCGAGGTTGACGCCCGGTTTCCCTTTGATCCACAAGTCGTTATACCCGATGGGTCTGATGGTGAACATATCCGGTTGAAGTCTTGCTGCATTCATCTATCCAAGACATGACTTGGGGGATAGAGACTCCATCTTTCGCAATCAGGACGATAGAGTCTTGCAAATCCTCCATCGATTTGAGAAGAGCTTGTCGGTCGATCTTCAGTGTATACTTCATTTCCTCAGAGATTAGGGGCTCGGATATTTCTGCCTTTCCTGTCTTTCCTTCCTTGTCTTTCCTTTTCCTACCCTTCTTCTTATTGACGTCGCTCTCTCTGTTCTTGATTTGGGGATTCGTCTGCGCGTTGGGGAGGAGAAGAGCTTCCTTATACGTTCTTTCTTCTGTCAATGGTTTGCTAAGAGCCTGGGCCGAAAGAATGGTTGTCTTCTGCATCTTAGGATGAATATTGACAGGGCTCGTCTTGGATGTGGAAGGTCTGGTAGGTGGACTGTATCTTGCCCTCTGAACTGTCATCTTTTTGCCCCCAAAACCTACTCCATTCAACGTGTGAATCGCGTTATACAATTCTTCTTCTGAACTCATACGAATGAGAGCGAATCCTCTGTAGTGCCCGGTTTCTCGATCCCGTGGCATCACCACATCCATGACCGTCCTAGAACGGTCGAAAACTCTAGAGATATTGATTGGCAGCCATCCCTCCAGGTACCCTTTGGCGAAGAGAGTCGGATAGCTCTCAAGGGGCTTGTATTTTTCCTTTCCTCTTATCTTCTCATTTCATCTCCTGGTAGGTATCTTCGTCCACTTTCCCGAATCTGATCTGTATCTCTGGTGCGTATCGGCGCCGGAGTTGTCTCCTGTCGGCTCTATCAGCTTTTCCGAGTCCTCAAAATCGTCGTTTCCAACTTCATCGTCTGCGTTTCTTTGTCTGGAGGACGTCCTCAGCGGGAGGGCGTCCGCGGTCACACGTCGTCGGTGAGTCATCGTCGTTGGTGAGTCATCATCGTCGTCGTCAGTGGGCGTTTTTTTTTTTCTTCTTCTTTTTAATCACAAGAGTAAGAAAAGGGTTCAAGAAAGAAGGCCTCCCATTGCATTTGAAAGTGTTTAGATTAAAATCCCACCAAGGGAAACCTCTTTTCCCCTCCAATTTTGCTATTTAAAATGTCACATCAAGAGGTAAACTCTTTTCCCTCCATTCGACATTAAATAATAATAATAATAATAATAATAATAATAATAATAATAATAATAATAAAGGTTATGCTCCCTCATGGAGAAGGGGAATGCAAAGGCAACTAGTTTGCCGCAGCATCCTCCAATTCCCATTCAAGTGCAAACGTCTTGTCGACTAATTAACTACTTTCCCTCGTTTACCCTCAATCCAAATAAGCCCCAAGTGATTTTGTGGTTAATGCATGCCTCAGACAGGCGTACAAAGTATAAAGAGTTAGTACGTATTTTTTTTGTATGGGTTTTTAGGTGTGTGAGCATGTGCACAATGCTCAGTTATCTTGAGTATGTAGTTGTGCTATAACATTATAATAAAAGTGTGTTTGCGTGTTTTTGGACTAAAAACACACAAGAAACCTCTCTCTCTCTCTCTCTCTCTCTCTCTCTCTCTCTCTCTCTCTCTCTCTCTCTCTCTCTCTCTCTCTCTCTCTCTCTCTCTCTCTCTCTCTCTCTTCTAAGATCATCCAACCTCAACTCATAGTACATTGGACTATTATATCCTAGGAGACGGCATGTTAGGAACCTACTACACCGGAGGATTCATTACAGAGTATGAACCATCTTAAAGAGAGCAACCCAGTGCATGCATCAACCTAGCTAGAAATCTAAATCTGGTTCATTGGCTGACTATCAATATCGGGTGCAATCTTTTGGATTCAACAACTTTAGGTGTAGAGTTAACTTACGTTTTTATTTTTTATTATTTGATTTTTCCAAATCACAAAACTAATGATGCAACTTTTCTTCTCCTATACATGTACGTGTCTTCCTCACGTATGATAATTCTTGTCTTCTTCTGAAGGCATGCAGCTTCCTTCCTCCAGTACATGCATGTTCCCTGCCTAAGTACTGTTTGATATTAGTGCATCTCACTATTCCCTGAACAGATTTCAAATCTCATGAACCATACAATTTGAGCAAAACTATTTTCAAAACTCCTTCCACAGCGCATACACAGATTTGCATACAACCATGTGTGGGACATCCAAGTTGTGTTTCAAGTGGGAGTTGGGTCCAACTGTATTGATAATTTGGCCAAAATTTTGGGTTGGCATATTTGTAGGACATCTGATCCATGAATTAGGTGGACCTACCATGTAGATCATTTGGCCAAAGCTCAGGCCCTTCAACTATCGATAGGCTGCAACTTGAGCCAAGCTCAACCGAAAGCCGAGAAGCTGAACATGATTTTAACTCGGGATGGGTCCAGTTAGTTTTGTTAATATCCATTTGTTTCTTACATGTGTAGGAATCATCAATCAAAAAGAAGAAGAAGAAGAAGAAGAAGAAGAAGCACAAAACTCTTCCCCCATCCCTCTAACTGATCCTCAGGCCAATTTACAACGGCCTTAGAAGACCTAGGCCAGTATATTACCCAGTGCTTTGCTCAATAATTGGTTTTGTATTTTCCACTTGACTGCTTTTTAATAAAATGTATTGTTACCCCTCAAAAAATGGCTTCTTACATGTGTGGTGCATCTAAGTTTTTGGCCAAAGTATCAACTCAGTGGGTCCCATCTGATACAGGACTTGGATACCCAACACACCTGCCAGGTTGGCATGTGTTGCTGCATGTAGATGTGCATGTCTAGCTAGTAAACAACTAAATTCCAAACTCTGAGCTGAACTAAATTACATCTCATTAACAACACAACACAAATTTACTCAAAATTTTAAGGAACTAGAGTCTTAATACAAAACCAATGGCAGTCTCTGCACGCCAAAACAGGCACTCAGATGAAAACAATGATCATTAAAATGCTGCAGCAACAAGCCAAAAAGAAGGTGAAATCCCACAATGACCATAGCAAGGTTCGAACTTCAAAGTATCATCTAAACTGTTGTATCACCATTAGGGGTGACAATGGACCAGCCTAGGGCCAAGCCAGGCCAGACCAGGCCAGCCAGTGTTGATCGTAGACCAGCGCTAGTTCTCTAAGCCCCATCCATGGCCCTAAACCGGCCAAAATGGCCCTGGCCCTGGCCCAGCCTACAAGGCCATCCCTATAAGAAAAAGACCGAAATGATCAGAGGTGCGGGTGATTCATCCATAAATGGATTGGATCGTTGAAACATGATCCCAAATCGAACATGTATCTTTTAAACTACAAATATACGTTGGATGGAAACCGCTAGCAAGTGTCTTCAAACCATCCATTCTTCATGTATAATGGTGGCCCACTTGATGATTGAGCCAGGCCAATGGGCAAGGCTGAGCCATACATCATGGAAAATTGTCAACCCTGATGCCTGTTTGAATTCATCATAAAACATACCTGATATGATACAATACCTTCAAATGCTATTACAGCATGGACCTTACTATAACATTCAATTCCACTAAAAACATTTCAAATGGAATGTATCAACAGATACTGTCCATTTGTATTGGAATGCACCAAAGATACAGACGATAGTTTTCAATACAAAGCTATACTTGAATTCAAAATACCATATGAATTTTCCATGATACATTCCCAACACAACAGGATACCTTCCGATATTTCGAACCTCGGTCCAAAGTACCCATAAAAAGAACAATTCAAACAAGAAACAGAACACGAAACTCAACACATCGAGAAAATGAAAAGATTAGAGAGAGAGAGATTACCTGGTCTACCATCTTGTGCTCGAGTATGGTGCTTTTGGCAAGAACTTTCATCGCAACGGTCTCTCCAGACTCCGTATTCTGTGCATACTTAACCTTCGCGAATGCCCCCTCCCCGATAGTTCTTCCAACATCATACTTCCCTACCTTTCTGATCACCATTTCTCACAATCTCTTCTCCACCATTACTTCCACTGCAAAATTTCGAAATTTGAAAACAAAAATGGGGCTAAAAATGGAAATCTTTGCAGAAATTTGAGAATTTCACCTGAAATTTTGGGGAAAAACCGAAACCCTAGATTGAAAGCAATTGAGATGTGAAATTCGAATGAAAATGATGGAGAAATCTGAAGATTGAGATGGGAATGGAGAGATTATTTTGGTGGGATTCGTACTGGAAAATCTGAAGATTGGATGGGAATGGCAGAGATGGGATTTAAGTGATTCGACGAGGAGGAATCAGATCGAGAATGGCGAGAATGCAATTTTCTTTTCGCGATATTCTACTTTCATGTTCTGAACTTACGCGGTTCATGGACGCAGAGCTCGTCGGCTTTTGCGTCGTTTAACCGCTACATTTCACTTCTTTGTTCTGTGAATCGCGCCGGATGGAGTAGAGTTGTACTTCTCGGGACACGTGTACGTATATTGTTAGGCTTATGTGTGATACATGCCATTCATCAGGTGGACCCTGAATGAATTTGATTATAAAAATCGTCTTTTATTGTCGTTAGGTGGGCTACTGGTGTTCGTTGAATACGGGCAGTTAAACATCTTTTTTCCTGTGGCCCACCTGTGATAACCTGCTTGGTTTCATGATGATCCCCACTTGATGAATGGTTTGGATCTCACACACGTGTGTCCTTGGATACCTGTAATCACCTTTTCAGTCACACAAGGCGCGAATAGCGTTGGCATTTGAATGGGTAATGTCTAATGTGATAGACAGGTGTGAGGTGAAGTCGCGTGATTTTACCTTGCAATGAATTCTCGGCTCACGCGTGCCAATGTTGCACGGCTGCGTGGAATTTAAGCCGTCGATTGAGAAGATGCATACCTGAGGAAAGAAAAAAACAGGCTGTCTATTATCTGGTAGGGACACGGGACAATCTAATCTGGATCAATGGCCAATTCTTTTCAATTGGCCATTTCTTCTGTACTCACGTGGTCCACCTGCTGCATGTATTAGTCTGGGGCTCGGATTGGTGGACGCGGATTTCTTTCCCAGGAAGTTCCTGCACTGGGAACTTAGGTGGGGCCACTGTGATGTCTTTGAGAAATCCTCCCCGTCCATCCGTTCTGTGAGTTCATTTTAGGACACGTTGTCAAAAATGAACCGTATCCAAAGCTTGAGCAATCCGTACTAAAGGAATATGTGGTTTGGAAATTCCTGCCATTGAAACCTTCCGGGGTTCAACAGTGATATTCAGATGCCATCCATACCGTTAATAACGTCATTCCTATTGGGATGTACTGAAAACAAAATTATTAGCATGAATCAAAACTTATGTGACCCCACAATTATTTCAACTGTAGACATTTAAATATCACGTTTTTGTCTCACTTGAGCTTTGGATACGGTTCATTTTTGGTTCCTAAAATGAACTTACAAAACAGATGGACGGATAGGATTTCTCACAAACATCATAGTGAGCCCCACCTAATTTCCCAGTGCAGGAACTTCCTGCGAAAGGCTTTTGCAGGAAATCCGCGTCCCGGATCGGGTACTACCCCGCCACGACCTAGCTATAGACGGACGGTCCCGTCAGGTGTTCTATGGGCTCACCCTGATATATATGTTTTATCCAAACCGTCCGTACATTTTGAAAGACCATTTTAGGGCATGAGCCCAAAAAGGAAGCAGATCAAAGGGTCGAGTGGACCACATCATAGGAAATAGGGGTGACAATGACCCCACCGTTGAAACCTTCATAGGCGCCCACCGTGGTGTATATTTCCCATCCAAACTATTGACGGAAAACATAAATATCAGCTTCATCCAAAACTTCTGTGGCCCCTAAGTGGTTTTTAGCCATAAGAATTTCTATGGTGTGGTCCAACCGAGACTTTGATCTGCCTCCTTTTTTAGTTCATGCCTTAAAATGATTTTATTTTTATTGTTTTTTAATGCATAGATCGCTGGGATAAAACATGTATATGATGGTGGGGCCTCACAGAGCCTCTAATAGGACCATCTTTCTTTGAAGGCCCGATGGGACGCATGTTTCCTGGAAAGCCTTTAGCAGTAAGTTTTGGTGGGGTTTGTGCTGCGAAATCACACAGATATGGATCTATGATATCAATCCAAGAGCATCAAGCAATCGCAAGATAATACAAAGATTTAACAGGGAAAACCCTTTTGGGAAAAAACCACGACACAAAGCAACAGAATTTCACTATGAAAATATAAATTACAAAGAGAAAAGGACTTACCCGATTCGAACAACCTCGAATCTCACCCTTGTTACACTATTTAAAAACCCTAAAACCCTTTGAGGAACCTTTGGAACCCCTTTAGAAAGCCTTAGAATTCCTTAGAAAGACCCTAGGGACCCCTATTTATAGTTTAGGAAACTCCACTTACGCATCTCTCTGAAACCGTCTCAAATTTACGTAGTCCGCGTAGCATTTACGTAACCCTTGACTAGTCGAAGGAGGGCTTCGACCAGTCGAAGGGACCTTCAACTAGTCGAGTCAGTCCCTCGACTGGTTAAGCACCATGGAACTCCAAATACATCACTGCTGTACTTCGAGTCAAATGGACTTCAATCGGTCGAAGGGAGCTTCGACTAGTCGAGCAGGCCTCTCGACTGGTCGAGCAGCGCGGACAGAAGATTTAGGACATCTTCCAACAACAATCTCTACCATGTCTTCAATCTTCAATCGTGTAGCTATTTGACCTCTTCTCTTTTCTCTGCATCGCATCATAGCTTCAATCAACGCTTCTCGTGCACACTTCGTCCATCTTTTTCGTCATCGCCAAGCCCAGAGAAGTTGCGCAAAACTTAAACTTCTTTACAGGAACGATCTAGGTGAGCATGTCCGCTAGATCAGAATCCACGTGCCCAACCACACTTGCTCATGCCTTCTCAAAAGGAAAGACATAGTTTTCTTACCATCTCACCGTTACCCAATATTGCTTGCGAGGGTATTTGCTCATAACACCGATAGCCTGTGAAATAACCGGTCTAATACAGATCATGACATGCACTACCAACTGCATTCGAATAAGGCTCATGAGACATATCCTGCTTTTCCTCATCTATTTTGGGACATGTCCTGAGGAAAACTTGAGGAGAGACGCGTAAGGAACGCTCACCAGCTTTGCCTGGTCCATCACATACTTGATCAATACATACCCAAAGTATTCTGCCTAAAATAACCAAAGCCTACTTGTCACGCCCCAAACCCGAAAATCGGATTCACAGGAATCCTAATCGCCAAATCCGGTGCCGACAGCCTCCGTAGTACCCCATTCTCGGCTCCCAGCGCCCATACGCCAGATTCCGATCCTGAGATCCTACAAGGAGGATTTCAGTATGAATTTTTTATTATTATTTTTTTTTTGTAATGGAGCATAACCAAGTCACAAAACAACATCATCATCACATATCCACTAGAATAAATATTTAGGTACAATGCTGTAAGGGAAATACATATGTCAAAAATCAAAACTCCAGAAGACCGCTGCACGCTCCAAGCTCAACGCTGCTACAACTTAACGCTACCTGCACGCATCTATCGTGCATAAGCTTATAGAAAGCTTAGAGGGTGGTGGAAGTGTGTGTAAGGTAAGTGCTAAGTATCAATAAAGCACATAAATCATACATCATCAGGATAAGCAGAAATACTAATAAGATCATGAATCATATGACATCAGAGTAAGCGGAAGTGTACTGGTAAGTTCATGAATGTTATCAGCCGTACCAAGGCTATGCGATGCAAAACATAACAAGATAATAACAGATGCTGAGGATGCAATGCAATATGCAAATCCTGACGAGCTATGAATACCATCAACCTCATCTAGGCCATATAAGTGCAAAAACATAGTAACCCAAAATGTTAAGTACTACGAATGCAATGTAATATGCGGTGCGAATGAAATGACTATTCTGGAATGTGAAGTCGGGATGATAGTACGAAGTATCACAGGCTATAGGGTCCATCACAAGGGACTTCTATCCAAACCAGTCTCATACCTAAATTTGAATAGTCAGACACAATGTGGTAAACTTCTGATCTCAGGTTAGTCGCGCGCCCAACCGAAATCCTGGCCATGAGATGGTACACGTAACAATTAGTTACGCATCACCAGCCCGAGTAGATAGTGAATGAATGAAGGAATGAATATGCAATTCCTGCTCAATAAGTCCACATATCAGTACGGTTGCTCTCTGAAAAAATCACCGGGATCTATTACACTCTATGCCAGCTTGCCGCCCCTATCCGAGCGCACAACTGGGTAAGTGAAAGAGACCTCACTATCCGCCTACCAATATCGTCGATAGCGGACCTATTCCTCAAGCTGGTCAAACTCAACCTAGATATTGCCCCCTAACTCAGGCGGATAAGGTCACACCCCTTCCCAACCGATCACGACACAGTGGGAGACACGGCCTCTTGGTATTCGGCCCTCATGCGCTCATATATCCACTCGGTCTCGACATTGGAGTCATCTCCTGGCCACGGAGGTTTAGGAATTTTCACTCAGGGACATCTATGGCGCCCGTATACTAGAACCAAACATTTCCGGTGTCCCGTCTGGCCATCCACGATATGCCTGTGGAGGCCACGGCCCTGATGTCGCTAGGGCGTACAATGATCAAGTAACATGTATGCGAGATACATGAATTACACCGTACAAACATGCAGCAATCTCGCGCGTACCATGCGCCCATGTCGGGCACTCCGTCTCATATAGAGTCCCGTAAATGTCTCAGCCCAACGGCTCATGTTATAACCAAACATTCCTCATATCAAGCATACATATGATGCGTATGGGTATGAATCATGGAGCTACACTAAGCATGTTATAAGGTGATAAACTATCCTTACAACGCAGATGGGCCTAGACGGCCTACACACAATAAGTATGGGCCTACCAATGGCCTAGGGAGAGTTACAATGCGGACATTTAACCAACCTTGTACTTACAATGTGGACGTCAAACCGTCATTGCTCCCAAGGCATAGCCCGCCATATAAGTCAACACATAAAATACGGTGGAATCACATTTAATGGGCCTTATGTATACCCTATCGGGCCTCGACCCATGGGCCTCCAATACATCAAATGGGCCTCACAACATAGGCCTCATGTATATCAAGGTGGGCCTAAACAACGGGCCATAAATATGACAAGTGGGCCACATCGCATGGGCCATATGTATATACTAAGGTGGGCCTCAACGGATAGCCACAAGTACATCAATGTGGGCCTCACCACATGGGCCATATGCATATCAAATGGGCCACACCAATGGGCCTTATGTACATTGCAATGAGCCATATCCCATGGGCCTTGAATACGTCATAATGGGCCTCAACCCACGGCCTTAATACATCACAATGGGCCTTAACCCATGGGCCCCAAATACATCACAATGGGCCTCAACCCACGGACCCTAATACATCACAATGGGCCCCAACCCAGGGGCCCCAAATACATTACAATGGGCCTCATAACATGGGCCTTACATTCATATCAAGGTGGGCCTCAATAACGGCCTCATACACATCAAGGTGGGCCTCAATAGACGGGCATAAATATGGCAAGGTGGGCCTAATCACTCAGGCCTTATATATACCAAGGTGGGGTCCAGTTGAACTATAGATCTGCCCCATTTTTAGCCTCAAGCCTTAAGACAGGCTTGCCAAATGGTGGACGGTTTGGATGCAACACATGCATCATGGTACGGGTCCACCGAACTATGGATCTAGCTCATTCTTTAGCTCATACTATAACATGAGCTTTTAAAAGGGATGGACAGGTTGGATACAACACGTGCACCATGGCGGGTCCCATATAAATGGACGGCATGGAATGAACACATGCATCATAGGGGTCCCACCAACCAGCCCCGGATGGTGTGGTGAAAACACATGCAACAGGGTGGGTCCCACCGTCCAAGGTGGGCGGTGTGAAAAAAGCACATACAGTTAGGTGGGCTCCACCGTCCCCTGGACGGTGGTAATACAACGCATACATCACTGTGGGCACCACCGTCCGCCTGGACGGTGGTAATACAACACATACATCACTGTGGGCTCCCCCGTGGGGCCCACCATAATGCTTACTTACCATCCAACCTATTGATAAGGTCACAAAGACCGGGATGAATAGGAAAAACAAATATCAGATTGATCCAAACGTCTGTGGGCCCAAAAAGGGTTTCAATGGTAGAATTTAATTCACACGGTTTCCTATGATGTGGGCCGCCCAAGCATTGGATTGGCCTGATTTTCGGAGGGTGGCCCACTGCCCTGAGGGCCCACCACATGAATGGATTGGATGGCAAATCAACATCAAGGTGGGGCCCACGGCTGGAGTCGTAGGACCCTGTACGTCCGCCCGCCTACACACGCAGGCAGCTCCTCTGGGGGTGTCAGCAGCAGCAGCAGCAGCAGAAGCTGCTGCCTTGGTTTTTTTTTAAAAAAAAAAAAAAACTATTTTTATGAGGTTTTTCATGCGCGGGGCCCACATCAACTGAATCCGCCCCGATCACTAACTTCCATGGCCTAAAACGGACCAAACAAGTCCAATATACAGGGTGTTTTGACGTATAGGAAATATTAGGGGTATTTTAATGGTGAAAATCGCTATTTGCTATGATATGGCCCGCCTGAGGGTCAGATTAACCTCATCTCTTGGCTCAACACCTAAAATGAGGTAGGAAAGGGGATGGACGACTTGGATTGTGAATCTAATCATCAAGGTGGGGCCTATACAAGTGGTCATTCTCCAAGGCTTGAGAATCAAGCCAATATTTGTGTTTTCAAAAAACGTCCAGGGAGCGTTCCAGCGTCCCTGGACGGGTTGGGTGCTCTCGTGCATGAGGTGGGCCCTGCTCAGGTGGGCCACCAGATGGCGGATGGTGTGGGTTCAACACATATAAAAGTGGGCCCCACCTATAATCGGCTTGGATCTAAAACATGCTTCATGGTGGGATCCACCCAAGTGGCCACACAACCATAAAATCTAAAAAGGGGAGAGAGAGAGAGAGAGAGAGAAGTGGGACACACGTGTGATGGAGGGACCCCGACACTATGGGCCCTCCCTTGCATTCCATCATACATCAAAAAGGTAATCATAGTGGGTCATTGGCCATATCTTAGGGTCCCAAGTGAGATCCATACCATTGATCGGTAGGCCTCACTTGGCCCATCTAAGAAAGCATGAAAACTACCATATCAAAGCACCCACCGGTTGATCTCTTCGGTCCGTTGGAACGCTACCCTCCTTGTGCTCCTCTTTGATGGTGGAGATGGAAAATGGATGGCTAGGATGATGGGTTTTGGAATGGGAAAGGTGGGCCACACAAACTCTCTCTTTTCTCATTTGGAAGCTTGGACGTGGAGGTGCTCTTGCTTGACTTGAGAATGTTGGGAAATGAGAGGGAGAGAGAGAGAGTTGTAAGGAGAGATGTGAGTGAGTGATGTGAGGTGATGGATGTGGTACTTGACTAGGTATGGGTGTGTAAGAGAGAAGGTGAGAAAGAGTTGACTTTGGAGAGAGAAAGCATGGGTTGTTTTGTACTTGATATTGAAGTGATTGATTGATTGATGCGATTGATTGATTGATAGAATTGATTTGACATTGTGTAGAGATTCTCTTGGGATTGAGAAAGCGTGGTGTTTCTTCGAAATAAACGCCGGCTCACATCTTCTAGTCAGGGTATCGGATCGATGCGTGAGTCGTAGCGTTGGAATCGCAGCGACGGTGCGGTCGCAATGATACAAGTCTTGGATTAAGTCGACATGAATTTACAAGATACGACTTAGGGTCAATCGCAACGTTGATTATACGTCGCAGGTTGCCAGAATTTGACGGAAAGGATCACAGGATTCATCGGAACAGTACGAACTAGGATACAGGTCTTACACTACTCCTCTATCAGCCTTAATGAATATCACCACCGAGAACCTTCTTTGCAGCCCACCGATCCTCCATCCTTAATGTCCCACTTAACCGAGTCTTCAGTACATTGATTTCAGACATGTCATAATTGGCGATCTGCATGTCATCAGCATATAATTCCTAACTCACCATGAAGAAATCAAACCACTGCCTAAGCGATAGGTCGTACCACGACCCCTTACAAACTTTTTTCTCAGCCCCTTTAAACTTCGAACCGCTCTGGTTGTTTCATGTATATCTGCTCTTCCAATTTTCCGTACAGAAGTACAGACTCTACATTCATCCTTCCATCTTGAGATCGCATTGACCAAGCAGCGCCAATCACGAATCTAATAGCACCTGCTATACCTGTCACGCCCCAAACTCGGAGAACGGGCTCACAAAATTCCCGATTGCCGAATCCGGTGCCGCCGGCCTCCTTAGTATCCCATTCTCGGCTCCCAGCGCCCATACGCCAGATTCCAATCCTGGGATCCTACAAGGAGGATTTTTTTTTTGTATGAATTTTTTTTTGTGTAATGGAGCATAACTACAAGCATAACCAAGTCATAAAACAACATCACCAAATATCCATTATATCAAAAACTTTAAGTACAATGCTGAAAGGAAAATACATATGTTGAAAATCAAAACTCCAGAAGACCGCTACACGCTTCAAGCTCAATGCTGCTGCAACCTAACGTCACCTGCACGCATCTATCGTGCACAAGCTTACAAAAGTTTAGAGGGTGGTGGAAGTGTGTGCACAAGATAAGTGTCAAGTATACCATAAAGTACATGGATCATATATCATCGGAATAAGCGGAAATACTGACAAGATCATGAATCATAAGATATCAGAATAAGCGAAAATATACACTGGTAAGTCCATGAGTGCTATCAGCTGTACCAAGGCTATGCGATGCAAAACATAATAAGACAATAACATATGCTGATCAGGATGTAATGCAATATGCAAATCCTGACGAGCTACGAATACTATCAATCTCATCTAGGCCATATATGTGCAAAAACATAGTAATCCAAAATACTAAGTACTGCGGATGCAATGTAATACGCGGTATGAAATGCTCATGCTGGAATGTGAAGTCAGGATGATAGTACGAAGTATCACAGGCTATGGGGTCCATCACAAGAGACTTCTATCCAAACCAGTTTCATACCTAAATTTGGATAGTCAGACACAATGTGCTAAACTCCTGATCTCAGGTTAGTCGCGCGCCCAACCGAAATCCTGGTCATGCGAAGGTACACGTAACAAATAGTTACGCACCACCAATCCGAGTGGATAGTGAATGAATGAATGAATGGATATGCAATTCCTGCTCAACAAGTCCACATATCAGTACAGTTGCTACCTAAAGAAATCACCGGGGTCTATTACACTCAACACTGACTGCCTCCTCCCTAGCTGCACAGCCCAGCGAGCAGAATAGACCTCACTATCCGCCTGACCAGTAGTCTGCCAATACCTACCCGGCTCGTTGATAGCGGACCCATTTACGAGCTGGTCATACTCAGCCCAACTTATAGCCCCCTCACTCGGACGGATAAGGCCACACCCCCTCCCAACTGACCACAACACAGTGGGAGACGCGGCCTACTGGTATTCGGCACTCGGGCGCTCATGTTCCACTTGGTCTAGACGTTGGGGCTCCTTCTGGTCTCGGAGGTTCTGGAATTTTTACCCAAGGACATCCTAAATGCCCACAGTGCTAGAACCAAATATTTTTAGTGTCCCATCTAGCCATCCACGATGTGCCTGTGGAGGCCACGACCCTGATGTCGCTAGAGCGTACAATGATCAAGTCACATATATGCGAGATGCATGAGTCACACTATCCAGTCATGCAGCAATCCTGCGCGTACGACGCGATAATGTGGGCACTTCATCTCATAAGGAGACCCGTAAATAGTCTGCCCAATGGCGTATGTAATGATCAGTCACTACTCATATCAAGCATACATATGATGCGTATAGCATGAGTCATGGAATTATACTAAGCAGGTTATATAGTAATGAATTATCCTTACAATGCAGATGGGCCTAGACGGCCTATACTCAACAAGTATGGGCCTATCAATGGGCCTAAGGGAGAGTTATAATGCGGACATTTAACCAACATTATTCTTACAATGTGGATGTCAAACCAACATTGCTCCCAAGGCATGGCCCGCCATAAAGGTCAACACATAAACCACGATGGAATCACATTACAATGGGCCTCAACCCATGGGCTCCAAATACATCACAATGGGCCTCAACCCATGGGCCCTATACACATCACAGTGGGTCTCAACCCACGGGCCTTAATACATCACAATGGGCCCTAACTCATGGGCCTTAAATACATCAAATGGGCCGCATCATACGGGCCTTATATAAATCAAGTGGGCCACATCAATGGGCCTTATATAAATCAAGGTGGGCCTCAATGGATGCCACAAATAAATCAAGATGGCCTACTCACATGGGCCCCATGTATATATCAAGGTGGGCCTAAGCAACGAGCCATAAATACATCAAGGCGTGGTCCACCTTAATGTATTAGAGATCCAACCTATTCATAAACTAACATAGGGATAGATGAAGTGGAAACACATATCAGCTTAGTAGGAAAATACTATGGCCCTTAGAAATTTTGAACGGTGAAAGTCACTGTCTCCACTATTTTCAAGGGTGGGGTCTACTTGAATATAGATTTGTCCCATTCTATTCTCATGCCATAAAAATGATCTCTCAAAATGATTGGAGGATATGGATACCATACATGCATCATGGTAGGGTCCACGCATGTGGCCCACCATAAAATGGACGGTTTGGATATAACTAGGGGTGTACACGGGTCGGGCTGAGTCGAACTGGCCTCAGCCCGTCCAGGCCCGTTCAACAGCCACACAAGGCCCGAACCCGACCGGGCCTGGTCACCGGGCCAACATCTCTAGCCCGAACCGGGCCCGACGCGAGTTCAGGCCAAGTTCGGGCCAGTTTCGAACCTTCGAATTCAGGCCAGTTTTGAACCTTACAACAAGTTCATGGGAAGAGCTTTGGCAGGTAATCCGCGTCCCATTACAAGGCCCTCGATCAACAGTTTAGATAGTTGAACTATAGACTCCACAAAAATTCTAACTAGTCAAGATATTTACATACATTTGACAAAGCATAAAATAAAACATTTTATACAAATTAAATACAGTCATACACAGGTCGGGCCGGGGCGAGTCGGATTTCGGACCGAGTCGGGCCAAACTGAAAGGTATCCGAACTCGGCCTGAACTCACTTTCGGGCCTAGAAAATTGGCCCATCCTGACCCGAACTCAGTTTCGAGTCAGGCCGAGTCGGGCTTTTTTGGGCTGGGTCGAGCGAGCTAACCGAGCTAGCCCGGTTTGTGTACACCCCTAGATATAACACAAACATCAAGGGTGGGTCCATTGAACCATGGATCTGACTCATTCTTTAGCCCATGCCAAAAAATGAGCTTTCAAAGTGGCTGGACAAATTGGATGCAACACATGCATCGTGGTGGGGTCCACGTGAAGGCCCACCATCCTATATATAATATATAATATAATATATAATTTATATATAGTATATATACACAATATTATACATAATATAATATTATATATATATATACATACATACATACACACACGCACACACACGCACAAACACGCACACACGTGCACACACACGCACACAATGGGAGTGGGCCCCACCGTCCAGTATGGACGGTGAGGATAGAATACATAAATCATGGATGGTCCACCGTCCACCGTCAGTGGACGGTGTGAATGACACACATACATCACTACGAGTCCCACGTGGGGCCCACCATAATGTTTATTTGCAATACAACCGGTTGATAAGGTCACACTTGTTGGGATGGAAAGGGAAAACAAATTTCATCTTGATCCAAAACTTCTGTGGACCCAAAAAGTGTTTCAAGGGCAGACAATTCAGCCCTACTGTTTCCTGCGATGTGGGCCAACTGAGCCTTGGATGGACCTGATTTTTGGAGGGGGCCCACGTCAAGTAGGGGCCTACCATATGAACGGTTGGATTTCATACACACATCATGGTGGGGCCCATGGCTGGGGGCCGTGGGACCTGCCGTCACTTGCCCACAAGAAGAAAGGCCGTCATGTGTTTCGACAAAGAACAACGGCGTCTGCTGCATTATATATATATATATATATATATATATATATATGTATATATGTATGAAAATCATATATATATGAAAATCATGGTTTTTCCGTGGTTTTTCGCACGTGGGGCCCAAGTAAATTCACCTCAGCCAATGGATTCTACAACCCATAACCAATCTATCAAGCCCAATATTGGGCATTTTTCGCAGTTTAGAAAATTTTAAATAAATTTGAATGGTGAAAATCACTGTTTTCAAAGGTGTGGCCCACCAGAAAGTTGTATCAGCTTCATTTTTCGGCTCAACACTAAAATGAGTTGGGGAAAAGGATGGATGGCGTGGATTTGATAAATGCATCAGGGTGGGGCCTGTGTGAGTGGCCCACTCCAAGTTTGGAATCAAACAGAGATATTTATATTATATATATTTTTTGTGTTTGGTTTACACGTCAGTGCACCTCACCATCAGTTCACACATCACCTTGGCCGCGTCCAGCATCCCTGGCGCTGGACAGGTTGGTTATAATACATATCTAAGGTGGGCCCCACCTATAGGCATGCTGCCTAGGTGGGCCACCAAATGGTTGGATGATGTAGATAAGAAATACATCAAGGTGAGGTCCATCCAAGTGGGCCACATGGCCACCTCATCACACATAAAAAATAATAATAATAAATAAATAAAAGAGAGGAGAGAGAGAGAGAGATGGAGGGACACGCATGATGGAGGGACCCCGGCACTATGGGCCCTCGTTTCAAGCATCCAATCCTACATCAAGTGGGTCTCATTGCATGTGGGCCCATTAAATCAAAGATCAACGGTGGAGATCCCTACTCCACTAAGATGTAAGGTTTAGATGACCCATTTTCAAGCTCGAAAATAAGCATCATGATGGGGTCCATGGAGAATGGCCTCATCATGGAATGATCATGAAGATCAATGTGGGCCGTCGGCCACATCTTAGGGTCCAAAGTGAGATCCATACCATTGATCGGTAAGCCTCACTTGGCCCATCATAAAAACATGGAAACTAGCCTATGCAAGCACTCACCATTCGATCTTCTTGGTCCGTTGGAAAGCCGGTCTCCTTGTGCTCCACTTTGATGGTGGATGATAAGGAATGGATGGTTAGGATGAGGGATTTTGGGATGGGAAATAGGCCACACAAAAAAATCACTTTTTCTCACACTTGGGATGCTTGGACGTCCACATTTTTCTCTCCTTTGTTTGCTTAGAAATGTGTGTAGAGAGAGAGAGAGAGAGAGTTATAAGGAGTGATGGATGGGAGGTGAGTGATGGGCGAGGTGAGTGATGAATGTGAGGTGAGTGATGGGTGAGGTGAGAGATTGGTTGACTTTGGTGGTTGCTTAACTTGTGGAGAAAGAAAGCATGGGTGTGTGTACTTGACATGAGGTGATTGATTGATTGATTTGAGTGATTGATTGATGGGATATGTTGTAGAGATTCTCTTTGGGATTGCAACGCGCAGTGTTTTCTTCAAAATAAATGTCGGCCCACATCTTTTGGTCAGGGTATCGGATTGGTGCGTAAGACGCGGCATCGGAACCGCAACGACGGTGCGGTCGCAATGACAAGTCTCAGATTAAGCTGACTCGATTTTACAGAATACGACTTAGGGTCATGCGCAAACGCCGATTATCGGTCGCAAGTTGCCGGAATTCGACAGGAATGATCGCGGGAGTCTACGGAACAATACGGACTAGGATACGGGTCTTACAATACCGTCGGCACGAATATATCTGAGAAGCTGATCCCTTCTCTCTAAGCATAACTCTTCGCTACCAACCTCGCTCTGTATCTATGTTGTATCCTCCTGAAGATCCACTTACATCCAACTACTTCCCGGCCCACTGGAAGCTCCACCAGCTCCCATGTGTCGATCTAGTATAATGAGTCCATCACATCGCCCATAGTCACCTTCCACTTCTCAGCACCAGGCTCACCTAGAGCCATCTGAATAGAAGATAAATCCCCTGCGATATTGGAGTCGTCCATGTACCTCGCCGATATCATGCGATTATATTGTGTGATTCTTCTCATAGGTGGCTGCTCCACCTACTCTGTATCTCTATACACACATCTCAGCCTTCATGCCCTGCCCGCTCATGTGGCCATGCCCAACATGTCACACAAGTGCAAAGGTGGAATCCACTACAGCCACTACAGCTCCACCTGTTGAAGTGCTACCGATCAACCTGTAGACATTGTCAAATCGTTGCGCTTTCATGATTACCCGTGCCCCCTTAGATACTTTAAGGACGCCATCAATACTTATGAACCTGCACCCTATAACTAGAGGTGTACACGAGTCGAGCCAAGCTTTGCCCAACTCGTACTCAGCTCGGACAACTTGAGTCTCGGCTCGGCTCGGCCTTCGAGCTTGGAACAACAGCTCGTGCCTGGCTTAGCCAGCAGCTCGGTCGAGTTCGAGCCAAAAATAAATAGAGAGGGAGGGATAAATTACTGGATGCTAACATCACCGACGATCCCATTTGCCATCCCGGCCAACAACCCAGCAAGCCCAGACGAGAGGTGTGCATACCCATCAAAAATAAATTACAGGAGAAGAAGAGAGAGAGAGAGAGAGAGAGAGAGAGAGAGAGAGAGGGTCACCTGAGGCAGAAGGGTCGCCTCAGGTGACTGTCCATCCAGCGACGAAACTGCCCCGACGATCCCATTTGCCATCTTCTCTCTCTCTTCTCGGTGTTTTTGGAGAAGAAGAGATTTCTGGATCAACGGACGCTGACATTAGAGAGAGAGAGAGGGTCGGACGTTGGATGGATTTGGGGATTTAGGGATTTAGTATTTTTTTTTAAAGAGTAAGTATTTATATGTATATATATAATATATTATATTACGAATATACCTAGTTTTTAAATCAAGCCGATCCGAGTTGAACCGAGTCAGGTTCGATCCAATACTGAGTCGAGTCGAGTCGAGCTCGGGCAAGCTCGAACTCGACTCAGAACTTTTCTGAGCTTAAAAAATCAGCTTGATTCGGCTCGAACTTAGTTTCAAACCGAGTCGAGTCGAGTCGAGCGAGTTGCTGAGCTAAATCTGCTCGTGTACAACCCTACCTATAGCCTCGAGTGCACCGAGGTAAATCAGACAATTCTTCATGTCAGGAACATGCCTCACCCCAGTCAGGGTACACTCTGTCCCATCAAACATCTTGACATGCACTGTACCAACAGATAGAATATTACAAGCATTGTCATTACCCATAAATACTTATCCACCATTACACTCTCTATAACTGGCGAACCAACTCCAATGAAGAGTCATGTGAAAACGTGCCCCTGTGTCTAGAATCCACTCGTCCTTACGATCATTGTAAAAATGTCTGATCGTAGACACAGACAAAACATCACCATCACATCCACTCGATCCATCTGACATAGCAGCATTGGCCTCCCTTTATGAAGTCTCAGATTCTTCCCTCTTATATTTAGGATTTATACAATCATTCTTTACATGTCCTCCATCCCACAATTCTAGCACTTTACTTTTCTTTTGCCCTTGTCCTTGGATTTGGATCTAGAACCTGTACCTTATTCAAAATTCCTACCCCTTATAAGCAGTACATCAGAAAATATCCTCATGTCGACGTTAAACTTTCTCATAGCCTTCCCTTGAAGGATTGAGATAATGGTATTGACACTCAGGATTTTATTTGTGGTGCACATTGTGTCCTTGAATGACTCATACGACGCCGGAAGAGAATTCAGCAACATACATATTTGTTCTTCATCTTTCATCACTTCCTCCATATCCAGCAATTTACAAACCAATTTATTAAAGTTGCTTATGTGAGCCTCCAGATCTCCACCCTCTGCCATATTGAAGTTATTCCACTACCGCTTCAAGTGTAGGTAATTTTTAGAGGATTTTTTCGCATATACATCCTCTAACTTCGCCCATAACTTAGCCCTAGTTTTCTACCTCATGACATTGTAGAGAACCTTATCTGTGAGACATAAACGGATCGATGATAAGACCTTCTTATCAAGAGTATTCCAATCATCATCAGTCATATTAGATTTTCGCTCCTCAAGAGCATCATCTTCACCTTACTTGATTAAAGAACTGATCATCTTGATCTTCCATAACTCAAAATTATTTTTTCTTGAGTACTTTTCAATCTCATACCTAGTGCTTCTCATTGATGCTAATCTCTCAGATTCAAATATGTGCCCCAACGATTGCTCTAATACCACTTATTGGGATTTGTGCCGCAGAATCACACAGATATGGATCTAGGATAGCAATCCAAGAGCACCAAACAATCACAAGATAACACAAATATTTAACGTGGAAAACCCTTTCGGGAAAAACCATGGCGCAAAGTGACAGAATTCCACTATGAAATTGGAAATTACAAAAAGAAAAAGACTTACCTGATTCGAACAACCACGAATCTCACCCTTGCTACACCCTTTAGAAACCTTAAAATCCTTTTAGGAACCCCTTTAAAAAGCCCTAGAATTCCTTAGAAAGGCCCTAGGACCCATATTTATAGTTTAGGAAACTCTACTTACACACCTCTTTGAAACCGTCTTAAATTTACGCTATCCGCGCAGAATCCCTCGACTGGTCAAGTACCACTGAACTCCAAATACATCGCTGCTGGACTTCAAGTCGAACGGATTTCGACCGGTCGAAGGGAGCTTCAACTAGTCGAGTAGGCCTCTCGACTGGTCGAGCAGCGCGGACAGAAGATTTAAGACATCTTCTGACAACAAGTTCCTACTCTGGGATGCTAGGTGAGGCTACCATGATTTTTGTGAGAAATCTATCTTGTTCATTCATTTTTCAAATTAATTTTAAGAATTTCAATAAAAAATCTGTTAATAAAATCTATCTTATTGAGTAAACTTTGTTAGGCCAATTGTCAATGTATATGGTTTATCCATGCTGTCCATCCGTTTTTCCATATCATTTTATGCGTTGATCTCAAAATTGAAGGATATCCAAATCTTAAATGGACCACACCACAGGAAAGAACGGGAATAACGATTTCCACCATTGAAACCTTCCTAAGGCCCAGAGTAATGTTTATTTGTGATCCAACCTGTTAATCAGATCACATAGACATGGATGACAGGAAAACAATAATATCAGCTTGATCCAAAACTTCTGTGCCCCCAAGAATATTTCAACGGCAGACATTTAATTCACACTGTTTCATGTGGTGTGATCCACTTAAGCTTTAGATATGCTTTATTTTTGGGCTAAATCCATAAATTTATCTGGTAAAATAGATGGATCGGAGTGGATAAAATACTTAAATCACGGTGGGCCCAGTGTTTACTCAGTTCAGTGCGCAATCCAGTTCCTGCTCCGGGCCCACCTTGTTTTATTTGTAAAATCGACTCCGTACATAAGGTTCTGTCCTTCATTCTATGCTAAAGGAACAAAAATCATCCATATAAATAATTCAGGTGGGACACACCGCAGGGAACAATGGGAATGCGATGCCAACCACAGATTTGTGTATGAGATACCATAATGTTTAACTTTCATCAAACTCATTAATTAGGTTTAACTCAAGAGGATGAAGAGATATACAAAATGGACATGATCCAGAACTCAGGTGGGCCCCACTGCCTGAACTTTGAAGTTCTAGGAGCAATTTTCATTGTTCCCATTGGTGTGGCCCACAAAAGTTTAAAACTGGCTGATATTTTTTTTGTGCGGTTCAAATAAGCATTAGCACGTAATTAATGAAGGGAGTAGATTTTACAAATACAATAGGTCCCACAGATCAAGGGTGTTTTACCCGCTGCTTAAAACCCCCTTCCTGCGGTGGGGCCCACTACGCAAATATATCGAAATGTCATGTAGCTTTCAACGATGCATAAAGCATCTGACCGTTGGCTACCAAATGAATGGTCAAAAGTGAAATAGTGAGTTGTCCATGTCTGTAGAAATCTTTTAAATCAGAATAATTATCCTACTCATTTTATTTTTATACTCCTAAAACGATATCACTAAACGGATGGACGGGGTGGATTTCTCACAAACATAACGGTGGGTCCCACCTAGCATCTCCGCGCAGTGACTTCCTGTTGAAGGCCTTCTAGGAAATCCGCGTCCGTCCTTGTATACCCAGTCCCCGTCGCGTCCGGGCAGCTTGGATCTCACACCTGCGTGCCATGTTGCTGAGAGCGTGCAGAAAGTTCTCTGTCTTGACAAGTGGGGCCCATTCTGCCCATCCATACCGTTCCCTAATAATGGGCCCTGGTGCCCAAAAATCCCGGTCTTTGGGCAATCCGAACCCTTGGAACAGTGGCATCGACCTAGACTATCAAAAAAACAACAACGGTCTAGATTCGATGCCCAAAGGGGATTGATTGGATTGATCAGATCCTCAGGACGGTGAAAGTTTTGGTAGATGAATCGTCCACAATGAGCCCACCAAATGGACCGGTGATAGAGACCACTCGTTTGACAGCCAGCGCTATGGATGGCCATCGATTCAATTATCTCATACCTTTGATGATGTTTCTTTATAGCCATCCATTTGAAGACAACCAACGTAACGGCTAAGATCATTTGATCAGAGAGAATTTTAAGATATACCCAGAGCCCACGACCAGATCATTTAGCCACGATTCGGTTGACCCCTCCAGTACCCAGGTCGGTGCTGTGGGCTTCCCAAGGATGTATGTGTTTTATCCATGCCGTCCATCTATCCATTTTTCCAGCATCCCAAAGATCGAATAGATTCAAATCTCAAGTGGACTACATTAAAAAACAAAAGTAGTGATTAGACACTCATCATTAAAAACTTCCTGATATCCCGCTGATATTTGTGTTGATAGCAAATATATATTAAGGTGGGCCTAGGAATTTTTTGAAGGTAAGTGTTCCATCACCACATTTCCTATAGTGTGGTCCACCTACGATTTAAATCTGCTTCATTTTAATTTTGGGCCAATGATTAAAATGGACTGTAAAAATGAAAGATGGCATAAGTAAAATACATACATCATGTGGGTCCACGCAGCTTATCCAACACCAACCTCTGTACTGAAATGTCTGCACCAGAGGGTTCACTTCGAACCCAATCCAAATCCGAATCAGAGCCACTGTTCCACGTGAAAAGTTCTGTTGAATTAAAAGTTCTGTTGAATTAGAAAAAACAAAACAAAAAAATAAAACGTCCCACACAACTGCGAGCCTCTGTCATCGTTTGATGCCAACAGTGACAAGACATGAAAGCCATGGCAAAGGAGATGCCGATTGCGTGGTGAACGCAACGCGACGTACTTTTGACGGCTCAAAATCAAAGCATATCCAAAAGTTTTTTTTTTTTAACGACACACGCGCACACACCCATGGTAGAATTTGCACCGCCTATGGGTACTCGAACCCTTGACCAGGTGTTGAAAATCGCTAGAGTCAACCACCAAAGCAAGAGTAAAGCCCCTCCAAAGCTTAAATACAAGAAAATATAGTTACTAATTTTTTCGAGATACTAAGATTATTGCGAATTTTTGCTTTGAAAGTCTGTATTAAAAAGGGTTGATTTAAATTTGTGGTCTCATCATGATAGCTGTGACTTATCTAAACTGTTCTTCTATTTTACCAAAATATTATAGGGCATAAGTGACAAATTTGAAAGTTAAACATACCACACCACACCAAATAGGTCTTAAAAACATCCACTATTGAAAAATTATTTGTTCGGGCTCACATTTAGGTTTTGTTTATCATTTAACTTGTTAATTAGAGGCTGTTTGGGAGCGTGGATTTAGAACCCCTGGATTTGAAATCTTCCTTTTGTGTTTGGCACCTTGATTCAAAAAGGGGATTGTAATTTGAAGAGAGCTATGCATGGTATATTTACAGGGGTTTGAATGTACTTACTAAATCAACTTTAATATATTTTTATTAGTGTACGTATGTAATGTTTGTCATAATTGTTATAATAAGCCCGTTGAAATATATACTTTGCCTGAAAATGATAAAATTCTAAGTCTCGGATGGGCCACAAGCACAAGATTACATTTGTTGAGGTCAAAATCTGGACCACCCTCCACTCAATGCTGAGAACTCGAAACGGACCCTGGTCCTGCACAGAAAGGTAGCAAAGGAGACCCTGACTTAAACATGGGACCCTCTGATGCCTAAGTCAGGCTAGAGAATCTGGGTCTAAGTTGCATAGTGTAGGGAGAGGGTGTGAGATATTGCATACTTGTTGTAATGGATTCCTCTAGTATTTATACCCGTGAGACGATGGGATTATGGCCGTCAATCTCGACACGATTTGCTCAATCACGCGGATGTCATGCGTACGAAGATATAGGCCGATATCTTTGGATCGTGCACCGGTTCACTCTCCCGTATGCCTTAATGGGGCATATCTACGGGCGTGATTTTCGCCCACGTCCATACTAGGGTTGGTTCCAGAACTTGGTCTCCTGAGCCATTGGTCGAACCTTATGGTTGGAGTTCATGGTCGGCATCTCTAACCTTCGAGATGTGAGTAAGGCTTGGCTCGGCCGATCCAGGGCCGTAGTTCTTTAGATGAGGACTCCAGACAAGAGCTCGGCTCAGCCGATACAGGGCTGTAGTTCTTCGGATAAGGACTCCAGTCAAGGGCTCGGCTCGGCCGATCTAGGGTCGTCTGTCTCTCCCCAGTAACCGTAGTTTTGGAATCATAGTTCGGAAGCAAGGCCGGACTAGTTGTGATGTTCTCCTTCCGAGGCCCTACTGATCAATTCGGTTCGCTTGAGTCGGACCTTATCGAGTCTGCTCACATTTTCCCATAACAGAAGTCCCCTACTCTATTGGTTCGAGCCCGAACTTAGAGAGTAAATTCCTGGAAAAATTAAGCGTCGTTTCCACTCATGATAATGGGTCGGGGTAATCGAAACGCAATCGTCGCGATGATTACGCTTTGAGATACGTGCGTGGTATGGCTGGTGCAGTCTTTCAACTTCTAACCTTTGGACGAGGGATGCGTGGCAGACGGTTACAGATTGCAATTAATGGAACAGGCGAAACGATGTCGCGTGCTCATGGAGGGAGGCGAGAGGTCGTCTGCGCCGCAACGACATTTAATGCTAAGGGTACTCGGACCAGGGCACGTGGGTCCGGATGTATAGCTTCCTTCCACATGTCCCATTAGGCTCAGGTCCGAGCCGTTTCAGCTTCGAAGACAACTGTCTGTAATGATGGCTTTCAGCTGGCGGAGGCTATATAAACCCTTTAGCGTCCTCATTTGAATTCTCCTGCCATTGAATTCTCGTTCCCCTGCTCTTCATTTTTTCTACCCTTTTCGAATTGTTCTCTGCTGGGAAAGGGTTTGTACTACCAGATAAAGGGATTCCATCAGCTAGAGAAGAGGTCTTGCTTGGACGAAGTTGCCGGAGTAGAAAGTATATCTGCTGGAGTAAATCGCTTACAGCGCTGTGAGTCCTCCACTGCTTTAACTCTTTTTTTAATTATGTCGAGTAATTTTGACGAAGTCTAAGGGATCCAAGGGACGTTTGTGGACTCCGAACCAGAGGCCTTAGGCTCGGAGCTCGGGGACTCCGAGGGTCCCCTGGAAGCTATACCACTGCGCCCGTGGACTAAGAAGACTGTGGTCTCATAAGCCAAGAGTCAAGGCGCGAGGCCGAAGAAGGCGCCTCGGGACCCGGCGGGAAGGTCTAAGGCCGGTCCTTTAGGAGGTAGACTTAAAACGGCAATCCCCGGGGGCTCGGTTTTGATTGAGTCTCGGATGGCCCAAATTCGCATCGACTATCAAATTCCTGACTCGGTGCATATCCGAGCCCCCTCTCCTCTGGATCATCCAGGTGCCCCTGTTGACGGGGAGATTATCATATTCGTCTGCGCCCTTCAGTGTGGACTTCAATTTCCCATCCATCCGCTTGTGCGACTGGTATTCGCACGACAGAAACTAGCCCCGAGCTAGTTTGGTCCGAACGCTTGGCGGATCCTAGTTTCTACCTTCATTCTTTGGCATCGGGTGAAGAGTCAGCACCTGACGCCGGACAAGTTTCTGTACTTATACATGGCCAAGTATGACAAGTCCAACCCGACCTAGTATTACTTCTCGGCCAGACCCCAATGTACCCCGGGTCTGATAACTCGACTTCCCACCTCCAACAAAGATTGGAAAGGTAAGTCGTTTTGAGCCTCGGGGGAATGGGAAGCACCTGCCTCTGAGCTCGGCAACTTGCGGGTCCGAGTCCCCACCAAATTCTTCAACCCAGGTTGAGAACCTTATATTATGTGCCGTATTCTTCATGTCTGACTCGTCTTTTCGTGTTTTAACTTATTTTCTGCCTCTGCTTGCAGTCCAACCGAAAGGGCTCCCCGATTTCTCTTCTTTACACCATGCCCAGGTTACTAGGGCTCGGGTGCTTGGCGAGGATCAACGCATTTGGCACGACCTCATCAGTGGGGATAACCTCGTGTCTTCAGGCTTCTGTCGATTTTTGCCTCATCCTTTTACTCTAGGTAGGCAGGGTGGGTGTTATGATTGGCTGAGGATTACTCTGTAAGCTTTGCTTGGACTAACTCCCTTCTTTTGTGCAAGAATGGCTGAAGCATCTAGGAAGAGGCCGGCCATAGTGCGCTCTCCCATGAGCGTGGTCCTCGCTGCCGAGCTGAGGACAAAGGTGGTGACCAAGAAGAAGAAAACTTCTGTCGCAGAGCTTGCACCGGCCGAAGACGAGCCTACACCCCGCTCCGACCCCAGCCTCCGTGGCCCCACAAGCTGTCAAAGTCCCAATCAGAGTCGAGCCCATCATCATTTTGACTCCAACTCCTGAGGGGCAACGTTCCGAGGTTCCACCCCCAACTCCTGCTTACCCTCCTAGGATCGGTATAGAAGTCGTTGGAGAGATTCCCGATGTTGATTTCTCCCGCCATGGGAGAGCCTCCGAGGCCCCTGCCCAATCCGCCGCCTGTCTCACCGCTGTGGAGATCAATTTCCTGGCTGTTAGGACTGACACCTTGGTCGGGTATACCGCTACGCCCGAGGCTGCGGCTGAAGCCTCCGAGACCAACAGGGTTGGGAGAACGACCGAGCCTACCCCTCCAGAGATTTTCTCCTGGCTACCACATGTAGTTGTTGAACGAGTGGGCGGCTAAACACGTGCCTGAGTTGTCCATTGCCAGCACTCTCTCTCGCGCTTATGCCCCGTTTATGAACGATTTCGCCTCGGCCCACTATCAGTCGTTGCCAATGTTTGTGGCGGTTGAAAACAGGCTGAAGGAGATGGATCGGCTTGAAGCAGACAAGGCCGATCTCAAGAAGCTTTTAGAAGCTTCAGCTAGTAAGGGAGAGGAGTTGAAGAGGCTCGCAGATAAAGTTCGGGCAAGGGAGCTAACGCTCCAAGGAGAGGTCAACCAACTCCAAGCTCGCTTGGATGTAGTTGAGCCCAAGATCGTGCGTTTGCAGGGTGTTGTTGAGTGCATGGAGGCTTCCGTCAAGCGCGTAAAGGCGGACAACCCATAGCTCTTAGACGACCTCAGGAGGGCGAAGCGCGAAGCTGCTGAGGAGCTAACTCAATAAAGGGCTGTCCTTGAGGCCTAGGCTACTGCGGAGTTATTGAAGCAGCGAAGGGAGCTTGAGGATTTGTTGGCCTCGTGGGCTATTGTAGCATTGGCGGAGTACAAGGAGTCTTTGGAGAGAGCCGAAGAGTTAGATAAATTGTATCTTTATGCCTACAACGCTGGTTATGGCGCCTGCCTCGTCGAGGTCCAAGAGCACCCCGACATCAACCTCGATTCTATCGGTGCGAATGAGGCCGAAGAGGCTGAACCAACTCCAACTATCTTGCAAGGGCCCAAGAACACCCCAGCTGTTACCGAGAAGGCCCCTTATGCTCAGCCTCTTAGGTTAGCAGTTGACCCCTCTTCTCGGAGGGAATGAAATATTTTACTCTCTTTTTTCTTTTTGACATGGACATTTGTGGATGCCGATTCTTTGGATATTCATGGATGATGATTTTTTAACCATCTGACCCTCGGTCGAGGGCATGATTTTATATGTTGATTGTTGAATGATGATTTGTAGATGCTAAGCCTTTGTTGAGTGGCGATCTGACCTCTTAAGGGGTCGACTCACCTAAGGGTTTCTTCTTCGTGCATGAGAGGTGACCCTTAGCCATTTTGTAGATCTTTGTTGTATGATGAGACGACCCCTTCTTTAAGGGATCGGTTCACCTAAGGGTTTCATCTCTGCGCACGAGAACTGACCCTTAATGATTCTGTAGATTTTTGCAAATTAATGAGCTGACCCCTTCTTTAAGGGATTGGTTCGTAAAGTTCTCCTCTGCTCATGAGAGATGACTCTTTGTATAGTAGATAAGCTGAACAGGCAAACCATGTAGAAGAAATAATGCTTTTATTAAGAGCCTTAAAAGGCTAGTAGATCCGAGCTGTACATTACTTTTATTGAGGGCCTCAAGCAGCCAGTAGCTTCTTTTTCCTCATGGATAGTATATCTTTAAGTGTTCGGCATTCCAGGGGTGAGGTAGTGGACGCCCTTCCAGGTCTTCCATATGGTAAGAGCCGGGCTTTGTCGATCTGACCACGTGATAAAGCCCTTCCCAGTTCGGTCCGAGTGTCCCGGCTTCAATCTCTGCAGTGCTTTGGAAGATGCGGCGAAGGACCAGGTCACCTGGTCGAAATCACCTCGTCTTAACCCTAGAATTGTAGAATCGCGCCACTTGTTGATGTTGAGCTGCAACTTGGAGTCTGACGACATCTCTGGCTTCTTCAAGTAGGTCGAGGTTTGCCGCGATCTGCTCGGCACTCTGATCCTCCTAAGAGTTTCTGACCCGAGCTGTGGGGAGGCCAATGTCAACTGGGATGATCGCCTTGGAGCCATAAGATAGTGGAAAAGGAGTTTCACCAGTAGATGACTAGGCTGTGGTCCTGTAGGCCCATATGACAAACGGGAGCTCGTTCGGCCAGTTCCCCTTGGCTTTTTCTAACTTCATCTTGAGGTGGTGCTTAATGACCTTGTTTACGACTTCCACCTGCCCATTAAACTGTGGATGACGAGGCGAGGAGTATGCATTCGAGATGCCGAGCCCCTTACACATGCCTTTGAATCTGTCATTGTCGAACTGCTTCCCGTTGTCGGAGATAATGGTATGAGGGACTCCGAACCGACAAATAATATTCTTCTAAATAAAGTCAGTCACTTTCTGCTCCATGATCTTCCCCACCGGCTCGGCCTTGGCCCACTTGGTGAAATAGTTAACCGCTACGATAGCGAATTTGACCTGTCCCTTTCCAGGGGGCAGAGGCCCAATGATGTCGATCCCCCCACTGGGTGAATGGCCACGGCCCGCTCATAGGGGTCATCTGCGGGCTGCCTCGGCATGACAGCGAATCTCTGGCACTTGTCACACCTTTGGACATAACTCCTGGAGTCTTATCTGATAGTCAGCCAGAAGTACCCCTGACGAAGTATCTTCTGATCCAGATCTTGGCTATCGGAGTGATTTTCGCAGATTTCCTCGTGTAACTATTTGATCACGTAGTTTGCTTCATCAGGTTGGAGACATCTGAGGTAGGGCTATGAGTGCCCCTTCTTGTACAGAATCCCGTCCAGGATTATGTATCGTGCCGCTGTGATCTTCAGGCACCGGGCCTCCAACCTGTCTTGAGGGACTTCACCAATAGTGAGGTATTTGAAGATCGAATCCATCCAACTTGGAGTTGCCTCTATTGGATTGACCATTTTCTGATAAGCTCGGTCGATACTTGGGCTATCTAGAAATTCCACAGGGACAATCCTAGAAATTTTTCCTTTAGTGGCCGAGGCTAGCTTTATGAGGGCATCAACCCAAGAGTTCTTCGTCCTTAGAATTTGATTGATGGTGCAACTTTCGAACCTTTCTATCAGCTTCCTGGCCTCGGTTAAATAAGCTACCATCCTCGTTTCTTTGGCCTCGTAGTTAGTGAAGATATGGTTCACAACGAGCTGAGAATCTCATCGCACCTCGAGAAGCTGGACCCCCAGACTACCTGCCAGTCTGAGTCTGGTTAGCAGAGCTTCATACTCTACCTCATTGTTGGAAGCCAAGCTTGATGGCGTATTGGATAGTGGTGGAATCAGGCGCAACTAGGACGATCCCCGCCCTAGTGTGCTTAAAATTGGACGATCCGTTCACAAAAAGGGTCCATCTATTGTCTCCTTTATCCGGCTCTACATCCCTGTGAAGCGGGAGAGCTGGCGGAGTCATGGGGACGGCCTCCGTACTCGCGTCTGCGAACTCGGCATTCGGACTAGTGAATTCTACTACAAAGTCAGCCATTGCCTAGCCCTTGATCGCCATCCTTGGTCGATATTGGATGTCGAACTCTCCTAGTTCTATCCGCCACTTAGTAAGCCACCAGACACTTCGGGCTTTTGAAGGACTTTTCTGAGAAGGGAGTCAGTCAGGACAATGATAGAATGTGCCTGTAAGTACGGACGCAGCCTCTGAGCTGAGACATTTGTGCTGAGTGCTAATTTCTCCATACTCGGGTATTTGGTCTCAGCGGGTACCATCGCCTTGCTCACGTAGTAGACAGGATGTTGTTTGCTCTCCACCTCTTTGATAAGCGCGGAGCTAATGGCCGAGACTGAAACCGCCAGATATAGAAACAGGGGCTCACCCTCTTCGGGCTTGGATAGTAGGGGTGGTGAGCCCAAGTACTGCTTTAGCTGTTGGAAAGCCTACTCACAGTCCGAGGTCCACTCGGCCTTCTTGTGACCCTTAACTGTTGGAAGAAGGGAAGGCATTTGTCAGTGGCTCGGGATATGAACCGTTCAAGCGTTGCTACTCGTCCAGTGATGCATTGAATCTCCTTCGTTGTCCTAGGCGAGCTCAGGTCGAACAGTGTCTTGATCTTGTCGGGGTTCGCTTCAATGCTCCTCTGGCTAACCTGAAACCAGAGGAATTTACTCAAACCTACTCCAAAGGCGCATTTATTAAGGTTCAGCTTCATGCGGTACTCCTTGAGGATTGAGATGGTCTTCCCAAGGTCTGCGATGTGGTCAGATACTTTGACACTCTTGACGAGCATATCATCGACGTAGACTTCCATGGTCTGACCAATCTGTCTGGTGAACATCTGGTTCACCAATCTCTGATACGTCACCCTAGCATTCTTCAGGCAAAAAGGCATGACCCGGTAATAGTAAAGTCATTTGTCTGTGATGAAGGTTGTCTTCTTCCTGTTTAGGGGGTGCATCGCGATCTGATTATACCTGGAGTAGGCATCCAGGAAGGAAAGCTGCTCATGCTCAGCCATGCAGTCCACCAGTTGGTCAATCCGAGGTAAGGGGAAACTATCCTTGGGGCAGGCCTTGTTAATGTTTGAATAGTCTACACAAACCTGCTACTTCCCATTTGCTTTCTTCACAAGGACCACGTTT
This sequence comes from Magnolia changhungtana, assembly GCA_030180095.1. Lineage (NCBI taxonomy): Eukaryota > Viridiplantae > Streptophyta > Magnoliopsida > Magnoliales > Magnoliaceae > Magnolia > Magnolia changhungtana. The sequence continues at coordinate 7,501,704 of JASAUF010000639.1, forward strand.
GCGATCTGGTCCGGGTAGTGTACCTCTTCGATGAATCTGACGCTGAGGAGCTTCGACACTTCGTCTGCTATGGATGTGTACCTCTCGGGGTCGAATGCTCTCCTCTTCTGCTTTATCGGCTTGTGATCTGGGTCCATATTCAGCCTGTGGACTATAATATCTGGAGAGATGCACGGCGTCTTCGTGTGACCATGTAAAGACGTCCTTATGTTGTTACAGGAAAGCCAACATCTGAGACCACTGCTCGGAATCCAGCGACGATTCGAGCTGAACAGTTTTGCTTGGGTCAGCTTCCTCGAGCGAGACGGTCACTAAGGCCTCCGTGGAGGAATCTTCTGCAGGGGTCCTAAGGTCGAGCACATTTACAGTGAGGGCTTGCTTCACCGAACCTTTTCTGACTGATACGGAGTAACACCTCCGGGCTTCGCGTTGGTCTCCTTGAACATACCCAACTTCTCCCTCTGCAGGGAACTTCATCATAAGATGGTAGGTGAACACGACCGCCCATGACGTTAATGGATAGCCGACCCAGTATGACATTGTGCACTGACGACACGTTCACAACGAGGAAGTCCACTAGAAGAGTGACCTGATGCCGCCCCTACCCTACTGTCACAGGGAGGGAGATAGCTCCCTCGAAGATTACCTTGTCCCCAGCGAAACCGTGCAAAGGGGTCTTCATAGGTCGGAGGTGTGACCTGTCGATCCCCATTTTTTCAAATGCCTTAAAGAAGATGATATCGGCCAAGCTTCCAGTGTCGACCAAGATGAGGTAAACCTTGCAATTAGCTATAGTCATAGCTACCACCAGAGCATCGTCATGTGGATGTTGGATTCCGCGCGCGTCATCTTCTGTAAAGGTCAGGCTACAGGGACTCACCCGGAGCTCTTTACTTGGCCTTTCAGCCAAGTGGACGTAGTGCTCGGGGTCCGAACTCTGGGAATAGGCCTTGCGGGCCCTATTTGAGTTGCCCCCTCCAGACGAACCGCCATAGATCGTGCGGATCTATGTAGCCTCTTCTATAGTCTTGCTCGGTTGATCTTCCCTCTGAGTTAACTTCTCTTCCTTAGTATATCGTCGTAGATGACCCTTACAAATGAGGGTCTCGATTTCATCTTTGAGATCTACGCAGTCGCTGGTATTGTGACCATAGTCACGATGGAAGCAGTAGTACTTGTACTTATCTCGCTGACATGCCTCGACCTTCATGCAAACCGGCCACTGCAAGAGTTTTTGGTCCCTGATGTCTAGTAGGATCTGCTCCGGAGACGTGTTGAGAGGAGTGTATGAACTGAACTTGCTCTCGGGTTTCCTGCTTGGTCGACGATCGTGAGAAGACCTATCGTCTAGCCTTTTACTCGATGACTGTGTCTCTTCGTTCCTCGGCCTCTTCCCCTTGGACGACTACTCTGTAGCCTGAACATTCTTGCGAGAGTTGAAGAACTCCTTGGCGTTGGTGTATTTCTGAGCTCGGCTGACGAGATCGGCCAAAGTAGTTGGTGGATTCTTCCCAATTGAGAAGACGAACTTCCCCTCCTTGAGTCCACTGAATATGGCAGAGAGTGCCATCTTATCATCGTAGTTGTCCACTAACAGTGCTTCTTCATTGAAGCGGGTAATGAAATCCTTCAGCGACTCCTTGTTCCCCTGTTCGAGAGTGAATAAATGGGTCGTTGACTTCCGACTCTTCTTGCCAGCAATGAATTGGGTCATGAATAATCTACTAAGTTCTACGAAAGAACCAATCAACTTCGGTTTGAGTTGTCGATAGCAACTCCGAGCAGACCCGGGGAGAGTTATTGAGAAAGCCTTGCACATCATCGCATTTGTGGCCGACTGAATCTGCATCCAAGAGCGGTAGGATTCCACATGCTCTGACGGGTCCCCAGATCCCGAATACTGGATGACTGGAGGCATCCAAAACCTCTGGGGCATCACCTCGTTCATGATTTCCGAGGTGAAGGGAGGCTCGGTCTCTTCCATCATCGCTTGTACTGCAGTCGGAATGGGGACCGCTTGGTTTCACTGTAGAGTCTGGATCTGGTTACGAAGCTCTGCAAGCTGAGCTTCCCAAGGGTTTTGGTTCTCCGCCATTGCTTCCTGGGGAGCCTCTGCTGCCTCAGGCATTCCGCCCTGTCTTCTTTTCTCTCCAGTTGATGGCGAAGGTCAGTTGGAGCCAAAGCTGAGGTTGCGGATACGTAGGATGGTTCTATGTCCCGAGCGGGATCCGGGACTCGAGCAGACCGATTTTGGTATGCTGCATTTTGAGTAAGATTGGGAGCTCGGGCGGACTGATCTTGGGACACCCTGACCCGAGAACTTATTTGCTGCGGTGGTTCCTTGGGTGCCGAGGTCGCCTTCACCAGGTTGAGAGGCGACTGCCGACTTTGTTGCGCCTTCATCTGATTGATCTCATCCTTCAGCATCTGAACTTCATTTTGCAGCGCTTTGTATTTCCCTCTTAGGCTTCGAGTCTGCTGAGACGGTCCTATTAGAGCTGATTCAGTATGCAACAGTGAAGATGATTGATGTTGTTCGTTTGGTTCGGGTTCCACTGTTGTCACCTTCTTCTTTCCTCTGCCATTTCTGGTAAAGCTTTCTAGTTTTTTATTTGAAATTCCCACAGATGGCGCCAAAAAATGTTGAGGTCAAAATCTGGACCACCCTCCACTCAATGCTGAGAACTCAGAACGAATCCTTGTCCTACACAGAAAGGTGAGCAAAGGAGACCCTGACTTAAATAGGGGACCCTCCGATGTCTAAGTCAGGCTAGAGAATCTGGGTCTAAGTTGCATAGTGTAGAGAGGGTGTGAGATATTGCGTACCTGTTGTAATGGATTTTTCTAGTATTTATACCCATGAGGAGATGGGATCATGACCGTCAATCTTGGCACAATTTGCTCAATCAAGCGTATGTCGCGCGTGCAAAGATATCAACCGATATCTTTGGATTGCGCACCAGTTCACTCTCCCATATGCCTTAATGGGGCGTATCTACGGGCGTGATCTTTGGCCACATCCATACTGGGGTTGGTTCCAGAACTCGGTCTCCCAAGCCGTTAGTCGGACCTTATGGTTGGAGTCCATGGTCGGAGTACGTACGTCTCTAACCTTTGAGGTGTGAGTAAGGCTCGGCTCGGCCGATCCAGGGCCGTAGTTCTTCGGATGAGGACTCCAGATAAGAGCTCGGCTCGGCCGATCCAGGGCCGTAGTTCTTCGGACGAGGATTCCTGTAACGCCCTGAAAATTGGGGGTCGAGGATAAGCTCCACTCCTGAGTTCCAACGCATCACTTATGCAACATAGATAATGATGATTAAATGTTGTCTGTGTTAGCGCATTAAACATGAGTGAGATTACACCAAAACAACATGTCATACTTCAGATACAGTTAAATTACGTAAGTGGAAGAACAGTGATAGATATATAACATATATAAACTGTTGTAAGTCTCCAGAGTGTGAACATGTTACCAGGTTAAATATATACATGCATACTTCCCAAAATAGACCAAAAATGATTATACATATGTGTTTCAAAAAGACAAAATAGCAAGTGTAATGACATCTAGTCAACATCCTAGAGATCCCCATCGATCAGGCCACGACTCACATGAACCCGTCTGAAAACTGCATGAAAGAGAATGCCTCCTCGTCATCCTCATAGTCCGGCTCCGCCTCATAGGCATCGCCTCCACCTACAACTAAGACAGGGTTTGTGTGTACAACACCGTCCCGTAACGTGGGAGTGAATGATCAACTCAGTGGAACCATAAAGTAAAGGTTAACATATTATCAATTCAGTCAAGCAGTAATGATAAGGCATTACAACAAGCATTCCTAAGTACTCTGGTTAATGCAAGAATGGTATGTATAAATGATGCATGCCCTCGCCTATACTCCTTCTGTGATCTTCATCTCACGGTCACGCATGTCAGTCACTTCCTCAGTGCTCTATCCAACGCCAAATGACACATGCAATGCGGTGCATGAGCGTGTTACCAAGTTCTTACTAGTCCTTTTCATATAGCAGGATTGAGAAACTAAGGTACCTCCCTTATATCATTTCCCAAACTATGATCCATTCTAGGGTCGTCAGTCCTAGTAAATCCCATACGATGTTGCGGTTCTAGGTCACTGCAAAGGGCTCGTCACCTCGATGAAGTGCAGGCCTAGTTTATACTCTAGTTTCTACGGAAAGGCTCGTCGCCTCTACGCAGGCTCAAAGTATGCTCGAGGTCACTACAAAGGGCTTGTCACCTTATCAGTGTAGGCCGACAGCTCAAATACAGTGTCTCATACCACCGTATTCGGCTCACGAGGCTGTGTTGCTCACTGGATACTACGGGAAGGCTTGTCGCCCCAGCGTAGGCCGATAGCTCGACCACGGTGTCCCATACCACCATGTCCGGCTCATGAGTCTTGGTGGATCGAGGTACCAAGGTTAACGGGATTTTCACTGGTGAGTTTGATACCTTAGGTTCAAGCAATAGCGTCCATACATAGTGAATATACATCGGGTCAATTGGGTTACTTGACAAGCTCGACTAGTACGAGCGCACCTCGATTTAATCAACATGAAGTGCGTAAGCACTCCGTATGGCCTAACCACTGCCGACAACCAAAGTATAGCTTGTATTCATCAAACACGTCCCGTGTAGCGAGACAACCTTAACCACCTGATTAGAATCTATTACCGAATGCCTGAACTATATCATAGTCCCAAACACAACTCAAGTAAGATAGAAATACATATGTGCTAGTCTCATACAGCATGTAGCAACCAACTTAAATATATGTTTCATTTAAGCATTTCAACAAACACATAGCTACATGTTAGCATACATAGGCATTCAACCATATAACATGTAGTAATATTATAAAATACATAAAGGAAAACTATAACCACAGTTAAGGGAGTTGAGAATCCTATCTCAACACCCTCAGTGCATGTATTTCCACAGGTATTTCCTCATTGAGGCATTTTATCAAACACATAGGCTACACATTTCAACATACACAGATTGAACTAAATATAACATATATCCTCCTGGCAAGCTCTTTTACAAAAGAGTTGCCACATACTCAACAGGCATGTATTCATCCTTAATAATCATGGCAAGCACAAATCCAAATTCCCTTTTCATACAGTCATTTCAATAAACACTTAGACTACACACTATAACATACGTAACGCATGTTGGCGATGACGGGTGTTAGGGCAATTCCTTTCACCAAGGAGTTATCACACACATAACAACCATATATACACGACGAATAATCATGGCAACCGCGAATCCAAAAACCATACGTATTCAATTATTTCAACAAATACATGGAATACACTATACTTGACATAGTTCATACGTATTCGTAAAACGAAACAAATATCACGTTTGGCATATGAAATGACACCCAAGTCAGTAATAAATCATTAACCGGCATTGAAAGTCTTAAAAACTATAACCTAAACGTATATAGTCCGCACCTTTCATCGGTAAACAAGCAACGAATTCAGTTTGTATACCGAGTCTGTATCTACGGCACAACGGCAACCTATAGTATGAAATAGGTTAGCTATTTCATCACATACACTATTTGAAACCCTAAAACAGATTAGGGTTTGGATTTCTTACCTAAGAACGGGATTAGAATCGCCGGAATAGCGATACGGAAAAGCTGATTCAGCCCGTGCAGTGATGGGATTGAATCCTAGGGATGAACTCCAACTCTCTCTCACTTTCTCTCTCTTTCCTTCTCTTTCTTCCCTCTTTTCTCACCTAGGGTTAGAAATTCTTATGTGAAGGGAGTGAGAGGGTTTAAGGTCCTTATATAGGCTCAGAACTGATGGGAATGGCCCCAGGGCCATGGTATACTTAGGTTATAGTCAAAACCTATCTATTTCGGCTCAATAGAGCACTTCTGGAGGCCCCCTTTCTGCGTGCGGTTGGACTTAAGCTCCCTAGCATTGGATCTATGTCGAGTTAAGTTTTCAGTCCAATCAGATTTACAGATCGACCGTGGTGGACCAGTTTCAGTTCAACGGTCACCGACATTCGATCAGGGCCACAAGTACACTGACATGTGTTAAAAATTTCCCCTGATCCGAGGGTGTAATTGGGTCAGATTCTGACGGTCTGAATCCTTATATTTGGCCCGCAAGTGAACGACTCAATTCACTTAAATCTGAGCACGTTTCCTAAAGATATTCGCGTTTCTCACACACTTTGCTCCGGGCTCAAGTTGTGCATTTCTGGACACAGTCAGGACTTGATCTCCGAGATGGTTGTCAAGCCCAATAAGGTGGTCATAACGGTATAGTTTCGCAGTAATCGGACTTTCGACGTGCAGTCTAGGTCCAATACAGAGTTTCAAGGTGCTCCCGAGAGCAACCGGATTTAAGGATGGATCCTAAGTTTCAGGGTAATGTAGCGTCAATGATTTTGCACGTTTTGGGTCTTGCAGATCATATTTAAAGTGATTAGTGCTAATTTCACAGATATTTTAATTTAATACTAACTAATCCTCGTTTAATTTCTAAAGGATTTGGTCCTGAGTGATTTGTGCCTGAGGTAATACTCGGGTCTTTGTACGGATTTTTCTGAGGCATTACAACTCCAGACAAGGGCTCGGCTCAGCCGATTTAGGGCTGTAGTTCTTCGGATGAAAGCCCTAGATGAGAGCTCGGCTCGGTCGATCTAGGGCCATCTGTCTCTCCCCAGTAACCCTAATTTTAAAATCATAGTTCGGAAACAAGGCCGGACTAGTTGTGATGTTCTCCTTCAGAGGCCCTACCGATCGATTCGGTTCGCTTGAGTTGGACCTTATCGGGTCTGCTCACATTTTCCCATAACAACATTCAAGTGACTAATCAATGTTTTTTAACCGATAATTTACATGGACAATATTTGGATAGCACATATCATCATATTAAAGTAATTATAGTAATGCAATTAATAATCTATTTGTATTAGGATATCATTAGTGGGTCATATGCCCAATAGATTAATAGTCTAGTGACACATGTTACACATACAACTCTTCAAAAGATTTTAGATATAATCCAAGCTTTCACCTTGGATTTCAAGATTTCAACTTCCCTCTTCGAGGGATTTGAAATCCATTGGATTTGAAATTCCTTTCTTGCTTTATGGTGCCAAACATGCCAAAGGATTTGAAATCCTCTCAAAACCTTCCAATTCCAAATCCATGGTGCCAAATGACCCCTTATATCATTGAAACATGAATAAATGGAAAACACAAATATCAGCTTCAATTGTGGGTGTTCAAATCCCACCATTTCTTACGGTGTGGTCCACTTGAGCTTAAGATCTTCTTTATTTATAGGCTCATGGACTGTGTGGATAATTCACAAACACTAGCTCTACAGTTTTTTTTTTTTTTTTTTTCTCTCTTCTTATTCTACCTTAACTTAGAGACCAAATAGGTAACGTCAACTTCCCGCTGAAAGCCTTCTCAGGAAATCCGCGTCCGTCCTTGTTGAGGTAATACCCAGTCCCCGCCCAGGCAGCTTGGATCTGACACCTGCGTGCCATGTTGCTGAGTGCGTGCAGAAAGTTCTGTCTTGACAAGTGGGGCCATTCTATTTTGGAAATATCCGATCCAAACCCTTGGAACAGTGGCATCGAACTAGACTATCAAAAAAATACCAATGGTTTCGATGCCCAAAGGGGATTGATTGGATAGATCAGATCCTCAGGGCGGTGAAAGTTTTGGCAGATGAATCGTCCACAATGAGCCCACCAGATGGACCGGTGATCAAGACCACTCGTTTGACAGCCAGCGCTATGGATGGCCATCGATTCAATTATCTCATCAAACAGATGTCCTAGTCATATCTTGGTGTTTGGACCTTTGATGATGTTTCTTTTATTCTTCATAGCCATCCATTTGAAGACAACCAACGTAACGGCTAAGATCATTTGATCAGAGAGAATTTTAAGATATGCCCAGAGCCCACGACCAGATCATTTAGCCACGATTCGGTTGACCCATCCAGTACCCAGGTCGGTGCTGTGGGCACCCCAACGATGTATGTGTTTTATCCATGCCGTCCGTCCGTCCATTTTTCCAGCATCCCAAAAATCGGATAGATTCAAATCTCAGGTGGACCACATTAAAAAAAAAAGAAGGTGGTGATTAGACACTCATCATTAAAAACTTAACTTCCTGGATATCTGGCTGATATTTGTGTTTTCCTTCGTGATCAACCGGTTGGATGGCAAATATATATTAAGGTGGGCCTAGGAATTTTTTGAAGGTAAGTGTTCCATCACCACATTTCCTATAGTGTGGTCCACCTGAGATTTAAATCTGCTTCATTTTAATTTTGGGCCAATGATTAACATGAACAATAAAAATGAAAGATGACATAAATAAAATACATACATTATGGTGGGTCCCAGAAAGCTTGTCTAACACCAACCTCTCTACTGAAATGTCCGCACTGGAAACGGATTGGCTACTCCCCTGCCAACAGCCCTTTGCTGGTGGTCGGTGCTCTGTGGGCCTCACCATGATGCATGTATTTCATCCATGCTGTCCATCTATTTTTCTAGATCATTTTATATAACATGACTAAAAATGAGGTATATCCCAATCTCAAGTGGACCACATTACAAGAAACAATGTTAAATTAACGTCAACCATTAAAAACTTTTTAGGAGCTATAAAAGTTTTGGATCAAGCTGATATTTATTTTTTCCCTTCATCTAGTCCGCATGACATAATCAGCCTATTAGATGTCAAATAAACAGTACAATGGGGCCTAGGAGCATTTAAACGGTGGATATCCAATCACTATTGTTTTCTTGTTGTATGGTCCACTTGAGGTTCATATCCCTCTTATTTTTAGGATAAAACTGTAAAATTATCGGATGAACAAAACATATATCGTGGTGGGGCTCATAGAGCACTGAACACCAGCCACCGTGGCTACTCCCCTGCCAGGCCCGTGGTTGGTACTTTGTGAGCCCCACCATGATATATGTGTTTCATCCATACCGTCCATCTAATTTTATAGATCATTTTATAATATGACACTAAAGCCGAGGGATATACCAATATCAAGTGGATCACATTATAGGAAACAGTGTTGAATGAACTTTGACCATTAAAAACTTTTTGGATGCCATAAAAGTTTTGAATCAAGCTGATCTTTAATTTTTCCCCTTCACCTGGGTCTGTATGACCCAATCAACATATTGAATGTCAAATAAACAGTATAGTGGGCCTTAGGAGGATTTTAATGATGGACATCCCATCATTATTGTTTTCCTATGGTATGGTCCACCTGAGATTTATATTCCTATAATTTTGGGTTTAAGCCCAAAAATGATCCGTAAAAATGTATAAACGGAATGGATGAAGCACATACATCATGGTAGGCCCCACAGAGCACCAACCACCCGCCACGGGCTGGTGGCAGGGGAAGTAGCCAATCCGTTCCCGGTTTCCCAGTCCTAATCCGAATCAGAGCCACTGTTCCACGTGAAAAGTTCTGTTGAAAAAAACATACCTCACATTACTGCTAGCCTCTGTCAACGTTTGATGCGAGCGGTGACAAGACATCAAAGCCATCGGAAAGAGTATGCCGATTGCGTGGTGAACGCAACGCCACGTAGGTACATGGTGACGATGATGTTTGGTTTTTATCCATGCTATACGTACTCTTGACGGTTCATATCCAAAGTTTTTTTTTTTTTTTTTCACGCGCGTACACCCCCACACAGTCAAACCATACGTGGGTACCCGAACCCTTGACCGGGTCTTAAAACTCTTTGAAAGTCTGTTTTAAAACGATTGATTTAAATTTGACTGGGTGTTGCTAGAGTCGACAACCCTATCAAGAGTAAGGACCCTCGCAACTAAATCCATAGCTCAAACGGTAAACTGAGTGAAAGATACCTTGTTTCAACGATAACGTTTTAGCATTGATTCCCTAATAAAGGTGGCTAACAGCGAAGTGTGATTTGACCGTGGGTGTACTAACGAGCTAACCAAAAAAAAACAAAAAAAACCAAAAAGGGTAAGGTCCCTAAAATATAGTTACTATTTTTATCAAGATACTAAGATTATTGTGAATTTTTGCTTTGAAAGTCTGCTTTAAAAGGATTGATTTAAATTTGTGGTCTTATCATGATATATGTGACTTATCTAAACCGTCCATCTATTTTACCAAAATATTTTAGGGCATAAGTGACAAATTCAAAAGTTAAACAAGACATCCACTATTGAAAATTTATTTCTTTCAGGCTCACATTTAGGTTTTGTTTATCATTTAACGTATTAATTGGGGCTGTTTGGGAGCGTGGATTTGGAACCTGGATTTAAAATCTTTCTTTTGTGTTTGGCACCTTGATTCAAAAAGGGGAATGTAATTTGAAAAAAAGCTATGCATGGTATATTTACAAGGGTTTGAATGTAATTACTAAATTAACTTTAATATCTTTTATTAGTGTACGTATGTGATGTTTGTCATAATTGTTATAATAAGCCCGTTGAAATATATATACTTTGCCCAAAAATGATGAAATTCTAAGTCTCGGATGGACTACAAGTACAAGATCACATTCAAATGACTAATCAATGACTTTTTACAGGTGATTTACAGGGATAATATTTGAACAACACATATCATCGTGTTAAAGTAATTATAGTGATGCAATTGGTAATCTAATTGTATTAGGATATCATCAGTGGGTCAAGTGGCGAAAGATTACTAGTCTAGTGACACATGTTACACATACAATTCTTCAAGAGATTTTAGATGTGATCCAAGCTTTTACTTTGGATATCAAGCTCCCTCTTGAGGGGGATTTGTAATCCATTGGATTTGAAATTCCTTTCTTGCTCTATAGTGCCAAACATATCAAAGGATTTGAAATCCTCTCAAAACCCTCCAAATCCATGGTGCCAAATGACCCCTTATATCATTGAGACATGAATAAACGGAAAACACAAATATCAGCTTCGAGGGTGGGTGTTCAAATCCCATCGTTTCTTATGGTGTGGTCCACTTGACCTTCAAATCTTCTTTATTTATAAGCTCATGGACTGGGTGGATGATTCACATACACTAGCTCTACAGTTCTTCCCCATTCTACCTTAATTTAGAGACCAAATAGGTAACGTCAATGTCAGATTAGAAATGCTGCCTAAAGTTACAAGAGTAAATATTCATTATTTATTTATAAGTATTTACCTAAGCAATTGAAATCAAAGGAGGGACTCCCTCAATGAGACAATGAGATTAAACACCAAGAGTTGAAAACTCGTTGAGAGCCACTGAAATTTTGGATCAAGTCCATATCTGTGCTCTCCCTTCATTTAGGCCTATGTGACTTATGAGAATGACAAATGTACATCATTGTAGGCTTTAAGAAGGTTTCAACGGTTGATGTCATCATCCTCATTATTTCCAATGGTGTGGTCCGCTTAAGCTTTTGATATTCTTCAATTCAAGATCATGCTTTAAAATGAACCAGAAAACAAGAGATAGATGCCTTGGAAATAGGAATGATATGACGAGATTTAATTAGTCGACTACGTGTGACATATTCCAACAAATACCGCAGCGGCACGCCTCCACAAATCTTCTCCCCTTTCAAAAATGCTTCACCTAACCCGAATTCAGATGCCTTTGGAAACACTAACGCCTTGACAAGGCAAGCCTGTGTGACGTCGTCAATCATATATAATACCAAAATACTTTCAAACGGATGTGGATTCATGAATCTGCAGAGCCACTAATGTCACGGGATTAATTACTGTGGGTCTACTATGATATATATTTTATATCTATACTGTTGACAGGGGCGGCTCAACATTTTTGGGGGCCTTGGGCAAGTCATAAAAATGAGGCTTTTTAGTTTTAAAAAATAAAAATTAATAAATTCAAATTTAAACCATAAATTTGCTTCTTGCCCTTTTACATGAAAAATTACTAATTAAACTTTTGTATTCAAGTTTACCTAATAAATCAGTTTCGATAGATAAAATTGCTAAACCATTTAATCTATCTTGAGACATAATTGTTCGTAAATAATTTTTTATAATCTTTAGTTTTGAAAAACTTTTTTCTACAGATGCAACTGTAATAAGTATGGTAAGTAGTATTCTATATGCAATAAAACAATTTGAAAAATAATCTAATTCTTTTATTAGATTAAGTATTTCAATCGGAGTATTAATTTCTGTTTTTGCAACTTTTTTTAAAACTTTTAATTCTAAAAATAAATCCAAACTGTTAGAAAAATGAAGTTAGAATTTAATTTTAAAAAATGTCATTAGAATTTAATTTTTTGAGAACTTAATTAGCAATAAAGTAGGTAGTTGTGGTCCTAGGTTTTATGAGAAGAGTTTATTGGGAATGATGCCATTATTTTGAAAAGAGACGATAGATTTAGACTGTTATTATTGATAGTGATAGTTTCTAGGATTTGTTTTTTATTTTCAATTTCAAATTTGTAAACTAATTTTTAGATGTTCCTACTTTATAGGCCTTTCAATAAGTTTTATTTCAAAAAATTTAAGCTTTTTTTTTTCTTCTTAATTTTAATTTTGCTATAATATAGGATCTTCATAATTAAGAAATTTTAATTTTGCTATAATATAGGGCCTTCATAATTAGGGGGCCTTAGGCAATTGCCTCACCTGCCTACCCCTTTGAGCCGCCCCTGACTGTTGACACAGGGAAGAAAGTCACGTGACAATAACGAAGGTCATCTTCTTTTTTCTCAAATAATTAAAATCTTGAATTTAAAGGTTAATTTTTTAATCCACAATAAATAATAAGAGAAAAGTCGAATATTATTATTGAATAATATTAATTTATATAATTTTTTTCATTACATTATTAATAAAGATAAAATAAAACGTTAATTTAAAATTATCCAAAATAACAAAATTCTAAATTAATTGAAAGCTATTCAAAATAATAAAAATCATCTAAAGTCTAATTTACAAAAAAAAAAAAAAAAAATTCTAGATAAATCTTAATGGAGGAGTTATTGCATGATTACACCTAATTTTTAAAAAAGATGGAAATCTAAAACTCTAAAATAAAGAAAATACGAAAAAAAATTGAAATTACTAATATATATATATATATATATATATATATATATATATATATATATATATATATATATATATATATATATATAAAATTCTAAAATCTTGTTTTTGAATGGAAAGCGTGCATTTTCTTGCAAAATGAATGGACAATGGGTCGGTTGACCCCAAAATGCCTGTTACGAAAAAGATTGATAAGCCATGCATCTCGTAACGACACTCAAATAAAAGGTTATAGCCGATTACGGTTCACTCTTCAAACAGTAATTTGTCCTTATCAAGATTGAATTTCTTTAAACCGAATGCACCTGAAGCCCTATTATATCATGCCCTATGTAGGACTAGGGCCTGAATATGATGGACTACTTTCACTTTTATTTGGCTTTCTTTTGGTCTAACCATGCTAAGAATGTATATGTGTCACGTCCTACATCATCTGTTCGGTTATTTTGCCCACTCGTTTTAGGGCACGAGCAATTACTTAAAGTACACTGGCCATTTTTTATGCTTAAATCGTAAAATGAGATCGCAAAATGGATGGACCGCTTGGATATAAAACACATACGTTACAATATGCCTTATGGTCATGGATTCATAACCTCAATGGTTTGCTAAATCCACTACATCTGTGTCCCTTTCAAACATGCTTTGTGTGGCCCTATATAGACGACTATTACACATGGGCCTATCAAATTTGACCATGCAATGGCCTAACTGAACTCAATATTTCCCGGCCTCACCAAATGAACGCGGATTGGCTAGTGACCCTATCACTAAAGATAAGTGCTTATTCCGTGTTGTCCATCCATTTTATTTTATATCGTTTTATGATATAAGGACAAAAATGAGGTAGATCCAAATCTCAAGTGGACCACATTATAGGAAACAATGTTGATTGAATGCCCACAATTAAAAACTTTTCGAGGGGCCACAAAAGTTTTGGATCAAGTTGATCATATTTGGTTTTTTACCTTCATCTGGGTATGTATGAACTAATCAATAGGTTGGATGTCAACTAAACATTATAGTGAAATATGAGGTTTTTAATGATGGACATTCTGTTGGACACTTAATTTGTTTCCTGTCATGTAAAATGTGTGCGGGCATGCTAGAATCGATAAAGAGGCCCAATCCAAACAAATCAACTTCAACCCCAAGCGCCGGAATAATTAGATACGTCCAATATGAACGTATATGACCATATTCTAAGTAGATCAATCGCTTACTCAGCCACTTACAAAATTTTATAATGATTAGGCGATAATCAAATGGTGGGGTTCTTTCTCTGAAGATGGGTTGCTTTATGCCTTCATAAGAAAGAACTTTTAAGAGTACCAATGCAATCAAACAAAAGAAAAAACTCATAATTAGTCATTAAGAGGAACGGTAAGCATGTGTCTCTTGAAAGAATTGCGTGATATTGGGTAGAGAACAAATCCAGCGTATGAGCTTAGATTTGGATTACAACTAAAGATTATAGCTAAGAATTACAACTGCTTGATTACCACTGCTCCTAGGATAAGCTAATATAAAGTAAATTGATAGATTTGTTTGGTTTAATTGCTGTGAGATGATTGTTGTTAGATGTTGGATGTTTGTTTTGTAGATTTTCTCTCTTATTTATAGATTTCTCCTGCAACTTGTTTTTCCATATTCCTTTTCCATTACTCCAGTGATTACAGTAGTCAGCCTCTCTCTATATTCTTCTCTTGTTATGTTTCCCTTTTGTGACCGTTCCTCTTCTGTTGGTTAAGCTTTATTTCATTTCTCGATCATTCGTTTCGCTTCTGTATGCCTCTCAGCCGCACTTTTCATTCCTAGATGCCTCTCGGCCACTCTTTCCACTTCCATACGCCTCTTGGCCACTCTTTCCACATTCGTACACCTCTCAGCTGCTCATTCCATTTCTTAACATATCTTGGTCACTCGGTCTGCTTTTAGACACCTCTCGGCTGCCTCTTGAATGTCTATAGGCCACTTAGTTTGCTTTTGAATACCTATTGGCTGCTCCTCGTCTTATCATCTTGCCAACTGTGATTTCATAAAAAGCACTCCAAGTATCCTTAAAGATTTTTGGCATGCTATATCTTTCCCTGGCTATAACACATATTCTTTCCAACTAAGTTTTCCAAGAATGGTTAGAAATATGGTACAATATTGTCTCCCATGTTGTTTCGCCTTTAGTAAAAGGTGAATACAATATTGATTTGTTGTTTGGCACAATAAATGTGATTGATAAGTCAGGCAAAAATATAGTTTTCGACCATTTCGGTTGAATTTGACCATCTCGATTAAAAAAAAAATCAAATTCGACCATCCTGGTTGAAAAACAAAAAAGTCAATTATCTTGGTCGAATTCGGCCATCTTGATCGAGAAATGACAAATTCGACTATGACAATAGAAACTGTTGATCAATCCATTTCGAATAAGGCTTGTGGTTGGCAGAGCTAACAATATGGTTGAGAACTTAGCTTGCTACTTCCTAAAAAAAATAAATAATTTTTTTCTGATTTAAACAGCGAGATTCGGCCATTAAAGGTGGTTCAGGGCCTACCTGGTTTTATCTTCCATGATATGGTGAATTTTCAAGGAAGGGTAGCCCCCTAGGTATACCCCGATTTCCTTCTTTTAGGAACAACATTCTCGACTTCCCATTCTAATTACTAAACTCAGCAGGTGGCGAAAGATTTTGCACTTCCTGTATTGGAAGAGGCGTATTCCTTTGTGGAAGAGGTAACCCTAGTGTCAGTTGTGGTGTTTGTATCATGGGTTGTACCGGTGGTGGCGATGCTAGATTTCTGACAAAACTAGTATTGACCTGTTACTGACGCGCCATAAGTGTTCTTTCGATAAAGAGAGTCATCATCTGATTCATATTTTCGAAGTTACTAGTCATCTATCTGCCTGAAGTTTCAACTTGAACTCATAATTGTTCAGTGATATGTTGAATTCCTCGTTGCATATTGAGCATTTCAACCGACAACATCTCAAGAGGATTAATCCGAGATGAGGACGCCCTATCCGGGTTTAATGAAAATTATACCAAATTCGATAGCAAACTTAACTTCTCAGGTGCTTAATGAACCTATCTTCGGCTCGCGATTTCTCAAGATTAATGCACCGATAAATATACTAATACTCAGTGTCAAAAATGAATATTTATGACACCAAGAAGTTGGTTGTGTCCCACTGGGTGTGTCAAAAATATTGGATGCTTAGTTTGTTTCCTGTCATATGTAATGTGTGCTTGCGGGTGTGTTAGAATCGATAAAGCAGCTCGATCCAAACCAATTAACTTCGACCCCAAGCATCGAAATAAGCAAATATGTCCAATATGAACGTATATGACTAGAATCTGAGAAGATCAATGACTTACTTATCTACTTGTAGAAAATTATAATGATCAGACAATAATCAGAGGGTGAGGTTCTTCCTCCGAAGATGGGTTGCATCGTGCCTTCCAAAAGAATGGAGTTTTCATAATACCAGTGCAATCAAACAAAAGGAAAAATGTACAATCGGTCACTAAAAGCGACTGCAAGAATGCATCTTTTGAAAGGACTATGTGATATTGGATAAAAAATAAATCCATCATATGAGTGCAGATTTGGATTATAACTAAAGATTATAGCTAAGAATTACCACCACTTGATTACTGTAACTCCTAGGATAAGTTGAGATAAAGTAAATTGAAAGATTTGTTTGGTTTAATTGGTGTGAGACGATTGGTTGTTGGGTATTTACTTTATAGATTTCCTCTCCTGTTTATAGATTTCTCTTGCAGGTTGTTATTTCAGATGATTCTTCCATTACTCCAGCGGTTATAGTAGTCAAAGAGTCTCTCTCTAAATTTTTCTTTTTTTACGTTTTCCTTTTATGATTGTTCCTCCTATATTGGCTAAGCTTTATTCCGTTTCTTGACCCTTCGTTTTGCTTTCGTATACCTCTCGACCGCTCTTTCCACTTCCTCACACCTCTTGGACGCTCTTTCCACTTCCATACACCTCTCAGCCGCTCGATCTACTTTTAAACAACTCTCGACCGTCTCCTGGTTGCCTCTCAGTCACTTAGTTTGCTTTTGAATACCTCTCGGTTACTCCCTATCTATTATCCTGGCAGCTGTAATTTCGTAAAAAGCACTTCAAGTATCTTTGAAGATCTTTAGCATACTATATCTTCCCTTACTATACTATGCGTCCTTTCCAATTGCTCTTTCTAATAACAATAAAAAAATAAGGTACAACATTGCCCCCTCATGTCACATTGCCTTTGATAAAAGGTGAACGTGATGTTGATTCATTGTTTAACGTAATAAACGTGACTGATCGACTGTGCAAAACATCATTTTCGACCATTTCGGAGATTTTGGCCATCTCGATCAAAAAATCTCAAATTCAACCATCTTTTTTTTTAACGCACGCACACTCACCCCACACACTCAAGCCGTAGTGGAATTTCATCACCTATGGGTACTCGAACCCTTAGAATTTCGACCATCTGGCTTGAACTCGGCCGTCTTAGTCGAAAACCAGTAAATTTGGCCATCTTGGTCAAATTCGACCATCGTTATTGAGAAACGACAAATTCAAACGTGATAATGAAAACTGTGGGTCAATCTATTCCGAATATGGCTTATGGTTGACTGAGGTAGTAATATGACTGAAAACTTGGCTTGCTACTTTTTAGACCATTTGAATAATTTGGTCACGAGTCAAACAACGAGATTCGGTCATTAGAGTTAGTTCCGGGCTTTTCTAGTTTTGTCTTCCATGATACGATGAATTTTTAAGGAAGGCATACCCCCCAAGTATATTCTGGTTTCCTTTTTCAGGAACAACATTCCTGACATCTCATTCCGGTCACCTAAACTCAGCAGGTGGAGGAAGATTCCGCACTTCATGTACTGAAGAGGCGTTTTCCTTTGCAGAAAAGGTACCCATAGTGTCAGCTATGGTGTTGAAACCAAAGATTGTACTAGTGGTGCCAATGCCAGATTTCTGACAGAATTAGTATCAACATGCTACTGAGGCACCACGAGTGTTCTTTTAAGAAAGAGAGCGACCATTCGATTTATGTTTCTAGTATTATTGCCCATCCATCTACCTAAAGTTTTAGCTTGAACTCGTGATTGTTCAATGATATGTTAATTCCTCGTTGCATATCGAGTATTTCATCTGACAAAATCTCAAGAGGATTAACCCAAGATGAGGATGCCCTATCCAGATTTAATGGAAAGGTTACCGGATGCGGTAACAAACTTAACTACTCAAGTGCTTGATGAATTTGCCCTTAGTTCATGATTTCTCAAGATTAATGCACCGGTAAGTATACTAATATTCAATGTTAAAATTAAATATTTATGACGACCATGTAGTTATTTGTGTCCTACCGGGCGTGCCAAAAATGTTGGACGCTCGATTTATTTCCTATCATGTGTAATGTGTGTGGGTGTGCCAAAATCGATAAAGCAACTCGATCTAAAATAATTAACTTCAACCCCAAGCGCTGGAATAAGTATATGCGTCTGATATGAACGTATATGACCAGATTCTGAGAAGATCGATGACTTACTCAGCCATTTACAGAAATTTATAATGATTACGTGATAATCAGTGGGTGGGTTTCTTCCTCTGAAGATGAACTGCTTTATGCGTTCCACAAGAAAGGACTTTTCAAAATACCATTGCAATCAAACAAAAGGAAAAATTCACAATCCGTCGCTAAGAGCGACTGCATTAATGCACTCTTAAAAGAATTGTGTGATATTAAATAGAGAACAAATCTAGAGGATGAGCGTAAATTTGAATTACAACTAAATATTATAACAAATAATTACCGCTACTTGATTACCGTTACTCCTAGGATAAGTTGAGATAAAGTAAATTGATAGATTTGTTTGGTTTGATTGATGTGAGATGATTGGTTGTTGGGTGTTTGCCCTATAGATTTTCTCTGTTATTTATAGATTTTTCCTACAAATTGTTTTTTCAAATGCTTTTCCATTACTTTAACAGTTATAATAATCGGAGTGCTTCTCTTTAGATTCTTCTCTTGTTACATTTTCCTTTTGCGATTGTTTCTCTTCTGTCGGCCAAGTTTTGTTCCATTTCTCAGTTGTTAGTTCTGCTTTCATACGCCCATGTGTCGTTTTTTCGGCTTCCGTACACCTCTCAACCACTTAGTCTACTTTTGGATACCTCTTGACCGCCTTCAGATGCCTCTGGGGCACTTGGTTTTATTTTAAATACCTTCTGCTGCTCTCATCATGCCAGTTATGATTCCATAAAAAGTACTTCACATCCTCGAAGATCTATAGCATGCTATATCTTTCCCTCGGTATAACACGTGTCATTTCCACTTAAAATTTCCAAGAGCAGTAAAAAATAAGGTACAATACATTCAATTACTACTGTTTTCTTGTAATGTGGTCCACTAAAATTTAGATTTGCCTCATTTTTTAGATCAAGCCCTAAAATGAATGGATGGTGTGGATAAAATACATACATCATTGGACAACTTCTCATCTGCTGGCAGCAACATCACTAGCGAAATCGCGTCCTCACCACCACTCGACAACTTCACCTCTGACAGTGGCACGTGGACACATCAAGCCTCACTACCGTTGGGCTTTAACAATTATGTCTCGCAAGGACCCAAATATTTGACTTTAAGGAGAATGCTTTAGTGCCTTGCACTTGAGAAAAGACTTAGATGTGTATAAAATCAATGTTGTCCATCATGTATATCACATATTTTCGTGCTTCTGCTCCAAAAATCATGATTACTCAATACTCAGGTGTACCACCAAAAAATATTTATATCTAAAAACTCTAAATTGATGTTGCCACCCAATTAAAATTTAAAACTTTATGATTTTTTGTCGGTTCTTTCATCCCAACAAAGCACATCAAATGAATGGACTAGATGACAAATAAATACTCGGGTTAGTCCGATGGAACTAATGGTGGAGGTTTCAGGCAGAACTATTTCTTGTAGTGTTGCCTAGGCATGTTTGGTTTGATGTAATTACATGTATTTGTAATTTCTCTCAAATCAACATTAAATGCATATATCAAACAACATCGCATGAGTTGAAAAGTGAAGAGGGGTATTGTGGTTCGATTTACAGATTCAGTCACATGATAAATACGAGCATGCCAGAATTGAATATGTAGCTCAATTCAAACCGAACAACTATGACCCCAAGTGCCAAGATAGGCAAATATGTAATATGTAACCAATATCAAATAAGATCAGTCACGTATTTAGCCACTCGCACAATGTTTTAAAATGATCAGGCGATAGTCAGAGGGTAAAGTTCGTCCTTTGAGAATGGGTTACACTTTTAACTTCATCACGAAAGGACTTTTCGATACAGATAAAAGAACAACAAGAACGAAATTCTTATAGTCGGTCATAGAGAACAGATGAAAAATAGATTTTTGCATGGAGAACTTTACTTGATGCTTGAACCGAATCTAACATATGAGCGTAGACTCGAAATATAGCTAAAATTTAACAACTACTTGATTACGGTTACGGATTACACTAAGAAATGTAAATAACAAGTAAAAGCAAATGATTACACTACGAAATGTAAATGACCGATAAAAGAAATGATTATACTAAGAAATGTAAATGATGAGTAATTAAAAGGATTATCAAAAGATATATTTAGTTTTGTTTGGGTTGGTATGAGACGATATTTCTTGTTAATTTCCCTTACTATTTATAGTCTTAACTTATCCATCTGGATACTTTCCACATGTGACCCACGTTTTGACTGTTGCTAACACCGTTTCGACACTATATGACCTTTTAGAGACTTCCTTCTAAACTTGTTACTTGTCCTAGTAACCGCTTCAGGCCTCTTTATTGACTTGACTGCATTTCACTCATTCGCTTGATTGACTTCTTGGATAATTATGAGCCACTTGGTTTGCTTTTGAATTTCTTTCAACTGTTCCATTTCTTATTATCCTGTCAAGTAAAATTTCGTAAAAAGTATTCCAAACATCTTTGAATATCTTTGGTCTATTATGCCTTGTTATATCTTTCCCTTATTATAACATTAGTCATTTCCCATTAACTTTCTAAAAAATTGCTAGAAATAAAGTACAAGAGGCTTATCATATTTCATGGTAATTCCAAGCCAAAGCTTAGTAGGGCTGCCCTGATATATGTGCTATATCCACTCCATCTATTCATTAGTACAGATCATTTTAGGAGCTGTGTCCAAAAATAAGATAGATTTAAAGATCAAGTGGACCACACTACATAAAATATTAAAAATTGAACACTAACTATTTAAGTATTCTTCTCATAGCGAGTTCCACTCTAGTTTTGAATATGTTTCAATTTTAGATGTGTATCAATGGACAACATCGATGAAACATATACATCATGCGGATTGAACATATACATTATAGCGGGACCAGATATTACATTTCGTTTTCCCCATCTAAAAGTTGCTGCAGTCAGTCATGCATCATCTTTCTGCGACAAATTTCTGATTTCTGTGGTATGATAATTAATGATTAAAAAATATTATAAAAAATACCGCAATCCCCCCAATTAGAGGTTTTGGATAACATGATCGTTGTATCCACATGAGTGGATTAGGTGTTACCGGGTGGTAACACCTACGGAGATATTACCCTTACTGTGGTGTCCACCTTAATGATTTTTCATATATCCACACTGTCCATCCATTTTTCCAGCTAATTTTGGGATGTGGGCTTAAAAATTAAGAAGATCCAAATCTCAAGTGGATCACACCACAGGAAGTGATTGAATGTCCACCATTAAAAACTTCCTAAGGCTTACCATAGTTAATTTGCCATCCAACCCGTTGATAAGGTCAACTAAGACCTAGGTGAGTTATCCAAAACTTTTGGGCCCACTCCGCATTCCTCTGGAGAGGAAAAAAGGTTCCTTTTATATCCCGCGGGAGTAACCCAACTTTGATTTATGACCCTCCTCAATATCCAGTCCGTTCATCAGCGATGAATCATTCTTCAATAGGGACCGTGTCCCATAAGACTGTCCTTTTTCCCATTGAAAGTAGGACGAGGTTTCGGTGGATCGGAGATCCACCAAGGTGGGTGGGACCCCTGACTGTGGGGCTCACAGCCATGTATGTACCTTAAATCCACACGGTCTAACCATTTTGAAAGTTAATTTTAGAGCATGATCCAAAAAATGAAGCATACCTACCTTAGCTGGACCACACCACAGGAAACTGTCACAATTGAATCCCCACCATTAAAAACTTCACGGAGTCTTCCGGAATGTTTATTTGCCATCCAACCTGTTGATAAGGTCACAAAGACCTGTACGAAGAGACCACACAAATATTATTTTGATCCAAAGCTTTTGTGGCCCACAAAAAGTTTTTAATGATCAATCACTACTGTTTCTTGTACTATGGTCCATCTGAAATTTGCATCTGCTTAGTTATTTTGATCATGCACTATAATGAGTTTTCAATACAACGGACTACGTAGATATAATTCCATATATCATGGTAGGCCCCACAGTCAGGGATCCACCGAAGCCGTGCAAGGTAGGCCATATCATGTTATTTTTCATAGCGTCCACTTTTAAAGATGACCGATTGAGCACAACGGAATAATTTAATGAGTGAGATTTCTGACACGTGGCCCACCTAAAGTAGGGCCCACTGGATGGAAGATGGTGGTGAGGTCCGACAAACTATCTTGTTCCACCGTCCCATCCTCACCACCAACGTTTTCCCAAGGAGCCCAGCTAGGTGCTGGTGTCTGGTTAGCAGATCCACGGGTTAGATACCACGTTGGAGGCGGCTACTGCTCTGCTTTGACCGAACTTCCTTAAAGTGGTAGAATTTTATTCCATTACAAATATATTTGAAAGTTATTTAGTTGAATAAGTAGAATTTCATCTTATTAAAATATATTTGAAAGTTGTTTGCTTGAATAAGTAGAATTTGATCATATTAAAATATATTTGAAAGTTGTTTAGTCAAGTAAGTAAAATTTAAGTCCATACTGGAATAAGTAAAATTTGATCATATTAAAATATATTTGAAAGTTGCTTGATCCAGTAAGTAGAATTTGATTCCATTACAAATATATTTGAAAGCTGTTTGCTTGAATAAGTAGAATTTGATCATATTAAAATATATTTGAAGGTTGTTTGGTCCAGTGAGGAGAATTTGATTTCATTACAAATATATTTGAAAGTCGTTTACCTGAGTAAGCAAAATTTGATTATATTACAAATATATTTGAAAGTTGTTTGGTTGAATAACCTGCCTTCTAATGAGTAAAAGGAGCTATGTAGACACCTGACGTGACCTCAATTTACATCCATCAAGTTGAAGGCACTCAGCTTTGGTAATGACCCCTATAGTACTAAGCCTAATACTGGTTGGCGGTAGAAAGCTTTGTGAGCCATCGCAGTCCACTCATTTTTCTCAAATCATATTAGGGCATGAGCCCAAAAATAAGTAGATTCAAATCCCAAGTGAATTATACTACGCGACATAGTAGTGATTCAATCGGCAACGTCCGCAGTTAAAAACTTCCTAATGCCCACTATAATGTTTATTTGCCATCCAACTTGTTGATCAGGTCATGGAGACCAACATAAAGCAAAAACACAAATATCAGCTTGATCCAGAACCTTTGTAGCTCTTAAGAAATTTTTAATGGTGAGCATTTAATTATTACCGTTTCTTATGGTGAGGTCCACCTGAGATTTGGATATGTCTCATTTTTGAGTTCACACCATAAAATGATCTAGAAAATTGGTTAGACCATGTGGATAAAACACATACATCATGGTGGGACCCACAGAGCTTTTCCTATTACCAACTGGCAAGCTCGGCACTAGAGGGGTCATTTCCGAATCCGAGTACACTTAAAGTCACCAAGCCCAAAATTCAATTGATTTAAGTACGCACAGGAAACTAGAATGATTACTTTTGAAAATGTCTGGCTACTTATGACAGCCGTTTGACACTCAGGGAATTAGAAATTGGATAACAGATGGTCCATAAGTCGCCATCCCAACATCATGTTGGTTGAACTATCATGGCCTCTCATGGACTCTTGTTGAAATAAGACCACTACATAATTTTCATTTTCAACTGTCCATATCCTTCTATCTTATAGTTAGGTAATAAAATAAATTTAATTTTTAGTTTATTCTACACCTAAACAGGAACCCAAAATTTGGAAAGTGTAATTTGAACTATTTGCATGCAACATATGCAATTTCCAAGTATTTTTTTAGTGTATGTGTATCATCCATCACACTTCAGCAGAAATTTTTTACTCTTTTGTCAAAGGAAGAATTGTTGGATATCAAAAACTTCATAATAATGAGGTTGACATACAACTTATATCTTACACTAAAAATATTTAATTATGTAATAAACTAATAATTATTTTGTAGAATCCACTGTTCTGTTTTATCCTAGACAATGGTTTTGTCAATCTCCAATTTAAAATTTCTTTGGATTAATTATATATCCAAATGCACCCTTATGCAGGATAGAAACCATTGCACTGTAGGCGGCAACATCCTTTTCAAGGTATTTTTAAATAACTTGCCTTACCATGCTAAATCCCACGATTTCAATACATGTTAGCAAAGTGGTTCAAACAATCACATTTACACACAGCTGGACATCGAGCTGAACGGAGTCGAGCTTGGCCTGGCTTGGCACAGTTCAGCCAACAGACTACCCTAGATCGGTTTGGTTCAGCTTGGTTCTCGAGCTTGACTGGCTAACTCGGTTTGGTTTGGTCAGCAACTTGGGCTGAGTTTGAGTACAACTTAAGCCCTCAACTGCTAAAAATCCATAACAACTGCCGAGAATTTTCTTGTATATATTAAAAAAAAAAAAAATAGGAGAGGAAAAATTGATCCATAGCTAGCACTAAGAGCAAATCTAAATTGAAGATCAATAATAAAAATAAGCTCTAATCTACACAGGTCTACTAGATCAAGCAACCCAAATAATATATATATATATATAATATATATATATATATTTAAAAAGTACTAATAAAAACAAAATCCATAAAAGAAACCCTAAATTGAAGCAAAAAAATTCTTTTCAAACATTGATCAAAGATTGATATCAATATGAATCGGGAACAAGAAATACTATGAAAATCAAGAAATAAGAGTGAAAAATACATAAAAAGATCACAGAAAAATGAAAGGATATGCTTCTACTGTTGTAATTTCATCGCCATTAGATCACATCATAGATCTCCACGGAAAACCCTTGATTTCCTTCCTTCAGCTTGAAAAATAACTCAAAAACCTCCCAAACCCTAGCTAGAAACCGCTTTCGAAACCTAAAGCACGGATACCGACTAAAACCTTAAGACGGAAAATTGAAACCGGTTTGGACGATCAAAGCGAAGGGTTCCAAAACAGTGGAAGTAGGAAGAGAGCTAGAACGAATATAGTTTACTTTCTGTTGATAAAATCAAGTAGCGGGAACAAGAGCAGGAGTAATTATAAATTGATAAAATCATCATCATCCTGACATGAGTCGAATTGAGCCCAACTGAGTTGAGTTAGGGCCCAGCTTTGAGCAAGTCAAGTCGAGCTCAGCTAAAAAATTCTTCTAGGCTTAAAAAATCAGCTCGGCTTGGTCCGAAACCTGTTTCTAATCGAGTCGAGTTGAGTTTATCCAAGCCAAGCTGAGCGAGTTAACCGAGTTAGCTCAATTCGTGTCCAGCTCTATTTACACTCCCATGGTTGGAGTCAAACCTGTCCTCATAACATGAAAACACATCCGGTTCCCTTTCCTTCCGAAACAACAAATAAGTGTACACATTGTTGTTGGGGGCCTTGCACAAAACCTTAGGATCTAGCCCCTCGAAACAAACCAGAATTATGGAACAATAATGCAATGAAAAACAATCAAAGCATAAACCACATCACACCAGGGATTTTACGTGGAAAACTCTCAAAGAGGTAAAAACCACGGGACCTCGTCCAGATCAACAATCCACTATAAAGCAGAACGTTACAACCGATCACAAGCACACACCGCTTGGATCAAACCTTCTTCACTCATGCAGGAGTGGATAAATAATAAGAGAACAAAAGAGAAACGGAGAGATCTCACCAATCACGAGGACGTAGAAGCGCTGAGACGTGGACTGTAAAGTAGATCACCTCTACTAGCAGAATCTCCCTTCTACAAGCTTCCTCTCTCTCTTTCTCTCTCTCTCTCTCACACACCTTTTTGATAGCCCTAAGCTCTCCTAGAAAACCTTTAGAAAATTTAGAATGCCCTGGAAATGCCACCCTAATCCCGGATACACCCATATATATAAGAATAGAAAGAGGTGTAACCTAAATAGGAAACAAAATTCGCAAAATCTGCGTTTCCGCAATCGCATCTGCGGAACTCGTCGATGATATCAACAGTCTCTCGATGACAGCGTCGATATCATCTGAAGGTCTCTCGATCATATCGAGACGGGACCAAAACTGTCCAGCAACCAGGGGTGAAAATTCTAACAATTATCGATGCCATCGAGCCACTCTCGATGACAGTCTCGATATCATCTGAAAGTCTTTCAATGATATCGACAGGACCAAAAAATAGTCCAGCAACCAGCAGTGAAAAATCCTGCAATTATCGATGATATGGAAACCTGTTCGATTTCATCGATACCAACAATGAGGAGAAAAATCCCCATCAAATCTTCCCCGTTTCGACTCAGGAGGAATCTACCTTCTTCAAGCTAGCTCGGTTTCTACAAACCTTAAACTTGCTCTTGAGCAAAGCCTTGGTCATCATGTCTGACCCATTATCGTCTGTGTGGACCTTCTCAAGCTGTAACACCTTCTGTTCTAAAGTATCTCTGATCCAGTGATACCGAATCTCTATGAGCTTCGACTTGAAATGCCGACTTGGATTCTTGCTCAAGTGTATAGCACTCTGACTATCGCAATAGACCACGTGCTCCTCCTGCTTCAGGCTAAGTTCCTGTAGGAACCTCTTCATCCAAAGCATCTCTTTACATGCCTCTGTGACTGCAATGTACTCGGCCTCTGTCGTTGACAATGCTACGACCTTCTGTAGCTTGCTCTGCCAAGAAACTGCTCCCCCTGCAAATGTGAACATGAATACCGATGTAGATTTTCTGAAATCTATGTCACCTGCTATATCTGCATCTGTGTAGCCCTCTAACACAGGTTTTTCGTCACCATAGCATAGGCTCAACTTGGATGAGCCTCTTAGATACTGCAGTATCCATTTCACCGCTGCCCAATGCTCTTTGCCAGGATTAGCAAGATATCGGCTGACAACACCAACCGCATATGCTATGTCTGGGCGTGTACACACCATAACATACATCAAACTTCCTACAGCTGACGCGTAGGGTATCTTCTACATCTCTTCTACCTCTGCCTTCATCTTGGGACACTGCCTGTTGCTCAATTTGAAGTAACCATCTAGTGAAGTACTGACCGGCTTCGCTGCATTTATATTGAACCACTCTAGGATTTTCTTAATATACTGCTCTTGTGACAGCCAAAGCTTCCTGCTGCTTCTGTCACGGATTATCTCCATTCCTAGGATCTATCTAGCCGGGCCCAAGTCTTTCATCGCAAAAGACTTGCCCAACTCCTGTTTTAGCCTGTCAATCTTCTTGATGTCTTTTTCCATGATGAGCATGTCATCAACGTATAAGAGCAGAACTAAGAAATCACCATCTGAGAACTTGCGCGTGAACACACAGTGGTCCGACTCCGTTTTGTCATACCCATGCTGTAACATGAATGAGTCGAACTTCTTGTACCATTACCGTGGAGCTTGTTTCAACCCATACAAGCCCTTCCTTAGCCTACACAACATATGCTCCTTGCCCTTAACTTTGAACTCCTCTGGTTGGTACATGTAGATCTCTTCTTCCAGGTCACCATGGAGAAAGACAGTTTTAACATCTAATTGCTCTATCTCTAAATCCATGCTAGCTGTCAACCTAAGCAACACCCGTATGGATGTCATCTTCACCACTAGTGAGAATATCTCCTCGAAATCTATACCTTTCCTCTGACCAAACCCTTTCACCACAAATCTGGCCTTGAACCTCGTCTGTGAATTCTTCTACTCTATCTTCTTTCTGAACACCCACTTGTTGCTCAAAGCTTTCTTGCCCTTAGGCAGTTTCACCAACTCACAGGTGTGGTTCTTATGCAAGGATTCCATCTCCTCTTGCATAGCTTTCAACCACTCCCCCTCATGCTCGTCGGTTAGGGCCTCAAAATAATTTTCTGGCTCTCCTCCATTGGTTAGCATAATGTACTCATGCGGCAAGTATCTCTTGGACGGCTGTCTGTCCCTAGATGACCTCCTCACTTGTGGCTCAACAGGTGGATCAAGTGGGGGCTGCTCCCCTGGTCCATCTTCTGAAGGAACTTCTTCGTCCTCTACACCTTGCTGTACTCCCCCGTCATCAGGCACCACGGGAGGAGTAACTGGATCCATGTCCTCTAGCTCACCTGAACTAGGCTGGTTCTTCTCTGGCTTATCAATGTCTTCTATACACAGATATTCAAAGAAAACTACATCTCTACTCCTGATGAGCTTCCTCTCGATCGGATAGCACAATCTGTAACCGAATTTTTCATCACCGTACCCTAAGAACACACAATACCTGATCTTCATATCGAGCTTGGACCTCTCGTCCTTTGGTACGTGAACGGATGCCCTGCATCCAAACACCCTGAGATGACTGTACGATGGATCCAGTCCAGTCCACACCTTCTCAGGTACTTCTCCATTCAATGGGGCTGATGGAGACCTGTTTATCAAATACACTGCCATGTGCATTGCTTTTCCCTAGAACGTCTTGGGCAACTCCCCATGGGATAACATGCATCTGATTTTCTTAATAATGGTGCGATTCATTCACTCAGCTACACCATTATGCTGGGGGGTCTTGGGAACCGTCTGTTCATGCCGTATACCCAGGGACTTGCAGTACTCATGAAAGTCGCCAATGTATTCACCACCATTGTCAATGCGGATGCACTTCAATGGTTTACCTGTCTCTCTCTTGACCATAGCATGAAACAATTTAAATATACCAAAGACTTCGTCCTTGGATTTCAAAGCATAAACCCAAACCCTCCTAGATGCATCATCTATAAAAGTGACAAAATACAATGCCCCACCCAAGGTTTTTGTCCTCATAGGACTACAAACATCAAAATAAACCAAATCTAATGTATGCACTTTATTAACATGACAAGCGGTTTTAACAAATGAAACTCTATGTTGTTTCCCTGATAAACAATCAAGACAGGTTTTGAGAGGTGTTCCTGTCACGTCTGGAAGGAGCCGCTTCCTCGCTAGTAGCTGAAGCCCTTTTTCACTCATGTGGCCTAGATGCCTGTGCCACATGTCAATAGTTGAATCTTCCGCTGCGTTCAACCTACCCTTGCACATACTGACACTTGCCTTGTAAAAGGGGCAACACTTCTTCCCTCTAGCTATGATCAACGAACCCTTGATGAGCTTCTAGTGCCCACCAGCAAATCGGCTTTCATAGCCATCATCATCCAACCTTCTCGTCGACATCAAGTTGAGGCGAAGGCCTGAGATATGCCTCACATCCCTAAGAACCAATGTGCAGCCCACATCGGTCTTCACACAAATATCATCGACTCCCACGAGCTTCGATACGCCAGAATTTCTCATCTTCACAGTCCCATAGTCACTTGACTTGTAGCTTGTGAAGAAGTCCCTGCATGGAGTCGCATGAAAGGAAGCTCCCGAGTCTATCATCCAGTCGGTGTCCTAACCCGTAGCCGTGAGACATACATCGTGATCTGCTGAAAGAATAATTACAACGTTGCCATATGAAGCGACCGCAGTGGAATCTGATTCTTCCTTCCCTTTTTCTTTCTTGTCATTTTTCTTACCATGACATTCATGCTTATAGTGGTCATTCTTGCCACAATTCTAGCAATCAACATCTTTTTTGTTACTTGACTTGCCTCTTGATTTATCTCGGGCCTTCCCGCCCTTCCTATTCTTTCCTCTCCCCCGTTCCTGTGTCACAAGAGCCTCTTGCTGAGTAGACTCCTGAGACTTCCTCATTGAAGAGACAACTGGTTACCTGTTCCATGGATATCTTTCCGTCTGGCGCGGAGTTACTTAGAGACACAACCAATGTCTCCCAACTGTCAGGCAATGAACTAAGCAAAAGTAAAGCCTGCAATTCATCATTCAGGACTATCTTCATAGAGGAGAGTTGGTTCACTATATTGCTGACCTCATTCATGTGCTCGGCCACAGAACCACCATCTTTGAACTTGAGATTCACAAGTCGCCTTATTAGAAAAATTTTATTACTGGCTATCTTCCTCTCATACAGCCCTTGTAATTTCAGCCATAGGCTAGCGGCTGAGGTCTTTGTAGACACATGGTGGAATACGGAATCATCCAACCATTGTCTAATAAACCCCACTGCCTTTTGGTCCATCTTCTTCCAATCATCATCAATCATATCCTTGGATTTTGCTGATATGCCTAAAATTGGAGAATATAGGTCCTTGCAATAAAGCAAGTCCTCCATCTTAGCCTTTCATATGGTCCAGTTAAAACCATTGAGGCTGATCATCCTTGATGAGCCACCTTCCATAATTCAAAACCGATCCTACCCGTTCAATGAACTTAGCTCTGATACCACTTTGTTGGGGGCCTTGCACAAAACCTTAGGATCTAGCCCCTCGAAACAAACCAGAATTATGGAACAATAATGCAATGAAAAATAATCAAAGCATAAACCATATCACACCAGGGATTTTACGTGGAAAACCCTCAAAGAGGTAAAAACCACGGGACCTCGTCTAGATCAATAATTCACTATAAAGAAGAACGTTACAACCGATCACAAGCACACACCGCTTGGATCAAACCTTCTTCACTCACGTAGGAGTGGATAAACAATAAGAGAACAAAAGAGAAACGGAGAGATCTCACGATCACGAGGACGTAGAAGCGCTGAGACGTGGACTGTGAATTAGATCACCTCTATGAGCAGAATCTCCCTTCTACAAGCTTCCTCTCTCTCTCTCACACACCTTTTTGATAGCCCTAAGCCCTCCTAGAAAACCTTTAGGAAACTTAGAATGCCCTGGAAATGTCACCCCAATCCCGGATACACCCATATATATAAGAATAGAAAGAGGTGTAACCTAAATAGGAAACAAAATCCGCAAAATCTGCAACGCAATCGCGTCTGCGGAACTCGTTGATGATATTGACGGTCTCTCGATGACAGCGTCGATATCATCTGAAGGTCTCTCGATCATATCGAGACGGGACCAAAACTGTCTAGCAACCAGGGGTGAAAATTTCAACAATTATTAATGCCTTCGAGCCACTCTAGATGACAGTCTCGATATCATCTGAAAGTCTCTCGATGATATTGACAGGACCAAAAAACAGTCCAGCAACCAGCAGTGAAAAATCCTGCAATTATCAATGATATCGAAACCTGTTCGATTTCATTGATACCAACAATGAGGAGAAAAATCCCCATCAATTGTTTGGCTCAAAACTAAGTCGTTAGTATGTGTGTATGGTGTCAAGTGTGCCAGCCTTTTACAACTCAATCTGAACCAAACGCCAATGACCCCAAGTGTCGAGACAAATTGAGAGACCCTTAGCTGTCATATATTACCGTGAACTGAGGCAGTTCAACCATCTATTCAACCACCTCTAAATGAAATCAAGTAATTTGTGAATGAGAGGAATTTATCCTTTTAATGAGTTCCTCTTGACTTTTTGAAGGTAGAAATAATTTGATTCATGCAATGCCAAAGAAGAATGAACTCAATTATATTGAATTGAAATAAAAATAAAAACTAACAATAATATCCTTTGGTAACTAACATCTGTGACGTAAATGACGATGCTCTAAATCTATGTCTTCCTTGATTAAGCAACTTACGTATATATTAAAAGAATTACATTATTAAAAAGAAAAGAAAAAAAAAGGTCTTACTTGCAATCCAACATTTAGCATAAATGGAAAGGAATTATGGTACTCATAATCTATGTCAATTCGACATAACAGCGGAGATGGGCATAATTACACTACTCTTATGCTAAAGCCAGTCTAGCGTGGCAACGCGTACAAGTTATCCGAGTCTAGGATAAGCTATACTAAGATAAAATAAAAGGATAAGTAGGATTACATTGTAGATTTCATTTGATATATGTTAGATTTAGAGTGCCCAAAGGTCTTCGATCTTTCTTCTATTTTTGGAATTGTAGGATGATTTCTTGAAAGAAATCTTCACAATCATTTCTCCCGTCTGCTGACAAGGAAATAACCATATGGGCTTGAAGATAGTCTTTGCCTATCAAACGACGCTACGTATGTTAGTCATTTATCATGGATTAGTCATTGGTTACTCACACGTCCTACTTTTGTTACGTGGACAAGAGTTCTCTCGAGTTGTTACATGTTGGTGATAACTATCCCCTTCCCCCGCACGAACGTAAATAATGTACCATGAAACTCAGCCAACTTAACATAGTTGTTACTCCACACTAGAGATGTTTTTGGGAGTAAAGTTCTGCATCGGCTGAATTCATTAATTGCCGTAAGTGTAACAATGTTCTGGACGAAACCCATCTTCGATCATGAAGCCATTGTGGTGATTAGTTGGCTTTGCTATGCGAGTGGGATATGTGATATACATATGTATCATTGTCACAACTAGTTGAACTTGTCCTTTTTTTAGGCTACTCGTGACTTTATGGATTCTGAGCTTCTTCACCCATCAGGACAGCCAAAGAAACCTTCCATCTATCTCTTGTTGAGATTTCATTGCCACATGACATCATCTAAGTCGTTAGATCTTATGTGGTCAGATCAAACATAAACACACATGCACCGAGTAGGAAGTTGCTGTGTTTTTTTTTCAATGACCAATATTCAATTATAGAAAATATAAGATTGTTTCCACTCTTCGAGTCTTTACATAATAATCTTAACCTACTAGTGATTGGCATATAGTGTGAAAATTTATTCAGTGCATGTGAAATTTACTCACCTGCTTATTCACCTTGCCTATTCATGTCTTCCAATAAGAGTAGCAATAGACCAAGTTGCTTGCCAATCCAGTGAGCCTGACCCAACTTGGGGACGAACTTGGGCCTCATATGTATGGCCCGATCAAATTTTGGTTGGGCTTGGGCTCAACCTAGCCTAACCTAACTTGGCCCAACCTTACTTATTTATGTTATTTATGATAACTATGCCATTTCCATTCATCGATTGGGCTACTCATCTATAGTAAATATATAACATTAGTTTCGTTAAACCAAAATGTCTATTCACCACGCATGTGTGGAATATTCAAGCAAGAAATGTATATTTTATCAATCGTTGTACTAGACCCCGCCCAACTAAAACTTTTCAGGCTTGGGCCAAGGGCTGCTGTGTTAAGCCCATGCCAGGCCTGGGCCTTGGGTCTTAACCGTTGAGCCCGACTTTGGCTAACTGATCCAACCCAAACCTGACCCATTTCCACCCTTACTTGGGGCACACCATACTGTGTTCAGTCTATCCAACCTGAGTGAGCTCACTGTGATGATAGAATGCACCAACAATCTAGCTTATCTAATCATGTATGTCATACCATAGAAAAAAAAATGACAACCATATAAAAACTTCCGTATTCATGTGATGCCACGTATGATGGTTGTATAGGCTTGATTTGTGGACATCCAACTTCCACAATGGACGACCATTTTGGATAGGACGGGTAGCATACTCACACCTATGCTTATTCCGCAAGGACTTGTAGATAAATGGACCTCTTGATTAAAAATAAGAAAATAAAAATTCATTGAATTATATTTGGTCCGAGCTTTAGGGTTATCAACAGGTAAGTTAGGGCTGGGTGGTAATGTACCCGCATCAAGATTGATCAAGCCCCAGGTCCAATATGGTTGAGCCATATTGAGTCCAACTACTGCAATTGATCATACGTTGGGTTCATCTTGTTGAGCCTAGCAAGTTTGGGCGTAACCAGAAATGAACCTAGGGTCTTAGTGGCATATGTGGTGCATGTATGGTGCTTACGAGTTATGACGCTATGTGTGGCCCACTTAGTATTGTCTGTGTCATATACAACTTGACACATGTGACAAATGTAGCAATTGAATGAAAGAAAATGTTGCATATGACATTTTTGTAGCTCTTGAAATTAGCGGACCGGCCGCACTTTTTAGCACACTTGCACGCATGACATTTGTGGGTGGTAGGAAAAATGCGTCGCACAGGAGAATGGTTTGTCATATACGGTAGTGGGCAAGGTGATCTGTATTTCTTACTAGGAACAAGACAAACCTTGTAGCAGTCCAGATTTTGTACAAGCAGTTCTTGTTTTTATTAGACAATGACTGAACTTTTACTGCTTTCAGATGGCTGGTCTAAACCTACCAACTTTTTAAATAGTCTTGAAAATAGGACCACATTTGCATAATTGAGGATGGGTCCCACCAATCCCAGCTCACCCAAGTGCCCCTTGTCAGCCCTTTTTTCTTGATCCCCATTACACACACACACCCTACATGACATTTTCACCTAAGATATAGGTTAATCATCAATCATGCCTCACTCATATTGCTAATGCCTTGTACTGAAATATCAGGCCAAAATGTCTGACCTGCTAGATCTAAGGACTCTTCTTGCTCTTTATCTAGAGCATCCAAACTGTGGGTCCTACATAATGAGTGGGTAGGATCTTGTGCACGTGTGCCATTTGCCAATTGCAGGCAAGAAGTAGACTGGGGCTAGTGTCTTGTGTTGTTGGCCAATGCAACCTGTTTTTTTTTTTTTTTTTGCTTGGCTGCCAGTTATAATTGATGGGTGCACCCTGTTCCATCAAGGGTTACAGCAACGGTCCTTATTTTTATTATTTTATTAATTATTAAAGAATTAAATTAATCAGATATAATTAAATTAGTATTTATATTTAGCAATTAATTGAAACTATTCGATCACCCTAAGACCATTCTCAAGCATCTTTCACCTACTCATGTTAGTGTGTTAGCATTGTACCTGTGGGGCCACCTTGATGTATGTGTTGTATATCTATGCGTCCATCCTTTTTTTTTTTTTTTTCAGCTCATTTTAGGGCATGGACCCAAAAATGAAGCAGATCCAAATCTCAGGTGGACCACACCATAGGAAGCAGCCGTGATGACTATTAAAAGCTTCTTGTGGGCCACAAAAGTTTTGGATTAAGTTGATATTTGGGTTTTCCCTTCATCGAGGTCTGTGTGACCTTATCAATAGGTTGGATGGCAAATAAACATTACGATGTGCTTTAGAATATTTTTAATGCCCACGGTTTCCTATGATGTAGTCCACTTGTGGTTGGGAACTGCTTTATTTTTGGGCTCATGTCCTAAAATGATCTTGAAAATTGGATTAATGGAGTGGATATACAATAGATATATCAAGGCAAGTCCACAGTCACGCCTGACTGAACACGGACCTGATCCGAGGAAATCGGTCCATGCCAAGGAAGAGGTGGGTCGTATGGGTGGTACCCACCATGCTGTGTTTCTCAAATCCACTCCAATCTTCAGGTGCATCACCAATTTTTAGATTTACCTAAATAATTAGCCCCATCTGTGATTCAGGGGACCACAATATTAAAAAGAATGTATAAGGCGACAGTTACCCTCTAAAATTGTTTTCCTCAATGTGACCCACCTAAATCACAGATTGTCCTGATTTTTGGGCCCTAGTCTAAATAATTTTGTGGCATTTGATGATTGGAGTGGATTTTTATAGTCATTATATTGGGTCATCAAAAAAATAAGAATAGAAGTCTCTTCAACTGTTTTCTTTGGTGTGGCCCATCTGAAATCAAAGGTTGGCCTAATTTATTGGCCTTGTCCTAACGTGAAATTATACATTTAACGAGGAATCATAACATTTGCATGTCCATGAGTAGTCCCTTAAAGCAATTTGCCAGAGGGAGGCGGCTGAAATCTCTTCAAACAGTTTGCCACAACGAAGCCGTTATATTTTTTTAACAGTAATGCGTACATGAAATCAACCTCGACCATTAGATGTGAAATCCGGCATTAGGCCCTCAGCCAAAAACTCAAGGCTGACGCATGATTCAGTTGGTCCATACCAAACCAAACAGTTGGCAGAGAGACATCCACAGTTGAATTTTTTACAAGCACACCATGATGATTAAATGAAATCCACTCAAACTATTAGATACCACACACACACAAAAAAAAAACCGCTACGTCTGGCCCTTAATTCAAGACAATATCCCTGATACAGGTAGGCCACAGTGAGGGAAACAATTTGGAGGATGGGCACCATCCTTGTACTATTTTTACTTGTGTGGTCCACCTAAACCATAAATGAGCTAATTTTTAGAGCCACCCCGGAAATTAGGTCACACAACTAGTGATTGGATTGGATTTAGGAAATACAGCTTCTTGTCTTGACCGACATAATATTCATGTACTCTTAAGAATTTTTGAGTAAAAACCCATTAAAATAAATTTCAGAATATTTTAGTAAAAAGTGGAAAAAAAATTAATACACCACCACTTTCAGTACTAAAGAGTTCAGTTGAAAAATAGACCCTTATTTTCAGAAAAAATTACCTTAATTACTTAATAAATTGAATTTGTCAAATGATTTGAATCTATGAAAATTATTAAAAATATCAAATTTCAATAATAAATGCTGGAAATAAGGTTTTTTTATTAAGTATTTTAGTTTATTTGAATTAAATATAATGATTTTATTTTCATTTAATAAAAAATAATTTATTTATAATGTAAAACATTTACAAAAGGGAGATAAGAGCAAATGTGTCAAATTAACATATTTTTGACATTTTAGATGTTTGTTAACAAATAGGTTGTTTCAAATTCAGTACTTAACTTTCAGACTTCAGCCATAGTTATCAAACAAGTTTTTTGACTTCAGGTTTCAGATTCAAGCTTCCATTCAGGCTTCAGATTTCATATTCAATCTTTAGACTACATATTTAACAAAAGGGACTTAGGCTTATCAACCAAAAAGTGAAAAAGCATGTTTACTTTCTAAGTAATTATCCCTTGAGTTTATTTGGTCCCTCTCACATCAACAATCCATCATGTGAGGCCAGCTTTTGATGTGGACCATGTATTGTGTAAGGCTCACTTTTGATGTGGGTTGTCCATCACACATATAGAGCCCACCTTGGATGTGGGCCATTCATCATTATGGCATGGCCTTTAATGTGCACCATTCGTTATTGTCCATCATGTGGCGCTCACCTTCAATATCCATCGCTCATTATCTGGAGCCTTTGATGTAGACCATCCATCGTGTGGGCCCCAACTTTGATGTTGGTCGTCCATCATGTAGCCTGTCTTGGATATGGGCCACTCATCATTAAGGACCTTTGATGTGGACCGTCCATCATGTGGGCGCCACCTTTAATGTGGGTTGCCCATCATGCAGGGCTCGCTTTAGATGTGGGTAATTCATCATTATTGCCTGACCTTTGATGTGGACCATCCATCATGTGGGGCCACTGTAATATGGGCCATCCATCATTTGAGGCTCAACTTCATTGTCCATTGCCCATCATGTGTCGCCCACCTTCGATGTGAACCTTCCATCATGTAAGCCCCACTTTTAAGGTGAGTTGTCTACCAGCCCAGCCCAGTTTGGATGTGGGCTTTTTATCATTATAGGCTGACTTTTAATGTGGACCATCCATATGTGGGCCCACATTAATATGTACTCATCCATCATGTGGGGCCCACCCTTTATATGGACCGTCCACTGTGTGAGCTCCACCTTCAATGTGAACCATACACCACGTGGGGCGTCCTTTGATATGGCGGGTAAGAGAGCCTCCATTGATATGGAATATAAGAGAGAAGTAAAAAAAAATTATAAATTAAAAAGTAAAAAATAATTACATACTAAGATAAGTGACTTTTGACACATAGCTTACCAAACTAAGTTAATTGAAAAAAATAACTTAATTACTTAACAACATATGTCAAAATGTACCTTATCTGGTGATATCCAAACTGTCCCTTAATGTGCGGTAGTATTAGTATTAAACAACTGGGGTTAAATGGTTGTACGTGATTAGTCCCTATTGGCATCAGATTCAGTCAAGTCTGGGTAATGCCTAGTTCATTTATGCTGTGACCGGTGATGGTACAGTTTTATTTTTTGAGTTGAATGTCCTCCATTGAAAAAATTATCCCCGTTGCTCTGAATTCATGATCACCTATACACTGTTTGTTTGTTTGTTTGTTTTTTTTTTTTTTTTTTTTTGCGGTGGCGTTTGTAGGATAGAGTGCACAACGTGAACCGTTCTGATCATCAGCACGTGTGCCCCAGTGGACCCGCTACACGCGTTGGATCCTGGATCCGTACAGAGGCAAAAGGAAATGGACGGAGGAGGAGACTTTAGGCTCCTAGACGTGATTATTAAGACACGTTTCAAAACGGACATTCGAATTTTAAAATGCTTTTGTGGGATTCCTTCCAACGTTGTTTTTTTCGCTCTAATGCAAAGAACGGAATTGCGTGCTTTAGATGTGTCGTGCACGGCATTTCCCGCCATCCATCGGGACTGGAAGTAGGGGTGTACACGGGTCGGGCCGAGTCGAATTGGCCTCAGTTCGTCTAGGCCCGTTCAATAGCCACACATGGCTCAAACCCGACCGGGCCTAGTCACCGGGCCAACATCTCCAGCCCGAACTGGGCCCGTCGTGAGTTTGGGCCGAGTTCGGGCCAGTTTCGAACCTTACAGCAAGTTCATGGGAAGGACTTTGACAGGTAATTCGCGTCCCATTACAAGGCCCTCGATCAAAGGTTTAGATAGTTGAACTATAGACTCCACAGAAAATCTAACTAATCAGGACATTTACATACATTTGACAAAGCATAAAATAAAACATTTTATACTAATTAAATACAGTCATACACGGGTCGGGTCGGGGCGAGTCGGATTTCGGACCGAGTCGGGCCGAACTGAGAGGTATCCGAACTCGGCCTGAACTCACTTTCGAGCCTAGAAAATTGGCCCGTCCTGAGCTGAACTCAGTTCCGGGTCAAGCCGAGTCGGACTTTTTCAGGCCGGGTCGAGCGAGCTAACCGGGCTAGCCCGGTTTGTGTACACCCCTAACTGGAAGCCTCCTATGCAGTTTCGCTGGTGACCCCAACACCACCCAGCTAGCTGGTGCCTCGTATCCAATTTCCAGCTAATTTTAGGACAGGCCGAAAATATTAGAAAGATCCAAAGCTCAGGTGGACCACACCATAGGAAAAAGTGAGGATTGAATGCTTACCGTTGAAAACTTCTCAGGGCCACAAAAGTTTTGGATCAAGTTAATATTTGTGCTTTCTCTTCATCCATGTATTTGTCATCTTATGAACAAGTTGGATGTCAAATAAATATAATTGGGGGTCTTGGAAAGGTTTCAATGGTAGACATCATTCTCCCCACTGTTTCATGAGGCGTGGTCCACTTTGGGATTTGGATGTCTCATTTTTAAGCTCATGCCCTTATAATAACTTGGCAAAATGGATTGACAATGTGAGTTAAATACATACATCATGATAAGGCCTACAGAGCTTTGACATCAGCTGGCTGGTGTTTACATCATTGGTGAAATGGCATCTAGAAGCCTCTACCACCCACTGAACTCACCATATTATGTGAAATTCAATCCTTTGGGTGGGATTAAACGGTATAGAATTACATAAGGTGGAATTAATACTGTTAGTAGATAATTAATGATTATATGTCTGAAAATATTATGGTATTTTGATTTTCTAATCCCATATTTGAGATCAAACTCTTCCTTCAAGAAAAACATCTAATCTAACTAATTAGATTTCACAACTGACGTGGGTCACCAGTATGCACATACAACTTATTGTCATGTGTAAAAGGTGCATATGGATGAACAATATGGATAAAACACGTGTATCAACATGGTTAATTTTAAAATCTACAAAAAATCCCATCATATCTCCCTCAAACCAGATGATATGATACTTGGATTAATTCAATCATTCCCGTCATTTCTAAACATGGGATGAAAATTTACATTGGACAAAATGCGATTCCACACCACCTAATTCCACTTAATCCCACCTTTTAAATAGACCCTATATATGTTATATTCAACATACATATAAGAGATCCTAGGTTTTTTTTTTTTTTTGGGCTAGCTTGTTAGTACACACCCATGTCAGCCACCCCTGCTAGGGATCAATACCAAGACCTCAAGTGTTGAAACGAGGTATCTCCACTCAGTCTGCCAGTTGAGCTACGAGAGATCCTAGGTTGGCTTCGTGGTAGACACTGGAATCCCAGGTTCGAGCACCTACATGGGGCGGGTGAGTGTGGGTGGAGAGAGAGAGAGAGAGAGAGAGATTAACACCGGAAAAGACTCTTGTGGGCCACACCAATGAAAACAATATAACAATGTGTCTAAAACTTCTAAGTTCAGGCGTGTCTGGGTCAAAAGAACTTTTGTATATTTTTGCTGGAGCAGTTTAGATGCGGCCTGGCCTCACCCAACATGGTGACGGGTATGAACCTTTGAGACACATGGTGATGTGTTCTATGTTTTGATCTCAAGAGTCATTGCATGCTGAAGCTGTCAAGTTCATATAAGGATACATTAAGTGATTTTCTTTTGTGTGTGTCTGTGGGGCCTACCTCGATGCATGTATTGTATATCCATGCCGCCTATATATCTATTTTGTCAGCTTATTGATTTAGCTAGCTTATTTTAAGGCATGAGCCCGAAAATGTAGCAAACCCAAATCTCAGGTGGATCATATCATAGGAAACAAATGTGATAATGTCCATCATTAAAAACTTCCTAGGGCTAAGAACATAATGTTTATTTGCCATCCAACCTTGACAAGGTGACACATACATGCATGAATGAAAAAAAAATCCAAATATTAGCTTGATCCTAAACTTTTGTGGCACACAAGAAGTTTTAATGGTCAATTACTATTGTTTCCTGTGGTGTGGTCCATCTACTAAGTTTTTGGGCTCAGGTACTAGAATCTTCTGAGAAAACAGATGGACGGCCTTGATATACAATACATACATCAAGGTGGACCCATGGTCAGGGTCGCACCTAATCACCTCCTGTGTTTTACTCGCTGCTGTGTTTAACAACAATCTAACATATATTTTAAAGTTGACTTAAAAAAACTATAAGTTTGAATATTTATATTCCCGCCTATCATACCTGTCTCGCCATAACTAACATAACTAATTATCTTTGATTGTGGGAGATGATGGGAACACCAACTCTCCATGGAGAACTGAACCTATGGACATTGTATCACACCTTGTGGTACATTACCATCTTCCTAGCTAACACTCCACCTGTTTAGAAAATCAGTGCCATGAAAATGATGGGCCCCACCATGAAGATTGTCATTCCATGAAGATTGTCATTCTCTAAAATCAAACTGATCCACTCGCTAGGTGGGCCACTCTGTATGATGAGTGAAACCGTCGGTTATCTGCTGATTCCAACAGTATGGCCCTCCTGATGAGCAAAGTGGTCTGATTTTGTTCCAAGGGATACTTCTGTCAACCTGAAATGTCTCACACGTGTAGGGCATTCTGTGGAAGAAAATCAAACCACCCGTTTTTGTAGGGCTTGTTCTGATTGGATGGTATGGATGATCTGATTGGAGTGAGTGGGGCCTACCGAATGAGCGTTTTTGCTGCTACAAGCCCTTGGAACTCATGTGGAAGTATATGAGCCTCTTACCTTGAGTCTCTACAATGAGGCTCATCTTTCGTTGTTGATCCTGACTGTTGATTCAAATCCAATGGGACGCAACATGCATTGCATTTCTCATAAAAAAAAACAAGTTGGTGTAATGGACGGACCGATTGGACATCACACAAACATATGATGGGCAAGATAGAGCTTGGGGCTTAAAGCCGTTCATGGGCCTAGCCCGGGCCAGTCAAGATAAAAATATATGAATAGAACAGCTCAGAATAGAGGCCAAGCCCACCCTAGGCCCAGCCCATCAACAGCAATATTGGGGCTATAGAGATTCTTATAACTCTAGTTACAGACTCAATAGTCCATGATGAAATATGGGGTTGGTCGCAATGACTCGGGTTATGCTTGGGAGCCCTAAGCCTGGTACAAGCCAGTCCTAGCCCCTAGCCCTAACGGGCTCAAGAGGCTTCAACTTCGGTCCTGGCCCTTAAAGGCCAAGTTAGCCAGAGCCAACACCTGGTTGAATAAGGGCCGAATAAAAAATAAAATAAAAATGACATGGATGTCTTAGAATCTAAATGAACTATATGCATTGAAAGGTTCCCATGCAATTAGCATGCATAGATTATTACCCTTTTATAACCGTATAAATTACTATATGAAAGGACTTATTTCGAGTTGCAGTTGCATACACCTTTTGATATATATTAAGGTCCCTTTGTATGCATTATTATATGTTTGAACTTTTAAAGAAAGTAATTGTTTAACATGATATCTGAATGCTAGATCTTACTTTTGAATTCTAAGAGCAACAAGTATACCTCCTCATTATATTCTCTAACGGCTCGATTAACTAGCTTTTAATTCTCATACTTTGCATGCAAATAATGTTAAATTAGATGGTCCAAGTCATGGACCGTATACCTACTTAATTAGCTAACTATATGGTTGATGGATATTTATTAGACAATTAAAAATGAAAAGATTTAATTGCCTTATTTCAAGTAACTTAAAAAATAAAAAATAAAAAATCCACAACTTGATTTTTGGATGTGACATGGAGAACATATATCTTATTGTTTTAATTAATTTCTTTCCTGTGAGCACCTGTGTATTGTTAAAGTCCTCTAATATACACTGATACAGTGATACCTTATTAACAGTGTATTCTAATCTGCTGGACAGATCCAAGGGCTAGGATCTCTTCATCCGTGCAATATCTAGGGAGAGATTAAAAAACAATCAACGGTTCCACCTATACAAGCTCAAAACTCAAGATCTATGATTTCTATTTGTCTGCACGTGGGACAGTAACTCAGCACACATAAACTGTGGCCATGATGTATGTGTATTATGGACGTCGTTAGTTCAATCATATCAAAAGCTCAAGTAGATCACACCATAGGAAATGGTAGTAAAACCCCCACCGTTGAAAACTTATAGGCTGACATAAAAGTTTTTGATCAAGCTAATATTTGTATTTTTCCTTCATCTATGTCTGCGAGACCTTTCATGAATAGTTGGGATGACAAATAAAAATCGCTTTGGGGCCTTGGAAGGTTTCAATGGTGGACGTCACTGTCGGAACTGTTTCATGTAGTGTGGGCCAATTGAGATATGGATAGACTTCAAGTTTCTTCTCAAGCACTAAAATGATATGGGAAAACGGATGGACGGCGTGGATGAGACACATACATCACGG
Organism: Magnolia changhungtana; assembly: GCA_030180095.1. Classification (NCBI taxonomy): domain Eukaryota; kingdom Viridiplantae; phylum Streptophyta; class Magnoliopsida; order Magnoliales; family Magnoliaceae; genus Magnolia; species Magnolia changhungtana. The sequence goes on from JASAUF010000639.1 coordinate 7,545,320, forward strand.
TTGGCCCCACCTAGTTTACTCAGCACGCAATCCACGTCGGCGCACGCGATACAACCCTGGATAAATAGGGAAAGCCAAAGGGAGAGTGTTTTCCCAGAGTTGCTTCGAAATGTCCGCTCTGCCGGCAATTCTTGCTCCTACCTGCCTTTCATTTCGATCGTCTCGTTTCAAATTCAATCTCGTCCCTCCATCCGTACACTCTAGATTTTCTCTCCCCATCCATCTCCATCTCCGCCCTTCCTTCCTAGGGTTTCCTCCGCAAACTCTCACGCGTTCCGTTCGCCGTCACGTGACAAACGCCGGCCCTCCGTCACCGGAGCCGGAAGACCCGCTCGGAAAAGACCTGACGACAGGTTCGAGAATATTTACCTCTTTAATCATGAAAATATCACCATCCTTTTGTTGCTGTGTTTCCAAGGAGTGGCAATCGTTGTAAATTTGTGTTTCTTTTGGGGGTTTTAATATCATGTGTCTTTCTCTATTAACACGGACATGGATAGCTTAACTTCAAATCTATGGGTTGAATTCTAGTGGCAGGTTCTGTAAATTAATGACCCTTCATGGATATTTTTACAACTTATTAGACATGGGTTGAAATGTTTATTTCATTGGATACGACTGAAGAAGCTGAAACAATGCGAGCATGGATTTGAAGTCACGTGGAATCGAGTGGATTTTAATACAGACAGAATTGAGTGGATTTGAAATCAGAGTTTTGAGGTGGGAGCAACTGAGTAAGAGCTCTTTGGAGGATTTTGATTCTTCTCAAATCCAAATTTCTCCAATTCCTAGCTAGCTAACAAACACCCAACAAAATGGCAAATCCCCTCAAATCCTTCCAATTCCTCGTTGCCAAATGAGTCCTAAATATCATATATATGGGTGTGTTTGACTGCACCAATATCATGAAATTTGATAATTAATCAGTCTAATTTGGTGCAGAATATCATCAGTAGTGCAACCAAACAAAATTTTGGTATTATAATATTGCACCTATTTTTTCTTGGTATTTGTTATTGCGTGTGGGCCATGTAGGGCCTACCTTTGGCAACTAGTGGATTGCAGACCCCACTTGACAAAATTCTAGAATCACATTAATGAGATACAGCTATGAGTTGTTATATGGGAATATGTGAATAGATTGGGAATGCATGGGCTACCTACAAAGTGGTGAGCCCATTGGAAAATGAATAGGCACTATGGGAGAATGTCATTTGCCATTAATGGTCCAATGGGAGAATGGGCTCCACCATTAATTGCCATTGGAAATGGGCGTCATCTTTAATGGTCCATGGGAGAATGGGCTCCACCATTAATTGCCATTGGAAATGGGCGTCATCTTTAATGGTCCATGGGAGAATGGGCTCCACCATTAATGGGCTAGGTCTATATAAGCTAGTTCCCCCATCCCATTTGTTATGTGGGCAATCCATGTGGCCATCTCTCCCATAGAATACTTGTGCATCTCTACTACCATATACACCCTTGAGTTTTGTGATCATTTCAACTCTTTTATTAGGGGGATGAATTGATGCAGACCGATACGTACAGGTAACGGCTGTGTCCGTTATACGATATGGGGGTGAAACGAAGCAGTTGGTTTTTTTTTTTTTGGGATTGTATCGACCGTTACAACCTTACAGGGGCCATAACAACTATTATGTTGGCCACTTCTTTTTTCTATATAAATCTATTTTTTCCCCTCATTTTCCACTTTTCTCGTTCCAAAAACTTTCTAACATCATTCGACAACATATTTTGGCAACTTATACTATAGTATTTAGGATTAAAATAGTATATTGAAGCAATTTAGGCAAATAGAAGCTCTGAGGGCTATTTTTTCAAACAATCGAAAAAAGTGGTATATATACATTGTTTTTTCCGATTTCTAATTCTAATGCTTGATTGTGATGTATAAATATTAGAGATACATAACGATGTTCATAAATTCATTAGACAACAACACTCTCATTAAAGAGTAGACCGTTACACTACCATAAACATGTTTAAAACAAAAAATGGATACAAATTTGGAATATTTACATTGTTTTGGATTTTCTAGATATTTTTCTTGAATTTTTTGGGCAATTTTTTTTTTGAACCGTTACGGGGGTTGTAACGATCATTATGCTCCTGTATCGGCCGCTATGACTAATACCCATATTGGTAATGGTGGTAACCATTATTGCCACCGTTACCGATAAGGAAACCTAGAGAGAGAGAGAGAGAGAGAGAGAGAGAGAGGCCCCTAACAACTGAGGAAGAGTAGGGGTGTACATGACCCGAGCTAGCTCAGTTAGCACGCTCGACTCGACTCGAAAAAACTCTATTCTTCGAGCCGAGTCGAGCTGATTTTTTGAGCTCGAAAATGAGTTCGAGCCGAGTTCGAGCTGGCCCCAGTTCAACTCGACTCAGATCGAACCCTGCTTGAATCTAACTCGGATTGAACCAGTTCGGTGACTCGGTTACTTTGATGTTGCTCACCAAGTGTTTGATGAAATGAGTCAAAGAAGTGTAGACGGTGGCAAGGAAGGTATGTATATGAAACCAACACCTTTTTTTCTTGATTTTTATGTTGCTTAGAAGGTGTTTGATAAAATACCTGTAAAACCATTGATGCTGTCTCAAATACAGTGAGATTTTAAAGGTGCAGTCCAGGTGTTTGTGAAAATGCTTCAATGGCAAACTCGGCTCGAACTGGCCTGAGCTGCTGACCGAACCAAGCCGAGCTAGCCAGTCAGGCTTGAGGACTGAGCCGAGCCGAGTTCGAGTTGAGGTTAGCTAGTGGCCGAGCTGAGTCGAGCTGAGGCCAGCTCAACTCGGTTCAACTCGATGTACACCCCTAAGGAAGAGGCTGATCTGTTGGATGTCGTCGATGGTGGTGAATTTCATCTTGGAACGGGAGAATGATCGGGCTTCGTCATTTTATTTATCGATGCCGAAAGAGGGATCCGTGAGCCCAATCCGCCATTAACGCTGGTTGGAGACCTCCAACATTTTGCGACAACATTATAGGTTGATACATGCGCGGGCACATCTAATTCTGGTTGGGAGAGACTATTGCTACCATTTGGAGATTAAGAGGCCATAACATCTCCATCCAAATGATGGGTTTGAGTTTGGGCGGATGGCTAGTCTCGTGGGTTTGCTCCTCACAGACACAAGTTCAATTCCCCTCCCTGTGATTTACCTGATGCACGTGGTTTGCCGGTGATTGTGTACATCTGCAGGTGACGGGGACACGTTGTTGTTATAAAAAAAAAAGGTTTGACTATGTGTTTTGTTCGTTGTCCACTATGGAAGAAGATGCATCAAATCTACTTTCCTGTTGAATTTTGACAAGAGCTCTGACCATTCCATGAGTTTTAGAGATGATGTATGGATTCCCATTTTTCATGGTTAACCTGGATATTGGCGGTAAGCAGAAACTCTCATGGGAAAGAGGATGGGATATAGGTGCCATGACCAATTTTAATGGTATCCTCTGCCTTTGGTGGGTTTTCTGAAGTATTCCAATCTGGGGAAGAGATTCAGATGGGTAGAAAGGGAAGGAAGAGGGATTGATGGGCCTGGCCGGGCCGGGTTAACGGGCTTTTGGATAGCTAAGTTGAAGCCCAGTCTATTGGGCTCAAATTTTAAGCTCGAACTCGGCCCTTGGGCCTTATACTCCAGCCCAAGCCCAATTCAAGGCAAGCGAGGCCCAGAAGCCCGTTGGGCCAACCCAATCCATTGATAGCCTTACAGCTTGGTGGTGGAGTGACCCTTGTAGCGGAAGTGCAAAGGAAAAATGCTCCAAGGAGGTGGGCTAGAGGTCGCAAGAATGTTGGGGCAAATGCACCTCAACCCAAACAAAACATTCCCGTGCAACTTTTAAGGGGAAAATTTAACATGAAAGCACATGAAGGAGAATCTTTTGTGCTTCGTTTGTGGAGAACTTGGACACTGTGCTCTCCAGCACCCTTGACAGGAAGACGATAACTCTCATGACCTTATCACTATAGAGTGCTTTTGTTTCCTTTGAAATTCTAATCGTTGACATGTTATCCCTTGAATGGATATTGGATTCAGGTGCAACAAAGCATGTGATGAGGGGTAGGAGAGGCTTCGAGGGAGGTTTTTTTAGCTGATTGCCATTCGAAGTTATGGGCTGTACATGGAAAATAACATATTAGTAGACGTGCATGGAGTTTGTACATGTCAACTTCAAACATGCATGAGATAGTAGTTGATTATCAAGGTTGCTCTATTTGCTTCGAGCACGAGCAAGAACGTCGTTTTGGTATCTTGCCTTGCTAGGTAAGGTTTTGATGTTAGATTTTGTGGGAATAGAGTGTCTATTAACCAAAAAAAACAATGTTTTGGTTGCATGGAGCAATTTTTGTGGAGACTTGTTTATTTTGGAATAGTACCTTTGTTCTTTTATCTACGTCATTACATTATATGCTGGTTTAGCTGATGCATTCATTTTCAAATCCATTACATGGCATGCTGGGTTAGGTCATATTGGTAAAGATCATATGACTCAATTAGCCTAGGAGGGTTTCTTGGGTTCTTTAACCAAACTAGGTTTACCTTTATGTGAGTATTGTGTCTGGCAAGACTTCTGGACAACTCTTCCCCAAGGATGCTAGGGCACAAAGACCTTTGCATATTATTCGTACGGACATCTGTGGTCCCATGAATGTATGGCCCAAAACAGTTGCCAATATTTCATCACATTCATGGATGATTACTCCCTTTACGGATATGTCTATCTTGTATCTCATAAATCAGAAGCACTTGACTGTTTTTAAAAGTATAAAGTTGAAGTTGAAAACCAACTGTGCCAAAAGATTTGATAGTGAAGGAGAGTATATTATTTGAAATACTCAAAAGCCTTTTGTGAAGGTTTTGGCATTGTTCGGAAGTACACAATGCCTTATGCTCATCAGCAAAATGGAGGAGTAGAGAAGGAATAAGACTCTTTTTGACATGGTTAGATTGATGATGATGTGTGCCAATCTCTCTATCACCTTTTGGGAGACATGCTTCTTACAACTGTCTATGTGCTGAATTGAGCCCCATCCAAGCCAATCTCCAAATCTCCTTATGAGTTATAAATTTGTAGGAAGCCTTCTTGAGGTAACCTACACCCTTGGGGATCTTTGGGTCATGTGATGGTTCTTATGTCGAATTAGAAGAAGTTAGCAAAACAATTGAGTGTATTTTCATCAGATACCTTATACACTCGAAAGGTTATGTTATGGTACATGAGGATTATGGAGGCAGCGTTGAGGTTGAATCCCACGATGTAACTTTTATCGAGGATAAATTCCCAAGTAGAAAGAAACAAAAGCTTGATTTTGAATTTTATGAAATGCACGACGCATCTCAAAATAGTGGGAGCATTCCTCCAATCGCTGATGAAAGTGGGAGCATTTCACCTACTGAACCTGAATTGCGTTTGAGCTTGCGAGGAAGGATTCTCCAAAGATTCTTTGAAATTGAAGGAGAATATTTTGCTTGCGTTGCTATTGATGATGATGAGCTTGCTTCTTATCAGGAAGCGTTAGCTTATCATAAATGGTCCGTTGTGATGAATGATGAAATCGCCTTCATGATGAAGAATCATGTTTAGGAACTTGTTGATCTGCCACCTGGTTGCAAGGCATTGGAAACAAGTGGGTACTAAAAATTAAAAGGAAGGTAGATGTTATGGTGGATGAGTTCAAAGCGCGCTTAGTAGCCAAGGGTTTTACCCAAATTCGAAGGCGTTGATTACGATGAGACTTTCTTGTAGTTGCAAAATTGTCTTCAATTAGCATGATCCTGGCCATCGTTGCCTGCTTGGACCTTTATATCGTATGGATGTAAAGACTGCATTCTTTTATGGTGACCTAGACAATGAAATCTATATGCTACAGCTCATAAAATATGTTGATAAAGGAAGTCCTCATAAGGTTTCTAAACTCCCAAAATTTATTTTGGGCTGAAACTGATGGGGACATCACGCGCACACGAACGCCCCCACCCTACGCATGTACACAAGGAGGAGGAAGGTCCCACCATCGATCTGGATCAATGACGACATTCATAAAGGACCTCTTAGTTAGAGGGCTGTGCTATGGTTCATTAGAGTGGACCCAATCATCATGTGGATCCCACCATTGGATCTTTGAGTTTTGTTTATTATTGTTATTAGGAACATCATGAATAGTTTTGATTGCATTGATTAGTTGTTATTTTTGTTACTTCATCTCTAAGTAATAGTGTGCGCACATGGTGCAACTCTTGGAGTTTAGGGCTTTCTTATAAATAGGCAACCCCATTTAGGTTTTTTTTCGTTGAAGTTTCTTAATAAAATGTTGCATTTTTTCTTCTCTATTCCTCGGAGTTGAAGAAGCTAATTGGGTGCGAAACCCTCCCTTCTTCGAAGGGCTAACTACCCTGATGCGAAACCACAACCATCCCAAATCGTCTCCACCTCCTACACCTCACATCCATCATCTCCCACATTCATCCCATCTTCAAATACACCCCTTCTTGTGCCCAAGTTCTCCTCTACAACAAATTTTCAGATTTTGGCCTTTCAGGGGGGCTGAAACTTCGGTGGAGCACCACGCACACACCGGAAGGCGGATAGTCGCGAAACTTGGTGTGAAAGTGGACCTCCCCTGGCTGACCAAGCCCTAGGTGGCCTTTTTCAATTTCGTGGGCCCCACACACGTGCGGCCAGACAGTCATGCACGTGCGCCCAAGTGGGCCTGCTGTCCACGCATAGAGACTTTCTCAGGTTTAGTATTCTTCTGTTTTTCTCTCTCACCTTAAATTCCTTAACTCTAACCCTAGATAATGCTAAAATCCAATTTCTTTCCCTATTTTGCAAACCCTAGACTTTCCCCAATTTTTATTTTATTTTATTATTTTTTTTTTCAACACACGCACACACACCCCCACACACTCACGCCGTAGTGGGATTTCACCGCCTATGAATGCTCGAACCCTTGACCGGGTGTTAAAACTCCTGAGAGTCTACCATCGGAGCAAGAGTAAATCCTTTGTAGGATTTGATGAATCTTACACTCCTTTGGGTATTGTTTGGTTTATAATTTTACTTGATCCAACCCTAAACATGTGTGGGCTTGGACCCCTGTAGATTCCCCTTGTTGAATGTTTGAAAGTATGTGGGACGTGGATTTTTTTGTGGTTGTTTAGAAATTGATATGATCTAAAGCTTGAAATCTTGCACCTTATATTTAATTTCATGTCTTGCATCAAATTTTGTATCAAAGCCTGGGTTTTTCACAGGGGAATGTATTGCATGTTTAGGGTTTAGTCTATTCGCGTTTATTTTGCATCAAGTCTCATCATATAGGGCTGTTTGGGATCTATTATTCACAACATAGACTGCTGAATTTTCTGTTGTCAGAAAATCCCCAATTTTCATGGCTGAATTTTCTGTTAACAAACTAATTGGGCAGTTATGTTGCCGGAACTTTAGTAGCGTTGTGTAGTTTCCCTCATATAGAGTCCTATATGATCATTTAGTCCCATTTAGACACATATAGTTGCATTAGAGGGTCTTTGAGTTGAGTGAGTGGTTGTATGTTCACACGTACTGGTTGTGGTTTTGGTTTGCACCCCACGCTAAACATGGAGCAATTACAAGAGTCAATGGACAACATCACTCGACAGTTTGAGTCTTTGGGTAAGCACTTGGAACAACGTATTGACAAACGCTTGAATCAAATCAATGTGCGCGTTACCTAACTAGAGACCTCCGTCCGGGCAAATCCCACCATGGGGGAAGATGCCCAATCTCAGGCAGGTGGTTAGGAGGACAGACAAAGGAATGTGGGTGGTCAAAGGAATGGTTATGGGCGAGCACCCGTGCACCCACCCCGCGAGGGGCATCATGATCATTATGACCCATATGCACGATTCACGATTCCTCAAGGGAGTTAGAGTAGAGGCCCTTACGTTTGATGGCCTCTTGGACCCTAAAGCTTTTCTAGATTGGTTGGCGGATATGGACCATTATTTTGAGTGGTATAACATGTCGGAAGCTCGTCGAGTCCGATTTACCAAGATGAAGCTTGTGGGCCAAGCAAAGAGGTTTTGGGCTACTGTGGAGTGAAAGAAAGAAAGGTCGAGGGAGCCCCCAAGAGTCTATTGGGGAGAAATGAAAGAAACTCTTAAGGAAAAGTACCTCCCTTTCTCTTATCACTTGAGGTTGGTTGAGGAATGACAGTCTCTTCGACAAAGTTCTATGAGTGTGACTGAATACATTGAGAAGTTCGAAGAGTACTTGTCTCGATGTGAAGTTGAAGAGGATCCCGTACCCACTCTTGCTCGATTTAAGATGGGCTTTCGTTCTGATATTAGGAGAGAATTGCTCGCCAATGACATAGACACTCTTGAACAGGTGTATCAAGTAGTATTGGAGGTCGAGCAATACTTCAAAGCATTTGTGGGAAGGCGGTTTGAGTCTCATGATTCTGGCGCTAAGGCCAACCCTCCTGGGGATAAACCTGGCACTGGATATCAGTACAAGCCTTCTAGTAGTTCTCAGTCTAGGCCCAGGGATGATAAGGGTAAAGAAGTTGTCGGATTTAGCTCGCGCAGAAGCGAGACAACTAGGTGTTTTAGATGTCAGGGGTTTGGTCACTTTGCCTACTAGTGTGGCACGAAAGAGGGTACCAAGGTGTTCCTTATTGATGGGTAAGTAGAAGTAGTGCCCCCGGAAAGTGACGGTGATGGGGAAGAATATGAGTCAACAGAAACTCCTAGTGATGAGGAAGAGAGAGCGCAAGAGTCTGCGACCCTCGCAGTTGTGCGTTGCGCCTTTGCACAAACAAAGAATACCGACAATTGGCGCCGCAACACGATCTCCGATACTTACACAAAATGTGGTGATAAGAGCTGCAAGATGATCATGGATAGCGATAGTTGTGCCAACGTGACATCAACTGGCACTGCGAGCCGTATGAACTTGAAGTTTGAAGCCCATCCTCAACCCTATAGAGTGTCTTAGGTTGATGAAACTTCCATTACAGTCTTGCACTGTTATCTTATTCCTATTCAGTTTGGATCATATAAAGACACATTTTGGTATGATGTTGTTCCTATTTAGTTTGGGACATATAAACCTAGGAAGCCTATTGATCTTGTCCCTACGCCCGTCCCATAGGCCATTAGAGTCTGCAGAGTCCTTTGCACATCGCATTCATTTATCGCATCGAGAAATCAGGCAAAAGATCAATACTAGTAATGAACGTTACAAAATTTCTGTAGACCAACATAAACGATTCAAGGAATTCAATGTAGGGAACTCTGTGATGGTCCGTATCAGGCTAGAGCGGTACCTTCAGGGAGCTATTCGTAAATTACACGTGCATAGTGCTGGACCATTCAAAATTATAAAACGAAACGGTCTTAATGCATATGTGGTAGATCTTCCACCTTCCATGGGAATTAGTTCCACATTTAATGTGGAGGATCTAGTTACATTTCAGGAGACCAGTGATATATTGTCCAGCCTTTCATTGAACCAACCTAATTCCCCAGACATTTCCTTTGATCCATGGCTTCTTCCCGACCCATCCTCCTAGCCTCTACCTCCCATGCCTACCCTTCCCACACCCAGAGAGGAGATATAGGATATTCTGGACCATCAAATAGTATTAACGTCAGATGAGGGGTTTCAAAAGTACATGGTTAAGTGGAAGTCACACTCAGCTTCAGATAGTACGTGGTTCATTGAGGAGGAGTTTTCAACGAATTGATCTTGACATCTTGGAGCGGTTCAGGAGTTTTGTTTCGCCAGTGGCGAAACCTTCGCAATCGGGGAGAGTTGATGGAGACATCACGCGCACACGCACGCCCCCTACCCTATGCACGTACGCAAGGAGGAGGAAGGTCCCACCATCGATCTGGATCGATGACGACATCCATGGTGACCTCTTAGTTAGAGGGCTGTGCTATGGTTTATTGGAGTGGACCCGATCATCACGTGGATCCCACCATTGGATCTCATGATCGTGGCCCACTATCCTAGATGATCCAGGACTTTGAGTTTTGCTTATTATCATTACTAGGAACATCATGAATGGTTTTGATTGCATTGATTAGTTGTTATTTTTGTTACTTCGTCTCTAAGTAATAGTGTGCGCACATGGTGTGACTTTTGAGATTTAGGGTTTTCTTATAAATAGGCAACTCCATGTATGTTTTTTTTTTTTTTTTTTTTTTTATTGAAGTTTTTGAATAAAATTTTGCGTTTTTTCTTCTCTATTCCTTGGAGTTGAAGAAGCTAATTGGGTGCGAAACCCTCCTTTCCTCGAAGGGCTAACTACTGTGGGGCGAAGCCACAACCATTCCAAATCATCCCCACCTCCTACACTTCACATCCATTATCTCCCACAGTCATCCCATCTTCAAATGCACCCCTTTTTGTGCCCAAGTTCTCCTATACAACAGATTTTCAGATTCTGGCCCTCCAGGGGGGCTGAAACTTCGGTGGAGCACTACGCACACATCGAAAGGCGAATCTTCACAAAACTTGGTGTGAACGTGGGTCTCCCCTGGCTGACCAAGCCCTAGGTGGCCTTTTTCAATTTCGTGGGCCCCACACACGTGCGGCCAGACAGTCACGTACGTGCGCCCGGGTGGGTCTACTGTCCACACGCAGAGACTTTCTCAGGTTCAATATGCTTCTGTTTTCTTCTCTCTCACCTTAAATTCTCTAACCCTAACCCTAGATAATCCTAAAATCCAAGTTCTTTCCCACTTTTGCAAACCCTAGACTTTCCTCAAATTGAAACATGGTGAATCCCTTGAATTGGGGAACAATCCTTTGCAGGATTGGATGAATTTTATACTCCTTTGGGTATTGTTTCGTTTATAATTTTACTTGATCCAGCCCTAAACGTGTGTAGGCTTGGATCCTCGTAGATTCCCCTCGTTGAATGTTTGAAAGTATGTGGGACGTGAATTTTTTTGTGATTGTTTTGAAATTGGTATGATTTAAAGCTTGAAATCTTGCACCTCATATTTAATTTCATGTCCTGCATCAGAAACGGTCTTCAAGGTAGTGGTATATGAGATTACACATTGCAATTTCCTCATTTGGTTTGGTTATGAGGAGGATCATTGTGTGTATATTAAGTGGTCTGGGTCATCTTTCCTGATATTGTCCTTGTATGTTCATGACATTCTCATAGCTGGTAATGACATGAAGTTATTGCAGTCAACAAAGGTCCGGCTCTCCTCGAACTTTGGGGTGAAAGATCTTGGAGAAACTAACTTCATCTTGGGAGTTGAAATCATTAGAGATCGTTCTAAAAGATTCTTAGGACTTTCTCAAGCATCCTACATCCAAAAGATCTTGAATGATTCGGAATGCATTACTCCAAACCCGTCGAGACACCAATGGATAGAAATGCCAATCTTATTAAATTGTTCTCTTCAAATTGATATCGATATTGCTGCCATGTCCTCCGTACTGTATGCTAGTGTTATTGGTAGTCTCATGTATGCTATTTTGTTCACTAGACCCTATATATGTTACGTGGTTGGACTTTTCAGTGGTTATCAAAGTAATCCAGGCCATTCACATTGGAAAGCCATGAAACATATTCGCTGATATCTTAAATGGCATAAAAGATTTGATGTTATGCTATCAAGGCACTGATCTGATCTGAGGCTGCAGGCATTCTCCTATGCTGCTTGGGGAGATAACCCTGATGAAGGGAAGCCCACCTCATGATATGTGTTCCTATTGGGTAGAGGTGCTATCTCGTGGTCGAGCAAAAAGCAGACTTTCACTTCCCTTTTGACCATGAAAGCTGAGTATGTTGCGTGTTGTGCTGCTTTTCAAGAGGGAGCTTGTGTTCGTATATTCTTCTGTGGCTTGGGTATCATGCTTAGTGTTAAAGAACCTTTCTCTTTGAGGCTTGACAACACTCCTGTGATTGACCTTGCTAATGATCCAAAACATCACCAACAGTCGAAACACATTGAGATCAAATACCTCTATGTTAGAGATCAAGTAAAAGATGAACAGATTGCACTCGGTCATATTCCCACAATAAAGATGTTAGCCGATCTTATGACGAAACCCATTGCTCGAGATCTCTTTTTGAGCCTTTATGTTAGACAAATGGGATTACGTTGGTCATGAGTTCTCTATTGTATGTGGTGTTCCTTTTTGCTATGATTGTATTTTTTGACATTATTATCATATTTGCACTTTTGCAGTCATTTTTTGTTAATGCGCAACTCTTAATTAGGATTGTAGATCATCAAGATTATCCGTAATCACATGTTAAGGAGAATTTATAAATGTTGGCAGGTCGTCACCCACTCGCACGGGTTTTTTACCAATCCTAATACACAACAGGTACACAGGGTGTTTATTCGTTGAGGAATAAACTACCCTGTATAAAGGATGAGGCAATGCAAGGCAAGCCGTGACCACCTTCAGTTATGAGAGTTGAAGATGAGACTGAGTCAAATGACATGCTTGCAAATCGTATTACAATATCACAGTAATGTCATGGCCTGCAATATTAGCCAGTTCATAAGAACTTGAGACGAGTAGGTTCTTACGCAAGAAGACATGCATAGTGTACACCCAACATATATTTATATTGTCTACTCTATGGTGTGAGTGGATCTTTACCTACAGTTGCTTGGATCTAATCAAAGCATTGTGTGAGTAGCCAGTCTCATAGGTGACTCTTGTGCCTTTAGTTACCTTTGCATAAAGTAATGCTACTTTAGTCCACGATAACAAAGGCCTCAATGTTTTGGCTTGACTTGGTTACACTAGGAAAGTAGCTTGATTAATTTCGAGTTACATGTTTGCATGGGGAAGTTCCTTTAATAGCTACATCAAGTTCTTAGGACTGTAAATACACACATGTGAGACTTATCTGCAGGCCGTATCAAGCTTTGAATATTCTTTTATGCAAACACTATTTTCTTTTCAAATCACACACACACACACATAAATGTATGTATGTGTATGTAAATATTATATTACCATGAAATAATATTTACAAATGAAAGTATAAATTAGATAATTGCGTATGTTGGCCGAGTATCTCTAGATTGGGAGACTACCCCATCCAGTGTGGTCATGTGGACTAGGGCAGGCATTGTAGAGCTTGGATCGTTGTGTGCTAGTAGATGATCATGTACTAAACAATTTCCTGTATGGAGACAATGGAATCCCAATTGGTCTCACGCCTTTGATTCATGTTTGGTTAAGGGTGGCGATTGATATGGACAGTGTATCTATACTTTGTCACCACTATGTGGTTGAGTAGTGGATGTCGGAAGTGGCCCATGTGGGTCCCACTTTGGCAACCATTAGTGGACTGTGCATCCTGCTTGATAAGAGTGTAGAATCACAGTAATGCTATATACTTGTGAGTTGCCACATGGGAATATGTAAATGCATTGGGAAATGCATCAGCCACCTAGAAAGTGGTGAGCCTATTGGAAAATGAAAAAGGCGCCATGATAGTATGGGCTTCACCATTAATGGCCCGTGAGAGATGGGCTCTTGGCTGGGCTTCACCTTTAATGGCCCGTGGGAGAATGGGCTCCACCGTTAATGGGCTAAGTCTGTATAAGCTAGCCTCCCACGGTCCCACCCCATTTGCTGCATGTCAATCCGAGTGACCACCTCTTCCTTAGAATACTTGTGCATCTCTACCGCCATGTCCACCTTTGACTTTGGTGATCATCTCAACCCTGCTCTTTTTTTTTCCACCATTTCGGCTTTTGGTTATCAAGGTCAACTTGTTGAAATAGCCATGTAGATCCGTCTCAATCATTGGGCGCTTCCGCACGTGTGGTCATTTTGGCCTTCATTTATATGACATTATAAGCAATTCCTTGTTATGAAACTAAAAATTCCAGCACATCAATAGCTTCTGTTTTTATCTGACATGATGAAAATTTGCCCCTTTCATGTCATTTTATTCGAGACCATATATAATTGTTTTGACTCCCCTGAAACATTGTTGACTAACCTTTTGGAAAGCATGCTTGATTTGTGGATCCGATTAGGTTTGTTTTCAGATAAGTTTTGTCTGTGATTGTTTCTAGACGACCGTTTTCAAAGGCAATGTGCAGTATTCTTTTCTATTGGATTGTGGAATTTTGTTGCTAGTAGGAACTCCAGATAAAGGCTATAGCGCCATACGGTTTTTAGTTCCTTGAGAACTGAAGGTGTGGTGCAAACAGATACTATGGTCCGTGAGTCATTGGTTTTGATAGATGTTAAGAATAATTCTTTCTTTAGGTTTTATCACTGGGAATTTGATTTCCAAATTCAGGATTTTCAGATAATCAAGATTTGGTAGGACCAGTTCCTCTTGCATCAGATCTCTCTTTGTTCCTTGAAAATTAAACAAGGAAATCTCCTCGTTTGCGGAGATTCTGAATTTCTTGATTTTGTCGCCGTTCTCTCCAGGAAACAACAGGAGATCTGATGCGGCGTGCATGCGTTCCACCAATTATTGATTATCTGAGAATCCTGATTTTGGAAAGTCCTGTGTACAAATGAAGCTCTAGTTAAAAATGAAATAAAGAACATCCAACAATTGTTGGCAGCACAAAGTACCACAGTACATTGCATTTCTCTGTGCGAGATGTGTCTCTCACATCACTTCCTGCATTCATTTCTCAGTATGGTACTATGGTTTATTCATTTTCCCCCCCTTTTCCATTTTTAAAGGGGAAGTGTTTTTAAGTTTAATATTCATCTGCCCTGTATGATATTTTCCTGAAATAGGTCTTGAAGCGAACTTGTACAAGATCCAGGACGGAGTGCAGATATTCTTTGCGGTTCTTTTCTGGATGTCTCTGTTTTTCTGGGCTAGTGCATGGGATGGGAGTGATAGCGGCAGACCAAACAAGGGATCTCGATTTAGAAGGTGATTCATAAGCATTTTAATTGTAATCTTTCCTCAGGAAGTAGAATATAGGTGAGAAAATTGAATATCATCATCATCTAAGCCCTATTCCAACTAATTAGGTTTGGTTTGGCTACATTAATCCTTTTCCGCCATTCCACTCTATCAAGGGCCATAACTTCAGTTAGACCATAGGTAATGAAGCCTTTAATGGCCTACTATCAGTTTGGAATGTCATATTGTTCAGATTCTTGTTGGAAGTTTTGGTGTAAGTTTGACACCAGCTCATAGGTGAGAATTGAATATTCTTTTCATAAATAGAGCAAGAGAGTTCTGCTGTATAAGTGGCCTGAGATGGATCTTTTTTTTTTTTTTGGGTTTGTATTACATGATTTTTAAAATTTAAATCCAAGCTTATATTCACATGCCAGTAGCATGAATATTGCATCCTTATTTTATACAGGTTGGTGAATGGTAGCATCTTTAATTCTTTATTGTGGTACTAAGAGAGGTATGGCATGTGCAACTTAGAGATGTATGGTGTTGGAGCCTAGTTTAGGCTATAGTTTTAAAACTATGGTGACTTGACTCGACGCTCAGCCGCGTCAACTTGCGGATTCGGTTGACTCAAACTGACTCTCAGTTGACTCGAGCCGAGTCAAGTAGCTGATGAACAGTCAAGTTAAAATGCAGTTTGTGAGACTTGAACTCTTGACCTCATATGAGGGGGGTAACCGAACTGGCAACCCAAACACAGTTTTGTATCAGCTGAGAGTTATTTTTATTTATTTAAATAAAATTTATGAAATTTCACACATACTATTTAATTTAATTACTAATCATCAAGTCAAGTAAAGTCTCAGTGTAGCTGTTGTTGTTAATAGAGATTTTCTCTTCAGCTGGAGATTAATGCTGGAAATTGGTAAGATGGTCTCAATGCCTTGATTTTGAACTAATTTGAAAGGATCTGATCATTATTTTGCTGGACCTTTTTTTTTTTAAAAAAAAAAATCTTGGTATGGTTATCATTTGCAAGCAACCAATTGGATGGGTAAGATCACCTTATAAGCGAGATATTTAGGGATGACCCATCCAATGGTAGGGCCCACCAGATGAATAACTTTGTTTAATGAAAGGTTGGCCTCTACCATTCCATTGCCAGGCCAAAGACGAAAAAAAAAAAAAAACATTTCATCTGAGTTGCCGTGATCTGATCCCCTTACAATATCAGGTACGTTTGTACGCCTCACTATTTGAACTGCAATTATTAGTTCTGAAATAGTAATTTTCTTGCATAGCATTCATATTGAATCCGGTCTCCAAATTACAATGATTTGATGGAGACTTCCTCATCATTAACGGTAGGAAATATCTTTACTATTTCCACTTTTGATAAAACACTTTGTAATTCAGTTGAATTGTGCATCCAAACGCCACTACAGTTTTCTTCTGCCTCATGCTGAGGTGGAATAATATCTTCAGCAGTTATTGTTCTTGTTCTTGTCATGCTATGCTGCATGTGGTGCTTGTGAAGAGAAGAAAATCAACTTGCACACTTGGGTTTTCAGTTTATATAGTGTGGTCCATGTCTTAGCTATCTCAACCGTTGATTTGTTGTGTCCATCTTGGCCTCATATTAACGGTCAAGCACTACAATGAACCACATTCAACTGAAGAAAGGCCCAAGACTGATGGCTTGAATTTTTTTAATTTTTATTTATTTTTTCACTCTGGGGATTTCTTTGGGGTGTGGTCCATCCATTGCGGGGATCAACAGGCCAATGGTACTCATGGCCCCACATGGACAAAATCAAAACCTGAGTGGCTCAGCATATTCGTGGGTCTGGGCCCCACGATAATGTCTGTTGGTCGTCCTTAAGTGCTAAATTCAGGGTCCTAAAGATAATTGCTTAAAACATATGTAAAAAAGAAGATAATGCCCATTGAGTGGTGTAGAATTTCATTGCACAGCTAAGTAGGCTAAAGGGATGCATAACACGTGCTACACATGTTGAGGGATTGAAACGGTTAAACGAGGCACACGTGCCAACGTCGCGCATGTGTGAGACATCTAGTGTATTCATTTGATGGGTCCAACTGAACATGTGCCTGGCTCATAAATCAAGCCCATACAGTCATTAGGTGGGCCTAACCCTGACAGGAAAATAGACGCCTGGAGAGAAAATTACCGATGGCCTACCTAATTTACAAGTGGGCCCAACCCATGTTCTCACAAGGGTGGGCCAGCACGGGATCATCGCCGTTCCTGCCGTGTGTACCGATGGTTGGTTAAGCATCACATCGGCCATGAATCGAATAATATGAAACTTATATTAATATTAACTATCAATGGTGGATTTCTACCGAATGATGATATGAGGTGGGGCCCACTGCCAGCCCATTTGGAGGTATTGTTTGATGGGCATGGGGGTGGGGCCCAATTCAAATGGAGTGTGAGGTTAGTGGAGGTGAATGCAATGGATTCTTTGATTGAAGATGATGGATTGATTGTATTTGATATCTGGATTTAGTTAGGGCTTGTTTGGCTGGGCGTATTGGATGGGATTGGAAGGGATTAGGTGGATAGGTTTTTTGAATCCAGCAGTAGCATAGGAGTGAAGAAGGATGAGATTGGAGGGTGGATTTGGATGGATTCCGTATTGGATTTGGGATTTCCTTGTTGGTGGATTTCTCGTGGGATTGGTGGTATTTCTCGCGGAGATGCGCACCTGTTTCCTGGCTGATGATATAAAACCCATGTGGAGCCCACTGTATATATGTATGTAAATCCACTCTGTCTATCAGCTACAAACCCGTATTTAAACCATAAATACTAAATATAGATCTGATCAAAGATTTCTATTGGTCACACCAATGGCAACGATTCTGGTGTATCATATGGGATATGTTGCAATCCTAAGCCCGTCCAAACATGACAGGGGCTGGATAAATCCTGTCATCCCAGCAGGTGACTCAATGGATTTTGAATACCATGGGATTGCAAGCAATCCACTGATGCAGTCAGTAATTTCTCCGAAAGGGTGCAGTCCACCGTAATACAATCCAATCCCATGGGATTTGCCTGTCCAAACACGCCCTTAGTGATCCGCTGTATCTTGTGCAAAAGCTTCTGCGGCTGACATTACCCCAAAAGGGAATCTCCTTCAATCAGTCCAAGTTGTAACGTCAACGACTGTATTTCCATCTCCCCCTCTAACTCACAAGATTGTTTTTTTCATCTTCTCTCACTTTCTCTGATATCACTACTTGTTTTTTTTTTTTTGACATAGAGATGGTATTGTTGTTATTTTGCTTGGTGGGACATAGCAACTTGGTATTGCCTTTCATCACTCATGACTGAAGAGTTTTATCTCATATGAGAAATGATAGACTAGTACTGCTTTTTGCAAATTCCTTTGCGGCTAAGATCAGCCCACCTGTTATCATGGTGAACCGTTGGATAGGTGGGGATCACCTTTGATTGTATGTGACTCTGAATTGTACGATCATATGATCACATGCAATTCTGATTAAGGGTCTCCAAAATGGACGGTAGATCCTTCTTTTTTCATGCCTTTAATCTGAAGGGTACGGTGGTTCCTATCATGTTGATAATCAGGGGGCATGCGCAACCCATGATGAATGCCGCTTGTCCAATCAACGGTGGTGATTGTATATGTGGGCCCACTTAGGCGGCGCCTATAGAGGAATGTGCACCATAAGGGAAGAATTTGTGGTGGTTCATTTCCTGCCTGCGTATCATTCATAAAGCTATGCCCAAGTATCGAAGTTTTTCCGAAAACTAAAGGGTGATGTGGATTGGATATTGGCCGGCGGAGGCAGATTGGGTACCGCCCAATCCGTTGAAAAGCAGGTGTTTTGATTGGATGACAGGTTGCTGTTACATAAAATATTTTTGAACTTAACCCTGATGGTAGTGCCTACTATTAGTGGGTGCAGCAAGAACTCTTTCACCCTACATGTGTGTGCTTAAGCCCAAAATGATGCAAGTCCAAATCTCAAGTGGACCATACCACAAGGAAATAGTGGTGATTGAATGCATACCATTAAAACTACTATACTAGCTGAATTCATGAGAAAACACATACTTCATTTTAACATGTGAATTTTGAAATAAAAAATTATTATTTTTAGTAAAATTTATTTTTGCAGTATCTCCTCATTTTTAGAGTTTTAAAATTTTTCATATTTTTTACAAATGATTCGTAATAATGTCATACAAATTAGTTTTGGTAAATTAAGTTTTAGAAGAGTTTTACTAGAATTAAGAATTTAGGCTTTAAAAGCGTTTTGTTATTTTAGGTAATTTCAAATTAGGGTTTAATTTTTTTAATTAGTGGTGAAATCAAGAAATCAAAGACATTATTTAATAAAATACCCAAATTTTCTCTAATATTTTCTTGTGGACACAAAAAATTTTCTCGTGAATTTAAAGTTTTAATCACTAGAGTAAAATAGTGATATTTCTCTTACTGTTTCAGGCTCTTCTGTCCATTACTACTTAACTTATTCCAATAATGGGATGGCAAATAAGCATTTTATGAAACTTAATAAAATTTTAAGCGTGGGCGTGCATTTTGTAGTGTGGTACACTTAAGATTTGGATCCACCACAAATTTTTTGCTCATGCCATAAGATGAGGTGGCAAAATAGATGAATAAGGTCCATGAAACAGCAATCCCCGAGGCGGCGCCTGTGGTGAACCCAACACCATTGAACTACGTGCTGTAAAGACTCTGTGGGGCCCACTGTGCCGTATGTGTTTTTATCCACACCGTCCGTCAGCTCATTTTAGGACGTGAAGTCAAAATTGAAGCATATCTAAAACTCAAGTAAACCATACCACATGAATTGGAGTTAAAAGCCTAAAGTCAATGATCCGAACGATCCAATCACTAGCTATGAAAAAATAAATTAGTCAGTGCATCAAAATCAACGGGAACATCAGATAGTTAAGATTCTCCCATCTGGATCTGCATACGTATGTGATGAATCACCACCATTTTCACTACAAGCTAGTTTTGTACTCCATCTAAGAAGCTTGTGGGGCCCAGCGACCACATACTTTTCTTTTCTACAACGGTAATTATTGAACCCATGAAGAAAGTTTCCAAGACACCCAATTGTCTCCTGCTCAATCTTCACCTTTCACGTGTAAGGTCATGATTGGAAATATACAACAAGTGGGTCTCACTGTAGATGGAGTAGTGTGTGGAAGTCATGCAAATTGGATGATTCTCTGTCCAACTGTGTGTAAGTCATATGACTAGGTGGGTCCCACGATGGCCCATCAAATGTAAACTATTGATGTATAGGAGGACGTGTTGAGGTCGAGCATCGTCTTCCTCAAAGGGATAACTGTTCTGAATTCAAGGAACTTTTCTAGACTCCTCACATAGAAAATTTGAATTTATGAGGAAAAAAATAAAAATAATTCTAATTTTAAATTCAAAATAATTTTATTGACGATGAAAAACGAGTTTACAACCTTGTAAATAATAACATAAACACTAAGAAGAAGTTTAGAATTAAACTACAAATAAAATTCTTAGAAATCGTGACTTACTATAAATAGTAAACTTCTTATTTATAGACGGTCATGATTTCCATTAGTGCACAGGGTTTTCAGCAAAAAATAGTGTGTTATTTGTCTCAACCGTGTGATTCTTGTAATTATTCTAACCATTTTCATGTTGCGCGCAACTCCTAAAGCCCAACATATAAAGAGATACTTAAACTAAAACTTATTAGTAATAAAAACAAAATTAAAACGGCAATTCAACTGTCGATCTGACAGTATTTCACAAATTTGGCGTACGCAACCCAGCGTAGCGGAGATGGGTGGCTAAAGTAGCTCGCCCTACCCAAAATCATATATGACACGTCGGATAACACATTTTGAATTGTGAGTTATATCCATTTGAAGTTCTGATGGTCCGGATCACCTTCGCCTTTGATAGGCCCGCGACCCACTCTACATCAACTATCATTAGGTACCCTCAAAATTAGATGGGCCACACCAGTCGGACAATCCTGACCACTCAGAGGAGTGTTGGGAAAGAAAATAGATGGTTATATATGGAAAGTAAGTCAACCAAAGTTCCTTTACTGTCTTCCAAAAGATGGTCCAATTATCCAAGGGTTAGAATTGTCCAATTTTCGAAATATGGTCCACCAAATGCAGACCCACATGATGGTCGATTTGGATCATGTACACGTTTAACGTGTACGGAAATCTGAGACACCATTCTGACTTCAACGGTTGCAAAAAGGCATCGACGGTGGGCCCCACTGACTCAATAAAGTTATATATATATCTATATATATATATATATATATATATATATATATATATATATATATATATATATATATATATATATATAAAAACTCTGATAAGTGGGGCCCACAGTTAATGCTATATTTTCAATACTGATAAGTGGGGCCCACAGTTAATGTTATATTTTTAATAATGATAAGTGGGGCCCACAGTTAGTGTTATATTTTCAATAATAATAAGTGGGCCGGGCCCATTGTTCCAGTAGAATTCTTCGTAAGGAGTCATGTGATCCTCTACGTATAGAATCCTCGGGATTTAGATATGTGCAAGTGGAGTTCATTATCAATTGATCCGAGACGTTGGGAAGATGGGAACTGTAGTGTGGACCATTCTTGAAAAATCTCCACAACGTACGGTGTAATCCTAACCCTTCAATCTCTGGGCAAAAAAGAAAACACTTCAACGGTCCACATTAATTAAAAAGGACAATGATCGGTGATCTAGGATCCTATAGTCTACGATAAACAACCATGCCTGGCATACCAACGGTCTGGTTCATAGATATATGGACCCTACATTTCACATAAAACCTGGGATTTTTGTGGAAATCTTTAAGACATTCATTTAAAAAAATAATAAAAAAATTCCATGGTCTATTTAATAAGTTGAATGGTTTGATATTTGCCAAGAGCATCCACATGCTAAGATCATCATGATGGATGACTAGGATCTTTCATACATGTTGCATGGTTTTAACATGATGATCTTTAATTTATATGTTAAAAACCACTTACCTTGGGTTAAAAAACAATGTCTTTGTGCATAAGGGTAGCCCTAGTGAAGCCCTTGGTCAGGTGATCAGAACAGTAGGGTTGGTAGGCTCCACCATGGATGATGGGTACACTTAAATCAATGAACCATGAGTCATGTGTCTGGTTTTGAGAGAACTAATCTTCATGATGGGTTTTTTTTTGACCCGTTGTCCTTTCGCAACTGGGATGCGCAAAGTCCTTTCGCAACTGGGATGCGGAAAGGAGTTTTCTAAAACTATAAAAAAGGGTCCCTAGGATTTTTTTACGCATGTTGAGTTGATGAGAAAAATACAAGAGGGCTATCAAAGGTGAGAGAGAGGGAGAAGGAGAGAGATGAAACTTATAGAAGGGAGGTTCTACTCGTGGAGGTTTTTCTACTTTGCAATTTATATCTCAGCGCTTCTATGTCCTCATAATCGGTTAGATCTCTTCGTTTTCTCTATTTCTCTTATTGTTTATCCACTCCTGCGTGAGTGAAGAAGATTGTAACGTTCTACTTCACAGTGGATTGTTGATCTGGACGAGGTCCCGTGGTTTTTTACCTCTTTGAGGGTTTTCTACGTAAAAATCTCTTGTGTGTTGTGTGATTGATGCTTTGATTTATTTCATTGCTTTATTATCCATAATTCTGGTTTGTTTCGGGAGGCTAGATCCAAAGGTTTTTGCAAGGCATCCCAACACTTCTCACTAGATGACATAAAAGACAGAAAGAAAAGAATTTTAAAAAAAACATTATTTCTTTATCAACACAGTTTCTAAATTCTCTCTCATATGTCACTACATCATTTCTCTATTTATAATCTATCGGAAGCATCACAACTCACACTTAAAAATATAAAAATCAACCTAAACTTAAAATAGAAACTTACCAAAAAAAACAAATAGCAGCTAATTCTAATTCTAGTTGTACCAATGCTTGGAAATCAGTTTGCTTTTTTTTTTTTTTTTTTTTTTAACACACGCGCACACACCCCCACACACTCATACCGTAGTGGGATTTCACCACCTATGGATACTCGAACCCTTGACTGGGTGTTGAAACTCCCAAGATTCTACCCCCTGTGAAAATCAGTTTGCTTGGATAGCTAACATTGATCAATCTTGTTTAGAATTTCTACAAGTTGACCCATCTCAAGATTACCAAATCTACATTTTACTCTTCCAATTTTATTTTTCAAAAAATAGGAATTGAAGACTCCCTCCAAAAAAGGAACTTACATGTACCATTTAAATGGTCACTTGAGGAATAGGATTGGAATCCTACATGTCGCGAACCTGAGGTTCCAGCCTCGGCATATTGCATGCCATGGGCAAAATTATATCAGTCAAAGGCAATCATCGGTGATTTTATTAAATTACTAAATAAGAAAATAATAACAACTATTTAAATCAGTATAAATATAAAAAACAAATTCAGTACATAGCTTGATGGTAGGGTAACTTGAATCTTTAAGAAAAGGTGAGGATTTAAATCTTACAATCCTAGACTTCCATTTTTTTACCATGAAAAGCAATCATTAAATGAGTGACTTGGTTTGGGCCATTCCTAAATTTGGCTGAGTTTTAGAACGACGGTCTCTTTATTTTTACCACTTTTTGTCAAATTTCACTAGCATGAAAATAACCTAAAGAGGTGTTCATACTTATTTTAGTGGAAGGATTGGTCCACATTGTTATTAACCCTCTTGGAAAAGTCTATTAATTTTTCCATATTATTTTAGTGCATGAGCTCAAAGTTGAAACATATCCTTAGGTTCAAGTGAACCACACCACAAGCGCTGATGAAAATTGAACACCTGCTATTGAAATTTATTTAGAAAGTTCTGGACCAAGTCATATTTGTGTTTTCTATTTATAATGTGGACATCGTTATTGTTGTTGTTTTCTGATAGTGTAGCCCACTTGAGTTTTGAATATGTTTATATTCTGAGCCCATGCCTTAAAATGAGGTGAAAAATAGATGGAGGCGTGGATAAAACATATGCATCACGGTGGGGCCCACAGACAATCCACACCAAGGTGTGGCTCCTCGTAGCACAATATGCGTCCATCAGGGAAGTCCCCAGCCTCTACTCCCACGTGCGACCACACGTGTTAACCCGGCATTTGCCTCCTCCTTGCCGATGCATAGCCCAAAAATCAGGTAGGCCAACTCAGCCAGTGGCTTACACGTGCAAAATCTATGGTCTCTCTTTTTATTTATTTATTTATTTTAAAATCCTCTGAAAAAGCTGTCAACGGTCCCTATTGCGTGGCCCGCGCGGATGTCCTATAAGTAGCCCATGAATATGTGCGTGCCAGCTTAGTCCCATCTACATGCCACCCATGTGCCATTCTGGCACACGTGTTTGAGATCCAAGGCATCCATTGGCCAGGTACGAACGCTTAGATAGGCAAATCTACTCTGATATTAGAAAATAAATTATTTCTTACAAAAATAGAGCTAAACATTTTCTGCCCTTCATCTGTTTCATAAACTTTAACTCAAATGAGAAGTAGAAATTCCAATTTTATTTTCTCTATGATGGGAATATACAGAGTGGGACTCATCTTTTGAATGGTTTGGATCTTGCACAAATGTATCATTTTGGCAATAACAAGTGATTGTACATGCGAGTGGCCTGCCCAAAATCCTTTACCGACATGTCAACGAGTAAAGAATATTTTCGTCATTCCATACAAATATCCTGCGCCCTGCTTATCTAAAGAGAACGCAAGAACGCGGAGCTTTGCTTCGCTCTGTCTCTCGTGAAACACGTGACGAAATCATTGGAAGAGTAACACGTGATAAATTAAAGCCACCGTACCGCAAATTTCACACGTGGAAGAGAATGGTGTATATATATATATATATATATATATATATATATATATATATATATATATATATATATATATATATGGGAAAAGGTACTATGTGCTCGATCGTAAGGCGGTCGTCCGTGAGGTCAAGCTGTGTGGGTCCCACTGTGATGCCTTTCGAAGATCCACACCGTCTACCAGATGCACGAGCCCAGGGTGGGCCCACACGGCCCAAAATCAGCCGTCCACGTAACTCGGGTGGGCCATACCATTGGAAAACATAAGTATACACGTAAAATAATGTAAAAACACTTGGTGGGCCCCACCTGAGTTGTGGATACCACCCGAAACTTGGTCTAAAATTACATCCAAGTGGGACACACATGATGGACAATGTTGATCATCAAAAAATGTCTCGAAAGGTCCCCACAAATGGTTTTGAATGTTTCAATGGTGCACGACCCCTCTCAACTTCTGTACGTGGTGTGGCCCACAAAAGTCACGGATTGACTTTATTTTCAGCCGTGTGGGCCCCCTATGGAATGGTGCATCTGACTGAAGGGGTAGATTTTCGAACGGCATCACGGTGGGGCCCACATCAGCTCGACCTCATGGACGACCGCTTTACGCTCGAGCGCATAGTACCTTTTCCCTATATATATATATATATATATATATATATATATATATATTGTAAACACTGAAAATCGGATCGGCGCCCACGTTGGTTAGATGTATTGTGGTGATGATGGCGGAGGTGATTAAGCTGATTTGTGATTGTTGGAGTCACCACCAGCCAATATTTCTCAGAATCCCGCGGTCGACTAGAACCCACGGAATAAGTAAGGTTGGAGAAATCCGAAGACTCCCCTACCTTAGATTGACTCCTGGTCTGCGATCTGGGATTCCGGGTAAGGGACCTCGGTTACAAAGAGAGAAGGTGTTAGGCACCCTCTCTGCCCGCACAAATGTACGGTCTCTACCTAGTGTGGTAAAATAATCTCAAGGGATGATGATGATGCTGAGGTCATGATGGAAATAGTCATATGTGGATTTCTGATGTAGCAAGATCCGAGATTTCGGCAGGCCACAGAGCATACGTCCGACAATGTTTCTAGAGGGCGGAGATGATGATGCTTATGCAAAGTGGTAAGAAAAATGGATTAGATTACTAGGAATTTCTGATGTGACAGGATCTGATGTACGGCAAGTCACAGAGCATACGTTCGCTAGAGATCTAGAGAAGCAGGGGGGGTTGAGAAGGGAGTAGATGTCATGATGAATGCTTGTAAGATGATGATCCTTGACTTGATTCTTGAGTAGGCTAAGACATAGACTGAACCATGATCAAATTAGGCTAAGTTAGATGGGTTGGAGAGGCTTGGAGGAGGGCTAAGAAAATCTGGACTTGGGAGACTTGGGAGCTCCTTCCCTCTCCCTCACTCTCTTCCTCTCCCTCTCTTTCTCTCTCACTCTCTCTCTCCCTCTCTCTCTTGGATGAGAAGGTTTTTTTTTCTTTTTCTTTGGTCTCCCCCCTCCTTTTAAAATGAAAGGGGAGAGGGCTATTTATAGCCTTCTCCAATGGTTTTTTGGTAAATAGAGGACAATAGGAGGGTAAATGCTGATGTGGCACATGGTGATTGGTGGAGAGGAGAGAGGCACCACGTGACGTGCTCTCATTGGCTAAAGGGACTGGTAAAACAGTAAATAGTGAGACTTGAAGGGGTAAATGCAAAGAAAAGTTGACTTTTGGACGCTGGGACAGCCGTCCACACGCGGGCCGCATGTGGCGGTACTCGGAGTGCCGCCGGCGGTAGTTAGATTGCCGCCGGCTGTAGTCAGACTACCGCCCGAGCGTGAGGGCTTTGTCTAGCGCGCGGGTTCGCACGGTGACTTCCTTTTGGGGCCTTTTGGTTAGAATGGATAAGTTTTGGCTTAGGTAAAGAGGTTCTGGTCAAGGTATAGGGTACAGGCGGGGGTCATGCGCGGGCTGAACGGCTTGGATCAAGGATTCGGGTCTTGGTCTGGAGATTTTTAAGGTTCTTGGGTGAGGGTTAGGTTTAAAGTGGGATTTGGGTTTGATTCAGGGTGTGATCATGGCTCTTAGCCTTCTTGAGAGGTCATCCTGGGTGGGGTGTCTACAAATGCCCCTCTTTGACCGAGGTTGCGAGCAACCGAAGGTCAAAGCAAGTGGACACCCCACCCTTCTGGTCAGAATGAAGGGTAGTGACTCAAATCTATTGCTTACCATTGTATCATTGTCAATCGACTATTTGGAAAAAGATGACTTGCACATATCACGAGGGTTGAGGAAAACGTTGTGATTGTCTCCTGCGCATTCGTCGCGGATTTACGGATCACTAATCACAACCTTTTCACATCGGATTGTTTACAGCATTGGAGGGTAAGTCTGAAAAGTAAGGGCCTCTGCGCATTTGTCGCGGCTTTACGAGGATTCTTGTACTGTTAAGTCTGTCGTTCCTTTGCTATGTAATCACCATAGGAGTGTTCGTTCCATTTGATCGTCAAAGTGGTTAGCTGCCCTGCGTGTTGGTGTGGCCGTACGGGGAATTCACTACGCCGACCTGGGCTCGATCAAATTTTGCGAACATCCCGGACTAGGTACGTGCAGGTAATCTGTTTGCCATGCAATCTGCTGAGTCTGACACTTTGGTTACAATGGATTGTCTTCACTTCGAGTTTGATTATTCTTTCAGAGATAGATCCACTCATCTTACTAGCATTTGTACGACTGCCCAGTTATAGAGATTTGGCCAATCGTACATATATCATGTATGGACTCGATCGTCCTTCGGGGAAACCGGAAGAGATTGGGTCTTATTTAACTGTTTGCACTGACCACAACTGGAGAACATGGAAGACTCCTCAGTGTACTGCGCGCCGCGTGCGTCCTTTAAAAATTATCCTCTTTGGAGCTAGGCTCCTTGAGGATTTTATTTGAAACTATTTTTAGATTTTTTACAAAATATCCGTTCGATCTCGCGGGTGGGCGTCGTCGTTCGGTTTTTATTTTCGCAAGTTAAGTAAACAGTTGTGTTGCCTCCACAGATGGATTGGTGGGGCTAACGTTTTTTTTTTTTGTAAAAAAGTCAGATGGCCTCCACTAATAAATCAATGGGGCTAATGATTTTTATTTGCGAAAAGTCAGATGGCCTCCACTAATAAATCCATGGGGCTACCGTTTTAAGAAGAAGCAAACCCTTTGGGCCTATACTTACTGGGGATTTATTTTAGAGTTACCTAGTAATTCCTGAAGATTTTGAGATTTTTTTTTAGAGGTTTTGCTAGAATTTTTGAAAACTTTGGAGATTTTTTGGAATTTTTGGGATTTTTTTTTTTTGGATTTTTTGAGATTTTTGGGATTTTTTTTTTTTTTTTTGTTTTTTTTTGTTTTGGATTTATTGGGAATTTTTAGGATTTTTTGGGAATTTTGGGATTTATTAGCAATTTTTGGGATTTTTTTTTTTTGTCTTTTTTTTTTTTGAAATTTTTTTTTAAAACTAAAGTTTATTTCTGCAATTCTCTAGGGCCTTTTTTGGGAGTTTCAGAGAAACAGAGGTTTATTTTTAAAATTTTTGGAGACTTTTTGGGGGTTTAGAAGAAACAGAGGTTTATTTTTAGAATTTTTTGGGCTTTGTCCACTGGTCCAAAGGAAGGACTGGTTAATAGCAATGGTGTGGGGGACAGCCTGCTGCCGGATGTGACAAGCTGTCGGCGGCGACAGTCGGACTGCCGCCCGCGGTAGTCCGGATACCGCCGGTCCGTCGAATGAACCGCTGGTCGGTCCCTGTGCGCTGGTCCGTCCGGTGCAGCGTCTCTCCTTATTTGAATCTTGTATTCAATCGCCCAGGGACGCATTTGCTGTCCCTGGAGCTTATTTCGGGTGATTTCTGGACCTTCATTTTTTTAAATTTCAGGTAATCTTGGTCGTTGGCTTCTCCCTGGACCTTCAGTGGGCCATCCTCCTAAGGAGCTCTCTGCTGGGTTGCACTTCTTTTATGGATTTCGGGAAGGCCATGTTTAGGACCGTTGATCAGTTTTGATGTAATCTTGACTTCTGGATCTTGCAGGATTTTGCATCTTTTTTTTTTTTTATTATTTTCTCCTCTTTTTCTTTTTGGTCAAGTTTCATTTGGATATGTATATATTTTTTATTTTTTGTTTGTTTTTTTTTTTTTTGCTAGAGTGGGGTGTGATAAGAAAGGGGCCCCACCCTTTTATTTAATCTAATCCCCTTTTTTTGTTTTTTTTTGGGCGATTTGGACCGTCGGATGGATGGATGGATGATGGGGACCTTTGAATGAACAGATGATCTGGACCATTGGATGAATGATCTAGACCATGTATGGATGGATGGATGAATGATTTGGACCATGTATGGATGGATGGATGAATGATCTGGACCATTGGATGAATGATCTGGACCATGTATGGATGGATGGATGATCCGGACCATTGGATGAACGGATGATCTGGACCATCAGATGAATGGATGATGATTGGGACCTATTGGATGAATGATCTGGACCATGTATGGACAGATGGATGAATGATCTGGACCATGTATGGATGGATGGATGATCCGGACCATTGGATGAATGATCTGGACCATTGGATGGATGATCTAGACCATTAAATGAATGATCTAGACCATGTATGGATTTGCTGAAACGGCCCCCCCTTTTTTTGTTTTGAAACGGGCCTTGACCTTTGAGTGGGCCTTTGATTTTGAAGTGGTTTTATGGCAATGGGCTTTGGGAAGGGTTTAGGCCTTGGAATGGGTTGTTTTGGAAAATGGACTCTGAAGGTGGGTTTGTTGACATGGGCTTTCGAGATGGGCATCTTATCATGGACTTTTTCTTCTTTTTTTTTTTAAATTGGCCTTTTGAGACTGTCCTTGAAAGTGGGCTTTTTGAAATGAACCTTTTGAAATATGGGCTTGACATGGAAACTTACTTGTAGATTTTGCCTGTGCAGCATGCCCCGTCGAGGTAGGAATGAGGCTGGTCCGTCTCATCATTCGACCGACCCGTGTTACGTGCCGCGGGAGGGTCGGCACCTTTCAGATATAGCCTGAGAGGGCGGTGCGCCTGCGATTCTCAGAGGGCGTGGGGTTAGGACGCACTAGCCTGACTGGTTTCATGATCCTCAGCCCTTATTCTTTGAAGTTATGGAGCGTACCCCTTTTGCACATCTGTTTCGGGTCCGTCTGAGCAAGACGAACATGTCGCTCTTATCTGCCTTGGCCGAGCGATGGCACCCTGAGACATATATATTTCAGTTGCCCTTTGGAGAGTGGGGCATCACCCCATATGACATATATATGCAGCTGGGTCTTAGATATGATGGCGGATCTGTGCCCTTTGAGGAGGATCTTCCAGTACCCACTGAGGATGACTGGATGGAGCTATTAGGGATGATGCCAGATGCCACAGAATTTTCAGGTTACCGATTTAAACTTTTGTGGCTATCTTCGAATTTCGCCAGATGCATCCCTGAGACTGAGGCTGCAGCCATAATAAAAGCTCGGGCCCTGATTTTATATACCATGGGAGCGATGATCTTCTGTCATGGGAACGAACTGGTGAGTTCCCGTCTATTGTCACTTGTGGCAGACATCACCTTTCCCATGCCGCACAACTAGAATGCAGCCCTCTTGGCGCATTTGTACGAACGGCTGGACAAGGCCAGCTGCTGCTCAGCCGCTTCTTGACTGGTTTTTACCCAGTCATTGAGGTATTTTCTTGAGATCCTTTCTGTAGTATTCTCCTTGGGGATGATCTGGTGTGCCTTCTCTTAATTTTGGTATGGCGCAGGTCTGTTTCTTTGACCACTTTCCTCACCTGGCGCCTACTTTGATTAATCATTCGCCTCCATTCCCGCGCATGATGCTGTGGTACAAGGATAACCGCAGCCGTACGCGTTTGTTTTCTGATCTTGCTTGGAGGTCGAATATCAATGCCCTCGTTCCTGATGATGTGAGTGGTTTGTCTTGCTTTATATTGCCCATATGTTGTTTTCTGCGTATCTGCCAATCTTCAACCTTTCTCCCTTTTGCAGTTTCACACTCGGCCATATCTCCAGTCGAATGCAGCTTTTACTCCTGGAGCTCAGGAGGCTTTTTAGGCCTCTCGACGACGTCGCATCCTGGAGGATCCACGGGTGACAAAATGGTATCTGGGAGAGAGACTTTTTTGGCAACTGACTGGCAGCCCTTTGGTCCCGCTTAGTCCGCCATCCGGACCATCTGATTGGAGATCTGTGCCACAGAGAGAGCTGACTGCTGCTTTGGAGGGCTACGAAGCTAGCGCCTTTGTTGACCCGGATAGAGAGTAAAACTCTTGGAGCGAGCAGTACGGCTTTGGTCCGATTCTTCAGCCTGGCTATGCTCCTGGTGGCGGCGCCCACTTTGCTGGAGGAGGGATCTTGGGACCTCATTTTCATTGCAAAGATAGAGATACTTATTTTCCGGATGACGACTAGTTTATTGTATCATGAGACTAACTGTATAATCTCCCACATTTGATATGAAATTTTAGTTTGTTCAGCATTGTCTTCTTCTCTCACAGTCGCTTTTATCCAATCGGACATGTAGGAGCACATTACTTGTTCCCTACCCTCTAAAGCGGATCTAACCTAAATTATTCTCGAAACTCGGCCAGGGCGGTAGTCGGACTACCTTCGGCGGTAATCGGACTACCGCTCGTTGACATTTGCCTGTTCTGCCTGTTCTGTCAGGTGTCGCAACGATTCAGTGATGACACTTCTGTTATGAAACGACACCCCGAGTACCGCTAGCGGTAATCCGATTACCGCCTCCGTTGATCTTTTTCTTCCAGCAAGCCCTGTTCTTCCCTGCTCATTCTCTTTGTCTCCCTTTTGATATTCTCGTCCGTCCTCTTCTTTGATCATTCATTTTGTCCTTACTTCCTCCATTTTGTCCCTTCTTCTTTGTCTCATTCTTCCTTTGTTTCTTTCTCTCTCTTTTTTTTTGGATTCATCATGGCCAATCATGATGATGGGTTAGGTCGGTTTATTGATGGTGAAAAGGTCGGTGGCTCCATAAATGACAAAGAGTTTATGGGTGGATTGATGGGGGTAGATGGAGAGGTGATGGGCCCTCTTGAAGAAGTGAATGCCATTTATGGCTTGGATCCTTTTCCCACCGATGGACTGATGGGGTTGGATGGTTTTGATGGGCCACCAGGATTTGCAGATGTCACGATGATGAGGATGGATGGTTTAGAGGGTGGGGATAGCTTGATGGTGGCGACCGAAGGTGCGGGTGATGGAGAGATAGTCATGGATATTTTGGATGCTAGTATGATGATGGATGGTATGGGAGGTATGGATGGTATGGATCAGATTTGGGTGGGTGACAGTCCTCCTCTTGACGCTTTAGATGGCTTGGATCTGGTAGACGATGGACTTCCGATGGACGGCCTGAGTCAGATTTTTGGTACAGATTTTGAGGCGGTGATGGGACAGTCAGCTCCTGTCGGGGTGCAAGATGTAGCTCCTATCTGTCACTGGGATGCTCCAGACGTTGCAGCTCTTAGGGCTTCTTTATTTCAGACGCCTCCTGACGTAGCAGTTGTCGGGGATTCAGGTCCTCCTATTGAGGCTTTCCAGGATACACTGCGTGACGCGATGGGCGCGTCTGGCTTTTTTCGTCACCACGAGATCGACCTTTTAGACGAGGGTATGCCCATTTTTTATGACTTATTGGTGGATCAAGGGGTTTAGATTGTTGAGGGCGTGCCCGTTCGGACTTGTCGACTTCAGCCGCGTGGCACCTGTTCTGAGCGGTTGCATGTCTGGATTGACAGCTTGACCGAGTCTGAGATCTTCGAGTTGGACTCTTTGGGCTTTCGAGAGGTTCTTCAGTTTCACCGGGTTCGCCTAGACTGACGATTCTGAGTGCGGAGCTGTATGACTGGGTACCGTCCCTGAACCTGTTTTCCTTTAATGATCTGGAGTTGGGCCCATCGTTGGAGGAGTTTGCGCGTTTGTCTGGCTTTCTCCTGACTCGGGAGCCGTACATTCCCTCGTCTGAACCGGTTCGTCCTTCTGACCTAATCTCCTGGTTCGGATTTCTTGTTGCTCTTCCTACTGCAGCAGGTGGAGTTGGTGAGCTTTCCCTAGAGGTCTTATACGATCGCTGCTCTACTGACCCTGAGAGACCTGGATCTGATCGTCAGCTTCAATGCCTGAATGCACTAATATTTTGTACTTTGGCTGAGCTGCTCTTTTCAGGATGGAGACAGTTGTCATTGGGAGCTTTGTTGGATGTCTTTCGTCGAGTATTACATCGTAGGAGCATTATTTCCGTAGTACTGGCGGAGCTTTTCCTGGGGCTGAGCGAGTGTTCATTGGGACGGACCCGTATCCTTCGGGGTTGTTGCTCGTTTCTTCAGGTACTTTCTGCTCTTTTGCCTTTTTCTCATTTTTTTTTTAGAATTTGAGCTTGATTTAATCTTTTCCCAGGTATGGTTATGGGAACACTTGTACATGACCCCTATGCTTGTATTTCCCGATTCCCACCATGATGACGTGTTACGCTTGCTACTTGACGACCTTCCGCGTGGTGCTGAGGCCACTGAGTCACTGTATCGTCGTATGCTTTCTCAGCTCCGAGGGTGGGAGATTAGCTGGGAGGCCACTTGGCTTTGTCGAGCACCTCTGATCTGTAGCTCTGCTCGTGCTCCTTTGCTATTGCTTGGCCTTCGGGGATACTGCTCCTATCATCCTGTATGATTCCTTCGTCAGTTTGGTTTCTGGCAGGATATTCCGGAGTTCGCCTTTTCTAGATTTGGGCATTCTTCTCTTCCGTCTGATTTGACATCCTTATATAGGCGAATTTGGGTTTCCTGGCAGGGTTCTTTAGATGCGACAGCTCTAGGTCTTAAGTCTTGGGCTACGCCTATGGCGACGGTACCATACCAGCGATGGGTAGCAGAGCAGTCGTTGTATCGTCAGGTCCCGGGCTGGCATTTAGCGGATGAGACCGCTGATCAGGATATGGTGGGTGACACTGCTTCGTCTTCCTCCTGTGTAATCGATTCTTTTGAGGCCTTCGAGGAGCGGCCTTTCATTGATCCTTCCTTTCTGCTAGCCACGCATGGCCACCTGATTAGTGAGATTGTTGTACTTCGCTACTTGTGTGAGGACATGGCCCGCCGACTAGCCGTAGGGAGGCGGTATGATGAGAGCATGCTTGTGGCACATCGTCTGGATAAGGATGAGATCTTCTACCTGTGCATGGAGATAGAGAGGCTCAGGGAGAGATTGTTGATATATGAGAAGTAGGAGCTTACCTGTAATCTCTGTTGTTGACTGTTTATTTGGTATGCATAGAGAATTTTTGCTTCTGAAATATAAAAAGGGAAAGCAGTGTACTTGCAAAAAAAAATTTTTTTAGAATGAAATATTTTGTTCGTGCCATGTTTGCTTATATTTGGATTTGTACTTTGGATGATTGGGATCAGAATCTTGGGCTCAGCCCACGTTGTGTACAATATTCTAGACTGTGTTTCTTGGGGTCTTGGTTCCCTGAGACGGTGTCCGGGATTGCATCCCCTGGATTTGAACAGCGTCTGATAGAGTATTGATCTAAAGTTGATCATTCTTTGTATCTTATTGTGACGTTTGTTGCCTTGGCTTCTTCTGTTCCTGCACTTTTATTTTATTTTTCATTTCTTGCCATTTTACCCGTAGCGCCCTTTTAGGTTTTCAGTACGTCCGGCTCTTCCTGTCATTTTCGCCCGAAGCGTCCTCTCAGATTTTCACTACGTCCCGGGTTTTTGATCTTGCCTGCCCCTTGGCAGCTTGTGCTATTTTTACCCTTGGCGCCCTTTCAGGTTTTCACCAAGTCCGCTATATGCCCGCTGTTTTTACTCGAGCCGCCTTTTCAGGTTTTCAACTCGCCCCTTTTGCTTAGGCATGCCTTTATTCTCTTTTTTTTTTTTTAGTTTTGTCGGAGTGCTAGGAGTGACGGGGGAACTTCCTTCATAGCCGGCCGATTGGCTACCCGCCTGTCCTTGTCTTTAAGCATAATCGTAAGCTGCTTGAAATTATTTGGGGATACAGGATAGATTACTAGGGATGCGGGATGGATTTCTTCATTTTTTTCTTGGTCTTCTTAATGAGGTTTTTTTTTGTCTTTTCCTTTCTTTTCCTTTTTTCTTCCTTTTTGTTTTGTTTTCTTTCTCTCTCTTTTTTTTCTTCTTTTTTTTTTTTTGGGGACATGATGGGTGTTCCTGGAAGGGGTAATTGGTGGATATATATAGTTTTATTTTTGGTAGGGAGGTGAGAGATGCAGCCTTTCGATTGTAATCGTTAACAAGGTTAGGTAGGGTTACCCGTGATAGATTTTCACGTTGTCGGCGTTGATGGGCTAGGGAAGATCATCGCCTTTCAGATTGGTGAGCCGAAGAGCACCTCCTGAGAGTACTTCCAGGATGATCAGCGGTCCGTCCCACGAGGGTTTAAATTTTCCTCTGGGATCTGGTAAGTGCGGCGGCAGGATACGTTTCATGACCATGTCATTGACATTAAAACTTCTCTTCCGGACTCTCTTGTTGTAAGCCCGAGCAATCCTTCTTTGATAGCACTGGGAGTGGCTTAGTGCCCACATGCGCTTTTCATCTGCCAGATGCAGCTGATCGTATCTTGCTTGTTGCCACTCGCCTTACTTGACTTCACTTTCCAGTAGTATCCGTAGTGAAGGGATTTCAATTTCGACTGGTAGTACTGCTTCCATTCCGTAAACGAGCTCATATGGAGTTGCGCCTGTAGCAGACTGTACAGACATGCGATAAGCCCAGAATGCACAAGGAAGCATTTCTGACCAGTCACGATATGTCTTCACCATCTTTTCCAGTATGCGGATGATAGTCTTGTTTGCAGCTTCCACCCCACCATTCATTTGAGGACGGTAGGGGCTTGACCGATGGCGTTGAATTTTAAACTTGTCGAGGAAATCGCCCATCCTTTTATTGACGAATGGAGTTCCATTGTCAGTGATAATGGCCTGAGGGACCCCATATCGGCTAATGAGGTTGTTCTTTATGAATTTGACCACATGAGATGCTACGACGGTGGTATAGGATGCTGCTTCTATCCATTTAGTGAAGTAGACTACTGCCACCAGGATGTATTCATGCCCGTTTGAAGCTTTAGGGCTGATCTTACCTATGATGTCGAGTCCCCATACAGAGAAGGGCCATGGTGCTGTCAAGTTGTAGAGTTCGGAGGCAGGCACATGGATCTGGCTCGCGTGCTCCTGACACTTGAAGCATCTCCTGACGTGCTTGCAGCAATCTGTCTCCATTGTAAGCCAGTAGTAGCCGAGTCGTAGGATCTTCTTTGCCATCATGTATTCATTCATATGTGGGCCGCATAGTCTTTCATGGATTTCTGACATGATCTGGGCTGCCTCTGTCTCATCCACACAGCGGAAAAGGACTTGATTGAAGGATCGCTTGTAGAGGATGCCCCCAGTGATCACGAACTGAGCTGCTAGTCTTTGTATTGTGCGTCGATCAGTCAGAGCTGCTCCTTCCGTGTACTTCTGATGTTCGAGGTATTTTTTTATGTCTGTGTACCATGGCTGATTATTTGGGGCAGGCTCAGGTTCTTCGATTTATAGGTAGAATGCAGGTTCCTTCTGGAGTTCGACAGTGAATTCCCATTCAGCAACCCCTCTTGGGATTTCCAACATTGAAGCGAGGGTAGCTAGAGCATCCGCAAACTGATTTTTGACCCGAGGCATGTAAGAGAATGTGATCTCCTTGAACTCCTTGATCAAATTTTCCAGATAGACATGATAAGGAATCAGTTTCTCATCCTTGGTCTTCCAATCGCCATTTATATGACTGATGATGAGTTGCGAATCTCCGAAGACTCGTAACTTTTTTTACGTTGAGGATGATGACTTCTCTTAGACCGGCGATGCATGCCTCATATTCGGCTACATTGTTGGTGCACTGAAATGCTAGTCTTCTAGATATAGGAACTGGGACGTCTTCGGAGGAGTAGAGTATGGCGCCTACTCCATTCCCTTTCGAGTTTGCAGCTCCGTCGAAGAAGAGTGTCCACTCTCCTGCCTTTCTTTCCTCTTCTTCCTCAGTCTGGAGGATCTCTTCGTCAGGGAAGAAGGTCTTCAGGGGTTGGTAGTTAGGCAAGGAGTGTGCTGCTAAGTGATCAGCCAGTGCTTGCCCCTTGATTGCCTTCTGGGTGACATATGTGATGTCAAACTCAGAAAGCAGTAACTGCCATTTTGCGATTCTGCCCGTTAGTGCCGGTTTTTCGAACAAGTACTTCAACGGGTCCATGCGAGCGAGCAGAAGTATCGGGTGAGCGATCATGTACTGCCTTAGCCGTTGTGTTGCCCAGACTAGGGCGAGGCACATCTTTTCTAAGCTGGAATATTTGGCTTCGTAATTTGGAAACCGTCGGCTTAGATAGTAGATCGCTTGCTCCTTTCTTTCCGTATTGTCGTGTTGGCCGAGGATGCATCCGATTGCTTCCGCTGCGACAGAGATATACAGCAGAAGTGGCCTACCTGGAGTAGGCGGCACGAGCACTGGAGGATTTAGCAAGTATCTTTTGATCTTATCGAAGGCCGCTTGGCAGTCGTCATTCCATTCTTTTGGAGAGTTCTTTCGTAACAGCTTGAATATGGGTTCACAGACCGGAGTGAGTTGTGCAATAAATCGGCTGATATATTGGATTCGCCCAAGGAAGCCTCGAATTTCTTTCTCAGTCTTAGGCGGTGGCATCTCGATGATCGCTTTGGTTTTGGTCTCATCTACCCTGATACCGTCTTCGCTAATAATGAAGCCTAACAGTTTGCCTCCGGTCGCACCGAAGACATATTTTTGCGGATTGAGGCGGAGCTTAAACTTTTCTAGTCGATCGAAGAGCTTCTTGAGATCATTGAAATGTCCTTCAATTGTGCAAGACTTGATGATCATGTCGTCCACGTAAACTTCCATCTCCTTGTTTATCATGTCATGGAACAAGGCAGTCATGGCTCGCTGATACGTAGCTCCCGCATTCTTTAGCCCGAAAGGCATAACCCAATAACAGAAAGTTCCCCATGGTGTGATGAAGGAAGTCTTCTCTCGATCTTCGATGGCCATCTTAATCTGATTGTAGCCCGAGAAGCCATCCATGAAGGAGAAGATCTTGTGCCCAGTAGTATTATCTACCAGTGTGTCGATGTGAGGCAGAGGGAAGTTGTCTTTAGGGCTTGCTTTGTTGAGGTCTCTGAAGTCGATGCACATTCTGACTTTCCTGTCTTTCTTTGGAACTGGTACGATATTTGCGAGCCATTCCGGGTAGTTGGAGACCACCAAGAACCCCACGTTGTATTGCTTGATGACTTCATCACGAATTTTCAGGGCCCATTCTGGCTTCATTCTTCGCAATTTTTGCTTGACTGGTTTCATGTCCGGCTTTGTTGGTAAATGATGCACCACCAAGTCTTCATCGAGCCCTGGCATGTCCTCGTAGGAGAAGGCAAAGTTGGACAACCTCGGTTTCAAAAACTCCATCATCCTCTGCTTGTATTCCGGGGGAAGCGATTTCCCGATGTGTACCTCCCTGGGGGATTTTGCTGACCCTAAATTCACAATTTCGAAGTCGTCTGCCACAACATTAGCCTTTGTTTCAAATTTTTTGAGGGAATCCTCGAATTCAAGAGCGGTATCATCATTTCCCCCATCCGGGACTTCATCCAAACCCATGAGTTCGAAGTCCAATTCTAGATCGAAATCATATGAGTCGACCTCAAACTCGTGCTTGCCATGAGAAATGCTTGGCACAGTGATTTTTGAAAAATTTTCTATTATTTTTGTATTTTGGAAGTTTTTTGATGTTTTGTGATGTTGAGGAATATGCGGTGTTTTTGTATTTTTGAAAATATATGATGTTTTTGTATTTGGAAGATTTTTTATTTTTTTTGTGTCGCCAAGATATCCTGAACAGGACGGTGTTGCAAACCATGATTGGTCTTGTCCTGGTTTGGGATACCAATTGCTATTTACATTGACATTTTTTTTAAAGCCAGTGCTAGCGAATGGTTTGTCGGCTGATTGGATCGTTAGGGGGATGGCTGACCATCCTGGCTTTTTTCCCATTTCGATCTCGCTGACCTACTTTGTCTGTTCCTGTGAGTCACCTGTCTTGATGACCATGATGTTTGTTAGGCTGGGCTCAGAGTCAGAATCTGATTCGAGCTCTGCGCCCAGAAGTTGAAGTTCCTCTTGTTCCTCGGATTCTTGGGACGGGATTCGGACATCCGTCCAATCTAGAGCAGGCCACTTACCTTTGTCAACCCAATGGGTGGGCTGCTTCTGCCCTTTGTATTGCTGAGTTGATGGTGGGGATGTGTTCCCCTGACTGTGAATGAGTGTCTCCCTGTTATGGCCTATATTGCCTGCAAGGGGTATTCCCGATTTTGGGTCACTTGTGGGCGGACCTGTTTCCATGCCCCTAGTCTCATGTGATGAATCTGGGGGTTCTGCCCCTGGCCTCGTGTGTTCTTTTGGTGTCCTGAGGATCCGATCCCACCCTATTGGCGGCCAGATGGACTCCTGGCTAGCCTGTTCTGCGAGTCTAAGTGCTTGGAGTTGGTCCTCAAGAGACACCATTTTGCCCTCATAAACTGTCCCAACTTTGACAAACTCGATGGGTGTGCATTTAAATAGTTGACCCCTTTTTGGTCCTTCAACCTGATCTTCCGGTGTCGGCTGATATCCCAGTTCTTGTCTCTGTACATTGGCAGGTGTTGGTTTCACTATCATACCTTTTTCATAGAACTCGGTACGGTAATTTAGGATCAATCGCTCAGCAGGGGGAATGACGTATTCAGCAGCTAGAGGGCGAGGGTTGGCGATTGCATTCAGATTTTCAAATTCAAAACTGTGATATGGAATGTCGCCTTCTGTATGCTGAACGTCAATCACTGGGATGTCAGTTTCTGGGATACTGACCGTCACCGGGAGGATGGTTTCTGGCTCAGCCAGTACTAAAATGATTCGATTTCCTGAAGGGAATTTAACCCTTTGGTGGAGGGTAGATGGGATGGCTCCAACAGCATGGAGCCATGGCCGCCCCAAGAGAAGGTTAAATGAGGCAGGGATATCGATGACCTGGAATGTGACAAGGGTCATGTCTGGTCCAATTTGTAATTCTAAATCAATTTCCGCCTTAACTTACCTTCGGGAATTATCGAAGGCTCTGACACTCATGGTACTGGGTTTGAAGGAAGACGGTTCTATCCCTAATCGTTCAACAGTCCTTAAAGGGCAAACGTTGAGACTGGATCCGTTATCAATGAGCACAAGTGAGATCTTGAAATTCTTGTAGAGGGCTACTATGTTTAGTGAGCGCCTGTGCTCACGATCCTCAGGTGGTAGCTCATCGTCAGAGAAGGTGATGGCTCGTGGTGCGAGAAGTTGACCAATCATACTTGCCACCATTTCGAGGGGTACGTCGGGAGAGATATGGGCATCATTCAAGGTCCTCGCGAAGATTTCTCGATGTGACCTTGACGTGCATAGGAGTTCCCAGATGGATATTTGTGCGGGAATGGTTTTGAGTTGAGCCGCTATATCATAGGCAGCGTCAGTCTTGCTAGTGGTTCCTGACAAAATTCCTCGGGTTTCTTTTGGGTTCTGACTATCTCTCCTGAGGTATCTCCCATTGTTACCCACTTCATCGCATTCTGGGTAGTGCCACGGGATTGCTTTCGAGTTATAGGAAGGAACCGCTCTTCCTTCCAAGTATACCAATGGTTCTTGAGGCTGAGAGGTCATTGCTGGAACAGTTTGTGGTAGGCTCAGTGATGTCTCCTGAGGTGCCACCAAGTTTTGATTAGTTTTGGCCATGGATTTTTCTTCTCTCCTTTGATGTAGGGGAGGGATCCTCTGGGCATGTGCTAATTGGTGAGGCATCAGGAATTGCGGGGCCTGAACTGAGGGTGCCCCTTGCAAGGCTGGCAGGATTAGGTCAGGGAGACCTATCGGGAGAACAACGGGTTGAGAATTCGACCCTTTTGGATGTACTGGGGATGAAGTTGAATGTGCCCCTTGAGAGGCGAGATGCTGAGAGTGTGACCTATTGGGTCCTGCTTCCAAAGTCACGAGAGACTGAAATGCTGGCGCTGCTTCAAGAAATATGAGAGGTTGAGCAGTTGGTGCTGCTTCAAGGAACACCTGTGGTCCAGGCGATGGCGCTTGCGGGTATCCCCATGTCCGATTTGCTGTATTGGGCATGATTGCTTGGATGGAATGATGTGAAGAGGAGTATGTAGGTTGCCCTCCAATATGATTGATGGTAGAGGTGCTGGATGTGCTGGGTCCTGCTTGATGTGATGGCAGGGGATTTTGGAGAATGTTGGCTTGAGGTGTATTGTTGGCCTGTGGAGTGATCGCAATCTCTGGCTTTCGATCAAATCTTGGACCGCATGTTTCAAAGCGAAGCAGCGATCCGTTAAATGGCCAGGAGCCTGGTGATATGCGCAATACTGGTTTTCATTGTAATTGGAAGGTAAGGGATTAGGTGGAAGTCGAGGTTGGAGGGGTGTTAACAGTTGCTTTTGTATGAGCATTGTCAGCACTTGGCTGTATGATTGTGCTAACGGAGTGAACTTCCTCCCTAACATTCCCTGCTTGTATGGACCTTGCGTATTTTCCTAAGTCATTCTTTGTTGTTGTTGAGACGGTTGTGCACGATATCCCCTATTTGGGTTCTTTGGGGTTAGTACCGCTATTTGGCTGTGGCTCTGGTTGTGGAGCATACTGGTTGCCTTGAGTGTTAGCGATGATGTTGTTAATTTCGGTAGTACGCTGCGTGGGAGCGGCGCTGTTTCCATTCCCATATCCAACAGGTTTCCCCTCGACTTTATTTCTTTTGATTGAGGGGGTCTGATGTGGCCATGGAGAAATGGTTCCAGCCCTGATCCTGGCTTCTACTTGTTCTCTAGCTCGGATGAGCTGAGAGAAGTTCACGTAGGGGCATGAGATCAGATATCCTGAAATGCTGGGGTTTGCTGAATGTACGATCAGGGATATTTGTTCCTCATCGTCGATGGGATTTCTCATTCGAGCCGCCATGGCTCGCCATCACCCTACATATGCTGATAAAGACTCATCGTTTTTTTGCCTCAGGACAGCCAAGTCAGCTCTCCTTGGAGCCATGTTCAAGTTGTATGAGAACCTGTCAATGAATGCTTGGGAAAGCTTTTCCCAGGTTCTGATTTGGTGGCTATCTAGTGAGGTGTACCAATCCAAAGTGTCACCCTTAAGGGATTTCTGGAAAAGCCGTATTAAGGCTCCATCATTCCTTGCCATCGCATTGAGCTCCCCACAAAATGCTTTTAGATGTGCTGTGGGGCACCCACTACCGTCATACCTTTTGAACTTTGGTACCTCGAAATTTGGAGGTACCCGTGCGTTTGGGAAGGGACAGAGGTCCCTAAACTTGGTGGATGGATGATCCACACCTTATTGTCTCTGGAGTTGATTTTGCACTATTTGTAACTGCTCTCGTAATTCCTCAATTTTCGACTTACTTTGTTGCGGGTATCTTGCCCCTTGCTGTAGGGCTTGTGCTGCTTCTTCTTCATATGGATCGAGAATGGAGGTTTGATGGAAAGACGGTGGACTCCCGGTGGCGGGAGGTAGCTGGAATTGAACACCACTCCCTTTCGGAGGAGGGTGGGACATTCGAAAATGGCTCCCGCCTGGGGTATCTGCCATCTCTGGAATGTTACTCCCGTTAGGGGGAGTGAGCTGGACTCGAAACTGGCCCCCTTCATGGGCATCCGCCAGTTCTTGTCTATGATTTACATGTACTGTAACCGGATTGTTGTGATGTGTTGAGTAGAGATGTGGGGGAGGGTTGCTCCCGATTGCTTGCTGTTATTGATCTTGTGCTGATTCTTCTGGGAGATGGAGCACAGGATTTGCTGGAGGAATGAGAGAGAAGGCAAAAGGAGTCTGAGGGAGCGAGCTGTTCTACACACTAGGCTGGGTCATCTGCGTATTTGGTGTGGCACTTGGCACCAGGCGAAGCAGTAACTCTTGCATTGTTCGAAGTAGTAGCTCTTGTGTGGCGACATTAGTTGACAAATCTGTCGGAGCTATTGGTAAGGGTGCGGGTGTAGGTATGGGTGCGGGTGCGGGTGCGGGTGCAGGTGCGGATATTTCTGGAGCTGGTTGGGGTGCAGGCTCTTCTTCATGGGTTGCTTGAGAAGTCATGGCTGCGCGGGATCGAGTGGTCATGGTTCGAATCTTTGCCCAAGCAAGTGTAAGCCAAAGATGTTTTTAGTTTTGTATGAATGCGGTGATGAATGTCCCTTGAGATTGGTATACCACACGTTGTCGAGTCGGGTCTCAGCTAGTGTGTTCTAGACAATTCCCCAGTGGAGTTGCCATTCTGTAGACACTGAAAATCGGATCGGTGCCCACGTTGGTTAAATGTATTGTGGTGATGATGGCGAAGGTGATTAAGCTGATTTGTGATTGTTGGAGTCGCCACTAGCCAATATTACTCAGAATCCCGCGGTCGGCTAGAACCCACGTAATACGTAAGGTTGGAGAAATTCGAAGACTCCCCTACCTTAGATTGACTCCTGGTCTGCGATCTGGGATTCCGGGTAAGGGACCTTGGTTACAAAGAGGGAAGATGTTAGGCACCCTCTCTGCCCGCACAAATGTACGGTCTTTACCTAGTATGGTAAAATAATCTCAAGGGATGATGATGATGCTGAGGTCATGATGGGACTAGTCATATGTGGATTTCTGATGTAGCAAGATCCGAAATTTCGGCAGGCCACAGAGCATACGTCCGACAATGTTTCTAGAGGACGGAGATGATGATGCTTATGCAAAGTGGTAAGAAAAATGGATTAGATTACTAGGAATTTCTGATGTAACAGGATCCGATGTACGGCAAGTCACAGAGCATACGTTCACTAGATATCTAGAGAAGCAGGGGGGTTGAGAAGGGAGTAGATGTCATGATGAATGCTTGTAAGATGATGGATCCTTGGCTTGATTCTTGAGTAGGCTAAGACATAGACTGAACCATGATCAAACTGGGCTAAGTTAGATGGGTTGGAGAGGCTTGGAGGAGGGCTAGGGGATGGCTAAGAAAATCTGGACTTGGGAGACTTGGGAGCTCCTTCCCTCTCCCTCACTCTCTTCCTCTCCCTCTCTTTCTCTCTCTCACTCTCTCTCTCTCTCTCTCCCTCTCTCTCTTGGATGAGAAGGTTTTTTTTTTTTTTTTTTCTTTGGTCTCTCCCCTCCTTTTAAAATGAAAGGGGAGAGGGCTATTTATAGCCTTCTCCAATGGTTTTTTGGTAAATAGAGGACAATAGAAGGGTAAATGTTGATGTGGCACATGGTGATTGGTGGAGAGGAGAGAGGCGCCACGT
Source organism: Magnolia changhungtana (assembly GCA_030180095.1). Classification (NCBI taxonomy): domain Eukaryota; kingdom Viridiplantae; phylum Streptophyta; class Magnoliopsida; order Magnoliales; family Magnoliaceae; genus Magnolia; species Magnolia changhungtana. Next base: position 7,589,609 of record JASAUF010000639.1, read on the forward strand.
AGCGTGCTCTCATTGGCTAAAGAGGCTGGTAAAACAGTAAATAGTGAGACTTGAAGGGATAAATGCAAAGGAAAGTTAACTTTTGGACGCTGGGACAGCTGTCCACACGCGGGCCGCATGTGGCGGTACTTGGAGTGCCGCCGGCGATAGTCAGATTACCGCCGGCGGTAGTCAGACTACCGCCCGGGCGTGCGGGCTTTGTCTAGCGCGTGGGTTTGCACGGTGACTTCCTTTTGGGGCCTTCTGGTTCAGACGGATAAGTTTTGGCTTAGGAAAAGAGGTTCTGGTCAAGGTATAGGGTACAGGCGGGGGTCATGCGCTGGCTGAACGGCTTGGATCAAGGTTTCGGGTCTTGGTCTGGAGGTTTTTAAGGTTCTTGGGTGAGGGTTAGGTTTAAGGTGGGATTTGGGTTTGATTCGGGGTGTGATCATGGCTCTTATCCTTCTTGAGAGGTCAGCTTGGGTGGGGTGTCTACATATATATATATATATATATATATATATATATATATATATAATGTGGAGCATTCACATTGCCTATTTATAGTCTTTGAGTATCAAAACAAACGGTGATTATCGAGCAACCAGGATCACTCGATCAGTACGGATTTTGAGCTATTGTGCCCCACTAAAATGAAGGTGAATTTGATGAACGGCCGGGATCTTTTAGGAACGGTCTAACCTTTTCACGGCACAATGGAGAAAGGGCGGACAGTTCCATGAAGATCACTTGGAGCAAAAATTAAAACAATTCACTTATGAGTGGGCCACAAGCATATGTTGAATCAAACCAATGGTTGTATGTTGATTTGAACACCTATAACCTTTATGACTGGTACTAGAGGTGGGCAACTTGGGCCTGATCCGGTGGATCCGACCAGACCAGACCCGACTCGAAATCGTTCCGAACAGAACCGACGGTCTGATCGATTCTGATCGGCCTGATCCGATTTAATTTCGAGTTAGGTTCGGATAGCACTGTATCGAACAGATCCGGTCCGATTACCCGGATCGAATGGGTCCGAACCAACCCGAACAGACCTGACTCGGAGGGGTATACCTATAAATATCCTTTTTTTCACACCCTACCCGTTTTTTCCCCAAAACTCTCCCACCCAATTAGAGAGAGAGAGATGGATTTTTTCCCCAAAAATCTCTTGCCCGGGAGAGAGAGAGAGAGAGAGAGAGAGAGAGAGAGAGAGAGAGAGAGGCAACCAAATGTAGAGAAGGAAAATCAAGTGGGCATTTTTGACATTTCTCTGCGCTTGATTTCTCCTCTCTCGCTTCCGCAGAAGAAAAAGAAGAAGAAGAAAAGCTACGGTTAGGGTTTCTGATATTCAGATCTCTCTCCAATGGCTTGGAGGAACTTCTACAATGAGGTCAAAGGGCTGAAAGTGAGGGATCTGCCGGTCGATATAAATTCGATGCTGTCGATCGACTACATGAAGAAGTCGATCAATCGGGGCTTGGACAACTACCATGCCAAGTACATACAGACGAGCTCCATCGAACCTCTTTATCATGTCTACATTGGCGGCATGATCTTCTCCTACCTTGTCGCTCTCCCCGAGGAGCGCCGCCATCTCGAGCACTAGCAGCATGCCAAGGAGCACGGTGGGCATTGATCGGTTATTGCGGTGATGCAGGGTTGATGATGGAGTTATTCAGAGGTTGATTTGTGTCAAGAATCCCATCTGTTTGGTGTTTTTTTTTTTTCCCGCTTTCATCGGCTATGTAGCAAAACAGATGCTAGTCCCTTTTCAATGTGGAAGCATTGACTGATAAAATAATTCCAGTTTGTCTGTGGATTTATGATTTTTTATTTTATTTTATTTTTAAAGTGGGCATTTCTGACCTCGAATTTTAAATGGGTTCAGTCCGATCTTCTTCTTGCAAAACAAATTTTTTTTTTTTTTTTTTTTTTTTGGGGGGGGGATTGTGAATACAGGTTTATATAATTGATGTTATTTTCGTTTTCAATGTTGATTAGATTTTGAGTGGAGAAGGGATTGGCTTTAGTGAAATGAAGAATTGTTGCGACTTCTTGGAGTGGCTTGGACCCGACATCTATTTTGACAGGCATCCACGCCGTTCATCTATTTTGACAGGTATCCACGCCTTTCATCTCTCTATTGCACAGTGGTTGTTGAATGGCCACCATTAAAAGTTTCCTGGGGCCACCGAATGTTTATTGTTCAGCAAACAGATCCGAACCTTGCGCAATTCGATCCGACTCGTTTTTCCTAACCAAGTTGGACTCGGATCAGTTCAGACTAGCATATGTTCGGGTCTGACAGATTCAGCTGACTCAGACTCAGTCCCGGTTCTGTCCGAGTTCGGGTTGGGATATATAAAATCCGGACCTGGTAGGGTTGGGCCAAATCCGAGTCGACTCGGTCCGATGCCTAGTTCTAACTGGTACAAAACAATGGAAGATTAAGAGAAGTTAATTAACGGATGAAATTCTTTGTAAACGGGTGGCCCATATGATTGTTAGATGAGCCTTGATTTTTACAAGAGACGTCAAGACAGTGGGGATTGCCTCATGAGCGGCTCGGATTTTGTACACGTGTGATTTGCTCTGATGTGTGAGCTGTGTACGCTTACAAAGATGGCAGACGCGGTCACCGTCTGTAAGAATCTTTTTCTATTTTTGTGGACCACAATCGTCCGTTGCACTTGTTTTAAAGAGAGGGTACAACACCTAAGTTCCGTGGGGCCACCTTGTTGTTCCCATGATATCCACTCCGTCCATCAGGTGTGAACCTCTATTTTAAGTCTGTGGAATGAAAAGAAAGGCCAATCCACAGTTTAAGTAGGTCACACCACAGTGAACAATGGGGAGAGATGCTGGCCATAGTCATGTGTGTGGGTCTCACTACGTTTTCTATATTCCATCCAACCCATTCGTCAGTTTAGTCCCAGCTAGACTGGAAAGATATTCAAGAAATCAGCCCGTTCCAAAACTCTGGTGGGCCACACTGCATGAACTTGTGGTTTTAGGTCTCGTTCCTTATGATTTGCCCACCAAAGCTCTTTTATCAGAGGATTGGCTACTCCCATGCCACTAGCCCGGTGTGTGGTGGTTGGTGCTCTGTGGGCCCTATCATGATCTATGTGTTTCATTTCATCCAATCTGTTCATCGATTTTTACTGATCATTTTAGGTCTCGATCCCAAAAATGAGATGGATATAAATCTCAGGTGGACCACACCATAGGAAAACAATAGTGATTGGATATCCACCATTAAAATCCTCCTGAGGCCCACTATACTGTATATTCACATCCAATCTGTTGATTAGGTCATACAGACCCAAATGAAGGGAAAAAACAAATATCAGCTTGATCCAAAACCTTTTCGGGCCACAATTTTTTTTTAATGGTCAACGTTCATTCAACACTGTTTCATGTAATGTGGTCCATTTGAGATTGAGATATACTTCGTTCTTGGTCTCATACTCTAAAATGATCTAGAAAAATAGATGGACGGCATGGATGAAACACATACATCATGGTGGGGCCCACATACTACCAACCACCAGCCATTAGCTTGTGGCACTGGCAGGGGAGTAGCTAATCCGTTTCATGTGATACCCACGAGATAGTGGCCCCCACAGTGGCGTGTTTCACCCGCCACAACAGCGATTGCAGAGGATTTCAGTCTTTTTTTCTTTTTTTCAAAATACGTCAAGCATTGCACATATATTACCGTGCAATCATACCGTGAAACGAGTAATTCTTAGTGGGCCCACTGAAATGTGACGGGCTCTTACCGATCTCAGCCACATTAACGACTGAAAAGGTATGGTGGGATATTGAACCCATGGCCACCCTCAAGTGTCCCATGTGGAGTAGCGTACAAGCGAGCCATGGCCACACCCCCAGTCACTTTTGTAGACTTATATTAATGCCTGTAAAAAGATAATGTAAATGCAAAATGGTGTCAGTCCTGCCTTGTGTACGTATGTATGATGTCAAGATGAGCTGAGCTGAGCTACTCTTAAGTATAAAATCTGATCGCCAACGACCGTCAGTTGGGTAGGACATCTGAACCATGCAAATGGTGGGCCCGGCAATGAAGATCACCTGTTAGGCTGCTTTCCACATTAGGTGGGCCACACCATCAAAATTCAATGGATGGTTGAACGTCTCACTCGACGAACAGCTGTAATCCAGCTAATGAGCATATCGACAGTTGATCTTCATGGTGGGGCCACCTTTTGAACGGATCAGATGTATAATTAGCATGCCACATCATTATTAAATTACTAGTTAAAAATTGAGGCATCTAGAAGGCTTTTATCGTACTGAGTAAACTCTGCTGGGCCAAGAGAGTATGTATGTGGACCACTGATCTGGTGGACCCCACTTTTAGAAAGGGTACTCAAATTGATCGATTCTAACCATCTGGGATGTTCCATGTGGAGCGTCTAGATCAATGGCCTGATCTTCCAAACCAAGGGCCCACTTGTCAATGAACGACAAGCACGACTCCAGTGTGGAGAGTGCACTCCAAAAGCAAGCGTTTTGAAAATCGATTTTGATTAAAACAAGGGAAATTAGACATGTCACGATTTTATGATGACAGCTTCATGCTTTTAAATGGAAGTTCCAATTTTTTTTTTTTTTTATTTAACAAATATCATGAAAGCTTGTGGTTGCAATTCATCATATCTGTTGCAACCAAAGGCATCCTGATTTTATTTATTTATTTGATGGCAGGGGTGTGTTAGCTAATAAGAGGGTGCCACATCAGTACGCAGTCCACAAGGACATTGACACTCTAATCACATGTTATTTGTAGGGCCAAGAAGAGACTTAAAAAGATATTGGTTGCATTTTTTTAATCTTTTATAATACTTGTAGAAAGATAATTAAGGTATATTTAGTTTTTCAATTTTCTTGTATAATGTAAAATAAATAAGTCATTATTATTATTTCAAGAGGATTGTTTCAATAAGAATTATAGCTCGTAGATCGAGAAATTAATACACATGTAAAGAAAATTATAATCATTATATTTTTATATCGTAAAACTAATACTTTTATAGTAATATTTTTTAAGTAAAACAAATAATAATAATAAACTCATTGCAATCAATGTAAGTGAAGTCAATATACAATTGTTGGAGTGACTAATCATCATCCGTTTTTAGTCATTACTTACTAGTGTAATTGAAAAACCAACATGCCCTTAGTGTAACCATGGTTATTTAACAATCCAATCTATTGAGTTGAGTTGGCCCGAGTCTTTGAGTTGACTTGACCTGAATGGCCAACAGGTCATGGCAATTTTTCAAATTTTAAACTATGCTAATGAGATACTCTACACTTTATAACCAAAGGAGCTAAAACACTTTGTGGCTAAAGGCTATATAATACATCACAACTATAATTAGTCCAACACTCAATGTAAAGGGACTATTCCAATGCCTAACAATTAATAGAAAATCCAGGCCTACTGCCCGGTGGACATTGAAACACCTGGATTGCCACCTAGAAGCAATAATAGATTTGACCAAGGGTTAAATTAAAATAGTATAAACATTTTTTTAAAAATATTTGCTATTATTGTTTATTTGGTTTTCTCATTTAATCAAGGGTTTTCTCCAAGAGATGTAAATTAAGAGTTTGTTGGTAGAATATACATTGTCCTCACAAATTAATAAAACCTTTCAACGGATAATTTTGAGTATAATTCTTAAAAAAAAAAAATCATCTTATGTATTATTCACTCTATACTTGAAGTTAGAAATACAAATTTAGTAATGTTAGATAACTATCAAAACTAACAAATCAATCAGTCTAAATAAGGGGATCTTGATTGTTGGGCCATCTTCAACATAGGTTAATACAATGTTAGCATCTCTTTTGCTATTAATATTCGCTAATATATGTATCTCTACTATATATAACATAGTATAGTGTGAGTAGCCTTGACAACTTTATCTATTTAATTAATAATTTGTGAACCATGGGCAATTTCAAACATGAGAAAGGATTTTTAGGTCATTTGCATGATTTCATGTCTATGTATGCTTGTAACCTGCATCCTTCTCTCTTTACATGTAGCCTACATAGTGTTACCCGCATCAATCCCACTTACGTTGCAAGTGCCATACTCAATAGTTTTAATGGCAAAATCCTTGGCTTGTCACAAACAAGGATTTCATGTTTTTCGACATCATGATTGGTCCATGTTGTCAGCACTGCTACATTAAATACAATTTGTGATGATATGACTCAATTACATTGCAAAATAAAGATTTTCTATTTGTGGCAAGTGAAGGATCCAAATTGTAATTGCATTGGCATTACGGTGATTTATTAATATAAAATTTCTATCTTCTTCTGTCACGACTATCTAGTGAAAAATCATGACCCTTTTTTAAAGCCATGTAACTTATGATTTTTAAATTGCATCTTGCAATTAAATAGCCTAAACATCTACACCAATGAAAACATAAAATATTATACTTTATGGTAGGCGGGCCACAGTATCTAACTATATAAAAAATAAAAATAAATGTAATCAATTAAGAAGATGAGATTTTGCATGTAGACAGGCTTAAAATTATGAAGATTTCATGTCCTCACATAGCATTAAGTAACTTATACAACTGGGTCCTTGCTCTTGCTCCGGTGGTAGACTCTTGGGAGTTTCAACACTTGGTACCCATAGGTGGTGTGTGCGTGTGTTAAAAGTAACTTATACAACTACTAAAATACAACATTGAAATAAAAAATATATATTCTTGTCTTTTACTCTATTTTTTATGTTTTATTTTATATAATTTTAGATGTTAAAAGTAACTTATACAACTACTAAAATACAACATTGAAATAAAAAATATATATTCTTTTGTCTTTGACTCTATTTTTTATGTTTTATTTTATATAATTTTAGATAGAGGACTTTAATAACCACCAATACCCTGACAATCAGAGAATGAACATGGAACGTAGCCCACCATGACTATAACTCAGATGAGAGAGCATGATTCAGACTTCAATTCTGCCTGTAAAGGAGTTGGGTCAATATGGACTCAGTGAGTCAACAGTGATGTTTATTTGTCAACCAACCTGTTCATAAGATCACACAAACATGGATGAAGGCAAAATACAAATATCAGATTGATCCAAAACTTCTGTAGCCCACAAGAATTTTTCAATGGTAAATTTTCAATTTACATTGTTCCTTGAGCTTTGGATATTCTTCATTTTTGGGCTCAACCCATAAAATTATATGGTAAAATGGATGGATAAAGTGGTTGAAATGCATAACTAATGGTGGGCCCCATAGAGTTTACTCAGTACGCTGCCTACTGAGTTGCTCAGGTCGAGGCCATATGGACCATTGATCTGGTGGACCCCATTTTTAGAAAGGGTACTCAAATTGGTCGATCCTAACCATATGGGATGTTCCATGTGGAGAGTCTAGATCAATGGCCTGATCTTCGGAACCAAGGGGCCCACTTGTCAATGAACAACAAGCAGACTCCAGTGCGGAGAGTGCACTCCAAAAGCAATCATTTTGAAAATCGATTTTGGTTAACACAGGGAAATTAGACACGGAACTTTCAATTTTTTTATTTAACAAATGTCATGAAAGCTTGTGGTTGCAATTCATCATATCTGTTGCAACCAAAGGCATCCTGATTTTATTTATTTATTTGATGGCAGGGGTGTGTTAGCTAATAAGAGGGTGCCACATCAGTACGCAGTCCACAAGGACATTGACACTCTAATCACATGTTATTTGTAGGACCAAGAAGAGACTTAAAAAGATATTGGTTGCATTTTTTAAAATCTTTTATAATACTTGTAGAAAGATAATTAAGGTATATTTAGTTTTTCAATTTTCTTGTATATTGCAAAATAAATAAGTCATTATTATTATTTCAAGAGGATTGTTTAAATAAGAATTATAGCTCGTAGATCAACAATTTAATACACATGTAAAGAAAATTATAATCATTATATTTTTATATCATAAAACTAATACTTTTATAGTAATATTTTTTAAGTAAAACAAATAATAATAATAAACTCGTTGCAATTAATGTAAGTGATGTTACTATACAATTGCTGGACCGACTAATCATCATCTGTTTTTAGTCATTACTTACTAGTGTAATTGAAAAACCAACATGCCCTTAGTGTAACCATGGTTATTTAACAATCCAATCTATTGAGTTGAGTTGGCCCGAGTTTTTGAGTTGACCTGACCCGAATGACCAACAGGTCAAGTCAAATTTTCAAATTTTAAACTATGCTAATGAGATATTCTACATTTTATAACCAAAGGAGCTAAAACACTTTGTGGCTAAAGGCTATATAATACATCACAACTATAATTAGTCCAACACTCAATGCGAAGAGACTATTCCAATGCCTAGCAATTAATAGAAATTCCAGGCCTAGTGCCTGGCGGACATTGAAACACCTGGATTGTCACCTAGAAGCAATCATAGATTTGACATCAAAGATCTTCCACATGTAAAAGTACGGAGGATTAAATTGAAATAGCATAAACATTTTTTTTAAAAATATTTTCTATTTTTGTTTATTTGGTTTTCTCATTTAATCAAGGGTTTTCTCCAAAGACATGTAAATTAAGAGTTTGTTGGTAGAACATAGAATGTCCTCACAAATTAGTAAAACCTTTCAATGGATAATTTTGAGTATAATTCTTTTTTTTTTTTTAAATCATCTTATGTATTATTCACTCTACACTTGAAGTTACAAATACAAATTTAGTAATGTTAGATAACTATCAAAACTAACAAATCAGTCTAAATAAGGGGATCTTGATTGTTGGGCCATCTTCAACATGGGTTAATACAATGTTAGCATCTCTTTTGCTATTAATATTCGCTAATATATATCTCTACTATATATAACATAGTATAGCGTGAGTAGCCTTGACAACTTTATCTATTTAATTTATAATTTATGAACCATGGGCAATTTCAAACATGAGAAAGGATATTTATGTCATTTGCATGAATTCACATCTTTATATGCTTGTAACCTACATCTTTCTCTCTTTACATGTAGCCTACCTAATGTTACTGGCATCAATCCCACTTACGTTGCAAGTGCCATACTCACTCATTAGTTTTAATTACAAAATCAGTTGCTTGTCACAAATAAGAATTTCATGTTTTCCGACATCGTGATTAGTCCATGTTGTCAACACTGCTACATTAAATATAATTTATGATGATATGACTCAATTACATTGCAAAATAAAGATTTTCTATTTGTGGCAAGCGAAGGATCTAGATTGTAATTGCATTGGCATTACAGTGATTTATTAATATAAAATTTCTATCTTCTTCTGTCACGACTATCTAGTGAAAAATCATGACCCTTTTTTAAAGCCAACCAACTTATCATTTCTATATTGTAACTTGCAATTAAATAGCCTAAACATCTACACCAATGAAAACATAAAATATTATACTTTAGGCAGGCCACATTATCTAACTATATAAAAAATAAAAATAAAAGTAATCAATTAAGAAGATGTGATTTCGCATATAGACAGGCTTAAGATTATGAAGATTTCATGTCCTCACATAGCATTAACTTATACAACTGGGTCCTTGCTCTTGCTCTGGTGGTAGACCCTTGGGAGTTTCAACACCTTATCAAGGGTTCGAGTACCCATAGGTGGTGAAATTTGACTAGCGTGAGTGTGTGGGGGTGTGTGTGCATGTCTTAAAAGTTACTTATACAACTACTAAAATACAACATTGAAATAAAAAATATATATTCTTTTGTCTTTTACTCTATTTTTTATGTTTTATTTTTTATAATTTTAGATGGAGGACTTTAATAACCACCAATACCTTGACAATCAGAGAATGAACGTGGAACGTAGCCCGCCATGACTATGACTTAGATGAGAGAGCATGATTCAGACTTTGATTTAGCCCGCCATGACTATGACCCGAGCCTGTAAAGGAGTTGGGTAAATATGGACTCAGTGAGTCAACTAGCGAGTCAACATAAAAAAAGAAATGCTCGGGTGCTCTCAGGCAACAAAAGTTCTAGTGCTCCTAACTTGTATTTAATTGCACTGGGGGGCACTTTGACTGTCCAATCCATTGATCTAGGCCGTCCATGAGGTCCAATGAAAATTTTGGTGATTTACCATGCAAGAACCACACCAATCCAACATAAATCAATGGTCTTTTGGTCGGTCAAGATCATTTGTATAAAAATAAGTCCAATTAACAATTTGATTCATCTATTTATTTTATTTTATTTTAATTTTTTAGAAAAAAGAGAATCTGAAAGGGGAGAAACATTTCTTGAATAGAAATATATATACAATTAAAAAGAGATATATGCCACTTTAGAGGGCCTGTAGTTAATTTGGGGGAAGCGGTGGTGTGCCGCGCACCACCAACTTATATGGTGTGTTGACGTCACCAAGTTACGCGGCCCCATGATGTATTTTTTTTATATCCACAACGTCCATCCATTTGGCAAGATCATTTTAAGTCATAATATAAAAGTGGAACATATCCAAACTTAAGTGGACCACATCATAAAATTTATGGTCTTTTTTTTTTTTTTTTTTTAATCCTCTAAAAAAGCTGTCAACGGTTCCTATTGCGTAGCCCGCGCGGATGTCCTATAAGTAGCCCATGAATATGTCCTGCGAGCTTAGTCTCATCTACACACCACGTGTTTGAGATCCAAGGCATCCACTGGCCAGGTATGAACTCTTAGATAGGCAAATCCACTATGATATTAGAAAATAAAGGATTTCTTACAAAAATAGAGCTAAACATTTTCTGCCCTTCATTTGTTTCATAAACTTTAACTTAAATGAGAAGTAAAAATTCTAATTTTATTTTCTCTATGATGAGAATATATAGAGTGGGAATTATTTTTTGAATGGTTTGGATCTTGCACAAATGTATCACTTTGGTAATAAGAAATGGTTGTACACACGAGTGGTCTGTCCAGACTCCTCCACTGACATGTCAACGAGTAAAGAATATTTTCGTCATTCCATACAGGTATCCTTGCCCTGCTCATCTAGAAACAGCACAAGAACGCGGAGCTTTGCTTCGCTCGGCTGGGTCTCTAAAGATCATCAGTCTCGCGTTTCAATGGTAGCTTTTATATATATATATATATATATATATATATATATATATGTGTGTGTGTGTGTGTGTGTGTGTGTGTGTGTGTGTGTGGGAAAAGGTACTATACGCTCGACCATGTTGTACCTATCGTAAGGTCGAGTGGTGGCGTCACGTTATTGGTTGGATGGTGAGGAAGTTTTATAAGGAAACTAAATAAACAAAATGCAAGGAGAAACGGACGTGGATTAACTACTGACAGGTTGGGTAGCGGGACTTGCTACTGAAGTTACATAACTAAGTTTTGTGAGCCTCATCATGATGTATATTATGTATCCACTCCGTCCATCCATTTGGAAAGATCATATTATGACATGATCCAGAGAATGAGTCAGAGCAAAAGCTTAAGTGGACCACCACAGATAATAGTGGAAAGAGTGGCGCCCACCGTTAAAAACTTCTAAGCGTTACAAAAGTTTTAGATCAAGCTAATATTTGAACTTTCTGTATTTCATGTCTGCATTAACACATGAATAGATTGGATCTCAAATAAACATCGTGATGGACCTTAGGAAGGTTTCAACGGTGGTCGTCACTATCCCCACTGTTTTCTATGGTGGGTCCACTCGAGCTTTGGATCTTCCTCATTCTTTGGATCATGCCTTAAAATAATCTCTCCAAATGGATGGACGGCATGGATACAATACATATATTGTGGTGGGCCCACGAAATTCGGTGACATGACTTCTGCAGCGAGTTTGGCTACTCAATCCGTCAGCAGCTAATTCGCATTCGCAGGAAACCTGCTATAACACGCACTTCACTCCTACAATCTCGAGACACAATCTGTTATGAGTTTTCATAGGAAGTTAGCACGTAAGAAACTATGGTGGGGCTCACCACGATGTTTATGAAAAATCTACCCCATTCATCCGTTTTTTGAGCTCATTCTAGGACTCGAGACCAAAAGTTAGCTTGATGCAATAACTGGTCCACCATAGGAGGTTGAGTAGCTGAAGTTATGTCACCAAGTTCTATGGGTCCCAGTATTATGTATGTATTATATCCACACCGTTCATCCACTTTGAGAGATCATATTATGGCATTCAAAGAATGAGGCAAATCAAAAGCTCTAGTGGACCCTACCATAGAAAAAAGTGTGGAGAGTGATGCTCATGCTTAAAATCATCCTACGGCTCACTGTACTGTTTATTTGACATCCAAACTATTGATTAGGTCATGCTGACCCATGTGAAGGAAAAAAAAACAAAGATCAACTTGATCCAAAACTTTTATGGTCCCCCAAAAAAATTTAATGGTCGACACCCATTCAACACTACCTGTAATGTGGTCCACTTGAGATTGGGATATACCCCATTTTTGGTCTCATTACCATAAAATGATCGAGAAAAACATATAGACGGCATAGATGAAACACATACAGCATGGTGGGGCCCATATAGCACTGACCACCTGCTATTGGCGGTGGTGGGGGAGTAGCCAGTACGCCAACCCCAGGGAAGCGGATTTCCTACTAAAGCCTTTCCTGTTAAGATACGCGAAACGATTCTGTGTGGGGGCCCACTGTGATCTTTATGTGAAATTCAACCCGTCCATTCGTTATTAGATATCATTTTAGGACATTATACCAAAAATGAGGAGGATCCAAAATTCAAGTAGGCCATACGAGATGAAATACGGCAGACATGAATGCTTACCGTTTAAACCTTCCTAGGCTCCACCTTGGTGTTTATATTCCATCGAAACCGTTTATAAGGTCATTTTCACTGATATGAAATGAAAACACTACGAACATAAACCAATACAAAACTTTTGTAGTCATATAAATGTTTCAACGGTGGTCACTAAATCCCCGTTGTTTCCTCTCATGTGTACCATTTAATTTCTGGATTCTCTTCCTTTTTGGTCGTATGTCCTAAAATGATTTTGGAAAATGGATGGACATGTTGAATTTATCATAAACATCATATAGTAGGCCCCACACAGAATTCTAACACATGATCTTCCAACAACGAAAGTCTCACACCTAAATTTCTAGCGGTTTTGTTGGTTTTGTTTATTTAGTTCCTCTTCACCGTATGACAAATAACGTGCCGCCAGCACTTGACCTTATGGAAGGTACAAAATACGGTCGAGTGTATAGTACCTTTTCCCTATATATATATATATATATATATATATATATATATATATATATATAAGGTGGAGCATTCACATTGCCTATTTATTGTCTTTGGCTATCAAAACAAATGCTGATTATCGAGCAAGCAGGATCACACGATCAGTACGGGATTTTGAGCTATTGTGCCGCACTAAAATGAAGGCGAATCTGATGAACGGCCAGGATCATTTAGGAACTGTTCAACCTTTTCACGGCACAGTGGAGAAAGGGCGGACTGTTCCATGAAGATCACTTGGAGCAAACATTAAAACAATTCACTTATGAGTGGGCCACAAGCATATGTTGAATCAAACCAACGGTTGTACGTCGATTTGATCGCCTATAACCTTTATGACTTGTACAAAACAATGGAAGATTAAGAGAAGTTAATTAACGGATGAAATTCTTTGTAAATGGGTGGCCATATGACTGGTAGATGAGCCTTGATGTTTACAAGAGGCGTCAAGACAGTGGGGATTGCCTCATGAGCGGCTCGGATTTTGTACACATGATTTGCTTTGATTTGTGAGCTGAGTACGCTTGCAAAGATGGCAGACGCGGTCCACTGTCTGTATGAATCTTTTCTATTTTTGTGGACCACAATCGTCGGTTGCACTTGTTTTACAGAGCGGGTACAACACCTAAGATCCATGGGGCCACCTTGTTGTTCCCATGATATCCACTCCTTCCATCAGGTGTAAACCTCTATTTTAAGTCTGTGGAATGAAAAGAAAGGCCAATCCACAGTTTAAGTGGGTCACACCACAACGAACAATGGGGAGTGATGCTGGCCATAGTCACATGTGTGGGTCTCACCACGTTTTCTATATTCCATCCAACCCGTTTGTCAGTTTAGTCCCAATCAGACAGGAAAGATATTAAAAAAATCCACCCGATCCAAAACTCTAGTGAGCCACACTGCATGAACTTGTGGTTTTAGGCATTGTTCCCTGTGATTTGCCCACCAAAGCTCTTTTATCAAAGAATTGGCTACTCCCATGCCACTAGCCCGGTGTGTGGTGGTTGGTGCTCCGTGGGCCCTATCATGATCTATGTGTTTCATTTCATCCATTCCATTCATCAATTTTTACCAATCATTTTAGGTCTCGATCCCAAAAATGAGATGGATATAAATCTCAGGTGGACCACACCATAGGAAAACAATAGTGATTAGATATTCACCATTAAAATCCTCCTAAGGCCCACTGTACTATATATTCGACATCCAATCTGTTGATTAGGTCATACAAACCTAGATGAAGGGAAAAAACAAAGATCAGCTTGATCCAAAACTTTTACAAGGCAACAAATTTTTTTTTTTAATGGTCAACGTTCATTCAACACTGTTTCATGTAATGTGGTCCATTTGAGATTGGGATATATCTCGTTCTTGGTCTCATACTCTAAAATGATCTGGAAAAATAGCTGGACGGCATGGATGAAACACATACATCATAGTGGGGCCCACAGACTACCAACCACCAGCAATTAGCTGGTGGCCCTGGAAGGGGAGTAGCTAATCCGTTTCATGTGATACCCACGAGATAGTGGCCCCCACAGAATTGGCGTGTTTCACCCGCCACAACGGCGATTGCAGATTTCAGTCTATTTTCTTTTTTTCAAAATAAGCCAAGGATTGCACAGATATTACCGTGCAGTCAAACCATGAAACGAGTAATTCCTGGTGGCCCACTGAAATGTGACGGGCTCTTACCGAACACAGCCACATTAACGACTGAAAAGGTACGGTGGGATATTGAGCCCATGTCCAACCTCAAGTGTCCCATGTGGAGTAGCGTACAAGCGAGCCATGGCCACACCCCCAATCACATTTGTAGACTTATATTAATGCCTGTAAAAAGATAATGTAAATGCAAAATGGTCCAATCACCTGTGTACGGATTATTGATGTCAAGGTGGGCTGGGCTGAAGTATTTTTAAGTATAAAATCTGAGCGCCAACGACCGTCAGTTGGGTAGGACATCTGAACCATGCAAATGGTGGGCCCGGCAATGAAGATCACCTGTCAGGCGGCTTTCCACATTAGGTGGGCCACACCATCAAAATTCAATGGATGGTTGAACGTCTCACTCGACGAACAGCTGTAATCCAGCTAATGAGCGTATCGCCAGTTGATCTTCATGGTGGGGCCACCTTTTGAACAGTTCAGATGTGCAATTAGCATGTCACATCACTATTAAATTACTAGTTAAAATTTGAGGCATCCAACACTACAAGAAATAGGTTTTTACCGACGAAACTTTTACCGACGAATTTTTTTCGTAGGTAATAAGGACTTTTACCAACGAAAATTATTTTCGTTGGTAAACGTTTACTTTTACCGACAAAATTTTAATTTCGTAGGTAAAAGTCTACTTTTACCAACAAAAACTATAATTTTGTAGGTAAAAGTACTTTTACCAACGTCAATTTTTATACAAAAACTATAATTTTGTAGGTAAAAGTACTTTTACCAACGTCAATTTTTATTGGTAATTGTTATTTTTATTTTTTGAAAAAAAAAAATTTCAAAAAATTTACTTTTACCAACGAAATTTCCATACTGTAGGTAAAAGTGTTTTTCCCGACGGAAATGAACCGTCGGTAAAAATCTGTTACGATGCAATTACCGACTAAATCTATCTTCGTTGGCAAAAGTGTTTTTCCCGACGGACATTACACGTCGGTACAAATCAGGTACTATGTTAGTACCGATGAAATAGTTTGGTTGGTAAATGTGTTTTTACCGACGGAAATCAACCGTCGGCAAAAATCCGAACTTATCGATATTGCTTTTTACCGACGACCTAAGACCGTCGGGAAAAGGTTCCTGCCGTTGACCGAATATTCCTACGACTGGAAGCACGACAGGTTTGCCGACGAACTAAAACCGTCGGTAAAGGGTTCCCGCCAAACAATGTCCTACGAACTAAAACCGTCGGGAAAAGGTTCACGCCAGAGCATCAGTTTTTCCGACGAACTAAAACCGTCGGCAAAAGGTTCACACAACGTTTGCCGACGAACTGAAACCGTCGGGAAAAGGTTCCCGCCAGGTACCAAAAAATTCCCGCCACGACTGAGAACACTAAGCAAAGTGTTTTTACCGACAATTAATTTCGTAGGTAAAAATAAATATAAAAATTCTTCCCGACGGTAGATAACCGTCGCTAATTGTTTTTACCGACGAACAAAAGCCGTCGGTAATAATTCTCTGTTTTTCTGTACATATATGTAGTTTTTATATCATATGAGTGAATTTTTTTTTTATTTTTTGTAATTAAAAATTAATATTTTAATGATTTATAATATCACATGAAAAAGTATATTGAGAAGTTCAAAATTTTAATAATGTTTGAGAAAATTTTTGAAAATAAAATGATGCTTTTGAAGAAAAGAAAATCGGCATTTTGAAATTATTGAGAAAAAATTTTAAATATGAGAAAATATTTGGAAATTTTGAAAATAAAAATTCAAAAATTGTATTTTTTTTAAAGAAATAATTTATAATAAAAATGTTATTTTGTTAAAATGTTTTCAAAAATATACATTTTATAAAAGTGTTATTTTTAAATGGAAATTGAAATTTATGTTTGAAAAAAAAAATTACTAAATTGTTAGGCACATCCACTAATTATACCTTTAACCGTTTTTGGACAATCTAATCAATCCAGATTGAAGAGTACATAACTTCAAATGTTTAAATCAAATTTCACTAAAATTGTTGATTAATCTTGTATGCCCAATATCTTTTTCATATGTAACCTGATCGGGACAAATAACTAGTGAAATTGAGTATTAATCAGAAAAATAGAGTGAATGGACCAAACAGGTAAAATGGGGCAAATATTTTGGTCAAAATTGTGACCCACCTTTATTGAATCGTGAGAGCCTAAGTGTTGATGTAAGTTTTGTGGGCTCCATCATAATGTGTGTCGAACATCAACACCGTGAATTTAATGTCTCCCCTTCAGGTTATGAGATATGTAAAAAATCATCCGTATACGAAACTCGGGTGAGCTATGCTATCTAAAACCATGTGAAGACATCCTAAAAAATATAAAAGAACTTGGTGGAGCCCACGTGAGTTTTGGATGCAGCTGAAACTTGGTTTGACCCCTCATCCAAGCGAGATGCACATAATGAGTGGGTTGGATATCTGAATCACATTTAGGCAAACCTAATATATGATTATGAAAGGAAACTCCTCTCCACTCCATTTAGGTGATTTACTAATTACCCTGAGTTAACTTTGTGTGGTCTACCATTAATTATTTATTTTATCCACTCCATTCATCCATGTTAACAGATGATTTGGGGTCTAAAGAACAAAAATGAATCATGTCCAAAGCTCAAGTGGACCACACAACAAGAAATAGTGTGATTGAACCTCTACCATTGAAAATTTCTTGGAGGCCATAGAAGTTTTGGATCAAGCCGATGTTTGTATTTTCTCTTCATTCATATCTTTTTGATATTATGAACAGGTTGGATGACAAATAAACGTTACTGTGGGCCCAAGGAAGGTATCAACGGTGGAAATCATTATTTCACATTTGTTTCGTGTGGCATGGTCCACTTGAGTTTTGGATTTATCAAAAATTTGAGATCAACCCACACCGTTCATCCATTTTTTGAGATCATTTTAGAGAATTATCCAAAAAATGAATCATATCTAAAGATTAAATGGACCGCACCACAAATAAGGGGATCAGATTGGCTACTTCTCCTGACACTAGCCAATGGCTAGTGGTTGGTGCTACGTGGGCCCCACCATGATGTATGTGTTTAATCCATGCCGTCCATCTATTTTTAAAGATCATCTTACGGCATGAGACAAAAAATGAGGTGTATCCCAATCTGAAATGGACCACATTACAGGAAACAGTGTTGAATGAGCATCAACTATTAAAAACATTTCGGGGGCCATAAAAGTTATGGATCGAGATGATTTTTGTTTTCCCCCTTCATCTAGGCCTGTATGACTTAATAAACAGATTGGATGCCAAATAAATGGTACTGTGGACCTTACGAGGATTTTAACGAAGGATATCTAATTACTATTGTTTTCATGTGGTGTGGTCCACCTGATATTTATACAACTCTCATTTTTGGGCCCACCATGATGTATGTTTTATATCCACACCTTCCATCCATTTGTAGAGATCATTTTAGGGCAATATCCAAAGAATGAGTTAAATCCAAAGCTTTAGTGGACCCTAGCACAGAAAATAGTGGGACAATGACGTCCACCATTAAAAACTTTTAAAGGCAATAAAAGTTTTATATGAAGATGATATTTGTGTTTTCTCATATTTCATATATTTTTTAACTTTTGAACAGGTTGAATTTCAAATAAACGTTACGATGGGCCTTAAGATAGTTTCAACGGTGGAAATCACTATCCCCGCTGTTTTCTATGGTGGGTTCCACTACATTTTTTGAATAATGCTCTAAAATGGTGAATTTGTTTTATCCACGCTTTCCATCTATTTTGAAAGATAAATTTAGGGCTTGATCCCAAAAATCTAAATCTCAATGGACCACACCATGGGAAAACAGTAGTGATTGAATTTCTACCATTGAAAATATCCTAAGGCCCACTGTAATGGTTATTAGACATCTAACCTGTTTATTAAGTAATACAGACTTGGATGAAGGGAAAATGTATATATCAGCTTGATCCAAAACTTGTGTGGCCCCCAAAAATTTATTAACGGTGGGAGTTCCATGAACACTGTGCGGTCCACTTGAGATTTGGATCAGCCTCATTTTTTAACTCAATATCATAAAATTATCTGGAAGAATGGGTGGACGGCATGGATGAAACACACACATCATGGTGGGGACCACAGAGCACCGACAACTAGCCATTGGCTAGTGGCAGGGTGAGTAGCCGATCCGTTTCCCCCAATCTGCTAAAATAGAAGAGGCGATTTTTTTTTTTTTTTTTCGCGCGCCCTCTTTCCCGCTCTCTCCCTAAATCTCTAGCCCCGATCATCAATGACCCCGCAATCTTCTTCATTAGTAGCACCCAGACCAAAGACAAACCCTAGCCCCAAAGACACCCCAACGCAAACGTCTTCCCCACGACATCAACCCCTACATCTTGCAAACCCCTGTCTTCTCCAACTGCAGCTCCAAAATTCCAAACCCATCTTCGTCTGTGAGCTTAACAACCTCTCCACCATTTCTGACAACTGCATTCCCCAACCGCCATTGGTGATGAAACCCATCTCTAGCCACTGCCCCAAGTTCTAGATCCACAGGCCGGACAAACGATTTCGGCTGCAGGAGCATCAAATCCGACCACGGTTATCGCTGCCCCCTCAACCCCAATGCCTAGAAGCCATCCACCACCACCCTTTATGACCACAATATTGTACGTACTCTTAAGATTCTCTGATTTTTTTTTTTTTTTTCTATCCAACATTTCTATTTTTTTTTCTTTTCTTTCTTTTTCTTTTTTAGAAATGGGCATCTGTTTGGGATTTGGGACGAAATTGTATTTTTTTGTTATTTTGAATAGAATTCTTTTTCTTTCTTTCTTTTCTCTTTTCTTTTTAGATTTTTTCATGAAATGAGAACAAAACAGGTCTCATTTTTTTCTTCCATAATAAATGCAGTTGTGCATGTTTAGACTTGGTTGTTTGGATCTCTGTACATCTCCACTGTTATCTGAGTTGTTCTGCACACAAGTGTATGAGACTTTGTTAGTTTCATCAGTAATCACATACCTAATTGGTCAAAAGCTTCTCAATCACCATCTGTCAAGCATTGCCTGCAAATTTCATATTCTTATAAATAAGCTAAAAGTGTCCATTTCGTAGATTGGCAATGCTTTTAAATGATGCTTGTAACCTTTTTGAAGAAATAAAGCTTCTAAAGATGTGGTTTGTGGAAATGATATGGTATCTTGAGTTCGTGATGCTCTTGGAGTGCGGATTTTCCCTGAAACATTTTTTTCTTTCTTTTGTATTGTTGATTTCTACTATTTCCTCTTTCTTCACCATTAGACATGGTAGCAACAAAGTCCAATGGAGAAGGAATCTTCAAACTTACAGTGGGAGAGATGTGTAACTGGTAATAGATTTATTTTAATTTGAAATCTTGTTTCAATTTTGATTTATATGTGGATTACATTGGGTTTTTAGATTTTCAGTAATTGGGATTTTGTATACAAGGTTGGTCATCTTGTGCACAATGTGTGTCAGTCATTTACTCTGTGCTTCCACAAAAATTGGACACATGCCATGATGGTTTGTGATCTGAATTTTTGGTGAGGAAATTTGGTTGACAGTCATGGTGCACTTTCTAAGCGGTTGAGGCCACATGCACACACATGTTGAAGGCGATACTTTTGTCCTTCTGTATTATATGTATGCAACTGATGCTTGATGTGGAAATCTGGCCCCTTTCAAGTGTATAACTGAATGCAATTTGGGGTCCATGTTGATGTTTGGATGGTGCTTTTATGATGACTTTTACTGGCGGTCACAAAACTGTTGGAGGTAAGTTCACAAGAGTCTACTTGTATCTTTAATTTCAGGTTCCATTTTTTTAATGTTTGCTAGTTCCATAAAATGGTGTTCGATCATTGCACACAATTGATAGCTTAGACATGGCAATTTTTGGGTGGGTCATTAGTTTACATCTGAGCCCATGCATGTAGAGCCACCTGCCAAGGTATAGTATACAAAGAAGAAATGCATTTGGGTCTCTGGGTTCTTTTAAAAGCTTTGAAAAAATGGGTTGGGAGATTTGCCTTCTCAAAGTTAGTTTGCAGTTTCTCAACATTCTGTTGTTCCATGGGCACGGGGTTGTAAACATCTCTCTTCCATTTGCCTTTATCATTTGACAAGACTAAGGTTGTAGTTTACCACCATTTTTCAAGGGTGGTGAATTATCATGCATGAGAAGGCAAATGGTAATCCCTTTGAATTTAGAATGTAGGGATTTATACTTTGATTGATGCAATAGCATGCATGTGCGATCTATAAGATAACTTCCATTGTATCATAATGATCTACAATACATTATCAATTTGCATAAAACTATATTGCATATACTTACTGTATGTACTTGAGGGACGGGCATGATCCTATCACTAGTATTTGGAGGAAGTAGCCTGCCGTGTAACCATTCCCATACCACATATTGGGGTGACCTACCCCATTAGATAATAAGATCTACCATTTAAAAGCCAACCCCAAATTGTTGGGAGAATGCTAAGATGATGATGATGCTACTACACTTCAAATGGAAGTTTATGCTCCGCATGGAAGAATCGAGTCTAGATTTTTTTATTTATTATTTTTTTTTAAAAAAAAAAAGAAGGGAAATTTGGGTCCTGTTTGGTAGGTGCCTAAAAATGAGCTGATCAAATTTTAACAGTAACTACATATTCAGGATCTTGATCTCTAATACATAATTACTTTTAACATGAACTTGTTTTGTATTGGAGATCAAGATCTTTAATATGTGATGACTGTTAACTACAATGAGATGAACTCATTTTTAGGCATATACCAAACAGGGCCTTAGATTTTGCCTTGGAAGAACAAAGACAGTCAATGTCATTTTCCAAAAGAACAAAGTAATGACACCATGGACCCTTGGTCATTACTTTGTATAGCACTGCGACATCATGGAACCTTCATGAAACCAAGCCTTCTGTGATAATCCGAAGATATGACCTTTTGACCTGCTATCAAGATTTTGTATTTCCTGAAGCACCCCACATTTACCATGTATATGATTTGTACCACATTGGCATCTATACGCGTCTTTGGACGTCTTTAATCAGATATGTTGCGAGATGTCCACAACGTCGTTATCCATCACCATAGCCTTTTCCCAGCTATTGGTATTTGGGATTGGCTTTACGAAGGCTATGTTGCCAATCATGCTATCTGAGGCCCATCCTTGATCGAAGTCCTTAGATCTTCTCTCATCCCTTTTCCGAGCCCTTTAACCTAATTAAGCTTCTCTTTTTTTCAAAAAAACTTTCCCTTCTTTTTGCTTTATTTATTTATTTATTTTGAGCAAGAAATGGTGAAAAGCTCTCACCATTTTGTTGTGTTTTCATTGAGATCTCCTATACCATTTTCCCTTCTCAATGCGACCCCTCGTCGTCCCAATCTCTTGCTCAGGCAACCTTCTAACTGTAGGTCTAAAACTCACTGGGTCGACACAAAACTCAGCTAAATCAACTCTAATCGGTGAGATTTCGAGCTAAGTCACTGAGAAACTCAGTCCTGGGCTGACTCGATCCAGACTTGGGACTTTTTGAGTGGACTTGACCCCTCAGTTGATTCGGCACGACTCACTGTGTGTTAAAGCAGCACACCGTTGAGTCATTTGGTGGTAGTGTTTATATTTTATCTTGTATTTAATCTTAATTATGTTAAAATCTACACCAATCCCAAACTTTTTAAATATGTAACTATTAGACAGCCAGTCAAGTCGTGTGGAGTCTTCAAGTCAACCCAACCCTGCTGAACATCCAGTCGAGTTTTCAGGTTTTTGTACTATGCTTCTAATTATGTGCTGCTACTGCTTTGAACTTGCACTCTTGTCTTTCACTTTCCGCTCATGCACCGATTCTGCTGACTCTTTGAGGGCTACCTCAAAAAGCAATGATGGGTTTGATGAAGAAGGAAAATACACTTACCATAAACCCAATCGAGGTTCTGGGCATGGTTTGGCTGTCTAACAACCAACTAACACATGATTAACACTCACTCTTCAACCCTGAAAGAGAAAGGATCAACACTAGTTACCACCATTTGGTGCCTTTGCCCATTATCATGCATGAAAATATCTTTCAAAATTTCTTTTGTAGGATGCTTCTATTAATCAGTCGGAGGTCTTCAACAGGGTTGTTTCTTGTTTGCATTTTGCTAACAAAAGATGAGGTAAGGATTTATTTCATTTTATCTTATTTTATTTTATTTTTGTTTCCGTTGATTTGCATGAAGTTCAGTTTGAGCAGCTCTATATCTCTTATTGATTTTGTGCAACTTGTAATCACCATGCATGGATGCCTTTGCTACTATATGTGATAAAGGGAAGCAGTCACCAGAAGGTGCAATTCAGCATTTGTCATTGAGTTCATTACAAGAAGAGGTAATGAGTTGAATGAAACTGATATTTCAAGGTTCTGGCTGAGCATTGGCACATCATGTATTTTAGTTTGCAAAGTATGCAGATTTAATCTTAATAGGGATTTGATGGTTCAAACCATGGATGCAGAAAACCACTCCCGCACCCGTATCTTTTGCTGCTTCACTATTAGTGCATTTGAAGAGAATTCTCCAATGGGGAACCGTATGCAGAAACAGGAAAGTTTATTACACCTGAATTGGGAACTCTTTTTGCAAGTTGATTTGGAATTCAATTCCTAAGAAAAATCTTCTAATTGCGAGATAAAACATAGAAGCTAGAATTGGATATGAAAATATAACAGTCATCAAGTCGATAAGCATGTGGAACTGATCGACATTGCCAATCTGAAAATTGGTGTACAGGTGCAAAAGTATCATATGTACTACCTTCTCCTTTAATGCTTTTGTACTGTTATGTTCAGGCAGTCGACTGATTACTAAGCCATGTTGTTTCTTTTCTCTGTTTTGTAGGAACTTTTTAATTCTAGTTCTTCTTTTCTGGTAACATCATTTCCCTCTATTTCTAATTGCTTTCTCTTAACAGCAAACCTCTGTTTTCTAAATGATCTTATTAAGCAATATTGTACTAGTCATAACTGTATCATTATTTTAGTGAATTTTTTTAAAAATTATTTTTTGGTTCTTTTTGTTCTATTTACATCTTTACTCTTTATAGAATAAATGAGGGCTGGTTATTTTTTAGCTGTATTTTCTACGATTACTAAGCCATGTTGTTGCTTGTCTCTGTTTTGTAGGAACTTTTTAATTCTAGTTCTATTTACACCTTCCCTAATTGCATGACTAACTGATTTTCACCAACCATCCCATGGACTACACGTTTGATTTCATGGGCCATTTTATTGATTGTGGAGCTCAAGATCACTTTGTCAGTGGAATTGACTGATTCAGGAATTGTGGAATTTACGTTTTTTTCCCCCTTGTTTGACACCATGCTTTTGGACCATCTAATTGCCTAATTTGTTAATTGGGTAAAAGGGTTGTTGTTCAAATGTCTCAACAACACACTTCATGAATTGGGTGGTATTAAAACTACCGAATTCATGAATTACCTGTTGATGCAAAACTTCTTGCAGGCTTCATTTTTTCTTCTTTCTTTACAGTGAGCTTTGAATATTGGTCTTTCATATTCATTTGCATTGGGCTGCAATCAATGCAGGGGTATTACTCAATGGCTAAACAACTATCGAACTTTGAGGTTCTCAATCAGGTAACCATCCCTTGCTGTCCTCTGTCATCATTGTTATGAGTGTTTTTCTTTGAACAAGAGAAAAGTATCATTGGAGATTTTCTATGGTATTTTGGTATGGCTACCATCATCCTGTTTGTTCCTTCTAACTGAAATTATTATATCAGCAATCTCCTGAGAAAACCATTTCTAAATTTGAATTTCTTAAGAAGAAATTTTATATTGAAAGAAGCTTAGATGAGTTTTTTAATTGGAATGAGCCAGGAATAGGAGGAGAGATTTTAAGATGAATTAGTTTTCTTATATATATATATATATATATATATATATATATATATATATATATATATATATATATATATATATATATATATATATATATATATATATATAACTCAAGGTTTTCTATTAGCATTTCTCACCAATGAGGAAATAGCTGAATTTATAGTATGTAACATGCATGCAAGTAATGTGTGCTTGCAAGTGCCTTGTAAATGAGAAACCATGCAGCTAATGTTTGCATAGCTCACTAGTTGCATGCACCGCACCTTTGACAGAGGTCGCGGGTTCGACTTCAGCCTTCTGTTATTTGACTTTTAATTAGGAAGACCCTTGACAAGGAAAGTGACTTGGCCCAAGTAAGAGCTTTTTGCGTCGAGGCTACTGAGTTAGAGAGCCCACTTAAGTAACGACTCTTCTCAGGACTGAGTCACTCTAAAGATTCAAGTTTACCAGTGACTCGGCTCCAAATCTCATTGAGTTTGAGTTGACTTGGCTAAATTTCAACCTTTTTTTTATTTATTTTTTATTTTTTGAAATGATGAACAACTTTAAGGCCCAAGCCAAAAAATTACAAAGGAAAATAAAAACACTGAAACCCAGTTACAACTCTTGCCACGAGATAGGAAAGTGATTTATAGCATTATAATTTGCTGCACTTGCCCAGTCCATTACATCCTGTTTTGCCCTATTGAACACATCCAAAACTCGCCCCTCTCGAGTTGAGTCAGTGAGTTTTAGAACTATGGCCCAAACTATCTGCGGATGGGTGCTTCCAAGTGGCATTCATGTTAGTCAAACTATCGGATGGCTGTCCTTTCTGTTTCTTTCATTTTCTTAATTTATTTAAATTTTTTTAAAAAAAAATCCTCCAGCTTCTTTTGGTTACACTGGTTCTCTGAGGTTGGCCTGGTTCTTTTGAGATGGGAAACAAACCTGCAAAGCAAGACAGAAGAGATCCTAGTAAAAGCTATGCCTCCGCTAGACCGGGCATTTGTTCGGTGGCTTGCTCGAGATGTCAAAAGGGTGCATGACTTTGCTCCGAAGAACCCACGTGCTTGAACGGTTAAGCCTCGGTACGGAATTATTTACTAGCACTCTCATGCGGAAAACTTCATTCTTGTTTTTCTTTTCTGTGTATGTTACTTGACTATCATAAGATAACTATATGTACAATTCTAGAGTTTGGGATTTTATGTTTGCCAGCAACAACTAGCAGTTTTGTATCATCTTAAGATGTTGGTGGGTATAACTGATTATGTTGCATGTTTCTCATGACCTTGTAAACAGGCTCTTCACTACAGTTCGGGATTCTTTAGGATTAACATATGATGTATCCTTTGAGCTAAGCCAGTTTGATAGGTTGAAACTCAGGTGGTATGTGGTCTCGGTAACTTCCAATTCCTGGCAAGGTAACAATCCAGTGTACATCCATGTGCTGACTTAAATTCTTGTATTCGCTAGTCTGTTTCTCTCTAATTCTTTCCTTTATCATACAGGTCTATAAAGCTGTTGATGCATGTAAGAATGTTCTAACTTCATTCTTGTTTTTCTTTTCTGTATATGTTACTTGACTATCATAAGATAACTGCATGTACAATTCTCGAGTTCGGGATTTTATGTTTGCCAGCAACAACTAGCAGTTTTATATCATCTCAAGATGTTGGTGGGTGTAACTGATTATGTTACATGTTTCTCATGCCCTTGTAAACAGGCTCTTCACTACGATCGGGATTCTTTAGGATTAACATATGATGTATCCTTTGAGCTAAGCCAGTTTGATAGGTTGAAACTCAGGTGGTATGTGGTCTCAGTAACTTCCAACTCCTGGCAAGGTAACAATCTAGTGTACATCCATGTGCAGACTTAAATTCTTATATTCTCTAGTCTGTTTCTCTCTAATTCTTTCCTTTATCATACAGGTCTATGAAGTTGTTGATGCATGTAAGAATGTTTTGAGAGGTTTACATGACAGCAAGATTGCCCAAAGGGAGCTCGATCGGGTTAGTATTTTCCCTTTGCTCACCTCACCTTATCCCAATTTTCCTGCAATACTACCACAATCTTTTGTTTAAGGGGCCAATTGGAGCCTTTTAAAATCAACTAGATTCCTTTTGAAGCATAAGTTTCATTTAAGCATGCATCGGGTTAGTTGATTTGTTGTAGATACCTTACCACAAGAATTTCGGCGACAGTGTAAATTTGCAAGAAAAATGAAATAAAGTTTGGATTTAGTCTCGGTTGGAAACAATGGAGGCTAAAATTTTGATTTAGCCTCATTTTGAGAAAACTAAAGCTAAAAAGGTTCTTTAGCTTCACTTGAAGAACCGAGGCTATATAAGTCATTTTAGCCTCGGTTGCTAAAACTGAGGCTAAAGCCTTTAGTCATGGGGGTTTCAACCTCAGTTTGGATAACTGAGGCAAAACTGAGTCTAAAGGCTTTAGCCTTAGTTTTTAACCTTTTTAGCCACAGTTTTGAACTGAGGCTAAAGCCCCCTTTTCTTGTAGTGACAATAGCTTGCGATTTTGTATTTTGTGGCACGAAACAAACATTGTATTTGATTGAATGAATAATTGACTATGCACACATTTATGAATGAGTTAAAATAAATGATTTAGCCTCAATTGTTTAGAACTGAGGTTAAAATTTGAATGTGAATATAATGAAATATATTGTAACAGGTGTATAACAGGAATTTTTGCCTATTTTTAAGTAACAAAAAGAGACTTTTACCTACGAACATTTTCGTAGGTAAAAGGTTCATTCACAATTTTTTACCTACAAATCATTTCGTAGGTAAAATTTTCATCAACAGTTTTTACCTACGTTAAATTTCATAGGTAAAAAGTCTTATACACAGTTTGTACCTATGAAAACTTTCGTAGGTAAAAGGCTTAACACCGTTTAAGCCTACGAAAAAATTTCGCAGGTTGTTTCGTAGGTAAAAGTTTTAACAAAGTTTGTAGCTACGAAAACGTTCGTAGGTAAAAGTCTTAACACAGTTTTTATCTACGAAATTTTTTGTAGGTAAAAGTCTTAACAAAGTTTTTAATTTCGTAGGTAAAAGTCTGACCATGGCCGACGATGACATTTTTCGTAGGTAAAAGTCTTTACCCACGGGTTTGTACCAACGAATTTTTTCGTAGGTAAAACTCTTTGCCTACCACTTCATATCATTTACCTACGAATTTTTTCGTAGGTAAAAGTGAAATTTCTTGTCATATGCAAGAAGGCTTTTATCGTACTGAGTAAACTCTGTTGGGCCAAGAGAGTATGTATGTGGTTTATCCACGCCGTCCATCTGTTTTTTCACCTCATTTTAGAGCTTGAACCCATAATTGAATCATATTGAAACTTCAAATGGACCACACCACAAGAAACACTGGGAATAATGATTTTCCACCGTTTAAACTTTCCAAGGGCCAACAGTGATGTTTATTTGTCATCCAACCTGTTCATAAGATCACACAGACATGGATGAAGGCAAAATACAAATATCAGATTGATCCAAAACTTCTGTAACCCACAAGAATTTTTCAATAGTAAATATTCAATTTACACTGTTTCTTGAGCCTTGGATATTCTTTATTTTTGGGTTCAACCCATAAAATTATACGGTAAAATGGATGGATAGAGTGGATGAAATGCATAACTAACGGTGGGCCCCACAGAGTTTACTGAGTACGCAGCCTACTGAGTTACTCAGGTCGAGGTGGAATAACATAATTCCTTAGGTTGAGGCCATATGGACCACTGATCTGGTGGACCCACTTTTAGAAAGGATATTCAAATTGGTCGATCCTAACCATATGGGATGTTCCATGTGGAGCGTCTAGATCAATGGCCTGATCTTCCAAACCAAGGGCCCACTTGTCAATGAAAGACAAGCACGACTCCAGTGCGGAGAGTGCACTCCAAAAGCAAGCGCTTTGGAAATCGATTTTGATTGACACGGGGAAATTAAACATGTCACGATTTTATGATGACAGCTCCATGCGTTTAAATGGAACTTTCAATTTTTTTATTTAACAAATATCATGAAAGCTTGTGGTTGCAATTCATCATATCTGTTGCAATCAAAGGCATCCTGATTTTATTTATTTATTTGATGGCAGGGGTGTGTTAGCTAATAAGAGGGTGCCACATCAGTACGCACTCCATAAGGACATTGACACTCTAATCACGTGTTATTTGTAGGGCCAAGAAGAGACTTATAGAGATATTGGTTGCATTTTTTTTAATTCTTTTATAATACTTGTAGAAAGATAATTAAGGTATATTTAGTTTTTCAATTTTCTTGTATAATGTAAAATAAATAAGTCATCATTATTATTTCACGAGGATTGTTTAAATAAGAATTATAGCTCGTAGATCAAGAATTTAATACATATGTAAAGAAAATTATAATCATTATATTTTTATATCATAAAACTAATACTTTTATAGTAAAATTTTTTGAGTAAAACAAATAATAATAATAAACTCATTGCAATCAACATAAGCGATGTCACTATACAATTGCTGGAGTGACTAATCACCATCCGTTTTTAGTCATTACTTACTAGCGTAATTGAAAAACCAACATGCCCTTAGTGTAACCATGGTTATTTAACAATCCAATCTGTTGAGTTGGCCAGAGTCTTTGAGTTGACCTGACCTGAATGACCAACAGATCTAGTCAATTTTTTCAAATTTTAAACTATGCTAATGAGATACTCTACACTTTATAACCAAAGGATCTAAAACACTTTGTGGCTAAAGGCTATATAATACATCACAACTATAATTAGTCCAACACTCAATGTGAAGAGACTATTCCAATGCCTAACAATTAATAGAAAATCCAGGCCTAGTGCCTGGTGGACATTAAAACACCTGGATTGTCACCTAGAAGCAACCATAGATATGACATCAAAGATCTTCCACATGTAAAGGTACGGAGGATTAAATTAAAATAGCATAAACATTTAAAAAAAAAAATATTTGCTATTATTGTTTATTTGGTTTTCTCATTTAATCAAGGGTTTTCTCCAAGAGATGTAAATTAAGAGTTTGTTGGTAGAATATACATTGTCCTCACAAATTAATAAAACCTTTCAACGGATAATTTTGAGTATAATTCTTTTTTTAAAAAAATCATCTCATGTATTATTCACTCAACACTTGAAGTTAGAAATACAAATTTAGTAATGTTAGATAACTATCAAAACTAACAAATCAGTCTAAATAAGAGGATCTTGATTGTTGGGCCATCTTCAACATGTGTTAATACAATGTTAGCGTCTCTTTTGCTATTAATATTCGCTAATATATATCTCTACCATATATAACATAGTATAGCGTGAGTAGCCTTGACAACTTTATCTATTTAATTAATAATTTGTGAACTATGGGCAATTTCAAACATGAGAAAGAGTTTTTAGGTCATTTGCATGATTTCACATCTTTATATGCTTGTAACTTACATCCTTCTCTCTTTACATGTAGCCTACCTAGTGTTACCCGCAACAATCCCACTTACGTTGCAAGTGCCATACTCACTCATTAGTGTTAATGACAAAATCCTTTGCTTGTCACAAGCAAGGATTTCATGTTTTCCAACATCATGATTGGTCCATGTTGTCAGCACGCACTGCTATATTAAATACAGTCTGTGATGATATGACTCAATTACATTGCAAAATAAAGATTTTCTATTTGTGGCAAGCGAAGAATCCAGATTGTAATTGCATTTGCATTACGGTGATTTATTAATATAAAATTTCTATCTTCTTCTATCACGACTATCTAGTGAAAAATCATGACCCTTTTTTAAAGCCATGCAACTTATCATTTTTAAATTGCAACTTGCAATTAAATAGCCTAAACATCTACACCAATGAAAATATAAAATATTACACTTTATGGTAGGCAGGCCACAATATATAACTATATAAAAAATAAAATTAAAAGTACTCAATTACGAAGATGTGATTTCGCATGTAAACAGGCTTAAAATTATGAAGATTTCATGTCCTCACATAGCATTAAGAAACTTATACAACTGGGTCCTTGCTCTTGCTCTGGTGGTAGACTCTCGAGAGTTTCAACACCTGGTCAAGGGTTCGAGTACCCATAGGTGGTGAAATTCGACTAGCGTGAGTGTGTGGGGGTGTGTGTCCGTGTGTTAAAACTTAAAAGTAACTTATACAACTACTAAAACACAACATTGAAATAAAAAATATATATTCTTTTGTCTTTTACTCTATTTTTTATGTTTTATTTTATATAATCTTAGATGTTAAAAGTAACTTATACAACTACTAAAATACAACATTAAAATAAAAAATACATATTTTTTGTCTTTTACTCTATTTTTTATGTTTTATTTTATATAATTTTAGATAGAGAACTTTAATAACCACCAATACCTTGACAATCAGAGAATGAACATGGAACATAACCCGCCATGACTATGACTCAGATGAGAGAGCATGATTCAGACTTCAATTCAGCCTGTAAAGGAGTTGGGTCAATATGGACTCAGTGAGTCAACTAGCGAGTCAACATAAAAAAGGAAATGCTCCGGTGCTCTCAGGTAATAATAGTTATAGTGCTCCTAAGTTGTATTTGGTTGCATTGGGGGCACTTTGACTCTCCAATCCATTGATCTAGGCCATCCATGAGGTCCAATGAAAATTTTGGTGATTTACCATGCAAGAACCACACCAATCCAACATAAATTAACCATTAAATCAATGGTCTTTTGGCTGGTCAAGATCAATTATATAAAAATAAGTCCAATTAACAATTTGATTCATCTATTAAAAAAAAGACAGAGAGAATCTGAAAGCGGAGGAGCATTTCTTGAATAAAAAAATATATACAAATATACCACTTTACAGTGCCTGTAGTTAGTGCCTGTAGTTAATTGGGGGGAAGCAGTGGTGTGCCACGCACCACCAAATTCTGTGGTGTGTTGACGTCACCAAGTTACGTCGCCACATGGTGTATATTTTTAAATCCACACCGTCCATCCACTTGGCAGGATCATTTTAAGTCATAATATAAAAATGGAACATATCCAAATCCAAGTGGACCACATCATAAAATTTATGATTTTTATTTATTTATTTAAATCCTCTAAAAAAAGCTGTCAACGGTCCCTATTGCGTAGCCAGCGCGGATGTCCTATAAGTAGCCCATGAATATGTGCGTGCGAGCTTAGTCCCATCTACACGCCAATGGCACACGTGTTTGAGATCCAAGGCATCTATTGGCCAGGTATGAATGCTTAGATAGGCACTCCACTATGATATTAGAAAATAAAGGATTTCTTGCAAAAATAGAGCTAAACATTTTCTGCCCTTCATCTGTTTCATAAACTTTAACTAAAATGAGAAGTAGAAATTCCAATTTTATTTTCTTTATGATGGGAATATACAGAGTGGGACTCATCTTTTGAATGGTTTGGATCTTGCACAAATGTAACACTTTGGCAATAACAAGCGATTGTACACGCGAGTGGTCTGCCCATAATCCTTTACCGACACGTCAACGAGTAAAGAATATTTTCATCATTCCATACAGATATCCTGCGCCCTGCTTATCTAGAAAGAACACAAGCACGCGGAGCTTTGCTTTGCTCGGCTGGGTCTCATAAGATCATCAGCCTCGCGTGAAACACGTGAGGAAATCATTAGAAAAATAACACGTGATAAATTCAAGCCGCCATACTGCAAATTTCACACGTGGAAGAGAATGGTAGCTTCAATCAAGTGGACCATATATATATATATATATATATATATAATGTGGAGCATTCACATTGCCTATATATTGTCTTTGGGTCTCAAAACAAATACTGATTATGGAGCAATCAGGATCACTTGAACAGTACAGATTTTGAGCTATTGTTCCCTACTAAAATGAAGGTGAATATGATGAACGGCCAGAATCTTTTAAGAACTGTCCAACCTTTTCACGGCACAGTGGAGAAAGGGCGGACAATTCCATGAAGATCACTTGGAGCAAACATTAAAACAATTCACTTATGAGTAGGCCACAAGCATATGTTGAATCAAGCCAACAGTTGCACGTCGATTTGAATGACTATAACCTTTATGGCTGGTACAAAACAATGGAAGATTAAGATAAGCTAATTAACGGATGAAATTCTTTGTAAATGGGTGGCCCATATGACTGTTAGATGGGCCTTGATTTTTACAAGAGATGTCTTGATTTTTACAAGAGATGTCAAGACAGTGGGGATTGCCTCATGAGCGGCTCAGATTTTGTACACGTGTGATTTGCTCTGATGTGTGAGCTGAGTACGCTTGCAAAGATGGCAGACGCGGTCCACAGTCAGGAAGAATCTTTTTCTATTTTTGTGGACCATAATCGTCCGTTGCACTTATTTTACAGAGCGGGTACAATACCAACCCGTTTGTTAGTTTAGTCCCAACCAGATTGGAAAGAAATTCAAGAAATCAGCCCGATCCAAAACTCTAGTGGGCCACACTGCATGAACTTGTGGTTTTAGGCATTGTTCCCTGTGATTTGCCCACCAAAGCTCTTTTATCAGAAGATTGGCTACTCCCATGCCACTAGCCCGGTGTGTGGTGGTTGGTGCTCTGTGGGCCCTATCATGATCTATGTATTTCATTTCATCCATTCCGTTCATCAAATTTTACGGATCATTTTAGGTCTCGATCCAAAAATGAGATGGATATAACTCTCAGGTGGACCACACCATAGGAAGACAACCCTAAAATCAAAGATTAGCTTGATCCAAAACTTTGACACAAAGTTCATTCAACATTGTTTCCTCTACTCGTTTCAACACTTGAGGTCTTGGCATCGATCCCTAGTGGGGTTGGCTAACATGAGTGTGTGCACTAACAAACTAACAATAAAAAAAAAAAACACGATTTCCTGTAATGTGGTCCATTTGATATTGGAATATACTATGTTCTTGGTTTCAAACCCTAAAATGATCTAGAAAAATATATATACAGCATGGATGAAACACATACATCATGGTGGGGCTCACAGATCACCGACCACCAGTCATTAGCTGGTGGCAGGAGAGTAGCCAATCCGTTTCATGTGATACCCACGAGATAATGGGCCCCACAAAGCTGGCGTGTTTCTCCCACCACAACAGCGATTGCAGAGGATTTTTATAGCAAAATAAGCGAAGGTTTGCATAGATATTACGGTGTAATCATACCACAAAATGAGTAATTCTCAGTGGGCCCACTAAAATGTGATGGGCTCTCACCGAACGTCAGCCACATTGACGACCGAAAAGGTACGGTGGCATTGAACCCATGGCCAACCTCAAGTGTCCCACATGGAGTAGCGTACAAGCGAGCCATGGCCCCACCCCAATCACTTTTTTAGACTTACATTAATGCCCGTAAAAAAAGATAATGTAAATGCAAAATGGTCCCAATCACAGCAAATTGATGGACGTATAAGGCCTGCCTTGTGTACGTATGTATGATGTCATGGTGGGGCCACCTTTTGAGTGGATCAGACGTGCAATTAGCATGTCACATCATTATTAAAATATTAGTAGTTAAAAATTGAGGCATCTAAGAAGGCTTTTATTGTATTGAGTAAACTCTGTTAGGCCAAGCAAGTATGTATGTGGTTTATCCATGCCGTCCATATATTTTTTCACTTCATTTTAGAGCGTGAACCCAAAATTGAATCATATTGAAACTTCAATCGGACCACACCACAAGAAACACTGGGAATAATGATTTTCCACCGTTTAAACTTTCCAAGGGCCAACAGTGATGTTTATTTGTCATGCAACCTGTTCATAAGATCACACGGACATGGATGAAGGCAAAATACAAATATCAAATTGATCCAAAACTTCTGTGGCCCACGAGAATTTTTCAAAGGTGAATGTTCAATTTACACTGTTTCCTTTGGTGTGGTCGACTTGAGCTTTGGATACTCTTCATTTTTGGGATCAACTCATAAAATTATCTGGTAAATTGGATGGACAGAGTGGATAAAATGCATAACTAACGGTGGACCCCACAGAGTTTACTGAGTACTCTGCATACTGAGTTAATCAGGTCGAGGTGGAATAACATGATCCCCCCTCAGGTCAAGGCCATATGGACCACTGATCTGGTGGACCCCACTTTTTAGCAGGGTACTCAAATTGGTCGATCCTAACCATCTGGGATGTTCCATGTGGAGCGTCTAGATCAATGGCCTGATCTTCCAAACCAAGGGCCCACTTGTCAATGAACAACAAGCACGACTCCAGTGCGGAGAGTGCAATCCAAAAGCAAGCGTTTTGAAAATCAATTTTGGTTAAAACAGGGAAATTAAACATGTCACAATTTTATAATGACAGCTCCATGCTTTTAAATGGAACTTTCAATCTTTTTATTTAACAAATATCATGAAAGCTTGTAGTTGCAATTCATCATATCTGTTGCAATCAAAGGCATCTTGATTTTATTTATTTATTTGATGGCAGGGGTGTGTTAGCTAATAAGAGGGTTCCACATCAGCACGCACTCCATAAGGACATTGACACCCTATCACATGTTATTTGTAGGGCCAAGAAGAGACTTATAAAGATATTGGTTACGTTTATAAAAAGATGATTAAAGTATATTTAGTTTTTCGATTTCCTATCTAATGTAAAATAAATAAGACATTATTATTATTCCAAGAGGTTTGTTTAAATAAAAATTATAGCTCGTGAATCAAAAATTTAATACACATGTAAAAAAAATTATAATCATTACATTTTTATATCATAAAATTAACACTTTTATAGTAACAGTTTTTGGGTAAAACAATTAATAATAATAAAATCATTGCACGCAATGTAAGCGATGTCATCATATAATTACACCAGTGAATAATCATTGCTCATTTTTAGTCATTACTTACCACTGTAATCGAAAAGGCAAATATGCCCTTACTGGTTATTCAACAATCCAATATGTCCAGTTAAGTTGGCCCGAGTCTTTGAGATGACCTAACCCGAATGACCAATGGGTCAAGTAAATTTTTTCATTTTTTAAACTATGATGTGTTTTATGGCTAATGAGATACTCTATACTTAATAACTAAAGGAGCTAAAACACTTTGTGGCAAAAGGCCATCTAA
Source organism: Magnolia changhungtana (assembly GCA_030180095.1). Lineage (NCBI taxonomy): Eukaryota > Viridiplantae > Streptophyta > Magnoliopsida > Magnoliales > Magnoliaceae > Magnolia > Magnolia changhungtana. Next base: position 7,625,676 of record JASAUF010000639.1, read on the forward strand.
TACATCACAACCCGAGTAAAGAATATTTTCGTCATTCCATACAAATATCCTGCACCCTGCTTATCTAGAAAGAACACAAGTACGCAGAGCTTTGCTTTGCTCGGCTGGGTCTCATAAGATCATCAGCCTCACGTGAAACACATGAGGAAATTATTAGAAAAATAACACGTGATAAATTCAAGCCGCCATATATATATATATATATATATATATATATATATATATATATATATATAATGTGGAGCATTCACATTGCCTATATATTGTCTTTGGGTATCAAAACAAATGCTGATTATGGAGCAATCAGGATCACTTGAACAGTATGGATTTTGAGCTATTGTTCTCCACTAAAATAAAGGTGAATAAGATGAACGGCCGGGATCTTTTAAGAGCTGTCCAACCTTTTCATGGCACAGTGGAGAAAGGGCGGACAGTTCCACGAAGATCACTTGGAGCAAACATTAAAACAATTCACTTATGAGTGGGCAACAAGCATATCTTGAATCAAACCAACAGTTGCACGTCGATTTGAATGACTAACCTTTATGACTTGTACAAAACAATGGAAGATTAAGATAAGTTAATTAACGGATGAAATTCTTTGTAAATGGGTGGCCCATATGACTGTTAGATGAGCCTTGATTTTTACAAGAGACGTCAAGACAGTGGGGATTGCCTCATGAGCGGCTCAGATTTTGTACACGTATGATTTGCTCTGATGTGTGAGCTGAGTACGCTTGCAAAGATGGCGGACGCGTCCACCGTCAGTAAGAATCTTTTTCTATTTTTGTGGAGCACCTGTTTTATAGAGCGGGTACAATACCTAAGATCCGTGGGGCCACCTTGTTGTTCCCATGATATCCACTCCGTCCATCAGGTGTGAACCTCTATTTTAAGTTTGTGGAATGAAAAGAAAGGCCAATCCATAGTTTAATTGGGTCACACCACAGCAAACAATGAAGAGAGATGCTGGCCATAGTCATATGTGTGGGTCTCACCACGTTTTCTATATTCCATCAACCCGTTCGTCAGTTTAGTCCCAGCCAGACTAGAAAGATATTCAAGAAATCAGCCCGATCCAAAACTCTAGTGGGCCACACTGCATGAACTTGTGGTTTTAGGCATTGTTCCCTGTGATTTGCCCACCAAAGCTCTTTTATCAGAAGATTGGCTACTCCCATGCCACTAGCCCCGTGTGTGGTGGTTGGTGCTCCGTGAGCCCTATCATGATCTATGTGTTTCATTTCATCCATTCCATTCATCAATTTTTAGGGATCATTTTAGGTCTCGATTCAAAAATGAGATGGATGTAACTCTCAGGTGGACCACACCATAGGAAAACAATAGTGATTGGATATCCACCATTAAAATCCTCCTAAGGCCCACTGTACTATTTATTTGACATCTAATCTGTTGATTAGGTCATCTAGACAACCCTAAAATCAAAGATTAGCTTGATCCAAAACTTTGACACAACGTTCATTCAACATTGTTTTCTCTACTCGTTTCAACACTTGAGGTCTTGGCATCGATCCCTAGTGGGGGTGGCTAACATGAGTGTGTGCACTAACAACCTAACCAAAAAAAAAAAAACACGGTTTCCTGTAATGTGGTCCATTTGATATTGGAATATACCATGTTCTTGGTCTCAAACCTAAAAATGATCTAGAAAAATATATTTGCGGCATGGATGAAACACATACATCATGGTGGGGCTCACAGGTCACCGACCACCAGCCATTAGCGGGTGGCAGGGGAGTAGCCAATCCGTTTCATGTGATACCCACGAGATAATGGGCCCCACAGAGCTGGCGTGTTTCTCCCGTCACAACAGCGATTGCAGAGGATTTTTATAGCAAAATAAGCGAAAGGTTTGCACAGATATTATGGTGCAATCATACCACGAAATGAGTAATTCTCAGTGGGCCCACTAAAATGTGACGGGCTCTCACCGAACGTCAGCCACATTGGCGACCGAAAAGGTACGGTGGCATTGAACCCATGGCCAACCTCAAGTGTCCCGCATGGAGTAGCGTACAAGCGAGCCATGGCCCCACCCCAATCACTTTTTTAGACTTACATTAATGCCCGTAAAAAAAGATAATGTAAATGCAAAATGGTCCCAATCACAGCAAATTGATGGACGTATAAGGCCTGCCTTGTGTATGTATGTATGATGTCATGGTGGGGCCACCTTTTGAGTGGATCAGATGTGCAATTAGCATGTCACATCATTATTAAAATACTAGTAGTTAAAAATTGAGGCATCCAAGAAGGCTTTTATTGTACTGAGTAAACTCTGTTAGGCCAAGCGAGTATGTATGTGGTTTATCCACGCTGTCCATATGTTTTTTCACCTCATTTTAGAGCATGAACCCAAAATTGAATCATATTGAAACTTCAAACCGACCACACCACAAGAAACACTGGGAATAATGATTTTCCACCATTTAAACTTTCCAAGGGCCAACAGTGATGTTTATTTGTCATCCAACCTGTTCATAAGATCACACGGACATGGATGAAGGCAAAATACAAATATCAGATTGATCCAAAACTTCTGTGGCCCATGAGAATTTTTCAAAGGTGAATGTTCAATTTACACTGTTTCCTTTGGTGTGGTCGACTTGAGCTTTGGATACTCTTCATTTTTGGGCTCAACCCATAAAATTATCTGGTAAAATGGATGGACAGAGTGGATAAAATGTATAACTAACGGTGGGCCCCACAGAGTTTACTGAGTACGCTGCATACTGAGTTAATCAGGTCGAGGTGGAATAACATGATCCCCCCTCAGGTCGAGGCCATATGGACCACTGATCTGGTGGACCCCACTTTTCAGCAGGGTACTCAGATTGGTCGATCCTAACCATATGGGATGTTCCATGTGGAGCGTCTAGATCAATGGCCTGATCTTCCAAACCAAGGGCCCACTTGTCAATGAACGGCAAGCACGACTCTAGTGCGGAGAGTGCACTCCAAAAGCAAGCGTTTTGAAAATCGATTTTGGTTAAAACAGGGGAAATTAGACATGTCACGATTTTATGATGACAACTTCATGCTTTTAAATGGAAGTTTCAATTTATTTTTTTTTATTTAACAAATATCATGAAAGCTTGTGGTTGCAATTCATCATACCGGTTTCCACCAAAGGCATCCTGATTTTATTTATTTATTTGATGGCAGGGGTGTGTTAGCTAATAAGAGGGTGCCACATCAGTACGCACTCCACAAGGACATTGACACTCTAATCGCATGTTATTTGTAGGGCTAAGAAGAGACTTATAAAGTTATTGGTTGCATTTTTTTAATTCTTTTATAATACTTGTAGAAAGATAATTAAGGTATATTTAGTTTTTCAATTTTCTTGTATAATGTAAAATAAATAAGTCATCATTATTATTTCACGAGGATTGTTTAAATAAGAATTATAGCTCGTAGATCAAGAATTTAATACACATGTAAAGAAAATTATAATCATTATATTTTTATATCATAAAACTAATACTTTTATAGTAAAAAATTTTGAGTAAAACAAATAATAATAATAAACTCATTGCAATCAATGTAAGTGATGTCACTATACAATTGATGGAGTGACTAATCATCATCCGTTTTTAGTCATTACTTACTAGTGTAATTGAAAAACCAACATGCCCTTAGTGTAACCATGGTTATTTAACAATCTAATCTGTTGAGTTGAGTTGGCCAGAGTCTTTGAGTCGACCTGACCTGAATGACCAACAGGTCTAGTCAATTTTTTCAAATTTTAAACTATGCTAATGAGATACTCTACACTTTATAACCAAAGGATCTAAAACACTTTGTGGCTAAAGGCTATATAATACATCACAACTATAATTAGTCCAACACTCAATGTGAAGAGACTATTCCAATGCCTAACAATTAATAGAAAATCCAGGCCTAGTGCCTGGTGGACATTAAAACACCTGGATTTTCACCTAGAAGCAACCATAGATTTGACATCAAAGATCTTCCACATGTAAAGGTACGGAGGATTAAATTAAAATAGCATAAACATTTTTTTAAAAAATATTTGCTATTATTGTTTATTTGGTTTTCTCATTTAATCAAGGGTTTTCTCCAAGAGATGTAAATTAAGAGTTTGTTGGTAGAATATACATTGTCCTCACAAATTAATAAAACCTCTCAACGGATAATTTTGAGTATAATTCTTTTTTTAAAAAATCATCTTATGTATTATTCACTCAACACTTGAAGTTAGAAATACAAATTTAGTAATGTTAGATAACTATCAAAACTAACAAATCAGTCTAAATAAGGGGATCTTGATTGTTGGGCCATCTTCTGTTAGAAAATGATACACAACGGAGGATAGAAGAAAACGATAACGAAACGATCAGATCTATCAGGTTCAAGGCTTGACTTCTATAATCAATTTCTCAAGACAGATTTGCTGCCCTTTTTCTGGAATTTCCAGCAAGTGCAAACGAAGGAAGTCTGTAAATTGTCTTCAGGATACAATGAACACTCAATCCGATTTTCAACACGAAAATTTGCACATTTAAGTGTTGAACAGATCTCTAGTTTTGACACCGATATGCCTTAAGACGTTCAGAAAAAACAGTAAGAGATTAGATCGAGAGTAATTGCACAGAAGATGATATAATCTTAATGATTTTTGAGTATATTTTTTTGGATTATAGAATCCAGGATTTATATCAATTGAAAGGTTATGGATTTCATCCTGAAGAGGTGCAAAAGTGCCTCTTCAAGAAATCCATACCCATTCACAGCAAATAATTGCCTTCCATGAAAGGACATGACTCTTTGTCCTATGTGCTTATTTCGTATCCATTCATTGAAAATGCTTATCCAACAGGAAAAACTGTATCCACATAAGCGACACGTGGCATAAGTGCCACATGTACAATCATGTCACAATTACTCTCAATTAATAAGAAAGGTAATAAATCATCAGGGTACCATGGCCCAAAAATTTTGAACAGAGTGCCAAAAAGACTAAGGCTCTTATTGCTCCTTGCGACGATGCGCACGTGCGAAGTGCGCCTAATAAAGCGCCAAAAAGCGCCGCGCCAGCGCTGCTGCATGTGGACGGTGCTTCGCAGACCGTCCTCGAGGAGATTTGAACCCTGGTTGCATAAGCAAAAACCCCTTCTCTTACCGACTGGCTATACACACTATTTATGGAAAGTTTAAATAATTAATATATTTATTTACTTTCTAAAAATAACTTTTATTTTTGAAATTTATTTTTTATTTTAAAAAAACACAACAATCCCCCTCAATTTCAAAATAAAATCAGATTCTGGAACGAATGGCATATCAGTATAAATAGGTGCATAAGTGAAGGTATCTTTTGGATTTGAACCTTTACTTTAGTGTATATATATCAAAGTTATGCCGGGTACTTAGTGACCCATTAGTCTTGAACTAAGGACCTTATATGACTCACCGGACACATAACACACATCTATTCATATATAACTGGAGATCTTTAAGTTCGCACATTTCTGGCCTTGTGCGTATCCTTATTTCATGAGTATTCTAGAGACGATCCCAATCTCTTCAAAAGCGGCCTCACTTCTCTACTCATATAGGTAGATCTATCAAAGATAATTCTGCTTCATCTCAGCAAAGTCTGCTTATAGATCTATTAAGAGTTAGTACTCAGCCTCTTATGAAATGCAGAAACCAAACACTAGACTTTTAGGAATGAGACTCAAAATATTTTTTTTCTAGTGTATATTTCAGTCACATACTTGACTTGTTTGTCCCTTTGAACCTAGCCTATATTTCAAAACATAGGTAGGGTTGCCATCAAGAGTGAAAGTTACATCTTTATAGATCTTAGTCTCATTCCTTTAGTGGTTCTTCTTATCTGATCTCTTGATAAACCTTTTGTCAAGGATCTGCTAAGTTCAGGATGGATTTAACATATTCCACTTGTGATTACTCCATCTCTCGAGCAATCCTTTAACAAAGTTATGCCTTAGACCTACATTTCTAGACTTACCATTATAAGTCTTACTCATAGCACGACAAAGAGTAGCCTGACTATCACAAAAGATAGATATGGCAGAGTAGGTTTCGCCAATACGGGATTTCCAACAAAGTAGGTATCTTAGCCATTCACCTTCTTTACAAGCAAGCACCAAGTGCAATAAACTCACTTTCCATTGTAGAGTGAGATATGCACGTTTGTTTCTTAGATGCCCATGATATTGCTCCTCCTCCAAGAGTGAATATCCAGCCACTTGTAGATTTTGATTCTATGCTATCTCGCATTCCAGCTTGCATCGCTGAACCCTTCAAGTACAATGGATATGATTTATAATGCAATCCATAGTCTATGATTCCTCTTAGATACTTTAAAACTCTCGAAATCGCATTCCAAAGTGTACTTGTCCTGGATTACTTGGTATACACCGCTTAGCATTCCTACTTGTGAATGCTATATCGGGTCTAGTGCAATTCATTGCATACATTAAACTCCCAATAGCACTCGCATATTCTTGTTGTGCTTTACTTCTACCGATATTTTTAACCAATTTAATACTTGGATCAAATGGGGTTGAAACCTAGGTTTACTATCATAATGATTAAACTTCTTTAACACTTTCTCTAGGTAATGAGATTGTGTTAAGGTTATTCCATCATTAAGATTATAAATCTTAATACCTAATATTACATCGGCTTTACCCATATCCTTCATGTCGAAATTGGTACTTAGAAACTTTTTAGTTTCTTTCACTGATCCTCATTTGGTCCAAATATTAACATATCATCTACATAAAGCGATAATGATTGACCTTTAATATATATGCACTTATCTGCTTGGTTTACTCTAAAACCATTAGATTGTACTACTTGATCAAACTTCTCATGCCATTGTTTAGGTGCTTGCTTGAGCCCATAGAGAGATTTGACTAGTTTACACACTTTCTTCTCTTGCCCAGGTTGAACAAACCCTTCAGGTTGTTCCATATAGACTTCCTCATCTAGATCACCATTTAAAAATGCCGTTTTGACATCCATTTGATGGATTACTAGGTGGTGAATTGCTGCAAGAGCAATTAAAGTCCTAATGGAAGATATTCGAGCAACAGGAGCATATGTATCGAAAAAATCGATACCTTCCTTTTGTCTAAATCCTTTGGCTACCAATCGAGCTTTAAACTTATTTATGGTTCCATCAGGATTGAACTTTCTTTTAAAAATCCACTTACATCCTATAGGCTTTGAACCTGGTGGAAGATCAACCAAACACCATGTGTTATTAGAGACTATAGAATCCATTTCATCGTTGATGGTTTCCCTCCAAAACTGTACATCAGGAGATGAGAGAACTTCACTAAGTGTTGATGGATCACTTTCAATACTTAGCGGTAGAGTAATCTCTTTTCTTATTTCATTTCTATCTCCTTCTATAAGGAACATATAGAAATCTGGGCCAAAAGATGTTTCTTTTCTTGCCCTTTTCGATCTCCTTGGTTCATTTCCTTCTGGATGAGTTTTAGATTTATCATGAAAGTTATTATGCTCTTCGTTCATTGGTTCTATTATATTTTCATCAACTCTGTCTTTTTGTATGATTATTCATATAGTCTTTGTATACTATATTTTCAAAAATATAGCATCCCTAGACTCTATAATCATGTTTTTGTCAGCAAAAGAAGTTTGTTCTAGAACCAGGAATCTATATACGGGACTATGAATCCCATAACTCACAAAAGCACACCTGATTCCTCTAGGACCTAACTTTACTCTCTTAGAATCAATAATCGACTTCGCTATACTTCCCCACACTTTGAAGTAATGAAGATATGGTTTCTTCTTTTTCCATAATTCATATGGGGAAATATCCAATTTTTTGTGTGGGATGGCATTTAGAATACGGTTTTGTCGTTAACAATGCTTCCCCCACAAATTTAGTGGTAATCCGTAATTTAATATCATACGATTGATCATCTCAACTAATGTCCTATTTTTTATGCTCCGCTAGCCATTTTTTGAGGTGTGTAAGGTGCGGTAAATTCATGGATTATACCATTTGATTCACGAAGTCGTTGAATTCATTAGAAGAGTACTCACCCCTCTATCACTTCGAGGGCTTTAATCCTTACATTTAACCGATTTTCCACTTCGGCCTTATAAAGCTTAAACTTTTCAAAGGCTTCATCCTTAGATTTTATCAAGTATACATAGGAAAATCTAGTGAAGTCATCGATAAATGTGATAAAATACCTTTTTCCTCCACGAGTTAAGGTATTATTTAAATCACAAATATCGGAATGAATTAGCTCCAAGGGTTGTGATTTTCTCGTGCCAGTCCCAAATGGTTTTCTGGTTATTTTAGAATGGGCACACACATCACATTTTCCTTCTTGTTGTATTTCATATTTTGGTATAAGTCCCAGGATCATCATTCTTTTCATTGAATGATAATTAACATGACCTAGTCTAGCATGCCATAAAGATATAGAATCCACTATATAAACGGAAACATCATTATTATTATTATTAATATTCAGTTTAATCATACCATTACATGAATATCCTTTGCCAACAAACATACCATTCTTGGTGATAACCAACTTATCAGATTCAATCACCATTTTGAATCCTCTCTTATTGAGAAGATCGCCGACACTAGATTTTTAGACATGTCGGTACATGCATACATTTGTTAGTGTCGGTCTTTTGCACGATGGCGAAGCTCGACAGTTCCTTTTTCCAACAACGTTCGCACGAACGTTATTACCCATCTTTACTTCTTGTCGGTTGTAATACTTTCATAGGTCTTGAAGAAGTTTCGGTCCTTCGATATGTGAATGGTTACACCAAGATATCTAGCCACCATCCACCATCGGATATTTCTTGTGTTAGTTCGGTAAGAACCATTGCTACAAGTTGGTCTTCGCCATGTTAGCCTGAGCTTTCAGATTGTTTCTTCCGTGTCGACATTCCTTTATGTAGTGTCAGGCTTATTGCGAAGTGACACTTGCCCTTCTTCTTTCCCTTTTTCTTAAACTCGTATCTTTCTTTGGGGGAATAGATTTGGAGTTCTGCATTTTTGGCTTGTCATCTTCTACAATATTTGCTTTGGAATGATTTTCCGAAGCACTTTCTTTCTTGTCTCGGTTTCTGGACTCTTCTTCTATATGAAGATGTCGTTGAAGCCCTTCAAGAGTGTACTTCCTTTCATCATGTTTCAGTTTCTTTTTATAATCAAACCATGATGAGGGTAATTTTGCAATTACTACACCGACCAAGAATTCTTCAGGAAGATCTATACCACCAATCTTCAATTCATCAACCAAGTTTTGTAGTTCGGTTACTTGGGAGAGAATTGGCTGATCATTTTTAAACTTGAAGTGGACATAATTGTCGATCAGAAATTTCTGAGTGCTGATCTCTTCAGTTTTATATTTTTGATCTAATTTTGTCCACAGATCTTTAGCAGAGGAAATTTTACGGTATGAGTTATAGATGGAATTAGAGAGGGCGTTTAAGATATGACCTTTACATAGAAAATCGTCCTCCTTCCTTTTCTTCCGTTCTGCCTTCACTTGATCTGGGTCATCGTCAGTTGGCTCGGTCAGAGAAGGCAGATCATCATCTAGGATGTAAGATAACTTCAGAGTTGTCAAAAAGAAAAGCATCTTCTGCTGCCATCTTGAGAAGAATTGACCGTCGAAACGATCCAGTCGTACAAAGTCTTGGTTCATAACTTGAATGGAATGAATTGCCTCCATTGTGAAAAGAGTAAAAATCTGTCTTGAATGTTAGAAAATGATACACAACGGAGGATAGAAGAAAACGATAACGAAACGATCAGATCTATCAGGTTCAAGGCTTGACTTCTATAATCAATTTCTCAAGACAGATTTGCTGCCCTTTTTCTGGAATTTCCAGCAAGTGCAAACGAAGTATATAACATAGTATAGCGTCTCTTTTGCTATTAATACAATGTTAATACAATGTTAGCGTCTCTTTTGCTATTAATATTCGCTAATATATATCTCTACCATATATAACATAACATATATACCGTATATAACATAGTATAGCGTGAGTAGCCTTGACAACTTTATCTATTTAATTAATAATTCTCAAGGCTTGACTTCTATAATCAATTTCTCAAGACAGATTTGCTGCCCTTTTTCTGGAATTTCCAGCAAGTGCAAACGAAGTATATAACATAGTATAGCGTCTCTTTTGCTATTAATACAATGTTAATACAATGTTAGCGTCTCTTTTGCTATTAATATTCGCTAATATATATCTCTACCATATATAACATAACATATATACCATATACAACATAGTATAGCGTGAGTAGCCTTGACAACTTTATCTATTTAATTAATAATTTGTGAACCATGGGCAATTTCAAACATGAGAAAGAATTTTTAGGTCATTTGCATGATTTCACATCTTTATATGCTTGTAACTTACATCCTTCTCTCTTTACATGTAGCCTACCTAGTGTTACCCGCAACAATCCCACTTACGTTGCGAGTGCCATACTCATTAGTTTTAATGACAAAATCCTTTGCTTGTCACAAGCAAGGATTTCATGTTTTCCAACATCATGATTGGTCCATGTTGTCAGCACTGCTACATTAAATACAGTCTGTGATGATATGACTCAATTACATTGCAAAATAAAGATTTTCTCTTTGTGGCAAGCGAAGAATCCAGATTGTAAGTGCATTGGCATTACGGTGATTTATTAATATAAAATTTCTATCTTCTTCTGTCACGACTATCTAGTGAAAAATCATGACCCTTTTTTAAAGCCATGCAACTTATCATTTTTAAATTGCAACTTGCAATTAAATAGCCTAAACATCTACACCAATGAAAATATAAAATATTATACTTTATGGTAGGCAGGCCACAATATATAACTATATAAAAAATAAAAATAAAAGTACTCAATTAAGAAGATGTGATTTCGCATGTAAACAGGCTTAAAATTATGAAGATTTCATGTCCTCACATAGCATTAAGAAACTTATACAACTGGGTCCTTGCTCTTGCTCTGGTGGTAGACTCTCGAGAGTTTCAACACCTGGTCAAGGGTTCGAGTACCCATAGGTGGTGAAATTCGACTAGCGTGAGTGTGTGGGGGTGTGTGTCCGTGTGTTAAAACTTAAAAGTAACTTATACAACTACTAAAATACAACATTGAAATAAAAAATATATGTTCTTTTGTCTTTTACTCTATTTTTTATGTTTTATTTTATATAATTTTAGATGTTAAAAGTAACTTATACAACTACTAAAATACAACATTAAAATTAAAAATACATATTCTTTTGTCTTTTACTCTATTTTTTATGTTTTATTTTATATAATTTTAGATAGAGGACTTTAATAACCACCAATACCTTGACAATCAGAGAATGAACATGGAACATAACCCGCCATGACTATGACTCAGATGAGAGAGCATGATTCAGACTTCAATTCAGCCTGTAAAGGAGTTGGGTCAATATGGACTCAGTGAGTCAACTAGCGAGTCAACATAAAAAAGGAAGTGCTCTGGTGCTCTCAGGCAATAATAGTTATAGTGCTCCTAAGTTGTATTTGGTTGCATTGGGGGCACTTTGACTCTCCAATCCATTGATCTAGGCCGTCCATGAGGTCCAATGAAAATTTTGGTGATTTACCATGCAAGAACCACACCAATCCAACATAAATTAACCATTAAATCAATGGTCTTTTGGCCGGTCAAGATCAATTATATAAAAATAAGTCCAATTAACAATTTGATTCATCTATTAAAAAAAAAAAACAGAGAGAATCTGAAAGCGGAGGAGCATTTCTTGAATAAAAAAATATATACAATTAAAAAGAGAAATATACCACTTTACAGTGCCTGTAGTTAATCTGGGGAAGCGGTGGTGTGCCAGGCACCACCAGCTTCTGTGGTGTGTTGACGTCACCAAGTTACGTGGCCACATGATGTATATTTTTATATCCACACCGTCCATCTATTTGGCAAGATCATTTTAAGTCATAATATAAAAATGGAACATATCCAAACTCAAGTGGACCACATCATAAAATTTATGGTTTTTATTTATTTATTTATTTATTTAAATCCTCTAAAAAAGCTGTCAACGGTCCCTATTGCGTAGCCAGCGCGGATGTCCAATAAGTACCCCATGAATATGTGCGTGCGAGCTTATTCCCATCTACACGTCAGTGGCACACGTGTTTGAGATCCAAGGCATCTATTGGCCAGGGATGAATGCTTAGATAGGCACTCCACTATGATATTAGAAAATAAAGGATTTCTTGTAAAAATAGAGCTAAACACTTTCTGCCCTTCATCTGTTTCATAAACTTTAACTCAAATGAGAAGTAGAAATTCCAATTTTATTTTCTCTATGATGAGAATATACAGAGTGGGACTTATCTTTTGAATGGTTTGGATCTTGCACAAATGTATCACTTTGACAATAACAAGTGATTGTACACGCGAGTGGACTGCCCATAATCCTTTACCGACATGTCAACGGGTATTTTCGTCATTCCACGCAAATGTCCTGCGCCCTGCTTATCCAGAAAGAACACAAGAACGAGGAGCTTTGCTTTGCTCGGCTGGGTCTCAAAAGATCATCAGCCTCGCGTGAAACACGTGAGGATATCATTAGAAAAATAACACGTGATAAATTTAAGCCACCATACTGCAAATTTCAAACGTGGAAGAAAATGGTAGCTACAATCAGGTGCACCATATATATATATATATATATATATATATATATATATATATATATATATATATATATATATATAGATAGAGGGAAAAGGTACTATGCGCTCGAGCTTAAAGTGATCGTCCGTGAGGTCGAGCTGTGTGGGCCCCACAGTAATGCCTTTCAAAGATTCACACGTCTACTAGATGCACGAGCCCAGGTTGGGTCCACACGGCCCAAAATCAGCAGTCCATGTAACTCAGGTGAGCCATACCATCGAAAAACATAAGTATACACGCAAAAACATGTAAAAGCACTTGGTGGGCCCCACATGAGTTGTGGATACCGCCTAAAACTTATTCTAAATTACATTAAAGTGGGACACACATGATGGACGGTGTTGATCATCAAAAAACGTCTCGAAAGGTTCCCGAAAATGGTTTTGAATGTTTCAATGGTGCACGGCCCCTCTCAACTTCTGTACGTGGTGTGGCCCACAAAAGTCACGGATTGACTTGATTTTCAGCCGCGTGGGCCCCCTCTGAAATGGTTCATCTGACTGAGGGGGTAGATTTTCGAACGGCATCACGGTGGGGCCCACATCAACTCGACCTCACGAACGACCGCTTTACGCTCGAGCGCATAGTACCTTTTCCCACATATATATATATATATATATATATATATATATATATATATATATATATATATATATATATATATATATATAGGAAATGGTCACCTGCTTGCACCTTTTCACGTGAGCACCAATGAGCACCTTTGCACACGTGTCATGTGCATGCAGAATCTGAATGGTCCAAGTGATGCCGCACCCTTGAAATGATTTAGGTCCAATTTTCAGCCTGATCCATGACTCTGGTGAGCCATAGCAAAGAGAAATGCAAATCAATGGAGGAAATCTGTTTCCTTTTGCCATGGCCCACCGAGTTTTGTATCAGGTGAAAATTGGCTATGGTATTTCAAGGGGTAAAGATCACTTGGACCGTTCAGATTCTGTGCACATGACACGTGTGCAAAGGTGCTCATTGGTGCTCACGTAAAAAGGTGCGCAGGGGACCATCTCCCTATATATATATATATATATATATATATATATATATATATATATATATAAAAGCATTCACATTGCCTAGATACTGTCTTTGGGTATCAAAACAAATGCTGATTATGGAGCAATCAGGATCACTTGAACGGTATGGATTTTGAGCTATTGTGCCCCACTAAAATGAAGGCGAATATGATGAACGGCCGGGATCTTTTAGGAACTGTCCAACCTTTTCACGGCACAGTGGAGAACGGGCGGACAGTTCCATGAAGATCACTTGGAGCAAATATTAAAAGGATTCACTTATGAGTGGGCCACAAGCATACGTTGAAACAAACCAACGGTTGTACGTCGATTTGAATGACTATAACCTTTATGACTGGTACAAAACAATGGAAGATTAAGAGAAGTTAATTAACGGAACGGATGAAATTCTTTGTAAATGGGTGGCCCATATGACTGGTAGATGAGCCTTGATTTTTACAAGAGACGTCAAGACAGTGGGGATTGCCTCATGAGCGGCTCAGATTTTGTACACGTGTGATTTGCTCTGATGTGTGAGCTGAGTACGCTTGCAAAGATGGCAGCCGCGGTCCACCGTCTGTAAGAATCCTTTTCTATTTTTGTGGACCACAATCGCCTGTTGCACTTGTTTTACAGAGCGGGTACAACACCTAATATCCATGGGGCTGCCTTGTTGTTCCCATGATATCCACTCCGTCCATCAGGTGTGAACCTCTATTTTAAGTTTGTGGAATGAAAAGAAAGGCCAATCCACAGTTTAAGTGGGTCACACCACAGCGAACAATGGGGAGAGATGCTGGCCATAGTCACATGTGTGGGTCTCACCATGTTTTCTGTATTCCATCCAACCCGTTCGTCAGTTTAGTCCCAGCTAGACTGGAAAGATATTCAAGAAATCAGCCCGATCCAAAACTCTGGTGGACCACACTGCATGAACTTGTGGTTTTAGGCATTTTTCCCCAGTGATTTGCCCACCAAAGCTCTTTTATCGGAGGATTGGCTACTCCATGCCACTAGCCCGGTGTGTGGTGGTTGGTGCTCTGTAGGCCCTATCATGATCTCTGTGTTTCATTTCATCCATTCTGTTCATCAATTTTTACCGATCATTTTAGGTCTCGATTCCAAAAATGAGATGGATATAAATCTCAGGTGGACCACACCATAGGAAAACAATAGTGATTGGATATCTACCATTAAAATCCTCCTAAGGCCCACTATACTGTTTATTTGACATCCAATATGTGTATTAGGTCAGACAAACAACCTAGATGAAGGGAAAAAACAAAGATTTGATCCACAACTTTGACACAATGTTCATTCAACATTGTTGTTCCTGTACTCGTTTCAACACTGGAGGTCTTGGTATCGATCCCTAGTGGGGCTGGCTACCATGAGTGTGTGTACTAACCCGTTCTTGGTCTCATGCACTAAAATGATCTTAAAAAATAGATGTACAGCATAGATGAAACACATACATCATGGTAGGGCCTACAGATCACCGACCACCGGCCATTAGCCGGTGGCAGGGGAGTAGCCAATCCGTTTCATGTGATACCCACGAGATAGTGGGCCCCACAGAGCTGGCGTGTTTCTCCCGCCACAACAACGATTGCAGAGGATTTCAGTCAATTTTTTTAAAAAAAAGCAAAATAAGCCAAGGTTTGCACAGATATTACGGTGCAATCATACCATGAAACGAGTAACTCTCAGTGGGCCCACTAAAATGTGACGGGTTCTCACCGAACGTCAGCGACATTAACGACCGAAAAGGTACAATGGGACCATGGCCAACCTCAAGTGTCCCACATGGAGTAGCATACAAGCGAGCCATGGCCCCCACCCCAATCACTTTTTTAGACTTATATTAATGCATGTAAAAAGATACTGTAGATGCAAAATGGTCCCAATCATAGCAAATTGATGGACGTATAAGGCCTGCCTTGTCTAAGCAGTATGTATGATGTCAAGGTGAACTGGGCTGAGGTACTTTTAAGTATAAAATCTGATTGCCAACGACCGTCAGTTGGATAGGACATCTGAGCCATGCAAATGGTGGGCCCGGCAACATTAGGAGGGCACCATCAAAATTCAATGGACGGCTGAACGTCTCACTCGATGAACAGCTGTAATCCAGCTAATGAGCGTATTGACAGTTCATCTTCATTATTAAATTAGTAGTTAAAAATTGAGGCATCAAGAAGGCTTTTATTGTACTGAGTAAACTCTGTTGGGCCAAGCGAGTATGTATGTGGTTTATCCACACCGTCCATATGTTTTTTCACCTCATTTTAGAGCGTGAACCCAAAATTGAATCATATTGAAACTTCAATCGGACCACACCACAAGAAACGCTGGGATTAATGATTTCCACCGTTTAAACTTTCCAAGGGCCAACAGTGATGTTTATTTGTCATCCAACCTGTTCATAAGATCACACGGACATGGATGAAGGTATAATACAAATATCAGATTGATCCAAAACTTCTGTGGCCCACGAGAATTTTTCAAAGGTGAATGTTCAATTTACACTGTTTCCTTTGGTGTGGTCCACTTGAGCTTTGGATACTCTTCATATTTGGGCTCAACCCATAAAATTATCTGGTAAATTGGATGGATAGAGTGGATAAAATGCATAACTAACGGTGGGCTCCACAGAGTTTACTGAGTACGCAGCATACTGAGTTAATCAGATCGAGGTGGAATAACATGATCCTCCCTCAGGTCGAGGCCATATGGACCACTGATCTGGTGGACCCCACTTTTCAGCAGGGTACTCAAATTGGTCGATCCTAACCATATGGGATCTTCCATGTGGAGCGTCTAGATCAATGGCCTGATCTTCCAAACCAAGGGCCCACTTGTCAATGAACGACAAGCACGACTCCAGTGCGGAGAGTGAAATCCAAAAGCAAGCGTTTTGAAAATCAATTTTGGTTAAAACAGGGAAATTAAACATGTCACGATTTTATAATGACAGCTCCATGCTTTTAAATGGAACTTTCAATCTTTTTATTTAACAAATATCATGAAAGCTTGTGGTTGCAATTCATCATATCTGTTGCAATCAAAGGCATCCTGATTTTATTTATTTATTTGCTGGCAGGGGTGTGTTAGCTAATAAGAGGGTGCCACATCAGCACGCACTACCCTAATCACATGTTATTTGTAGGGCCAAGAAGAGACTTATAAAGATATTGGTTACGTTTATAAAAAGATGATTAAGGTATATTTAGTTTTTCGATTTCCTATATAATGTAAAATAAATAAGACATTATTATTATTCCAAGAGGTTTGTTTAAATAAAAATTATAGCTCGTAAATGAAAATTTTAATACACATGTAAAGAAAATTATAATCATTACATTTTTATATAATAAAATTAACACTTTTATAGTAACAGTTTTTGGGTAAAACAATTAATAATAATAAAATCATTGCATGCAATGTAAGCGATGTCATCATATAATTGCACAAGTGAATAATCGTTGCTCATTTTTAGTCATTACTAACCACTGTAATCGAAAAGGCAAATATGCCCTTACTGGTTATTCAACAATCCAATATGTCCAGTTAAGTTGGGCTGAGTCTTTGAGTTGACCTAACCCGAATGACCAATGGGTCAAGTAAATTTTTTCAATTTTTAAACTATGATGTGTTTTATGGCTAATGAGATACTCTATACTTAATAACTAAAGGAGCTAAAACACTTTGTGGCTAAAGGCCATCTAATACATCACAACTATAATTAGTCCAACACTCAATGAAAAGGGACTATTCTAATGCCCAACAATTAATAGAAAATACGGGCCTCAGTGTGTCCGGTGAACATTGAAACACCTAGACCATTACCTAGAAGTAATTATAGATTTGACATCTATTGGGGAAAAATAGTACCAAGTACAGAGACTCGGCTATGGAATGGACTAACTCTAATGACATGAGTCGGGCTCCCAAGCCGGTAAGCCTGACTGAGACATGCATGCCTAAAGTCGACTCAACACATGAGATGGCGGCGTCTAAATAGACCTACATGGTCTTAGGCTCAATGCCCTACGTCCGACCTATTGCTTGGTTCGGTCATTAGGTCGGCCAGCAATGTATCAGTTACGAGCCGGATAAGTCCTACCCGATAAAAGATACGTAGCTCAACCTTCAACAGCCAACCGATCTTACTCAACGAGTGCCTCGGCTAGGCCCGACTCGGTCGGTACTATCCATATATCAGGAAAGGAACGGTATAATATAAAATACCTTCCCGAAGATCTCGGAAGATAATCTCCGATCCTAAAGATCTCAGGATCAGTCAGATCATAGATTGGATTGATATCAATCTCCTGCATATTAGGAAGGAGATCCCGACACCTGAAGAACTCTCTTCCCCTATAAAGGCCACCAAAAGGTATGCAGGATGAAATCACTTACCCTAAAACTATCTACAAACCCTGAATCCATGTTTGACTTAGGCATCGGAGGGTCCCCTGCATTAGTCAGGGTCTCCTTTGTCCTCTCTTTATGCAGGTATTAGGGAATTGTATAAGGGCAAGCCAGATTTTGCATTAGAAGTGCTCCGTTGGATCGAAGCAACCCCCATTTGGCTATAACCTAGGTATACCATGGCCCTGGGGCCATTTCGGTCAGTTCTGGGCCTATATAAGGACCTTAAACCCTCACCTTCTTTTCACATATGAATTTGCAACCCTAAAGAGAAAAGAGAGAAGGAAAGAGAAAGAAAGTGAGAGAAAGAGTTGGAGTTTGATCCAGAGTTTCTTCCCTGTCATTCTACGTGCTTAACTATCACATCGGTATCGCTATTCCGGTGATTCTAATCTCATTCTTAGGTAAGAAATCCAAACTCTAATCTGTTTTAGGGTTTCAAATTGAGTGAGGGATGGAATAGCTAACCCATTTCATGATATAGGTTGCCGTTGTGCCGTAGACAAAGACTCGGTATACAAACTGAGTCCGTTACTCGTTTACCGGTGAAAGGTGCAGTCTATAAACGTTTAGGTTATGGTTTTCAAGGCTTTCAATGCCGGTTAGTGATTTATGACTGATGTGGGTGTCATTTCATATGCTAAATGCGATGCCTGTTTCACTTTACAGATATATATGAACTATGTTGAGTATAGTGTATTCCATGTGTTTGTTGATATGACTGAATGAGTACGGAATTTGGATTCGTGCTTGCCATGATTATTCGTTGTGAATATATGGCTGTTATGCGTGTGACAACTCCTTGGTGAAAGGATTTGTCTTAATTCCTATTGTCGCCAACATACGTTATGTATGTTGTAGTGTGTAGTCTAAGTGTTTGTAAAAATGTCTGAATGGATATGGAATTTGGATTTGTACTTGCCATGATTCTTAACTATGAATATATGCTCATTGTGTATATGACAACTCCTTTGTAAAAGGGCGTGCCAGGATATGTGTTATAACTAGCCTAATACTTGTATATTGGAATGTGTAGTCTAAGTGTTTGATAAATTGCCTCAATGAGGATATACCTGTTGAAATGCATGTAATGAGGGTGTTGAGATAGGATTCTCAACCCCCTTAGCTATGGTTGTAATTTCCTTTATATAACCCATATTACTACTACGTGTTGTATGGTCGAAATGCCTATGTATGCTAACATGTACACTATGTGTTTGTTGAAATGCTCAAATGAGACTTATATTTATGTTGGTTGCTACATATTTTTTTTTACTAGCATATATGTATTCCTATCGTATTTGAAGTGTGTTTGGGGCTACAGTGTAGTCCAGGTAATCGGTAACTGGTTCCGACTGAGTGGCTGACTTAGTTTTAGCCACGACAGATACGTTCGACGAATCCGAGTCGTACGTTGTTTGACAACAGTGGTTACGCCACGCGGAATGCTTATGCACTCCATGTCGATCAAATCAACGTGCGCTCATACTAGTCGAGCTTGTCTAGTAACCCAATTAGCTCGATGTATGTTCACCATGTATGAACGTTACTGCTTGAATCTAAGGTACCAAACTCACCAGTGGAAAACCCGTTTAACCTTAGTACCTCGATCCGCTAAGACTCATGAGCTGGGCATGGTGGTATGGGATACCGTGGTCGAGCTGTCAGCCTACGCTGGGGCGACGAGCCTCCCCATAGTGACCAGTGAACAACACTGTCTCGTGAGCCGAATATGGTGGTATGGGACACTGTATTCGAGCTGTCGGCCTACACTGATCAGGTGACGAGCCCTTTGTAGTGACCTCAAGTATACTCTAAGACTGCGTTGTAGCGACGAGTCTTTCCGTAGCAGCTAGAGTATAAACTAGGCCTACACTAATCAGGTGACGAGCCCTTTGTAGTGACCTAGAACTGCAATATCGTATGAGAATTGCTAGGACTGACGACCCTAGAATGGATTATTGTTTGAGCATTGATATAAGGGAGGTATCTTAGCTTCCCAATCCTGCTATATGAATAAACCTAAGTAAGAACCTGACTAATTACGAGCATGCACAGCATTACGTGTGCCTTTGATGTAGCAGGTCAAATATTGAGGAAGGGTTGTACGCTGCGATCGTGAGATGAAGTCGCTGAGGGAGCATAGACAAGGGCATGCATCATTATTTCATATCATCTTTGCATTAACAAGAATACTTAGAACCTGATTGTTGTATTGCATTATCATTACTGCGTGACTGAATTGATAACATGTTAACCTTTGCTTTATAGCTCCATTGAGTTGATCACTCACTCCTACATTCCGGGACGGTGTTGTACACACCAACCAGACTCTGTCTTAGCTGCAGGTGGTGGTGATGCCTATGAGGTGGAGCCAGACTTCGAGGATGACGAGGAGACATTCTCCTATATGCAGTTCTCGGGCGGGTTCATGTGAGTCGTGGCTTGATCGACGGGGCTTGCAGGGTTACTAAATAGATGACATTACAATTTTGTATATTTTGAAACTTTACATGTAAAATTTTGACCTGGTAACATGATCATACTCAGGAGACCTACGATTACTTATACGTTTTATATATTTATCACAGTCTTCCGCTCGCTTAACTTAATCGTCTCTGGAGTATGATATGCTGTTTTGGTTTAATCTCATTCATGTTTAATGTGTTAATACGGAAACATTTAATCATCACTATCTATGTTGCATAAGGATGATGAGGAGACATTCTCCTATATGCAGTTCTCGGGCGGGTTCATGTGAGTCGTGGCCTGATCGATGGAGCTTGCAGGGTTGCTGAATAGATGACATTACACATTTTGTATATTTTGAAACTTTACATGTAAATTTTTGACCTGGTAACATAATCATACTCAGGAGACCTACGATTACTTATACGTTTTATATATTTATCACAGTCTTCCGCTCGCTTAACTTAATTGTCTCTGGAGTATGATATGTTGTTTTGGTTTAATCTCATTCATGCTTAATGTGTTAATACAGACAACATTTAATCATTACTATCTATATTGCATAAGGATGACGAGGAGATATTCTCCTATATGCAGTTCTCGGGCGGGTTCATGTGAGTTGTGGCCTGATTGACGGGGCTTGCAGGATTGCTGAATAGATGACATTACACATTTTGTATATTTTGAAACTTTACATGTAAATTTTTGACCTGGTAACATGATCAAACTCAGGAGACCTACGATTACTTATACGTTTTATATATCTATCACAGTCTTCCGCTCGCTTAACTTAATCATCTCTGGAGTATGATATGCTATTTTGGTTTAATCTCATTCATGTTTAATGTGTTAATACAGACAACATTTAATCATCACTATCTATGTTGCATAAGTGATGCGTTGGAACTCGAGAGTTGAGCTCCTGCTCGACCCCCGATTTTCAGGGCGTTACACTTGGACCCAACTGGGAAGGACTCTACATTTTTTCAAGCACCATCCGACCTGGGACATATCGGCTAGAAGACTTGACCGGCCAACTACTCCGTCATTCATGAAATGCTAAGCATCTAAAGATCTATTATCCTTAGAGTAGTTACTAGAGCTCGTTTGAATTCTATTGTCAGACATGCAAAGAGTTGCAACTGTGTAAATCGGACAAATGAGTACAAAAACTTAGATATATTCATTACAATAAAGTTTACATTGGATTACATCAGTGTATACTTCAATGTTACATTGGTAAAGTGATAGAGACAAGCACAAAATAATAAGTGATAAGGATCGGCGACGCGCCCTAGTTGCAGATGCTCTCGAGCTCGGCCCAACGCCTGGTGTGCTTGAAGTGCTTGAAGCCGAGCAGCAAAGAATTTTGCTCAGCAAAATTTTCTTCAAAGCTCATCCATGACGCACCAAAAGCTAACTCAGGAGGTGGCTCGGGATCAACTGCTACCACCACTAAGAGCAGTTTCGGGCGCCGCTTCGGGAGCAACCTCAGGAGTTGCCTTAGAATCAGGCTAGCTTCCTCAGCATCCAAACCACCGGACCCTGATCCGCTCTCGTCGAACCTGAAAGATTGAGCTGAGGGAAGCTCGCCTTCATCATCGTCACACACCGAGCGTAACCATCTTGATACGGGCGGTCCTGCTCGTCTTCAAAGGCAGGAGATTTAAGGTAGGCCTCCATAGCGTCCCTCCGAGCAACAACAAGAGCAACCTTAGTCTCGGCCCTGATTCGATTCAGAATCACTAGAGTCGAGATGTAGTCTTGGTGGCTCTTGTTACCGGCCTCCCGAGCCTCTTTCAATTGCGAGGCCAACTGTCCATTCTCTGCGGCAGACTCATCGAGGGCCCACGTCGCAGTCCCTAAATCATTCGTCACCATGGCAAGCCGAGCCCAGGTAGTCACAAGTTGAGCTTCCGCCTCCTCCGTCCGTTTGTTAGCATCGGCCAAATCAGAGCAGGCTCTCAGCGCGCAAGGCGCAAGCTGCAAATAATAATAATAATAATAATAAATATTTATATAGAAGAATAAAGTCGGTTTCGAGTGAGGAAGCTCATTAGAGAACATGAAATATGATGCTTACCTCGAGAGGCATCCTCACCATTTTGGCAAACGTTTGCCCCGCAGGAGCGTTGAAGAGGTTGGCAAATTCCTCCTCGCTCCCATGGCGGGTTGCCCAGGGTAGCATTTCCTCGACGTACTGACGGAAGCCTGACGCCTCCTCTTGAGTCGTCTCTCCTCTCGAGAGCTCCTCCCTTCTCTCCTCCTCCCCCTGCTCAAGGACCTGTTTTGTAACAGGTCTTGTCTCGGAAACCTCCTAAGGCTAGGGAGGTATTGCGTCCACCCCTTCATTCGAGACTGCGATGACGGTCAGGGCAGCCTTCCCTTTGCTCTTTGAGACTGTCTTCGGCTTCTTCGTAGAACGAAGCTCAGTCCTCGGGGGAGCTTTCATTTTGGAGGGCAGCCGATGGATAGGCTGAGCTTCAGACATCTCTATGACAGGCAGAAGATGAGTTGGACAAAGTAAACGGTACAAGGCATCGACTGGAAGTTATACCTGTCAAAGTGGAATCCAGACCCTACTCAACAGGTGTTCTGGTTGAAGAAGCCTCTTCCAAGACCTCTGTTCCAGACTAAGGGCTCTTAAGTCCTTAATCCGAGCTAAGGAGTCGGGTCCGAGCTTCGGTTGCCTCTTGGGAATATCTGCAAGGCATGCACAGTCAGATTCTGCAGATAAGAAACAATAAAGGCATGAGGAGGAAAATGGCATGCCGAGTCACCTGCCCGAGAGAAAGCCCGAGGAACACGGGGTACAAAGGGTCCAGGCTCAGCTGTCTTCTAGCAACCGCATGCCCAGAACCACCGATCTCTCCAGTGCTTGTTGGAGGAAGGGGGGTTGGTTATCAAGGATCCACCCTTATTCCGCCAGGCGCATAAGAAGTACCAGCCGGGTTGCTGCGGGTTCGACCGCACCTGATACAGATGAAGAAACTCAGCCGGGTTGCTGCGGGTTCGACCGCACCTGATACAGATGAAGAAACTCGTCGATGGACAGTGCGGGCTACTCCATCTCAGTCCACAACACTGCACACCCGAACAAGTCTCTCCATCCGTTCGGAACTACCTGCCCCGGAGCTATGCGGAGTCAGCCAAGCAGATCCCAAGTGCTTCCCTGGAGAGGTAGACGCAAGCCGCACTGTATGGTGACTTGAAAAATCGCAACCATCCTAGTAGGAGGTTGGTCGAGCAGTTCATTCGAAAGAGGGAGATGCAGAATGACCGAGTCAGGGACGTGATATTCGACCCTGATTCTATCCAATTCATTCTCAGTCAAGACAGAGGGTACAAGTCTCTTCTATTCATCCTCGGCCGTTTCTCCCTCAGCCACTGACTCGCCAGCTTCACTAGCTTCATCATCCTCTTCCTCTTCTGGAGGATTGGGCCTGCCAGGAAGAGTTTCTAATATTGCTCCCCTCCGAGAAGAGGGATCCACTGTACTGGACGGGGCCACCGGACATTACGCCGGTGATTCCACCATCCTTTCTGAATGCTGGAATGCGGCATCGGCGTCTACGACCATCTTCGTCAGCAACGAAGGTGATTTTGAAATGGTCCAAAAGTGACTCGCTTCACCTTTGTCACCAGAAACTCCCTCCCAAGGGCTTGAGGAGCCTTGCATTATCAAAATAAATGAAAAAAAAGGGAGGGAGAGAGTTAAGGAGCTCACCGAAGATTTCAGAAATGGCCGGGAAGACGAGGAGAGCGGTGGTGACAGAAAGCACGAGGGTAAAAAGAAAGGGTCCGCGAAAATGGGAAAGTGGGGTAGGATTCCCCCTTTTATAGCCATGCCACAACATTTAAGAAGAAGTCGAATCGACGCTTGCGTCGACTCCCCCGCCCAACACTTAGCATTCCCCGACGCGCTGTACAGATCTCCTCCGCCACGTATCCGCTTCTCATAAGTCACAACAACGGAACGACGGCTGCACGCTCATGCGACTTCGATAATCAAGCCAGTGCATGTTCTGGATGAGGTAGGGCGCTTCGATGACTGTGCTGACCGCCATGCGAGCGATAAATGCTTCATCATAAAGTTGATCCAAATGTAATCCGACCTAATACCATTCTACTCCTCGGTCTTAAGGGGATCGACGAAAGGAGTAGGGGGGCTTACTGTTGGGAAAAAATAGTACCAAGTACAGAAACTCAGCTATGGAATGAACCAACTCTACTGACATAACTCGGGCTCCCAAGGTGGTAAGCCTGACCGAGACACGCATGCCTAAAGTTGACTCAACACATGAGATGGTGGTATCTAAATATACCTATAAGGTCTTAGGCTCAATGCCCTATGCCCGACCTTAGTCCGACCTATTGCTTGGTTCTGTCATTAGGTCAACCAGCAATGTATCAGTTACAAGCCGGATAAGTCCTACCCGATAAAAGATACATAGCTCAACCTTCTACAGCCAACCGATCTTACTCGACAAGTGCCTCGGTTAGGCCCAACTCAGTTGGTACTATCCATATATCGGGAAAGGAACGGTATAATATAAAATACTTTCCCGAAGATCTCGGAAGATAATCTCCGATCCCGAAGATCTCGGGATCGGCCAGATCATAGATTGGATTAATATCAATCTCCTGCATATTAGGAAGGAGATCCCGACGCCTGAAGAACTCTCTTCCCCTATAAAGGCCACCGAAAGGTATGCAGGACAGAATCACTTACCCTAAAACTATCTATAAACCCTAAATCCACGTCTGACTTAGGCATCAGAGGGTCCCCTGCATTAGCCAGGGTCTCCTTTGTCCTCTCTTTGTGCAGGTATCAGGGAATTGCATAAGGGCAAGCCGGATTTTGCATAAACAACATCAGAGATCTTTAACATGTAAAGCTATGGAAGATTAGATTAAGATAGCATAAACATTTTCTATGTATTTGGTATTGCTTTTTATTTGGACTTCTCTTTTAATCAAGGGTTTTCTCCAAGAGATGTAAATTAAGAGTTTGTTGGTAGAAAATAAATTGTCCTCACAAATTAATAAAACCTTTCGATGGAAAATTTTGAGTATAATCCTTCTTCTTTTTATCATTTTATGTACGATCCACTCTACACTAGAAGCAAGAAAATACAAATTTAGTAATGTTAGATAACTATCAAAACTGACAAATCAGTCTAAACAAGGGGGTCCTGATTGTTAGGCCATCTTCATGGTAATGCAATTTTAGTGTCTCTTTTTCCATTAAGATTCGCTAATATATATCTCTATTATGTTCTAGTATAACGTTAGTAGCCTTGGACAACTTTATCTATTTAATTTATAATTTGTGAACCATGGACAATTTCAAACATGAGGAAGGATATTTAGATAATTTGCCTGACTTCATGTCTTTATATGCTCGTAATCTGCAACATTCTGTCTTTGCATGTAGCCCACATCATCTCTATAGTATTAGCGGCCTGCATTCATCCAACTTACATTGCAAGTGCCACACTCACTTATTAGTTTTAATGATGAAATCCTTTGCTTGCCACAAATAAGGATTTTCTGCATTGTAATTGGTTCGTGTTATCATTGACGTTGTTAGCACTGCATTAAATGCAATTTATGATGATGTGACTCAATTACATTGCAAAACAAGAATTTCTTGTTTGTGACTGCCAGAGAACTTGATGTAGAGTGGGTTGCGGACAGTTTTATGGCCAAGATGGATCAGAAAAGGCCCGGTCGATGATAGAAGTGATTCGGACTGTCGGACCTTAGATTGGGCGTATCTCACAATTCGGAATGAGTTATCAGGCATAAAATATATAATTTTGGGTAAGACGAGCTACTTTAGCCAACCAATATGGCATTAGCCGGGTTGCCCACATGTAGAATTTGTGAAATTCCATCATATCGACGGCCAAATTCTATATTTTATTCCATTTTTACTATAAATAGTAAGTTTTAATTTGATTATAACTTTTTATTCGTTGGGCTTTTGGAGTTGTGCCCAATATGAAAAGTGCTTAGAATAATTAGGAGAATAACATGGTTAAGCTACATAGGAAACTTACTATAAAAAAGTAAATTTACTATTTATATATAGTAAGTTATGAATTTCTAGGAGTTTTAGTTATAGTTTGCTTCTGATTTCTCTCTTATTGCTTAGTATCCTTATTTAAAAGGGTGTAAACTTGTTTATTTCATTCATCAATTAAATTTCGAATTTATTAGAATTTATTTCTATTTTCTTGCTTCCTTTCTCCGTGGATTTGAGAAGTCTCTATAAGGAGTCCAGAGAAGCTATGTGGATTCGGAGTAGTTATCCTTGAGGAAGACGGTGATCGACCTTATCATGTTCATCCCTGCGTCACAACTCGGACTCTAATTGCATTGGTATTATGGTAATTTATTAGTATAAAATTTTTACCATCTTCTGTCACGACTATCTAGTCAAAGTCATGACATTTTTTATTTTATTTTTTAATGACCCTTTTTTAAAGCCATGAAACTTATCATTTTTAAATTGCAACTTGCAATTAAATAGCCTTAACATCTACGCCAATGAAAACATAAAACATTATACTTTAAGATAGGCAGGCCACAGTATCTAACTATTTAAAAAATAAAAATAGAAGTACTCAATTAAGATGTGATTTTGCATGTAGACAGGCTTAAAATTATGAAGATTTCATGTCCTCACATAGCATTAAGTAACTTATGCAACTACTAAAATACAACATTGAAATAAAAAATATATATTCTTTTGTCTTTTAATTTATTTTTTATTTTTTATAATTTTAAATGGAGGACTTTAATGACCACCAATACCCTGACAATCAGAGAATGAACATGGAACGTAGCCCGCCATGACTATGGCTATGAGAGAGCATGATTCAAACTTCGATTCGGCCTGGACTCAGTGAGTCAACTAGCGAGTCAACGTAAAAAAAGAAATGCTCCGGTGCTCTCAGGCACTAGAAGTTATAGTGCTCCTAAGTTATATTTAGTTGTACTGGGGCACTTTGACTGTCCAATCCATTGATCTAGGCCGTCCATGAGGTCCAATGAAAATTTTGGTGGTTTACCATGCAAGAACCACACCAATACAACATAAATTAACCATTAAATCAATGGTCTTTTGGACGCTCAAAATAATTACATAAAAATAAGTCCAATCAACAATTTGATTCATCTATTTTTTAGAGAGAATTTGAAAGCAGAGGAGCATTTCTTGAATAGAAAATATATACAACTAAAAAGAGAAATACTCTAGTGCTCTCAGGCCACTTTATAGAGCCTGTAGTTAATTTGGGGGAAGCCGTCGTGTGCCACACATAACACCGACTTCGGTGGTGTGTTGACATCACCTAGTTACGGGGGCCCACCATTATGTATATTTCATATCCACACCATCTATCCATTTGATGAGATCATTTAA
Source organism: Magnolia changhungtana (assembly GCA_030180095.1). NCBI lineage: Eukaryota > Viridiplantae > Streptophyta > Magnoliopsida > Magnoliales > Magnoliaceae > Magnolia > Magnolia changhungtana. The sequence goes on from JASAUF010000639.1 coordinate 7,653,820, forward strand.
GTCATAATGTAAAAAACGTAACGTATCAAAATCTCAAGTGGACCACATCACACAAAGCAGTAGGGACAATGATTTTCACCGTTGAAACTTTCCTAGGGGCCCACCAAGATGTTTATTTATCATCCAACCTAGTCACGAGGTCACACGGACCTACTTTATGTGTTGTGGCCCACTTAAACTTCTAATCTGCCTCATTTTTTGGTCCCATTCCTCAAAATGATCTCACAAAATGGATAGAAAGTATTGATACAACACATACATCATGGTAGGGCTCACAGAAGTTGGTGACGTCAACGCACCACACAATCGGATTGCGAATGTGGGAGGCTTAAATAATTCAATCCATTGATGAGTGTTCATTGGGTCTAGCCCACGTTTAATAACCTAGCAATCTGAAAAATGTTAGCTATTTATCAATGGCTTTATATATATATATATATATATATATATATATATATATATATATATATATGGGCCCCACTGTGATGTGTTTCGACCATCAACACCGTGTATTTGATGGGTACCCTTTAAATTATGGGATATCCCAAAAATCAGCCGTATACGGAACTCAGGTAGGCCATACCTCTAAAATTATGTGAAGACACAGTTAAAACACATAAAAGCACTTGGTGGGGCCTACTTGAGTTTTGCATGCGCCTGAAACTTGGTCTGAACCCTCATTCAAGTGGGACACACATAATGGATGGGCTGGATTTGCAAACTACATCTCGGTGGGCCCTCAAAAATGGTTATGAATGTTTTAATGGTGCACGGCCCCTCCCCACTTCTGTATGTGGTGTGGCCCACACAAGTCACAGATTGACTTGATTTTTGAGACCTAGGCTCACGATGGAATGGTGCATCTGACTGATGGGGTAGATGTTCGAAACGCATCACGGTGGGGCCCACACAGCTCGACCTCATGGGGCGTTAAAATCAGCTCGAGCGCATTGTACCTTTTCCATATATATATATATATATATATATATATATATAAGTACGGTTAATACTAATACCATATTTAAAAAAAAAAAAAAAAGCCTAATAAAAAATTTGAGTCATCTATTTGTTACTGCTGTTATAAATTATTCATGATCGAACGAATCACTTTTGTTAATAGTTGTTGACACTTTGACTTGCTTTTTGTCATATGTAATGTATGTGGGGGTATTAGAATCGATATAGCAGCTTGTCCAAACTTATCAACTTTGACCCCAAGTGTTGAAATAAGCAAATATGTCTAATATTAACATATATGATCAGATTCTAAGAATCGCTTCGTCACTTGCAGAATTTGATAATAATAAGGCAAAAATTAGAGGGTGGGGTTCTTCTTCTGAAGATAGGCTACTTTGTGTCTTCCTTAAGAAAAAGACTTTCAAAATGCCAGTACAATTAATCAAAATAAAAAATTCACAATTGATCACTAGAAGCAACTACAAGAATGTGTCTCTTGAAAGAACTGCATGATATATAATAAATATCAAATCCAATATATGAGCATAGATTTGGTTTATAAATAAATAATATAGCTAAGAATTATCACTATTGGAATATCGCTACTCTTAGGATAAGCTGAGATAAAAGATAAATTGATAGGTTTGATTTGATTGGTTGTTGTGTTGAATTGGTTGTGATCCTCTGTTAATTTCCACTACTATTTATAAATTTCTATGTAGCTTGTTCTTCTATATCATTTTTTCATTACTGCAACGGTTACAAAAGTACAAAAGTTTCTCTATAAATCATTCTCTTATTACATTTCTCTTCTGTGACTGTTCCTCCTTCGCTCGGCTAAGTTTTGTTTCTCTTGATTATCAATCACCCTTCAACCACACATCGGCAGCATCACTTTTGTAGTCGTTTCCAGCACTTCACCTAACTGCTTTCCGCATCTTTCAGTTTTAACTGGTCAACCAAGCTTCTCGATCGCATTCTATTTTCTGAATTTTCTCTGTTGCTCAATCCGTTGTTGGACACCTCTACTCCACTTGGTCTGCTTTTAAACACATCTTGGTTGCACCTCCTGATGCCTCTCGGCCACTTGGTTTACTTTTGAATCTATGTCTTATCATCATGTTAGATATGATTCCGTAGAAAATACTCCAAATATTCTTAAAGATTTTAGAGTCTATTTAGCTGAATGCAATTATATATATTTTTATGTAATTTCAAATGCATACATCAAACAACACAACATGCATTTAAAAGGGAAGAGGAGTTGCCCTCATCATATTTCACAATAATTCGAAGCTAAAGCTTGGGGCCCCACTATGATATGTGTTATATCCACTTCATTCATTCGTTTGTACAAATCATTTTAGGGCACGGGCTCAAAATTAAGGCAAATTCAAAGATCAAGTGGACAACCTTACATAAAATAGTGGAGATTGAACACTAAATAATTTGGCCAAATGAGCATGCTACCTAAATAAACATATACATCATGATAGGACCCATATAATTTATCTCGCTCTTTCCGTACCTAAAAATTACCGCCGCTAAGATCACACAACAGTTGTAATTAATGCTTAAAAGGTATAAAATACACTTCAATTCTAATAAAATACATCCAACCAAACATGCCTTTATCATATTATGTCTTTCCCTTGTTATAACACTTATATTTTATAATTGAGTTTCTGAGTGAGAGTAAGAAATAAAATAACAATAACATTTCATCCCTGTCAAGTTGGCCAATTAAACTTATCTTGAATTCATGGAAGGTTTGGATTAATTTGATTGGACTGTTTAGGTAAACCGATGCAACGAAGAGCGTTGTAGTCTCTAGCTCATGGTGCTCTCAAAGCACGGGAACATCTTTCATTATAAAATGAATAAATAAAATATATCATATCTTATTCTTTGAGAAATTTACGACTGTGGACCCCACCTTTTATCCAGCGGTTTTTTTGAAGCAACACAAACTTAGAATACGCACTTGGACCTCCTCATACGGAGTCGAAATTTCAGGACGAAAATACCCCTCCTTTTGACGGAAATGGATTCGGTACTCCCCTTGCCACCAACTAACGGCGGATGGTCGGTGGTCTGTGGGCCCCAACATGATGTATGCTTTTCATCCATTCCGTCCATATATTTTTCCAGATCATTTTATGGTATGAGACCAAAAATGAGGTATATCTAAATCTCAAGCGTACCACATTACAGGAAACAGTGTTGAATGAGCGTCAACCATTAAAAACTTTTTGGGTGCCCACTGTTAGGGGTGCACATTTAACCGGTAGAACCGTGGAACCGGACCAGAACCGTTGGATAGGTCCGGTTTGGTCCGGTTCTAGTATGCTAACGGTCCGGTTCCGGTTCCGAAAATCCCAGAACCGTTAGGAACCGTTCGGTTCTGGTTTAGGGGCATGTAAAACCGAACTGAACCATTAACCGAACCGTGGACCCGAACCGTGGAACCGATCCATTGAACCGTGGATTTGAACCTTGGATCCGAACCATTGATCCAGAACCATTTAATGCTAACCGTTAAATGGGCAGTTAAAATGAAGATGGTTAAGAATCATAAATCTCGTTCGTTTATTAGCATGGGGACCACGTTTTGGACCATTGATTACGTATACACATGTACCATGCCTAAGATGACATTTTTCATTCATGCATGAAGAGTTTTGCTAACCACACTCATGTGGGTAAAAAGCTTATGTACACGCCACACGTGCCATGATGGCATGATAGATCTGATCCAATCCATCCATCAGAAAGGATAGATTACACTGATGACTAACCCAACCATCAGGGTTGATCCACTGCTCAGGCAAACCACCCTTTGTAAAACAAATGTCTAGCTCCAACTCATCCTTCCGTTTGCAATATTGGTGCCCACATGCTAAGAGGACCAGATTATTTTTACTTGGGGAAACATGTAGAAGGTCTAACCAACCTAATGGATGGATTGGATCTCGCACTTATGTGCATGATGGCACATGTGTGGTGAGCAGATGAGTTCTACTGCACACACCTATACACTTAGCAAAGCTACGCCAGATGATTTTTTTCCACCTTTTTTTCTTTTGTCTAAAAACCCAGAACCGTGGAACCGATCCGAAACTGAACCGGTTTTCACGGTCCGGTTCTGGTTCGATTCTAGTATGCTAATGGTCCGGTTCCGGTTTCGAAAATCCCAGAACCGTTAGTAATGGTTCGGTTCTGGTTTTACCCCAAAACCGGACCGAACCAAACCGTGTGCACCCCTACCCACTGTGATGTTTGTGAGAAATCCTCCACATCTAAGTTCATTCATAGGGTCACAAAGACCTGGATGAAGAGGAAAAACAAATTTGATAATGATCCAAAACTTCTGTAACACCTAAAAGGGTTTCAATGGTAGACGTTCAATTCCCCACTACCTTATACAGTGTGGTCCACTTGATAGTTAGATCTATCTTATTTTTCGTCTCAAGCCTTAATATGAGTTCGCCAAATAGATGGACGGTTTGGATATAACACATACCTCATAAAGGGACTCACAAAAAGCGGTGGGGATTACAGGAGAGAAAAAAAAAACCAGGAACCTATGGCTACGGATTATGGCCGTAGCCATAACTGTAGTCAGTAAGAGTATATGAAATTTTGTTTTTTTTTCCTGTTGCAGTTGATGCCAGATCGGCTACGGTCCTATTGCTACGGTTATAATTTGTAGCCATAGGTCTACGGTAATGACTTGATTTAAGTTATCGGTACTATCAATCATGTCTCAATATTATCGATGACTTATGCTCGATACTATCGAACATATGTCGATAATATCGACAATTCATTCATTTTTCAAGTTTTGTTGCTGGATAATTTGGCATTCATCTTCGATATTATCGAACTTTGGTCGATATTATCGACAATCTATGGCTATGGTTATAATCCGTAGCTATAGGTCTATGGTCATTTTCTCTTCTCTTTTCTCCACAAGTACTATTACTTTATCAACTTTCTTCTTCACACCTGATGCAAAAATAAATAAATAAATAAATAAACAAAGTATTAGGACACCATAGAGAATGTAACCTTAAAAGGCAATGTTTTGCCCGTCTGAGCTTCATGGGGATTGCCTAAACAGATTTAGGCGACTATCGTGCTTCTCCACTCAACCCTTCACCTTATCAAACCATCATGTTAGTGTACACCTACATGTTGGCTTGGAGATGACGGTAAAATTTTCATCGCCTGCAAAGATGGATTTAAAAATATATCAAACATAAAATTCACAAGATAGCCTAAACATCGTCTATAAAATCAGACGGGCATGCTACAAATTCAGTGGGGCACACTAGAATATCAGTGGGGCATGGTAGAAAGTCAGCGGGGAAAGCTAAAAAATCAGCGGGACAAACTAAGAAATTAGTGGGGCAAACTAGAAAATCAGCGGGGCAAACTAGAAAATCAGCGGGGCAAACTAGAAAATCAGCGGGGCAAACTAGATAATCAGCGGGGCAAACATGAAAATCAGCGGGGCAAACTAGAAGATCAGCGGGGTTAACTAGGAAATCAGCGGAGCAAACATGAAAATGAGCGGGGGAAACTAGAAAATCAGCGGGGGAAACAAGAATATCAGCGGGCAAACATGAAAATGGGTGTGGCAAATATGAAAATGAGAGGGAAAAACTAGGTAATCGGCGGGGCAAACTTAACAAATTAAGCTGATAAATATAAACATATCCAATGTTCAAATGGACCACACCAAATGAAATTTTGAATTGAACTTCTAATGTTGATAATTTCTTAGGGGCCACAGAAGTTTTGGATCAAGCTAGTGATATGGTCACAATTCTCATATGTAGGGGAAAAGGAAATTTCAATCTCATATGTTTTGGTCTAAAAGTTATGATCAATTTATAGTCCACATTCATTTGGTCCAACCATGTCACATTCTTTTGGTCCAACCATGTCATGTCCTACCTCAGTTGGGGATGAACGAATCAGCCTCATTTTCAGTATGTGAAATACAAGGCCCCATTTCGTGAACAATTCATCATGCTTGTGAGCGTGGCAGAATCAAACCTTTTCATGCATGGGCTTTAATCTCAGATCGTTGTTGTGAGGTTTGGAGCTTGAGTGCACTCCTTTAAATGGGTGGTTGATAAATGGTTTTGGGTTGGTAGCCAAACAGGCTATGGTATAAAAACAACAATAATAAGACAACCCTAGCTGTCCATTTCTTTCACCTAAATCAAATTATGCAATCACTACAATTTTCTTTTCTACCATGTGGGAAATGTGTTGGATTCTCTTTTCCTTATATCCAATTCATCGCTTACATTCCAAGCAAACAAACATCGTGTGGTAATTATATTTTTTGTGATTTGATTTACCACAGAAATACTTTTACCAAATTGGTTATTGATTTTGGATAAGAGAGTTCCATGGTAAAAGAAATCAATTCTACCAAGATTGCAATTTTCTTTTTTCACTATGTAGAAAATGTCCTGAATTTCATTTTCTTGAAATCTACCCTATTTATTGCAATCCAAACATATGAGAATTGTGACCATATCACTAGTTTTTATATGAGATTGCAATTTTCTTTTCCACTATGTAACAAATGAAACATATGAGATTGCAATTTCCTTTTTCCACTATGTAGAAAATGTCCTGAATTTCATTTTCTTGAAATCTACCCTATTTAGGCAAACTCGCTGGACAATTCGGGACTTTTTCGATAATATCGAAAGATATTTGATATATCGATGCAATTATGGCTACGGTTATAATCTGTAGCTATAGGGTCCCATTGACCCTGACTCACTAGCTTCTCTTTTTTTTTTTTCCATTGTAATCCCCACGACATTTTGTGGGTCCCATTATGAGGTATGTGTTATATCCAAACTGTCCATCTATTTAACGAGCTTGTATTAAGGCTTGAGACAAAAAATAAGACAGATCTAGCTATCACCCAGATCCATAGCTCAACTGGCAGACTGAGTGGAAATACCTCGTTTCAACACTTGAGGTCTTGGTATCGATCCCAAGAGCGAGGCAAGCATGAAAAAGAGCGGGGCAAACATGAAAATGAGCAGGGTAAGCATGAAAAAGAGCAGGGCAAACTGAAGTATGAGCGGGGGAAACATGAAAAACAGTGGGGGAAACATGAAAAATAGCGGGGCAAACTTAAAAAATAGTGGGGGAAACTAGAAAAACAGCGGAGCAAACTTGAAAAACAGCGGGGGAAACTAGAAAAACAATGGGGGAAACATGAAAAACAACGGGAGAAACTAGAAAACAATGGGGCAAACTAGAAAAAAAGTGGGGGAAACATGAAAAACAATGGGAAACATGAAAAAATAGCGGGAAAACAAGAAAAACAATGGAAAAACATGAAAAACAAATAGGGAAACATGAAAAATAGCGGGGCAAACTAGAAAAAAAATGAGGAAACATGAAAAACAACAGGGGAAACATAAAAAACAGCGGGACAAACTGGAAAAACAGCGGGGGAAACATGAAACAGCGTGGAAAACTAGAAAAACAGCGGGAGAAATATGAAAAACAGTGGGGCAAACTAAAAAAATAGGGAAACATGAAAAATAGTGAGGGAAACATGAAAAACAGCGGGGCAAACTAGAAAAACAGCGAATTCAGACCACTCCTGAAATGCGTCAATCACAGAGAACATCTCTTGCTTTCGGTGCTGACTGGTGCCTGTCTCTTTCTATTGTTCGAAACAATATCTCACTATGCTTCTTTTTTTTTTTAATTAAAAAATAATTTAAAAATAGAACAAAAGAAAACTACATACTCGGCCCAACTCCCCTATTGACCCATCTAGATCGAGGACTCGATGGTAGGAAAACCTAAGAGCTAAGAGGGTCCTTGTGCCTTGGGTGGACATGATCTATTTTCCTTTTTTTTTTTTTTTTTTTTTTTTTTTTTTTTTTTTGCATGTGTGGAGTGGTAGGCCTTGCCCCATAAACCCAAAAATCAAAGGCTAGGATCATCTGATCGATCCAATTTTGAACCATGACGATCCATGTTGGGATGGGAATGAGGATTCGGTGGATCTAAGGAATCACTCATGTCCGTGGATCAGTGACTGTGGGGCCTAGTTTGATGTATTTGTTTTATATCCACGCTGTCCATCCCTTTCGCAGGCTCAAATCATGGACTGTGGCTCGTGTGGCATTATATTGACAAAATAAAAAAAAATAAACCTAAATATCAGGTGAACCATAACATAAGAAAATATAATAAGAAAAACGGATGATTAAAGACCCATCATGGACTGTGGCTCAAATCATGTACATAGTTTTTCATGTTTTTCCTGCTGTTTTTCATGTTTGCCCCGCTGTTTTTTATGTTTCCCCCGCTGTTTTTCATGTTTCCCCCATTGTTTTTCTAGTTTCCCCTGCTATTTTTCATGTTTCCCTCGCTACTTTTCATGTTTCCTCTGCTCTTTTTCATGTTTACCCCGCTCTTTTTCATGCTTGCCCTGCTCTTGGATCGATACCTAAAATAGCGGTGAAGACCGCTTGAGTTGAAGTAAGAATATGTCAATATGTCCTAGAGGGGGGTGAATAGGACTTTTTAAAGTGTTTACGGTTTATTCAAAATCCTATCACTCTAATCCTATCATGTATGCAATTCTCAGGATTACTCAAATGTAACTCTACTGGCTTCCAAGCCTTGTAGAGGATCCAATCACAACCTACTTGTAAGATAAACAAGTTGTAGACAAGATTGTGAAGGATATGATTGTGTGTGTGTGTATAAGGTGTGATCTCAGATAATCAGATATAAAGACATGTAAGGAAATCACATAAATGAAAGACAATAATCATCTCAAATACAGTCATTTTTATAGTGGTTCGACTACTTGTCTACTCCACTCCCGGCTGTCGCACTCAACCCTTGAGTGTACCGGATTTCACTAGGAGGTTCACCAGGGTTCACCTCAAACCTAAGGTTTTAAATCAGGTTCACCTTTAACCTTCAACCTTTACAGAGGTTTTACGCGGTTCACCTCAAACCCAGAGTTTTACTGGTTCAAATTTTAGACCGCATAGGTCAAGGACCTACACAAGGACCTAACAGTTTACGCCCTACACAAGAGCAAGGATCCACACTATGTACCCAGTTTTTAGACCATACAGGTCAATGACCTATACAAGGACCTAACCGTTTATGCCCTACACAAGAGCAAGGGTCCACACTATGCACCCAGTTTTTAGACAACACAGGTCAAGGACCTACACAAGGACCTAACAGTTTATGCCCTACACAAGAGCAAGGGTCTACATTATGCACCCGATTTTTAGACCACATAGATCAAGGACCTACACAAGGACCTAACAGTTTATGCCCTACACAAGAGCAAAGGTCCACACTGTGCACCCACTACGTACACTCCCGCCGGAGGCCTCCTACGAGGACTTCAAAGGGTGAGAACCACTTAAGACCGAATCCTAAAAAGGAATGATCACAAGTGTCCTCTTGGACTCTAGATACTTACAAATAAATTGATGAGTCCCGTTAAGCACAACGCCGAAGATCTCCTCCTCCTTGTTGACGAAGAGTCTTCTACTCCCTTGATCCGCAACACAGAAGATATACCAAGACTAGGCTTGAGGTTAGGTCAAGGTAGAGATGGAATCCTACTCTCTAAAGATTTTCCTATAAGGGAGGTAGAGTAGTTCCACTCTTATGCATTCAAGGCATCCCAGCATAAAGATTTGCCATTAAGGTAGTACCTAGAGGATCCTTGAATGCAGAAGTTTATTCCCCAATCCACTCTATTGAATATCAATGGTGAGAGTGGATTGGAGGATGAACTCCCTTGAGAGAAAGGGCTTTAGGTATAGGATATAAGTTGAAACACTCAAAAGCTTTCTCTTCTTTCTCTCACCGCAACAAAAGACAAGTCCTCTATAAATAGGCAAAGAGTTCCAACGGATATAAAACGGTCACATTTATGACAGAGTACGATATCATCGAGCAGGTTCGATATCATCGAGCGTATACTCTCGATAGCATCGTAGGTCTGCTCGATGACTCGGTCTTGATGTCATACGCTTTTGAAACTCTTTGCCAATTGGTCGATGAATCGAAGTCATTGTCGATGTCATCGAATTTCGAATTCTGATTCCATCGATGACAGAATCGATCCATCTACACTTGAAAAATGAGAGAGACTTGACTTTGAAATATTTCAGGTTTTCATGAATGATCGGGGGAACCGTCGAGGTCATCGGAATTTGAATGTCGATGACATCGAGATCAGAGTCAAGACATCTATAAATCCAGCTGATTTATCTTTGAACTTGCTGGACAGTTTATGGCTTTATTCGATGCAATCGATTTAGTGTCGATATTATCGATATTTGAATATCGATTAGATCGAAGGGCCCCCGATCATAGTTAAAAACAACCTGAAATAATTGCTGTAAGAAAAGCACGCCCACTGTCGATATCATCGATGGACCTCCGATCTTATCGATATTTGATTTCAGATCATATCGAACGGTCATCGATATATCGAAGGAATTTGAAATTTTCATTAAAAAATAAGGGGCGCCGAAAATCTGCCTGTCAATCTTATCAAGCCACTCTCGATGGTCTCGAGATTTGAATATCGATGATATCAATATGTGTATCGATACATCGATAATTCGTCTAGATATATTGTAAAGTTATTGGACATATCAAGTGCTTTTATCGATGATATCGATATGTATATCGATATATCGATAAATCCGTCCAGATGAATATTTAGTTGCTGGACATTTTGGTCCGCTTATCGATAATATCGTTAAGGTATCGAGGACATCGACAGTGCAGGTCGATCATATCGAGGATGCTTAGATAAAATTGACAGGGCGAGAAAAACTTAGAGATTTTCCTATTTTGCAGAAAGTTTTCTCACCATAAAATCCTAAGATGTCTATCTTGTTTTAAGGGTTTTAATCACTTGGTGTTTTGGGACATGGGATGTGAGGCTAAGATTTACCTATTGCGAGCTTCCACACATCCGGTCGAGGCAGACGCTTGAAATGATCTTCCTATCGAGTTCTGCAGCCAATCTGACTCACCATTGTGGATGATCCATGCCCGTAAAAATACAAATAGGATGATCACAAAGCCATTCAATTAGTCTTCAAGTTTTACTGTTGGCTTTGATTTTCATGCGTCACAGTTGAATAAAATCAAGACCCGAGAGTAAATTTCATATTATCTTGTCAACGATCATATCATTCCTCTCCAAGTTTTATTGTTGACCTCATCATTTTCATGTTTATTTGAATAGGTAGAAAACCATTATGAACTCACAATCATACGGTTGATGGTAAAAACAATGAAGCACATTAGAGAAAATGAAAAATGAGCGGGGCAAACTGATATATGTGGGGCAAACTAGAAAAACAGCTGGGCAAACTGAATTATTAGCGGGGCAAACTAGAAAAACAGTGGGGCAAATTAGAAAATCAGCGGGGCAAACTAGAAAAACAGTAGGTAAAGCTAAAATATCAGTTGGGCAAACTAGAAAAACAGCGGGGCAAACTGAAATATCACATAGGTAAACTAGAAAAAAATGACAGGCAAACCGAAATATCGGCGGGTAAACTAGAAAACAATGAGGCAAATTAAAATATCGGCGGGCAAACTAGAAAACAATGAGGCAATCGAAATATCACGGGCAAACTAGAAAAACAATGAGGCAACCGAAATATCACGGGCAAACTAGAAAAATAGCGAGGCAAACTGAAATATCAGCGGGACAAACTAGAAAAACAGCGAGGCAAACTGAAATATCAGTGAGGCAAACTAGAAAAACAGCAAGACAAACTGAAATATCAGTGGGGCAAACTAGAAAAACAGCGAGGTAAACTGAAATATCAGCGGGACAAACTAGAAAAACAACGAGACAAACTGAAATATCAGTGGGGCAAACTAGAAAAATAATGAGACAAACTGAAATATCAGCGGGGCAAACCAAAAAAACAGTGGGGCACACTGAAATATGACCCACCTAAGTTCCGTATACGGCTGATTTTTCTGCTATCACATAATTTAAAGAGGACCCATCAAGTTCACGGTGTTGATGTTCGACATACATCATGGTGGGGCCCACACAGCTCGACCTTATGGGGAGTTCCCATGAGCTCGATCGTATAGAACCTTTTTCTCTAGTAAAAAAATAAAAAAGGAACTACATACATTCAATGTGGGGCCAACTGAGTTTAAAATATACCTTTGCTGCGTGCTTTCTTCTCTGGACCGACCATTTTGAGAAGAAGACAAAATGCGATTGAGGGGGGCCCACAAAAAGGGTTTTTTGGAGTCTTTCTATCGGAAACACAGTGAGGAAAGGGAGTGAAAGCAACGGCAGTGAAAGCAACAATGGAAAGGGAGAGGAAAAGCCACGACCGTGAAAGGAGGGGTATTTTCGTCCTGAAATTCTGAGTCCGTATGAGGAGGTCCAAGTGCGTATTCTAAGTTTGTATTGCTTCAAAAAAACTGTTGGATAAAAGGTGGGGTCCACAGTCGTAAATTTCTCTTATTCTTTTGTTTTGTTTTGTTTTTTGTTTTTTTTTTTTTTTTTTTAAATGGAAACCTTCAAAATATCTCCCTTATAGGAGATCGTAGCCTTCAATCTTGGGCACTTCAATTAAACGTGGACCGCTGTCTTATTTCTATCTTTAGGGGCCAATAATAGAAAGGGTCGTGTCGTCCTATCAGATTATATCCCATCATCCACGGTTGGACGCTATCCACCAGGTTTGAGAAAATGACCACTGTAGACAAAACCTTTTACCCAGCGGTTTCTATCAAAGAATACAAACTTTAGTTACCAATCTAGACTATCACGTGCGGACAGCGACGTTGAGGACGAAACTACCCCTCCTTTCACGGAACGGATTGGGTACTCCCCCGCCACCACCAATGGCGGATGGTCGGTGGTCTGTGGGCCCCACCATGATGTATGCTATTCATCCATGCCGTCCATATATTTTTTCCATATCATTTTATGGTATACGACCAAAAATGAGGTATATGCAAATCTCAAGTGTACCACATTACAGAAAATGTGTTGAATGAGCGTCGACCATTAAAAACTTTTTGGGGGCCCACCGTGATGTTCGTGAGAAATCCTCCCCGTCTAAGTTCATTCATAGGTCACAAAGACTTGGATGAAGAAGAAAAACAAATTTCATAATGATCCAAAACTTCTATAACCCCTAAAAGGGTTTCAATGGTAGACGTTCAATTCCCCATTGCCTTTTACAAAGTGTGGTCTACTTGATAGTTAGATCTATCTTATTTTTACTCTCAAGCTTGAATATGAGCTCGCCAAATAGATGGACGGTTTGGATATAACACATACCTCATAATAGGACCCACAAAAAGCGGTGGGATTACAACGACAAAAAAAAAAAAAAATGTCGATATATCGACAACAATCGATATATCGAAAATGGTCCAAAGCGTCAAAGTGAGTTTTCCTCAAAAATCTTACAATTTTCGATATATCGATGTCTGTCGATATATCGAAAAAGGTGTTTTACCTTTAGCTACTGATTATAACAGTAGCCATATAATCGTAGTACTGCGATACTATGAAATTTTTTATTATTTTTATTTATTTTTATTTTTTACATGGAGAAATTTATTCTACCTACAATTTTCTTTAATACATATTTATATAAATAGGTATATATAAGCATATAAAAATTTTTTCCCTCTTTTTTTTCATTTATTTCTTTAATCATTTAACAAGAATATCTTCTAAACCAAAATTAGTTACTTGACGTACCACATATGATTTTGGGGTAAGAGAAGCTACTTTAGCCAACCAACCTAGTAATTTTCCAAGATTCCATTAGGTCGATGGTTGAAACTACATTTCATTCACTTCGCTGTCAATTTCAGTCACTTCGCGGTCAAACTAGAAATTGAGCGGGACAATTATGAAATTGAGTAGGCAAATTAAAAATTGAGCGAGGCAAGGTAGGAATTGAGCGAGGGAACCTAGAAATTGAGAGAGGCAAGGTAGGAGTTCAGCGAGGGAATCTAGAAATTGAGCGAGGTAAGCTAGAAATTGAGCGAGGCAACGTAGAAAATGAGCGAGGGAACCTATGATTTGAGCTAGGCAACCTAGGAATTGAGAGAGGGAAGCTAGAAATTGATCGAGGGAAGCTAGAAATTGAGCGAGGCAACGTAGGAATTGAGCGAGGGAAGCTAGAAATTGAGCGAGGCAACGTAGGGATTCAGCGAGGGAAGCTAGAAATTGAGCGAGGGAAGCTAGAAATTGAGCGAGGCAACGTAGGAATTGAGCGGGGGAAGCTAGAAATTGAGCGAGGGAAGCTAGAAATTGAGCGAGGGAAGCTAGAAATTGAGCGAGTGAAGCTAGAAATTGAGCGAGGGAAGCTAGAAATTGAGCGAGGCAACGTAGGAATTGAGCGAGGGAAGCTAGAAATTGAGCGAGGCAACGTAGGAATTGAGCGAGGGAAGCTAGAAATCGAGCGAGGCAATGTAAGAATTGAGCGAGGAAGCTAGAAATCGAGCGAGGAAGCTAGAAATTGAGCGAGGCAACGTAGGAATTGAGCGAGGGAAGCTAGAAATTGAGCGAGGCAACGTAGGAATTGAGCGAGGGAAGCTAGAAATTGAGTGAGGCAACGTAGGAATTGAGCGAGGGAAGCTAGAAATTGAGCGAGACAATGTAGGAATTGAGCGAGGGAAGTTAGAAATTGAGCGAGGCAACGTACGAATTGAGCGAGGCAACGTAGAAATTGAGCGAGGGAAGCTAGAAATTGAGTGAGGCAACGTAAGAATTGAGCGAGGGAAGCTAGAAATTGAGCGAGGGAAGCTAGAAATTGAGCGAGACAATGTAGGAGCGAGGAAGCGAGGAAGCTAGAAATCGAGCGAGGCAACGTAGGAATTGAGCGAGGAAGCTAAAAATCGAGCGAGGAAGCTAGAAATTGAGCGAGGCAACGTAGGAATTGAGCGAGGGAAGCTAGAAATTGAGCGAGGCAACGTAGGAATTGAGCGAGGAAGCTAGAAATTGAGCGAGGCAACGTAAGAATTGAGCGAGGGAAGCTAGAAATTGAGCGAGGGAAGCTAAAAATTGAGCGAGATAACGTAGGAATTGAGCGAGGGAAGCTAAAAATTGAGCGAGGCAACGTAGGAATTGAGCGAGGGAAGCTAGAAATTGAGTGAGGCAACGTAGAAATTGAGCGAGAGAAGCTAGAAATTGAGCGAGGCAACGTAGGAATTGAGCGAGGAAGCTAGAAATGAGCGAGGCAACGTAGGAATTGAGCGAGGAAGCTAGAAATTGAAGGAAGGAATCGAAAAATGAGCGAGGCAACGTAGGAATTGAGCGAGGGAAGCTAAAAATTGAGCGAGGGAAGCTAAAAATTGAGCGAGGCAACGTAGGAATTGAGCGAGGGAAGCTAGAAATTGAGCGAGGCAACGTAGAAATTGAGCGAGAAAAGCTAGAAATTGAGCGAGGCAACGTAGGAATTGAGCGAGGAAGCTAGAAATGAGCGAGGAAGCTAGTAGAAATTGAGCGAGGAACGTAGGAATTGAGCGAGGAAGCTAGAAATCGAGCGAGGCAACGTAGGAATTGAGCGAAGGAAGCAGAAAATGAGCGAGGAAGCTAGAAATTGAGCGATGCAACGTAGAAATCGAGTGAGGAAGCTAGAAATGAGCGAGGCAACGTAGGGAATGAGCGAGGAAGCCAGAAATGAGCGAGGAAGCAGGAATTGAGCGAGGGAAGCTAGAAATTGAGCGAGGCAACCTAAGAATTGAGCGAGGGAAGCTAGAAATTGAGCGAGACAACATAGGAATTGAGCAAGGGAAGCTAGAAATTGAGCGAGGCAACGTAAGAATTGAGCGAGGGAAGCTAGAAATTGAGCGAGGGAAGCTAGAAATTGAGCGAGGCAACGTAAGAATTGAGTGAGGGAAGCTATAAATTGAGTGAGACAACGTAGGGATTCAGCGAAGTAACCTAGGAGTTGAGCGAGGGAAGTTAAATTGAGTTGAGGAAGCCAGAATTTGAGCGAGGAACCTAAAAATTCAACGAGACAACTAGGATTTGAGCGAGGAAGCTACAAATTGTGCGAGGAATCTAGAAATTGAGCGAGGCAACCTAGGATTTGAGCGAGGCAACATAGGAATTGAGCGAGGAACCTAGGAAATGTGCGAGGTAATGTAGAAATTCAGCAAAGAATCCTAGAAATTAAGCGAGGGAAGCTAGAAATTAAGTGAGGGAACCTAAAAATTCAACGAGACAACCTAGGAATTGAGCGAGTGAAGCTAGAAATTGAGCGAGGAACCTAGAAATTGAGTGAGGCAAGGTAAAAATTCAAACGAGGAAATTTGAGAATTTGAAAGCGAGGCAACCTAGGAATTGAGCGAGGAAGTTAGAAATTTAGCTTGAGGAAGCTAGAATTTGACGAGGAACTTAGAAATTAAATGAGGCAACATAGGATTTGAGCGAGGAAGCTACAAATTGTGCGATTTTTTAGAAATGAGCGAGGTAACCAGATTTGAGCGAGGAACGTAGGAATTGAGCGAGGGAACCTATGTTGCCTCGCTCAATTTCTAGCTTCCTCGCTCAATTTCTACGTTGCCTCGCTCAATTTCTAGCTTCCCTCGCTCAATTTCTAGCTTCCCTCGCTCAATTCCTACGTTGCCTCGCTCAATTTTTAGCTTCCCTCGCTCAATTCCTACGTTGTCTCGCTCAATTTCTAGCTTTCCTCACTCAATTTTTTAGCTTTCCTCGCTCAATTCCTATGTTGCCTCGCTCAATTTCTAGCTTCCCTCGCTCAATTCCTACGTTGCCTCGCTCAATTTCTAGCTTCCTCGCTCAATTCCTACGTTGCCCTCGCTCAATTTCTAGCTTCCTCGCTCAATTCCTACGTTGCCTCGCTCATTTCTAGAGCTCTCACTCAATTCTCTACGTTGCCTCGCTCATTTCTAGTTTCCTCGCTCAATTTCTAGCTTCCCTCGCTCAATTCCTACGTTGCCTCACTCAATTTCTAGCTTTCCTCGCTCAATTCCTACGTTGCCTCGCTCAATTTCTAGCTTCCTCGCTCATTTCTAGCTTCCTCGCTCAATTCCTACGTTGCCTCGCTCAATTTCTAGCTTCCGTCGCTCAATTCCTACGTTGCCTCGCCTCAATTTAATTTAGCTTCCTCGCTCAATTCCTACTCGCTCAATTTCTAGCTTCGGCTCGATTCTCGCTCAATTCCTACGTTGCCTCGCTCAATTTCTAGCTTTGCCTCGCTCAATTCCTACGTTGCCTCATTTCAACTTCCTAGTTGCCCTTCAACTCAATTTCTAGCTTCCTCGCTCACTCGCCAATTTGCCTCGCTCCTACGTTGCCTCGCAATTTCTATTCCTAGCTTCTACGCTTCCCTCGCTCAATTTCTAGCTTCCTCTCTCAATTCCTAAAGGTTGCCTAGCTCAAATCGTAGGTTCCTCGCTCATTTTCTACGTTGCCTCGCTCATTTTCTACTTACCTCGCTCAATTTCTAGATTCCTCTTTGAACTCCTACCTTGCCTCTCTCAATTTCTAGGTTCCTCGCTCAATTCCTACCTTGCCTCACTCAATTTTCAATTTGCCTACTCAATTTCATATTTGTCATTTCAATTTCTAGTTTGACCATGAAATGTGTGAAATTGAGGGCGAAGTGAATGAAATGTATTTTCAACCATTGACCTGATGGAATCTTGGAAAATAACTAGGTTGGTTAGCTAAAGTAGCTTCTCTTACCCCAAAATCATATGTGGTACGTCAAGTAACTAATTTTGGTTTAGAAGATATTCTTGTTAAATGATTAAAGAAATAAATGAAAAAAAAGAGGAAAAAAATTTTTATATGCTTATATATACCTATTTATATAAATATGTATTAAAGAAAATTGTAGGTAGAATAAATTTCTCCATGTAAAAAAATAAAAAAATAAAAATAAAAAATAAAAAATTTCTTAGACTGGCACAGACTACACTTATGGCTACGGTTATAATCCGTAGCTAAAGGTAAAACACCTTTTTCGATATATCGATAGACAATCGATATATGTCTGTCGATATATCGAAAATTGTAAGATTTTTGAGGAAAACTCTTGAGATGATTCTGGACATTTTCGATATATCGACATTGAATGTCATGTATCGATGACGGTTTTTTTTTTTTTTTTTATTGTAATCCCAGCTTTTTGTGGGTCCTATTATGAGGTATGTGTTATATCCAAACCTTCCATCTATTTGGTGAGCTCATATTCAAGCTTGAGACTAAAAATAAGATAGATCTAACTATCAAGTAGACCACCTTTGTAAAAGGCAATGGGGAATTGAACGTCTACCATTGAAACCCTTTTAGGGGTTATAGAAGTTTTGGATCATTATGAAATTTGTTTTTCTTCTTCATCCGGTCTTTGTGACCTATGAATGAACTTAGATGGGGAGGATTTCTCACGAACATCACAGTGGGCCCCAAAAAGTTTTTAATGGTCGACGCTCATTCAACACTGTTTCTGTAATGTGGTACACTTGAGATTTGCATATACCTCATTTTTGGTCGTATACCATAAAATGATATGGAAAAAATATATGGACGGCATGGATGAATAGCATACATCATGGTGGGACCCACAGACCACCGACCATCCGCCATTGGCTGGTGGTGGGGAGTACCCAATCCGTTTCCGTGAAAGGAGGGTAGTTTCGTCCTCAACGTCATTGTCCGCACGTGATAGTCTAGATTGGTAACTAAAGTTTGTATTCTTTGATAGAAACCATTTGGGTAAAAAGGTTTTGTCTACGGTGGTCATTTTCTCGTTTTCTAGGTTTTACATAGAGAAAATGACCACTTGTAGACAAACCCTTTTACCCGGTGATTTCTATGAAAGAATACAAACCTTAGTTACCAATCTAGATTATCACGTGCGGACACGACGTTGAGGACGAAACTACCCCTCCTTTTCAGCGATGAAGACGTCTTGTGGCACGCTCCTCGGCCGAGAGTTATGCGAACGGCTTAAAAGAGATCAAAGTTACATGGCCGCGTATGACTATATATTTATTATATCCACAACGCGTTCATCCATATCTCAAGATCATTTTGAGCATTATCCAAAAAAATATCATATCCAAAGATCAACTGGACCACACCACAAAGAGCAATGGGAAATTGATTTTCACCAGTTAAAAATTTTGTAGGGTCCACCATAACATTTATTTTCCATCCAATCTATCCATAAGGTCACAAAGGCCAGGATGAAGAGGAAAAACAAGTTTCATAATGATCCAAAACTTCATGACCCCTAAAAGGGTTTCAATGGTAGACGTTCAATCATCCCATGCCTTTAACAAGTGTGGTCCACTTGATAGCTAGATCTGTCTTATTTTTCGTCTCAAACCTTAATACGAGTTTGCCAAAAATATGAACGGTTTGGATATAACACATACCTCATAATAGGACCCACAAAAAGTGGTGGGATTACAACAAAGAAAAAAAAAAAAAAAAAAAAAAAAAAAAAGCGTCGATATATCGACAGATAGTCGATATATCGAAAATGGTCCGAGAACTGTCCGGTGAGTTTTCCTCAAAAATCTTGCAATTTTCGATATGTTGTTGTCGATATATCGAAAAAGGTGTTTCACCTTTAGCTACGGATTATAAGTAGCCATAACAGTAGTCTGTGTCCGTCTATGAAATTTTCTATTTATTTTTTTATTTTTTTTTATTTTTTACATGGAGAAATTTATTCTACCTACAATTTTCTTTAATACATATTTATATAAATAGATATATATAAGCATATAAAAAAAATTTCCCTCTTTTTTTTCATTTATTTCTTTAATCATTTAACAAGAATATCTTCTAAACCAAAATTAGTTACTTGACGAACCACATATGATTTTGGGGTAAGAGAAGCTACTTTAGCTAACCAACCTAATTATTTTCCAAGATTCCATCAGGTCGATGGTTGAAAATACATTTCATTCACTTCGCTGTCAATTTCAGTCACTTCACGGTCAAATTAGAAATTGAGCGGGACAAATATGAAATTGAGTAGGCAAATTGAAAATTGAGTGAGGCAAGGTAGGAATTGAGCGAGGGAACCTAAAAATTGAGAGAGGCAAGGTAGGAGTTCAGCGAGGGAATCTAGAAATTGAGCGAAGTAAGCTAGAAATTGAGCGAGGCAACGTAGAAAATGAGCGAGGGAACCTACGATTTGAGCTAGGCAACCTAGGAATTGAGCGAGGGAAGCTAGAAATTGAGCGAGGGAAGCTAGGAATTGAGCGAGGGAATGTAGGAATTGAGCGAGGGAAGCTAGAAATTGAGCGAGGCAACGTAGGAATTGAGCGAGGGAAGCTAGAAATTGAGCGAGGGAAGCTAAAAATTGAACGAGGGAAGCTAGAAAGAAATTGAAAGCGAGGCAACGAAAATCGAGCGAGGAAGCTAGAAATTGAGCGAGGCAACGTAAAATCGAGCGAGGAAGCTAGAAATTGAGCGAGGAAGATAGAAATTGAGCGGGGCAATGTAGGATTCGCCGAGGAAGCTAGAAATTGAGCGAGGAAGCTAGAAATTGAGCGAGGCAACGTAGGAATAGAGCGAGGAAGCTAGAAATTGAGCGAGGAAGCTAGAAATTGAGCGAGGCAACGTAGAATTGAGCGAGGATGCTAGAAATTGAGCGAGGCAACGTAGGAATTGAGCGAGGAAGTAGAAAGAGAGTAGAAATTGAAGCGAGGAACGTAAAATTGAGCGAGGAAGTAGAAATCGAGCGAGTCAACCTAGGAGTTGAGCGAGGAAGGCAGAAATTGAGCGAGGAAGGTAGAGGAAGGTAGAAATGAGCGAGGAAGCTAGAAATTGAGCGAGGAGGTAGCAAAAGCGAGCGAGGAAGGTAGAAATTGAGCGAGGAAGATTAGAAATTGAGCGAGGCAACGTAGAATTGAGCGAGGAAGGTAGAAATTGAGCGAGGAAGTAGAAATTGAGCGAGGAAGCTAGAAATTGAGCGAGGAAGCTAGGAATTGAGCGAGGAACGTAGAAATTGAGCGAGGGAGGTAGAAATTGAGCGAGGAAGCGTAGAAATTGAGCGAGGAAGCTCGAAATTGAGCGAGGAAGGTAGAAAATGAGCGAGGCAACCTAGAAAGCGAGGAGTAGATTGAGCGAAGGTAGAAATTGAGCGAGGAAGCCTAGAAATTGAGCGAGGAAGCTAGAAATTGAGCGAGCTAGAATTGAGCGAGGAACGTAGAAATTGAGCGAGGGAAGCTAGAAATTGAGCGAGGAAGCGTAGAAATTGGCGAGCGAGGAACGTAGAAATTGAGCGAGCGAGGAACTTAGAAATTGAGCGAGGAAGTAGAAATTGAGCGAGGAAGCTAGAAATTGAGCGAGGGAACCTAGAAATTGAGCGAGGAAGGTAGAAATTGAGCGAGGAACCCAGAAATGAGCGAGGAAGCTAGAATTGAGCGAGGAAGCTAGAAATTGAGCGAGGAAGTAAATGAGCGAGGAAGGTAGAAATTGAGCGAGGAACCTAGAAATTGAGCGAGGAAGGTAGAAAGAGCGAGGCAACCCAGAAATTGAGCGAGGAAGGTAGAAATTGAGCGAGGAACCTAGAAATTGAGCGAGGAAGTAGAAATTGAGCGAGAGGAAGAAATTGAGCGAGGAAGGTAGAAATTGAGCGAGGAAGTAGAAATTGAGCGAGGAAGCTAGAAATTGAGCGAGGGAAGCTAGAAATTGAGCGAGGAAGGCTAGAAATTGAGCGAGGAAGGTAGAAATTGAGCGAGGCAACCTAGAAATTGAGCGAGGGAAGGTGAGCGAGGCAAAATTGAGCGAGGGCAAGCGTAGAAATTGAGCGAAGGAAGGTCGAAAGTGAGCGAGGCGTTAGGAATTGAGCGAGGAAGCTAGAAATTGAGCGAGGCGAGAAAAATTGAGCGAGGAAGCTAGAAATTGAGCGAGGAACTAGGAGTAGCGAGGAAAGTGAGCGAGGAAGGTAGAAATTGAGCGAGGAACTAGAAATTGAGCGAGGGAAGCTAGAAATTGAGCGAGGAGCTAGAAATTGAGCGAGGGAAGCCTAGAAATTGAGCGAGGAAGCTAGAAATTGAGCGAGGGAAGCTTAGAAATTGAGCGAGGAAGTAGAAATTGAGCGAGGCAAAGGTAGAAATTGAGCGAGGAAGGAAAAAATTGAGCGAGGCAACGAAAGAAATTGAGCGAGGAAAGCTAGAAATTGAGCGAGGAAACGAAATTGAGCGAGGAAGCTAGAAATTGAGCGAGGAAGGTAGAAATCTGAGCGAAGGGAAGCTCGAGTGAGCGGAAGCAGAAAATTGAGCGAGGAACGTAGAAAGCGTAGAAAGCGAGGAGGCTAGAAATTGAGCGAGGAAGTAGAAATTGAGCGAGGGAAGCTCGAGGAATTGAGCGAGGGAAGGTAGAAGTGAGCGATGAGCAACCTAGAAATGAGCGAGGAAGGTAGAAATTGAGCGAGGCAACGTAGGAATTGAGCGAGGAAGTAGAAATTGAGCGAGGAACGTTGGAATTGAGCGAGGAAGCTAGAAATTGAGGAAGGCCCAGAAATTGAAGCGAGGCAACCTAGGAAGTTGAGCGAGGAAGGTAGAAATTGAGCGAGGAACCAGAAATTGAGCGAGGAAGGTAGAAATTGAGCGAGGCAACCCTAGAAATTGAGCGAGGAAGCCAGAAATTGAGCGAGGAAGCTAGAAATTGAGCGAGGAAGGTAGAAATTGAGCGAGGTAACCAGAAATTGAGCGAGAGAAGCTAGAAATTGAGTGAGGAAGTTCGAAATTGAGCGAGGAAGCTAGAAATTGAGCGAGGAACCCCAGAAAATTGAGCGAGGAAGGTAGAAATTGAGCGAGGCAACGTAGGAATTGAGCGAGGAACCTAGAAATTGAGCGAGGAAGGTAGAAATTGAGCGAGGAAGCTAGATCGATTGAGGCGAGGCAATCTAGAAATTGAGCGAGGAAGGTAGAAATTGAGCCGAGGAAGCTCGAAATTGAGGCGAGGAAAGAAATTGAGCAAGGAAGGTAGAAATTGAGCGAGGCAACCTAGAAATTGAGCGAGGAAGGTAGAAATTGAGCGAGGCAACGTAGGAATTGAGCGAGGAAGGTAGAAATTAAGCGAGGAAGGAGAACAGTGTAGGTAACCTAGAAATTGAGCGAGGGAAGGTAGAAATTGAGCGAGGGAAGCTAGAAATTGAGGGAGGGAAGGTAGAAATTGAGGGAGGGAAGCTCGAATATGCTTATTCTATAGAGTAAGTGTGGGCCACACATCAAGGTGGACCCCAAAAACATACAATGTAGAATATGCTTATTCTATAATCGCCCTAAGAGGAACGGCATCAAATGATAAAAGGAATTACTGTGGCCTAAAGCGAGAAGGCAAGGTTGAGATTTGTGGTGGCCCACTTGTCGCAGGCCAACCAACGAGGACTACACGTGGAAATAGGTGCCACGTCAGCAAGCATGGCACTCCCTACCCCAAAGTGGATGCCAGCGGTGTGAAAACATGGGCTTGAAAACCTCTCCACCCTTTCACGAAAAATAACGTAACATGCGCTGAACAAAGCCAAAGAATTCTGCGAAAAGAAAAGACTACACATCGGGAGCACCTGAAAGTGTACTCCAAGCGAGGTTGTACCAACTTATCAAAGCTTGGAAATTGAAAATTATCGAGATCTGGACCCCAACATAAAAATCCAGGATTTAGGAGATAATAATCTTTATATCTATTGATAATTTCGCGTTGAATTAATGTGAGCCATTGGATATTCTTGCTTCTGGACTACCGCATGTTTTGAGCGGCTATGATTGATGTGGGGCTGTTGATTTAAATCATTTCCATGTTGGGCCCTTCCTCTTGACTGGTTCCAGTAACTACGTAGATTCCTAAGAATCCAGTGGAGCATAATTTTGAGTGCTCCCGAGGTGCATGTTACCGGTCAAAGGAAATAACGAGTCCGAGAATTCTCGTTGGCGGGAGGCACTGGGCCCGTTTCAAAATTGGTGGGTCCAGCAGTTTGGTATGCCGTAATGTCGGGTTCCTGTATCTTATACCACGTGGCATTGACACGTCAGCTTACAGACACGTGCGTAACAGCCAAAAGAGCAAATGCTCGAAATAGAGATTTCCACGTCAGCTCACGTGTATTATGTTAACGGAAAGAATCGTTTTATATTCCTTAATTTCTAGCTTCCCTCGCTCAATTCCTACGTTGCCTCGCTCAATTTCTAGCTTCCCTCGCTCAATTCCTACGTTGCCTCGCTCAATTTCTAGCCTCCCTCGCTCAATTTCTAGCTTCCCTCGCTGAATCCCTACGTTGCCTCTCACGTTCCTTCTACCTTCTCGCTCAATTTCATACGTTGCCTCGCTCAATTTCTAGCTTCCTCCTCGCTCAATTTTATGTTGCTTGCCTCGCTCAATTTCTAGCTTCCTCGCTCAATTTCTAGCTTCCTCGCTCAATTTCTAGCTTCGCCAATTCGCTCAATTCCTACGTTGCCTCGCTCAATTTCTAGCTTCCCTCGCTCAATTTTTAGCTTCCCTCGCTCGATTCATACGTTGCCTCGCTCAATTTCTACCTTCCCTCGCTCAATTTCTAGGTTGCCGCGCTCAATTTCTACCTTCCCTCGCTAAATTTCGAGCTTCCCTCGCTCAATTTCTAGCTTCCCTCGCTCAATTTCTAGCTTCCCTTGCTCAATTTCTACGTTGCCTCGCTCAATTTCTAACTTCCCTCGCTCAATTTCTAGCATCCTCGCTCAATTCCTACGTTCCTCGTTCAATTTCTACCTTCCTCGCAATTTCTAGGCCTTCCTGGCTCAATTCCTACGCTCCCTAGGTTGTCTCGCTCAATTTCTAGCTTCCTCGCTCGTTTTCTACGTTCCTCGCTCAATTTCTAGCTTCCTCGCTCAATTTCTGGTTCCTCGCTCAATTTTCTTCTACGTTCCTCGCATTTCAATTTCTACCTTCCTCGCTCAATTTCGAAATTTCCTCGCTCAATTTCTACCTTCCTCGCTCAATTTCTACCTTCCTCGCTCAATTTCTACCTTCCTCGCTCAATTTCTGGTTGCCTCGCTCAATTTCTACCTTCCTCGCTCAATTTTAGCTTCCTCGCTCAATTTCTAGCTTCCTCGCTCAATTTCTAGTACCTCGCTCAATTCAGCTTCCTCGCTTCAATTTTCAGGTTCCTCGCTCGATTTCTAGCTTCCTCGCTCAATTTCAGCTTCCGCTCAATTTCTCGGTTCCTCGCTCAATTTCTACCTTCCTCGCTCAATTTCTACCTTCCTCGCTCAATTTCTACCTTCCTCTTCAATTTCTAGGATTGCCTCGCTCAATTTCTAGCTTCCTCGCTCAATTCCAACGTTCTCCTAAACGCTTTCAATTTCTAGCTTCCTCGCTCAATTTCTAGCTTCCTCGCTCAATTTCAACGTTCCTCGCTCAATTTCTAGCTTCCTCGCTAAATTCTACGTTGCCTCATTCATTTCTACCTTCCTCGCTCAATTTCTAGGTTGCCTCGCTCAATTTCTACCTTCCTCGCTCAATTTCTAGGTTGCCTCGCTCAATTTCTACCTTCCTCGCTCAATTTCTAGCCTTCCTCGCTCAATTTCTACCTTCCTCGCTCAATTTCTAGCCTCCTCGCTCAATTTCTACCTTCCTCGCTCAATTTCTAGCTTCCTCTCTCGATTCCAACGTTCCTCGCTCAATTTCTAGCTTCCTCGCTCGATTCCTACGTTGCCTCGCTCAATTTCTACCTTCCTCGCTCAATTTCGGGTTGCCTCGCTCAATTTCTACCTTCCTCGCTCAATTTCTACCTTCCTCGCTTCAATTTAGAGCTTCCTCGCTCAATTTCTAGCTTCCCTGCCTCGCTTTCAATTTCTAGGCTTCCCTCGCTCAATTTCTACCTTCCTCGCTCAATTTCGAGCTTCCTCGCTCGATTTCTAGGTTGCCTCGCTCAATTTCTACCTTCCTCGCTCAATTTCTACCTTCCTCGCTCATTTTCGAGCTTCCTCGCTCAATTTCTAGCTTCCTCGCTCAATTTCAGGTTGCCTCGCTCAATTTCTACCTTCCTCGCTCAATTTCGAGCTTCCTCGCTCAATTCAGTTCCTCGCTCAATTTCTACCTTCCTCTTTCAACTCTGAGGTTGCCTCGCTCAATTTCGAGCTTCCTCGCTCAATTTCTACCTTCCCTCGCTCAATTTTAGATTGCCTCGCTCAATTTCTGGTTTCCTCGCTCGATTTCTACCTTCCTCGCTCAATTCTACTTCCTCCTCGCTCATTTCGGCTTCCCTCGCTTCCTCGCTCAATTTCTACGCTCCTCGCTCAATTTCTAGCCCTCGCTCAATTTCTACGTTCCTCGCTCAATTTCTAGCTTCCTCGCTCAATTTCTACCTTCCTCGCTCAATTTCTAGGTTGCCTCGCTCAATTTCTACCTTCCTTCCTCGCTCAATTTCGAGCTTCCTCGCTCGATTTCTAGCGCTCAATTTTCCTCGCCAATTTCTGGCTTCCTCGCCTCAATTTCGAGCTTCCTCGCTCAATTTCAGGTTGCTCAATTTCTACCTTCCTCCTCGCTCAATTTCGATTTCCTTGCCTCGCTCAATTTCTAGCTTCCTCGCTCAATTTCTACCTTCCTCGCTCAATTCCTACGTTGCCTCGCTCAATTTCTAGCTTCCCTCGCTCAATTTCGAGCTCAATTTCTAGGTTGCCTCGCTCAATTTCTACCTTCCCTCGCTCAATTTCTAGCTTGCCTCGCTCAATTTCTACCTTCCCTCGCTCAATTTCTGGCTTCCCTCGCTCAATTTCTAGCTTCCCTCGCTCAATTCCTACGTTGCCTCGCTCAATTTCTAGCTTCCCTCGCTCAATTTCTACGTTGCCTCGCTCAATTTGTAGCTTCCTCGCTCAATTCCTAGGTTGCTTTAGCTCAAATCGTCGGTTCCTCGCTCGTTTTTACGTTGCCTCGCTCAATTTCTACGTTGCCTCGCTCAACCATCGACCTGATGGAATCTTGGAAAATAACTAGGTTGGTTGGCTAAAGTAGCTTCTCTTACCCTAAAATCATATGTGGTACGTCAAGTAGCTAATTTTGGTTTAGAAGATGTTCTTGTTAAATGATTAAAGAAATAAATGAAGAAAAAGAGGGAAAAAAATTTTATATGCTTATATATACTTATTTATATAAATATGTATTAAAGAAAATTGTAGGTAGAATAAATTTTTTTATGTAAAAAATAAAAAATAAATTAAAAAATTAAAAAATTTCAAAGATGGACACAGACTACAGCTATGGCTACGGTTATAATCCGTAGCTAAAGGTAAAGCACCTTTTTCGATATATCGACATATAGTCTGTGTTCATCTTTGAAATTTGTAAGATTTTTCAAAAAACCTCACTGGACAGTTCTGGGCCATTTTCGATATATCGACTGTCAGTCGATATATCGACCGTTTTTTTTTTTTTTTTTTTTTTTTTTTTGCTGTTGTAATTCCACCGCTTTTTGTGGGTCCTATTATGAGGTATGTGTTATATCCAAACCGTCCATCTATTTGGCGAGCTCGTATTCAGGCTTGAGACTAAAAATAAGATAGATCTAACTATCAAGTAGACCACACTGTAAAAGGCAATGGGGATTTGAACGTCTACCATTGAAACCCTTTTAGGGGTTATAAAAGTTTTGGATCATTATGAAATTTGTTTTTCTTCTTCATCCAGGTCTTTGTGACCTATGAATGAACTTAGATGGGGAGGATTTCTCACGAACATCACAGTGGGCCCCCAAAAAGTTTTTAATGGTCGACGCTCATTCAACACTGTTTCCTGTAATGTGGTACACTTGAGATTTGCATATACCTCATTTTTGGTCGTATACCATAAAATGATATGGAAAAATATATGGACGGCATGGATGAATAGCATACATCATGGTGGGGCCCACAGACCACCGACCCCAATCCTTTTAAGCCGTTCGTACAACTCTCAGTTGGAGGAGCGTCAGCGCACGTCTTCGCAGCGAAAAGGAGGGGTAGTTTCGTCCTCAACGTCGCTGTCCGCACGTGACAGTTTAGATTGGTAACTAAGGTTTGTATTCTTTCATAGAAACCGCTGGGTAAAAGGGTTTGTCTACAGTGGTCATTTTCTCGTTTTACATCATCGAACCCAAAAATCAGATCTAGCTCCTGATCATAAGTTATGATATACATTTTTCTTCCATTCTATCCCATATCTAGTAAATCCTATCCGTACAAAATGTGTCCCACACAATTATAATCATTTCTTAAGAAAATCTAGCTGTTCCGCTCTCAGAAAGCTCCACACATGTAACTTATGTAACACCAACGGTTGTCCACTGACATTTGACGTTATTTCCCCGTTCTATGTTTGGATTCACCTGATTTCATATCAGATGACTACCATGGTGTGGCCCACATTTATTTTGTCAGGTCGAAGGAAAAGAAGACGCTGTATCATAACTTCTATAGAGCCGGTGTATTAAATCATTTCTCTACTTCCTAACCTACAATAAAAATTGAGAAATGGTCCGGTGCTCTCATAGCACTACTATGTACAGCGCTCTATAGTGCTCCTAGTTGTATTAGGAACTTAGTGACTACGATCCATTGATCTAGACCGTTTATTAGGTCCACTGCATATTTCATGGGCATTATAAATATATCATACTGATCTAACAGAAATAACCATTTGATCTATTGTCTTAAAAATGGACGGTCAAGATCATTTACACAAAAGTAAGTCCAATCAACATTTTGATTCATCTATTTTTTAGGGACCATCATGGATTGCTTATGAGTCTAAAGAATCACTATTGTTATCCAATTGAATAAATCCTATCCATGGCTTGGAAAAAGGATGGTTAGAGAAAAAGGCCAAATTAATTACAGATTATATCAGCCGTTCAGTTTAAACCTATTTCATGGTAGCCCAGAAAAAATGTTCCGAACTTAATAGACGGTTGAGATCAACCGATCGGACCTTCTAAGTGTCTTAATACAATCAGGAGCACTATAAGTTATAGTACTCTGAGAGTACTAGCGCACTGCGCACTTCCCATGATTTTTGTGGAGAAAATGACCACTGTAGACAAACCCTTTTACCCAGCGGTTTCTATGAAAGAATACAAACCTTAGTTACCAATCTAGATTAGCACGTGCGGACAGCGACGTTGAGGACGAAACTACCCCTCCTTTTCGCTGCGAAGACGTGCGCTGACGCTCCTCGAACTGAGAGTTGTACGAACGGCTTAAAAGGATTGGGGTCGGTGGTCTGTGGGCCCCACCATGATGTATGCTATTCATCCATGCCGTCCATATATTTTTCCATATCATTTTATGGTATACGACCAAAAATAAGGTATATGCAAATCTCAAGTGTGCCACATTACAGGAAACAGTGTTGAATGAGCGTCGACCATTAAAAACTTTTTGGGGGCCCACTGTGATGCTCGTGAGAAATCCTCCCCGTCTAAGTTCATTCATAGGTCACAAAGACCTGGATGAAGAAGAAAAACAAATTTCATAATGATCTAAAACTTCTATAACCCCTAAAAGGGTTTCAATGGTAGACGTTCAATTCCCCATTGCCTTTTACAGTGTGGTCTACTTGATAGTTAGATTTATCTTATTTTTAGTCTCAAGCCTAAATATGAGCTCGCTAAATAGATGGACGGTTTGGATATAACACATACCTCATAATAGGACCCACAAAAAGTGGTGGAATTACAACAGCAAAAAAAAAAAAAAAAAAAAAAAAAAAACCAATGTTGATATATCGACTAACCGTCGATATATCGAAAATGGTCCAGATCTGTCCAATGAGTTTTTCTCAAAATTCTTACAATTTTCGATATATCGACAGTCTGTCGATATATCGAAAAAGGTGTTTTACCTTTAGCTACGGATTATAACCGTAGCCATAATCTATGTCTGTGCGCTACTATAAAATTTTTATTTATTTATTTTTATTTTTATTTTTTTACATGGAGAAATTTATTCTACCTTCAATTTTCTTTAATACATATTTATATAAATATGTATATATAAGTATATAAAATTTTTTTCCCTCTTTTTTTTCATTTATTTTTTTAATCATTTAACAAGAATATCTTCTAAACCAAAATTAGTTACTTGACGTCATCACATATGATTTTGGGGTAAGAGAAGCTACTTTAGCCAACCAACCTAGTTATTTTCCAAGATTCCATCAGTCGATGGTTGAGTTTAAAGGCAACGTAGAAATTGAGCGAGGCAACGTAGAAAACGCAGCGAGGAACCATGATTTGAAATTTAGCAACCTAGGAATTGAAGCGAGGAAGCTACAAATCGAGCGAAGCAACGTAGAAATTGAGCGAGGAAGCTAGAAATTGAGCGAGGCAACGTAGAATTGAGCGAGGAAGCTAGAAATGAAAGCGAAGGAAGCCTAAATCGAGCGAGGAAGCTAGAAATCGAAAGCGAGGAAGCTCGAAATTGAGCGAGGAAGGCGTAGAAATTGAGCGAGGCAACCCAGAAATGAGCGAGGAAAAGGTAGAAATTGAGCGAAAAGCTCGAAATTGAGCGAGGAAAGCTGTAGAAATTGAGCGAGGAATGTAGAAATTGAGCGAGGGAAGCAGAAATGAGCGAGGAAGCTCGAAATGAGCGAGGAAGCCAGAAATCGAGCGAGGAAGCTCTAAATCGAGCGAGGAAGTAGAAATGAGCGAGGAACCCGAAATTGAGCGAGGAAGGTAGAAATCGAGCGAGGAAGGTAGAAAATGAGCGAGGCAAGCTCGAAATGAGCGAGGAAAGGTAGAAATTGAGCGAGGAAGCTCGAAATTGAGCGAGGAAGGTAGAAATTGAGCGAGGCAACCTAGAAATGAGCGAGGAAGGTAGAAATGGCGAGGAAGTAGAAATTGAGTGAGGCAAGTTTGAGAAATTGAAGCGAGGAAGCCAGAAATGGCGAGGAAGCGAAATGCGAGGGAACGAGTGAAGCGAAGCCGTAGAAAGGAAATTAGAAATTGAGCGAGGGAAGCCGTAAAATGAGCGAGGAACCCAGAAATTGAGCGAGGAAGGTAGAAATCGAGTGAGGAAGGTAAGAAATTGAGCGAGGGAAGCGAAATTGAGCGAGGAAGGTAGAAATTGAGCGAGGAAGGTAGAAATTGAGCGAGGAACCTAGAAATCGAGCGAGGAACCAAGAAATTGAGCGAAGGCAACGTAGAAATTGAGCGAGGGAAGCGAGAGAAAATGAGCGAGGAACCTAGAAATTAAGCGAAAGGAGGTAGAAATTGAAGCTTAGAAATTGAGGAAGCTCGAAATTGAGCGAGGAAGCTCGAAATTGAAAGCGAGGAAGGTAGAAATTGAAAGTGAGCGAGGAAGCTCGAAATGAGCGAGGAAGGTAGAAATTCAATGAGGAAGCTCGAAATGAGCGAGGAAGGTAGAAATGAGCAGGCAACCTAAAAATGAGCGAGGAAGGTAAAAATTGAGCGAGGAACCTAGAAAAAATGAGCGAGGAAGGTAGAAATTGAGAGAAACCTAAAGAAATTGAGCGAGGAAGGATCTAGAAATGAGCGAGGAAGGTAGAAATGAGCGAGGCAACCTAGAAATTGAAGCGAGGAAGGACCCAGAAATTGAGGAACCGAGAAATCGAGCGAAGGTAGAAATTGAAGCAGGAACCTGAAAAGTGAAGCGAGGAAGGTAGAAATTCGAATAGGAACCTAGAAATTGAGCGAGAAGGTAAAAGTGGCGAAGGAACCAGAAGGAAAAGCGAGGAAGGTAGAGAATTGAGTGAAACTGGAAATTGAAGCGAAATGGAAGCCAGAAATCGGGAAGCGAGTAGAAGTGAAGTTTGGCGAGAAAAGTAGAAATTGGCGAAGGCAGAAATGAAGCGAGGGAAGTAGAATCGAGGCGAGAAAGGTGAAAGTAAAGCGAAAGTGAAACGAGAAATTGGAAGGTCGAAATGAAATTGAGCGAAGGTAGAAAACGGGTTTAAGCTAAATGAGCGAGGAAGGTCGAAATGAAGCTTCGTAAAATGAGCGAGCTTGCGAGCAATCAGAAATGTAGTGAGCTAGGAAATCGAGCGAGGAATTGAAAGCTAGGAAATTTAGAAAGTGGCGAGGAAGCCTAGAAATTGAAGCGAGGAAGCCAGAAATTGAGTTTAGGAAGCTTAGAAATGAGTGAAGGAAGCTGAAGGAAGCGAAAGGCTTAGCGAAAGCAGAAGGTGCGAGAACTGAAAATCGAAATTAAAAGTGAAGTAGAAAATGAGCGAGTGAATGTAGAAATTGAAGGGAAGGAAAAGTGAAAAGCGGGAAGAGAATGAAATTGAGGAAGCTCGAAATTGAAGCGAGGAAATCGAAAGTTTGAGCGAGGAACCTAGAAAGTGAGCGAGGAAGGTAGAAAGTGAGCGAGGAAGCTCAGAAAGTGAGCGAGGAAGGTAGAAAATGAGCGAGGAACCCAGAAATGAAAGCGAGGAAGGTAGAAAATGAGCAGAGGAAGCTCGAAAGCGGCGAAGTGTGAAGGAGAAGCGAAAGGAAGCAGAATGAGTAGAAGTGAAGGTAGAAAATTGAGAAATAGAACCGGTTTGCAGGAAGCAGAAATGAGTGAGAAGCTCGAAATTGAGCGAGGAAAAGTAGAAATTGAGCGAGGAAGCCAGAATTGAGCGAGGAACGTAGAATTAGGAAGCCAGTAGAAATGAGCGAGGAAGCCAGAAAAATGAGCGAGGAACCTGAAGCGAGGAAGGTAGAAATTGAGTGAGGAAGGTAGAAATGAGCGAGGAAGCAGAAAGTGAAAGCGAGGAAGGTAGAAATTGGCGAGAAGCCTAGAAATTTGCAAGGAAGTAGAAAAGCGAAGGAATTAGAAATTGAGCGGCAACGTGAGGAATTGAGCGAGGAAGCCTCGCTCAATTCAGCCTCGCTCAATTTCGAAGCCTCCCAGCTCAATTCTCTACGTTGCCCGCTCAATTTCTACCTTCCTCGCTTCAATTTCGACTTCCTCGCTCATTTCTAGCTTCCCCGCTCGGCTTCTGAAGCTTCCTCGCTCAATTTCTACGTTACTTTCGCCATAAACTCTTTGCTTCCTCGCTCAATTCCTCGTTTCCTTACGCTTCAATCGCTCAATTTCTAGCTTCCTCGCTCAATTCTACGTTCCTCACCTTTTACCTTCCTCGCTAAACCGATTTCACGCTTCCTCGCTCAATTTTCTACGTTACCTCGCTTCAATTACTAGCTTCCTCGCTCAATTCCTACGTTGCCTCGCTTCATTTCTATTTTAGCTTCCTCGCTTAATTTCTAGGTTGCCTCATTTCAATTTCTACCTTCCCTCGCTCAATTTTTACCTTCCCTCGCTCAATTTCTAGCCTCCCTCGCTCAATTTCTACCTTCCCTCGCTCAACTCCTAGGTTCCCTCGCTCAATTTCGACCTTCCCTCGCTCAATTTCTAGGTTACCTCGTTCAATTTCTACCTTCCCTCGCTCAATTTCTAGGTTCCTCGCTCAATTTCTAAATCGTTCATGCCGCTCATTTCTAGCTTTCGCTCAAATTTCTCATTCCCGCTTCAATTCTACGTTGCTCGCTCAATTTCTAGCTTTCCTCGCTAATTTTCTAGCTTCCCTCATTATTTCAAGCTCGCCTCGATTCAATTTCTACCTTCCTCAATTTCTAGGTTCCTCGCTCAATTTCTACCTTCCTCGCTTCGATTTCAGCTTCCTCGCTCAATTTCTAGCTTCCTCGCTCAATTCCTACGTTGCCTCGCTCAATTTCTCCTTCCTCTCGCTCATTTTCTGGCTTCCTCGCTTCAATTTCGAGCTTGCCAAGCTCATTTTACCTTCCTCGCTCAATTTCTAGGTTCCTCGCTCAATTTCTACCTTCCTCGCTCAATTTCGAGCTTCCCTCGCTCAATTTCTACCTTCCTCGCTCAATTTCGAGCTTGCCTTGCTCGATTTCTACCTTCCTCGCTCATTTTCTAGGTTCCTCGCTCAATTTCTACCTTCCTCGCTCAATTTCTGGTTCCTCGCTCATTTCAATTTCTACAATTTCCTCGCTCAATTCCTACGTTGCCTCGCATCAACTCAACTCCTGGGTTCCTCGCTCAATTTCGAGCTTGCCTCTCGCTCAATTTCTACCTTCCTCGCTCAATTTCTAGGTTGCCTCGCTTAATTTCTGGCTCCTCGCTCAATTTCTACCTTCCCTCGCTCAATTTCGAGCTTCCCTCGCTCAATTTCTACCTTCCCTCGCTCATTTTCTGGCTTCCCTCGCTCAATTTCTGGCTTCCCTCGCTCAATTTCTAGCTTCCCTCGCTCAATTTCGTGCTTGCCTCGCTCAATTTCTAGCTTCCCTCGCTCAATTTCTA
The DNA here is from genome assembly GCA_030180095.1 of Magnolia changhungtana. NCBI lineage: Eukaryota > Viridiplantae > Streptophyta > Magnoliopsida > Magnoliales > Magnoliaceae > Magnolia > Magnolia changhungtana. Next base: position 7,688,107 of record JASAUF010000639.1, read on the forward strand.
GGTTCCTCGCTCAATTTCTACCTTCCTCGCTCAATTTCGAAGCTTCCTCGCTCAATTTCTACCTTCCCGCTCACTTTCGAGCTTCCTCGCTCAATTTCTACCTTCCTCGCTCAATTTCTAGGTTCCTCGCTCATTTTCGGCTTCCCGCTCAATTTCTGGTTCCTCGCTCAATTCCTACGTTGCCTCGCTCGATTTCTAGCTTCCTCGCTCGATTTAGGTGCTTGCCTCGCTCAATTTCTACCTTCCTCGCTCAATTTCTAGGTTCTCTCGCTCAATTTCTACCTTCGCTCGCAATTTCGAGCTTCCTCGCTCGATTTCGCTTCCTCGCTCAATTTTTTCGCTTCCTCGCTCAATTTCGAGCTTCCTCGCTCAATTTCTGGCTTCGCTCAATTTTAACTTCCTCGCTCAATTCCTACGTTGCCTCGCATTTCAATTTCTAGCTTCCTCAATTTCGAGCTTGCCTCGCTCAATTTCTACCTTCCTCGCTCAATTTCTGGTTCCTCGCTCAATTTCTACCTTCCCTCGCTCAATTTCTAGCTTCCCTCGCTCAATTTGCCTCGTTCAATTTCTACCTTCACTCGCTCATTTTCTAGGTTCCCTCGCTCAATTTCTACCTTCCCTCGCTCAATTTCTGGCTTCCCTCGCTCAATTCCTACGTTGCCTCGCTCAACTCCTAGGTTCCCTCGCTCAATTTCTAGCTTCCCTCGCTCAATTTCGAGCTTGCCTTGCTCAATTTCTACCTTCCTCGCTCAATTTCTGGGTTCCTCGCTCGATTTCTACCTTCCTCGCTCAATTTCGGGTTGCCTGCTCGCTCATTTCTACCTTCCTCGCTCAATTTCGAGGTTGCCTCGCTCAATTTCTACCTTCCTCGCTCATTTCTACCTTCCCTCGCTCGATTTCGAGCTTCCTCGCCATTTTCTACCTTCCTCGCTCGATTTCGAGCTTCCTCGCTTCAATTTCTACCTTCCTCGCTCATTTCGAGCTTCCTCTCTCATTTACGGCTTCCTCGCTCGATTTCAGGTTGCCTTGCCTCGCTCAATTTCTGCCTTACCTTCCTCGCTCAATTCCTACGCTTGCCTCGCTCGATTTCTAGGTTCCTCGCTCAATTTCTACCTTCCTCGCTCAATTTCGGGTTGCCTCGCTCGATTCTACCTTCACTCTTCGCTCGATTTCTAGGTTCCCGCTCAATTTCTCGGCTTCTGGCTTCCTCGCTCAATTCCTACGTTGCCTCGCTCATTTCTACGCTTCGCTCAATTTCGCTCAATTTCTACGTTGCCTCGCTTTCATTTGTAGCCTCCTCGCTCAATTCCTGGGTTGCTAGCTCAAATCGTAGGTTCCCTCGCTCGTTTTCTACGTTGCCTCGCTCAATTTCTACGTTGCCTCGCTCAACCATCGACCTGATGGAATCTTGGAAAATAACTAGGTTGGTTGGCTAAAGTAGCTTCTCTTACCCCAAAATCATATGTGGTACGTCAAGTAACTAATTTTGGTTTAGAAGATATTCTTCTTAAATGATTAAAAAAATAAATGAAAAAAAAGAGGGAAAAAAAATTTATATACTTATATATACCTATTTATATAAATATGTATTAAAGAAAATTGTAGGTAGAATAAATTTCTCCATGTAAAAAAATAAAAATAAAAATAAATAAATAAAAAATTTCATAGACTGGGACAGACTACAGTTATGGCTACAGTTATAATCCGTAGCTAAAGGTAAAACACCTTTTTCGATATATCGATAGACAGTCGATATATCGAAAATTGTAAGATTTTTGAGGAAAACTCACTGGACTGTTTTGGACCATTTTCGATATATCGACTGTTAGTCGATATATCGACGTTGGTTGTTTTTTTTTTTTTTTTTTCTTCTGTTGTAATTCCACCACTTTTTGTGGGTCCTATTTTGAGGTCTGTGTTATATCCAAACCGTTCATCTATTTGGTGAGCTCATATTCAGGCTTGAGACAAAAAATAAGATAGATCTATCTATCAAGTAGACCACACTGTAAAAGGCAATGGGGAATTGAACGTCTACCATTGAAACCCTTTTAGGGGTTATAGAAGTTTTAGATCATTATGAAATTTGTTTTTCTTCTTCATCTAGGTCTTTGTGACCTATGAATGAACTTAGACGGGGAGGATTTCTCACGAACATCACAGTGGGCCCCAAAAAGTTTTTAATGGTGGACGCTCATTCAACATTGTTTCCTGTAATGTGGTACACTTGAGATTTGCATATACCTCATTTTTGGTCGTATACCATACAATGATATGGAAAAATATATGGACGGCATGGATGAATAGCATACATCATGGTGGGGCCCACAGACCACCGACCCCAATCTTTTAAGCCGTTCGTACAACTCTCAGTTCGAGGAGCGTCAGAGCACGTCTTCGCAGCGAAAAGGAGGGGTAGTTTCGTCCTCAACGTCGCTGTCCGCACGTGATAATCTAGATTGGTAACTAAGGTTTGTATTCTTTCATAGAAACCGCTGGGTAAAAGGGTTTGTCTACAGTGGTCATTTTCTCATTTTTGTGTTTTTTAAATAAAAAATAAAAAAGGATGGTGATTTGTGATCCTCCTCAGGCCAGAGGAAAAAAAAAAAATCCTCTTCGGGTTTCTAGTACCCGAAGGCAATTTGCCTACGAATTCCCGGAAAACACTTCACGTGGACATAATTAATATGAGCCGTCCAAATACACATCGAGACATATGAGCGGCTAAGGCGGCCCCACGTCACGTGCCTGATAAATCTCTCGTGGTCAACTTGGGTCACCGTCTGTTGACGTCGGCCGCTTCGTGGTTGCTTCTTCGACCATTTGGGATACGCCACGTTGGATATGAACATGGGGAGGTGAAATCTCCTTTGTCGCATCTAGATTGAATAGAGGCTAAAACAACGGCTGAAATTCGTCCTCGGCTTGTATAAAAGGTCATTCAGATTTTTTACTTCCGTGCGCCAACTCTCTCAGTAGTGGTTGGTTATCACGATCGATGTCTGTCTTTTGTTTTGGGTTCTGAGGTGTTGGGTCTTTAGAAAATCGATTTTTCTTAAACCTAATTTGAAATTCAAAGATCTGAGTTTTGTAATTCCTGGAAAACCTGATCTTCTGAAACCCTTTTTGGGTTATCAGATCTGGGTTTTTTGGGGCTTTGGATTTTGGAATTCTTCTAAAGATATCTCATCTTTGAAGCCCGTTGTACGATTTGCATTTCAAAATGCTTCTCAGAAGCTCTTCGACTCCGATCTTGAACTCATGGGTGCCAATGTCAAAGGAATCGTCGCCGGAACCCGATCATGTCCCTTCGATGCATCGGGCTCGATCGGCGGGCCACCATCTGTCGCCTTCTCTTTACATAACAGCATCGTCGAATTCTCCGTCCCCGCTCGACGAACCCATGGCTTCGTTGAAGAAGATAACGAGAGCCTCATCAGAAAACGACCTTCGAGAGCTCTCGTTGCCGCCCTGGGCCCATAAACGTAGACCATTTCCTCGGAGTATCAATGGGCTCTCCTCAATTTCTTCGCAAGAAGGGGAGGAAGGTGAGAGGGGCATCGACTCCGTCGCGTCATCTCTCGATCGTCTGTTTTCGAGCTCAGGCTTGGATGAATCGATTGATGGTGTTGAAGGGTGTTACGTTGGGTTGAAAGATAAGGAATCATGTTTGCCGATGTTTTCGGGTGGTGGGTTTGGGGGCAGTAAGGGCGGTGGGATTTGTGGAGGGAGAGGAGGTCGTGATGGGGGTGGAGATGAAGATGGCAGGTCTGATTTTTCGGATTCAAATAATAACGGTAGTGAGAGCACGGAAGCTTACTATCAGAAGATGATTGAGGCGAATCCAGGAAACCCGCTTCTGCTTGCGAATTACGCCAAGTATTTGAAAGAGGTATGTCGAAAAACAAGAACCCAATTGTAATTCAATTGAATTTTTTTATTTTGATTGCTGTTTCTGTACAAAAGAATGAATTTTTTTTGTGTGTGTGTGTGTGCGTGTTTTATTTTTTATTATTTTTTATTTTATTTTGAAATTGGGTATTTGATTATTGTTTCTAATCAGGTGTATCTACAATTTCATGGGTTTGTTTGTCTTTTTATCTTATGATTTTTGGTCTCTCTGTTCTTGTTGAGATGATATTTTCTTATGATTTATCTAAGTCCTCTCTCTGTTCTTGTCGAGATGATATTTTCTTATGATTTATCTAAGTCCTGATTTCTGTTTTCAATTGCAAAAGGGAAAAAAATGTTCTTCCTCTGTTTTTTTTTTTTTTTTTTTTTTGGGGGGGGGGATTTGTTTGTATGTAAGAAAGCTCTGATTTCTGTTTTCTTTTTCTTTTGTAAAAGAAATTAAGAAAATCCCTTGATTTTATTCATGTGATACAGGTACGTGGGGATCTAGCTAAAGCAGAAGAGTATTGTAGCCGGGCAATCCTAGCGAATCCAGGTGATGGAGATGTTCTCTCTCTATATGGTGATCTGATTTGGCAAACACATAAAGATGCTGAACGGGCTGAGAGCTATTTCAATCGAGCTATCCAAGTTGCCCCAGATGACTGGTAAGAAGATAGTTGATCCTAAGTATCTTTTCTTTGGGGATGTTCTTCTTTTCTTTCCTTGTTTGAAGTTTCGATTTTCCTGATTTTACCAAAACAAAGAACTGTTCTTTGGTTGAATGGTTTTCTTCAAAAATAATCTGGACACCCGAAAACCATATATTCAGCAAAATGGTACTTGCTTTCCCAATAGGCCAGACTGTTGGCGGTGTGCTTTGTGCTCAGGTGAATCGATTTGCAATCCGTGATGAAATGATGAAAAGATTCACCATTTGCAGCTAATTCATAATTCACAGAATTCAGTCCTAAATTCACGTCTCAGGTTGAATTCTCCAGCTTCTTGATTCACATTAATTCACCCAAAGATATAAGCTTGAGAAGAATTGATGCCTAAATCAGCTTCTCAATTCGCTCAAGTTGGTGATTTCACCAGCTCCTTGATTGGACCTCCTCATCACCTTAGCTGGTTGAGCAAATGGATCCTGTCAACTCAGGGAATCCAAACAACAAATTGAATTTCCCAGGTCTATGAATTAATGAATTTATTCTGTGAATTGGATTCACTGGGGAAGTCATTACAGACTTTCCAATCAAACGTGAACTATTCAAACCATGCAATGGCAATTTAAGCTAAGGAAAACTGGCTAATTTGCAGTTCCCTCATGCATTATGAATTTTCTTATGGACTTCAAAACACCAACATCTCTATTTGCATGGAAAAACAGGGTTGCAGAGATAATTATTTGTTTGGATGGTTTAAGATTTTTCAGTGATCTGCTTTTGTATTTCGCTTAGGAAACTAGTATAGGCGCTGATATTAGGTTCTTATCTATTTTGTTATTTACATGTTTTCCATTTTTACTGGCAGTTATGTGATGGCATCATATGCCCAATTTCTTTGGGATGCTGAGGAAGAAGAAGAAGATGAAGAGGAAGGGAACAAGACACCCTCTTTCTTCCATGGAGCTGCTGCTCCTTTAGCTGCTGCTTCCTGAGATTCTCTCGTGTGTGTGCGCGTGCGCTCACACCCCTTGTAAAATAGCACTGGGTGGTGGTGAAAAGAGGCCAGACTGTAAATTGTGTTTTTTGGGGGGGTGGGATTGACTCTTAAGGTTGGTAAAAATTAGCATATCATTTTTGTTTTGCTTTGTGCTTGGAGTAAAGATTGTATATAAGTATCTAAGAATTTTTCCTATCTCTTCATTGGAGACATTTTGGGATGCTCTTGTTCGGAAACCACACTCCTTTTATGCGCAAATCAATGGAATTAACAATAAAAAATATTAATGGGCGATAATCACTTCCAACACAAGCAGGCAAATGATCAAACAACTAGGGTGCAAGAGGCAAAGATTTTTTTATTTTTTATTTTTTACATGGAAAATCTTTCCGTGTGAAGAGAAAAATCACGGGACTTAGTCCGGCAAAATCTACTATAATATAATGTAGATGATACAAGTCTTCTTTAGTTTCAACTAGAGGATCCCAACAACAAGAGAATAACTTTTTTAATACACAAATTTCATCATAAAAAATCTCATGCTAAAGAGCATGGAGGTTCGAGTCCTCTTCAAGGCATAATATTGAGAATGTTCATTGAATGAACAATTCAATAACAAATCTTGAACCTAATTGATATTAATATACCTAGTATATGTTGATAGGAAGTGTTCATAATCTAAGTCCATATCGTTAGAATTGGAATAGGTTTGGCAGCGAACACAAAATCTTAGCGATGTTCTCTATCTAAAGAATGAGGAGTCTGTTTTGAAATTGTCTGCCATGCACCCAACTCCCTGTGTATATGCTTCAATGGGAATCACACGAGGTGCATTAGTACAAACCTCTTGTAAAATGTTCGCTTGTAATCAAACAGATAAAATACATTAGTCTGTTTTAAGGATGGTCAACCTTCATCGCTAAAAAAGGATACAAGCAAATAAGAGAGGAAATTTCTACCAATTTAGAATTGAACAAGAGCCAACAAGAACGAAAAAAAAAAAAAAAAAACTTGATATTTGTCTATAAAAATCCCGTTCTCTTTTTCTTTCCCCTCTTCTATTTTTATTTAAAAACGTGTTGCAAGACATCCAAGGACAAAAAGTCTCTTTTTCTTTCTTTTCATCCCATCAAAGGATACTCATGGGTCTGTATTTGGAGGTGAAGATGGCACGGACGCATCTAAGATTTTCACCCGGAACATTACAGTCAAACGCCTATATTTTTATTCACTCATTAATCATGAAATTACAAGCATACCTTATGAATTTTATAATATTTTCTTTTATAACCTGTTGGAAGATTCGAAGGAGAAGATCTATTAAATGATCAAAATGCGCACTTATATTTACAGTCTAATCACAGTTAGTAACCCATTAATCATAGAATTACAATTATATCCTATGAATTTTATAATACTTTCTTTTATAGCCTTTTGATAGATTCAAAGGAGAAAATCTATTAAGTTATTATAATACAGTTTTTAATGTAACGTTATTGGTTTTATCCTTACTGCTGAAGTCCCTCTTCATACGCTCCCCTCTCAGCTGTAGAACAATCTTAACCTTCCCATCCATGGACAAGAGAGATTTATAAGACGAGAGAAACAACGGTCTACATTCCAATGGAAAAAAGATCAGTGACGAATGAGTGGGATATTCCAATTCATTCATCAATCTCTCGGAAGCTTGTATCCATTAGTGTCCTTTTATTGTTGCATTGTCTTAACCGTCCAGTTGCATGCGAGGTTAGATCAATCAGGATGAATCTAGGAACCTCCATCCTTGTCATGGTCCATCAGAACAATGGCTGAGATCCGCAATTCATTAGCCCATAAATGGTGGGAATAGGCGGTAAAGACAAAGTTGGTGTGTTTGGAAGGTGGTAAATGGATTCTATTTACTACACTTTAAGCTGATTCAGATACTTGCCAATGGTTATGTTTTTAAATCCCATTACCATGGATGACGACATCAACATCAAAATCAACATTATGCTTGCACCTAAAAATTCTCCAAGAAATAGTGGGCCCCATTGTCATGTTTACATAAAATCTGTCTTGATTAATAAGTGAGTCCCATTAATTTAACCATAAAGGCCTAAAATCAGTTAGGTGTGTAATTCAGGTGGGCCATACCAAGGAAAAAGTCAGGAGAGACACCCATCCTTGATTATATATATATATATATATATATATATATATATATATATATATATATATATATATATATATAGGGCCTAAAATGATCATTATATGAAATCCACTACAACCGTTGGATACAAAGTTAAAATATCGGCACATGGACAAAAAATTAGGCCCATCTTTGATTCATATGGACTACACAAAAGGAAACAGTTTGGAGGGTGAGGTTTATTGTTTCCCTTCATATGGTCCGCTTGAATCACAAAGCAATATGATATTTGGGCCCTACGGCTCAAATTAAGCGACCCACTTGGTGATCTGGGTTGATTTTATATAAACATCATGATGGTCATGTCCCACAATATTTTTAATGTCTTGTCTTTCTCCATGAAAATGACTTTGTTGGCTTTAAGAATTGATATACCCCACATTAATATTTACATGGAATTCATCCCAATCATTAATCATTAGGTGTGCCACTCTATTTTAGCAGTAGGGCTCAAAACTTGGCTCAGTTTGTGATTTAGGAAACCGTAGTGATTGAATCCTCACCATTAAAACTTCATGGTGGACACTGGAATGTTTATTTTCCATCCAACCTGTTGATAAGGTCACGAAGACCTATATGAAGGTATCACACAAATATCAGATTGATCCAAAACTTTTATGGCCCACGAGAAGTTTTTAATGGTCGAATACCACTGTTTCCTGTATTATGGTCCACCTAAGATTTGGATCTGCTTGATTTTTTGGATCGTGTCCTAGAATGAGTTTTTAAAACGGATGGATGGGGTGGATATGAGATACATAAATCAAAGTGGGCCCTACGTTCAGGGATCCCACCTACCTCGGTGGATCCCCGGATCCACCGGATCCTAGGCCTTTTCCTCGTGTATTTGAACCTTCCCGTGCACATAGTTTCATTTGGGCTCGTTTCAATCCACATCACTGATCTGGGTTGTCCATTAGGTCCAGCCCTCTATTCATTGGTTGCCTTGAAACCATCAAACGTGCTGGCAGTGCCATGCAAAAACGGATGGACAAGGTTGCAAGTGGCGGATCTTAGGACGGTCCTGTTGCTGTGACGTTTGCCTAGTCAGCAGAAGAAGAGCAGACTGGGCATAATGGACGGTCCAGATAGGTGATGTGAATGCCAAAAACCTTAAATGCAACTATGTGCATGGAAACTAGAAAATGTTTCGTGAACGAATGCACAGAACGTGGGATTATGGATTGAACAGATGAGATTGGTTCTCCTCCATGTAAGTGGACCCCGAATAAGAATTTCATTCGTTTCTAGTTGCTAGGTGGGCCATCTGATTTGTACGGTTTTTTCTTACATCAACTGTCCAATACACCAGTCAGATAGCTGGTGTCATGATGTATGTATTTTATCCACCCCGCCCATCCATTTTTCCAGCTCATTTAAGGGCATGAGCCCAAAAATGAGGTAGATCCAAAGCTCAAGTGGACCACACCATACTAAACAGTAGAGACTGAACACCTATCGTTGAAAACTTATTGGGGACTATAGTAGTTTTGGATCAAGCTGATATTTATGTTTTCCCTTCATCCAGGGCATAACATGCAATGGTTTTTTTCTCAACTTTTTCACATCCTCGCCCAACAGACTACTGATATGGGCTCTATTGTAAGAGGGAGATTCTCAAAATCCTCCATACGATGAACATATGTTGATTGGGTTGCCTTTTAACGATTAAATGGAGGCCATTAGCTGCAACTGTCACTAGAGTAACCACCAAACAGATGGTTATCATTATGTGAGAAGGTATGGCGTAATGCAGCACAGATGGTTATCATTATCTGAGAAGGTATGCTATAATGCAGCACATGGACCATCTATAAGAGTGGTTATTTCAATCGAGACTGGTATGACACCTTTTCAGCACCGTGTGTTTTGTAACATTATAATGTTCTGGAATTAAACAAAAACATGACAAAGCAGTTCAATAACCTTGTTCCAAACAAACACAAATTAAAAAATAAAAATTAAAAAGCAATTTGAAAATAGGGAGGGATATTTACCTTAAAATTCCCCAGCAATTCTGATTTTATCAAAAAATGCCCTGACGATCTGAATTTGCCATAAGGTGTTTTTCAGGGGTTGAAATAACCAAACGCCTCTTTCTTCTTTTTCTTGTTTTTTGTTTTTTTTCCCTCTAGATGGTGTAACATTGAGAAATTGTGGGGCTCACATGGTGCACCCATGACATCCAAACTATCCAACCGATGCACCCTAGCATGATGATCAGAATAACCAAAACACAGGCCTATCCCATCGTCGGGTGGGCCACACCATAAAACAATATACAACACCCAAAAAATCCAAATTCACGTGTCCCATTTGATTATATTGACTACCATGATTTTTTATTTTTTTTTTTCATCTAATCATCTAGGAGTGCATATGTCAAAAACAGACCACATGGGCCCCACAATTCTCCAGTTCACTTCTCAGAGAGAAATTTCGTTTCACCCCCTGAAAAGCAGCACATATTGGAATTTCAGTTTTGTCAAATGCATTATTTGGTAAAATATTTTTGTGCTAAAATCCATTGAAAATAATACAGTATTGCAAATTCAGGCGCAAGTTCTAATTGCCAATATGAAAGCACGCTATAAGCCCAGGTACCTCGCAGCGACTCTGAACAAAAAAATAACATCACAAGCCACAATACAAAATCCTCTCATGCCTTCGTCCATCTAAGACAATATATCTCCAGTCTTATTGTCGACTTCTTTCTTATTTTAAGAAAAATGCAATCGACATTCCCATTAATACGCCACAATGGACATTCCCATTAATATGTCAAACCCTCTTTCATTGCTGCTCTGCCGATGGCTCACCAGAAGCAACTACATTTACAGGCTCCTGCTCAGTGGGCTTTGGTTGCTCCTTGGTCACGGCAGGCTCATCTGACATGGATTCAGTCTTGTTCTGTCCAATGGTAATAGCTGCCTCAGAATCCAGGTTCATTTCTTTCTGAGGTTGTTTGGGAGTGTTTTCTGTTAGATTTTCCGAAGTTGATTTTTCAGAAGGCAATTTGGGAAGGGACTTTCGGATTGGCTTCTTCATATGTGGGTGGGATTCTTTGGCAAGGCCGTTTCGGGAGACTTTCTCATCAAGGCTCAACCGACCCGTTTGACAGGAGTGGCTATTGTTTCCTTCAGCTTCAGCGGTCGAAAAGCTCTTTGGACGCCCGAGCTTGGGTGATTTTGCTCTCGTTGGCGGAATCTGCATCAACGGATAAAAAGAATTCACCAATTGATAGAAGTTTTAAGCAAACCTCAGAACTGGGAATGCAGCTGAGATGGCTATTGTTTGGACGGGCCTCTGAGTACTGAGTCCAAACTTGGTTTTCAAGAAAAATTGGCCCGAGTTGATGACCAACTCAGCCAAATCATACTCCATTATTGGAAGAACGCAAAAAATAAAAATAAATAAATAAAACAAAATCTCAAGCTGAGCCTGAGGCTTCAAAATTTTGGTCTGAGCTCAAAACCAGTTAACATAGAAATAGGCCATTTAATTTGATAAATGTGTGATTCAGCTATGATAAATCACACACAACAAGCATTCGGGGAAAAGATACACTAGCAAAGATCAACAAGGTTGCTTAATATGTGTGTGTGTGTGTGTGTGTGTGTGTGTGTGATCAACAAGGTTGCTTAATATGTGTGTGTGTGTGTGTGTGTGTGTGTGTGTGTGTGATCAACAAGGTTGCTTAATGTGTGTGTGTGTGTGTGATCAACGAGGTTGCTTAAATGTGTGTGTGTGTGTGTGTGTGTGTGGAGAGATGAGTGTTGCTTTCTACACATACAAGAAACTAACTACGGAAGGTATGCACAAACAAGGGACTAAACTTACGCAATAGGGTCGGAAATTAATAGTAACAAAATTGGAGATCTAACATTATTAGAACTGAACACAAGTAATGGGTGAATAATTAAGACACTACCAACCTTAATTCTGAAGCCTCCCACATCTGGAATCCTGTTTAGGCATATCAGTAAGAGGAGCATCCAGTGGTTTCCATTGCTTGGCATTCCGAATGAGAAACACAGGACACATCCAAGCAATACACTATCAACATTGACTAATGATTGGGACCCTTCTGCCAAAAGTGGTTCAAATCTCAATGGTCATGGCAATAGAAGTTTGGGGACAAAAGGCACATGTGATTTCAGGCCATCATATGGAGAATTTTCAAGTGGACAGGCCTAAAAGTTGAATTGATCCTGGGCTAGCAGCCATTCAATCAGTGACCATCATTTATAGAATAGCCAAAAGAAAAACTGATCCGATGACCATTGGACCAGTGATTGCTCATCCATGGTGGAACCTACAATCTCTGGTCAGCCTTCCTTGCATATATTATTCCATATTGATTGGGCTATCCTAATTTTCTTAGTGGACATCAAATGGATGTATGGTCAAAACTCCAAAACCAATGGGTGAGTGCCATTTATTAGATGGCCATAATTGTTTGATTGTTAGGGCACACCGTGGCCACCATCCTGACTGTGTATCTGTTGTGTGATTACCTATGAACGTGCATCATGCAGGGTTCTCACTAGTATACTTTAGAAATCCCCTATTGTTCCCGATAATTTCCTTAAATAAGAATATAATGAGTTGCACAATCTTCCGGAATTTGAATGCCGTAACTACGATACAAGCTCATATAACTTCGCACAATAATTGGTGAGCCTGTCTGCAGAGCTAAAACTTCCATGGGGATGAGAACAATCTGACTGTCCACAGAGCTAAAACTTCCATGTGGATGAGAGCAATCTGACTGTCTGCAGAGCTAAAACTTCCATGTGGATGAGAGCAATCCGACTATCTGCAGAGCTAAAACTTCCATGTGGATGAGAGCAATCTGAAACTCCTGTAGCCCCACTTAGATCGAAAGAAACAAAATGTCATCCACACCAATGTTCGAAATATCGGTATCGCGTTACGTATCGCATCCGTGGGATATAAATACGTATGGTTATCGCACATGATATATCGTTTGTATCGGGTAATTTATCATACTTTTTGGGAAACATGGGGAAACATTGGGAAAATGGTAGAATTTTTCAAGAAAACTACAGGAATTGTTAGAAAAGACTTTACTACACACTTTTAAATCATAACATCTCAAGAAAACAAGTGCATATATTAGTCTCCTTTGTATAGGTTCCTAAGTTATGCATTGTCTGACTGAACTAATGCAACTGTATTCAAATTGAATGGATAACATTTAAAGTGTATGTGATAATCATTTCATCAAACGCTCTTAAATACTTCAAAATTAGTCTCAATTAACAGCTGGTTAAAGGAAAATATCAAAATAATAATAATAATAATATTTTTTATTAAAAAATTATTTTTATTTTCTAAACATTGAAAGGACTTAACAAATCAATAGATCGACCCTCAAACATGCTTGATTTCATGTTTGGCGAGCAACATTGCAAGCAATTTGGGAGACTCAAATTTTGAAATTAAAATGTATGTGATGATCATTTCATCAAATATTAAAATATTATTTTTAAAAATTACTTTTATTGTCTGAAAATTGACAAGGACTTAGCAAATTAATAGATCAACCCTCATAAATGCTCGATTTCATGTTTGGCGTGCACCATTGCAAGCAATTTAGGAGATATTGGGAAATTTTCAATTTTTCTCCAATATTCCCTAAATCGGACCACCTACACTCAAATTTCGAAATTAGAATATATGTGATGATCATTTCATCAAATACTCTTAAAAACTTCGAAATTAGTCTCGATTGACAGTTGATTGAAGGAAATTTTCGGAAAAAAAAAAAAGGAGAACAGGAAGAACCAATGGATATCCAAGTGGGGTGTGGCTAACGGTGGGGTGTATACTAATTGTGGGGTGTGTACTGACATGCTAACCTTTAAAAAAAATAAAAATAAATAAATAAATAATAATAAAGGGAACCAATGGATATTAAAATCGAATCTCCAATTCCATGATTTTTCATGTGAAACATGAAGAACGAATGGATTTATAACCATTTGACACTAATTTAACAGAACTTCAAAAAAGAAAAAAAAAAAAAAAGATCGGAAATTGAAAATGCTCACCGGATCGAACATGTGGGATATATCGGCATTACTTGTGCGTTTCGCATCGCATAGGTGGGATACAAGATATATTGTGCGATATATCAGCCAATGTCGTCGATATTTAAAACGTTGATCCACACTTTTTCATTTGCCTTAGTTTTTTTTTTTGGTTGTTAGAATGTAAGGTACTGATAATGCAAATTATATTAAAGCACGGCGAAAATAACAATAGTCATAGACAATAACAAGGGGAGACTACTATGGAAGATAGAGTGTCTAAGAACACCGTGCTTGGCTAGTATGTCGGCATTGGACTACCCTCCCTAGACATTAAAGAAAAGATAACTGGAATGCGAAACTTTAAAAGAGTCTAGCACCATGTACCTGAGTAAATCGACCAAAATGAAAAACTTTGCCACCCTGCCGAGCAACCAGTTACAATGTAAAGAATAATGGCTTTATATTTTTTGTCGAGATAGTGATTCAGATATTTGAGACAGCCAATTAGAATTGCTTTAGGATTGTCTGGTCCTATCAGAAATCAGTTCCAACATGGGCACAGAAAGCAAAACACAGACGTGGTTTTCCAGATTCCAGATGTTGTAAAGGTTCCCACAGACAATGTTTCTCCCATTCTAGACCCCTAATCCTGTCATCAATATCCAAACCCTGAATTTGAGCCACCGAATTAAGGATTTTTTAATCATTACAAATTCCTCAAAGCATGAATCTCCCTCAAAATTCATTAAGTCACTTTCCTCTGAGGCTTCACTTCTACCTCAGCATAAGTTTTTGGCCTTTTGCAACAGATCAAAGTTAAGGAGAATGAGAAAAAAAGATCCATTTTGAAAGCATACCATGATTAAGAGACACTGAGGCCCATTTTCTCAAAGACTAATAATAAGATAACCAACATTTTATATCCCGCATTCCTTTCATTCAAAACAGCATTTGATTCATAATCCATGGAGCTAAAGATCTCACATGAATGATGGTGTTGTAGATTGTGGATTATGGAAGTCAAGGAAAACAGCATTGGACCATTTAGGTATTTTAAGGAACTGTTTGAGGGAATTAATTGATTTGAGATAGGCCATTTGACAAGGAGATACTGACGTCGTAGAGTAGGGTGATTAACATTCTCACTCACAACCACAGGAAATTAATGAAGTTATAGACATTGGCCAAGCAAAGAGATGACGAAAATGCACGGAAAAAATAAATAAATTCCCATGGCTGCATGGATATAATAGCTTTGAACCAGCTCAGAAAAGGAAAAATAAAAATAAAAAACACACAATTCTCTGATCCATCAAAAAGACTGTAGTAACAAAGAACCCATAAGATTATTGGCTTATGAATGAACACCACAAGTAATTGTCTTTGGAGAAGCCAAAAAAATATAGCTTGCAGTAGAAAGAAGAACCTACTGCAAGGGATTGACCAATGATTTGCTTGATGAAGTTATTTTAAGAGAACAGGCTACTACAAAGCCCCTGATAAATCAAAAGGCATGAGACATAAGTCAAGCAAGAGAAGGTTTTCAACAGGAGTTTCAACACAGAGGTCATGGGTTCAAGTACCCATTGTGGTGGTGCGGGTGTGTGTTAAAAAAAAAAAAAAAAATTAAGTCAAGCAAGAGAAGGGAGTTGTAGAACTAAAGAATAGTGGATATCAAGATCATTCTGAATGATTTCCCAAAAGAAACAAATATATATATATATATATATATAGAGAGAGAGAGAGAGAGAGAGAGAGAGAGAGAGAGAGAGAGAGATCATTTTGACTGTCAATTGGCTATGAAAGAGAGTCCAAGAGAGCCAACAGGAGGAAGATACATGAGGTATATGACAAGTAAACTGAAGCACATAAAAGAGGAGGCACCACTCATCAGTTGAACCATTAATGGGGGCCAAACCGTCCATTCTGTGTCATTCACTAAGGTTCCGTACTTCCCATATTTCACTAACACATTAAATTTATATTATATACATAATTTACATATTTTGTATATTAAACTTCAAGTTCCAAGTGATGGGAGAGTCAAAATATTCACATACAATCTTGTACATAACTTCAACTTTGAAATACAACATTTCTATTTTGTGCTAATGTGTCACTTTGGTGGAACATCTGAGCTGTGAAAATTGTGGGGCCATACCATGAATGCCAACCTGGAGGGAAAAAAAAAGGAACAATCCACTGATTAGGTAGGCCACACATTTAAGCGGATCAACAGCTGAACACTGATTCAACGGTCTAGCCTGCCTGATTAATGGACCATCCTGTCTTCGGCCAGGGTGATTTTTATGATGCGTCCCACATTGGGCATGGGGTATTATGCCCAAGTCACGTGTTGGCAGGAAAGCATTGTATGTTAAAATTCCCATACAATGTAGTATGACTGTATGAGAACATTTCCCAAGTCTTGTCAAATGGATGGCATAGTGGCTTTGTGTGCTAGCATATCAAAAATGGATGCAATTGGGGATTTTCGTTGTTCGCTTTATAGAAGGATGCTATGACCACTGACCACGCCTAAGCTAGATGGTTTATTTCTTACAAGGGTACCTGAAGAGTTGTCGATTTTGCTAGAGCAAGAATTCAATGACGAAGATGTTTGAAAAGGGGGCTAGGGATGCACAGGGCTGCGGCTCTGGCCCACATTGTTTTTCAATGGCTTATTTTCATTCAGGAATTCCATACGAGGTTGAGGTTAAATAAAAGTTTAATACAACTCTTACTACTATTGTCCTAGGAATTGAGACCACAAAGATCAAAGATTTCGGATCAATTGGATTGGAAGGAGTCTACAAGATTTTGGTAATAACACTTTGTCTTTCAGTTAGAATAAGGAAGGTCATGTGATGCAAGCAGGAATGATGGCAAGAAGCATTCACTAGTTAATATTTTGCATTTTGGACGTAAAATCTGGATGTTAATGATTTCAATCTAGAATTAGTAAACTCTGGATTTCTAAGATTTTTTTGGATATTTATTTTTGTAACTTGGCCTATGTAGGCCATATGTATTGGAGAGTTGATGAATGAGATTAGAATGAAATGTGTGGGCTTAATAGGAAACATTCTCTTAGAGGGAGAAAACCCTAAAAAAAATCAACATCTTTGAATTGTGTTTATTGTGCAAATATCCTTTCTTATCTTTCCATCATTTTCCCACTTCAAATTGGTATTGGAGCAAGTTCATCTGTGGGCTTGTATTAGACAATGGCGAGCAAGGAGATGAATGTCTTGGAGGAAAAGATATGATCGTTGAGGGAACACGCAATGAATATTTCCGGTTGATTGGATAGTTTGACAACGTCAAAACAACATC
This sequence comes from Magnolia changhungtana, assembly GCA_030180095.1. Taxonomy (NCBI): domain Eukaryota; kingdom Viridiplantae; phylum Streptophyta; class Magnoliopsida; order Magnoliales; family Magnoliaceae; genus Magnolia; species Magnolia changhungtana. The sequence continues at coordinate 7,705,249 of JASAUF010000639.1, forward strand.
AACGAGTGCCTCATGTGCATGAAGATGGCAACGCCCTAGAATAGAATGTTGGCAATTCTGATGGCGTTTCACTCGATCATCCTCACGATAGAAGAGATGACCAATTGGAGGATCATGACTCATCTTATGATGTAAAACTTGAGATGCCCAAGTTTTACAAAAAATCCAAGAATATCAAAGAAAAAAATTCAAAATTCATTAGGAAAAGCATTTGAAGATCCGACAAATGGCATGCTTGGTGAAAGCATCACAATCCTAGACGATACACATGAAGAGTCTACCTTTGGATTGATTGCAGAATCCCTCAATACATCAACGGATGGATTAGTTGATGGAACAAATGATGGATCGATAACTAGATTGACGGAAAGAAGATTCCTAAAGTTGAGATGAACGCATTCGTTCCATCCCAAGGGCAATCAAAGTTTGTAGATGATCGAGTAAAACGAGGAATGCACAATCGTGATTCCAACATTTGAGGCAAGTAGTCCTACGAAAGAAGATATGCAAGCCATACTAGAGGACATGAACCATAGAGAAATGAAACAGGAAATGGCATGCTCTACCAATCCAACTGGCGAGAGAAATCTGTGGCAGGTACATTAGCCTCCATCTAATCTTGCCAAATCCTGCGAAGGAGCAAGACAAAGGCAAATGACGGCAACAGATCAAAACTGGCCAAACTCATGAATGAACTTTTTGAAGCCAAGGGGAATAATGCAAGTGGGAATAATCACAAGAAGGGTGCGATGAACATGGGGTCCCAAAAGCCCAATTTGCAGCTCCTATGGCCCATTTGGTCAGCCACAAACATGGAGTTAAGTTCAGAGTTTTTAAGGAGATATAGATCCCATGTACGGTTGTAGCTTGATGGTTCAGAGTCTTCATTTAGTAAGGATTTTGGAGGGATCTTTAATAGGAGCTTATGTATCATTAAGTCATTAGCAGTTTTCTATTTTGGGAGATTGAGAAAAGATTTGGAGGAATCTTTAATAGGATCTTATGTATCATTAGGTCATTAGTAGTTTTCTATGCTGGGAGATTTGTCCTGTGGAATCTTTAATAGGATCTTACGCATCATTAAGTCATTACTTGCTTTCTTTTAGGGAAGATCTTTTAAGATTTTTAATCTTTTCGTATTTCCCTTTTTGGATTTGAAACTTAGAAGTCAATCTCTAGGATATAATTTGGATCTAAAATTAATAAAGTTTAGATTTGTAAGAGGATTGGAATTAGAAAAATGTGTGCGCTTTGGGAGAAATGTTCTCTTGTAGAGGAAGAAAACCCTAAAAGTAAGCCTCTTTGAATTGTGTGGTTTGTGCCTTTCTTTAATAACTTAAAAGTTAAAATTTATTAAAGAATTACAAATGGCAAAGAAATTCATCAAGGAAATGGATAAGAGTTCCCTATACAAAGATTGGATATACATAGAGCTGGCTATGCAATTTGCTTCTATTGAAACATGACAGAGGCTAATAAACAGAAAACGACAATGCTTTCTAATATCATGGAATATAACATCTAGATCCCAAGGAGGAGAGTCTTTCCCGATACCCGCACTAAGGCCAAAGTAGAGTCCCTTTCTAATGATAGTGCCTTTGAACCGGTGTGTGGAAAAATTGTTATTCTCAGTTTATTCTTTCTCATCCATCCGATGTTAAAGGTTGTCACATCTTAGATGCATTAATGTTAAGTATCAAGAGTAAGAAGGCTGGATCTTTTACAAAGTTGATATGGAAAAAGCTTATGCCCATGTAGACCCTATTTTCTCTTACTCTCTTGATAAAATGGGTTTCAAGATACAGGGGGGGGATTAAGGAATCTATTTCCCTAGCATCCTTATTTACACTTGTGAATGGCTCCCCAGCTGGATTATTTGTAAGTTCAAGAGATCTACATCAAGGCAATCCACTCTGTAAGTTTTAGCATACTCCTGTGCTTGGCATCAGATCTCAAGTTCCTCAAACTTGAGGTGGGAAATCCAGAAGCCATCGATTTCCACCTTAAATTTAGGAGTGATAAACTAATATTGGATGATACCTATTTAAGCCAAGTGATGAATTTGGGCATCCTTCGTTGTTTTGAAGTGGTTTTTGGACTGAAGATGAATATGGGCACTAGAGCAATTGGCGAGGTTGCTCTAGCCATGATGACATTAGCCGCTTCACAAAATGATGAGTTCTTAAATAAGGATGATACTTAGGCTTCCCACAGGGGGCAACCACAAGGCACCGTTACTTTGTGATCCAATACTCCAATGGAAAAGAACATAACTTGGAAGAGCAGCTATTTATCTTTGAGAGGTAGGATTACTCTAATCAAATTTGCAATGGCGTATCTCCCAGAATATATCCTATTTTTCTTTAAGATGTTGACAGTGGTGGCAAAGTGGTAAAACCGGAAGGACAAACAAGTTCGTTGATAAAAAATCTAAACAAACTAACCATACATGTTATCTTGATTAATGATCTGGACCAGATCCATGGTCTGATGATAAATCTAATGATATCAACAACCATCTAAACACTAAGGGGCCCATGTGATCAATCAAATGGTCTTCAAGTTCATACAATTTACTTATTTTAATTATTTTTTAGGATTAAATTGAGTCATGACTTAATCAGTCTCCCTGTTGTATTTTCGTTGCTTTTTTTGTTGGCCACTTTTTAGGGCATCAAACAATGTTGAAATAACATTAAATTGCTTTCTTTTAACAGCATATTGAGTTAGTTTTCAAGCGAGCCCAAGATCATGCAATTTTGATGCCGTTTGGGTGAGTTATTCCCAATTTACAAAAGGCATTGTTACGAAATTCAAAGGTATTTTAGATTTTCATAAATTAGGGCTTTCTTTCTTTCACCCTAGACCCATATAAGCCCTCCTTAAGGGATGTGTGGGATTATAGTACACTGAAAATAATGTTCTTTGAGTTCAGTATTTCTTTGCTTTGGAAGGTCTGAGCGGGCTTTTGTGAGCTCTAGTTCCTGTCTAGAGGATTGTTGTGTTCTTATCCACAATCTTAATTTTCTTTTCTTTGATCCATTTGCATCCTCAGCCGCTACATCACAAAGAATATTGACCATATACAAACTGACTTTTTGTGCAGGGAAAGAGAGGCAAGTCCTACATTTCATCTAATAAATGGAAAAATGTTCAAAAGCTATCTTTCAAAAAAATAAAACAAAAAACTTAAAAAAAAAAAAGGTCAAAAGCCGAAAAGGGATGGAGGCATAGGGATTGTTTGAGGAAAGAAATCAAGGGCTCCTTATGAAAAAGGTTAGCAAATGGTGGTGGCACATTGGGAGGAGACAAATGCACTCGCAGAAAGAAGATACAAGGTTTGGAAGTTTGGAGGGCGATTAGCATATTGGGGATACTTTGGGAAGATCTTTGAGTGGATGAAGAAACCCTTGCTTGCTTTGTTCTCGCCCTTACTGTGTCTCCACTTGTAAAGAGGAGTGCATAAAAAATTGCAATAAACATATAGGCGGAACCATTATCTGGAACATCTTGATTCATTGGAATCTTAAGGACAAGGAAATAGTTTACTCTCAAGATCTTAAGGTGTCTTGGAAGGGGCTTATATTGACATTAATGAGGCAGATCATATGATTTGAAGAGGAATTCGAAGCGTGTCTTCTTGTCTTTCTTGCTATCTATTAGACTGTAAGGAAGAACAACTGTGAGCCAAAGCTTGGGCATAACCTCCAAGGGTAGAGGGCCAAAGGCTCTCACTTGGGCAGCAACTGCACACTTGATTAAATCAGTCAGGAAACCTTTAACAAATTCTTTCACCATTTCCTGATATCTCAGATGTTAAAGGTTTCCGGAGTGATTTAATCAAGGGTTAGTGGGCAGGACCTTTTGCTATTAGAGGCAATATCATATGGAGAATGGTGTCATTCGCCATTATGTGGGGCATGTGGAAAGAAGAAACATTAGCATCTTTGATAACAAAGTTTCTAGCGTGGATGCAATTAAATGGATGATTATTTCTCCCACTCCTGATTGCACCTTTGCAAGACTCGAGTTCAAAGGTGCTCCACAAAGAGGTTCATCCGAGATTGGAGGTCTGCCACTACTTGAGGGAAGAAATCCAGAGTCACTACTCGTTGGGAGCCCCAGCCAATCAGTTCCTGAAGTCTGATGAGTGCTCCCTTGGCAATCCAAGCCACTCCAAAATTTGAGGCATCTTATGGAACAACAAGAAGGATATTACCAAGTCCCTCCCCAGGCCTTGTAGTGTGACAGGCCCGGATGGGGTGGAGGCCCTCGTGCTTTGAAAAGGTCTGTGCATCATTTCCAATTCCTACTCCAGGCTGTTCGTTGCAAAGGGAGAAACCCAAAACACACTATTTGATAGAATTCCAAAGGAGATTTGGGGTATCTTGGGATATCTTGAGAATAAATGGTCTAAACACCCAATATTTACAAAGCTGCAATCTGATAATAGGTAGGGTTTATTTGCACGAACCAATGCCTGTCTGGTCTCCAGGAAAACTCATCATATGTTCCCCAACCATTAAGGGTCCATAGCTGAAATTCACACTGGAATGACCCTAGTGTCCAACTGCTGGTGGGATCCACATGCTGGATCTCTACCAATGATTGGACCTTCTCTAGTATGGTCAAAATATGGATCATCTATTTTCCTAGCCATTCATTACACAGTTAGGATCATTCAATAAAAGCAATGTTGTCCAAATCGTAATCGTATTGCAAATCATAATAGGAGTTAAATCGCAAATCGAATCATAGACTGTAAGATTTTTTATGATTTTCTTTAAAAAATGGAAAAATAAGAAAAATCTAAATAAATCAGAAAAAATTAAAAACTCATAAATCATCCTTTTGGCATCAATATGCACCAAGTAATACATTGAAGAGAATATATATCCTTTAATCTCTTATAAAGAACAAAATAACATAATTTACCTTTTTAAAATGATTTTTTTTCTTTTTTTCTGAAAGGTTTTTCTAAACGACTCTTAAAGCCCCCACAAATTTAAAAACATGAAATGAAAGCCAAGTGAAGCTTAAAATAGAAGAGATAGTTTGAATCATAAATCAGGATTTGAATCATAAATCGTAGGATTCAAATCATCGAAACATAGGATTCATATAAAAAGGTGGGATTCAAATTGTTTCTCTTAAGATTCAACTTAAATCTTAAATTGTAAGATTTTGACAACACTGGATAAAAGTGATTTTTTAAGAGGGATGAGTTATCAAAGGTGGGATCCACATGATGGATGGTTTGGATCAATGATTGGACCTTTTCTAATATAGTCAATAGGGACCATCCATTTCCCTACCCATTGATTGAATGGTCAAGATTATCCGCCCAAAGTGATTTTGAGAGGGATGAGCAATTGAAGGTGGGTACTACATTACAGATGGTCTTGATCAATGATCAGATCTTCTCTAATAGAACTAACACGGTCATCCATTTCCCAACCCATTGATCGGATGGTTAAGATCATCCAACTAAAGTGGGTTTAAGAAGAATGGGAATCCAATGTGGGACCGACATGTATGATCCAGATTAATAATTGAAACTTTTACTAGCACAATCAATATTGAATCATCCATTTCCATTTTTCTAGCCACGGAGGGGGTGGTTAGGAAGGGCAACCAAAGGTGCAACCCACATGATGGATGATCTAATCATTGATCAACCTTTTTTAATATAATCATTAAGTGTTGTGCATTTCCCTAACCATTGATTATATTGCTATGATGATCGAATCAAAGTGATTTTTGAGAAGGATGGGCAATCAAAGATGGACAGTCCATATCAATGATAGATTCTTGTGTAATCAACATGGATGGTCAATTTGTCTAGCCATTGAATGGATGGTTAAGATCATCTCATAAGTGACTTTTGAGAGAGATGGCAATCAAAGGTAGGCCCCGTATGATGGATGGTCTAGGCTAACAGCCGGTGCTTTTCTTGTATACTCAATAACACCTTTCATTTTATGAGCTACCTGACAAGTGAAACAGCCTGATTTTTTAAGCAGAAGATCGACACAAAGAAGCCACCTGATTGGAACTTCAGATCTTGTATATGTGTGACATTGGAACATATTGATTCTAGGAATTTTCTTCTACCAAACAGTGGAATTCTAGATCCAAGGAATTTTGTTCTCTGTCATCCTAACAAGAAATTGTGATTTCCGAATCTAAGACTCCCTAGAAGCAATGGATCCAGGTTTTCAACCAATTCCAAGATCTTGGGATTTTATATCCAAGTAGGCCCCAAGAGCTGGAGAGGAGTGGGAGATTCTACTGCAGAAGCAAGGAAGTAGTGATTTCCACAAAACACGAACAGGATTGCCTAGAAAGTGCTGATGCGAATTAATATTAACTAATTTCAAACGTGCATTTGTAATCACTAAAATATAGAAAATATACTGAGAAGATTGGTGTTTTAGGATTTTGAATATTCAGATACAAAATGAAAACACTACAGCAAGCAAAGTACACAGTTGATTAAGCTAAAGATATTCAAGTCATAACAGCAGTAGTTGGTGGATGAAGCACTTGCAGGCCTAAAATTAGGTACAAAGCAAGATTTTGGAACAGGGAGGCAATGCATTTCAAGGATATAAATGGTACGAGCAGCATTTCATGTTTGCAGTCTCAACTAATAAGTTGTGATTCCCGGAATAGATTGCATAAATACTTATACTGTTCCAACTTCCACAACATGATGGACTTGGGTTCAGATACAGAATAGTAAGGATATTGAAAAATGAGAGATGCTCCAATGCTCTCAGAGCACTTTTAAGTTATAGTGTCCTAGTAACGTTTGGTCACTTGGACAGTCCAATCGTTTGATCTGAACTCTCTATTACGTCCAGAACACATTTTAATGGTTACCATGCAAACATCACACTGATTGGATGATCCAATCATCCCTGGTTTGTACTTAGTCTTGCAACCATCCTTTTTTTCTACGCCATGAGCAGATTTGCTAGGATGGCCTACCAAAGTGACTCTTTAGAATCATAAACAATCTACGGTTGGCCCCAACAAATAAATTGATTGATTTGTTGATTGGACCCATTTTTGCATAAATGATCTTGACCAATATAAAAGGGGAATGATCATAGGGTTACAATTGTCAAATTGGTGCAATGCTTTCATGGTAGCACCTGAAAACTATGTTAGACCTAACGGATGGTCTAGATCAATCAATTGAATTGTCTGTGTCCCCCAATGCAACTAGGAGCACTATAACTTATAGTGCTCTGAGAGAAATGGAGCACCTCTCTTGAAAGATATAGGTAATAGTTATTTAAAGGCCCAGCTGTCATGCCCAGCATGGCTACCAAAGAAATGGCAGCACATATTGCATGTTCAATAATCCTAAAACTTATGAATGACACATCCTATATAATTTAATTTGTACGCAAATGAGTGGGAAATTTATAACTGATCCAAATAATGTTTCTTGTCAGTTCGTTTTTTGTTTTGATAAAATCATTTCTTGTGAATACTGATTAAGTGGTATTATGCTGGATACCATAAAAGTAATGTAATGCTTACCTTCTTCAACTCCACTTTGGGAGGTGCCGGTTCCTGATAGAAACTTGGCATAGGTGTTGCTTTAAAAGTTAGGCTCTTCCTGAGCAGCTTAATCTCTGCCTCTTGAGTTTCCTGTGAAAGGATGAAGCAGAAAACCATTAAAAAAGGCACGGACTTGAAACAATCAAAATCATTCAATCCAATAAAGAAAAAACAATCAAACTGTTAATCACTGCTCAGCTTGTAGATTAGAATTGAAATGGTACCACCTTAGATTTGGCCTGCATGGTAGTTTTCTCCACTTCCTTTGCATGAATCTTTTCCTCAAGCTTAGTGTAGAACTGTTTAACAGCATAGTGGAAATATCTTCAGTTGATGAAGTGTGGAAGCTGTGAGGAATGACCATATACAAAACTAGTACATTTCAGACGAACCTCCTTCCTTTTCTCAGCTCGTTCATTGCATCTAAAATTAAAGCTATAGGAAAGAGTAGAGCCCACTCTTTGGGGTTGCGAACCTGCAGCGGTGGGACTTCTAAAATGCACTTAAGGATAAATGAAAAAACCTTCAATGGATTCTCAATCGCTAGATAAAATAGATATCAAAGAAGCCAAACAACTTGAAAAAAAAAAAACAGTTTATAGTTATAAAGGATACAAAGAAGAAGAACGAGGGCGCTCTTCAACTTTATTGGGCATCCCCTGTTTCAGAGGCTTAAGACCTTTTACCTGCTCCCTGCATCAAAATAGCAATTTCTCACCTGTTGAATAGCTCCTTTCTTCCACTAGATTAATATTAGAGCTAATGGTATAAAAGTACATACGAATATCATAAAAGACCAATAAGGCTCTGTGAGGAAAAGAAGAGGGAAAAGTGTAAACCAGGATGGCAGAAAACATACTTCAGGCCTTCATGCTGTGAGATATTGGTGGGTGAAGATGATTTAGAGTTTCCAGACAGCTGTAAAAAGTAAATAAACAATATTGACCACGATCATTACCCGCAAAACTGATATTTTAAAGAGTAAAATATTGTCAAGAATGAACTTGATTTTACATTCTAGCTAGGCCATAAAGTGCAAAGTAAAGATGCCGGCATTTTTACCTTGGAATTGAGAGTAGAGTTTGGTGCGGATGTTGATCTTGCAGGCCCATTCAAATCAACACTTGCATTGCGTTCAACACCCTGCCTTCCATTAAATGAACCCCTGTTAGTTGCAAGGGCTGAAGACTTCTTTGAACGGGAAGTTGAAGTGAGTGAACCATTCGAAACAGAAGCAGTCTCCTCCTGCTTCCCATCTTTGTTCTTTTTCACCCAAGTCGCTACAGTACGTTTGGGGCTTGACGGCATCTCATTCCCAGAAGAAGAGTTCTTGCTCTTCCCTTGACCCTTATGTGACTTGGAATGCTTTGCCTGATCAAGATCTTTCTTTCCAGATTCCTATACAAAACAAGGCCCTCAGATGCAATTCAAACTGAATAGACAAATGCTAATTTGTTAAGATCACTCACAGGCATCTCACCTTAGAAACAGACAGACGTTTGCCTTCCTCATGGATAATCGGCCGGCCTTCAACTTTCCCCATAGAAGATTGAACTGTTTCACTCTCTGCCAGATGGGATTTTCTTTCTGAATTCCCATCCAGCTGCCCAGCGTCTGTACTACTGTTAAGAGTCCCATTCACTTTGTGCAAAGCTAAACCTTCCTCACCAGGAGAAGTACATTGGTCGAGAACACCATTTCCGTGATCCTTTGTGTTCCCATCATCACTTTGAAGCTTACCGTCATCCATTGTAAGTTTACAATACAACAACCTCAGAAGCAGGAGTTTTTTGTGTTCACAAAATCCCTAGAGAATATCACGTAACAAATAAGTTATCAGCACAGCAGTTTCAAGTATCTTCCTCCTGAAGACAAAGGAAAATACAATGAATTGGAATTTCCAAAAAAAAAAAAAAACACCGAAAAGGGGAAAGCTCTTGTAAAATACCATTGCGACAACGTAAAAAATGTGCTTTTTAGTAAAACATTGAATTCTTAATTTTAAACATCCTTTGTTAGGCAAATATTTATGTCAATGATAGTCCAAAGTTCTCTGGAACCAATCCAATTATCTGCTCAAAAGATAATAATATAAAAAGACACCATTTTAGTGAGAGAAGAATTCCATATATTATTTATAGATTAAACTCTGCTACTATAAATCCTTTACACTTCTATTAGATATAAATGTAATGCCTTGTCAAATTCTAGAGAATCATATTCTTGAATTCCAAACTCCCTTAGTTATGTAAGTTGTTTTCGAAATTGACCAAATTTTCTTAAATAAACAACCAGAACATTAGAAAAAACCATTCCTTGGAAGAGATTCAAACTTCCAAACACTCAAGCAGGATGTATCTTGTTTAACCACTACTAAGTTTTTAAGCAAATTTGGATGTATGGTTGGCATAATTGCATTATTTAGTTGCAAGACGGTGAAAGAATGGAGTTGGCAAGTCTCACTTTGTTACGAGCGAACAATACCAGTCACAAATCACAATAACATTCACTATGAGATGGACTTGAAACAAATCAATTGCAATCGTATTGAGAGAGAACTAATATTTTTCATGGGAGAAATGTTTTAGATCATTTAGTTCAACATTGCTGCAACTTAATTACTGCAACAAAAAAGGTAATTATACAACCAAACACACCAATAACTTAACATGGAACCAAATTCCAAAGGTCCCAGCACATAACTTTTCAGTGAAACATAAGATTCTTGTACTAAATCGACAACCTTTTCAGTGAACATCCGATTCTTGTACTAAAACGACAACCTGTTCAGTGAAACATCAGATTCTTGAGCTAAAACATCAGAGGTGAAAATTTAATATCAAAATTGTTGGATAGTTTCATAAAAGAAAGATGGAGATTCAGTGCCATCACTTTCATGATTTCATCTTAGTTATTAAGCACTTGACACATATGCGTGGCATCTGGGAATTTCATCTATTCAGCCCTACTGCGGATGGGTCATAACCCAGAATACACCACAGGATGATAATGACGGCAAATTGGAAGAAATTTAGTTATTACCAAAATGAATGATCTAAAAATTCCCACCAAGGGGGCAACATTAAAAGGCAAAAATTTCTCCAATCCATAGATTGGATCATCAGGCAAGTGTACTTTTGGGGGTATAACCCATCGATAGTAGCACTCAACAGATCAATGGCCCAGATCTCCGTACAAGTGGGCCGCATGTACAGAGATAGTGTGCTCAATGGAAACTTAGACATACATGTTTAGTGGAGGATCCTTCCCTACTTAAATCAATAAAAATGTACCACAACCGAGAAAAGGCAACATTTCAGTAAGAGATTAAGATCTCATAAGCAGAGAGAGAGAGAGAGAGAGAGAGAGAGAGAGAGAGAGTATTCAGATGATATCCATCTGATCTAAATGCAATAACTGATCAAATTCAAAAACCATTGGCCCGAGACGTTTTACTGAAATGTTGAATTTTCAAACAGTGAAAATCTTACAATCCGATCAAATTCCTATTGTTCAAAAAAAAAAAAAAAAAAAAAAAAAAAACAGAGAGAGAGAGTAGAATATTCAAATTCATACTCGGGAGGAAGATTCATTCTAAAGTTCGTCAGAAAGTTTTTAAAATAAATCCTCTTTGCGGAGGAAATGCCATTTCAGCGGCAATCAGCTGCTAGGGCACCACAGAAGGAGCGATTCCACTGCATTCCTAGATCACAAATTTTCAAAACTTCTCCATTTCCGAAATCAGATTCCAGAAGAAATCAATCTGCCCAAATCGATTTATAAAAAAATAAAATAAATAAAAATCAATTCCTGGCTGTGGAAACTCAAAAGCTTGGATTTTGCGGGAATGGCGACGGGTATGAGCATCTTGCCTACCTCTATTTGAAGGGATCGAGCATCAAACCGGAATCCAAAGATATGAGAGAGAATCTGAGATTTGTCTTTTGTACAAGCTAAGGTGAGAGAAAGCGATGGATTGAAAGATGGGACAGTCGGATCTCAGACGCCATGATCGTACGGATTCTCGAAGCAGGTGTCGCGAAGAAGAAGGGAGAAAGACGATTTGCTTTTTCGTTCGCCCTATTTGAGCAGAAAATCGCTCGGAAGCTCCTTTTGTGCGGAAGCGGCTTTGAAATCCCAAAGGAGAGAGATTGAGAGACGGTTATACGGTTAAAATAACAAGCAAAATTAGAAAAATACGGTTTTTCCTCTATACTTATACCCGAAAATACTCATTTTAGACGGAGCCGATAGGAAGAATACGACAGAGCTAATCGGACCGTCCAAATCGTGAGCCCTTCTTTGGGTCTATCATGTACATAGGTTTGCATTTGATTGATGGATCACCACCGTCATTCTTCGTATTTGGACTGCGGCCGCTCTCAACGGCTCGGATCCTAGAGTACCTGTCCCGATCTTACCTAGTTGATGACCCGGTTGTCAGGGTCAAATAAGAGCATTTACATGGTCGGATGGACCACCTTGATGGACGAAGTAGATTGCACACACGTGTGCTCCTTTGACACTTATGTGGTGTGTCAATGTCAGACTCATTCTGTTGCTAGATTAATTAATATATATTTGTGATATTTTAATATTACTTATAAAATTAGCTGGATCAACCCATATTTTACTTAAATCATGTCCATGACGGTGGGCCCCACTCAACACCAGCTTAACCTGAATTCTCACTGGCCTAAAAATGGGCCTGAACCCGACATGATTTTTCTACATAGGTGTGAAAAATCAGACCCTGGCCTGTAAAAATTGGGTATGGTCTATTGGGTGATTGCTGGTCCTGGCACCTGTAGAGGACCCTAGTTGCCCGTTGGATAGCCACCAGTGGCAGCGGATTAGGTGAGACCCTGACTCACCAGAGATAGTGCGGCCCTTATTGTGAGGCCCACCTTGATGTATGTATTTTGTATTGATGTCTGTCATTCGTTTTTTCATATCATTTTAGGCTATTAATTAAAAATTGAAGCATATTTAAATATAATGTGAACCATAGCATAGAAACCGTGGTGATCTTGATGTATTCTATATACACTCCTGTCATCTGTTTTTCGGTATCATTTTTGGCCATTATTTCATAAATAAAGCAGATCCAAATATCATGTGGATCATAGCATAGAAAGCAGTGGTGATTTTGATATATGTATTATGTATCCAAGCTAGTCATCCGGTTTTTCATATCTTTTAGGTCATTATTGTAAAAAATGAAGCATGTCCAAATATCATGTGGACCATAGCATAGAAACAGTAGTGATCTTGATGTATATATTTTGTAAGTATTCTGTCATCTGTTTTTACATATCGTTTTAGGCCATTGTCTCAAAAATGAAGTGGATACAAATATCATATGGATCATAGCATAGGAAATAATAGCGAGTTACTATTACTAGGATATAAAAGTTTTGGATCAGGTTGATATTTGCTTTTTCTTATTTTCCTTTATCTATGCTTATATGATATTATTAATAGATTGAATGGCTAATAAACTCTACAGAAACATTACGGTGCACCTTAAGAAGTTTTTTATGCCTGGTGTTCAATCACCACTATTTCTTATGGCATGGTCCACCTAATAAATATATCTAATTCAATTTTAGAATAATGCCCTAAAATGATTTAGAAAAATAGATGGACAGCGTAGATACAAATACATACATCAAGGTGGGCCACATGACATGGGCGCACCGTCTTGGATAAGGCCAGGGTCTCACCTAAACCACTCCCATGGTCTTCTGCTCTTTTTTTTTTTTTTTTTTTTTTTTTTAAATTTACAGGTGAACCTTACAAGTTTTACCTAGGTTACGTGAATCATGAGTTGATCTAGTGAGTCTTGTGAAAATGACTACATTGTAGTCTACTTCCTTCTAAAGTGGGTTACATTAACGGTCAAATCATGTGGGTCACACCAATAGGTGCCCCTGCGGATGTTTATATATGAATTTTAATGAATATTACTGGCATAGATCTCATCTCACACATCCATTCTCATTTTAAATTTACATAACCATCTCTTAAGTAAATATCATAACGTTGCAAGGATAATTAATATACATTTAATTTGTATGTATTAGTAAGAAAAACAATCAGACCTAACTTAGACTTGATTAGATTCTAACCAGCTCTAAGATAGTGGACCGACCCAATCCCAACTTAACACAATTTTCTAATAGAGGCAAAATGAAGGACCTGGACCCAAACTGATTTTCTAAATGGGTCTGAAAAATTGGACTCGGACAAGTAAAAGTCGCACTGGGTCCGTTGTTCACGTACGGGTTTGAGCATTCGTAGACAGCCCTGGTTGCCTATTTGATAGCCATTAATGGCATGGCTATAATCATTCTCCTTTTCTTACTTCTTTTCCTTTTTCTTCCTTTCTTTTTTTTTTTTTTTTCTTTTTGGACCCTACCCCTACGATCTAGATTATTGAAATACCGAATATTATAATACATCATCATATCCTCTATTTGTTATCAAATCAACTATTGAAATAATCACGGATCGTTGCTGACTGCAACGCCAGCCCAAAAAGACCCGAGTCTACTCATCTTCCTCTCTGAACCTACGAGCCCAACACCACACCGATTCCGGTCATGGACTGTTCATCACAGAGAGACTTCAACGATAGCCATTTTCCGCCATTGTTTTGAATTGGGTGGCCCATCTTGAATTCAGATCAGACTCGTTTTTTAGTTCTCACCGTAACTTGATCTGGAAAAACAGATGAGCGGGTAGATTTCTCATAACTATCACAGTGGACCCCACTTAAACCCCCAGCACTCAAAGGTTCCATTCGAAACGGAATCCTTCTCTCAACCTTCTTGCGAGCGGCATACCTAAACCAAATGGATCATGGATCGATCTGAACCGTCCAACCTATGGCTTCTCTCCACGATCCGATGACCTGCAACCCACCAACGCATCCTCACATCAAGCAACCCATCGAAAACTCCCCCTTCTTCGTGTTCTTCTCACACAATTAGAGATCATCGTCTTCCCAATCAGGAAACAACTATCACATATTGCCTATAACCACTAATCCTTGGATCAAATCTGTTGGTTTTGAGGCCCATCTGATGAATGTAGGATCAAGGTATTAGAACAAGATCATACCCATAGTGTAGAATTAGAAAACCAAATGAATCCAGATATGTAATTGCACGTTAGATACCTCCAACGCAACTCACTTGCATGCAACTCCTATTCCCAGCCTAATTCTAGAACCTCAAGAGAGATATCTTTTAAAAAAAAAAAAAAAAAAAAAAACTTTCTTTGGAGAGAGCTAAGAGAGATGATATACCAGTGAGAGCAAGAGAGGAGAAACTACATGAGAAAAATCGAGAGAGAGAGAGTGGAAGAAAGAGTGATTGGAAGAGAGGGGGAATCAATGAGTCACTAACTGAGTTCTGTATTCTAGATCCTTACTGGATGTACTGGTAGTAGAAAACAGAAGAAAAGAGAAGTGGAAAGAAGAAGAATTGAGGAAGAAGGAAGAAGAAAAGTAAATGAGTGAGTAGGAGAAGAGATGTTGCAGCCGAGTCGACTCAGCAAGTTGACATGTTGGTCGGTTGTGTTCGGGTTAATTTTGAAGCATGGTCAGATTCCAATCGCACATCCCTCAAAAGGTTAGTCTTTTCATAACCAATGTTTCGAACATAAACCTATACTATCATTCTTATGCACCACGACTCACTGAGTCAACTCAGTGAGTCAGTGTGTGTATTTTTATAGCTGAAAAATCAACTGAGTCGCACCTAGCTTCATTGAGATCAACCGAGTTGAGTTTTAAAATATAAGTTGAGCATTTTGTAAGATTATTTTACGCTTATATCAAGCGGGTGATCTTTTCCTACATTGTAAATTCCATGTTTATACATGTACGCTAAGCTTAGTTTATTATTGTTTTTCTATATGATTTTTGCAATTGCATTGATTTTAGTTTATGTTTAACTTATTGATTAAATTTTGAATTTTTATCCTTGAACGTTTAGTTAATATGGAATGAATGCAGATACAAGCTTACTTTTATTTAGATGCCTAACTTGTGGGAAATCAATTATTGACTACCATGACTATTAGAATGTATTACTTGTTCGTATGTTGTATTTGACTGAAAAATGAAATCAAATCACGAGTGCTCTGTCCCTAGGTTATTCACAAAAACATTGGCATGGGTGCTCTGTCCTGAGTTCTCCTTAAAAGATCAGTATGAACACTTTGCTTTAAGTTATTCCTTAAAAGATTAGCATGTGCGCTTTGCCCTAGGTCATTCTTAAAAAGATCAACATGAGTGTTTGTTGTTTTTTTTAAGTCTTAAATCGAGTCAGAAACAAGGCTTGTTGATGCCATCGAACAGTGCTCGATCCCATTAACATTTGCTAGATTTTCTCATGTTGGTCATTAGACTAACTGGGTACTTTCTCGATTCCATCGATGAGTGTTCGATGACATCAAAGATCAGTTCGATGCCATCGAAGATGGCTCGATGCAATCGGAGAAATCAGATTTTCATGTTTTGTCTGTGGACAGTTTAGGTGTTATTTCAATGCTATCGACATGACTTCGATGCCATCAAAGGATAAGTTTCGATGACATCAAAGTATGTTCGATGACATCGATCAGATCACACAAATTTATACAGAGTTCCGATTTTGCGGGATTTGTTTTTTATTTTGCTTGGGATCCTTCTATAGGCTATATATATAGGTGTAAGTGAGATTGGAAGGCATAACTAGGGTTTCTAATTCGTCCAAGGGTTTCAAAGGGTATAATAAAAGGTGAGATTCGAGGTTATTCGAATTGGGTAAGCTCTTTCTCTTTGTAATTTCTGCTTTCATAGTGATCATATGTCGCTTTGGGTCGTGGTTTTTTCCCACAAGGATTTTTTCACATTAAATTGATGTGTTATCTTTGTACGTGTTTGCTTGGTGCGATTGAACTACTCTCCTAGATTCATCTCTGTACGCTTCTGTGGTCTCCCAACAGTGTTTTGCCCTAGGTTATTCCTTAAAATATTAGCATAGGTGTTCTGCCTTGGGTTCTTCCTAAAATATCAGCACAGGTGCTCTACCCTGGGTTATTTTCTAAAAGATCAACAAGGGTGCTCTATCGTGGATTAATTCCCTAAGAGCTTGTTTGGCCGGGAGCTGGATGTGGTATTAGATGGGATTTGAGATGGTTATCCTACGCCATCTCATCCTATATCTCCCCTTTGGGATGGCGGGATGTACCTCGCCTCGTAAACACTGCCCTTAGCTAACATGATTCTGCCAATCCTAGGATGTGATTTTTCACCTCTATGGCCCACCAAGATATTAATGAGATATACACTCCATCCATCATTTTCAGCGGCCTACATTTAGCCATAAATCTGTTTTAAGGCAAATATAAAATAGTCACTGGGGCACACCACAAGAAGCAGTGTAGATGCAAACCCATTCATTTGGGACGGTCCAAACAGGCTGCTATGGATCCTATGGGCTATCCCAAACCCATGGGATCAAGGGACAAACACTGACACCACCATCATTACCTTAAAATCCATTCCATCCCACCTAATCCCATGGAATTGGTCTGACCAAACACGCCCTAAAAGATCAGCACATGCGATTTGCCTTAGGTTACTCCCTAAAAGATCAACACATGTGCTTTGTGCTAGATTACTCTTAGAAAATCTCAAGAAATGTTACTATTTAATTTATATTACATGAGTAGTCATAGCAATTGCAATGTTCTACAATCTTAATATTTCTCTATTTATGTTCCTTAGTTGGTGCTTCAGAATTCATGTATATATTTGAAAATAAATTTAAACTTTTTTAATTTGGAAATAAAATGATCTTATTAGGCTATTGGGCTCACCCCGTTACTTAACCATTTCAAGTACTAAGCTGACATTCCTCATGTGTGAAAATCTCTCCCTTTAGCACTTTGGATGTATTATACTTAGTTAAACTTTCGTGTAATAAAAAATTATAGTACTTCATCCAATATAGCAAAGTAGTTGATTTTCAATTAGTGTTGTATTTATAAACCTATGGACATTGACTAGTGAAAGTACATTGGTTCAAATTTATTATTATAAAAAATTTCATTTATTTTAAAAGTTGATTGTATTTAAAAGTGAATAGTGATTAATAATATTGCATTAAATTTTAAATAATTATATTTCACAGGCCTAGGATTTGGGTTTCGAGTAACCCACTCGTGTACTCGAATTTCGGGGTGTGATAGGTGGTGGGATCACATGGGCATACTAATGATCGTGCTATAAGATTTGGATAGTAAATTAGTAATGGATTCCATATAAAAATCATTGCATTTATCTAGAGTTAATTTACTCAGCACAACATATTAGGTGAACATTGTCTTGTTAAAATGGAACTGACCTATTATATAAAACAATCAACTATAGAAGGAGAATCTTGAAGTGACAACGACTAAAAGTTATCCAAATGAACTCCTCAAGATATCAATACATCTATTGTGAGATGAACCGGAGGGCTAACATCGATTGTGAGCTATGATAGTCAAGTGGAAAATGCAAACATGCATATATACACATAAGTGACTATATGACCTTTGTTGGGAGACTGCGGAAGATCGCAGAGGTGAATCTAGAAGAGTAATCCAATCACACCAAGCAAACACAAAGATACACAATGATTTAATGTGGAAAAATCCTTATAGGAAAAAAACCATGGCACGAAGCGATAGATGATCACTATGAAATCAGAAATTACAAAGAGAAAGAGATTACCCAATTCAAACAACCTCGAATCTCACCCTTGCTATACCCTTTGATACCCTTAGACAAATTAAAAACCCTAGGAATACCTCCCAATCACGCTTACACCCATATTTATAAGTTATGGAAGAATCGCAAATAAAATTGAAAATAAATCCTGCAAAATCGCAACTCTGCAAAAATTCGTGTGGATACTGTTGATGGCATCGAACGGTCTTCGATATCATCGAAACCAATCGTTCGATGACATCAAAACCACATCGATGGCATCAAAATAACACCTCAACTATCTAGAGACAAAAACATGATTTTCTGAAAATTTTCGATTGCATCGAGCCATGTTCAATGGCATCGAATACCCTCTGATAACATTGAAAGAATTAATGCCTTGATAGTCCAATGACCAATTGGAGAAAAAATCGAAAAATCTCGATGGGCTCGAGCACTGTTTGATGCCATCGAAGGTGACATCGAATAGTTTGCTGATGGTATTGAAGGTGACATCGAACAATGTAAGACATAAAATACAACAACCTTATATCCAAAACAAAGACATATAACGAAATTCGACTCTTTGGTACTAACATGAAGAGAGGATCGAAAGAATCAATTGCAAAAGAAGACTATTAAAGAGGGAATCAATTTTCTCCAGTCGAATAAAAACTTCCCAAAAACAATAAAAAAAATGTTTTAAAAGTAAAGAGAAAATCATAAATTGAGATGAATAACCATGAACCAATAGTAAATCTTGAACAAAAACCATACGTTAAACAGTAAAAACATTCTACTATCATCTGTGGAGACATCTCCAGCTGCTAGCGATTCGTTCCAAACGTTATCTCATTGTCACTTCGGCACGGACCCTTCACACTGCGTTATTCTCCAACTCATGCTACATCAGGCAGACAGAAATGCCCATATTTAACTAATCAAATGGCTTGAATTTAGCCCGTAAAAGCCACACATGTTAAATCCATATTACACAGAACCTGTTTGAATTTCTGAAAAGGAAAGAAGAAATCCTTCCTCACGGGACACTTTACACTGTCCACAAAGCATTTCTCCGTGAAAATGCTATTTACCTCTTCTTTATTTTCTTAAAAACCAAGAAGATTTATTTTCCTATCTCCCATTCAAGAAAGGCATTTTCCCACAACAAAAACTCACATGTTCCACTGTCGATCTTCCATTCCCTACATGTGCTAACGTCCCACACGTGCTAAATATGCTTGCCGTCCATCTTCAATCAATGTGCACATATGCACATGTTTGGGGTCAAGGGGCCCCACATTACCGTGATAGAGAAGTTTCTACAAAATTAGGAGACTGTATATACAAGCTATTACAATCTAAAGGAATGCGACTGGACTCAGTGTCCCAGCCAATACTTTTATAGTAAGTCGTTGGGGGCACAAATGGTCCCGCCCTGGTCTGTCGCACGACACTGACTCGGTCCGGATGAATAACGAGTTTGACAGAGTGTCCGCTGCGGTGGTAGATCGCTGTCATTTTTTAAATGTTGGTGATTCTTCTACTGCACGCATGCATACGTGGCAATCTGGATAATTTAAGTTGTGGGCTGGGCTTAGATGTTTGATTTCAGCCATAAAATTTTGAGCAATAACCATTTTATTTTTAATCGTTGTTTTGTACCCGCTAATTGATTGGTTAGGATCGTTTGATTAGTGTGAACTGCTGATTATGCTATATCCAGATTGGACCCTACATTTTGTACGGTTCAGATTGCAATACATTTAGGTCAAGTGTACTCTGAATGAGTCACCATTATTTGGAGAAAAAAAAAATAAAAGGTGGTGAACCTAGGTCGTTATTTGATACTGATCTTGGAGGTCATCATGCTTGATATACTGGTACTTTGAAAGTACTTTTGGTGTGGTTAACTGAAAGTAAATTGATTAAATTGGAGAACAATACAGTTCCAGCATAAAGTTGGTTAAGCAATCCAAACCTCTGATTTATAGACACTTGTTTGTTGAAATAGGATCATCGGATATATTTTTCATTTTAAACTATTCAAAAAATGTCCACTAATCTGGTTGTCTCATAAATGAGTAACTGTAACTTTTGGTCCACCATGTATCTCAACGGGGACACATAACTTGGACGGTTCAATTTGAATTACTTGCACCCCACATGTTCTTCCTTAGTAATTTTTAATTGCATGTGTATCATCCATCACACTTCTGGAGTATCAAATCCATGTTCATTTGGTATAGTGGATTGTAGGGTATTTCGAATTCAAAAGATTTCAAATTCTCACTTTTAATAAGCTTTGCAATCCTTTATTTTGGCTTGGATTACCAATTAATTATCTCCCTTTTTTGCTCATTTTTAACAAGGGAAGATTCACATGTGTAACATCTGTTATTAAGCTACTAATTCATTATACATGTGATCCGCTAATGATATACTAAAACAATCATATTATCAACTGCATCACTAAAATTACATTAATAGAATGATCTGAGAAGTTCAAACATCGGCCATGTAAACTAATTACCAAAAAACATTAGTTAGTCGCTTAGTTGTGATCTTATGCTGGTGGCCTATTCAAGGCATGTAATTACATCATTTTTTTCCTAAGTATATATTTTAATAGGCTTATTATAATCATTGTACTAAACATCATATATGTATCCTAATTAAGAATATTAAAGTTGATTTTGTAATTAAATTCAAACTTCCCTAAATATACTATATAATTTAAGCGCATTGCTATTTTTAGATTAGGGAGACTCTTCGGGGTGCCAAACACAATCATGATAATCGACTCCAATGTATTATAAGGGATTGTCAATCCAAGCATTTTGCATCAAGGTACCAAACAAGGCCATCCTATTTTACAACGGACACAGCTCCTGTGGATTCTTACTGTGGGACCTACTGTAATGCACATGTCTTATATCCACACCAGTCACCTGTTTTTCCGAATCATTTTAGAGCATGAGTCAAAAACTACAACCACCTGTTTTTCTAAATCATTTTACAGCATAAGCCAAAAACTACAGCAGATCCAAATCTTAAGTAGATCACTCTACAGGAAACAATGGTGCATGAATGTTGACTACTATAAACTTCTTGTGCACATGCACTGAAATGTTTATTTGCCATCCAACCAGCTGATAAGGTAACAAGACCTGGATGAAATGGGGGTGCAGATTAGGTACTGCTCCCACTAAGAAGTAGTTAGAGATGGACGGTCATGTCAGGCATTTTGTGGGGCCTACCATGATTTATAATTTTATCCATGGGATCCATCTATTTTGACATATAATTTTAAAGCAGATCTAATATTCAAGTAGCACACTACATTAATTAAGCAGTGGGGATTGAAGTCTAATGGTTGAAAACATCCAATGGCTCACCATGATATTTATTTGCCATCCAACCTATTCGTAAGGTCGCATAGACATGTATTTTTGGGAAAACATAAATTTCAGCCTGATCCATAATTTATGTTGCCCTTAATAAGTTTTCAACGGTAGACTTTAAATTCCCACTGCTTCATGTGGTGTGGTCCACATGAACCTTCAGTCTGCCTCCTTCTCAGGTTTGTGGCCTAAAATGATCTGTCAGAATAAATGGACGGTGTGGATAAAACACATAGATCACAGTTAGCTTCACAAAGGCCCCAACATCACCGTCCATCTCTAGCTCCGTCCTAGTGAGGTTAGTACCAAAACTTTCGCTGGCCCTGAGAAGTTTTTAATGGTCAATCACCACTGTATCTTGTGGTGTGGTCCTCCTGATATTTGGATCTGCTGCGATTATGGGCTCATACCCCAAAGTGGTCCGGTGAAACATATGGACGGCGTGAATGTAAGACACATGCATCATGGTGCGCCACACAGTCGGGGATCCTCCGACCTTGGGCGGACATCATATAGCTTTCTTTACCATCTGAACTGACCAAAATACCCTCCACCTTGGGCGGTCAGTCGGTCTTCGTTAAACTGTAAGAATAAAAATAATAAATAAATAAATAAAAGAGAGAGAGAGAGGATTGAGAAGCGATGAAGCATCGAATGCAGGGTGATTTGGTCAATTTGACAGAAATGAGTGACGAGTGGAAGAGACTAACTCGGGCAATCCGGTTCCAGCTCGAGATGGTTCGGGATAGGATCAAAAGGGCAGACAATAATGACGTGGCGACAAACCGACCGATAATGCTTGGTTGTCGGTTTCGTTTGGTATACGGGCCCACTCCCAGTTTGCGGGCCACCACTCAATACTAACCGACCCAAAAAACCAATTCAAGGAAAACGTTGATACTCTGGGAGAGTTGATGGTTGATACACAGACGCTCTCAGACAGTATCAAATTGTACATGTGGCGTATAGGTAATTCAAACTTAACCATCCAATCCCTGGAACTAAGTTTAGATGGTCATGTATCAAAAACTGGATTGACTTGAATTGACCTAGTTTTCTATTTGGCTGATTGGTAGGTATTCAGTGGACGATGATGGGGATTTTCTCTTCATTGCTGGGTTCGATGAAAACGAACTAGCTTGATATACAGAGCCCCGCCTGGACGGTAATGGTGGGGCCCAGCGTAATGTAAGTATTTTATCTACACCGTTAATCATTTTTATATTATTATTTTAAGACATGAGACAACACTTGAGTAGTTTCAGGGCTTAAGTGGACCACAAAGTGGGGATTATTTATGGTGATTAAACTTCCACCATTAAAAACTTCCTGAGAGCTGGAGAAGTGTCGGATCAAGATGAAATTTGTGTTTTCACTTCATCCAAGTCTGCATGACCTTATTAATAGTTTGGGTGGTAAAAAAACATCACGGTGGCCCTTAGAAAGCTTTCAACGTTCGGTGTCATTATCACTGCAGCTTCCTTTGATGTGGTCCACTGGATCTGTGTATCTACTTCATTTTTTGTATAGTAGCTTAAAATGATCTAGGAAAATTGATGAACGGTGTGGATAAAAAAAACTTGCATTACGATGGCCCCACAGATCCCTGCCAGGACGGATTACCGTCCGGGCGGGGGTAGGACGCAATCCGCGTCCCAACTCTCTACCATGTCATCCACCTGTGGAAGGTAGGACCAACATTTCCACTCTCTCTATCCGTTTTGGCAGCTCATCTTAGGCTGAAACAGAACTCAAGTGATTGAAAAATAGGAATCAAGACGTGCAATGTTGACATCTGCCCATCGAGCCAAAGCCCAGGTCGAAAACCAGCAAGCATAAAGATGCTGTGTTGAAACCAGCTGCCCAAAGCCCATTGATATCTTATATGCCATCTAACCCATTCACAAGATGACTCGAACCTTGATAAAGGGAAAACACAAATATCAGCTTGGTACGATCGTTGGTCCTCAAGAAGATGTCAATCATGGGTGTTAAATTTCTATTGTTTTCTATAGTGTGGTCCACTTGACTCTAGATCTGCCATATGTTTGAGCTTACGTCCTAAAATAAGCCGGCAAAATGGATGGATGGCTTGGATCTAACCCATACATCACAAGTTGGGCATGTGACACCTTTTTATTAGGCCTGGTCAAGGCCATGTCTTGTTACATGCAATTTACAATCTTATTTTTATTTGTACCTTCAAGACCTGTTTGGATTATCACAAACTGCGGTAATTTGCTGTAATATATGGTAAATGAGTAATGATTATTATTATCACAGCAGTTAGAGGTAAATCATGATAGCGGTCCTACTCAATATTCTTCCAATAGTTGCACTTTCCATCCGCATGGTAGTGATCTTGGTGGTACGCTATTTGTGAATGTACTTTCGTTACTACATATTATATCTACATAATCCATCCATTTTGTAATATCATTTTATGGCGTATCTTTAAAAATGAGGAAGATTTTGTTGGGGAACTGCAGAAGCACACAAAGGTGAATCAAGCAAAGTATACGTAGTTGTACAACCAAGTCCAAACACAAACAACCTGAATTTTACGTGAACCTTGTAGGAAAATACCACCATATAAAGCGAAAGTATGCATTATGAAAGCAGAAATTATAAGAGATAAAGTGTTATCGATTCAAACAATCTTCAAATCCACTTCACAAGCCCTATTTATACCCTTGAAACCCTTAGAAATGATATAGAAAGCCCTAAAATACCTATACTTCACCCAAATTCCGATTACACCCGATATATAAAATATTACAACCGGAATAGAAAACAAATCTTGCTTATGAAACTCTGTGCATGCGCTCAATGGGGCTTCGATGGCATCAACCACCCATTAAGGAATTGTCGATGGCATTGAACTTACTTCGATGACATCGAGTAACAACATTAAAACATTTAAGCAACCAACATGAAATTTTTGAATTTTTTCGATGAAATTAAGTACCTATCGATGATATCAACATCTGCTCGATGACATCGAGTGGTCTATCGATGGCATCGACAAACCATGTTGCTTACAAATTTAAGACATCAACAATAGATTCAACACTTATGTGCCCCCAAGAAACTTGCAATGGCAGGTGTTCAATTCCATTGTTTTTTGTGGTGTGGTCCACTTTGGTTTGGATCCACAACATTTTTTTGTCTCATTCCATAAAATAATTACTCAAGAAGGACGATGTGGATACAATAAATACATCATGATCAAGCCCACGAAACTATGCTACATGAACAGACTTTCGTCCATTGGATGGTTTCTATTGAGATTCCAGAAAATTATCATGATTTGACCATCGTCAATATCCAATTAAGGACAAGGTGCAATGATGTGAGTTTTACGTCACATCAGTGCAATAGACCATTGTCCAAACAGCCCCTCACATTTGTTGCATTTGGTCCTAGGCTCTTACTTGCAAATGATGCCCACTAGAGTAATTGATTTGGCTTATGGGCAATGTATCCATGTTTTTTTAAAATAACCCTATTTTCTCAACTCCTCCGTGCTATAAAAAAAAAATTGTAAGACCGTTTACTTTTTCATCTACTCCAATTTTAGGTTTGGGCATGAGCGTTACATCGAGGGTTCTTTCAAATGAAATATTCAAAATGCAACTTCACTAACATTGATCCATCATAGCTTTATCTTTTGAATCAAGGTTCACTTAGAATGATTCAAATTGTTGACGTGAGATGTTATAGTTTGTACGGTTGAGAGAGGGTGAGTAAAATCTATAAAAACTGCATTATATGAATCCTTGATCATTTGGCTCTTTTGCCATCAATATGGATGGCTATTATAAGCGTATACAATTCAACGGTTGAAATGTTCAATCTAAGAGTTCTTTTGTACATCCCCATCTAAGGTGAGACCAATCACATCAACAGTATGATTCATTGAAAAGAATCCAAAACCAACTAATAAATTTCCGATGTATAACTAATCATATTGAAATATGTAACGATCGATGTATTCTACCGAACTTCTAATTTGCATTCCTCGAACCCCATGAGTTGTGGGAGAGATGAATTTGGTAATTCAATACACACATGTGGAATCCTGCCTACAGACACCCAGGCTTGTGAGATTTCCACTGGTAGGAAAAAAGTACTTACATCTTTGGACTTAAAAATTAATTAGTTTCACTTCTTAAGTTGACGCAACGTATAAATTAAGAATTTTGATACTTTGATTGCCATAAATAGGAAATTTCTATATTCCTACATTGTGATTGGTTCAAGTTATCACTGACATTGTCAGTATTGCTACATTAAGTATGCAATGTGTGATAATGTGCCCAATCAAATAGCAACAAACAAGAATTTTCTATTTGTGACAAGGATTTGAATTCATAAATTAAAAAATGTATAAAAGATTTTTCGAATGTTGTGTAGCATGTAGGGTGTGAAATGGCTTGAATTTTAGGTAAAACCATCAAAGAAGTGTGTCCTAAATAGAAATAGAAATGTTCTATTTTGGCACGTGTTAAGGCTTACGGATGGTGCGATGACCACAACTCTTGCCAAAAAGGCTTCTTAAGAGAGTTTCGCTATAGTTTGTTCGTATGTATTACTCTGTGATACATTGGAACTTTACCCTTAGGATTTGGGGATGGGCTTTTTTTTTTCTTTTTCTTTTAACAACAGAGATGGAAAAACTCTTAATTTGAAATATTTTAATCCTTGATCATTTGATTCTCTTCCTTTTAATATAAACTTGTCTCTTTAACTTTTGGATGAGCAGATGAGAAAATATTTCAATATGAGAGTTTTTCTTAGGTTTTCCCATTCAAATGAGGCCTATCATTTAAATGATTGAAGTGATTCCAAATGACCCAATCTATAGATAAGGTCCACAATACCTGTGGATTTATCTTAGCAAATCTCTAGCAAATTTGTGATGGTATGTGAGAATTGATTCTAGCAAATTTCTCCAACGTTGATTCATATATAAGTTATTGTAGAATATGCTTATTGTACAAGAGTTGCTCATTAGACTCATGTTAAATTTTTAGAAATGTCGTGAAATTTAAAACATTTCAAACATTAAGATTATATGATTAAACCTTATGGATCCCCTTTTAGAT
Organism: Magnolia changhungtana; assembly: GCA_030180095.1. Lineage (NCBI taxonomy): Eukaryota > Viridiplantae > Streptophyta > Magnoliopsida > Magnoliales > Magnoliaceae > Magnolia > Magnolia changhungtana. The sequence continues at coordinate 7,732,083 of JASAUF010000639.1, forward strand.
ATATATATTAGAGTTTCTAGAAAAGAAAACTCATAGATCTTATGGCTAAGATTTAAATGATTGAAGACCGCTGATGAACTTGTTGATCTTGCCAATGTCGATCTTCAAAGTCTCTCTCACATCTATTACAAATGGAGGAGAGTTGAAAGTCAATTATGTTAGTCCTTGTGTGGGGCCATGGGAGACACTCCATTCATGTAAGTAGGCTCCATACATGTCTCACATGCGATGGTCCGATGGAGGAGGAGGGAGAGAGGGTGCTCTCTCTCTCTCTCTCTCTCTCTCTCTCTCTCTCTCTCTCTCGCATTGGTGATGCCAAAGTGGGAACATCCTTTAGTCTAAGACTCGTCTTATTTGAGATGGGATCTATAAGGAGGAAATTAAGGTTTCAAGGAAACACCATTTATGGTACAATATCATCTTACAATCTTTCATATACCACACTGCATTAAAAATCCATGATCTTACCTATACCGTGCACTTGTAATTATTCCAATCGTATTAGTCTCATGGTCATCCACCAAAGACCTAATATCTATACAAATCAAGTAGTGCACCATCAAATTTACCTAGACTATCAAATTATCATCAAGTGCGATCAAAATCATTTTAATACTCAAAATAAATGTTTAACAGTTGAAAATACTTGTAAAACCTTTTAAGTGTTGGGCCAACAAAAAAAAAAATAACACTCAATAAACATCTGATCTTCTAAATCTGGATCTAAGCTAAAAGTATATTCCTAAGAAACTAGTGGATCCCTTGTTGGTTCATATTAATCTCAATGGACCTTGATGTATGCGCGTCCAGCCAAAACCACTTTGACTGGCCAAATAATGACTTCGTAAAGCGAGTCAAAACAGATATAAACATCAAATCTCTCGGAACTAAATCTGAGCTACAAGTAAGTTTATATGAAACGAATAGATCCCTTGTTGGCCTATTTGAATCTTAATGAGCCTTGATATATGTATCTAGCTACACCCACATTTACTGGATAAATAATGACTTTGTAAAACGAGCAAAAGCACGTACAATGACTTTAATTTAGGTACTTCCTCATGTCTAAGGATTAATAAAATCCATTGCATTCACAAGTCGATCATATATAGTCCACACATGACAGGCCTCTTGCTCTAGAGAATTGACATTGATTCACCAATGCGAGTGCTCAATATGTCCAAACTAGAAGCTTATATCCATGGCACACTCATACTTCTATGTGAGGTAGGGTGAAGCTATGCCACTCATCATCATGCCTGATGGTGGAGACATTCCATCCTGTCTCTTCGTTAGTTCTTTCACATAATATTAGATGTGTTGTGTGGATCAACACAAATGACCAATGTGTGTTAGTTGGGTACCTAGTTTTTTTTCTTTAAAGATAAAAATCTAGTTGGTCAATCTGGAGGCATGGCCACATGTGTTACAAATGGCCTGAATTTTGTTAAACATGTGCAATTAGGAATAATGTTGAATATGCTAGAGTTGTACTCGACTCATATTGATTGAACACCTGTGACCTTAGGCACTAAACTAGCCGAATTATTATTAGACTTATGAAGGTTAATCTGACTGTTCATTCACCGATGTTACAATGATAAGGTAATTTAAAATGGAAGGGTTAGCCATTCAAATAGGATCTTTTTTGCCTTGTGTTAAGGATTTTTCTTTCAAATGTAATATTGTTTTCAAGTTTTTTTAATAATGTGATGATGGATGAATAAGATTAAAAATTAGGTGGATCATTGATTTTATTGATTTGCATGTACGAACAATACAATTTAGTCAATAAAAATAAACTAAGCAAAGAAACAAAGTAAATCAATTACTTACGTGTAGCACCACCGTTTTTGCTGCTCGAATGTTATGCTCTTGCAATTGGTTGACATTTATTAGTTGAATTATGATCATCAATACTTTCTCATTCTAATGGATTTGATGTAGAGCGGGTCACAGACAATTTCATGGCTAAGATGGATCAGAAAAGGCCCGGTCGACGACAGAAGTGATTCGGACCGTCAGACCTTAGATCGGGCGTATCTCGCAATCCGAAATGAGTTACCTGATGTAAAATATATGATTTTGGGGTAGAACGAGCTACCTTAGCCAACTAACCCTGCATAGCAGGGTTGCGACGCCCGAAATTGTGAAAAACCGCTGGATCGACGGTCATTTCCCTGCTTTAATTTCGTTTTTACTATAAATAGTAAGTTTTTGTTTGATCATAACTCTTCATCCGTTGGGCTTTAGGAGTTGCACCCAACGTGAAAAGAGCTTAGAATAATTAGGAGAACGGTTTGGTGAAGCCAAATGGGACACTTACTATTTTTGGCTGAAAACCTTGCGGACTAGCAGACGTCACGACCGTCTATAAATAGTAAGTTTACTATTTATAGTAAGTCACGGATTCTAGGAGTTTTAGTTGTAGTTTGATTCTGATTTCTTTCCCATTGCTTGGTACCCCTATTTAAAGGGTTGTGAACTTGTTTTTAGTAATTAATTAATGAAGTTCGAATTTATTAGAATTTATTTCTATTTCCTGCTTTCTTTCTTCGTGGATTCGAGAAGTCTCTGTGAGGAGTCCAGAGAAGTTCCGTGGATTCGGAGTAGTTATCCTCATCACGTTCATCCCTGCGTCAGGTTTCATTTTAATAATCCATTTAACCGCCACTAATTTTACAATTGGGATTATGGTTAAGATTGACTTATGCACTACGGTCTATGAGAAATGCGCCACATGATTTGTTAGTGTGTGCATATTAAATGAATTTAGATTGTTTTAAAACACAAAAAGGTATGAGTTATGACTCTAATATGAGGAGAAAACGTGGATGAAAGGTGTTTTTGAAATGTTCTCATGCAGGCACAGGATGAGATGGTGTTTCCATTGTATGTAATGCCCACCACAATAACTAAAAGAAGAATGTGATTATGATCGGCCCATTTCATGAAGCATGCATCAAAGAATCTCGATCATACATGTTGCTCTCATGAATGGTGGTTGTTAATGATGATTTTGTCCAAAAGCAAAGCTATCAAACTATGATAGCTTTGTTAAATTGTCCTCAAATGGATGATTAACTCAAGGTTGAACAAATGAGCAAAGAGTCCACATTTAAACGTATAAAAACCAATGGTATTCAGGTGATTAGGATTGTCTAGTTACTCCAACTTTTGGCATTAATTACCATCTGTATGGATCCACATATCAACGGTCTATTAACTAAGTTTGCATAATGTACTATTTATCAAACTATGAAGATTATTTATACATACTTGAATGAAAAGTCATGTATGATGCTGATGGATAAGTAATGAAACTCGATCATCCGCAACTCATACACTTTTATAATTCTAAGATAAGAATAGAACGGTTTTTTAAAAAAAAAAAATTTATCGGTGGGAGACCAAAATTTTATTTATAATATAAAGGTTGAAGTAATTCAATTCATCAAGTTTCCACACTATAAGTCTTGGAAATACTATGCATACATAACACTGCCTAATTAGTGCATTAGCCCTTACGTATTTTAATTGATCAGAACTACTATAAGGCCATTGGTATGCTTAGTCTAAGTAAATCAACAGCTATATCCAAACTAGGCCATTGGTATGCTTAGTCTAAGTAAATCAACAGCTATATCCAAACTAATCGATCATGTGGAGCCCAACTAATAGAAGCCTCACAACCTCTTGATAATCATTAATGCCAAGTGTACACATATCTTAATTGAACGGTTAGACCCAAACAAATTAAACATATGGACCCTACCTAATAGAAGCCTTACAAGCCTATGATAATCATTAATGCACATGCACATGCATATTGAGGCCTTGCTCCTTGCAACTGAGTAAATTTATTTATTCCCGATTCATTTACCTTCAATTCCATTTCGCATTTACAAGCTCCCAATTGGGCCCATTGTAATAGCATTTCTCCGGATGGACCCAACTTTTCTTGGAATTCTCCTGCATGCATGCGTTTCACATGCCATACTCATAGGGTAGTTTTGTGCATTTTAGGGGCAATTTGGATGGAAGTAAATGAAGGTAATGGAAGGAATTGGGAATAAATTGAGATAACTGACATTTGTAGTATGTTTGGATGGGAGTAAATGCATAAATATGAAATGAAATGGAAGTAAATGGGCTTGCAAATGAAATTTTCTTTGCGAGAGAAGATTTGGAACTATGGGGGTGTTGAAATGACTTTTTTGAGCTCCTCAAAGAGTTGCACGAGTAAACAAAAGTGCTGTTACTGCATTTCCTCCATAAATGTAGCATGTTAATGTTACTCCAAAACAATTTAATTAGCGACTACACTAAAATCACAACAATAAATTTATCCAATCCAAAGGTTGAACATTAAAATAGATTATTAAAAACATTGAAAAATTGCTTGTTTGTGATTCTTATAGTTGTGGCCCATCTGAGGCTCAAAACTCTCTCTCTCTCTCTCTCTCTCTCTCTCTCTCTCTCTCATATATAGCTAAAGTATATAGTTCAATGGGGCTTACTATAATTATTCTATTAAATATCACATCTGTACACTTATTTGAGATATTAAATCTGATTTGGAAAATCCTATATTTTCTATAAATATATTAAAAAAATTTTAATGCATTGCAATTCCTTTCTCTTACTCCCAACCAAATAGAATATTTGGATATCAAAAGCATTTCATTTACTCCATCCAAACACAACTCAGGGAGTTTTCTTGTTTTAAGTGTGGAGGGTACATCTTTCTAACCTTAGTCCATAGGAGTCCTTTGGAGCCTTTGAACGCCTACCATTTCAGACATCCACTGGGTCCACACCGTCATGGAAATCATGCTCCCGGGTAATTTTTTTTTAAAGATGAATTATTTGATGGGGCTAGTAGAGTACGGCTATCCATACACACGCACTCAGTTTCTGTACACGTGTAATACATGCCTGCACATCAGAACTCTCAAAATAATGGGCCCTGCTTAGGTGGGCCATCACCACAAAATCGGATTGCTATGACAGTCCTAGCATCTGATTACTAGACACTCTTTTATTGAACACCAACCACTCGCTATTCTACATTTGAACCATCGATTAGATGTCAACCAATCAGGAGAATTGGATCATGTATGCCACGTGTGCAGTGGCTGAGTGTGTACGTGCGGATCATCATACTCCACCAAACGTGTGGAAGTTTTCCCATTCAATTGAATTATATAGGAAGGGGGTGGGACACGTTAGCTGAGAGTGATTTCAAAGAGGCAAGGTCACATGAATACTTGCGGTATCAGAGCATGGCCGCAACGCAGTTCATTAATGCATGTTTTGCTGTCCATCCAAATCCACGACATTCTCTAACAAGGTGCGTGTGCAGTGGGTCCGATAACATAGTTCGTGTGGTTCAGACCTTTAAGACGTCAGAGAGCACGTGGAATGTCGTGCAATCAGATCGTACAAAGGGTTTTCTAATTCCATATGCGTGTGTCGTTATGTGACACGTGTGTGAGATCTGAGCTTTTCATCAGGTGGGCCATGCTGTTCAGATCTTGTGGCACAAAAATCAGGCCATGTCACATTCCAGCTGGGTTACAGAAAAAAAGTTTGTAGTTTGCGGCCGCCTAAAGAGTGAAATTGTATTAATTTTAGGTAGACTATCTGAGCATTATTTTCTAACCTTATGGAAAGCTCAGATCTTACACGCTTGTTTCGTATTTGCGAATGTGGACGGCTCTACACGCGTCATGGATTTAGCAAACATAGTAAGAGGCTCGAAGATAGGTGGGGCCTATAGCGATGGTTGTGAAAAATTCATCATGTCCATTCATTTCGTGGGATCACGCAAGTATACGAGCTCAGACATCAGGTAGATCCAAAACTCAAGTGGGATACATGATAGGAAATAGTGGGTAGAGAAATGCCTACAGTTATGTTGTTTATATGCCATCCAAACCGTTGATATGATGAAGTAAAAACACAAATATTAGCCTCATCCAAACCATGAATGTTTCAGCGGTCAACATTCAATCTTTACTATTTCCAATCGTGTGCCCTACTTTAGTTTTGGATCTACTTTAATTTTTGGGCTCATGTCTTAGTATGATCTGATAAAATAGATGTACGGTATTGATTTCACACAAATATCATAGTGTGTACCACCTAGCTTCGTAAGCAATTCGCGTCCACCTTATTATTCTCTCAAAGTACGTGTATCCTGCCCACAGCTGGGTCACACGTGGTGAGACGATGAATGGTTACTAGCGGGAAAGGCATATCACAATGGGGCCCACAGGTCGGATATCATGTACGGTTGCCACCGGGGGTGTAGGATAGCTTCGCCTGGAAGTAAAGACCGGATTGGCTACTCCTGGAGCTGTACACGAACCGAGCTAGCTCTGTTAGCCCGCTCCATTCCACTCGAAATGCTTGACTTGACTTGGATTGAAATTGTATTCGAGCAGAGTTAAGCCGGTTTTATTGAGCTCGAAAAATTTCGAGTCAAGTCTGAGCTAGACTGAGCTCAACTTAACTCGATCTTGAGCTCAAACTCGACTCAATTTTTTGACCGGGTATATATATTCCAAAACATTAAAAAAAATAAAAAATAAAAAAACTCTAACTCACTCAAGTCTCGCCTGTTTTCCAATACCCAATCCTATCCCACTCCAGTCGTCCAACGGCAGCGTCCGACCCAGACCCTATCAATCTCTCTCTTATTGTTCTCCAGCGCCCGAACGACGACCGACGACCACTCTCGTCTCTTTCTCATTGTTCTCCAGTGCCTGAACGGCGACCGACAACTACTCTCCTATACTCTCATTCTATTCTCCAGCGTCCGCCTGAACGACCGACAACTAAAAAGTACTCTCCCCTACTCTTCTCCTCATCTCTCTATTTTCTAGCATCCGTCCGATTAGCGAAGCCCACCCGACCATCCAACCGCTGGCTTGGTGGTTATGGCCCAATTGAACGGTTAGACCCCACCCGAAAACTCAAACTCGAACTCAACTTGAACTGAACTGAATTGTTGATTAAGCCAAGCCGAGTTGCCAATCCAAGCTCAATGACCGAGCCGAGCCGAGTTCGAGCTGCGGTATCTTGCTGGCTGAGTTGAGCTAAGCTGGGCAAAGCTCGACTCAAATCGACTTATGTACACCTCTAGCTACTCCCCTGCCACTAGCTAATGGCTAATGGTCGGTGCTCTATGGGCCTCACCATGATGTATGTGTTTCATCCATGTTGTCCATATTTTTCGAGATCAATTTATGTTACGGGCCCAAAATGAGATATATCCCAATCTTAAGTGGACCACATTACGGGAAACAGTGTTGATAGAACATAGATCATTAAACACTTTTTGGGGGGCCATAAAAGTTTCGGCTCAAGCTGATCTTTGTTTTTTCCCTTCATCTAGGTCTTTATGACCTAATCAACCGATTGGATGTCAAATAAATGGTACAGTGAGCCTTTGGAGGAATTTAACGCTGGATATCCAATCACTATTGTTTTCCTGTGGTGTGGTCCACCTGAGACTTATATCCCTCTCACTTTCGGTATCAAGCCCTAAAACAATTTGTAAAAATGGATGAACGAAATGGATAAAAAGACATACTTCATAGTGGACCCCGCGGAGCACCGACCATTAGCCACCGGACTAGTGGCAGGGGGAGTAGCTACTCTATTGTCACTGGAGAGTAACCCAAGCAGGGCAGGTGGGCCCCTCGTACCCGGACCAAATAGACCAAATATGGTTACTTGGAACAACTGGGCCACAAGGCATGGCATTCTCCTGTCAAAGCCAAACACATGGCTCTTCCAGACAAGGCAAATGTCCATTCCATGATGCTGCATTGAATTCACTAGCATAAATAGTGGGGCCCACCAAATAAAAGGTTAGGATCGCATGTGTTTCTCGTGCCCTTTCCTCACACCATCAGATTGTTCAAATGATCCTAACCCTTGAGTTAGTGATTACATATCAACCCTTGCGTTTGTATATTAGCACTAATGCAATAAGGTGATCAGATTGTTCAAATGATCCTAACCTCTGATTTTTTTATACTGGTTTACTGAATTAGGTGCTTGGCTATTTTTCATCTCAACCGTCCATTAAATGGTTACGGATGGTCTAATTATATAGTCAAATAATTTTGTTATTTTTTGTTTATGATCCACAAAATTAGGGTTCAAATTTTGGACGGCTCGTTTTCAATTACATATGTGCCACACGTACAACTTCTTAGTGCATGTGTATCAACTACCAAACTCAATTCTTCTCCACTACCTGATGATCCAGACCGCTCATTTGGAAATTCCTATAGCATATGATTTAAATGGAATGAATCTCTCTGAACCTTCTCATCAACGGTGATAATCTCCATTTAGCCGGACCCTTTTTTTTCACATGAGCCATCTAAGGAGGGCTTTCTAGATGAGCGGTCCAGATCTTAACATGACTCCGGACAAGATCTTTCGAGCAGATCTCAAGAAAAGGATATATCAAGAGCTAAAAAACAACTCCTGAGTAGCCAAAAGTCTTCATTGCATAAGCATTGATAAAGACCAGAACCGTCTCCAAGTGATTCGGATAACATGGGCAAAGCTCGCGTGCTAGTGCTAGATGGTGTCAAAGTTCTGTAGACCCCACCAAGATGTTTGTGTTTTTTTTCCAGCTCATTTTAGGCAATTGGCCCATAAATGATGCATATCTAAATCTCATGTGGACCACACCACAAGTAACGGTGGGGAATGAACGCTTACCATTGAAAACTTTTGAGGGGCCATAGAAGTTTTGGATCAATCTGTTACTTGTAATTTCCCACGGGAGGTGTCTGGGGCATGGGTTTAAATGAAATTAGGTGGGAGTGAGTAAGATCTCATGGATAGTTGCAATGTACTTCTTGGGACTCACACAAGGTATGGGTTGTGAAGCCCCTTCTTTGAATTAGCGTGAGGCAAGGATTTCTACGATCCTACTTTGGTTTTTGTATGGCTAGTGGTCGGTGCCATGTGGACCCCACCATGATGTATGTGTTTTATCCATGTCGTCCATCCATTTTGAAATATAATTTTAAGGCTTGATCTCAAAAATGAGGTAAATATAAATCTCGGATGGATCACACCATAGGAAACAATAGTGATTAAATTACACCATTAAAAACTTCCTATGGCCAACTGTGCGATCCACTTGAGATTTGGATCAAACTCATTTTTGGGCTCATACCATAAAATGACACGGAAGAATGGGTGGACGGCATGGATGAAACTCATACATCATGGTGGGGCTCATAGAGCACCGACCCGTAGTAGTAAGATGAGTAGCCAATCCGTTTCCAAACATGAAGTGGAATGGCCCCAAAGACAATCCTGTCACGGTGTAATCATTGCATTTTGGTAATTCCATCTCACTTAAACCCATCTTGGTAATCATTACATTTTGGGAATTCTTGTGTGATAAATATTATAATGGGCCTAGGAAGTTTCTAATGGTGGACATTTAATCCTCACCGTTTCCTGTGTTGTGGTCCACCTAAGAATTGGATTTACCTCATTTTAGGATAGTTCCCTAAGACTGCATGGATAAAACACATACATCATGGTGGGGTTCACGTAACTTTGAAAACAGCTAGCTGGCTGGTGATGGGTCACTAGCTAAACCGCGTCCGGTCCACCAACGATCGGTGAACACTGATCGTCTCTCACCATCCATAAACGGTGGGCGGGTATCTGAACACAGATCTCAAAATTAACTTCGTGAAATCCAGATTTCAATTACTATAGTTCCGCCAACCTACTATCTTGCGTGCACGACTTGTATGCTACCCAAAGGACCAAAAACCAATATCTGCCATAAATCAATATCCCAAACGTGTGATTGTAGGTCAGTAGGTAGCCGACGGCATGGATTCCACTAGAAGACGGGAGCCTAGTCAAATCCCAAATGGGATAAATGAGGAAATATACACGTGCAGAAGATGTTGAGATCCACGTGAGGTATGGCCGCAACAACGGTTAGGCTTGGATCTTTTCAAAGTTCCATCTCGCTTTTTACTCCGCCACTCGTCCTTACTCGTTCGTCTTCGAGTTGAGTAGGGACGCGGATTTCCTGCGCTGGAATGTCCTGTAATGTTTGTTAGAAATCCACCCTGTCCATCCGTTTTATGAGGTCATTTTAGGACATGCAACAAAAAATGAGGTGGTTCCAAAACTCAAGTGGGCCACACGAAAGGAAACAGTGGGGATTCAGTGACCACCGTTGAAATATTTTTATGCCACAAAAGTTACCTAACAGGATAAAGTTTTAGTGTTTTCACTTCATCCCAGTGGGAATTACCTCATGAATGGTTTGGATGACATATCAATATCAAGGTGGAGCTCGGTAAGGTTTCAACGATAGAGAACTCTTTACTCAGTTTTCTCTCTGGTATGACTCACTTGAGTTTTGGATCCATCTCATTTTCAATTGTATATACTGCAATGACCTTGCAAAACTGATGTAGAGCAGGTTGCGGACAATTACATGGCAAAGATGGATCAGAAAAGGCCCGGTCGGCGACAAAAGTGATCTGGACCATCAAACCTTTAATCAGGCGTATCTCGCAATCCGGAATGAGTTAGCCGACGTAAAACATATGATTTTGGGGTAGAACGAGCTACTTTAGCCAACCAACCCAGCTACGCAAGGTTGCGACGCTCGGAATTGCGAGAAACCCCTGATTCGACGGTCATTTCCCTGTTTTAATTTCGTTTTTACTATAAATAGTAAGTTTTAGTTTGACTATAACTCTTCATCCGTCGGGCTTTAGGAGTTGCGCCCAACGTGAAAAGAGCTTAGAATAATTAGGGGAACGGTTTGGTGAAGCCAAATAGGACACTTACTATTTTTGGCCGAAAACCTTGCGCACTAGTAGACATCACGACCGTCTATAAATAGTAAGTTTACTATTTATGGTAAGTTGCGAATTCTAGGAGTTTTAATTGTAGTTTGATTATGATTTCTTTCCCATTGCTTAGTACCCTTATTTAAAGGGTTGTGAACTCGTTTTTATGCATTTATTAATCTATTTCGAATTTATTAGAATTTATTTCTATTTTCTGCTTTCTTTTCTCGTGGATTCGAGAAAGTCTCTGTGAGGAGTCTAGAGAAGTTCCGTGGATTCGGAATAGTTATCCTCTTGAGGAAGACGGTGCTCAACCTCACATCCTCCCCTGCGTCAAAAACAGATGAACGGGGTGGATTTCTAACAAACATCACAGTAGCCCCAAATGGCATCCTAGCGCAGGAACTTACTCGGAAAGGGACGCGGATTAGCTACTGACAGGTTGAGTAGCGAGACTCGCCACTGAAGTTACGTCACCAAGTTATGTTGGTCCAATCATAACGTATGTATTGTATCAACACCGTACATCCATTTGGAGAGATCATTTCAGGGCATGATCCAAAGAATTAGGTAGATCCAAAGCTATAGTGGACCCCACCACAGAAAACAATGGAAAGAATGACGCCCACCGTTGAAACCTTCCTAAGGTCCACCGTGATGTTTAATTGAGATCCAACCTGTTCATAAGTTAACACAAACATTAAAAAAGGAAAAACACAAATATCAGCTTAATCTAGTACTTTCGTGTCCTTAAGAAGTTTTTAATGGTGGTGTCACTCTCTCCACTGTTTTCTGTGGTGGGGTCCACTCGAGCTTTGTATCTGACTACTCATTCTCTGGCACAACTATAAAATGGTCTCTCCAAATGGATGGACGGTGTGGATACAAAACATACATCATGATGGGCCTAATCAACCTGTCAGTAGCTAATCCGCGCCCCTCGAAAGGCTTTCCCGGGAAATCCGCGTCGGTTGAGTGAGTTATGGTTGGACAAGAGTCCGAAATCCATGGATTGGTGGGCTCACTTGATATTTTTTTAAGAGCAAACTAACTGAGGTCTGATTGGCCCACTTGAGAAAGTCCCACCTCTGCAGTATTCTGAGAGAGAGTGGGAAGAGTTGAACTAGCTTGAGAAGTATTCTGAGAGAGAGTCTGATTCTTGTTGGAAGAGGCTGAGTTAGAGAGAGAGGAGTCAGTCGACGCCATTGTAGTAGAAGGAAGAAAAAACTAGAGAAGAAAGATGATCATTCTATAAGAAGCTGGATGGCTTTGATATGAACATCACTGGTTCAAAGTAGATGTACAAAATAAAGCAGAAATCTGATGACTTTATTGAACGCTTCAAGGCATGCTTGGTTGCAAAAGGCTTCAATCAGCAGTACGGTCTAGATTATGAGGAGACATTCTCTCCAGTTGTCAGGCTCACTACCATTCGCCTCATTCTCAGCCTAGCAACATTTCAAGGATGGCCTGTACGCCAACTAGATGTCAAGAACGCTTTCTTACATGGCGACTTAACTGAGGTTGTTTACATGTGCCAGCCCCAAGGCTTTGTGTACGGAGACCACCCTCATCATGTTTACAAGTTACAAAAGGCTCTATATGTCCTTAAATAGGCTCCACGAGCATGGTTTCACAAGTTAAGCTCGGCTCTCATTAACCATGGTTTTTCTCAGAGTGTTGTGGAATTCTCTATGTTCGTCTATCATAGAGGGACCTATCTCACAGTCTTTCTCATCTATGTAGACGATATCTTGATGGCGGATACCAATTCCAATCATATTCCGATATCACTCTCTTATCTCAAGAATTTGATCTCAAAGATCTTGGACCACTCAACTTTTTCCTTGGTATTCAAGCTCGATATTCTTCCAAAGGTCTATTTCTTAGTCAGCAGAAGTACATTTTAAATATTTTCTCCAAGACAAAAATGTTAGAAGCAAAGCCTTGTTCCACTCCATTATCCACCACTACCAAGTTTATCAAAATATAAAGGCGATGTTCTTTCCGATGCTATAGAATACAAGAGCATAGTTGATGCCTTACAATACCTAACTATCACAAGACCAGACATATCCTAAGCAGTCAATCAGGTTTGCCAACACACGCAAACTCCTCGAGCTCCACACATGGCTGCTGTGAAGCGTATACTTCAATATATCAAAGGCTCTCTCCAGAAAGGTTTATTCTATTCATTTAAGTCTCCGCAAGCTATTTCACTTTTCTACAATGCTGATTGGGTTGGCGACAAAGATGATATACGCTCTACGTCGAGGTTTTGTGTCTTCCACAGACACAACCTCATTGGGTGGTCGGCATAGAAGCAGCCAGTGGTATCCAGATCTAGTACCGAGGCGGAATACATGTCACTTGCCAATGTTATGGCTGAAGCTGTTTGGATCAAACTATTACTTTACAACCTTCATTATACACATTTGAGTGCACCGGTTCTTTTTTTGTGATAATATAAGTGCCACCTATCTTGCGTCCAATCCAGTCTTACATCAATGATTGAAGCATATCCATGTCGATCACCATTTTATACGGGAGCAAGTTACCCAAGAACACATCAAAGTCCAATACATTGCCACCCAGGATCAATTGGTGAACATATTTACAAAGCTTTTATCTTCGCTGCGTTTCTCTTACTTATTGAGCAAGCTTCATGTGGTCGAGACCCCTCTCTGCTTGAAGGGGGGTAATAAAAGCACAACTGTCTTATTCTCTACATGAATGCAAAATGCATCCAAATCCCTTAAATACATGTCCTTCTCTATCAGTTTCCTTGATTGACTGCATAAAAACGGATATTATAGAATCTTGTAAATTTGTAATGTATCTTACTTAGATTGCTTATCCTAAAAGATAAGATCTAATAGATGTTGTAATAATATAGATCCTAAATTATAGGATCTCAAACTTGTATATATATGTGTGTATGGTTGTAATAGTAATACAGAAAGCTCAAACAAGTTTTCCACATATTACAAACTTTGTTAGCATCGAGTGGTCTATTAACGACACCGATAGACCCTGTTGTTTACATATTTAAGACATCAACAACAATTAATTGCTTGTGAAGGTCTATCATTTTCCACACTTCCACAGGCACTGAAAGAAAAAGAGGACCACCATAGGATCAACAACGCAAGTAGAACCTACATTTTACATGGGGACCATGGCTAGCGATCGAAAACATTCATCAGGTTGGCCCTAAAAGTTGCAATGAATGAACAGTCCCAACCATCAAATTAATAACCTTTTGCTTGATGTGAACAATTGGTTTCCATTCAGCTATCTACCTTGCAAGCTGCAGTTGGGCCCACTGAATTGGATAACTGAGATTTCAAGAATATGAAGAGAAAACTAGCCAAATCTCCCTGCCTTTCATGAAAATGATAGCTCTAGCTCTCCCAAATTACAGGAAGAAGAAAGCCATATTCATTTCTTGAAAAGATTGCACTCTCCTAGCCTTTTTATCTAGCATTGAGGATGTGATATAGGTATGTCTTACGCAGTATACACTAGCAAAAGCTTGGAAAACAAGGAAGCAAAATCACTCTCTCCTTTTCTGTCTCCACATGCGTTGCACATGCCACACCTCTTAGTATTTGTAACAAAAGCATGATCCCACCAAGTTTTAAAATACAAAGATCAAGGGCCGAAAAAGAAATCATCATCTACTTCTCTCCAGTTTTGGGTGGGTAAATCCAAATGATTTTATAGTGGACTCATCCAACAGTTCGGATTTGCCCATCCAAAACTGGCAAAAAATGGGCCTTCTTGAGAGGCGACAGTTTCTCAACAACTTACCGATAAGCCCATTAAGAGAAGATAATGGGATTTTATTTATTTATTTTTAATTACTTTGTCAAGAGAAGGTATTGCCAACAATCATCATCACCAGCTCAAGGAAGAGGGAAGAGGAAATTATTAGGGAAAAGCAAGACCTATGAGTTCAAATGGGCTCTAGTAACTTATAGTTGAGAAGATACTATGAACCAAATCACAATAAAGCTTCACTTCAAGAATACAAGTGAAGGACAAATCAGGTAAATAGAAAAGCACATGACAAGGTTTTTTTTTTTTTTTTTTTTAAAATCCCAGGTTAATTTCCCGTTTCATGAAACGGTGCTAATTTCTTTTTCTTTTAAAAAAATAATTGGCAACTTCTATGGTTGTTTTTCTATTTACCCAAATATTGAAGTTGCTACTAAAAGGCCGCCAAAAAACCTCAACTGCCCAATGCATGAATTAGGCAATTAATTTTTTTGCAGAATTAATGAATTTGGTGCTCATCCAAACACCCATAAGTATGGTTCAAGAACTCAACAATGTTCCATTACTGAAATTCTCTTATAAAATGGGTATATAATTACAGTACATCACATAACATCTTTTAGAGGATACTTGGATACTTTTATATGCTTGACTGACATAATACTAGCTTACTGTTTGATATCGATAATGTCCAAGCTAAGCAACATCACTGACTGTGGATAATCATCTTTCTTAGAGGTACTAAATACAACTCCATAAATGAGCAAAATGGAGGTTGCGTTAATGATAAAGATCTCTGGGGAAACCGCTAAAAAAAGATTGAACATGTGGGAGGGATCCGAACTCATTCTGCTTTCATTTCCCCCGTCTGGAGCACTAAGTTACTTATTGCTATGATCCAAACACATTCTACTTGGATACTTTTATATGCTTGACTGACATAATACTAGCGTACTGTTTGATATCGATAATGTCCAAGCTAAGCAACATCACTGACTGTGGAAAGTCATCTTTCTTAGAGGTACTAAATACAACTCCATAAATGAGCAAAATGGAGGTTGCGTTAATGATAAAGATCTCTGGGGAAACTGCTAAAAAAAGATTGA
Organism: Magnolia changhungtana; assembly: GCA_030180095.1. Classification (NCBI taxonomy): domain Eukaryota; kingdom Viridiplantae; phylum Streptophyta; class Magnoliopsida; order Magnoliales; family Magnoliaceae; genus Magnolia; species Magnolia changhungtana. The sequence continues at coordinate 7,747,837 of JASAUF010000639.1, forward strand.
ACATGTGGGAGGGATCCAAACACATGCTGCTTTCAATTTCTCTATCTGGGGCACTAAGTTACTAATGGCTATGATCTTCAGCAGGCAGGCTGGCTGCACTCTAGGCTAGGAAAGAAGGGTACCAGGCACCGCATTATGCGCAGAAGATAGTATATCAGAGTTCTATTGTATTAGAGAGGACTTCATAGGATCCACCGATATTGATGGACCACGAAGCAAAGATCTCATCGATGGAACAATCCAGACCTTTCATGTTGTTGCCTGTAAAGAGACAGTTACGGTTCGAGCATGTGCTTCAGCAGTAGATATAGTGCAATTCAACATTGAGGCCTCTGGTTTGAGCCCATAGTCAACTATCGAAAAAAAAAAAATGACAGTTAAGGAGAAAAATAAAGAAATGGTCCACATTCAACCGAAACAACTCAAGATCCATGGCTAAGATCTGCCGATCTGGAAGATGCTTTGTGGTTGTGGTCCATCTACAATTGGTTACATGACCGATTGTCTGGATCACTGAACAATGGACCTGACTAGCATGAGCTGAACTCCTAGATTAGATTCATCATTTACTGAACTCATGACGGGCCTAATTAATCATGGTAAGATCAGAATTATGTCTTAGATACAAAGATGATGAGTTGCATCTCCTCGACCTCGTCTATCCATATCAGCGCATCATAGCATATATTTAAACCAGAGGTTTGTTCGAATGCATCCCAACATACTGCAATACAATCTGTTGGGACTTTTGCCTTAGAATCTGGGTCATCTTTCAATGACCCAAATGCCTCACTTTTAATGGTGGAAAGAAAACAAATAAAAGCTCTCAAATGGATTTCAACCCATTGGTAATTTGGCTCTTTTACTTTGAAGATTAACGTTTCTGTATCCTTTGTTTAATCAATAAGTTGCAATATTCTAGCTGAGAGTTTATTTGGGCATCCCCCCATCCAAGGACAACCTAACAGATAAATGGTTTGTGTAACTGAAAAAGGTCCAGATCCAACGGCTAGAGTCCTGATGTATCTGCTTGCAATGCATCGGATGTATTCAATCAAACCTCTATAAACCATAGTTTTAAAACTCAAAAACTCGACTTGATGTCCAGCTGGGTCTACTCGACTCAAAGAGTTGGGTGAGGTTTTACTTAATCCGAATCAATATTTAATACAAGAAATTTTAGATATTTAAAATAGACAATATCAACTAAATAAAATAAAATAGCTAAACATAATGAACTGTGTGGTGCACAGGTAGAGCATGGTAATCAATTACCAGTTTGACTTTGACCAGGTGAGTCACTGCAAGTTGCATCGAGTTGACTGAGTCATTGGTCTGATTTGATGAATATTGTCAAATCGACTACGAGTCAATCATAGGAGCAAGTTTCATAGTGACTCAAATCAAAATCTTGCCGAGTCAAGTTGAATGGCGAGTTTCGAGTCAAGTTAGCGAGTTTTAGAACTATGATTTAGTTACAGCATGTTTCAATAAAAGGCTTGACCCATTCAAACAAAAATGGACTTGTATTAAGCCAATAGAAAATGAAATATAAATAAGCAGAGACGAAATCAGTCCTGCAAGTAAGTGGCATCTGAATTACTCCATTTTATTTTCAAAAGACTTACAAATTTTGTAAATATGGCACAATGAATCTACAGACTACACAAAATACAGCGAAGCTTGAAGCGTAACACATAGCTTCGGTAAATGGAATTCATCAACAGCCTCAAAACCTAGACTCAAAATACATTATTATGATGCACACTTAATGGAATATCTTTGAAATATGGCTCCAGCCATACATACGGCAAATGTGTATGGTAATTGAAACCACTTATATGGTGGGCCACTGCATGGATGGCCAATAGCCCGAGAAGTGATTGGACAATCCTGAGCATCCAATCCCTTCAAGTTCTGACTGTTGAATGCGGACACCTGATTATTCTTTTGCTCAAACTCGATGTTCAGATTGCTTCCATTGTTAGACCGCCTTGCTTTCAGCAACTGGCATGTCCACATGATGGCCCACAAAATCAACAGTCTGAATTGCGCCATTCATGCATTAAGTGTATGGTAGAGATGTTCTGGTGCACTTCATGGAACTGCATGAAGCACATGCATCATACTTTATCTTGAGCAACTATCCCGGTATAGACAGATAAAACAAACAAGAAAAGAAAAGAGAAATTACAACCTCTGGAAAGCAGCTCTTCCAATCATCTCTGATACTGAATGGGTACCTTCGTTACCTTGGCCCAGATAACCTCACGGCTGAAAGAAATGCATCACTGTTGCAGTCTGATGGTCCCGAAGAAGTGCCCTCTTCACTGACCGATTTCAAGAAATTTGAGTATAGCCGGAAACCAAGTTGAGAAGAAGTAGGGGGCTGAGGTACATCTGAAAGGCCTTCGAGCATTTGAACTACTCTAGTCATTGACGGTCTCAGATGCATGTCTTCCTGGATACACCACAAAGCGACCTTGATCGCAATCGAAACTCGTTCATCTAGTTCATCAAACTGTAGCTTCGCATCAAGGATTTCCTTCAATTTTCCTTCCTCCATCTTCTTGAAAACGTAAGAAGGAAAATGGGCTTTCTCTGAACTCTCTGCTGGATTGAAATTCTTCCTTCCTCCAATGATTTCTAGCAACACCATGCCAAAACTGTATACATCACTCTTCTCTGATATAGCGTAGTTTGTGATCCACTCTGGCGCAAGGTACCCCCTCGTGCCCCTGAGCGTCGTGAACACGTGACTTTGTTCTCGGGTCATCAATTTTGCAAGCCCGAAATCAGAGACCTTCGCTAAGTAATTATCGTCTAGAAGCACATTCTCAGGCTTTATGTCACAGTGGACTATTTTCACATTGCAGTCTTCATGAAGATACGCCAACCCTTTCGCTGTTGCCAAAGCTATATTGAATCTCTTGTCCCAGTCTAATAGAGACCCGCCTCGGTTATTCTGAAAAATCCATCTATCCAAAGAACCATTCGCCATATATTCGTATGCAAGGAGCCGGTGGCTGCCCTCTGCACAGAAGCCACGGAGTCTGACCAGATGGATGTGGTGGATGCTGCCTATGATACTAACTTCAGCTCGGAACTCTTTCTTCCCCTGTCCAATTCCCTCCAGTTGCTTCACAGCGACTTGGCTACCATCTGGAAGCATGCCCTGATAGACTGAGCCAAACCCACCCTGACCAAGTTTCACGGAGAAGTTATTGGTAGCTGTTTCGAGGTCTTTGTAACTGAAACGGATGGGCATGCCGGAGAGATTCTCCAAGAAGTTATCCTCTTCGGAGGAACCTTGTGACGGTTCAGGTACTTTCTTTTTCCGTAGGCATCGAAATGCCAGATAGACTAAAGCAACAATCACCAGTACAGTCGCCAGAGCAATGATCACAACGAACGGGAATCGTTTCTTGCCACTGCTTCCTTGATCACTGGGATTTGACCCATTGTCACTATTTCTTGGGACCTTAATATATGAAATGTAGCTGGGCGAGTTGTTGCCTGACTGTTGCAAGCTTCCTATATGATCGAACAAAAAACACTTTCCCGCTTTTTCATCGAAGAACAAAGCAATGCATGAGCAGTTACCTCTGCATGAATCTTTGCAACCTGTAAGATCAGCTTTGGCAATGGGTGAAATGAAATTGAGAGCAAAGTAACTAAGCCCATCTTCAATACTCACAAGATCCACCGCGCTGCAAGGACTTTTGATACCTGGATTGCAATTCGGCCACGAGTTGAGGGCTGAAGGACACCGGCAGCGGTTATTACTGTAACATATAGAATATGGCCCACAGGACTCAGGCGTCTGGCATGGATCTTGAGGAATCTTCATCTGTTCCGCATCACCCGATATTCCATTTTGAAGGTTGTAGAACGAGAACAACCCATCGCTGCCCAAAATGGCAGCCCATGTGATATTTGAAGTGGAAGAAGGCGAGAAAATGAATTGCCACAGTAGAGTTTGATTCTGATCATAGGCCTTCCATGAATTGGAATCTAAAGCTGCCAAATAGATATCACTTCCAACGTTGTTAATGATTCTCCTGCTCTCCTTCTGCATAGACCAATAAGGCTGTGGGGCTTGGAAGTCCGCATAAAACATCAAATCCCCCAAATTGATTTCAAGATGAAAGCTTAAGTTGTAGCTATTGGGATTGCTTATCAGTTTCATTCCCACCGTGAAGTTCTGACCAGATAAAAGGGTGTCAGTAGGATTGTCAAAACTCTGCCAAAGAGGCATGGAATCATTACTAAGCAAGACCAAGTTGCCTGAATTGTGCAACTCCATGGCGGCTCCTTTCCCTGTAGTATTGGTTGACCAAATCACGGTATTTCCAAGTTCCAAGCGGGCATTTCCATCATTGCCAAACACGAACTTATCAGAATTGCTGACAGGAGAGCCTCTGTTGGCAGACCAGACAACTCTTGAACTGCCGACATGCATCACTACCAGCAGAAATGACGTGATATCTGACAAAGGGTTGAATCCAAATGCGAAGTTCTTGTCCTCAGATAACAGAAACAACCCTTCGTTGTCAATCCAATTCATCTGCGACCCTTCGTAAACAGGGGTAATCCGACCAATGCTCTGAGTACTAGCAATACAAGTATCAAAGAGAAGGACTATAAACAAACAAATGGTCCTTACACGATGAACAAGACACCAAATATTCATAGCTGCAACGAATCCCATTTCCACCTTCCAGAGTTCACCTAGTGATAAAAATGGTGGAGAAAAAGAAGGAAAAAAAAAAAGGATTAGCTATGACTCAGGAGCCATGCTGCTTATTAAATACATGTTCAGATCCAAAAATTCAATTAAATGAGTAATTTCCTTTTTTTCATTACAAAAAGAAATATTAGAGTAGGAATTACTATAAATAAAAATAATTTTGTATTATTCCTCTTTATCTCCATAAACGACCCGTTTCATCTTAACCCTATTCCACACAAAAGAACCCAAATGGTTGAAAAGGCAAATGCATCAGTGATGTTTAATAGGGCTTCTTCATCTAACAATTCTACATAAAAAGCATTTAAAATGATCAGGTTATTTCGAAGGGTGAGATCAGTCGGTGGTATTTAATGGTTTTCTACATCTAAACATGCCATATGAAAAACTTTAAAAAGAAGCACGAATTTAGCTGAAATGATATATATTCATCAGTGGAATTTAATGGCCTTTTCTTCATTTAACCATACTGTAATAAACTTTAAGAGAAAAAAACCCAAATTTTAACTGAAAATGCTAAAGTCATCAGTGATGTTTGATGGACTTATCCATCGACCCATGCCATAAACGAAACTACTAAAAGAAGCCAAATTTCACTGGAAGTGCTAATTTCATCTGTGACATTTGATGGTTTTGTTCATCCAACCACACCATTTCAGAAGCTTACAATTACCCAATTTTAGTGCAAATCCCAGATTCATCATTGCCAGTTAACAGGCTTTCTTCATCTAACCATGCCATACAAAAAGCTCTTAAAGGCCCCAAATTTAGCATAGGATCCCAGATTTATCAGCAGTATTGATGGGTTCTCTTCATATAAATCATTCCACAGAACCAATGTAACATATTGCTGAGATTTCAAAATTCTCGAGATATCGTAAAAATCTCAGTTGTTTTAATTTTTCACGAATTTATTGCGATTTTAATGTTAAAATATTTAGAGGCCGACATAATTCAGTTTATAGTTTTATTTTATTTTTAAAACTATTTGATAATATATATATAATGTTTTAGAATTTTATTTTTGGCAAGATTTTCCCAAGACAGTATCATGAGAAAAACGTCAAATCTGAAAATCTCCCAAGAAATTCCCAGGCCGAGAAATTGCCGGATTTCGTCACTATGCAAAGAAATTCAGCTGAAAATTCTGGATTAGTCAGTGATATTCGGCAGGCTTTCTTCATATAACCACACCCCAGAAAGAGAATTCCAGACATGAGATGTTTCATCGCTTATATTAATTGGGTTTCTTCATACATGCCACACAAGAAGCTGAATCCTAACCAAACATAGCTGAGTATAAAATCCTAAATTCATCAATGACATTAAATGGGTTTTTTCTTCATATAACTATGCCACATAAAAAGATATAGAAAACCCCAAACAAAGCTGAAAATCATAAATTAGCTGATTTCTTTTATCAATAAATAACCGGGTTTTCTTCATAGAACATGTCATTCAAGAAATAAAAAATAAAAAATCAACTCTTATGGTTAATGGGTTTTCTTCTTCATATTAAAAAGTTCAGATTTAGGAAAAGGGTCTTTCAATAAGCTATCAACCAATGGTGAAAAGGAAAATCCAGAATTCAAAATTAATAGCTGCAAAATTCGATTTAAGGAATACCATGAAGTAAGAAAATGAAAGAAAGAGAAATCAAAAGAGAGGTGACTCACCTCAACTTCTTCAATCTGATGCAGAAAAAACTGGATTTGAACAGATGGGTATTGATTTCTTTCATGAAAAGAACAGAACGGCTCTTCCAATCTGACTGAGAAAATGAAATCTGTGGATTTTGAAGAGGCAGAGAAATAGTGGAGTTAAATGCATGACAGTTTTTCTTGTTATTTTAAACTATTTCTTTGATTTTGTATGGATTTTATTTCTGCTGAGTAAGGGTGGGTAAAGAAATTAAATGCTCTTCCCTCCTTTTGGAGGAAAGGGACGGTAGGGAAGAAGAGTCAAACCCACAGTCCCTCGTTTACATGGCTGTTCATATGATATATGCGGCCCACTAGTATTATATTTTGGGACGCAGATTGAATCCTGAGTAAATTCTGTGTGGCTCACTATGATATATGTTTGTTATCCACACCGTCCATCCGTTTTTCCAGCTCATTTTAAGTGATGAGCCCGAAATTAAAGGGTGCCCAAACCTCAAGTGGACCACACTACAGTAAACATAGGGATAATGACGTCCACAGATCTTCCTAGGGCCCATATGTGATGTTTATTTTCATCCAACGTAAGGTCACATGGCTGAAAGGAAAACACAGGCCTAAAACTTCTGTGGTACACAAGAAGTTTTTAATTGTGGATCACCACCGTTTACTTAAGGTATGGTCCACCTGAGATTTGGATATATTGATAATGCCATGAAATGAGCTGGAAAAACGGATGGATGCGTGAATATATGAAACATAGATCACAGTGGGAACCACAGTCAGGGATCCACGACCCACCGATCTCGCGTCCGTGAAACACGAAAGCGGATTGCCCGCTGGCCCCCTCCACTACGTGGCCCAAGCTATGTGGGGCTCACCGTTATATATGTGTTTTATCCATACCGTTTATTAACCAGCTGAGAAGCAAGTGGATTGCGTCCGGTGGCTGCCTGGCCTTGCAAAGAACAAGTAAATTTGTGCGGATTGCGTGCTACCCCACTATAGAATGGCTAGTTCTGTGGGCGGGCCCACCGTAATGTATCTGTTTATCCACGCCGTCTATCCCTTATCTCAGATCATTTTAAGTTATATGAAAAAAAAATAAAAAACGAGTCAGATCCAACGCTCAACTGGACGACACTAAATAATAAACTTTGATTGCATTTAATGCAAGAGTAATGTGTTGTGGAGTCCACTTGAGCGTTGGATCTGCCTCTATTTTGTGCACATACTTTAAAATGATCTGAGAGAAGTGATGGACGGCGTGGATAAACAGATACCTCACGGTGGGACCGCCCACGGAACTGTCCGTTCGTGGCCAGAGCTCGAAGGTGGCCTCTGCAGAAACTCCGTTTTACATTGAGAAAGAAAGCGATTGAATTGACCAACTGCTTTGACTAGGTCAGCACGAACTGAGATCTCGAAGCCTACACGCATGCCAACCTAGCAGGTGAGTAGGACATCGCAACCGCACATCAGGTCAGCCTAACATGTAGATGAGGTGTCCCAAAAACAAGAGTCAATCAACTGACTCTACTCTTCAGCCTTTACGGCCATCTTTGTTTTCACGCATGCATGGCCCATCTACATGATGGGTCCACATGAAACTCTGCCAGCACAGCACGTGATAGGACATCCAAGCCACATATCTGCTCGCCCCTAACATGTAGATAAGGCGTTCAAAAAACAAAGTGCAGATTACGCAGTGGGGTAGCGTTCTGAATAAACTCCGTGGGGTCCACCTTATTGTACGTCTTTTCCAGGTTATCTATATGTATTTCCGGCTCTTTTATGGGATAAGCCCAAAATTAAAGTATATCCAAAGTTAAGTGGACCACAATATAGAAAGTCTTTGAGTAAAGGAAAAACACAAATATCAGCTTGATCTAAAACTCATGTCGCCCAAGGAAGTTTTCAATGGTAAGAGTTCAATTCCCACTGTTTTTTTTTTTTTGGTGCGGTCGACTTGAGCTTTGGATATACTTCAATTGTAGGAATATGCCCTCAAATGAGCTGATAAAATGGATGGATGGCATGGATAAAACACACACATCACAGTGGGCCCACAGAGTTTATTCAGTAAATAGCTTTCAGAGTAGGCAATCCGCCTCCCAAAAACAAGGCAGGTCAACTGACTCAACTCTTCAGGCGAGCCACACGTGTGCTGTCTGGACCACCGGTAATTATTTTTGAACCATTTTGTTTTCACGCATGTACGGGCCCATTTACATGGCAGGTCCACGTGTGAATCCCTCTCAGATGAATGGGCTGTGGGTGTAGCAAAGTTTTATATAAAGGGATGTTTGGCACCCTTGAATCTTGAATTCTGGATTTTGAGCAGTTGGAAATTCAAATCTAAGATTTATAAAAGTGGGATCTTTTGGCACATCTGAAAATCGTAAATTTCAGTGCAGGTGGATCAAATTTTAGAATTTTATTCCATTCTTCAATTCCATAGGTAAAAGTGAAATATTTTGGCACTTTTGAAATTTTTAGATTTAAGTTCTAAGTAGTTTGTTGGTGTGGATTTGAAGGATGTTTGGTGCATGGACTTAAGTGAGATTACCTGGGTAATAATTATCGAGCGTTAGGAATTATCGGATTAGAAGGGATTAGGTGGGATTGTATTCAAAAAAACATCATTATTACCCATGACAGGGATTGTCCCCTGATTCCATGGGATTAGATTAATGCTGTGCTTTGTTGTAATACGGTACATGCATTGAATGATATATCATTTGGAATAACACATATGTATTATATCTAAACCGTTCATTTGTTTTGTAACCTCATTTTATGTATGGGCGAAAAATATAGATCCAAAATATGTCAAGTTTTGTAATATTCACACCATGTCCACTTGACTTTAGAATTTGATTTTTGCCCATGCTCTAAAATAATCTCAAAAAATGGATATAGCCCACATCAGTGGAAATGGGACTACACAACTTGCTAGCATTGAGTGTGGGACCCATGTAATTCCATCCGCTCTAATTCAAAGCTTTGCCAAACATGGAGTGGAATTGGCACGGAACCACATGAATTCAATCCCACCTAATCCCTTCTAATCCTGTTGCCCAAACAGGGCCTAATTCTGTTTCTGTGTTTAGAATGTATGGCTCTTGCACTGTAATATAGAAATATCAATGATACACTCCGTGGACTTTTGTGATGCGTTGATGTCACCAAAGTTACGTGGGCCCCATCATTATGTATGTGTTATATTTATATTGTCCATTCATTTGGCGAAATTAGTTTAGGTCATGAGCAAAAAAATGAGGCAAATCTAAAACTCAAATGGATCATACCAGGAAAAGCAATGGGAACAATGATTCATACCATTAAAACCTTAATAGGGCCTACTATGATGTTTATTTATAATCCTATTCACGAGGCCGTATCGACTTGGATGAAGTGGAAAAACCAAATATAAATATAATATAATCGTCAATACATCACCAAAATTTTCTCCCTATATGTCCGTCACTGGATATCGCAATGGATTCCAAATCCAAAATGGATACACCATACATGTGGGATTAAAACGTTATTTGAGAGCATGGATTCAAAGGTAATTGAATACATAATTCTCATGTGTTTTGAAAATTTTCTATCTTCCTAGGATTCAAAGTTATATACTTTTTATTTACTCTTTTTAAAAGAACCGGAGATTGACACATGTAACGAAGGTGTTACTATGCTATTAATTCACATTCCACACCTGGTATGCCGATGATACCTCAAAACAATCACATTATCGACTACATCACTAAAATCATATCAATGGAATGATCAGAATAATTCAGACATTTGTTGTGTAAATCAATGGTTTAAAAAAGTTGGTGAGACGCTCATTTATGATCATATGCTTATGGCTTATGAAAGGCTCAAAATTTTTGCATATATATATATATATATATATATATAGAGAGAGAGAGAGAGAGAGAGAGAGAGATATCAAAGTATATATTTCAATGGGCTTATCATAATCATTTTGTCGAATATCAGACATGTATATTAATTTGAGTTATTAAAGTTGATTTAGTAATTAAATTTAAATTTCTATAAATATATTATAGAATTTCAATGCATTTTTATTTTTGGATTTCAAAAATTTCCATTACAAGTTGCCAAACATAATTTATGATTAGAAATCACCTTGATTTGTGATTTAGATTACAAAGCATTCTAAATACAAGCTTCCAAATGCGCCAAGCTTGATTTCAAGGTCATCACCAACTGCCATAAGTACTATCTCCTATTTTTTTAAGACATGTTTGGTTAGATATAAATGATTGTAATAGGTGGTAAATAAATAATCATGTCAAGTGCCACTTGTTTGGTTTGGAGTGAAAATCTTGCCTTGAAAATGGAACAAACTCAACCTTGCAATAGGTGGACCTACTATGATGTACATGTTATACCCATGATATCTTTTTAGTTTTTTACATCATTTTAGAACATGAACCCAAAGATAAGGGGGATCCAAAGTTCTGATGGACCATGTCACAAAAAACAATGAGGATTGAACGCCTGCCATTGAAAAGTTCTTGGGGTTATGGAAGTTTTAGATTTACTTCATTTTTTGCTCATGCCCTAAGATGATCTGGCAAGATGAATGGACAACATGGATGAAACAAATACATCACGATGGACCTCATAGAATTTACATGAGCAATCCCATCTCACTTTAAAACTTGTACTAGTCAACATCAACTAAACCAATACCGTTACATGGTCAAATTATACAAAAGTTAAGCTTGGGCACAATCATTACAGCAGGAGATACCACCATTAATATTTTCACTTGCCTTCAAATGATGATGACTAAATCCCTATAAAATTCAAGTATTACAATTATTATATAAGGAACATCATGAAAAATTGATATATATATATATATATATATATATATATATATATTATATATTATATATAATATATATATATATATTATGGTTAGCTGGTTAGTACACACCTTGCTGTTAGCTGGTTAGTAAACCCTCCACGGTTAGCCACCCCTTTGGGAATCGATACCATGACCTCAGTGTTGAAACGAGGTATCTTCTCTCAATCTACCACTTCAGATATGGATCAGGGTGCAAAAGATTTGCTTTGAAATATAAAATTAATGATTTTGTTTTATGTAAGGCAACAAAAGTTTGAAATTATCTTATTTTTTGCCAAGATTGTCTTACAATAGACTTGATGCAATGACCATCTTACATTGCACATTAAAATATTAGAGAGCGGTTAATTCATTAATTCATTATCCAATGAACATACTACAAAAATATTTCCAAAAATCTAAGACCCAAAATTCAGGCTCCCAAACACAATTTATAAAATATAGCATTTTGAAAATCCATACTATCAATAGAATTGAAAATCTAGGATTTCAATTCCATGCTCCCAAATAAGCCCCAAGCATGAGAAAAATCTAAAAAGTAAAGGAGCCTGGGCATGGACGATACATCCAAAATCCGTGTATGTGCCAGCAAGTGGAGATGTACTGTCTTACACACGTGTGGAAATAGCAAGCCTCGTGTAAGTACGCTTAGCAGGAAAAAAGAAGAAGATGTCATGGGCAGTTGCTCTACCACTTTCGAACGTTTCTTGTATGACACTTAATATCCTTAATCTCTTAAATTTATTTATTTTTCTTCATTAGTGGGCCCCACGAATAAGAGCACTGATGTCATTTTTTTCCCTCCACGGCTTTCCTCAACCTTGAATTATAAAATTCTAATTTTTAATCATGGTTGGCTAACTAAGGTTGACAGGTAAGGACGCATAAGTCAATTAGATGGCGTCCATTAATTGCAATGGCCCAATATCAAAATCTGTCTGCGTCCTGACAACACACCTCTTCTTTAATAAAAGGAATTGATGCCATTGAAAGGCTTTTGAAATTTTTTACACAATCTCACTCCACATAAACAACAACAACAACAAATAAGAAAAAATTAAAGAAATAAATGATTTTAACTTTATCTAAGCTTGGAACTGTTGACTTACTCATTTGAAAATCTTTCTAATACCAAATAGACAATGATGCCTTTCTGTCACTTCTTTTGATTTTTATTTATTTATTTATTTATTTTTTGCATCTCTACTAAGTGGATTATGGAAAGGCCATTGGATGTTTTGGTTGATATCTAGCCAGTATTTCAAAAACGACGGAAAATGGTGGCGTGACCTTCTAACGGATGTGGGTGTTACTCTGGCCGATGTGGATGGAATGACTTCATGTGGATAATATCTAGAATGTCCATCAGGTGGGTCACCCTGTGGATGGACCAGGGCTGAAAATAAGCCTCATTCAACAGTCTACATAGTGGGAAACTGTTGGGAAGGGAAATACTATCATTAAAATCGTCCAAATTAGATATGGGATTCACCGTTGTGTGTATGTCATTCAATCCACTCATCTAATGCTTCAGACCAAGAATTAAGGCATTTAAAGACTGGTGTGGGTCATAGATTGTGAATTTAAGGTCTATTTAGTGGATGGTATCAAGTAGGATGGAATTGCATTTGGTCTCATACAAATTTCAACTGGCATTTGAAAACAACGGATAGGATTGGATCAATCCCAATGTCAATAGTAGATAACACAGGATTTTCACAACATCAGTGGGCCCAAGTTGATGCATGTGTTTGATCCATTCCATCTATACATATACACCTTTTACACATGGCATTCAAATGTCACGAATGCATAGAGGTGGGTGGCATCATCAGTTGTGAGTCCATTGGTTACAATTCCATAGTCCACCTAATGCAGGCTTCACCAAGTTCTTGTTTTTCTCAAATGAAGAAATTTGAACAAACAATCAAAACACCATGGTATTTTCGGACATGCAATCAGTGTGCAATGATGGTGCTAATGTAAAAATTTTATTAGGTGGGCCTTATTGATCAACGGTACGGATTGTGCAAGTGTTGGATAGTGTGATTGGGAGTACCAATGGACTCTACTCAATTGTAATACATCTAAAATCGTGTAATAGGTGGTACGCTACAAGATACATACATAGTATTTTAGTTGAACTGGAATTAACAAATTAGTGTGGAGCCATAGGTAGGGGTGTACACAAACCTAGCTAGCCCGGTTAGCTCGCTCGACCCGGCCCGAAAAAGCTCGACTCGGCCTGACCCGGAACTGAGTTCGGGTCCGGACCGGCCAATTTTCTAGGCCCGAAAGTTAGTTCAGGCCGAGTTCGGATACCTCCCAGTTCAGCCCGACTCAGTCCGAAATCCGACTCGCCCCGGCTTGACCCGACCCGGCCTAGCCCGACCTGTGTATGACTGTATTTAATTTGTATAAATGTTTTATTTTATGCTTTGTCAAATGTATGTAAATGTCCTGACTAGTTAGAATTTTTGTGAAGTCTATAGTTCGACTATCTAAACCGTTGATCGAGGGCCTTGTAATGGGACGCGGATTACCTGTCAAAGCCCTTCCCATGAACTTGTTGTAAAGTTCGAAACTGGCCCGAACTCGGGTTCGAAACTGGCCCGAACTCGAAGGAGGGCCCGAACTCGGAGGCCCCCTGTTCGGACTAGAGATGTTGGCCCGATGACCTAGCTCGGTTGGGTTCGGGCCTTGTGTGGCTGTTGAATAGGCCTGGACGGGCTGAGGCCAGTTCGACTCGGTCCGACCCGTGTACGCCCTTAGCCATAGGGAGATGAGTTTCGATGGGTTTCAAATTCCTCATTATATAAATAGGGTCCTGATCCTACATATCTATACCAGTGCTTTATAAGGGTGTAAGGTGCAGAAGATTACGGCAACAATAACATCTCAACAAAGTACACTATTTATAGCTAATTTCATCTCATGCACTTTCATATCATTTAATCCCACGTACCAAATAGGCCATGATTTTATTACCTTGCCTATTGTGCGGCCCACCAAGTCTTGTATGTAGTAAATTTTAGAATCCATAGTGAAAATATGACTATGCACCTGACGGATGTGATGCATGTTTCTCCCATGCATTGATTGATTAGTGCAAACCAAGCCCTTTAGTTTCAAAATGAACAAAATGATCGAAACTTCCAAAAGCCCTTCTTTAAAAGGGAATTCTAGCACGAACTTGTTGGGTTACCAAACAATCGTCATCTCAATGCATGTATTATGACATCCAACCCATTCAAAAGGTTGGCTTCAAACCATTGGTGAGTAATGCCGACGGCCCCTTCCCAGACGGCTTTTAGCTGTCGGAGAAGGTAAACGCCGACGGATTTTAGCCGTCATTGTTGCCCTGTTTTTTCGATGGTCACCTGGCCCATAAATATGGCTGATCCCATCATCAGGTGGCCCAGATATGTACATTGGATTTTATCACTAGTTGTCCTAGGTTTTTTGCATCGGTTGTAGATTCCCCTGATTTATGCATGGGATACTCTTCTAGGTGGGGCCAACCACCTATAAGAGGATTGGATGTTGCACAATTTTGACATGGTACTTTCGTATCATGTGAGATCTTTTCCTTTAGAAGGCCGGTTCCCCTCTGAATGTTGTAAAGCTATTAGATTTGAAAATTTTGAAATCCATGCAAACGCGTGGTGGTAATTGCATTAACATATTTTATCACTGTTGTATGTCGGGAGAAGTTATTCAATTGGCTATGTAGGTCCGATTGTGTTCTGTGTATTCAATCTTATCCATGCATTGGGCCTACGAACGTCTCAAAATTCAGGCATATCTAATCATCAGGAGGACCATACCATAGATTCCATGGACTAACTACCACCCAAAAAACCTTCAAATTCATATGGCAGTCCCTATAAGAGTTGGATTTACCTAATTTTTGCAGTGTCCCATTTTTAATATAATTGATAACTGGATGTCATATACACGCCATGGTCATGGTGGGGCCCAGCTTATTGCACAAATGTGGACCAGATTTATGCCAGGGCATGATCCACAGTACTCTTTCAAGATTATGGTACTACTCCCATGATACTTAGTGTCATTCTCCTGAGTCTCCAAATTTCAAAATGACAGTTTTTCTCATTGGTATGATGGTATCTTAACCTCCCTGAAAAACAGGGATATTAAGAAAAAGAATAAGAAGATAGGGTGGGAAGAATCACATACGTTTGGACGTATGTGAGTTCCTGCACGTTGCAGCTGTGGGGACCCACCGTGATGTTTTTGTGCCATCTAAACCGTCCATCAGATGTACCCCACTATAGTAGCGCAAGAAATGAAAATCAGTCTAGTCCAAAATTCAGGTGGGCCACACCATAGAGAACAATGAAGAGCAATTGGGTGGGGGCATCCCATAGAAACCTCCAGATTGTATGTGAGACCATCATGCCATGTATATGGCATCCAATTCATTCATAAGACATACCCCACCTGGATGAGGGGACCCAAAATTCAGCCGATTACATAACTCAGGTGGGCCACACAGTACCCCATGAATCTAGAGGTTTTAGGCAAGATTTTAGATTATTCGGTGGTGTGGACCACGTGATCTTTCGATACACCAAAGTTCAGCATATACTCAGAACATGAGATGGAGCACCTGCTGCATGGTTTGGATTCTGCACGCACATCATGGTGGGTCCCACAGAAGCTCAAAATACATGGGAACTCACATATGTCCGGACGTACGTGAATCATTACATTGCTGATGAAATAGAACTTATCCCAAGATAATAAATAATCACATTTGGTAACATGGAATGTTAGACAGTCCCTTAGAAAGTCTTACAAATATATTTTTTTCAAATGATTTTTTTATGAAGCTGATGTACGTTTGGATCTCTCTTCCATTAAAAATACTTGTACAAATATAATTTATGTACTTGATTTGTCTACCTAAAAAATGCAGGATGGTGGCCTACCACCTCTTGGGTTTTGGGTTGTTTTCAAAACCATAATATATACATATAGAGAAATGATAAAAGAGGCCATGTGAGGCTCTTTCAATACTGAATGAGCTGTCACATGCTGGCCTTATTGTGATTATGTGATGCAAGTATAACATCATCCCATGTGTTCTGTCCTTCCATAGAGAGTCCTTTGCCACGTGGCATCATCTTGGACATGCAATGCTTCGCCGAAGGAGCAGGTCTAGTAGATACACTGTACCTAGTTGTATGCAAAAATAAGGCAATTCATGATGCATGGGTTTCAACAATATTTTAGGGATGCGGATTTTGCCTGCAGCCCCTGGCTGGGGATTTGTCGTGATATTTCGGCTCAGCTGACATTCATGGGGCGCGTATTAGGTACTACCCCCGCCTGTTCCGAGCTCGGGACAGGCAGAGTCTCTTGAGGGCCACTGAGGGCCACTGTGATTTATGAGTTTTATCCACACAGTCCATACATATTGCCCAAAAATAAGGCAGATATAAGGCTCAAGTGGACCACACCATAGGAAGTAGCAGTACTCAGGACTCCCACCATTGAAACCTTCCTAGGGTCCACTGTGTTAATTATTCTCCATCCAACCTGTTGATACGGTCATATACAGTTGGATGAAGCGAAAAAAAAAACAAATATCGTCTTGATCCAAAACTTCTTTGGTCTCTAAGAAATTTTCAATGGTAAGAATTTAATTCCCACTGTGTGGTCCAATTAGACACTAAATTCATTATTTTTGGTTTCATTATCTAAAATGATATTTAAAAATGGATGAACGGTGTGGATAAAGTTTATACATAATAGTGGCCCCTCTGTTACCCTAGGAGCCTTGCCTGCCCCGAGCTCAGAACAGGCGAGGTAGTACCTAATCGGTGCCCATATTTGTGTTCTCTTCATCCAGGTCAAGTTGCCTTATGAACTTATTAGATGACATATAAATATAAGGTGGGCCTTAGGAAAGTTTGACTGATGGAGTCATTATAATCTCCACTGCTTCATATAGCATGGTCCACTTAAGCTTTGGTTCCGCCGCTATCTTAAAATGAGTTGGCAAAATAGATGAATGGAGTGAATATAACATGTGCATCACTATTAGGGGTGTACATTGAGTTGATGACCTCGGCTTGAACTCAGCCCGGCTCGGTCCTTGAGCTTGACTGGCCAGCTTGGCTTAGCTCGGTCAACAGCTCGGGCCGAGCTCGAGCCAAGATCGAGCCGAGTTCGTCAGTGAGGCATTTTCCACAAACACCTGAACTGCAACTTCACAATTCCACTGTTTGTAAAACAGAGGCAATGGTTTTACAGGTGTTTCTAAGTAACATTAAAATTAAAAAAAAAAGTATTTGTTTAATGTACATACCTTGCTTGCCACGGACCAAACCTTCCTTGCCACTAGCCAAACCTTCCTTGTCACCAACCACATTTGGTTGAGTCATTTTATCAAACACTTGGTGAGTAACATGAATGGCAAAGTAACCGAGTCACCAAACTGGTTCGATCCGAGTTCGATTCGAGCCGAATTCGATCCGAGTCGAGTCGAGCTCGGGCCTGCTCGAACTCGGCTCGAACTCATTTTCGAGCTCAAAAAATCAGTTCAACTCGGCTCAAACTCAACTTCGAACCGAGTAGAATCGAGCTTTTTCGAGTCGAGTTGAGCGAGCTAACCGAGCTAGCTCGGTTCATGTACACCCCCAATCACTATAGGTCTTACAAAACTTAAGACTGCAAAATTGATATAAAATGGGTCGCAGGCACTTTCATGGCACAGATGACCAGAGAAGGCCTGATAGGAGGCAGAAATTATCCAAACTGTCATAATCTTAAAACAGTCATATCTCACAAATCAGAATGAGTTTTTCGAAATATCATTTATGATTTTGGGGTGGAAGAAGCTACTTTAGTCAACCAACCCCACTATGTTGGGTTTCTCCGGCCGGATTTGCAAGATTCCATCAAATCGATGGTCAAAAGTCTACTTTATTTTCATTTAAAAAAAATTATAAATAGTAAGTTTTAGGTTCATCATAACTTTTGATCCTTTGAGTTGGAGTTGTGTCCAACATTTAAAAAAAGAAAGAAAGAAGGATTAGGCTAAATTGGACAATTACTATTTTAAACCAAAAACCATGAAGTCTAGTAGGAATGGTGACCGTCAGCTTACTATTTATAGTAAGTCATGTTTTTAGGGTGTTTGAATCTAAAAATGGTGACCGTTAGCTTACTATTTGTAGTAAGTCATGTTTTTAGGGTGTTTGAATCTAAAACTCCGTCTAGAGTTTGAGTTCACTATTTAAAAAATTGTAATTTCATTTTTTTTTAATCATTAATTAATTTATTTTTAAATTTATTAAAATTTATTTCTAATTTTTTTTTATTCCTAGTGGATATGAGGAAGCTCTATATGAACTGCAGCCCTTCACCCCGTGCCAATGTACATTGTCTTGCAGGTTTGACCCGTCTTTATGGAAAAACCACATGCGCCTTTGCATAACATGGGCATTATCTTTACAAGGGCCGGGCATGGACGGCCAACTGCAAATTACAAAAACAGCAAAGATTGTGCGTGCGCACAGCAAGACTCTATGCGCAAGTATCCCCACCATCCAAAAGTGGTGGGGGGGAATCTCAACATGCATTTCAAGATTGACATTAGAAAGTTCGCATTTCGAAGTGCTTGACAGATTCCCGCCAGTTCTTTTAGGGCTTGTTTGGCCGTACCGATCCCATGGTATTAGGAGGGATAGGATTGCCATATCCCGGGATATGCATGACGAACCAAACAGACCCGGTGAACTTGTCCCGGAATATAAGCAATCCCATGGATCTTAAAACAATCCACTGACATCACCATCATTACCTTAAAATTGATCCCATCCCTTGGTTGGCCGGATTAGAAGGTAAAATCCCAGGATATGCTGGGCATGCCAAACAGACTCGGTGAACTTATCCGGGGATATAGCAATCCCATGGATCTTAAACCAATCCACTGACACCCCCATCATTACCTTAAAATCCATCCCATCCCTCCTAATCCCATGGGATTCCCCCGGCCAAACAGGCCCTTATTGTTGGTAGGGGATAATGTGCGCATTGACGCCTTGCTGCTCACATGCGCCCCAACTCGTTCTCTACTTGTAAAATCTTTCGTTGGAAAATGATGATTCCTATTTCATTTTATTCAAGAAGAACACATGTATGAACTTTTGCAATAATGAAAAAAAATGCATGGAAAATAAAAATATATATAAATAAGTATATAAAAGCATGACTATGTCAAAAGACACCAACTACATATATTATTAAATAAAGAAATCTAGGAAAATGGACAGTCAATGCCATCACATTAGATTAATTTATTTACCTTTTGTTTGATTGGTAGATGGTGAATCATATTCCAAGCAATAGGCTACAAGATTAGCTTAGATTACTTAATTACTTTTAATTAATATTATCGATTAATGGTTGACTGTGTTATCCTCTTCACACATAGTGACAATTCTCATTCTCGGAAATTTCTTAACTAACGCAGGGGAGGACGTGAGGTCGAGCACTGTCTTCCTCAAGAGGATAACTATTCCGAATCCACGGAACTTCTCTGGCCTCCTCACAGAGACTTCTCAAATCCATGAGGAAAGAAAGCAGAAAATAAGAATAAATTCTAATAAATTTGAAATTGATTAATGAATGAATAAAAACGAGTTCACAACCCTTTAAATAGGGGTATTGAGTAATGGAAAAGAAATCAGAATCAAACTACAACTAAAACTCCTAGAAATCGCGACTTACTATAAATAGTAAACTTACTAGTGCGTAAGGTTTTCGGCCAAAAATAGCAAGTGTCCTATTTGGCTTCACCAAACTATTCTCCTAATTATTCTAAGCTCTTTTCACGATGGGCGCAACTCCTAAAGCCCGACGGATGAAGAGTTATAATCAAACTAAAACTTACTATTTATAGTAAAACAAAATTAAAATGGGGAAACGACCGTTGATCCAGGGGTTTTTCACAATTTCAGGCGTCACAACTCTGCATAGCTGGGTTGGTTGGATAAAGTAGCTCATTCTACCCCAAAATCATATATTTTACGTCAGATAACTCATTCGTGGGGCCCACTAAGGTCCAACGGTCCGGATCACTTCTGTTGTCGATCGGGCCTTTTCTGATCCATCTTGGCCATGAAACTGTTCGCGACCTGCTCTACATCATTAACTTGGTATTTTCTCCGTTTAAATTTTGCTGTTTTTCTCATAATGTTATCAAGAAATCTTTCTAGAAGTAATATTTTAAATAATTCTTTACTTACACTAGATAAGGATATATATTTTTTTTGAACTTTAGTTTCTAGAAGAGGGGCTTAGTTTGTAGATGTGGGATCATGGTTGGTCTACCTAAGCAACTGATTTGATGGCCCCATCATGAATGGACCATTCGTTGGAAGATTCAATGCTAGGATCTTGTAATTTGGGAGATTTTTGGAGGAATGGTCCGTCCATGATAGGGACCGTCTAATCAATGGCTTGGATAGAACAAAAATGAGTCCCACATCTACAAATCAAGTTTCAAAGAGGGAAGTTCAATGTTTAGAACAAACATATATTTATTAGAAATTAATAAAAAATTCTAAAATTTTAATATGTAAGCATACCATGAGATAGTTATTTAATAGTTTAAACATTGTGAAAAATAATTATTTAACAGTTAACTTCAAAATAATATTGCAAAAATTTGCAAAAACTCAGACTGGTCTAATCATCATGAGCCATTCATTCTTTTCATGTTGGAGTGATCCACCAAAGAAATGACCAGCTGGGTTTTCACATACAGGCATCTTTATTGGGGGTGGATTAGGTGAGTCCTGGGTTAATAACCTAGTGGGTCATCAGTCGACTGCTGGCACCACCTTGATGTATATGTTGTATATTTTTGTTGTCCATCTATTTTTAAAGCTTATTTTAAGACATGGGTCAAAATAGAAGTAGACAAATATCAAGTGGACGACATCATAGGAAAAAATGCTCATTAAATGCACATTATTTAAAAATTTTAGGGTTCATTGTAATGTTTATTTGTCATTCAACCGTTGATAAGGTCACAGAGACCTGCATAAAGGGAAAACAGAAATATCAGCTTGATCAAAAACCTTTGTAACTTAGAAAAAAGATTTTAGTAGTCAATCACCGCTATTTCCTGTACGGTGTGGTCGATCTAGAACCTGAGATTTAGATCTGCTTAATTTGTGGGATCATGCCTTAAAATGAGGCGGCATGGATATACAACACATAAATTGAGGCGAGCCTCACATTCAAGGACTCACCTACTAAGCTGTTACCCTCGTCTCACCTAATCCACCCGTCTTTTCAATGGGGCCACCCTGTGCACTGGCAAGATATCCCACACACCGGCCAGCTTGGCACACGTGCTGTGTTCTCCACACGCAAACATTGGATTGCTTTTTCGAGTGGATATGTATATAAATTCGTCGGCCTTACCTTAAAATATGTATTAGGTGACTATAAAATGTCTAAATTTCAACTGAAAGGACCTTTATTTTGTTGAACTTACATACACCTTTCTTTGTGCCTCTGGAACGTTTGAATTTCAATTTAACTGACCCTTAAAATCTTTGACCCAAGTTACCCTTTTTTTTTTTTTTTCTAGCTAAGATTTAGTGGACCATCTAACTTTAGACTCATTATTTTATTACAAGTGGGCTAAAACTTTCATGTGAGTACAGCTTGGTGGCTTGAAAATTGTAAAAAAAAAAGCACCAATCTGCATATCTCATTGCACATGACTTCCAATAGAAATTATAAAAAGGCCCTCATCTTATTTAATGCTCCTGTCCGTTAGTTGGAATTGGCTTTTGATTATTTATCACTCCAAAAATTCACTAAATGTCCACTAATCAGCTAGTTAGGAAATCTGAATGTGTAACCTTTGCCATATGATATCTAAATTGGGGCTAATGCCCTTTCATGGACTCCAATCTA
The DNA here is from genome assembly GCA_030180095.1 of Magnolia changhungtana. Lineage (NCBI taxonomy): Eukaryota > Viridiplantae > Streptophyta > Magnoliopsida > Magnoliales > Magnoliaceae > Magnolia > Magnolia changhungtana. The sequence goes on from JASAUF010000639.1 coordinate 7,770,128, forward strand.
CCTATCTAATGGTCAGATCTTCAATATCCAAAGAAAAATATCCCCTCTTTTGGAAATACTAATCCACATTAACCTTTTAATTTTGGACAGTTGAAAACGGATGTTACTTATAACGAATGTAGATTAACTTTCCACATGACATGCTTTTTTTTTTTTTTTTTTTTTTTTTGTAAAAATAAAAATCAAAAAGTTTCAATTGTGTAAAACATCCAAGCCGTGCAAAATGTGGGCCCCACCATGTAATCACCAGATGGCAAAATCAGACCAATCTACTACTCAGGTGGGTTGCACATGTACTTTATATCACTTGCTGATTGTCCATTGATTTCTTCAAATGAGTGGATCCTGGTTTGTGCCGAAGGTTGTCTTTGCAGTGTGGCCCACCATTTTCACAGCTACCATGTTCTACACAAGCGATTACGGATGCGCATTGCCTGCTGCTCTGTGAGCCCTGCTATGATGTATTTGTCTCATCCATTCCATCCGTTAATTGTTTCAAATCATTTTAGGGCATGAGACAAAAAAATGAGGCAGATTCAAATCTTATGTGGACCACACCACAGGAAACAGTGTTCATTTAATGCCCACCATTAAAAACTTCTTAGGGGCTACAAAAGTTATGAAATGAAGCTGATATTTGTGTTTTCCCTTCATCCAGGCCTGTGTGACCTAAACAACAGGTTGGATGGTCAATCAACATTACAGACGGCTCTAGGAAGTTTTAACGGTGGGCATTCAATCATCATTATTTTCTTGTGGTGTGCTCCAGTGGAGATTTGAATCTTTCCAATTGTTGGTATCAGACCCTAAAATGATCATAAAAACATATGAACGGTGTAGATAAAATGAATATATCATGGTGGCCTACATTGCACTGTCCAGTAGCCACCTCGCTATTGGCAGTGCCAGCAGCCAACCCGCGTCCAAGCGCTACATTGCAAGGAAACAAAAGCGTCACGTGAAAGTTCGGATGCATGGCTCCACGTGAAGGTTTTCTTTTTATATTTTTAGTCTGTGGGTCCCACGCGCAAGTTGTTAATGGGCAGTTGCGAAGAGTTATTGCCTGAAACTGAAGAATCCTACTTGCATTCACGGTCCGCAAAACTGAAAAATGCATTCGTCAAGATGGTAGCCTTGTCCAGGATCTGGACCGTTCATCTCGCAGGCCCTACAGTGAATGCAACTAACCAAAATAATCGGGCTAGTCCACCCTTCGGTGGGTCACTTGCAGAAGGAAAAATGGTTAGATAAGAAAGAATGATTGACCTTTCAAATTTCGTTTACACGTGTTCCCCACTTAACAAATGGACTTAGCTGAATTTTGGATTAGGCTACATTCACTGTAGGGCCTACCTAATGAACGGCCACGATGAACTTGTAAGGCCCTTGCATTATGGTATCTACAAATGCTCGCCGCCCAAGCGCAGATGGCTGGAGGAAAGGTACGGGGATTGCGTCCTAACCCCGCCGTCTCTAGCCACGAACGGGCAGATCCGGGGGTCTACGTGATGAATCTGTTTATCCACGCCGTTTATCTTCTTCTTCTTTTTTTCATATCATTTCAACGTTTGATCTAACTCTCAATTAGACCACACTAAATAGTAAACGTGGGTTGCATTAAATGCGGGAGTCATCTGTAGTGTGGACCACACTAAATAGTAAACGTGGGTTGCATTAAATGCAGGAGTCATCTGTTCTGTGGTCCACTTGAGCGTTAGATCTTCCTCAATTTTGATTAACTACCTGAAATGATATATGAAAATATATGTACGGCATAGATAAACAGATACACCCGGCCCCGACAGATTTGCCCGTTCCTGGCTAGAGGCGGGCGGGTGTAGGACGCAATCCGCGTCCGGAGGAAAGCGGAACTCTTGAGTTGCGTACTATTTTTATTTTTTAGGAATGCCCGGACCCGCCTGTTTTGAGGTTTATGGTCAGTGATGCCACGTAGGTCCCATGATGGGTTCAGCGAGGGTGGAAGTAGGCATTCCATAATGCTCCGACGGAAGTATGAACTTTTTTTTTTTTTTTTTCTGAAATATCGTTTAATTTTTCTGAAATGTCGTTTCATTATTGTAACAGGTGAGACCATCTTTAGATAAGCCAACTTGTTCATAAGTGTGTCCGGTCATGGATAGGCTGTTCGTTAATGTTGCCTGTCAGATGATTCCATCCATCTAAAGAAAAAAATCAACGTTTTTGTTAAACGGTCCATATTTATACTGCGAGTTGAATGAGATGATTAGAATGAGAACATGGGGATATAATGGATGTAATATGTTGTGGGTAAAAACTAACGGTAGGGTTAGGTTAGACATCCGTGTGCACTACGTCGGTCAACAACTAATACTAATCCGAGTAGGAAAGGAGATCGGTGTCGTTATCCTGACACAATCTCCAAAAGCAGGTTGACTGACTGCTAATTTACTTGGCGCCAGAAGGAGATCAGTACCTGATAGAAGAACCTAGGTTGGCCGAACCCCTCCTTAAAATAATTCTCCACCTCAGCCTCTCATTGCGCGTTTCTACTAGTTTTAACCTAAGAATGACTGTATAGATCTTACCAAAGTTACTTGTTCGAGATCCTAGTCGAGGATCTATGGAGGCACAACAAGGGTCTGTTCGAGATCTCCGCCGAAGATTTCAAAAGATCAATGCGATGTGCTGGGGATTCAAATCGCTTTACAATACGTCCCTACTAAATAGGAAGATTTTCCTTTATGCTATCGCCCTCTCCTCAACTATAAATAGGAACACTCTTAATGGTGTACACACAATTCTACACCTTAAAATCTTATGTTCTATTAGACTTAGCTTGCTTACTTGATTTTGGCATTGAAGGGTCTCCATCTTTGTCTTATTTTGCAAGTCGGAAGTGGTCTAAAAAGGTTTCTACACCAACTGTAAGCATTCAATATTCCCATGCCTCAATAGTAGATTTATAAGAATCTCAATATGAGATCTTAAGTTCGAGTACCAATTGTGGTAAAATCTTACTATGGAGTGCATGTGTAAAAAAGGTAAAAAAAATCACTATTTTTGTGGTGTGATCCACTTGTGTTTATGAAATTACCAGCCAAGCTACATTCATTATGTTGACCCAAATTAACAGTTGTTTACTATCCAATCAAATCCTACCATATCAAGAGTAATAAAAGCTCAGTTAATACCTAGTCCACATCGCCATATCACACATGGGTTACTAAAATAGATCCCAAACTACTACAACGACCTGTTGAGCCGTCTATTTGTGGTATGAGAGTGTTTTCCAGTGGCCCCAAACCGTTGATTTGCTGGGCATCGTAGTGAACGGAGGATATCCAACAATAAACTCTCACACCCTCAATCCAAGGTGAGAACCATGCTACAAACGGCTTGGATCAGGGAAAGATGACCTAGCATCCAAAGGACAAAGGTCCAACTTGTTCAGAACATGTTGTAGCAGGCCCGGGATTTTTCATTATAGCTCTCACGCTTTATGAGGGATCTGGAATCGTATACCGACAATGGCATTGATGTAATTGTCAAAAAGAAGCCCAGCCCAGCTTCCCGACACAGTCCACAGTTCTTGGGCCTAATTTCTGATTCCAAGCCCGACCCAGCCCAGATCCCCATACAGCCCATCAGTTATTGGGCCTAAATGCCGGTCCACTTCCAAAACTTAGCTCGATTTTGTCTGGAAAAATAAAATATCAGTGTAGATTATGACAATTTAATGAGGGGTTCAAAGTACAGGAGGACAAGCTACACCTGAATAGGGTGCAACTACTCATCTGCCGGATGTGTAGCATGTATGCATGCGGATTTTCAACCGTCCAAATTATGGGCCCTTTACTTGATGGAACATAACCTGAAAAACCACTTTGATTAGACATCCAAGAGTGTTTGATTTCTCCGGTCGAATTTGGACCCCTACAAATTTCACTTTTATCTTTTGTGTTTGATGGTACAAATTGGACTGCCAGGATCGTCAGATCAGTATGGTTTTTAGTCCAAGCTTGACCCACGGTGGGGCCCACTGCTCGGACAATCCTGATCAGCATGCATATTTGTGAAACGTGTGGTGGATAATTGCTTGGCTGATTTTACCTTTTTCCAATTGAATCAATGCACTTGCAACGACGGCTCCACTCGGCACGTAGTAAGCCTAAGCAAACAACATTCTATAAGGAAAAGTACTGTTACACAGGACTGAGTGGGCCTACCAAAACATTGAGGTGGCCAACCTATGCCGGAGGCCCCAGTCACAAGTGGGCCCACATAATCGACGCAATTGTCCCGATGTGTCCCGCCTTATGCGAGCCATGCCCGAAAAAACACCTGATCTTTAGATTCTAACCACCAGTTTTGGGACATTTTTCTGTTGAACATGAACCGTGGGGCTGTCAATAGGCTGGTCTGGGTTCAGCCCAAGGTCTATTCAATCCTGCCTGCACAGTAAATCCTAGCCCTAAGATGAGCCCGGGCCCATGGTAGGCCAAAACAAACAACCTGAGCCTGCAGTGGATGAGCCTGGGCACCCACATTGGTGCAAGATCCATCTATGATATATGACAAAAATGCCCTTGAACCCCGATCAGTCTGGGCCAAGTTGATGATCCTGGCCCCATCAATCTAGCCCCAGGGATTCTTAGGCCTAGAATCCATCCGAAGCTTGTCTCGGTGTGGGCCGGGCCCCTCATATGATGTATTCCTCTACTTAACCATCCATTCATTGGCCGGAAGCCGGAAATCCAAATCCAACGGTTAGGATGTTTGTCGCACGGTCCATTCACATCTGGACACAAAATATCATTCGTCTACATTCTAAAGCCCGCAGTCTTGATCAGAAGGTTAGGATTATCCTGAATGAGGGACCCACTGACTCAAAATAGATGGTGGGCCCTACAAAGGGACGCGGATTGCGTCCTACCCCCGCCCGGACGGTAATCCGTCCGGGCAGGGCTCTTTGGGACCCACCGTGATGTAATAATTTTATCCACGCCGTTGATATTTTCCCTCAAATCATTTTAAGTTATGGTACAAAAATACAGCCACGCAAAGGTCTTAAATGGACCACAAATTGGGGATTAAACGTTCACCATTAAAAACTTCTCAGGAGCTGAAGAAGTTTCAGATCAAGCTGATATTTATGTTTTCACTTCGTCCACGTTTACGTGAACTTATGAATTGGTTGTATAGTTAAAAAAACATCACGGTCGCCCTTAGAAATGTTTCAATGGTAAGTGGCATATCACTGCAGCTTCCTTTGGTGTGGTCCACCGGAGCTATGAACCTACTTCATTTTTTATCTCGTACCTTAAAATGATCTGAGAGAAAATATCAACGGCGTGGATAAAAAACTTACATCACAGCGGGTCCCAGAGAGCCCTGCCCGGGGTAGGACGCAATCCGCGTCCCCTAGAAAGAGGCATGAAGAAAACGTGCCTTCTCCAAATTCCAACTGCCTCCGTAAAATCTAAAAAGCCGCATTGTCATTTACAAAAGGGGGCTGAGGCAGAGATCGCTATCGCTTTCTCCAGGAAGCAAGAGGAAGCGAAATGGAGAGAGAAGAAGCAGCACCAGCACCAGCCTCACTCTACGGTGACGGAGGACCCGGCGCCGGCGGGAAGTTCCGTAGGCGGCCCTACCGGAGGCCGCCCGCGACTCCCTACGACCGGCCTCCCCTTCCACCTGCCACCGGCGAGAGGCGTGATGGCTGGCTGTCGAAGCTCGCCAACGGCGCCACCCGCTTCCTCCCTTCTCTCTTTACCAAAGCCCTAACTCATACCCCTCCTCAATCCGATCAGAGTACGTCTCTTTCTCTTTCTTGTCTTCTTCATTGCACTGCCTAATTTCGAAACTAGGGTTTCTTTGATTGATTTTGGTTTTTTCCTTTTCTTGATATGGTGGCCCTTGGATGACCTATATATATATATATATATATATATATATATATATATATATATATGAAACTGATTTTCCTTTTAAGTATGTCGCATGTTACGGCTAAAGTGCTTCCCCTAGCATAGACCATTTGGCTCTCATCCCTTTGTGAATGAGTTAGACAACCATCCATGTGTAGCCAAGCTAACTTATTATTGCACTTCAGAATTCAAGAGCTTGCAACCTTATGACGTTTTGTGAGAGCCCTCCTCTGTATATAGGTCTAGGAACCTTCTAGCTACTCTACTAATGAAGCCATGCGGCGACCATCCAACAGCCAAGGATACTCTAGAAACCTTCTAGGTGAGTCTACCAGTGGCCAAGAGTACTCTAGAAGCCTTTTGGATGACTCTACTTACTAAGCTCTCTATACAATACCCCAATAGAGAACTCTGGAAACTTCTAGAGATGTTTATGCTACTCTACATACTTATACTATTCTTTTAAATTCTCTACAATTCTCTACACACTTGTATCCTACTGTGAAAGTCTTTATGCATTATTCATAAGCATCTTAATCTATAAGAAGAGCCAACGTTGGCTAAGTCCATGGACTAGCCTTATGGGATTGTTTGGCTGGTGCAGCGTCCATCCATGTTGACACCTTGTCAACCTCTTGTTGATGATCTTCCGTATCAATTCATTGAACTACCACATTGCATTGTCTTTCCTTCGTGAGCTAATCCATTGAGTCATGGACCAACCTTTCCTTTGTACGGTTGGGCATGCTTCCCTTATCTTCTTTTGCCACATGAGCGGTCTCATTCTCCTTGTCACCCTCGATTGGTTGCAAGGCTGAGATCATCCCAATCTTTTAACTTCCCCTTCCGCGCCACAGGGATCATGCATGGAAGTCTTCCCTATTGATGCTCACCACCCAAAGAAGGGCATTGGAATTGCCTTCACCTCTTTCAAGAAGTCCACACCTAAGGTGACCATGAAGTTGTAATGTACATCAACTCCTGTCCAAGTATTCATAAAAAAATAAAATCTCATCCAAGTGGCTTGGCCTCATTGCCACATGGCATTACATTGAATTTATGAGACTTATTGTTACCATCCTCGGCTCCTTGTGTTCCTCACTGGCTTGAACTGAGTCAATGTCCCTCTTTTGTAGGCAGCCCTTGGCCCAAAGGTTACCATCACAAATAGCAAGTCTAGCTCGGCTCCTAGCTCTTTGGAGGGTGTTCAGGAGATTTGTTGTTCTAAGTTGGGAGGTTGTTTGGGTGGTGTGTGGTTCTAGGTTACTGCTAATGGAGGGAGCAATGGGAGAGTCTGGATTTGGGAGTCTTTAGGTGTGTTCTCAGTGAAATTGTTTTTCTTCCTTCCTTTCTTTCTTTCTTTCTCTCATGCGTTTATTTTAGAGGATAGGAGAGAGTCAAAGAAGTGGTCTTGAGAAGAAAGTTTTATTTTATGGGATTGGAAAGGGTCAAAGTGTCAACAAATGTTTATATCCACAATGGGAAAAAAGGGCTCCAAACTGTTGTGTTATGCTATGTGTAAGAGATAATGGTGTTAGTCAATGTTTTATATGGCGAATAGTGTGTAATGTTGCATTAACCCTTCGAAGTGTGAGGCATAAGCTACGGTAGTATGTTTCCTACGCTACACACTACTTCTTGATTTTTAATTAAGGTTGCACATGGTTGCATCAAAGATCATGAAACATGATATTTAGTGCAACCAACCGCATCCTAAAATAATTGAAAAATAGGGCAAAGATTAAGTATAAAGATAAAGAAATAGCAATAAAACTGATTGAATACTGTTTTTTTACTAAAGTCATTGAAAGCGTTTACTAGTGTTTATTAAAAATAGTTAAATGTAACAAATCATTAAAACATTGATGAATTTTAATGTTTAGTGAAAATTAACATGTATTGTAAGCTACATGTAATGTAGGCTATGTAGCATGTAGGTGTGCAAATCAGCGTGTAGTAGATGTTACAAGTGGCTTAAGCTATTTTCATGAGCTATGTAGCATGAAGCCTCTAGCTACGTATTGTAAGCTACACATTATGTGATGTAAGCTATTTAAAAAATTGGCATCAGTGGACCATTGTGGTGTAAGCAATTAAAAAAAAAAAAAAACTAGCGTTTATCAGTTCCCAGGCAGTTAGGAATGTGGATTAGTTTCTTTGGTTTGTTTTGTTTTGTGTTGCTTGGTATATGCCAAAGTCACTGGGAGACTCTTGTGGGCTCGGGCGGTTGGTCTTTATTTCCCTAGGTGTTGGATTCTTTGGAATCTTGAGTTCAATTGGCTGTCCTTTTGTTTATTTGAAGGAGCGGATTAATAGGGTTTTCAGAGATAGAAGCTTGAAAGTAGCGGTGGAGAGAATAAGAGGTAGGCTTATCTCTTGGGCACTGATTTTGAAATGAATTTGCAAAGGCCAATACTGATGAACTTAAGAGGGTGGGCTGAACTTATAAAAGGAAGAAGGAAAGGGACAAGGGTTTTTAGAGATAGAAGCTTGAAAGTAGCGGTGGAGAGCTCACCTTTAAAAAATAAATAAAATTAAAATGATGAGAGCTTCTTTGACAATCTAGGCCCAACAGGGGTGGTTCGCATTTTATGGAGTCATTCAGCAATGCTCTCAATCATTTGGAGGGTACTTTTTTATTTGGAAATAGTTTTATTAACTTTGTACAATGCGAAGCTTAGGGAAGAGGAAATCAAATGAAAGCAACGATTGAGGCAAACCTGGCTCAAAGAAGGGGGCAAATATATAAATATTTTCACGCAATGGCAAGTGCCTGAACTAGAACTAACAAGATCTCAAGTGTGGCAATAGTTGGCGAGGATAAGTCAAATGTGTGTGTGCTGCAATTGTTAACTTTTATAAGAATCATCTTTCTAAAGAAGGTTGGGAAAGGCTGAGACTTGACAATTTACTTTTTTAACCTGATCTCAAGAGGAGGCTGAATTTTTGGAAAAACCATCTCCGAAGAAGAAATTAAGGTAGTGGTGGAAGATTTAGGAAGTGACAAGTCACTTGGAGTGGATGGATTTTCTATCAGTTTTATTTAGAAATTTTGGGAGATGGTAAAAAATTATTTCATAGGCTTCACTGACAAAAATTTCAAATGTGGGCACATTGTAATAGAACTCGATGCTGCTTTCATTGCTCTAATCCTGAAAAGGAAGAAGTTGAGTAATTGGCAGACTTCAAGCTGATTAGTTCACGAAGGTGCTCTTATAAAATTCTAGCAAATATATTGGTTTTTAGATTTCTAAAGGTTATGGTAGGTGTGATTCTAAAATTCTAGGGGCATTTATAGTGGGAAGGTAAGATTATGGACAATGCCTTGATTGCTCATGAATGCATCAATGCACCTTATAGGGAAGGGAAGAATGGAAGTAGTTTGCAAGCTTGATATAGAAAAGGCATATGATCATATGGAGTATGATTTTCTAGATTACATGCTTGATTGAATGGGATGTAGACAATTATGAAGGAATTAGGTGTAGACGTGTGTGAAATCGGCAAAATTTTTAGTTCTGGTAAATGGATCTTAAAAGGGCAATTTTGGAGGAACTAGAGGCTTGCAGCAAGGGGATCCTTTGTCTCCACATTTGTTTGTGGCGGCAACAGAGGCTTTGAGTAAGATGCAAGATTGAGTTTGTGGAAGTATGTCTTATCGATGTTGTAGGGTGGATAAGTTGGATTTTCAAGTTTCTCATATTCAGTATGTGGATGACACTATCCTTTTTTGTGAGGCATATAAAAGTAATGTGGATAATTTAAGGAAAATCATTATGTGTTGCGAGGCAGTTGCAGGATTGAAGTAGGTAATTAAGCATTTGGTTGTTGTGCAAGTGCATTTCCATTTAACTACCTTGGGCTTCCACTCTGCATGGGAAAAGTAATTGAAAGATTTGAAGGTAAGCTTTCGAGATGGAAAGGTAAATATCTTTCCATGGGTGGAAGGTTGACGCTTATAAAATTGACTATGTCCAATCTTTTGATTTATTTCATGTCCCTCTTTAGATATCTGAAATTAGTATTGGATAGGTTGGACAAATTGGGGTGTGATTTTTTGTGGCAAGAGAGAAGAAAAACTTTAGTATCATCTAATAGAATTGGAAGAGGTATGTTAGCCATTTGAGGAAGGAGGAGCGGGGCTTCAGAAGCTAGAACAAATGAACCAAGCTCTTTTAAGGAAATAGATCTGGAGGTTTGGAGCGGAAAAAGGAAATCTATGGAGAGGTGATAGAAAGGAAGTATGGGTTCAAGAAGGGTGGTGGTGGACAAGGGATGCATTTTTCGATAGGGTTTTAATGGTATGGAAATCAATAGCAATGTTGAGGTGGGAAGTTTATGGGGTATTCATGGCTCGTCGTTTCTCTGTTTCAAGAAAAGATGTGAGTTAGGTACCCCCTATATCATAGGAATTTGTTCGATGAAGAGATGGAAGATTTGGTTAGGCTTTTGGAGTTATTGTGCAGTGTAAAACTCTCTCCGGGAGCAAAGGATGAGTTGGTGTGGACCAAAGGGAAAATCGAGTGTTTCTCAGTGACGGCATGGTGTAGTACTAAGTTGGTCTTCAAGAGGAGGTCACTATAGCCCTATAACTTTGGTTTGGTGCTATGGCGTTTCACCCAAGGTTGCGGCTTTGTTGTGGCTTGTGGGAAGAAATAAGGTGCTTTCAGTTGACAATCTTCACAAAAGAGGGATGGTGCTCTCAAATGTTTGTGTAATGTGCCTTCAAAATGAAGAGACAATAGATCATCTTTTTATCCATTGCCCATTTGTGTAAGGAATTTGGGATAGCTTCTTGCATTTGTTTGTGGTGTCATGGGTAATGTTGGATGTAACAAGGAATTTTTTTTTTTGGTTAGCATTGCATGGAGGTGGTGTGGGTAAGGTTGTCAAGGTAATTTATAGGATGACGATGTTGGCCTGTTTGTGGTTTATATGGGAGGAAAAGGTATAGTTGCTGTTTTATGAATCAGGGTGGGAGGGTCTCGGTGGTGTTCAATAGGGTAAAATTAAATCTAAAATGGAGTGGGCAGTAACGTCAAATGTATTAGATGAAAGTTTTTTGTTTCCTCTTTCTTTGTCTGATTTGTAATTCTTTTGGCTTCGGCCGTTTCTTAGTAAAATTATGCCTTCAAAAACAAAAAAACTCTGTGCATGTGTTTACCCAATTGGAAAAGAAAAGCACACAAGTACAATTTGTTGCATTTACATTTGCGCGATTAAATCTTAAATATTAGAGTTCTGCGGAAGCAATATGAAACACATTTATATTTATGTTGTGGTAGCATTAGCAAATAACATAGTCAATGCATGCAATTGCGGGTACCAAGGAAAAATAGTCACATAAATAGATACCAAATTTGACACTTGAGTTCATCAAGAAAGCCATAGGACTTATGATGCAGGACAATTAACCACTTGATCTAAAAGTTCGAACTGTTAGAGCATGACAAATTAATCCCTTTATCTCATAGCCCAGGCCCCACATCTCATGGGTTAAGATCTCGGCTGAACTCCTCTCGTGGGCCCCAAATCACATGGGTACCGCCTCACACGAGCCACCTGCCTCACACGGGTGGGGCCTGCCTCGCATAAGCCACCTGCCTCGCACGGGCCGCCTACCTCGAGTGTGCCCCTGCATCCCATAGGCAACCCCACTCGAGCCCGGTGTGAAAATGCCCCTGCATTAATTTATGCGCCATTTGGTAAACTGAAAAAATAAGGTCTGGAAATTAAATTAAGTGCTGAAATCTTAAAGTGTTGAATTTTAGTACTTACAAGTACTAAAAAATTTGTTTGGTAATTTGTTTGGAAAAAGTCCTGACATGTGAAAATAAGCACTTTTTACACAAAATTGTTTGTTAAACACAAACCACAAAAGTCTAAAAATTAGCAAATTGTCATATTTGCTGCTATTGTTTCATAATACATGGTTTGCTAGAGAGAAAAACAGGTTGATCAAATGACTACATCACGCAATGTCCATGGCCAGACCATCAATCCATTGATTTGCCCAACGTGGCCAAGCTTGTAAATGGGTGATTGGATTGAAATCTGACAGTACAAGTTGCTTACATTTTTTATATTTTTTAATTAATTAATTAATTAATTTTTTTTTAACACATGCACACACACCCCACACACTCACGCTAGTGGAATTTCACCACCTATGGATACTCGAACCTTGACTGGGTGTTGAAACTCTTGAGAGTGTACCACCCGAGCAAAGAGTAGGCTCATCAAAATGAAGGCTCCATACGACTATCATGGACCCAAGGGTGGGTGAGCACTGAGCCCTACATATGCCACACGTGTGGTCACCAATCGCAGATCAATCAGGGATCAAAACACATATGCACATGATCATCAAAGCAACGTGAATCAATTGGCCAAAGATAATCAATCAAGGTCCATGGATTGATCTGGTTGAATCTCCATGATCGAGTGCTCCATAGACTAATATGAGTTGACGGATGATTCTAGGATGTGCACATTGGGCCATGGATCAAGTTTGGGCCCAATCTGAATTTAGATATGATAAAAAAGTCAGTTTCTAGGCAACTTTTAACAATGGACGGTCCTGGATTTCTATGGACAGATCCATACGTTGACTTGACTTGTCCAATTCCATGTGCACGTCCTAAAGAACACTCAGATAACATTTCATCACAAATAAATCATTAGATCATAAGATATGGCCCACCCAATGTAGCCATTGCTTGCTCAACGGAGAGTCAATCTTATCCATCCAATAACTTTGCAGTCCGAACTCCGATCAAGCAAAACGACCCCACGTTTCGAAGGTGATGTCGGCAACTACAATCCTATTGGCTTAGATGTCGGACCATTAGATTGCCCAAAAGTGGGTCACAAGTCAGTTGAAGTCACCTAGAATTGTGGGTCGGATGCACCTGGATAACCCAACTTGTTCCAACTAGATCTTACCCATCTGATGTCCGTTTGGGTCGTGTGACTACTCATTACGAAGGTATCGATGAGTACTACAAGATGTAAGGTTAACAATTTAGTTTAGATTGCAATAAGTGGGTCAAAAGTGGGCCACAATCCATTTCTCTAGAAATGTCCAACAAGGGCGTGCGCAAGACATTTGCACGTTCAAAACAAGTGGCCCCACAAAATAGTTTAAGTGGGCCCAAATGACTAGACATGGCCCACATGACTCACATTCAAAAGGGGGCTAGGGGTGTGGGGTCCACCCTCCATCAGATCTAGACATGGTCCACATGTCTCACACATCACGTACCAAGTGGCCCCACAAAATAGTTTAAGTGGGCCCACATGGTGACACTATGACGCATGAGTACACGCATAAGGATGGGTTAGATTTTCATTAACTCAAGTGGGCCCCACATAGATCCTGTATGTTTGGAAAAATCCATGGCAAACATGAATTAAGAAACCATATTATTCGAAGAGAAGTAAGACACCTCTCAATAGGTAAATATCCTAATTGGATGAAGGGAGAGAGAAACAAGGGAAAATAAGTTGGAATAAGAAACTTCCAAAGTGAGCGTGAAAGGGGTGCTATATGGCACCCCTTGCTCAAGCTTGGGTTCGTACATGCCGTACGTATGGGTGGCTCTACTCTAGACCACGTGAGCGTGATCCCATTCGACCATTCTCTTCTTACAAACTCTAAAGTTACACACTCCATCTCTCCATTCGACAACCATGGCACATGGATCCATATGGATGGTATGGAACTCGTGATGTGATATCTTACATAAACACCATAATCTCGGTGAATCTGGGCCCACTATGATGGACCTCAAGGTATTTATAACATTAGTATTTATAACATGTGTAATGATTATTTCATCAAAATTATAAATGTTTATTGCCTATCTCATGTAAACAACGATAATGAATAGAAATATAAAACCTTCCATCATGGCCCATCCACATAATCTAAAACCATCAAATGAAAAGGCAGTATCCATAAGATGGAATGGATGGGAGAATGTTATAGGTTTTGAAAGCCTGAAAGGGCAATGTTGTCATTTTAAATTGTTGGTAGGAATATTTTTTTGTCAACATTCATCTAAAAGTTTAAGGGAAAATCACATACCGCATTTAGCGATAAGCAATGTTGTCGAATCGCATATGCGATCATGTGCGATCAACATAATGTGCGGTAAAAGCCGTTACAGGGTCGTAAAGGCTGTTACGTAAAGGTAACGGTGGCAACCGTTACACGTTACAGGGTCGTAACGACCGTAACAACCATTATGGAAAAAAATGACCCATAATTGCCGTTAACGACATGTTACATCCCCTATAAAGGCCATAATAGCCTCGTAATGGTCTATTACGGGACAAGTTTTTCATACTTTTTAATCAATATTATGGGGTAGATACAGGTTTTTCGGTGGTTTTTTCAATAAATAAAAAATTAAAAAAGAGAGACCGTTTCCGTTACGAGACACCTTGGCGATCGCATATGCTTATGTGCATATGTGACCGCACAATCACATATGCGACCGCATTTTTTTTTTTTTTTTTTTGAAAAATTAAAAAGATAAAAAAATAGGAAAAAATTTAAAAAAATGTAAAAAAAATATATAAGAAATTAAGAAACTAAGGGGAACTTTCCTAAGTTAATAGATAACTAATTTTATATATTTAAAATACATTTGAGAGAAATAAAATTAATTAAACATCAAGTCATCAACATTCAACAATATAGTTAACAAGTACGAAGTAACAACAAAATCAACAAGCTATTTATTTATTATTGTAGAAAATCAACAAGCTATCTTCCTTGAAACTTGAAAGTGCTTGAATCTTGATCTTCCAACTTCCAAGAAAGAGGGAACGGGAGGAGAGAGAGAGAGAGAGAGAGAGAGAGAGAGAGAGAGAGAGAGAGAGACCACTTGGAAGTAGGAAATGTAAGAGAGAGAGATTAAGACCACTTAGAATTAAGAAATGTAAGAGAAGATAGTAAGAGAGTTTTGGGGTGAGAATATTGCAAATGGAAGAGGTTTGGAAGCCTTTTTATAGGCAAAAAGTAGTTTTTTTTTTTTTTCAAAAAATAAAAAAAAAAAAAATTTAATGTGCCATGGCCAATATGCGATCGCATACATCGCATATGTCATCGCATATTTTCGCATATGGCACATGCGATCGCATGTGCCATGATCGCATATGTGATTTGCATATAGTTATGCACATATGCGGTCGCACATGACAACACTGGCGATAAGTGATAAGTTGAGGGCTGGTAGTTGAAAGAAACCCATAGACGTTGAGTGAAAATTAAAATTAAGTGCTTAATTTTTTTGTATATACCAAATAATATGAATTTTAAAAATTGTAAAATAGATGTTACACCATGATTTTGAATAAAAAAAGAGAGTTTAAGAAATGACAGATCTATTCACTCTATCACTAACCATGTTGGATCTGGTGTGTAGGCT
This sequence comes from Magnolia changhungtana, assembly GCA_030180095.1. Lineage (NCBI taxonomy): Eukaryota > Viridiplantae > Streptophyta > Magnoliopsida > Magnoliales > Magnoliaceae > Magnolia > Magnolia changhungtana. Next base: position 7,785,474 of record JASAUF010000639.1, read on the forward strand.
GTAAGAGATGTGAATCTGCTTGTCCAACAGGTTTCTTGAGTGTCCGAGTTTATTTATGGCATGAGTCAACTTGTAAATATGTAATTATATTGAATATATCAACCATTTCTTTATTTTCCGATCGCCTAGAAGGGACAAAAGATGGATTAATGAAAATGTGTAAAAGCTCTACTTGTCTTTGCCATTCTATGAGTCTCATCCTTTTCGCATATGGCATTGTCACTCCCTTTGGCACCATCTTGGATTCGATAGAAAATAGTCTAAGACTAAATCTAGATTATTTTATTGTGTACCAGATCGATGAGAAAATGAGTCTGATTCTACGAGATCAAACCTATGGGACTTAAGGAATGATGGGAGGGAATAAAAAGAAAAAATAGGGAAAGAGTTGGTCAGATCTAGTATGGATGGATTGTACATGGATGATAGTTGGAGTCGTCTCTTCTGAGGTTTGATGTAGGACCAATGCATGAACTCAAATAATGTGAGAGATCAACCAACAAAATTAAATTAATTAATAAAAAACCACAAATCTTGCTAACACCACAAATATCAAGATTCTAAGAGGAAAGCATACATAGTTTAAGCCCGAGTTGCCATGCATCGTACTACAAGACCATTAAACATGAAAAACTGGAATCTAATGGATGTAGAGACACCCAAATGGTATAGGGTTAGGTCTATTGTAAATGGGAATGTCTAATACTACCTAGGGTTTACTAGATTTGGGTGTGGGTGAAGCTAGGGTTAGGGAGGTTTGGGGAAAATGGTGAAATTAGGGTTAAATTGGGAAATCGGATGAAGGGATTAAAGGATTTAGGTATTATGAGATGAGAATTAGGGTTTTGGATGTAGGAGAATTAGGGATTTTAGGTTAATTGAAGGATTTAAAGATCTAGGGTTTGGGAATTTGGGAGATTTGGGATTTTCGGGTTAGGGTTAGGGTTTTGGACAAGTGATGATGGGGGTTTGGAAGGAAGGATCAAAGATGTAAAGGGGGAAGGAAAAAGTGGGCCATACAAACTAGCTGTGGGGCTCGTACGTGTGGCCGTACGGTCACATGTGTGGTGTTTGGTCGGCTTGGGTTTGGTCCAGAATCGTGGGGTTTTGATGGAGAGGCTAATGAAAAAATGAAGAAGGTGTTTGGAAAGGTTTTGGATGGTTTGGGTGAAGAACAAAGAGATTTTAACAAAATACCTCAAACGAAGAAGGGAGATTCAAAAGTGGATAACTGGAACTGGAAGCCTCACACACCTCTGGTTGAAGATGGGCATCGCACTAATCTTCGTTCTAAATTGCATGGAACAAGTCTTCACATCACATGAAGAAAAAGAAACAAAGATTTTTTTTTTGAGAGAAATCCACCATTAGGGAGCTTCAAACACCCCCCCATATAGTCTCAAGAACTTTAAAAAACTACAAAATAGTCCCTGCTTTATGTCTTCGAACCATAATAACTCTAGCCTAAGAAAAAACATATAAAACATATATGTCCTATGATGAAAAAAATGGTCCATGATCTATGGCCCGATCATGTAACCTATGAGATCCCATGGTCCGATCGTCGCATCCCTCAAATCCGACGGTCCAAATCACTCCCTAAAGCAACCCATGTGCATCTTCCCAGTGTGGGGTCTTCCAGATGCTCGTACATGCATTATGGGGTATTCAACATGGATACTCGCCTAGCCATAGAGAGATTGTGGCCTGCCTTCTCCTCTGATAATGCGCTAAGGTGTACGTGATGTGATGTCCTCATCAAGGTTCCCTCATCTATTTGGTAGATACAAAAAAATTAAGTATTTAATTTTAATTTTCATTGAACATTCATGTTTTTTTTTCCCTAGCTACTGCCCTCCACTTATCACTCATCGCTAAATGCGGTAAGTGATTTTCCTTCAAATTTTTGGATGAATGTTGGCGAAAATATTCCCACCAGCAATTTAAAATGACAACATTACCCTTTTAGGCTTTTAAAACCTATTATGTTCTTTCCTTCTCTCTTTCTCTCATTCGTTCTATCTTATGGATATCGCCCTTTCGTTTGATGGTTTTGGATTGTGTAGATGGGTTATGATGGAAGGTTCCGTATTTCGAATGATTATCATTGTTTACATGAGACGACCCATATACACTTATAGTTTTGATGAGAGAATCAATACACATGTTATAAATACCTTGAGGTCCATCATGGTGGGCGTGGATTTATCAAGATGATGGTGTTTATGTGAGAACTTGCATCACGAGTTCCATACCATTATGGATCCATGGGCCATGGTTGTTGGATGAAGAGGCGGAGTGTGTAATCTTGGAGTTTACAAGCATGGATAAGAAAATGTTTGGAGGAGATCATGCCCATGTGGCCTGGACGAGGGGTGCCATATGACACCCATTTTCCCCTCACATAAGTTACTTTGGAAGTTTCCTATTCCAACTTGTTTTCCCTTCATTCTCTCTCTTGATCCGATTAAGATATTGTCCTATTAAGAAGCGTTTTATTTCTATAAGGATATTATTGTTTTCTAATTTATGTTTACCATGGATTTTTTATTTATTTATAAATATGGGTTATGCTGAAGCATTCGAGGAGGAGCCCTCCCGTCCGATACTATTGGGCTTCTGAAATTGTGAGAGGCTTAATAATTTCTTCCTTGGATTATGCTTGACAGAGCATTGTTTTAGCTTCATAAAGTGGGGATCAATACAGCTTGATCTCCAACTTTCTTGTTTTCTCTTGCTTTGTGTTTTCCATTTGGTAGGTATTATATTAGCGGTGAAATTGGCTTTATATTTTGTAATGGAGGACAGTAATAGCATATGACGTCAAAGATTCATCAATTATTAAAACTCACCTTTTCCCATCCCCTTGTATCCTTGAAGTACTTATCTGTAATAGATTCATGTTGAACAGAGGACTTAACAGTTTGCCATGCCTTCTAATTAACATTTTTTTTTTTTTTTGGTGTGGTTTGTGCATGATGAATAGAGACGGTGCGAGAGGCCAGTTATGAGTTACCTAACGGCAGTTCTGATGTAAGTTTTCTGCTGTTTTTTGTTACATATGATCTTTTATGTGATCCTTGTCAAGTAAATGGTGGTAATCTGCAGTGATTGGGACTTGTTATTATTATACCATCCATTTCTTCTTTGAAGATGATTTTGATGGTTTTGTTGCTCAATTTGGTTTTCTACCTATGGACTCATTTAATCAGTTTCTTCCATGTAGATTGAAATGCCAATGCCTTCACAGTTGTTGCATCAATATTCAAAATTCAACATGCCTTCTCTTGCAGTTTTTGGACCAATCCTTATTTGTATATGTATGTTTAGCTATTTTATTTCTTTCTTTCTTTCTTCTTCTTCTTCTTCTTCTTCTTCTTCTTTTTTTCCCCCACTTAGCATATTTCTGAGGTGAATACTTCCCTTCTTCAACTGGTAGTAAACAAATTCCACATGATAAATTGAAGGATAAAATACTCATTGCTCAAGTGCCCAAATGTCCCCTGAAGACTAAGCTGAGCAACAACATGAGCTAACTTTTGGTTACCTGTGTAGGTTGGACATGTATGCATGATATGGACTGGCAGACTGAGCACATGCTTAAATGATAATATGGAATAATTCATTATCTAATATCTGTTCGTGTTTGGTATGAACAAGAATATGGATGTTATATCCAATAAATATATGCATATATATATTTTAAATAAATGGTACAAAGGAGAAGTAAAAGGATCAATTAGTCTGTTTTAAATCATAATCATGAAAGTCTAAACATGATCCATCATGTCCGGCATGGTGTTTCTTGATAACTCTGTTACTTGCACATGGAAATGTGTCGAGCTGGGTATTATGCACTTTGTTAGACATGATAACTATATAAAAGCTGATGCACCAGCAACAGGGTTGTTTTGTTCGGTCAACATGGGTACCACTACAAGTTGTAATTAAATGCGGTGTTACTATACCTCTTGCTTTGGGACTTGTTGTATCAATGGTCCGTTTATAGAAAAATATTTCTTAATTTCTGTTGAAACTTTTAGATTGCATTTTCATCTCAGCTTAACTTGTATGGAAGATAACATCCAAGTCTTCGTGTGGGACTAAACCTCATCAATGCTTGAAATAATGTGAAACTTGCAAGAGATAAACATAAACTAATCATTATCATCATAATTATTATTATAGCCTTGTCCCAGCTCTTTGGATAAGATAATCCTGTTTTTACAAATATTCGGAACATGGAAAACTATTATAAAGGGAGTAATCTAACTGCTGTGTGCAGCTTACCAAGTTAAACATCTTTTGCACTTGATTCAAATTGCACACATGGCACAGTCCGTGGGTGGGTTCCAATGTGGTTGAATTGTCTTAATGGAACATGCACTTTCAATTGGAGGTAGAAGAGAATATCACAACAGTCTGCCTTGAATGGAGAAACAGTTCAATTGAATCTTTTATTCACGGTGACCTTTTCTTAGATTTTGAGGTTGGTTTACATTGTTTTGTTTGCCGTTATTTTCTCCTCCATATCTTCATTAAATTCCTATGATAAGCATGTAGTGCCAGTTTTAATTGTTATTTCTCTGTTGCTTATGTCTACTCTTCCCATGTTCATGTAAAACCTACCGTTAGTTGGTTATTTGGCTTTTCTTTCAACTAATGTCTCAGGCACTGAAGCCAGTCCAAAAAAAAAAAAAAAAAACCAAAACAAAGAAAAAAGAAAGAAAAAAAGAAAAAGAAAACCATCTAATTTTTGTTTTGAGATGATACCATTGTGAATGAATTGATGCTTGTTCTGCTTTGTGACTTCTAATTTTTAACTGTCATATACTGCCACGAAAGAACTGTTTAGCTATTATATCTTATGTGTTTGGCATGTGGTATGAAAAACTTACTTTCTTGATAGCTTTCAATGTCTTGCTCTTGGTATATTTGAAGAAAAATGAGATTTGGAACTTGAGAAGTTTCATGCTCATAGATCAAATTTTGCTTCAAACTATTTGACTTCTGGAATGCTTCCCTTTTTATGAAACATTCTTTTGTTGCATATCTTAGCTTTTTAATCTTTGCCTATCATGATCGTCATTTCACAGAATCAAATATCTGAATCAAGGGAACTAGGAGGTTCCAGCAACACAGAAAAGGAACTAGGAGGTTCCAGCGACACTGAAAGGGAACTAGGAGGTTCCAGCGATGCAGAAAAGGAACTAGGAGGTTCCAGCGATGAAGACAGATCAAAAAGTGGCCGTGACAATGATGAACCTGCAGGAGACAAATCAGTTGATGATAGTGGGCTTGCTCCAATTGAACAGCTGCTGAAACAAAAGACGTTTTCTAGGCAAGTTAGGGCTGTAAATTTTTTCTTAGCATTTTTTCATCTGATTATGCAGGTTTTGTTTCATGAAATTCTTCCATTTGTAATTTTCTGTCAGTACTTGTGGGTTGATAGTTATTTCCATATAGGCATGGATATTGTGTGTTCTTGCGTGTGGGTCAATGTTTTAAATAGCGTCGCCATGTAGTGTGTAGGGTACACAACATAGTTTAGCATAGCCTACGTGCTATGAAGCATGTGAAAACAATGCCTTTCCCTTGTAGCATACATTATAGGGGCTTTGCATACGCTATGAGCTATGTGGCATCCGCCACACCATACTCAGGCTTCTAATTATAACAGAAAAGGAAATTGTTATCTTGTTATTTCATTTGTTGATGGAAAAAGGTGGTGGGGCCCATCCTTCTCACACATGGCAATCATGTTGAGCTATCTAGACCATCCAAATAGTGGGTCTTGTTGTGGATGGAGAATAGCCGTACATGTACCCATGTCAGTCGATCTTAACCATCAATAAAAGTGCCTCCACGTGTATGGTTGAGGGCTTATGACTATTGTAAATGGTGCAAAACTCACATTCTAAATAATATCTTAAAAGTTAAAACATATGGGTTTCGAAAGAGGGCCCTAATACTTGACGGCAAGCAACCTTACGGTCCCCAAATTTGAATTTTCAATTCCCTCGATCCACAAAGCCGTTGAAGAGGAGATTTTGGTTGATCAGTCGGCCTTACAAAAAGGTTTATTTGCTGTATTTTCAAGAGAGTTGGAGCCTAAGTGAAGTTAAAAAAAATCCCCCTTTTTACATCAGTACGACTGTGGAGCTAAAAAATTCAGTTTTTTCTAATTGATTGGGTCTCTTTTCGAGTTGATAGAGGTATGTTCTTGCCCCTTAATATCTCTTAGTGATTTCTTCTTCATTTCGGATAAAAATTCAAGGTTTCTTTTAGGATTTTTTTCAAATTTTTTCTTTCTTTTTAGGAGGTCGGTTCCTATGGAATATTGTAGGGTAGGATTTTTTTTGAGAGATAACAACATATTATTGAAAAACCCGTAGAAAGCGAGAAAAGAATACAAAAGAAACAACAAAATCATAAGAGAGCAGAAAAACTAGAAGCCAAATTTGCATTTACAGATCCAGCCCAACCCATAACAAGAAACTTGATTTTGCTGATACCAACATCTACATCAATGCTCTCATTCGAAAAACACTGCCTATTTCGACCTCCCAAAATAACCCAAAACACGACCATTAGAATCAGCTTCCACTTAGCCTTTTCAACTTTTCCAACTCCCCCCCCAGGCCAAGCCCAAAACCTCTTCCACTGATTTCGGCATTATCCAATCAGTCTTAACCAAACCAAAGAAATGCTCCGACACTTTGTGCAAAGGATCAATGGATGAACAAGTGATCTATTGATTCTGCATCTTCCATACGCATGGTGCAAATTAGCGCTCTTCTCTGAAAATTATCAATGGTGAGAACTGTCTTTTGACCAACCAAACGAAGGCTGCCACTCTAGTAGGGGCTTCGTAAACCAATGATGGCAAGGATATGGCACAAAATTGCTGCCATTTGACTCACTTATCAATCTAAAAAACGACTGAATAGAGAACCTCCCCAATGTATGCGCCGACCAAACCATCAAATCCCCTAGAAGAGAAGACTGACACGACTTTTCCAAAAGCGCAAGAAAATTGGAGAACTCAACAATTTCTTCATCCGTCTTATTTATTTGGCAAAGATTCCAAACAACAACACCTCTATACCAATTAAAACAATCTGCCACATAAATGGATCAGTTAGGAGCGAGGGAAGCTACTCTCGGGAAAAGATCTTGAAGCGCCCTGTCACCACACCATATATCCACCTGAAATTGAGTATGGAGACCATTCCCAAGCACGAAAGGAATTCCTCTATGAACGAAATATTCCGTCGAAGCAATTGCCTTCCACATACTAGAAGCTCTATATAAAGATGATCTCTTCACAAATCACTCACCTACTTGCATACCATACTTGCAAGCTATGATCTCTCTCCATAGTCTATCCACTTTCGTATCGAACCTTCAAACCCATTTTCCAATGAGAGCTATGTTCATATCCTTTAAAAAAAAAAAGAAAAAAAAAAGAGAAGAAAAGAATAAAAGGAGAGCTATGTTCATATCACCCAAATCACGAAGTCTGGCCCCATTTTTTATAATAGGCTTGCAAACCTCCTCCCGTTTGAGGAGAAGAAATTTTCTAGCATCCGAATCTCCTTTCCGAACGAAATCTCTTCTCAATCTTTCAAGCTACCTTAAGACTAATTTGGGGCATTTGAAGAGAGACATAAAATAGATTGGCATAATAGATTGGCATATTAGAAAGAGAGTCGCCTTGAGAAGGGTTAATTTGCTACCCAGAGATGAGTAACTACATTTCCAACTTGCCAACTTTCTCTTAATTTTTTCGATCTTCACTTGAAAACTTATTAGAACAATAAGTTTTCAAGTAAAGATTCTTCGTTTCTTGAAAATCCAATTTCAAAAGATGAGGTAAAAGAAGTTTTATTTTCTTTGTGCGGGGAGAAGGCCTCGGGTTCAGATTGCTTCCTGTTATTATTCTTTCAGAAATTCTGACATGTGGTTAAGATGGGTGTTTTGGACTACATCGTCGAATGCTCTTGGCAGAGCTGCCTATCTAGAGAGCTCGAGGCTATTTTCATTGCTTTCATTCGTAAGGTGGAGGGAGCGGATCATCTTAAGGATTTTTGATTGATCAACCTTTTAGGAGGTCTTTATAAAATTCTAGCCAATAACATTGTTACCAGGTTCAAAAGTTTTATCGAATGTTATTTATGATAATCAGGGTAATGCGGGGGCATTTTCACACTGGGCTCGAGTGGGCTGGGCTGTGGGATGCAGGGGCACACTTGTGGTGGGTGGCCCACATAACCCATGAATTTGGGGCCCGTGTGAAGCGGAGCCCATGGATTTGGGGCCTATGAGGAGGGTTCGGCTAAGGACCTATCCCATGGATTTGGGGCTTGGGCTATGAGATAAAAGGGATTAATTCGCCATGCTCTAACAGTTCGAGCTTTTAGAGCAAGTGGTTAATTGTCCTGTATCAAAGGGTGTGTTTATTGTGGGGTGAGATTTTGGACAGTGTGCTTATTGAACATGAATGCATTGATTTGAGACATAAGGAGGGGAAGAGGGGGTTAGCGTCTAAGCTAGATATTGAGAGGGCTTATGACCATGTGGATTGGGATTTTCTAGACTACATGCCGCTTAGATTGGGATGTGGAGAGAAGTGGAGAGGATGGATCAAGGAATGCTTGCAATTGGCTCATTTCTCTATTTCGATAAATGGATCGACGGAAGTGTTCTTCAGGGTGTTAAGAGGTCTTTGGCAAGGGGATCCATTGTCCCCTCGTTTGTTGTGATAGGAGAAGCTCTTAGTTTGATGCTTCATAAAGGAGAGGAAAATGGATTATTAAGTGGGTTTAAAGCGTTTGCCGATGGGCCTCAAATAAGCCACATTCAATATGTAGGTGACACTCTCTTGTTTTGTGAGGCAGATGTGGTTTCAGTTGACATTTTGTGCAAAGTCCTAGTCTGTTTCGAATCTGTGTCGAGTTCGAAAATTAACGTCTCCAAATCAGATATGTTGGGTATTCATATCAGCATTGAAGAGTTGAATAGGTTTGATGCCATCTTTGGTTGTAAGCCGGGGTCCGCTCCTTCAACATACTTAGCATAGGATTGTTCTACAACAATTTTCTTGTGTGGGGCTTGCTGTGGCATGTGTATGGCATGGCATGCAACCATCTAATCATCACATGGGCCACCGTGCTTTAGTGGAGGTGTTTGGGTGCTCGTGCATTTTTTCTATAGCGTGGCCCACATGATGGTTGAGTATGCTTGATTTTAAAAGGTGGCTCACAATTGGCAATTGTTTTCTATAGTGTTTCCTACAGCCCAGTCTAGCAAGGTGGATGATCCACTTCTTCTCTTATCATTTTTGGGGAGCTGGCACTGTGCAATATTGTAGAATAAGCTTGTTCTACAATCATTTGTTGTGTGGGGCCCATTGTGGTGAGTGTATGGCATGGAATCAACTTGTCCATTTGAACATGCTTTTTGTAAACCTCCCCAACTATGGATGATCAACAATGACATTGATGGATAGTCTGTGTTAATAGTTGTAGTGAAGAGAAGTGGAAAGGGGGGGGGGGGGTGGGGTGTCATGGCCTAACTAGAGTTTATTATATTAAATGTGCTAAAAAAATTTGGGTCTATGGCTCAAGACCAGAAACACACTATAATAAGTCCAAAACTACATTTACTACTCCCCCTCAAGCTGGAGCATGTGTTTTGTATGCCTAGCTTGTTACAAATATGTATGCCCATAGCCCTAGGTGTTCTTGAGTGAAGATGTCTGCCAATTTAGATTTTGACTGGACGCGTCTCATAACAATTTCTTTGGCCACGATCTTCTCTCAAATAAGGTGACAATCCACTTCTATATGTTTGGTTCTTTCATGGAAAACTGGGTTGTTGGTGATGTGAGTCGCTATTGTCACAGTGAAGGACCGTGAGCGGCTCATTAAAGAGACCAAATTCCTGGAGAAGTGATCTCACCCAAATCATCTTGTAAATTGTGTTGCCCATGGCCTTGTATTATGCTTTAACACTAGATCTACCTACCATATTATGCTTCTTGCTCCTCAATGTAACTAGATTTCCTCTAATGAACGTGCAATACCCAGAGGTAGATCGTCTATCTGTCACAGATGCAGCCCAATCAGCATCGGCGTATCCTTCTACCCAAAGATGACCATTGGACCTGTACATCAACCCTTGTGTAGGTGAGCCCTTCAAGTATCGTAAGATATGAACCACGACTTACCAGTGCCGAGTCGAGGGTTGATGCATAAATAGGTTAACGACTCTTACTACAAAGGATATGTTTGACGCTTTGATCGTGGGATAGATGAGTTTCTCGACTAGCCGATGATACCTTTTAGGATCTTCATACAACTCCCCCTAATCATCTATCAATTTTACAATTCGGCCCCATTGGAGTATTGCAAGGTTTGCATCCCATCATACTGGTCTTTTCTAGGAGGACGAGAACATACTTCCTTTGGTTGAGAGTAATTCTAGATGCAGAGTGCACCACCTCAATCCCAAGAAAGTATCTCAAGTAGTTGGGATGAATGTGACGTTTAACTTCAATAATTTCCATTGCATTGCTGCCTGTGAGTATTATGTCATCAATGTACACGATTAGGATCACAATTCTTTTGACTTCAATTAACACAAAATGAGTGGCTCACTTGGCACCGACGAAAGTTGACGAGGAGAAGCACGCTGCTTAATTTTTTGAACCATGCGCAGGGTGATTGCTTGAGCCCATATATTGCTTTCGGAAGTTTATAGACGCTCCCCTTCTCCCCCTGAGCAACAAACCCAAGAGGTTGCTCCATGTAAACTTCTTTAGATAATTTTCATGTAAGATCGCATTCTAAACGTCAAACTGATATAGGGACTTGCAATAGAGAGCAACACTCAAACAATATTTAGTTTGGCTACAAGTGAGAATGTCTCTTCATAGTTGAGTCCAGTAGTTTGTGTATAGCCCTTAGCCACAAGGCATGCTTTCTCTCTTTCAATGGAGCCATTTGGTTTGTATTTAATTGTAAATACCCACTGGCATCTGACTATGTGTTTGCCAGGAATACCCACTAACATCTGACTGTGTTTGCCAGGAGGCAATAGGATTGACGTCTAGGTAATAGTATGATGCATTGCTTCAATTTTGTCTTCCATGGCTTTTCGTCAACCAGGGTAAAGCCAAGGCATCTTGGTACGAAGTTAGGACCACATGACTAGAGAGGGCTACAGCAAAGGATTTAAAGGATGGGGATAAGCGATGATACGAAACAAAATGAGAGTAGATGTTGGGTGCAATGGGCACATGATCTTGTACCTTTTCGAAGTAGAGCGGGTAAGTCAAGATTAAGAATGACCGATGATGTTCCAAGGACCTTCGTAGGCGTTGATTGACGTTTGCTTGAATTTCTAGTTCCATTATCCGCGCCAAGAGTAGGATGGGGCATCATCTCATTTGGCAAGACCTCATCTTGAGGGTCAAAATGTGGGTGAGGTTGGGTTGTAAGAGGTTGATTAGTCAAGTCCATGGCATCCCTTTTTGTCGAATAAAAATGCACTTGTTCAAAGAAGCTCACACGACACTTACATAGACTCAACTTGTAAGAGGATCAAGACAAAGATAACCCTTTTGAGCTCTAGAATATCCAAGAAAAATGCATTTAAGAGCTCGAGGGATCATTTTATCTAATTGGTTGCCTAACCTATGAACGAAAGCAATACACCCAAACACTTGAAGAGGTAGGGAAAATGGTTGTTTGTTGGGAAAAGAATGGAAAATGGCATATGGCCATGAAGAATAGATGAGGGTTGACGGTTGATAAGATAATAGGCCATCAAAATTGCATAGCTCTAAAGATATTTAGGAACATTCGTATGTAGAATGAGAGATCTAGCCATTTCTAGCAAATGCTTATTTTTCTATTTTATTACACCATTTGTTGTAGTGTATATGGGCATGAAGTTTGATGTAAGATACCAATAAAAGATAGGTAAGTTTGGAAATGGTTAGTTAAATATTCAAGTGCATTATCTGAATGAAGACATAGAATTTCTCTTTGAGACTATGTTCGAACTTCAACATGAAATAATTTAAAACAGTCTAACACTTCGAATCTATCATGAAGCTTATACACCCAAGTCATACGAGAGCAGTTATCAATAAATGATACAAAATATCTGAATTTGTTTAAACTTGGAATCTGAAAGGGACCCTACACGTTTGAATAAACTCATGCAACTCATGCAAATAACACAGGTTCACAATTATCAATTCTAGGAATGTAGCTAGATATAGTTTGTTTTGCCAACTTGGAAGTTTTTCACAATTTATTTGAGATGTAAAAAGTAACAATGGAACAAGTTTACAGCAAGACTTAGGAGACAGGTGACCAAACTGAGCATGCAACTGGAGAACGTTATTTGTGGTACTGGAAAGAGCACCATCGCCTTCACACCGGGGTCTTGAAATACATAGTGAGACGGGAAGAAGGTTATGGAGAAAATCATCTGTTTTGTAATTTGGCTAACTGAAAGAAGACTGAAAGGAAACTTAGGTGCAAACAAGATAGATGGAAGTGTAATGTTTTTACTAAGATGTACTTTTCCTTTTTCTAAAACATCAGATAATGAACTATCAACAAGTGAAATGGGTGAACAAGTAAGTGACTCATCAAGAGAAGAGAAGAGAGGTTGGGTACCTGTCATATGGTCTGTGGCCCCATAGTTAATGACCCTGGGCGATGTATTAGAGGATGTGATCAAGGCATTACCTAAATTGGCGAGGAAAGTAGATGGATTGACGCCTGATTCTGCATCCGTATTTATGCTCTACAACTTTTCTAATTCTACTCGAACCATCAACTGTATAGACTTAGCTGAGAGGGACCATCGACATTGGAAGATCCCTTGTCAGGGTAAGTAGCTGAGTATCCTTGGTGAGGAGAATGCCCCCCATTTTGTTGAATCAGATTGCAGCACTGGTCCACCTTGTGGTTGTTTTTCTTGCAGTAAGTGCAGTAGTGCTGTTGCCTAGAGGGAGACGTAGAATTGTCACTAAAAGAGGATCATCATCGTCTTCTACTGCTAGAATGGCCCCCACGCCATGGTGGTCTGGTTGCCCACCTTTGCTATTGTTGCCCACACCGGAAATTAGTACTTTGTTGTTGCTTGGGTGTTGTGCTATCATTGCAAAATTAGATGGATTTGGCATGCGAATCATGTGTGCAAACGCATTTGATAAAGTGGGAGTCTTCTCACTAGCCAAAAGTGAGCTTTAATCAGTTTTAGCTAGGGCTGAAACATGGCAAGAAAGAGGGCAACACATATTTCCTACCTCTGATAGTGTTGTTGTGTAATATCCCGAGTAAATGGATGGTGGAGTTTCCATTCATCAACTAACCCCTGAAATTTGGCGCAATGATTTTTGAAGCTATCATCTTGTTTTATGTTTTGAAATTCCTTAAAATGGTGTACAAAGGCTGTATGTTATTTTCATTGGAGTAGTGCTCTTAGAGAATTTGCCAAATTTCCTTTGTGCTATCACCTCATGCGGTATGATAGAATTCATCACTCGATGATCATCCTTCTTCCATTTGGACAGAGATTCTGAATCTTCAGATGGTCCTATGTTAGTGAGGTGTGTCAACTTTCTTTTAGAAGCAACGGAGATTTTAATTGAATGGGCTCATGGAAGGAAATTACTCACCCCACGTCATTTCATAGAAGAAATTTGTTGGAGATCCATTTTTGTTTCTGTTGGAGATGTCATATTCAATTAGAGATGAATCACAATGAGCAATAATATATTGGGGAACAATCTCAATAAATCCAAAGATAAACACAAAGTGCGATGGGCTGGAAGAGATATACTACGAATGAAGATTTGATCCAAACTGAAGCAATGAATGATGAGCAACATGATCAGATGCACGATCATCTGGAGAAGATGAAGATAACCCACTAGTGATCAGTGGTCCACAATTAATGGTCCACACTGATAAACAATGATTAGATGTCCACACTCCACACATACTAGTGATCAATGGCCCACACATGGATCAAATGCCCACACGTACTAGCGATCAATGGCCCACACATGTATAGATGATTTCTTTAGATCTGGAACATTTCAGATTGGAACAACAACAAATATGGAGTCCTTAATGGTGTAACAATTAGATCATCAATCAAGTGGCTCGACTGGCCACTAGATCTATCAGATCTATACATAGCACGAGGAAGACGAACAATGTCTTCACACCATCAACGACAACATAGAGCCCAACTGGTTTCTTGAAGATGAGAGCATGAAGATCAAGGTGTTCTGTATCCGTTACGATACGCTTGTAAAGGCCGATACGTATAGGTAACGGCCATGACTGTTACATGATATGGGGGTGAAAAGGGGCAGTTAGTTTTTTGAGACCGTATCAGCCGTTACGGTGGCCGTAAAGGCCGTTACAGGGAAAAATGTTCACTTTTTTTTTTTTTCTATTTAAATTCAATTTTCTCCTCTTTTTCACTTTTCTTATTCCAAAAACTCTCCTATATCATTTTACAACAAATTTCGATCACTCTTACTATAGCTTTTAAGATTAAAATTGTGGATTGAAGTGATTTGATCGAATAGAATCTCCGAGTGCCTTTTTTTTCAAAAAATTGAAAAAACAGTTTTTATGCCGTTTTCTGATTTCTAGTTCTAATATTTGATTGTGATGTGTAAACATTAGAGACATAATCATATTAAACAATTCACTAGATAGCCTGATACAATACTCTCACCAAAGAGTGGACCGTTACACTTCCATAAACATGTTCAAAACAAAAAATGAATACATATTTGAAATATTTACATTATTCTTGATTTTCTAGATATTTTTTTCAGAATTTTTCGGGCAAAAGAAATTTTTCGATACTCGTATCGGTAATGGTGGTGACCATTACAGTCACTGTTACTGATACGGAATACCTTGATGGAGATGGGTTTAGAATCTCAAACTGGTGACTGTAGTAGACTTTTTATTAGACATTCTTCACTACCGATCAAAGCAATAAGATTTAGAAGGATCTCAAGCAAGGTATTCTGTAACAATAATGGTGGCTGTAACGACTACCACCGTTACTTTTACGATATGGATTGTAATGACCATTACAGTTTTTTTATGGAAAAAATCTGAAAAACTTGTATCGGCCCCATAATGGGGACCTTTATGGGGTGTGACAAGTGTTTTTTTCTTCTGTAATTGTTGTTACTACCATTACGACCCCATAATGTGTAACGCAGAGAGAGAGAGAGAGAGAGAGAGAGAGAGAGAGAGAGAGAGAGAGAGAGAGAGAGAGAGAGAGAGAGATTCTCATGGGCAACACAGTAGAATACATATGATGAAGCCCAAAACTACACCTTCTATACTTGAAAAAATGAAGCAGTTTTGTAGGCTTTATTTTTAAATTTTCCTTTTTTAATTTATTCTTACTAAGGTATCACTATCATGTAGCTTACACTACACGCTATAGATGTTCTAACC
Source organism: Magnolia changhungtana (assembly GCA_030180095.1). Classification (NCBI taxonomy): domain Eukaryota; kingdom Viridiplantae; phylum Streptophyta; class Magnoliopsida; order Magnoliales; family Magnoliaceae; genus Magnolia; species Magnolia changhungtana. The sequence goes on from JASAUF010000639.1 coordinate 7,800,995, forward strand.
ATTTCTACCGCCTATAAAATGGAAGTTGAAAGTTAATCCTAGTATTACATCCATGGCTATGAACATAAATGGCTATAGAGGAGGGCAACTTATTGATAGATTCTTCATTTGATTATGTGATTATTTCATGGTAGCCCATGAATTCTATGGTGGAGCTAGTAATGGACAGTCTGGATATAGTTATTGGACTGTCCAAGTCAAGGTGTTCCAAAACGGTAAAGGTGGCCGTAATGGCCACCACCGTTACCATTATGATACGGGCTGTAATGGCCATTATGACCTTTTTTATTTTTATTTTTTGAAAAAACTGTTACGGGGCCGTTACGGTCCATTACAGGGCCGTTATGGGACCGTTATGGACTGTTATGGGACCGTTACAGGACTTTTACAAATAATAATAATAATAATAATAATAATAATATTATTGTTATTATTATTATTATTATTATTATTATTATTATTATTATTTGTAATAGCCGTTCCGGCCGTTTTGACTCCATAACGCATAACAGTAACGACCGTTATCGTTACGTAACAACTGTTACGTAACCGATTTTGAATAACTTGGTCCAAGTGTCATTATCAAACTAGAGCAGTATAACTTGCGATGCTTTAGGAGCCATGGATTATTTCTCATATATGTACACACATAACATAGGAGAAAATTATTTCCTTCAGAAAGCATACTTATTTGATATTGTAAACATCTAGCAGCTTGCAATTATGTAAATCACTTAACCAATGCCTAGACTATGACGTGCTTCTGAAGTCATACTTTCTGCTGCTGTCATCTTAAAGATTTTATTTAATAGCAAGGTGTTCTGTATCCATTACGATACTGATACATATAGGTATTGGCCATGACTGTTACGTGCTACGGGGGTGAAAAGGGGCAGTTGGCTTTTTGGGACTGTATCGGCTGTTATGGGGCATAATGACCGTTACCCCCGTAACGGTCGAAAAACAACCCTTTTTTTCATTTAAATTCATTTTTCTCTTCTTCTTCTTCTTCTTCTTCTTTTTCATTCCAAAAAATTTCCTACATCATTTTACAATAGATTTCGACCACTCTAACTAAAGTTTTAAGATTAAAACCATAGGTTGAAGTGATTTGAGTGAATAAAAGCTCCGAGGGTTATTTTTTTACGAAAAATTGAAAAAGTTGTATTATGCCCTTTTTTTTTTTTTTTGGATTTCTAGTTTTAATGCTTGATTGTGATGTGTAAATATTAGAGACATATAATCATGTTCACAAATTCACCAGACAGCCCAATACAACACTCACCAAAGAGTGGATAGTTATACTACCACAAACATGTTCAAAACAAAAAATGAACACATATTTGGAATATTTACATTATTTTTTATTTTCTAGATTTTTTTTTTCCAGAATTTTTCGGGTAAAAGAAAATTTTCAACTGTTACAGGGTTGTAACGGTCGTTACACCCTTGTATAGGCTGTTACAGCCGAAAACCGTATCAGTAACGGTCGTTACACCCCTGTATAGGCCGTTACGGCCGATAACCGTATCGGTAACGGTCGTCACCACCATTACTGATATTGAATATGTCATTTCTGCTGACATTATGTTCTTTCTTTAATGCAACACCACTGCTTCAATGCAAATATGGAAAGATGACCTTATTTGAAAGCTTGATTCATCTAATGCAGAGATGAATTCAACCGCCTGATGGGGATTTTACGTTCAAGGACTTCTGAAGTTTCTGATGTTGATAGGCCTGGGAACGGAAATCCAAATATGGTTGCAGTAGCTGAAGCTGCAAAGGAAGAATTAAGAAAATCAGTTGAAGTAAGGCAGGCATGCAAACTGGAGAATCAAGTGATTGGGAGGATCCCAAAGCCTCCTGTCCAATCAAATGTAAGCAAACACTAACGCACTGTACAAAAGCATTTTGACTCACCACTCATGCTTATTAAATATTCTTTCTGCAAAATCTTGCACACACTTTTCATTATTCATTGGAATAAACTTGCAAGGAATTATAAGGAACATTGAACTGATGATATGCATAGCCTCCTTGGGTTTCCATTTTATGTAAAGTGGCCCATGATTCATAATCCAAATTATTGATCTGGTGGGACCCTCTGAGGACCATGCCCATAATGTCTAGTCCATGTGGCAACCCTAGCGTTCCAACTGGTTACTTGCAAATAGGCTGTCATGAAGAGAGATGCAATGGTCCACATTCAGCTGAAAAAAGGGGCCAAAGATTCTCGGGTGCACATTCAACAAAGCCATATTTCCACTTCTACAAATTGATAACTTGGGATCTATTTGTACCTGGGTTGTGGGTCATTTAATTTTTGAAACATATGTGGTGGGTCTTTTCTGTTATGAAACTACCGGTTGATGTCATGCATGTTTCTCTAGGCAGAGACATTCTGCTAATTTTTTTCTTTATTTTATAGATGTATGATGAAGTTGGTAGTTCACCAGTAGAAATTGCAAAAGCTTTCATGGGGGCCAGAACATCAGCATTAAGCCTCAACTCTCAGAGTCCAACACTAAAGGACAAAAGATTTCCACCGTGTAGCGATGATTTTGCATCAGCATCCATTCCGTCACCTGTACTGAAGTCGCCCACATGCTGGCCAGGTGCTATGGTACAGGATGCACCTGGCTTTCTTACCCCTCAAACTCAAAGAGGCAGGACTGAGATTCATAACTTTCCTCGAACACCTTATCATGGAGCAGTTCATTCAAGATCCATTTCTAAGGTTTTTGCAAGTATCCTCTTTTTTTTTTTTTTTTTTTTCTTATTATATGTTTTGATTTTAGTCAAATCTTGTAGAATCTCTGTAACTGTGATGATAATCACTTTGAACCTCGTGCTGTCAGTTCCAGAGTGGCGGGGAACGGTCGGTCAACCTATCGTCAATGCGCCGGAGGCAACCATACACTCCTGTTTTTGGCGGTAGCCAGGTACCATTTCATACTTCAGATCCTCGTTGAAATAAAACAAGTAAAAGATTGAGGTTTATTCTTCTTTTTATGACTCCGTGCTGAGCAAGATTCCCTTTATCTTTGGGGCCTGTTTAGATGCAGCAATACTTGTCCCAGATAGGCTATCCTGGACAGTCTGTCCTGGGCATTGTTTGTCAAACACCTAGATCAAGAAAGATAAAATGGATGTTGACACATGTGGCACATCTGGGGAACTTGAAGATGTGTTTTTGCAAGTGTAGCACAAGTGGCATGTGCACATTGGCACATGGGCACATGTGGGGCATTTGAAGATGACTATGGCACATGCAGCACGTGGTGCATGTGCACAGAATCTCTTGTTCCAGCAGACACCGAAACAGGACACAACTTCTATGCCCATTTTGTTGGCACAAGCTATCTGAAGAAAATGTCAACAGTTATCAACAGGTTATCCAACTTTTCCTTTGTTCCTGGGCAAAAACTGGGTTGCCAAACTAGGAAAAACTGGGTCAGCCTGTCTGGACAGAATCTTTGTTTGCAACCAAATGATCCCTTTGAACTTTGGTTCACAAAGGAGGTTATTAGTCCATCAAAGTAGAACATGGGACTATATGTCTTTTCTTTCCTTTTTTCCATTTTCCTTTTTTAGGGTGAAATATTGTCACCTCCCATTTAGAATTGGTACACCCGATAGTTTCTGCTCATTGGTAAACTCTTTTTCAGCTTCAGCAACTGCTTTCCCCCTAAATCATGACCTATACAAGTACAAAATCTATCCCTGTAAATTTAATGTGTCATTCAAAGAACTCAATAAACATATTAGAATTGACTCATAGATAGGGTTGTCAATGGGCTGGGTGCACCCAATGGGCACCTGAGCCCAGCCCAACATAACCTGGGTATGGCTGTAGTTCAACCGGTGTGGGTGTGGGTTTGGTGTTTTTTTTTTTTTTTTTGAAAATTTTATTTTAGCCCAATTAATAAATTGGTTGGGTGTGGATATACCCCAACCCATACCTGAATCCAATGTTTCAGTATCAGTATCAATACATGCATCACACCCTTGGAAATACGGAAACATATCGGGCATCACATGGGAAATATCGCATGTATTGCATAATGTATCTCCATTTTTGAGAAACATTGGTCCAATTTTTCAATGAAACTTGGGGGTTGTTAAAAAAGACATTAATACACACTTAGAACACAAAAGGTCATACAAGATAGGTGCACATGATAAGTTTCCTTTATATAGGGTCCTAAACTATGCATTGTCTAGCAGAAGCGGTGCAACTATATTTAAAATCAGTTCATGTAATTTAAATTATAGAAGACATTTATGAAAACACAGCCAATACATTCGAAAGCCAAATTTGTCCTACAATGTCCAATGCGTTTATTGAAATATATTTAAAGTTATTTTCTTTAAAATTTTAAAATCAAATTTATTAATTAAATTTATTTTTGAAAATAAATGAGTGTGGTTGATGTAAATACAGTCATAAAATCATAAATGTAAGGTATAAATAACATCTGGTCAATGCAAATTTTTTATTTTTATTTATTTATAGATATTTTAATTAACTTTTTTTTTTTCCAGAAATTTCAAGAAGTTTTGTCAATTTGTAGATTAGCCTCCAAGCACTGTCACATGATTTTTCCACACTCGTACAAGTTAAATGGGTGAAATTGGAAAAATTTTGATTTTTTCCCAAATTTGAAAATTGGAGGTCAATATCCACTATTGATTGTATAAAATATGCAAAATCATGGATTACTAACTTCATTATGCAGATTTCAAGTAATTTAAACAAGAGGAAGCAATTTAAGTTAGCTAAAACTCACCGATTGGGTTTTTGGTACCACTCGCTATCTCAATTTCTGCATCCAAATCCCTTTTTCTCTTCAAATAAATGAAAAGGATTGGTTGAAATCCTCTTAACAACGTAATCCCAACAAAAAAAATTCAGAGAACAGCAATTTTTGTGTGTGTGGATATTTGGTGAACTTTACAAATTTTTCGAAGGGGGGCCTACTCAATTGCGATATCATCAATGCGTGCGATATGTATCAACGATATGATATCGAGGAACGTACAACCACGACATTTTCAGAATATTGCATGTATCGATATATCGTCAATATATTGCGATATATCGACCGATATTGGGAGGTTTTCCAATTACAACCCAGTTTCGTATTGGCACTGTCTAATATCGAGTATCGGCTGATACTATTGATACTGCAATCACTGCCCGAATCCCACCCTAACCCGATTATTATGAATAAATAATCTATTTATATTCTATTATAAAAATAGCGAACCTTCTAGATCAATCCTATCAACTATCTATTTTGACATAGATGTGGCCCGTTGGAGGTGTAAAATGGCCTGTGGTATAAGCGTCAGCATCTAGGACCCGTGTAGAATTTATATACCAAATCAATAGTCTCGTTGTAGAATGAGGACCATTAGATCAGAGCATGATTCACGGCTGATATCTCCTGCAGATCAAGGCTGTAGAGGATCGTTCTCAGCCGGTTACAAAAGAAAAGGGTATGTATGACAATTGATATGCAGGCTCTCAGAAATTGTACACGTGGCAAACAATATATCTATTAAACTAACTAAATTATGGAAATAATTGTTGATAAGTTCCCAAAATCACATTTGGTTGAACAATCATAACGTCTAATGTAGACACTTGTTTGTTGAAATCGGACTATATGATATTTTTCACTTTTGACCATCAGAAAATTGTTCAACAATCTGATAGATGGATAATCAAACAAGCTTAATGTTTGGTTCATTATACATCTAATCTGAGGCACACAATTTGGATGGCTTATATTTTAATCACTTTACATCAAGTATGCAATTTAATTGTGATAGTTTTTGGCTTTTAATTATGCGATGGATTAAAAACAACTTGAAGAAGGATTGTTTTTTAGTTTTTCAGTTCAAAGTAGCATGCTATCATGCAATATTTTATGCTTTTTTAAAGACCAATCGTTTTTTTTTTTTTTTTTTGGTAATAAAATTTAATCCTTTTGAGTTAATTGTTTGTATTCTTGTTCCATTTTAAAAGTATCAATTCATAAATGGGCACCCCAACACCCTAAAGGGTACAGGTATGGGTGCCATTTTAGGCTTGACTTGGGTATGGGTACAGGTAGAGGTAGGGGTGCATGATCCATTAGTGGGTGTGGGTACCCTTGTACCCGGCCCGAAACCAGCCCATTGACTCCGCTACTCATAGATACATACAATATGCTTTTCTTCTTTTATATTATTATTATATTTTAATGAAAACATTATGTAAACATTACATGATACATGCATACATATATTGTCTAGGAGAGCTGAAATGTAGGTAAGTCCTCTCAAACACCACTCTGCCTAGTTTGCACGTCTCAGTGGAAACTGTAACCACACCAAACTCCTGCAGCAGGTGAAAATGTCCGCAGAAGAGTGGAAGAGTCTATAGAGGGGGATTTGCTTATGGTCTAAATACCCAGATTTTATTAAATCTTCTCAATATACAGAATAGGGTAGGAGAAATTGCTATCTGCATAACATGAGCACCCTTTCCAAACAGTTACTCTTCCACTTTAACAGCATTCGACGTTCATGACTCTAGAAGGGGCTCAAAAGGCAAGCAATCATGTTTCTGTGTTTGTCATGAGCAAGATTTGCCAAATTATTTCAATAAATACTATTCTTGGGCAAAAAGCAAAGCGAGGCTTACCTAGGTGTCCTCCCAACTAGGTCTCTAGGATGTCGCTCATTCCATTCCATTATAACAATTAATATAGATACTTTGAAGAAACAAGGAAGAAAAACATCTTTTAATTCATCAAATCATGCACTTTTTACAATCATGTGCTTTGTATAATTTATTATGCACAATCCTTGTAATGTAACGATTTTTCTGGAAACGTTCCATTAATGAGAGGTTTTGGAAGAGTCATAGACTATCTTGGCATTATAAAACCTTTCTAAAACTATCTCTAGCCTGTCATCTAGTTGCTGTTCCTTCTAAACCAATATTTTGCTGCCAATGCATTTGAATCCACTGTTTGATGAAAGGCCTGACAAAAGGTGCCGCTCTACAGTCTGCACTGTTGGTCTAGTTATATCTTGATCAAGGTATCGCGTATCGGTATCGGTAGGCATAACGGTGCCCACCGTTACTTATACGGATACGGGGGTGTAATGGCGATACGCGGGCGTGACGGCCCATAACGGTGCAAATTTTTATTTTTATTTTTGCCAAAAAAATATGAAAAAATATGGATTAAATCCGGAATATTCTAAGTATTCCAAATATGCATTCATTTATAAATTGGAACATGTTTATGGTGGTGTAACGGTCCACTCTTTGGTGAGTTGTATCGGACTATCTGATGAATTTATGAACCAGACAACCTAGATTTGATTGCAAAACTCATATATTTAATTTTCTAACTATCTACTATCAATGGTAGATATATTAGAATGAATGTAATATCAAAATATCTTACATGTGTAGGTGTTTGCAATTATTTTTCATAATTTATTCTATATTAAGTTATTAACAATTTAACATACCTGAGGAGGAGTGAGGTTTCTACTTTAGAGTCTATGACTCTATACTAGAGTGAGTCCAGAGACTCCAGACTTGCATAAATTATAATGTTCATTCTATTTTAAAGTCTTCATTCTTCAACATGTCAGAGACTTCTCCTCCTATCCTGTTCCTGTGGCTGTGACTGTGATTCCTGTCTTGTGACCTGTCATCCTCAAGTCAAGAATATTAAAAAAAAATAGTAGTGTCTGATATACTCCCCTGCAACTTGATTAAGGATTACTTGATTGGTTGTCAGGGGAACTATTTTAAATACAAGTTCGGTAGTGTCAAGTGTGTGCTTGCAATGCCAATAATACTGCTGCAAATACTTACCTTAATAAAAATATATATTTACAATTACCGTAATAAAATTCACAAGTCACCACCAAAATGAAATTCTGCTTTTTTTGTGGTTGCTCGACCTCCATATCATCGTCATCGTCAGGCTAAGGCTGTCCAATAGGTGGTGCTGCATATCCATAATATCCAGTGTCAGAAGGAAATACTAGATCAATGAAACCAGAGGATGACTGATCTTGACTAGGCAACGACTCCGACCCCGAGTAAGGATATTCACCAGTGCCCGTTGAATAGTCGTACTGGTGCCCGTACTGAGGCTGTTGAGAATCTTGAGATTGAGAGTGTCTGTGATGAGTAACTTGGATTTGGATCTGGATATCTATGACTATAATCATATGGATATGGATCAGGAGGACTACTCCAATATGAATGTGATGGAATAGGCTCAGTATAACTATAATCATAATCCAATTGGCCATAAGAATATCCATCATAATAACCAGGACCATGAGCCTGCTGATGTTCCGGACCTCTTGGAATCGGTGCACCACTAGACCTACCCTCCTGCTAGCTGTATCCTGACTTAGTACACTTACAAGTCCGATCTCGTGTATTACCTTGTCGATGTTCATCGGCATCGCGATCTGTAGACGACTGTGTAGTGTGCTGAGCAACACCAGAAGTGCTAGCACCTGGGGCAGGAGCATCATCATTACCATCATCCGACACGGTCACGCTACTATTACTCTCTTCTGTTGATCTTGAGCCGTACTTGGCATAAAAGCTGTCCCTCTTTCTGGATCCAACACAGCTGCACGACTCTCTTGTTGCGCTGTGTGTATTAGTCGGTCATCAATTTCCAATTCTTCACTATCCTCTTCAATTTGCTTTTCCCTTGTTTTCAACCAAGGTAAAAGCGGGTCGTCCTCATCATAAATATTGTCCAAGTTTATTAGACAGTAGTCTGTGTCATCGGCGGCTGTAATACTCATATGATGTCGTCGTATTCTTAGCTTTATATTGTAGCGTATGAAGACAAGTCTATCCAATGTCTTAGTTTGCAATCTATTCCTATTCTTTGAATGAATATGTGCAAATCAACTCCACTTCCTTTCGTAGCTAGAAAAAAATGTTGTCTGGCTTAAAACTTTTACTACAATTTTTTGGAGAGCCTATATACTCTCCGAAATTCATCCACCATTCGGCCGGCTGCAACCTAGATATTGCATGCTATGTAAGAGCATCTTCAAAGCTACCCAGGCGATTTTCAAATGTATCTAATTCATTCAATGCCTTTATTTGTAATCTAAGTCAAACTCTAATCTCTTTATGACATTCTTTAGCCCGACACGAATTTCATTATCCACAACAAATGATTGGACATATCTGTACCTAGGATCTAGGTAGTAACCTACTGCATGAAGATCGTGATGGAGTTGTCTTGTCCACATCTTGTTAATCATTATCTAATAAGATTCCCAACTTCTACAATCACGTTGAATTGCTAACTTTGCCTTATCCATGATATCGTATAGGAAGCCCATGGTAGGTTCTTCGTTGGTTTCAACAAGACGGAGTACCCTCATTAATGGCTCCATCACCTTTAGGATCGACTTGACCATCTTCCAATATTTAGTCCTGTATGGTGTTTGCAATTTCAACCGGTGTCCCTAATGTCTTCTGCCCTTGTTTTGTGTTGAGCCAATCTCGGGAAGCGAACATCTCACTCAACTCTCCCCTATGCTGGTATAAACTCTCAAATGCTATAGAATTTGTTGCGAATCTAGTTACTGCAGGCCTCAACAACTCTCGTCCTTTCATGAACTTTCTCATTATTGCAACTACTTGATTATGGTTGTAAATAAACGTCGTCACTTCTCTTGCCCTTTTGACCGTTTCCTTAACATTTTTCTTCTTCCCAATATCTTCCGATATAAGATCAATACAATGGGCAACACTTGGTGACCAAAAAATGTGGTCTCTTTTTCATCAACTTATGTCCTGCAAGCTTATATGGTGCTTCACTATATTCTCCTCTCAAAATCTCATCCAGAACTTTATCCATTGGTCCAGTAATATAATCAGAATTTTTCGTTACGGTTGAGGCATCAATTGACTTGTGGTATATAGTTCCTAGGTGGCAGTACACTATGAAGTTGATCATGCTACGTCTGGTTGGGCCAGTCCAACCATCGCACACGATCGTGCATCCTCTGGCCTGCCATACAGGTTTAAAGGTAGCCACGTATGCTTTCACATCCGCATACTCTGCATCTGTCCATTTTTCCCTAATATCCCTACCCGTGGGAGCTTTAATTCCTTCACCTGCTTTTGCTACTGCATCAATTACCACCTACCAATATGGAGAATTGGCCGCGTTAGGAGGTTTGTTGGCATGTATAAATAACTTTGCTGCTGCCCTACCTAGCTTCTCAACGGAAGTTCTATTCCACATTCGTTTTATCTTATGTTATTTAGTTGATTCTTTCCTAAACAGGATTAGATCAACAGAGGGTTTCCTTGGCTCATTTACTTCTTCATCCTCATGTATAGGGGCATCACGTGAAGATGCCTCTCGTCGGCTCCCAAACATATGTCGTAACCCGCCAAACCTACCCTCCCTCCCCCCCATGTATCACGTATTGATCCACTCGCGTTAAACATGCAGCGACGTTCTTCCTCTTCACGAGCTAGATGCAAGCTCTCTCTCCTAGCTATAGTTAATTCCCAATCTGAATCTTCGTCAGAATCAATAATATCTTCATCACGAACGCTCATATATTCAAGATCAAATACCTCCTGTCGAGCCACATCCAAAATCTCATCTTTTTTCTTTTGTCTAGCAGCACGTTTACCCTTCGACTCATCCAGACCGGCTTGCATTAAAATCATTATCTCTTTAGGTACTCTAGTACATTCCGCAACTTGACCCTTTCGATATGTCAAATGTTGTTTGAGATGCGTAATTCCACCAATTACTAGTCTATCACAATAGTCGCACTTTATTTGGCGCCTAGTACCACCAACCCTATAACAATGTTGCCATCCAATATCCTCACTTGTTGGCCAGACCCAAACATTTCCTTAGGTAGATATATATTAGATAAGACCTATGTCAGTTTATGCAAGATTGTGAGTCTACTCTACTCGCTATTCTAAACTAAACCAATTTTTTATAATCAATATCAGAAAATAAATTCAGAACAATAATTAATATTGAAATATTGATTTAAATTGAGTCATAGGACAACCTTCACATAATATCTTAGGTATGACATTATTTCATGACTTCCTTGATTTTAGTATTTAAAGATAATAAATACAAGGAAAAGATTATCAATACCCACAAGACAAACAGAGTTATGGTGGTTCGGTGTTAACACATACCTACTCCACTCCAAAAATTACTTTTCCATGTAATTTTGGTTTTCCACTATATTTAAGGTTTTCATAGGATAACCTTAACAACCTCTTACAGTTTGTGATTTTCATTGGTTATCACAACTAACCTCAAGTGATTTTAACGGGCTTATCATTCCTCAACCTGATGAGTTTTTCTGGGCAATCTCAATCAACCCAAAGTAAAAGTAATTTACCGGATGAAAACTTATCCTCTTAAAGACATGAGTCGAAGCAAAGATATCGATGAAGCCTTTGAAGATGAAGTTTCAGTAGATGCAGCGATCCTTTCTTTTTCCAGATGAAGATGAACCAATGTATGCACTACCAAGAAGGATCTAGGGATATATGATTTTATAAACAACAAAATCCTAAAAGCTGCAGATTTAATCCTCTATTCTCAAGTTGAGTATAGGCCATTCTCTATTTGAATTTAACAAGGGGATTAAGCGAATCTCAACACAGAGATGAAATCATTCTGTTAGGATCATGCCTCTTAGCATAAAATCACATAAACAGTAAAAAAAGGGAGGACGTAGGGATATGAGGATATCCCAGATCTATTATAAGCTAGTTCACAGTCAAGTTTGGATCCGATTCTCTTGACTAGTTATCCCTCTATTCCATTCAAATCAAAAAGGAATATCCAGAGAGGAATGAAAGAGATTAGGAAGAGATGGGTTCGAGACGAAAGAGAGTACGGATTCTAGGGCATTAAATAAAGAAAGACGACTGATTCTTACTTTTTTATACACCTCAAAGATCTAAAAAGAAGGAAAATATGAAACCGGGGTGGGATTCTCAACACCCAAGGGCCTGAAACTCTAATCTCTTTAGTAAAAGAGGAAGAAATCATACGAATTCTCATTCATTCAATAATAAAATAGGGTTTCTCATAGTGTATATATAAGCCACGGAAAAAATAAAAAGTGCTCTAAAGCCCCTAAAAATAAGGAAAAGAACAAAAGACGCCTAAAACTAAAACACCCGTGCAACAGGGTGTAAAATCCGCCCCATGGGCCTGCGGTCAGGGTGCGGTCATGCCGCTCTTGCAGTCATAGCCATCAGAAAATGGGTCCGATGGACCTGGCGTCCATTCGCATCAACTCCTCGGTTCCGGTACTCTGTCGGCGATGCCTCCTTTGGTACACTTTAAAGGGTGCACCACTGATGTCCGCATCAATAAGTTGATTTCAATCAAGCGTTATCTAATATTTACGCTTCGTTTTTTATGTATGGTTGATAAATCCTATATTGTGAGTGTGCGCATGTACTTGTGCATGCGTGCATGTGTGTTTGTTTGTTTGTTTATTGTAATAACTACCAACAAACCATTGTTCACCCCAATTCGAAATATTCTGAATGCAACTTGAGTTGTGATATGGGTTTATGTATTGTCTTTTGTTGGTTCTTATATGGATTTTTACTTGCAGTGAGTTTGCCAAACAATGCATAGAGTAATTGAAAACTCCGAAAGTGCTTTCTGTGGGGTAATTTCTGAAATGTCCTCAACTATTTTGTTCCTCTAGAAAGTGGTGAAATCAGGTATTTTGCGGGCCACATTGTGTGTACGACATACAACCAAGGAATGCCAAATCGGTTACGTATCGGCCGATACGTAACGGTAACGGTGACGGCCGATACGCGATTCGGGGTCGTATAGGCCGTTACTGTTTTTTGTACCCGTATCGGCCGATACGGACCCGTTACGGGGCGTAACGGCCGTTACGGCCGTTACGGGCCCGTATCGGCCGAATAATGGTAATTTTTTTTTAATTGTTGTTTTGTTGTATTAATCATGCCATATGATGTGTTAATCATAGTAGAACATGTTAATGTGCATTTTACATATTTGGGGTGCCATTTTATATTTTTTTAATATTTTTTTCTATTTACGCATTTATTTTGGCCCTTTTTTTGAAAATTTGAAAAATCAATTTTTAATGATTCTTTCGCTGTTTTAATCATGCCATATGATGTGTTAATCATAGTAGAACATGTTAATGTGCATTTTACAGATTTGGGGTGCCATTTTATATTTTTTTTATATTTTTTTCTATTTACGCATGAATTTTGGCCCCTTTTTTTAAAATTCGAAAAATCAATTTTTAATAGTTGTTTTGCTGTTTTAATCATGCCATATGATGTGTTCATCATAGTAGAACATGTTAATGTGCATTTTACAGATTTGGGGTGCCATTTTATATTTTTTATATATTTTTTTCTATTTACGCATTTATTTTGGCCCTTTTTTTGAAAATTCGAAAAATCATTTTTTAATGATTCTTTTGCTGTTTTAATGATATCATATGATGTGTTAATCATAGTAGAACATGTTAATGTGCATTTTACATATTTGGGGTGCCATTTTATATTTTTTTAATATTTTTTTCTATTTACGCATGAATTTTGGCCTCTTTTTTTAAAATTCAAAAAATCAATTTTTAATAGTTGTTTTGCTGTTTTAATGATGCCATACGATGTGTTAATCATAGTAGAACATGTTAATGTGCATTTTACAGATTTGGGGTGCCATTTTATATTTTTTATATATTTTTTTCTATTTACGCATTTATTTTGGCCCTTTTTTTGAAAATTCGAAAAATCATTTTTTAATGATTCTTTTGCTGTTTTAATGATGTCATATGATGTGTTAATCATAGTAGAACATGTTAATGTGCATTTTACATATTTAGGGTGCCATTTTATATTTTTTTAATATTTTTTTCTATTTACGCATGAATTTTGGCCTCTTTTTTTAAAATTCGAAAAATCAATTTTTAATAGTTGTTTTGCTGTTTTAATGATGCCATACGATGTGTTAATCATAGTAGAACATGTTAATGTGCATTTTACAGATTTGGGGTGCCATTTTATATTTTTATATATTTTTTTCTATTTACGCATTTATTTTGGCCCTTTTTTTGAAAATTCGAAAAATCATTTTTTAATGATTCTTTTGTTGTTTTAATGATGCCATATGATGTGTTAATCATAGTAGAACATGTTAATGTGCATTTTACATATTTGGGTTGCCATTTTATTTATTTTATTTATATTTTTTCTATTTACGCATTTATTTTGACCCCTTTTTTTGAAAATTCGAAAAATCATTTTTTAATGATTTTTTTGCTGTTTTAATGATGCCATATGATGTGTTAATCATAGTAGAACATGTTAATGTGTATTTTACATATTTGGGGTGTCATTTTATATTTTTTTAAATATTTTTTTCTATTTATACATGAATTTTGGCCCTCAAAAATAATTGCAAAGACCTAAATGTAAGGTATTTTCATATTACATTCATTCTAATATATCTATCATTGATAGTAGATATTTAGAAAACAAAATATATGAATTTTGTAGTCAAATTCAGGTTATCTGGTTCATAAATTCATCAGACAGTCCGATACAACTTCTCATCAAAGAGTGGACCGTTACACCACCATAAACATGTTCCAATTTATAAATGAATGCATATTTGGAATGCTTAGAATATTCCGGATTTAATCCATATTTTTTCATATTTTTTTGGCAAAAAATTTTTTTTGCGCCGTTACGGGCCGTTACGCCCCCGTATCGCCGTTACGCCCCCGTATCCGTATCGGTTTTGGAGGGCACCGTTACGCCAACCGATACCGATACGGGACACCTTGCATACAACCCATCCGACAATTGAAACCTGCCATGATGATCATATGGTAAAAATCAGGATAATTGCATTATCAGGTGGGCCACACCATAAAAATCAATGTACACCACTCAAAACCCTTCAAACTTGTGTGTGGCCTTGTGACATGCCTGATGATTGGATCAGCCTGATTTTTGGTTTGTCTAATCATCATGGTGGATTGCAACTATTTGTTCTGGGTGGATGTCATATGCACATGACATGGGTGCCGTAATGGTCAACTTCACTTTCTAGAAGAAAATAAATAAATGAGGGCATTCATAATAATAATAATTAAAAAAGACGGCGTTTTCTTCATTTCACTGCCTCAAAAACATTTAGGGCCTGTTTGGTTACCCCTAAATGGGTAATTACCCCTGTAAATGGGTAATTATTACCATTTCACCCTGTTTGAAAATCAAACGAATTTCTGCCTTGGAAACCGGTTCAAAAGAGTTAGTTTAAATTTGTGGACCCCCATGTGATGTGTATTATATATCCATTCCGTCCATCCGTTTTACCACAATATTTTGAGGCATAATCCGAAAAATAAGGCAGATCCAACACTCAAGTGGCCCAAACCAAAAGAAACAATGGCCCCAAGAGGTTTTTAACGGTAAGTGTTCGATTTCCTTTTTCCCATGGCGTGGTCCACTTGAGCTTTTGGATATGCCTCATTTTTTGGCTCATGCCATAAATTCAGCTGGCATAATGGATGAATGGTGTGGATAAGCAATATGCATCATGGTGAGACCCACAAATATTTTGTGCTCTTCCCAGTTTTTGCGTCTAAAGAGCAGCCGGTCAAATCAAGCACTGGGAATAGTGCTGTAAATACCAGATGAAATAATTATTACCCATTTACAGGGTATTTACCACTGAATTGAAAATTCAAACAAGCCTTTAGATTTGGTGAATGCTGATTTCTTGAGGAGTGCTGCTCTAAAATCCCTTCTCGACTTTCTTGCTTGTACTAATAAATGTTAACACCGATTTTCTCCTAGATGTTTCTTAGAATTTCTAAAATGTTTCTGTGAATATCTGACAAGATCCTTTCTCATTTGCTGAATGTGTACAAGGCAACGAAGAGGAATTCTATTTCGGATGATGGCTTCGGAACAGTTGGGCCAATTCGTAGGCTACGTCAGAAGACTATGGAGAGTACTATTTCTAAAGGAGCTTCTTCATCTCGTCCTGGCAGTTCTAGTCTTTTTCAGCCATCAAGTTCTAATGCTCTTATGGGCTTCTTGTCTTCTGCTCAGGAGATGGAACCTGGAACATCAAAAAGTAGTATGGAAAAGTTCCATCATGCGGATAACAATTCACCCAGATATGTTGTTGGTTCTTCAACCGTTCACCCCCAGTCTAGTGAGATGGCTCGGAGAATATTGGAACACCTTGATAGAACTCTTCCGTCCCCAAAAGAAAAAGCAGCTGAGATAAAGCTGGCTGTTGAAAGGAACAAACCCTCTCCTGAAATTACTGCTGACATGTCAAATGGGCAGCCGGGCCGATTTGATGTTGGTCCTGATTCTCGGAGTAGTAGTTTACTTGTCCGGGACCCGTCTTCTCAAGGAAATGGAGAGAGAGGGAAAGATCTCTTTCATAACCAAGTTGAAAATAAAAAGGCTGATGAAGCTGTGCATTCAACGAACACAAGTGTTTTGGCTTCTAACATGTTTTCCAGGACGCAAGAGGTATGATTCCTTTCCCATATATTGCATGTGTTTTGAATCGTGTTCTGTAATGGTAATGGTGGCCATAATGGCCACCACCGTTACCTTTCTGATATGGGGCATAACGGCTGTTATGGCCCCGTAACGGCCGTTATGGTCTCTCTTTTTTATTTATTGAAAAAACCCCCCAAAAAACCTGTATATGCTCCGTAATGTTGATTAAAAAGTACGAAAAACCTGTATATGTCCTGTAATAGACCATTACGGGGCTATTATGGCCTTTATAGGGGATGTAATGTGCTGTTAATGGTAATTACAGGTCATTTTTTCCATAACGGCTGTTACGGCTGTTACGACCCCGTAACCTGCAACGGTTGCCACCGTTACCTTTACATAATGGCCTTTACGGCACACCATGGTTTTGATGCACCTGCTTATGTATACACTGCTTGTACTTTGTTTGGCCTTGAATGAATGTTGCATGAACATGGATGCAGCATTTGATGCTTTCAATGGAACATGAATTGTTCACCCAGCAGATTTATCTCTGGCATTGCCCATATTTTCTTGATCAAGTATAGGAACTATGTTAATGTTAATAAATACATTGGTACTCATGTTAATGTCATAAATCACTCAACTTCACAAAATATGTTATGGGAACAACCACATTGCACTTCGTTGCCTAAGGCATGTATACTGTTACCCAGACTCAAGTTCACTGGGATATGGGAGGGAGACCTCATGTGTGTGTATATTGGTATGTGTGGGCTTGAGGGTATCATGCATGTCTACATGCATTCATTCTCTTTCCTTGTGTTTGTATTTGATAAATTTGGTTTTACTCCAACCTGATTTTTATCTCATGTTGCCATGAAAGTACAATGCTCTTGCAACACAATCTGCAGTGGCAGTCTTGCTTTGAAATCTTGTCCCAGTTACTCTGACTCAGCTGAGTCTACCTGGTGTTGGTGTTCCCTGGTATGAGTCAGCCTATGCAAGAGGCAGTTCAGGACCCAGCAAGGCGACTGATGTTTGATTGTGCTCAAGTTGTCTGATGCAATTATGTAATAGCTATGCCAAACATGCAATTTTGAAATTAACAGGCAAGGTAGAATAACTGTGGTAGTTTCCCCCCCCCCCCTTTTTTTTTTCTGGTTGTTTCTTGCTATGTCAAGGTTGTTGGGAATTTTGATAGTTCTTTTCAAAGATCTTGCAGTGGAAGCACTGACCAATGGCAAAAATGGATTGGGCACTAGACAAAATCAACTCGTTAAGAGACTCATTGAGATCTAAATCCAGATGAGTACTTGTAAAAATTAGTGTTGTAGCTCAAAAACTCAACTGAGATTTGTATAATCCAACATTTTAAATAAAAGGACTTTATTATTCTCCAACTCAAAAAGTCAAAATGATTGGGTTTCAAGTCAAGTTTCATGTTTTCAACATTGCTCACAATATTGCAAGTTATGGCTGGTAATCTGTTTGATATGTAATTGCATCAATTTGAAACACAAAATAAGTATATTATGTGTTGACCTTTTTTTTTAGATGAAGGTTTGTGCTGAACCACTTCAGAGTAAAAACAGTGGTAAGAACCGGCTGTGGCCTCTTCATAATCAAACTGGCGAGCAGGGCATTTCAGGGTTAGGTGGTGCTGCTGGGCCTGTTGCCCTTCAGATGCGACAGCCTCTTTCTTCTGGGGGCAAACCAGCTTTGACTTCGATCTCTATCACCAAGCCCAATGGAAAACATGCCATTTCAACCGATAATTACTCTGGGTTTACCTTTGCCGTTTCTGGGGCTTTTACAGCACCTACTGAACCACCAACGCCGACCATCGGGCCATTTTTTACTAGCAGAGCGTCACCGCCTGAAGAAGGAACTGCAGTTCCATCATTCGACTTTGGATCCTCGACTGCTGCTGCCCGGGGCCCTGTTTTCTCCTTTGCCCCAACTGCCAGCACCGGCGTCGTTGATGCTTCTTCAATTCCGAAGTTCGACTTTGGATCAGACAAGAAGAGCAGAGTGTCTTTCAGGCCAGTTGGCAAAGATGCCATCTGTTATTAACAGTTTTACAGGCGTTGATCTGTCCGATTCCTTTGTAACCATAAAATCTTTAACATGATAGATCTGATAAGTACAATGTATCAATTAATGTTTATGGCTCTAGCATTTCAGTTGGCATTTCATTTCATAAAGTTGGAGATTTGAGTAGCAGATGTTTTGATAGGAAATTAAAATGTATATACATGCTTACTGTTTTTGTTTTATTCCGAGGATTTTGATTACAAATTTGCCAGTAATTCCCATTCAGATCGAGTAATTCTTTTACCTGCGGCCTCTCTTTAGCTCAACGGCTTGGAGCAATCTCCGTGCTTTTATGAAAATTATTGGTCGCTGCGATTCTGTTTGAAGATTCTCCTCCACGCAGTAACTGGGAGGATGCTAGCCTTATTGTGTTCTCACACCTTGCTTTGTGCAATGGCTAGTGGGGCCCATACTAAAATTTCAGAGCTTTTTGGTATACAGCACCCCTGCCTTTTGGCCCAAAGATGAATAACACCTTTTTACGTTTGACCAAATAACACCTTTCCTAGTAGACCACCCCTGTGCTGTTAATTTTTTGGACGGGAAAACTATGGATGGATTGGCAAAATCTTTTCTATTAAGTTACTTTTTTCTACTTACAGCAGTAGATAAGTAACTTATTTGAGAAAAGTAAGTTTTGTTTATGATCATTATTAAGTAATTTCTTTTATTAGAAGTTGCATACACGACACTCATACCAAGGAATGCAGAGAAAATGGAGATTTGAGTGCCCAGACCGAGCTCCCTCTACTCGCAGGATTTAGTTGAACGGTGAGCTGCTATCAAAGATGGGTCCATATTTGATGGGGCAAATCTTTTAAAGTCGTGTGCCATCCAATCAAATCCTGCCATGTTAAATAAGGAGCTCAGTTTAGGTAGGGGTAGTACCCAATCCACATTGATAGGATTGATTACTGTCCATTCCTGTACCGACATCTGTACAAGCAAAACTTGGTGAAATTTGATTGAACAATAGGCCGCTATCAAAGGAGCCCTTGAGTACGTGCTTGAGAGATCAACTTTCAAACATGCTTTGCATAAGCCTAATCTTTGACCATTGTGCACCCCTTGTGGTGTAAGTGCGCAAGAGTGTGTGGGGTGTGTGCGTGTGTGTGGGGGTGTGAGTGCATGAGTGTGTGGGGTGGGTTTGAGTGTGTAAAAAAGAAGATTGGGTACTGCCTCTACTTGTAGAAATGTCACTACAGACAAGGGCTTATATCAAGCGACTTAACACTCCAACATGGGGTTTGAGTGGTTCGGATCTAAATTTTAATTAGGACCGGTCCAACCACTTCAGAATTTGGACGAAAGTCGATCACGGGTCCAAGAAATATCTTTGGTCAGGCTGGGATGGGCTCAAGCGTCTTCATGCCGGACCAATGAGCTAACCTGAGTCCACACCTAGCCCAGCATGCAAGCTAAGAACTGAGCTTGACTGGGGTTACCCCCACTAGGCAGCCACACCCCCAATAGAGATTAGAGTTAAGTGAGTGGGCCATACGTGAGCTGACCAACAATGTGGTCTAAAGTCCAGGTCCGGCCCACTTCTTGCTGGGTCTGAAAATTCTGAAGGCCCAGTCCATGGGCCACCAGGGTCGACTAAGACCCCAGCAGAAATGGAGGTGCTAGGCCATATCCCACCAAGGACCACCTAAGTCCCATGTCACACTTGGTCCGAGCAAACTGATGGGTCCTTTCCCACCATTCGTTCGAGGAGTAATGGTGTAGTTTTTATCTCTTCAGTTAAAATGACATGTTGACAGCGGAGCATACTCAGTGAATGGTCCTTATCTCTGACATGGGTGCCATCCGATGGCAGGGAACCAGGCCTCGCTAGCTATGATGAGAGCCGTCCATTCTCTCAAAATGCTAACAACTAACCCCTATGAACAAAATTCTACTCACCTCTTTTCTAAAAGGTTCAAATGGGTCAGCTTGTCCTAACCAACAAACAAACAGGCTTGGATATGAAATTGGAGTCACTGGGTTTAATTCCAGTCGAAATTCCAAGTCGACCTGGGTAACTTTCAATGAATTTGATTAAAGTAGATTTAAACTCATTGATCTAGTTAGACAGTCTAATCGATTGATCTAGACTGTTCATTAGGTCAAACACATATTTCATGGCCTATCATGAAAGAATCAAAGTGACTTGCCAAATATTAACCATTTGATCATTGGCCTTTGATATGGAGGAGTCAAGATAGTTTATATCTAATCAACAATTTGATCCATCTATTTGTTAGAGATCATCATAGATTGCTGCTTTTGTTAGGCAATCAGGACCATTCCATTCATTGCTTGGAAAAGGTATAGATATAACAAAATAAGGTCAAATCAAGGACAGATTGGACCATAGGAGAAAATATTACGGATGCATATTTGCTTCTCCTGGAATTCAAACACAACCTTTTTCTCTGATATCATGTTAAATTATCACTTAATCTAAAAGTTCAAGTATTAGAGAACAGCGTATCAATATATATCAAGAGACTTTAACAAATAGACTCTTCGGATTAATTAATTGAGCTGTCCAATTGAAATACAATTAGGAGCACTGTATCTTATAATGCCGTGTTAGCACCAGAGCATTTCTCATATTTAGGCATTGGAAATTAGAGTAATCCAACTTAGCATCCATTACGGTAGCGGATTCTGCATAATCCACATTAAGTCTAATCTCAATTTTAGCTGGTTCTTGTCCTCCCTATTAAATTCACTGTGCTAAACCTGCAATTTCCTCCACATAACTGTAATGCGTTGAATCCGACATGGAGTGTGGGACAACCAAAATCAGGAATAGGCTTAAATTCCTATTTCATGGGAACCAAAAAACAAACTGCACCCACAAATAAATATCCACTCAGCAGGGACCTGACTCAAACCCCACCCAGACCCGACCCAAAACCAGCTTGTTTGGAATTTAAAATGTCTAACCGGACACATATGCTAATAATGGATTGGGTCCCAAATCCAGACCCGATTATTAAAAATGTTGGGTCTAATACTCCCGTCTGAGCGAAACCGATCCATTTGCAACCCGCATATTTCTCCCTTCGTACACACATTAATAGTGAAAGCGGGCTAGGCTTGTCCAAGATTAATCCTGGCGTACTGAGTTACTCAGTATGCTTTTATCGCGCTGAGTAAATTCAGTTGGGCCCACCGTGAATGTATGTGGTTTATCCACTACGTCCATCCATTTTTACAGATCATATTAGGGGTTGAACCCAAAATTGAAGTATATCCAAAGCTCAAATGGACCACACCACAGGAAACAGTGGGAATAATGATTTTTACAGTTTAAACCTTGCTAGGGCCCACAGTGATGTTTATTTGCCATCCAACCTGTTCATAAGATCACAAAGACATGGATGAAGGGAAAACAAAAACATCAACTTGATCCAAAACTTCTGTGGTCCCCAAGAAATTTTTAACGGCAGACGTTCAATTCACACTATTTCCTGTAGTGTGGTCCACTTGAGATTTGGATATGCTTCAAATTTAGTCTCAAGACCTGAAATTATCTGGTAAAATGGATGGACGGAGTGGATGAAATACATAAATCATGGTGTGCCCTACAGAGTTGACTCCGGGAATGCACTTGAGGTCTGATATTTGGTGTTCAATTAACCTAAAATCCACTTAGAACGGATGATGGTAGCTAGCAGTCAGATTGATGGCCATCAAATAGACGGTTGAAATGAAAAACATATAAACCGTTCAAATTCAAAGAACAAATGTCCATTAACAACGCGATGATAGTTCAATCAAACTGATGTGTGGCCCACGATTCCAAAGGTTTGGATGATGTACATATATGCCACGTGTGCATGAACATGGATGGCCTTGTTCTTGAAGAATGTTGCATTTTTCTCATCCTCGGGTTATGCATCTTATTGGATGATGGAACGATGATGAAGGAATCGTGTGGTGCTCTGCTTGAGTTGGATCGCCTACGTATCTCCTTAAATATACCCTGTCCCACAATTTCTGACCTGGTGACACGTGACAACTCCTAACTTTTCAATTTTAGAAAGAGAGAGAGAGAGTTGGACCTAGAGGGACCAGAATTATAAAAACACCTGTTTTACGCAGCTTGCTGGGGCCCACCGTGTTGTATATGTGGATTAAAAAAATCAGGCGGATTCATGATGTATGTCGCGGACAGTTTTATGGTTAAGATGGACCCGTTTGGAGACGGAGGTAATCCGGACGGTTAGAACTTAAAACGGAAGTATCTCGCAAATTGGAAAAAGCAATCGGACGTACCATATATGATTTTAGGGTAGGACGACATACTTTAGCCACCCAACACGCTATGCTAGATTGCCCATGCCGAATTTGCGAAGGTCAAATTCTTGTTTTAATTTTGTTTTTACCATTTATAGTAAGTTTTAGTTTAATTATAAATCTTCATCCATTTGCTTTAAGAGTTGCAAAGAACAACATAGTGAAGCCAAATAGGACACTTACTATTTTTGGCCGAAAACCACGGCACTAGTAAGAATTACGACTGTATATAAATAATAAGTTTATTATTTATAGTAAGCCGCGATTTCTAAGAGTTTTAGTTGTAGTTTAATTCCGAAACTTATTCCAAAGCTTAGTATCCTTATTTAAAAGGCTCGTTTATTTCAATTATCAATCAATATACAAATTTTCTAGAATATTATTTTTATTTTTTTTCTGGTGAATTTGAGAAGTCTCCATGAGGAGTTCAGAGAAGCTTCCTGGATTTGTAGTTATACTTGAGGAAGACGGCGATCGACCTCATTACATTCATCCGTCTCAATTTAAATGGGCTACACTAATGGAAATAATGAAAAATTACGCTTAAAAGCTAGGGATCTTCTATACGCTGACATGAATTGTGTTGTAATTCAATATGGTGGGATTTGATTGTGTCTCGTCCGACTGTTAGAGATGTGCCAGGCAAAGGATCTTTGTACGTTGTTGGGTCTGGTAAGTACTCGATCGGGCCCATCTCTTACAGTGGCACGTGCCCAAGTCCTGCCATGTCTGGTCACACGGACATATACAGTAGCTGGTCTACCAGACAATCAACCTCCTTTACACACTTTTTGCTGAAGATTCTGCACCTCCTAAAAGAGATAGATAATAGCTCCCCCACCAAATATACCGGTCCGTCTATGTACAGCAATTTTCTGTAACCCCCTCGTGCAGATAGTCCTTGTATGGGGGCACACCATGGTATCTATGTGACATCCAGTTCATCCATCAGTTTCACAAGCAGATGCTAGGACGAAACAGTGGGGGATTGAACGGCCACCATTCTGACGCAGGGAAGGACGTGAGGTTGGACTCTCTACGGAGAATCCTTGAATCCACGATGAGAAGAAAATAAAATAATTTTAAGAAATTCGCAATAATTTTATTGATAATGAAAAACAAGATTACACTCCTTTAAATAAAGATACTAAGCCATGGAAGAAGTTTCGGAATCAAACTATAACTAAAACTCCTATAATTCATAACTTACTATAAATTGTAAACTACTATTTATAGATGGTCATGATTCATACTGGTGCACATGGTTTTCAGCCAAAAAATAATAAGTATACTATTTGGCTTCACTGGGTTGTTCTCCTAATTATTCTAAGCACTTTTCATGGGCACAACTCCTAAAGCCCAATGGATGAAGAGTTATACTCAAACTAAAACTTACCGTGAATAGTAAAAATGAAATTAAAACAAGATTTCGACCGTCGATCTGATAGTATTTAACAAATTCGGGATGGGCAACCCAGCGATGTTAGGTTGGGTGGCTAAAGTAGCTCGTTCTACCACAAAATCATATATGGTATGTCCGATGTATCATTCCGGTTTGTGAGATACATCCGTTTTAAGTTCTGACGGTCGGATCACTTCTGTCGTCAACCAGGCCTTTTCTAATCCATCTTGGCCATGAAACTATCTGCAACCTGCTCTACATCACATCAAAACCCTTGTGGGTCCACAGGTTGTTATTTGTGTTTTCCATTCATCTTGGTGGAATTACCTTATGAAGGGTTTAGATAGCATATACAAGCATCACCGAGGGTCAATTTGTCCAGAAAAGCTGCCCCAGGATGAACTTTTGGACCAAGGTGTGTATCCATGGCATCCAGCTATTCAGTTAGGTTGTCTATGATGAAAGCTGGTTGCCCCAAAAATCATCCATATCCAATCATCATAAAGTTCCCCGGTGGTTGTTCATTGTTTTTCATAGTGTCACTCACATAATTATGGGATAAGACTTATTTTTGAGGCGTCCCATTATCTTAGTGGGGTCCACTTAAATCTAGTGTTGGAATCTAATATAGAGCGGGTTGCGGACACTTTCATGTCCAAGATGGATCAGAGAATGTTCGATCAGAAGCATAAGTCATCAAGACTGTCAGAACCTTAAAACAGGCATATCTCGCAAACCGGAATGAGTTACTCGATATACCGTATATAATTTTGGGGTAGGAAGAGTTACTTTAGTCAACCAAACCGGCTCTGCCTAGTTCCCCATGCTGAATTTGCAAGTTTCAATCATATTGACGGTCGAATTCCATGTTTATTTCCATTTTTACTTATTTTAGTAAGTTTTAGTTTGATTATAACTATTCATCCATTAGGCTTTAGGAGTTGTGTCCAACATGAAAAGTGTTTAGAAAAAGTAAGAGAATAAAGTGGTTAAGCCACGTAGGACAATTACTATAAATAGAAAATTTACCATTTATAGTAAGTTGCGAATTATAGGAGTTTTAGTTGTAGTTTGATTATGAAATTTCTCCTATTGCTTAGTATCCCTATTTAAAGGGTTGTGAACTCACATTCATCAATCAAATTACCAATTTTATAGAATTTATTTTCTATTTTCTTGCTTTTTTCCTCGTGGATTCGAGAAGTCTCTATTAGGAGTTTAGAGAAGCTCCGTGGATTTAGAACAACTATCCTTGAGGAAGACGGTGATCGACCTCATCATGTTCATCCCTGCGTCAAATTCATACACGTCTTGATGGCCCCACATAGGCAAAGTTTTTTTTAAAGCATGAGAATAAGTAGGTGAATACACAAATGAATGAATGTGAATTAATGACTATTTACAAGTAAGTGAATAACTTGAAGACTTGATCATGTATATGTATTATTGATCTGCAAAAGTTTCAAAACATAGATGTTATTTGACCTTTTAATAGTAGTGTATATCTAAATCTAGCAATATGAGTCTACTGTTATCTATGCATCAAATACACCCCACATGTGTGGTGCAATGTTTTATGTTAGGTCATGGAGCAAAAGACCGGCTAGATCGAAAACTTAGGTGGGCCACATGAAGCAAATCCAACGGTTTTTGGCATGATTTTGTTCCATCGGGAGGTGCCCCACTCGATTGTTAGTATGAAATATGGGCTCCATGGTGAACTTGAAGTGGACACTCACAGTAGTCTACTTCCAACATGTCATGTGTGTCAGACATGTGGGTGCGACATATAAGGAACTGTGAAGACATCTAATTGGTTAATAGCCATATATGTTTCTATCTTCACATGCTGATTAAAAGAATCGATGTGGAAATGTCAA
Source organism: Magnolia changhungtana (assembly GCA_030180095.1). Taxonomy (NCBI): domain Eukaryota; kingdom Viridiplantae; phylum Streptophyta; class Magnoliopsida; order Magnoliales; family Magnoliaceae; genus Magnolia; species Magnolia changhungtana. The sequence continues at coordinate 7,827,267 of JASAUF010000639.1, forward strand.
GTTTTAGTGGATAAGCTAGTGATTAAGTGGTGTACCTGAGGCTCCTGCTAACACTATCAGAGATGAGAATCACTGTAAATAAGTATATCTATCTTTGGATTATTTTGAATTAAGGAGTAATATTGCCATAAAATTGAAACAATAAAAATTATATATTCCTTTTATTATCATGAATTGTTTCATCTTTTGAGACAAACGAATAGAGAGAGAGTGCGATTTAATAAAGACTTGGAATGTTTCTATTGGAATAAGAGAAACATGGTTTTGATGAGAAATTTTTGTTGCTGATATACAAGATGTCTTAAATATGTAAATTTTATAGTTGATGACAGGTTTTGATGTCATCTAGCAGGCTTTGATGCCATTGATATTTTTTGAATTTTCTTCAGTTAGTTGCTAGACATATTGGGTGTCGTTACGATGACATTGATGAGTATTTGATGACATCGAAGGTCAAGTTTGATGCCATCGAAGATGGTTCAATGCGCGCAATCGAGAATTTTCGGAATTCCATATTTTGCATCTGGATAATTTTGATGTTATTTCGATGACATCAAAGTGGGTTCGATGCCATCGAATGTTAAGTTCAATGACATTGAAGTCCCATCGAAGGTGTCATCAAATGTATGTATAGATTTGCGAATTTACAGGATTTATTTCCTATTTTGATTGTGATTCTTCCAAAGGCTATATATTTGGGTGTAATCGGGATTGGGAGGTATCTAGGGCTTTCAAATTCATTCTAAGGGTTTCAAGGGTGTAATATGGGGATTGATTCAAGGTTGTTCGGATCGGGTAATCTCTTTTCTCTTATCATTTTCTACTTTTATAGTGCTTACTGTTGGATTGTGCCGTGGTTTTTTCCCACAAGAGTTTTTCCACGTTAAAGCCATGGTGTTTTGCGTTGTGCTTGCATGGTGCGTTTGGATTTTGATTAATCTTTGTGTGCTTCTGCGGTCCCCCAACAAGTCGTATCAGAACTATCGTTGGGGTGTAAGCTTGAATCTAAAAGTGAGTATCAATGACTATCAATTCTAAGTTCGATGTTAAGAAGTACTCCGAAAAAATAATTTTGAATTATAGAAGGTCAAAATGATTAGCCTATTGGTTCAACAAGGATTAGATGAGGTTGTTGAGAAGCAACCTGAAATTATGAAAGATGATGAATGGAAGAAACTGAATAAGAAAGCCAAAACCTCTATCTATGTGCTTAATAGATGACGTTCTCTACAATGTCATGAGGGAGTAAACTGGGCAAATTAAGTTAGAAGACATTTATGCGAAGAAGTCTCTTGAAAATCACCTACACTTGAAGTTACAGTTGTTCAACTTTAAGATGGCTGAGGGAGGAGATGTTGAGGCCCATATTAACAATTTTAATAAGATGATCTGCAAATTGCTGGATATGGAGGTAGTGATCAATGATGAAGATCAGGCGTGTATCTTATTGAATTCACTCCCAGCTTCGTATGAGTATTTTAAAGACACCTTATACATTGTTAACATAACCCTTAGTGTCGATATCGTTATATCAACCCTTCAGAGAAAGGCCATGAGAAAGAAAAATGGTAGCATGGGGGCCTCTATTGATGCATTATTTACGAGGGGTTGCAATTCTAAGCGGGACAGGATCTTCTTGATCAAGACCCAAATCCAAGGGCATGGGCAAGGGTAAGTTAAAGTGCTGATTTATGGGATGTCAGGTCACATGAAGAAGGATTATACAAATTTTAAAGTAAAGAAAGAGAACTCAAAGGCTTCTTCCAGGGATGCCAACACTACCACATCTGATGAAGGAACAAGCGGAGATGATGTATTGCTTGTGTCTATGATCGGACACTTACACGATAATCACGGGGATGAGTGAATTTTGGACACTGGGGCTTTATATCACATGACTCTTCATCGGAGTTGGTTTGCTAGCTACAGGGAGTGCGATGGTGGCCAGATATTTATGAGCAATAAAAATGCCTGTAATGTTGTTGGTGTTGATACTATCTGCATCAAGATGTTTGATGGGATGAAGTGTACCTAAACTGAGGTGAGGCACGTCCCTGATATGAAGAAAAGTTTGATATCTCTCGATGCACTCGAGGCGATTGGGTGCAGATTCGCCGGTTTCAACAGTGTTCTTAAGATTTCAAAGGGGACACTTGTGGTTATGAAAGCACAGAGGCAGGGTAATCTTTACAGGTTGATCGAAAACACTTCAACAGGTGGGGCAGCAGCTGTGGTAGTGGATTCCACATCTGCACATAGGTGACGTGCACATCTAGGCAATATGAGCGAGCAGGCTGACCTATGCTTAATTTCAAGTTTAAAAAGTCTTGATTTAAATATATGTGAGCATTGTATATATGGTAAACAATTTATGTTATCTTTTAAATATAGAAAATAGGTATGTAAATGAGTGCTTGATTATGTGCATTCTAACATATGAGGGCCGTCGCCCGTGGTTTTCGTTAAAGGGTCCTTATGGTTTGTCACATTCATTGATGACTACTTTCGAAAAATTTGGGTTTATTTCATGAAACATAAATCCGAGATTTTCACCAATTTCAAATAATGGAAAGCCATGATGGAAAAACAGACAGAGCTAAGGGTGAAAGTTTTAAGGACTGATAATGGTGGTGAATTTACCTTCATTAAATTTAATCAACTTTGTAAGGATTAAGGGATCATAAAGCACAACACAGTGCGCCACACACCCGAGCAAAATTGTGTGGCTGAACGGATGAATTAGATTCTCTTAGAGAGGGTCCGATGCATGATTAGTAATGCTGAGTTGGGTAAAGAGTTTTAGACTGAGGTCGTTAACATGATTTGCTATTTGGTGAATCGATCCCCTTCTACGGTGATTGATTGTAAGATTTCATAGGAAGAATGTAATGGTTATAAGGTTGACTACTCAGATTTGTGTATATTTTACTGTGATGCTTACTCTCATGTACCGTTAGTTGAGAGAGATAAGTTAGACTAAAGAGCCAAAAAACACATCTTTGTTGGCTATGGTGGTAGTGTGAAGGGCTATAGGCTGTATGATCGGGTCACACAGAAGATCCTCATTAGCGGGGACATCAAATTCAACGAAGGCTCTTTATTATGCAAGAATGATCAAGAGAAGCAAAAGAAACATGAAAGGTTGGTCGTGGACGTTCAGGTTGACACATGTGACACTTAGGCTGAGACAGATGTGCAGACAGAGGTACATAAGCAGGTATATCAGCCACCTGTGAGAAGAAATCCACCACGGGATCGCAGGTTACCGGTGAGATACATGAATGACTCAAATATCGCATATGCCTTCATTATAAATGAGGGGATTCGTCTACTACTTAGGAGGCTCTTGATGAGCCTTATGAAAAAAAACGGAAGGCGATAATAGACGATGAGATGGACTCTTTGTATAAGAACAACATATGAGCAATGGTGGAGCTTCTAGTGGGACGAAAAGCGATCGAGTGCAAGTGGATCTTCAAAAAGAAACATGATAGATACAAAGCAATATTGGTAGCGAAGGGTTATGCTCAAAGAGAAGGAATTAACTTCATAGAGATATTTGCACCGGTTGTAAAACAAGCATTTATTAGATTCATATTAGTGCTAGTTGCCTGATACAATCTCGAGCTAGAATAGATGAACGTAAAGACTGCATTCCTGCATGAGAAATTAGAAGAGCAAATCTACATGAAGCAACTAGAGGGTTACGAAGTACAAGGGGCAGAGAATAATGTTTACAAGTTAAAGAGGTCATTATACGGCCTGAAACAGTCACCTAGGCAGTAATATTAAAAATTTGATTCTTTCATGTTGAGTTAGAAATTTACTAGGAGTGAATATGATCACTGTGTCTATTACAAGACACTGAGTGATGACAAGTTCATCATCCTAGTATTGTATGTTGATGACATATTGATCGCTAGTCACAATATATCGGAATCGATGTACTGAAGAATTAGTTATCAGGGACATTCGAGATGAAAGATCTGGGGGCTGCAAAGAGGGTTCTCATCATAGATATTCATAGGGACATGAAGATGAGCAGATTTTGATTATCTCAGGTAGAATACCTTGAGAAGGTTTTGATCAAGTATGAGATAGACAAGGCAAAGCCAGTTAGCGTTTCCCACACGGCTCACTTTAAGCTTTCCTCAGAATAATGTCCTAAATTAAATGAAGAAAATTAGGATATATCTTGTGTGCCTTATTCGAATTTGTGGGTACGTCATGGTTTGTATGAAACTAGAATTTCACAATCAGTTGGTGTTATGAGCAGATACATGTCAAATCCTGACAAGTAACATTGGGAAGTGATGAAATGACTACTTCGATACATTCAAGGTACAAAGGATCACGTCTTAACTTTTGAAAAGACATGGGCTAAGTTAGTTGAGTATGTAGATTTAAGTTAGTCGACTTTAGGTTACTCGCTTGTACTAGTGGGTAGAGCAATCAGTTAGATGTCAAAGCTTCAGTCTGTAGTGGCTCTTTCCACAATCGAAGCTGAGTATATAGCGGTGACAAAGGCTTTTAAAGAAGGTGTTTGTTTGAGAGGCATGATAAATTAGTTGGGGCTTCAGTAGGAGACCGTGCCGGTTAATTGTGACAGTGAGAGCACTATTAATTTAGCTAAAAACTCTGTTTTATCATTAAAGTATAAACACATTGATGTTTGTCACCATTTTATTCGACAGGTGCTTGAGGATGGAGGCATGACTTTGAAAAAGATTCACGCCAACGTGAATCCGATGGATATGCTTACCAAGGTGGTCCTGCAGAGAAGTTCAAGTTATGTGTGACTTCTTTGGGCTTGTCAATGATGTAAAAGGAGGACGGAGTGTGCACGAAAAGCGATGATGGAATTATGATGTAAGACAAAGATGAGAGAAGAGGACAAGAAACTACACATTTGATGATTGAAGATATGGTGGAGATTGTTGAATAGATATCTTAAATCTGTAAATTCAATAGTTTGTCAACGACAAGTTTGATGTCATCGAGCAGGCTTCGATGCCATCGAAGTCGATATATTGTTAGCATGCATTAGTCCACATGTTGTAAGGGGCACATGTCTCTGTCCCAACTGTTGGCGCTTGACTCAAAGATATTTCGGGAGTGGAGAAGGTTAAGGTTATTTTTATTTTAAGTGAGGGGTAAGTTTGTATTTTCTTCTTTGTTTAGTTTAAAATGGATGGTGGTGATCATAGTGACCGATCCTGTACACCACAATTTCTTAGCTCCAGAATTTCTTTGGAGATTTCTAGATTTTTGAAGTTTTTCTCGCGATATTGAGAAAATTTCTCACAATATTGAGAAAATCTCACTAAAAATGTTTTAAAACATTTATTATAAGTTATTAAATAATTTTAAACTTAAAGATTTTCACCACAAAAAGTCAAGAAATTTATATATTACCAAATAGTGTCTCAATGATTGGAAATTACATGGAGGTACTTTTTGAGGGATGAAATTATAAAAATACTCTCATTTAAAATTTTTTATTTAAAGAGTAGTGTAACTCAATACTTGTGGGGCCCACATGGTATGTATGTATTGTTCAACTTGTAAGCATTCTAACTTATTAAACGTATGCACTACACAATAGTGATAATAGGAGTGTAGGGTACTCTTGAATTGAGATATTTTGAATGGTGCACATTATTATTATTATTATTATTATTTTATGAATTAGCCCACTTTGCAATTGGATTTACCATACTTATGGTTCATCTAATACTAATGTTGGTGGCATATGTTGGATAGGTTGGATGTGAGATACATGTCATGTGGGGCTTGTAACTTTTGATTTTTCAATTTGTTGTAAAGAAAAAGTGGAGGTCAATAATGTACTTTCTCCTCTTAAAAGCAATGCCAGAAGTATCTATTATTGGATGCACAATTTATAGGGGTGTACACAAACTGGGCTAGCCCGGTTAGCCCGCTCGACTCGGCCTGACCCGGAACTGAGTTCGGGTCAGGATGGGCCAATTTTCTCAGCCTGAAACTGAGTTCAGGCTGAGTTCGGATAGGGCCTAGTTCGGCCCGACTCGGTCCGAAACCTGACTCGACCCAACCCGACTCGGCCATTGGGCATACATGTACACAAGATATGGGTGGTTAAGACTTTTAAAAAAAATTGAAAAAAAAATGATTAACAATCCATGCTCCACGTATACCTGTCGCCCAATTGATAATGTATCAGTACTATCTTAGACAAAAGGAATCGACATGAGTGGCCCACGTGATGAGGGGATCATGTTTCATAGCTTGCTACAACTCCATCTAGACAGACAACCAAGATTAATACAGGATTTAAGTATAAAAGCCTGCAAATATAGATTGCTAAGAACAGTAGTTTGTGGAAAGTCAAAAAATGGTCAAAGATTAAATGACTGGGATCTTTTGGCTTATTCAGCAGTGGGTCATTATATTAACAATTTGATTCATCTAATTGTGGGTATTCACCGGTGTGTGTTTGCACACATCACATGGAGGTCAGGCTCTACATGCACCTGTACTTAGAGCATGTGCGTGGGACCTTTGGGCAGGGAATAAATTAGTAACATGACCACATGGTACATGCAAAATCAGGTGGAGCCAACCTATTCCAGAAGAAAGGACAGTTTCAAAATCTCCAGCAATGTACCAAGTTTTACCATCCACGACTGCCATGATTTCCTGGTATGTCTGTTTTGATGGTTTGGGCCACTCGTACATAGTCTAGATGTCTCACACATTTGCAAGGTGGACACATGTTTGCAAAAAATGAAAGAGATTGAAATCTCAGGTGGACCACACCATAGGAAACGTGGTGATTGACCATTAAAACTTCTTCTGACCATTAAAACTTCTTCTCGATCACAGAAGTTTTAAATCAAGATGATATTTGTGTGGTCCCTCTATCGAACTCAGGTTCGAAACTGGCCCGAACTCGCCCGATTACTGTTGGGCCGGGTTCAGGCTGGAGATGTTGGCCCGGTGATCGGGCCTGGCCGGGTGTGGTTGTTGAACGGGCCAGCCTGGGTTGAGCCCAGTTCGACTCGGCCCGACCCGTGTACACCCCTAACAATTTATTAGAATCCAATTACTTGAGTAAAATTCCTCAAATTTAGAAATATAAAGTGAATTGTCTTTACTTCTAAATAAATTTTTTTTTGGGTTAAAATTAAGGATGCACCTCAGGTGGATTGAGTTAGATTGAGGGTCAAACCTAATATGATCTAACCTTATAAGACCGTAATTGACAAACTGATATAGGAAAGAGCGTGATGAGGTGATGAGAAAGATCAACTTTTTCCTCAATTGCTTAAAACCTTGAATCTATAAGATAATTTTTTGAATCGACAGGAAAAAAAGAGATAAAACTTAAATAATTTTATTGAATAGTGTTTATTGTCCATTTTTTCTCAATTACACCATTAATGAAGAAAAAAAAATCAAAATTCATAATTACCAAAAATAGCAAAATTCTAACCCTAATAAAAGTCCTATTAATTCTAGCAAAACGCTTATAAAGCATAATTTATAGAAATAAACATTCTAAATAAATTTTTGTTAGAAGAGTCTTAGCATAATTATAAGTAATTTTTAAAAAGATGAAAAATATAAAAATCTAAAAAATAAGAAAATACTACAAAAATCAGAATTACTAAAAAGAGTATTTTTTTCTTCCTTCTAAAATTTCATTTTTGATCAAAAAGCGCATATTTTCTTGGGAAACGAACTAATGCAACCCACTTTGTGAGTCGATTCACCCCATATGTCCCGTTACAATAAAAATTGATATGTTGTGTGTCTTATAATGATACCTGGATAAAAGGTTATGGTCCATTTCCTTTTGGCCTTCTTTTGGTCCAACTATGCTAGCAATGTATTTGTGCCTCGTCCTACATTAAATCACAACCGGCCTAAATTCATACCCAAAGTGTCCAACCTAAAACCAACCTGATTTCTTTTGTACTTGACGTAACCCGACCAAAATTGACCCAACCTGACTCAAACACATTTGATTGTTCATAACCAGAGCTAACTAGACCAAATTTGCTACACCCAAATTGCGTACCTAACCTGAATTGAACCTTATTTTCCAACCCAAACCCCACCTAGGACCTTGACAACCCGGCACAACTCGACTATAACTCAACTTGGGTCAATCAGATTCAGATTTACCTGAATTGAAGTTACAACCTTAGTTAAAATTGGAATAACTTCATTATACAATTAAGAAAATTAAAAAACTATGCAGATTTTAAAACCATCTGGATGATCATTTAATCAAAATTCTGCAATAGCATCATGAAAATTAAAAAACCCCTGGGATATTTGTCACTTGTCGTCTTGGAATAGGGGTATTTTGCATAAACATTGGAAAAATATAGAGTTCTTTATAACAAAAAAAAAGAAAAGAAAAAAGATGAGGAGTTATTTCTTACATAAAAGAAAAGAGGGGACAATGAAGAAATTTGACAGAGAGATGAGCCCCTGCAATCAGTCCCTTCAAAGAATGTAATGTATCACGTCAAATGGAAGAAATAAGCTTCCCGACCGTGGAACTTGGGGGACATGTCGAGTCCCATCCATAGTCCAACCATGCCATTAAGGCCCTCCCTCATCTTTTGTACATCTATTTAGTGTTACTGTAAACATGGCACCTATATTTTATTATCCAACCATACATCTGATGGGGGCCGACATTGATTGGCCACTAACCTAAAATTAACTTGATTGGACCATCCTAGCTATCTATGGAATGAACTTTTCCATGTGGACGTCAGCCATTGTTGACATTTGTTTAATAATGTACATTTTTTGGACGACCATTTAAAAGGCTATAGGGTAATCAAACCTATATAATTTTTGGGCCACCCGAAATTTACTATTGGGCCTACAGAATGAATGGTTCTGATCTTGTCCGTATATGCCATTTGGGTAGCAAATGGGATGGAGGCAAGCGAAGTATACATGGCCTCTAGGGGCACTAGATCAGCACCTTGTCAATAAAATGACATCACACCCATACATGTTGATCAGAAGACGTACATGAATTATGTATGTGGTCAGATCACGTACAAGTTGTAAAAGCCGAATTTCACGGACCCATGATACTTGTTCTTATTTGGGTAGGATCCGGACTTTAAGGCAACTGTCCATCTCTTGCCCTCTGCTCACCAATCAATGAACGAGAGCCTCGGCCGCTTGATTGGGTGGGCCATTAAATATCTTTTCTCCTGGAATGGCAAAATACAAACGCACTACAAGTGACTATTTGTGACCTGGTGTTTGGTATCCAAGTCTTTGGGTTGGTTCCTGTGAATTTTTTTCAATCCAAAACCCAATTGGTTTGTTTATCAAGTCGGCCCACCCACGAGAACAAAAGGGCTGTGAGAAGAATAACCAATGTTTTTTAATTTTTTAATTTTTAATTTTTTACGTGCACACACCCCACACACGCCTTAGTGGGATTTCACCACATGTGGGCACTTGAACCCTTGACCGGCTGTTGAAACTCCCGTGAGTCTACCACCGGAGCAAAAGTAAGGACCCCACTCACACCCATTGCTTCAGTGTTGAAATGTTATCTATTTACCATCGTTCCTATGAATGTGCTTGTCATGTTTTTTAACATACGACAAATGCAGCTAGAAGATCTTGGGATGGACATCTTGCATCCCCACACGTCCCATACACGTGGGGCATGTTGGCACGACGGTGAGGTGCTGGAAAGTGGTTTGTCTCGAAATGGTACCTTTTTTTTTTACTGATAGATTATTTCTGAATGTCAATGGTGTGATTGCTTGCACAAATTATCATGATTTTTGGTGCAGCCAAACACACCCTAATTAAAGTCATGGATAATAATTATTATTATTATTTATATCCAAGGATGGAATTCTCTAGCATAAGAGATGAGGAGATCATTGTCTGATTAATTAAAAAATTCTGCTTAACCTCCAAACATACACTTCATGTTTGAAATCCTATCTACCAATGATAGCCATGAAAATTATCATTGGATAACAGAATCGACACATCCCACCACACCTAAGGAGCTGTCCAGAGAGTAAATGAAGGTAAATGGGGAACTGGGAGTAAATGGAGATAAATGACCATCAGTTACAGCCTTACTTTAGAGGCTGCGAAATTGTATTTACAGTACAATTAGTATATTTTTGGGCTACTTTTTAACTTGGTTGAACCATCAAATCCAGATGGGGCATTGGACAGTGTTACTTGCCTGTATCTTTGCACAAGTACAGGGATTTCTAGCTCTGGTAAGTGGGGACATTTGGTCTGTTAGGCTGCACTGTGGATGGACTATTCCTCAAAATCCCCTTAATCGATCATTATTAACCATTCGATCTGTAGCCAACAAAGAGACTAGCTAGTTAGAGAGAACTACAACTGAAAAAGCTAACGGATCTTTAATGGAAAAAGGTAGGAATGTTGGTCTTGTGGTCTTCAAATGAAAAAATATCCAAGTTTTGGTTACTGTGATCTTGCTACCTTGGAGATTTTTGAGGCATGTTCCATCCACGGTGGGACTCGACTAACCGATGGTCTAGATGATGGAAAGGTGGACCCCACTTGTTGAAATTGAAAACCCGTGTGTACTTTGGAAGGATATGGCCACGTATCATACAACTCAGGTTGAGTCTGTGGCCATTTTGGATCATTGAGCACATTTGCCGATGAATGTCTGCGAAGGACGGTGAAGGTTTATGAAATTCACCAATGGTGTACTGGGATAGACCCACGGTTTCACGAAAGCCATCGTCTGGGTTGGGTCCCACCCAGCGTCCTGATGTTTGGACGGTTTGGTTTGAAGTACATGCACGCCAGTACACTACAAATGACATGGCATGATACGGAGAATATGGTACGATCCTCATTAAGACAGACAATGGGCTGGGCCTAGGCAAGAAAAATCAAAGTTTTGAATTGGCTGGGATCAAGAGTCAGGCCCATATCATATCTAGGCATAACAAGTACTACATCAAGAGTGGCAATGGATCCATACCATCCAATTAGTGGACCACGTCTTGTTTAAGCCATAGCCCAACACCATCATGTTTAGAAGCTCATAACTATCTGATCCATCAGTTAGAGCTGGCCGAGTAATGTTTATTTGCCATCCAACCTGTTTATCAGGTCATATATGTGTGGATGGAGATAAAAAAATGAGGTTGATTCAAAACATTTATAGGGTCCTGCTGAGATCCTAAACTGATCAGGAAAAATGGAAGCTTGGCATGAATATATATACTACACATGCATCAAGGTCGGTCCCATGCTAAGGGCCGTGCTGTGTTAGGGCTGCACCTAATCCCCTCCCAACCTAACCCCAACATTTTCTTCTCCCAAAAATCCAAACTCCATTCCTATCCTCTTTCAAACAACGGAAGAAAAGGTCTTTTCCAATGACAAGCAGTCAATTACAATGACACCGACATGATTTTGTCATGTTTTGCCCACGAATGTAACCAAGGATAGGTTTTTACCTGAATATAAATGAAAATCAGGAGGTGTTATTTGGAAAAGTGCACGAGGGAATGTTGTATTTTCTTTGAGCCAAAAGGGTAGGTGTTAAAGGACAAAACTTCTAATTTCATCAAATGATACAATATGGTCCGTACTTATAAAGTAGGTAACATGACTCGGAACTCAGCTGAGTCAACTCAACTTGGCTACATTCTACATTGAGTTATCCTACAAGATTTGGGAAATCAATTGAGTGGGATTAGCTACCTGCCTACCTCCGTGTAGGATTCAATTCTTGGGGCGCAGCTTGGTTGGCCTGACTGTGGGGCCCACTAGGATGTATGTGCCTTAAATCCGTGCCATCTATCCGTTTTGACAGATTATTTTAGGTCTTGATTATAAAAATGAAGCAGGTCCACATCTGAGGCGGATCAATGGTTATCAACTAATAAAAATTTCTTATGGGTCACAAAAGTTTTAGATAAAGCTGATATTTATTTGGTCCTTTCATCCAGGCCTTACTAACCTTATCAACAGGTTGGATGGCAAATAAACATTTCAATAGCACTCAAGAAGTTTTTAAATGGTGGGTAGTCAATCACCACTGGTTCTTACGGTCTGATCCACCTAAGTTTCGGATCAGTTTCAATTTTGGGATGTCCTAAAATGAGCTGTTAAAATAGATGGACGGCGTGGATGTAAGGAACAATCATCACCATGGGCCCCATAGGGATCTACTGATCACCGCGGCGCCCCAATTCTTGCATCCTCTACATTTGTAGAGTAATTTTCACATTCTAGCTGCGTTTGGATGAACGTGAACAATCAGTTCAATCAAGAAGAGATGACAATATTTTAATGATGTTCCCTAGTAATCAGAACGATGAAATACGCCTCAAAAACTACAGTAATTGCAATTCAACAGTGCATCCAAACACAAACTTTTCAGTATGCCAAAAAACAGAAAATAAAAGGAAAGGAGATTTCCACAGGCTTTTCTTTGACACGTTTTAGTCAATTGACCTTCTGACGCCTGCGATGAATGTGTGGCCATGAGTGATACAGAAGCCATCTCAATCCTCAGCCTTCCAATCTTCTTGATGCCCGGGAAATTGGGGAATCAACTAACCACTTTTCTCCACCATTAATTGGATCCCATAATGATTTTAATGAATGGTGCTACAATGGTTGAAAATTCCCCAAGTCCTTTTTGCAAGATGGAGCACTCATATTTCATTTTCTCTTCTTTTCTTTTTTGAAAGTTCATGTCCACTTATTCTAATAAAATGCCATTGCTGATACTAGTGGTCCTTCACACATGTGAGTAGATTCGCAGGCACGAGTGTAGATTGAGCAAGGCATGAAGAGGGGTTCCCCATGGTACGTACGTTGGTTAGATCATCCTGGCCACTGGTTTGAGGAAAAAAGGAGAGTGCAAGTTGGAAAAAGGTTGCTGTCAATGCTCACATTTCTTGGTTCAGGTTGTCTGGACAGCCTGTTTTTGGGCTACTTCATATCTATGATGAAGCAGGCCTGATGTATGGTTGTCATTGGGGAGTTGGGCTACTTCATATATATATATATATATATATATATATATATAGGGAAAAGGTACTATGCGCTCGAGCGTAAAGCGGTCGTTCGTGAGGTCGAGCTGTGTGGGCCCCACCGTGATGCCTTTCGAAAATCTACCCCCTCAGTCAGATGCACCATTCCAGAGGGAGCCCACACGGATGAAAATCAAATCAATCCATAACTTTTGTGGGCCACACCACGTACAGAAGTTGAGAGGGGCCATGCACCATTGAAACATTCAAAACCATTTAAGGGGACCTTTCGAGACGTTTTTTGATGATCAATACTGTCCATCATGTGTGTCCTACTTGAATGTAATTTTAGACTAAGTTTCAGGTGGTATCCACAACTCAGGTGGGGCCCACCAAGTGATTTTACATGTTTTTGTGTGTATACTTATGTTTTCCGATGATATGGCCCACCTGAGTTACGTGGACGGTTGATTTTGGGCCGTATAGGCCCACCCTGGGCTCGTGCATCTGGTGGACAGTGTGGATCTTCGAAAGGCATCACGGTGGGGCCCACACAGCTCGACCTCATGGACGACCGCTTTACGCTCGAGCGCATAGTACCGCAACAAAGCGCGCGCGCGCACACACACACACACACACACACACACACATATATATATATATATATATATATATATATATGCTTTGTTGCGCACTAGATCACATAGAACTCATAAACTTTTTTGAGAACTCATCACACGTGATGTGATTCCAAAATCTGAATGGTCCATGTGAAGCATCACCTCATGAAACTTCATGGAACCAAATTTTACTTTGATTCAAAACTTTGGTGGGACATGAAAAATGAGAACAGTTTTCTCTCTTGATTTGCATTTCTATTTCCTATGGCCCACTGGAATTTTAGATTAGGGTGACAATTCGTATCCTAAGGTTTTATGGGATTCTGCATCACACGGACCGTTCGGATTAGACACCCATGACACATGTGAAAAGGTGCGCACGTGCATAGGTGCACAGGTGAGCATGACTCTCTCTCTCTCTCTCTCTCTCTCTCTCTATATATATATATATATATATATATTCTCAATGTAGATCTCATGGGAAGCTTCCCATCAGTTCAAGCTATGTGGGCCCACCATGATTTATTTTGGACATCCACCCCATCAATCAGATGGCCCCTTCCATGGTGGGTCACGGTTATAAAAATCAGGTCAATCCATCAATTACATGGGGCACACCATATATAACAGTTGAGAGTGGATACCCACCCATTGAAACCTTCTTGATTATTTATAGGACTCACTAAGATGTGGTTAAACATCCAACCCATCCATCATGTGTATCCCGCCTGGATAAGGAGTTGCACCAAGCTTCAACCATATCCAGGACCCAAGTGGGCCCATCAAGTGCTTTTAGATGTTTTAGGCATGATTTAACACATTTCAAATGATGTGGTCCACTTGAGTTCTGGATACGATTTTGGAGATATCACATAATATAGAGGAGACCCACCAAATACACAGCGCCGATGTGGTGGGGTCCACACAGCTCAACCTCATGGGAGCTTCCCATGAGTGGACCTCACAATACCATTTCCACTTCTGTATGTGGGGTGGCCCACACAAGTCACGGATTGACTTGATTTTTGAGACCTAGGCCCACGATGGAATGGTGCATCTGACTGATGGGGTAGATGTTCGAAGCGCATCACGGTGAGGCCCACACAGCTCGACCTCATGGGGCGTTAAAATCAGCTCGAGCGCATTGTACCTTTTCCCATATATATATATATATAATGAGCCATGCTCCCCTGTGCACCTACGCATGTGCGCATCTTTGCACACGTGCCATGGGTGTCTAATCTGAACGGTCCATGGATGCGGAATCCTATGAAACCCCATCTGACAAATTTCACCCCGATCTAAAATTCTGGTGGGCCATAGCAAAGAGAAATGCAAATCAAGGGAGGAAACTATTTTCATTTTTCATGGCCCATCAAAGTTTTAGATCAAAGTAAAACTTAGGCCCAGGAGGTTTCACGAGGTGCTGCTTCACATGAACGGTTTAGATTTTGGATCCACATCACGTATGATGGTTCTTAAAAAAGTAGGTACGTAGTTTGTACGAACTGGTTCGCAGGTGAGCGTTTCCATGTATATATATATATATATATATATATATATATATATATATATATATATATATATATATATATATATGTATGTATAAGAAATGTTCTAATACTCTTAGAGTACTTTTAAGTTATAGTGCGCCTCTAGGACATTTAGACTATCTCATCCATTGATCTAGATTGTTCATTGGTTCCAACCCACATTCCATGGGTTAACATGAAAACATCACACTAATATGACAATTTTAAACATCTAATCAATATCCCTTATATATGGAAGGTCAAGATCGTTTAGACAAGAAAAGCGAAAAATCAATAATTTAATCTATATTTCACTTTTTCCTTAAAATTAAAGGAAAATGGGATATATAAAAATGATGGTGTCTGTAAATATCATTTTCCTACATATCATGTATACATTATTATTTGAGACATTGAAAGCGACGGAACCCTTATCGTCACGTTTAGCCTATCCATCAGGTCGGGCCAACAGACAATCGAGAGATCCGATTATCAATCTCTCTCTCCGATTATCAATCTCTCTCTCTCTCTCTCTCTCTCTCTCTCTCTCTCTCTCTCTCTCTCTCTCTCTCTCTCTCTCTCTCTCTCTCTCTCTCTCTCTCTCTCCCCCGGCTTTTATGGTGTTTGTTCTCTTCGATATCTCCTGTGCAAGTTTAAACGAAAAGAGCTGCTTGGGATCCACCCACCAGGAGTAATAGAATCATAGTCGTTGGCACACATGCCAACGTTGCACCAGAGATCACGACCGTTTACTCGGGTGTGTCCCACCACGCATTTGCCTCAGCCAAAAAGTCAGGTTGGTGACTTTGTAAGTTGGGACCACACATCAATTCCTTCATGTGCCATTTTCTACCATCCATGTGTAACCCACACTGGCCTGATTCATTGATAGGAGAAATTGACATGTGGAGCCCTCCAAGTTGGTACATGAGGCCTAGCTTTCGAATTCGGTCGATTCCTCATTGAATTGGCGGATTTAATGCGCGGCTGCTATTTGCCAAACGTAATTTTCACTGAGTCAGGAGGACGCAGATTGCCTACTGACGCTGTCAGCGGCCAGTTGCCAGTGGACGGTGCTATGTTGGCAGCTACAATGTATGTGTTTTATTTATACCATCCTTCATTTTTTCATATATTTTAGAAAATGAGCTGAAAATTAATACAGAAGTAAATCTCATGCGGATCACACAAGAGGAAATAACGGATTGAACACTCATCAGTGAAAACTTTTCAAGTATTATTAAAGTTGTAAATGAAACTGATATTTGTGTTTTCCCTTCATCCAAGTCTCTGTAACCTAGGGGTAGGCATCGAGTCGAGTCGGACTGGATTGGGTCCAACTCGACTCGATCCGATTTTTTCAAGTACCTGACCCAAACTCGATTCGATCCGGGTCTGAGTACAACAGGGTTGACTCGATCCGATCAGATTCCTTGTTTGCCTGACCTGAACTGAGTCTGACTCGGTCAGGGAAACTGAGTCGGATCTGGTTGGGTATGGTTTGGATTGAGTCTTCTGTTTAAAATTTTTTTTTTTGAAAAATTTAAAAAATTAAAAAAAAATATATGTAAAAATTCTAAAAAATTGTAAAAAAAAAGAAGAAAAGAAATTAAGGGTAACTTTCCTAAGGGAGTAGGGTCGGACCACCAGCTACCCAGGGCGGGACCACCAGCGAGCCAGGACTAGACCACCAGTGACCCAGGGCGGGACCACCAGCGAGCCAGGGCCAAACCACCACCGAGCAAGGGCGGGACACTGCAGTCGAGCCACTGAGGTCCCGACCTTGGTCGGACCACTGGCAAGCCAGGGTGGGACCCACCATGAACTGCAGTCCACCAGCGAGCCAGGGCGGGCCACCAACAGCCTGCACTGTTGCACTCGAGTCAATGCGGTCCATCAGCGAGCTAGGGCGAGCCATCGCTCGAAAATACACAGAAAAATAAAAAAAAATTAAAGAAATGGAACCTATCTGATGAATGGAGGAGGATGAGCAGTGAAGATAGGTTGCTGGACTGCTGAGTGGCTTGGATTCAGATCAAGATGGGTGCAGCGCCGCTCGGGTAGGGATGAGTTAGGGTTCTTGTTCGGGTAGAAAAGAGGGAAAAAAAGTATATATATAAAAAAAGAAAGTAAAAATACACTTTATAGTATATATCCGACCGGATTGGATCGGATTGGCTATTGAGCCGAACTAGACTCGTTGTGCGGTCGGATCTGAGTGGGTCTACTCGATCCAACCCAATCTTGGCTTTCAGTTTAGGTAAGATTGGATCCGACCAGTTTGACCGAGTTGGATCCTGCCCACCTCTAGTGTAACCCAATCAACAGGTTGAGTGGAAAACAAACATTACAATAGGATTCAGAAAGTTTTTAATGACAACTGTTCAATGACCATTGTTTTCCTGCGGTGTCTTATTTTTAGGCCCATACAAATATATGGATGGCGTGAAAACACACACACACACACATGCACGCACACACACACACACACACATATATACAGAGAGAGAAAGAGAGAGAGAGAGAGAGAGAGAGAGAGAGAGAGAGAGAGAGAGAGAGAGAGAGAGAGAGAGAGAGAGAGATGCAAATCAAGGGAGGAAACTGTTTTCATTTTTCATGGCCCACCAAAACGTAAAAATTGGGCCCGTGGGGTTTCACGAGGGACCGTTCAAATTTGGAGTCACATCATGTATGATGTGTTATCAAAAAAGTTCACACGAGTTCTGTGTGAATTGGTGCGCAGCTTAACATATATATATATATATATATATATATATATATATATACATATATATATATACACACCCTACTAGGCTATTGGACAGTAATCTATGAGTCCCTCCAAGATATATGTGTTTTATCCCCGTTGTCCATATATTTTTTCCTATCATTTTAAGACAAGCTAAAAAAAAATATACAGATCAAAATCTCAAGTGGACGACTAAGGTAAGAAAATAATGGTTGTTGAAAGCATGCCATTAAAAACTTTCCAAGGCCTTACTGCAATGTTTGTTTTTCATCTAACCTGTGGATTAGGTCACACACTTGGATGACGGGAAAACACAAATATCATCTTCATCCAAAACTTTAGTGGCCCTCAACAAGTTTTTAATGGTGAGCGTTCAATCACCACTGTTTCCTCTAGTGTGGCCCACGTGAGATCTTGATTTGTCTCATTTTTGAGCTCATGCCCTACACTGAACTGGAAAAATGACAGCATGGATAAAAAAAACATACTTCATATTTGGGCCCACAGAGCAATCGTACAGTAGCTGTTGGCTATTTACATTTCAGCAGGCAATCCGCGTCCCTGAGCCAGTTCCTGCAAGAATCGGTCCACTTTTTAAGAAGTCGAGAAGATGGAGCTAAATAGTGGATAATCAGGGCTGTTCTTGAGGCCCATCTCTCAAAATCTCAACTGTACCTCAAGCAGTCCTTAAACATATAGTGGCTCCACTCCATGTTAGAATTAATTGATTCAATGGAATTTGTGGAGGATGGGACTGGTGCGCCTCACACTAACCTAGTGCCATGTGGGTTGAACTTTCTTGAGATCCACACAACATCGGGTAAGATGCATCATGTTCACTCCAGAATCCAAAAATCATGAAGAATATTAAAGATTAAGGTAGGCCACACCATAGAAAAAAAATCGAAATGGACATGCCTGCCATTATTTTTATCTAACCCCCTACAATGTTTATATGCCATCGTATCCATTTGACCGGGCGAAAGAAGTCCCAAAAATCAGGCTGTTAAAAAAATTAGGTGAGCCATACCATAGTTCAAAATGACTTAGTTAGACCTGAACACAGGTACTTGGGAAATGTTTTTACCAAATTACCTTGTTCTTTTGGGTGACTCAACCAAATTTTTAGGTATTTTATTTGAAATTTCTACTTTATTTTAATTATTTTGCAACTCAATAATTGTAGGGTGTTTCTTATTTTTCCATTAAACTTTTGAATCTTTTAAAAAGTTAAAAACTATTTACTTTTATGATTGGGAATGATCTTTTTTTTTTTTAAAATAAAAATTTGAAGGACCAGTGGTTTGATGAAAGGAAACTGGAAGTTATATTATATATATATATATATATATATATATATATATATATATATATATATATATATATATATATAGCTCCAGTGGGGGTTGTTGCATGGGTCGGGGTGCAGCTTCAGAAGCATTGGTCCCGACTTGAATTGTGGGAGAACTGATTCAAAATTCCAATTCAAAGACCCAACCTAATCAAATATGATATTTATATGTTCAGAGTATTAATAGTCTTTACAGAGTTGAACTATGATTATGTAAGATAAGTTTTTTTTAGAAGATAGTGATTTTGACATGGGCTCATCTGTTGAGTAGGCACGATGCCTTGAATCACATAAATCTATTATGTTTTGTGTATTGGTTTTCTTTATTGCATCGATTCTTTTCTTGTAGCCACATTAAGGTTTTGAGTTACTAGCATATATGGTAACGCACGAGTCTGTGGCTTGGGTTGTAGGACTATTTGGGCACTTTTTAACTCCTTAATTGAAGTACCTAGCACGTCACACATTTGCATTAGAGTATTCAGCTTTAGAATTTTTTTACTCCTAATTTTATGCCAATCCTACATTACCTTAGGATTTATCCATGGTCTAAATCATGGCTTAACCCTGTATGACAAAGAAAGAACGGTTAACTGTAGGTTGACCGATGTATGATGTGGTGCCCATGTGACAATTATGCGTATAGTTAGATAACATCATGACACTTCTTTGGTGGCAGCTGAGATGGTAGTTAAGCGGGGGAATGTGAAAAATTATTGACCCAGTTGGTTAAGATAACCATAATAAATTAGGTTACAACAATCTCTCTTTCAAATCAAAAGACACAAAAGTGTCACCTTGCCTTTTTAAGGTACCTTTTTAGGCCCTCCCAACAACCAATTAAATTCCATATATAGAGGGTATGAGAGAACTATAAGATACAAGAAAATCATCCCTCATACTGTCATAAATTTTCTTTGAAGCCCTCTCTCTTTCTTTCTTTGTGCATTATTTTTAAAAGGTGTTTGGCTTGTGCAATAGCACTGCATCTATATGCAACAATAGTTTTAGGTTTGAGCTTGAATTATTCTAGGGCAGCTTTGTTGGAACCCGTTTCAGTGTTAATTTAACTGGTGTGGTGATGGGTTTATTTTTTTGACCCGTCGTCTTTTTGCAACTAGGATGAGCAAGTTCTTTCGCAACTGGGATGCACAAGTCCTTTCGCAACTAGGATGCGGAAAGGAGTTTCCTAAAACTATAAAAAAGGGTCCTTAGGGTTTTTCTATGCATGTTGTGTTAATGAGAAAAACACAAGAGGGCTATCAAAGGTGAGAGAGAGGGGAGAAAGAGAGAGAGGAAGCTTGTAGAAGAGAGGTTATGCTCGTGGAGGTGATCTACGGTGCAGTCTATATCTCAGCGCTCCTACGTCCTCATAATTGGTGAGATCTCTCTGGTTTTCTTTATTCTTTCATTGTTCATCCACTCTTGCGTGAGTGAAGAAGGTTGTAAACGTTCTACTTTATAGTGGATTGTTGATCTGGACGAGGTCCTGTAGTTTTTACCTCTTTGAGGGTTTTCCACGTAAAAATCTCTTGTGTGGTGTGTGATTGATGCTTTGATTTATTTCATTGCTTTATTATCCATAATTCTGGTTTGTTCTGGAGGGCTAGATCCTAAGGTTTTGTGCAAGGCCCCCCAACAAAGTTGTATCAGAGCTAAGTTCATTGAACGAGTAGGATCAGTTTTGAATTATGGAAGGTGGCTCATCAAGGATGATGAACCTCAATGGTTCTAACTGGACCATATGGAAGGCTAAGATGGAGGACTTGCTTTATTGTAAGGACCTATATTCTCTAATTTTAGGCATATCAGCAAAATCCAAGGATATGACTGGTGATGATTGGAAGAAGATGGACCGAAAGGCGGTGGGGTTTATTAGACAATGGTTGGATGATTCTGTGTTCCACCATGTGTCCACGGAAACCTCAGCCGCTAGCCTATGGCTAAAATTACAAGGGTTGTATGAGAGGAAGTCAGTCAGTAATAAGATTTTTTTGATAAGGCGACTTGTGAATCTCAAATTCAAAGATGGTGGTTCTGTGGCCGAGCACATGAATGAGGTCAGCAATATAGTGAACCAACTCACCTCTATGAAGATAGTCCTGGATGATGAACTGCAGGCTTTACTATTGCTTAGTTCATTGCCTGACAGTTGGGAGACATTGGTGGTGTCTCTAAGTAACTCCGCGCCAGACGGAAAGGTATCCATGGAACAGGTAACTAACTGTCTCTTCAATGAAGAGATAAGGAGGAAGTCTCAGGGGTCTACTCAGCAAGAGGCCCTTGTGACACAAGAACGGGGGAGAGGAAAGAACAGAAAGGGCGGGAAGGCCTGAGATAAATCAAGAGGCAAGTTGAGTAACAGAAAAGATGTTGAATGCCGGAATTGTGGCAAGAAGGGCCACTACAAGCATGAATGTCGTGGTAAGAAGAATGACAAGAAAGGAAAAGGGAAGGAAGATGAATCAGATTCCACTGCAGTCACTTCAGATGACGACGTTGTAGTTATTCTTTTTGCAGATCATGACGCATGTCTCAAGGCTACGAGTCAGAACACCGACTGGGTGGTTGACTCGAGAGCTTCTTTTCATGTGACTCCACACAGGGACTCCTTCACAAGCTACAAGTCAGGTGACTATGGGACTGTGAAGATAAGAAATTATGGCGTATCAAAAATCCTGGGAGTTGGTGATATTTGTGTGAAGACCGATGTGGGCTGCACATTGGTTCTCAGGGATGTGAGGCATATCCCAGACCTTCGCCTCAACTTGATGTCGACGGGAAGGTTGGATAATGATGGTTATGAAAGCCGATTTACAGATGGGCGCTGGAAGCTCATCAAGGATTCATTGATCGTGGCCAGAGGAAAGAAGTGTTGCACCCTTTACAAGGTAAGTGTCAGTATGTGCAAGGGTGGGTTGAACGCAGCAGAAGATTCAGCTATTGACATGTGGCACAGGCGTCTAGGCCACATGAGTGAAAAAGGGCTTCAGGTACTAGCAAAGAAGTGGCTCCTTCCAGATGTGACAGGTACACCTCTCAAAACCTATCTTGATTGTTTATTAGGGAAACAGCATAGAGTTTCATTTGTTAAAACTATTTCTCATGTTAATAAAGTGCATGCATTAAATTTGGTTTATTCTGATGTTTGTGATCCTATGAGGACAAAAACCTTGGGTGGGGCATTGTATTTTGTTACTTATATAGATGATGCATCTAGGAGGGTTTGGGTTTATGCCTTGAAATCCAAGGACGAGGTCTTTAGTGTGTTTAAATTGTTTCATGCTATAGTTGAGAAAGAGACAGGTAGATCATTGAAGTGCATCCGCACTGACAATGGTGGTGAATACATTGGCGACTTTCACGAGTACTCCAAGTCCCTGGGTATATGGCATGAACAGACGGTTCCCAAGACCCCCTAACATAATGGTGTAGCTGAGTGAATGAATCGCACCATTGTTGAGAGAATCAGATGCATGTTATCCCATGTAAAATTTCCCAAGACGTTCTGGAGAGAAGCAATGCACACGGCGGTGTATTTGATAAACAGGTTTCCATCAGCCCCATTGAATGGAGAAGTACCTGAAAAGGTGTGAACTAGACATGATCCATCGTACAGTCATCTCAGGGTGTTTGGATGTAGGGCATCCGTTCACGTACCAAAGGACGAGAGGTCTAAGCTCGATATGAAGATCAGGCAGTGTGTGTTCTTAGGGTACGGTGATGAAAAGTTCGGTTATAAATTGTGGGATCCGACCGAGAGGAAGCTCGTCAGGAGCAGAGATGTAGTTTTCTTTGAAGATCAGTGTATAAAAGACATTGGTAAGCGCGAGAAGAGCCAGCCTAGTTCAGGTGAGCTAGAGGACATGGATCCGGTTACTCCTCCTGTGGTGCCTAATGACGGGGGAGTACAGTAAGGTGCAGAGGACGAGAGATTTCCTTCAGAAGATGGACCAGGGGAGTAACCCCCACTTGATCCACCTGTTGAGCCACAGGTGAGGAGGTCATCTAGGGACAGACAGCCGTCCAAGAGGTACTCGCCACATGAGTACATTATGCTGACTAATGGGGGAGAGCCAGAAGATTATTCTAGGGCTCTAGCCGACGAGCATAAGGGGGAGTGGTTGAAAGCTATGCAAGAGGAGATGGAATCCTTGCATAAGAACCACACCTATGATATGGTGAAATTGCCTAAGGGCAAGAAAGCTTTGAGCAACAAGTGGGTGTTCAGAAAGAAGATTGAGCAGAAGAATTTACAGACGAGGTTTAAGGTCAGACTTGTGGTGAAAGGTTTTGGTCAGAGGAAAGGCATAGACTTCGAGGAGATATTCTCACCAGTGGTGAAGATGACATCCATACGAGTATTGCTTGGGTTGGCGGCTAGTATGGATCTGGAGATAGAGCAGTTAGATGTTAAAACTGCCTTTTTCCATGGTGACGTGGAAGAAGAGATCTACATGCACCAACCAAAGGGGTTCGAAGTCAAGGGCAATGAGCATATGGTGTGTAGGCTGAGGAAGAGCTTGTATGGGCTGAAACAGGCTCCACGACAATGATACAAGAAGTTTGACTTATTTATGTTGAAACATGGGTATGACAAAACAGAGTCAGACCACTGTGTGTTCACGCGCAAGTTCTCAGATGATGATTTCTTAGTTCCGCTATTATACGTTGATGACATGCTCATCATGGGAAAAGACATCAAGAAGATCGACAGGCTGAAACAGGAGTTGGGAAAGTCTTTTGCGATGAAAGACTTGGGCCCGGCTAGATAAATCTTAGGAATAGAGATAACCCGTGACAGAAGTAGTAGGAAGCTCTGGCTATCACAAGAGCGGTATATTGAGAAAGTCCTAGAGCGGTCCAATATGAATGCAGCGAAGCCAGTCAGTACTCCACTAGATGGTCACTTCAGATTGAGCGACAGACAGTGTCCCAAGACGGAGGCAGAAATGGAAGAGATGCAGAAGATACCCTACGCGTCAGCGGTAGGAAGTTTGATGTATGCTATGGTGTGCACACGCCCAGACATGGCATATGCGGTTAGTGTTGTCAGCCGCTATCTTGCCAATCCTGGCAAAGAGCATTGGGCAGCGGTGAAGTGGATACTGCGGTATTTAAGAGGCTCATCCAGGTTGAGCCTATGTTATGTGTGACGGCTTTGTGTTAGAGGGCTACACACGGATGCAGATATGGCAGGTGACATAGACTCCAGGAAGTCTACATCGGGGTTCATGTTCACGTTTGCAGGGGGAGCGGTTTTTTGGCAGAGCAAGCTACAGAAGGTCGTAGCATTGTCAACTACAAAGGCCGAGTATATTGCAGTCACAGAAGCATGTAAAGAGATGCTTTGGATGAAGAGGTTCCTATAGGAACTTAGCCTGAAGCAGGAGGAGCACGTAGTTTATTGCGATAGTTAGAGTGCTATACACTTGAGCAGGAATCCAAGTCAGCATTCCAAGTCAAAGCACATAGAGATTCGGTATCACTGGATCAGGGATACTTTGGAATAGAAGGTGTTATAGCTTGAGAAGGTCCACACGGACAATAATGGGTCAGATATGATGACCAAGGCCTTACTAAAGGGCAAGTTTGAGGTTTGTAGAAATCTAGCTGGCTTAAAGAAGGTGAATCCCTCCTGGGTCAAAAAGGGGGAGATTTGATGGGTTTTTTTTTTGACCCGTCGTCCTTTTGCAACTAGGATGCGCAAGTCCTTTCGCAACTAGGATGCGCAAGTCCTTTTGCAACTGGGATGCGCGAGTCCTTTCGCAACTAGGATGCGGAAAGGAGTTTTGTAAAACTATAAAAAAGGGTCCCTAGGATTTTTCTATGCATGTTGTGTTAATGAGAAAAACACAAGAGGGCTATCAAAGGTGAGAGAGAGGGGGAGAAAGAGAGAGAGGAAGCTTGTAGAAGAGAGGTTATGCTCGTGGAGGTGATCTACGGTGCAGTCTATTTCTCAGCGCTCCTACGTCCTCATAATCGGTGAGATCTCTCTGGTTTTCTTTATTCTTTCATTGTTCATCCACTTTTGCGTGAGTGAAGAAGGTTGTAAACGTTATACTTTATAGTGGATTGTTGATCTGGACGAGGTCCCATGGTTTTTACCTCTTTGAGGGTTTTCCACGTAAAAATCTCTTGTGTGGTGTGTGATTGATGCTTTGATTTATTTCATTGCTTTATTATCCATAATTCTGGTTTGTTCTGGAGGGCTAGATCCTAAGGTTTTGTGCAAGGCCCCCCAACATGTGGGGCATTTACTATCTTAAGGACTAAGCAATCCATGATTCAAGCCATGCATTTTTTTTAAAAAATTATTTTTAAAAAAAATTTATTTATTGTCTCCTCGGTCTCCTAATATCTAGTTGATTTGAGACCTTGAGTCAACTTGATCTTGCTTATATGAAATCAGCCAAGTTTTGTAGTTTTCGAACCATGAGACATATATGTGAATTTGGAGGTTTTAGGTATTATAGCAAACCATGCTCCTAACAGAGAAATAGTTAAGGAAATTCGCACTGAAGAGGAGAGTGCCACACGTGTGTCATCTTGGTAGACACAGTTGACTTTTGGTCTAGTCATCAGTTGATCCTCTTTCAGAATTCAATTTGGTCCACACGTGGACATTGAATATAGTTGATTATAGAGTTTTTTTTCTTATATATATATATATATTTTAAATCCATTTGTGGCCCTTTTTTTTGGTGGCCCACCTATTGAGTCAAAGAAGATTTTTTATGTGCTAACCAATGTTCAAGTGGGGCCTACTTGATGACTAGAAGAATGCTCACCTCATTCCCATAATGACGTTTAGGTACACTATTGTAACAGCTGATGTATCAGGCCCCTTTCGACTTTCAGCATGTGTTAGGACGTGTGGTCCAACGATAACTTGCAAGATATTGGTCATTCTCTGATTATCTCCTCTACCGTATGCAGTCAGAGGGAAGAGGATGGCCTGGTGACTCAGTCACCAAGGATATCCCTGATAAAATAATATGGCAAGATTTGATTGGATTACATTCCGTTGATAGAAATGGGCTGGTAGAATTCATACTTGACTGGATACCTTTCAAATATACTTTGTATGGGTCCATACTCCCCGATAGTGGCACGTGGCCCAATCAAATTTCACATGCTTGTTGCATCCCAATCAGGGTAGCTAGGGACAAAATTTAGGACTATAGACTCCCTTACAACCCTAGATTACAAAAATCCCCTATAATCTGAAGCTCTATAAGCCCACTATAGTGTTTGTGTTATATCCACTTTGTCCAGCCATTTTGCCAGCTCATTTAAGGATATGAACAAAAATAAATGAGCCGTTTTGTTAGTTCATTTTAGGACATAAGTAAAAAATGAGGCAGATCGAAAGTCAAATGGGACATCATATGAAACCATGGGGATTTAAACACTCACCATTGGAAACTTCCTAGAACCCATCATGATGTTTATATGCCATTTAACTCAGGTGATGTTTATATGCCATTGAACTAGAAGTCCAAAAATGTGAAAGGTTGGTTCAACATCATCCAGATGGACTCCTATCAGATAGCTACTTGCAACTGAATTTGAATGCAACGGTCTCGAACCTCTCACGCCTTCAACTCCTAGAGGAATCCTTTTGGCAGCAAAAATCTAGGGTGGCGTGGCTTGCTGCGGGTGACAAGAACACTAGGTTTTTCCATGCTACGGTGAAAGAAAAGCATCGAACATCAGTCATTCATAGCATTACCCTCGATTCAGGGCAGACTCTTGTTGCAAATGCAGACATCAAACGTGCAGCGGTGGTCCATTTCTCTGGATTGTTTGAGGCGGAACCAAGCGTCATGTGTAACAACCTGTTTGAGGTCATCCCTTCTATAATTTCCCCTGACCAGAATGCGTTGCTAATGGCGCCCCTGTTGGAATTGGAGATTTAGCAAGCGTTGAAGTTAATTCCTGTGGAAAGTACGGTTGGCCCCGATGGTTTTACGGCCTCCTTCTTCTCCGCCTGCTGGAGCATTGTGAGCAGAGATCTGTTTGAGGTTATCTCCTTCCTGTTTCAAGGTGGCAATCTCCCTCGAGTGGTCTCTGCTTCTTTGATTTGTCTGATTCCCAAAGAGGCGGCGCCGAATAAATTCTCTGACTTTAGGCCAATCAGTCTTTGTAACGTTCTGTACAAGCTGTTTTCTAAGCTTATTGCAAACAGGCTAAGCCAGGTTATGTCGCTCCTCATCTCGGAAGAACAAGGTACCTCTATGCAAGGAAGATCGATTGCGGATAACATTGCTCTCGCTTAGGAGCTCTTTAGAGATTTAAATAGAAAGGTTCGGGGTGGTGATATCGTGCTCAAGTTGGATATGGAAAAAGCCTATGATAGGCTCGATTGGATTTTCCTTAAACAGGTCTTGGCTAAGTTCGACTTCTGTTCCACGTGGATCAAGTTGGTTGAGAATTGTTGGGCAAATTCTTGGTTCTCGGTGCTAGTTAACGGGGAGGTTTCTGGTTTCTTCAAGTCCTCGAGAGGGCTGAGGTAAGGGGATCCGATCTCACCTAGTCTCTTCATTATTGCTACGGAAGTTCTGAGCAGATGTCTCAAATCTTTAGGCATCAACGGTTGCTATAAGCCGTATCAGACTAGGATTGGTTGCCCTATCGTTTCCCACCTTCTGTACGCGGATGACACGCTGTTGTTTCTCAATGGTGGGCTCTCGTCGTTAAGTTATCAGAAGGGATCGGGGCAGAAAAGTTAATTTGCAAAAGAGCACGTTCATCCATTCCACCAAGCTGGGTGAACCGAGGGTGGTCCTTGAGATTGCTAGAGCATCAGGGGTGTTTACTTATTTGGGGGTCCCTTTGGTCATGGGGAGACTGAAGGCTTCCTTTTTCCGCCTTCTAATAGACAGGGTAGAAGGGTGAATCAGGGGCTGGCAGTCAAGATGTTTATCGCAGGCGGGGAGGGCGGTCTTGATCCGGCATGTTTTGACCAACATTCCCATTCACACCTTGGCAGCTGTCCATATCCCATTCATTGTTCTGAAAGACCTGGAGAAGAGGTTTGCGGTGTTTTTCTGGGGCTGGAAAGATGGTAAAAGCAAATATCATTGGAAGAGCTGGAAGTCTATTACTTCCCCCAAAGAGGAGGGGGGCCTGGGTATTAGGAAGATGAAGGATATCATGTTTGCGTATCGGCTAAAGATGGCCTGGGAGATCAGAGTTGCGGCGGAAAAAAGTCTTTGGTGCTCCTTCGTTGCTGCCAAATACAGTCGTGATCTGTCCGCACTTGACTTACTTCAACCTCTTGCGTTCGCGTCCCCTATCTGGAAGAGGATTTTCGCTGAGATCCCGGCTGCGGATTCCTTCGTTCAGTGGCATTTGGGTGAAGGTAGCTACAATTTCTGGTTGGACAATTAGACTGGTCTCGGCCCGCTCCACTTTTTATCTTCAGCCCCTATTCTGGCCTCCCTCCTTCAGTTGAAGATAGATCAAGTCCTAGGTAAAAATGGCCCCTTGGTCCCCTCAACGTCTTTCAATTTCCTGCCTCAGTGGGTCATCAACTTTATTTTTCAACGTGGTTTCTGCATCTCTGAAGGGATTGACTCCCCTATATGGCCTTTTTTCGCGTCGGGTCGGTTTTCCCTGGCGTCGGCCTGGGAGAAATGTCGTTCGCCGTTGCCTAACAGAAGCTGGGCGCGTGGGGTGTGGCATGGCAAACTCCCGCTGAGGATCACTTTGCTCTCCTGGAAGGTGTTATCGAAAGCAATTACAGTCGATGAAGCTATCCAGTCTCGTGGAGTTAGTTTGGCATCCAAATGTGTTTGTTACTGTCGCAATTCTCGGCAAGGCCACTCCTCTGAATCCAGTTCCCATCTTTTCCTGAACAGCCAGCTTGCAACTATGGCCTGGTCGTTCTTCGGCAGGCTTTTTGGCGTCCATGTGTTGGAGACTGACTCGGTCGAGGCCAGATTGGCCCAGTGGTGGGCTGCCACTGCTTTTGGCTTAGCGAGATCTACGCTGCATAAGCTGGCCTCGTCCATCATTTTATGGTGCATTTGGAAGTGTATGAATGCTGCTCTCTTTGATGGCATTACTTGTTCGGCTAATTTTGTGATTGCCAGAGGTAATTGGTGGTTTTCCCTCATCAATGGCGAATTGGGGGAGGGAGCATTACCGGGTTTTCACGGCAGCATGGTCCATGTTGCTCGTTCAGCGGCCACTGCTGGAATTCATGTCAGGCTCACCTCTCTCTCTCTCTCTCTCTCTCTCTCTCTCTCTCTCTCTCTCTCTCTCTCTCTCTCTCTGCCTGCCGTTAGAGTCCCTCTCTCTACCTGCCGTTGGAGCCCCCGTCTTGGCCCCTCCTACCAGCCCAAGGTGGTGAGATGGATCAAACTGCAACCAGGTTGGGTGAAGATTAATGTGGACGGTTCTTCTCTCGGCAATCCAGGTAACTCAGGTGGGGGAGGTGTGTGTAGAGACGACAAGGGTAACTTTCAATTCGCCTTCTCCATTGGATATGGGACAGGCTCGAATGTCAATGCAGAGCTGAGAGCAATCGTGGATGGAATGGATTTGTGTATTCGTAGCGGCTTTACGAATGTGATTGTGGAATCGGATTTGCAGCTGGCGGTCAATTTCCTGTCTGACGTTGCTAACCCCGGCTGGAAATGGGGGTATTGGATCCAAAGGATCCACCACATGAGGCAATGTGGAAATTTTATTTTCCAGCATATCTTCAGGGAAGGAAATGCCGTGGCTGACCAGATGACCCGTTTGGAGAGTTCAGGACAAGAAAGTGTGTTGATTCACTGCCATGGGAACCTTCCTGCTAAGGTTAGAGGTTTGTTATTCCTTGACAAGGTGGGGCTCGGGTCTATTAGGGATGGTTCGAGAGGCGAGACGGGTCGTCACTAGGATGCGGGGTCTTTCTGTTTTCTTTTCTCTATATAGAGCTTTGTTTATATTTCGGTCCTATGATAGGAGTCCCTCGGGTCTTTTTTCTCTTGGGGGCCTCCCGAATGTAATTGGCCATTTTGTTTAATGGAAAGCTCTCCTTTTTCTTTTTTAAAAAAAAAAAAAAAAAAAAAAAAACTCAGGTGATTCCCACAAGGAATAAGGGAAAACACAATATTGTTGATCTACTATTTGTGGACGATTATCTCAAAATCTTCAAGATGGGAAGATTCTTAAGTATCTGGTCAAAAGGTTAAAATATTCCAAGCTATGAACTTTGTTAATATCCCAATATATATGTGGTAAGGATCGTCATATCAACCGTTTGAATTATTCAACTTCCTGTTCTGTCCCATTACCCATGTCTTGCAAACTATTTTCTTTCTCCCTACCTGCGTTACAGGTGCCACATCTACTTTGTTTAAAAAATGTGTCTGAAAAGGCCATTATATATATCATTTTTAAAGAATCAAGCAATTGAATTATAAGTGCAGCTTCAATGTGCCCAAGGAACACGGTGAGTTCATGCTTATTTTCCTCACTATTAGAAAAGGTTGCCATGAATCTAGCAGGCATTTCAAATTTTTATTTTATTTTATTTTATTTTATTTTTATTTTTACACACGCATACACACCCCCCCACACACACTGAGCAGGCATTTCAAATTTCTATGTTTTGAAATGTCCCATTTTGAAATGAATGTTGGGGAGATAAATCAGCACCAACTTTCGTTGTAAATCGTCTGATCGGAGCTGCTGCTCATTCATCATCTCACTTTATTAATGCCCTGTCTAAGAAATCAAGCTAATATGACTGTAATAATATATATATATATATATATATATATATACATATATATATATATATATATATATATATATTTTAAAGGATTTTCGCATATCATCTATTAAAAAGAATATCCTAAATTAGAGAATCAAAATCAAGAAGAAAAAGAGCAGCTAGGTCGCCCCCACCCCTTCCCCCTCAAAAAAAAAAAAAAAAAAAAAAAAAAAAGAAAAAGAAAAAGAAAAAGAAAAAAAGAAGTTAAAGAGAAGTCGAGAATTACAATACCAGTGGTCCATAGTTACATGTGTGCTTACTTTTATTATTATTATTTTTTGCTTTTCGGGAATGATGGGAGTAAACCACCCGTAACTTTGTTGATAAAATGAAATAGTAATACAATTCTTTAGCAGAGTGCTACAAAATAATCAGGCCTCACCTATTATATATATATATATATATATATATATATATATATATATATATATATATATATATATATATATATGGCCTCCAAACCTCCAGACAGCATAAAAAGAAAAAGAAAAAGAAAACAGAAACAAAAGGAGACTGAACCGAGAATAGGGCTAAGTACAGTATCCAGTTGAGCCACCTCACACACATCCCAAGTGCACCAAGTCAATGAGACAAGCAAGGCATCGACAAGATGCCCCAGCCACAACCACAAAAACCCACAATATCAGTCCAACATCCTCAATCACTGGCATCTCCTGGATGTTTCCTGGTGGCCCACCTAAATCTTGAAGGAGGGATTGGATGGAACCAGTGGGACAGATTTACCCATAACCCAAATCTGCTGGAATCTACACTACTTGATGATAAAATCATATGGTATTTATGACAAGACTACATATTGGAGATCAGTGTTTCTCCATGGGCACTCCAGCTGTTCTTTCTTTCTTCCTTTGCATGTAGCTTGCACCAAGCCACATCCCTTCCCTCCAATCTCTCCTCGATCTCTCTCCATGTGTGCGTCCACATCCCATACTCAAAGTTTATTTAAGAAGTTTGCTAAGCTCACATGCATCTTCATTCAAACACACGAACCAGTATGGTAGAAGTGTGCAAGATCTAAGCTTTCCATGAGGTGGGCCATACTCTTTCCATTTTGTTTTTTCCACCTTTACACTCCTTTAGTGTGTTACAGTGAACATAAGAAAGTATCTGGTTAGATTAAAAAAGGTTTTAGCCATCAATTCTTTGATGAATCGTGACTAACTTAAGGGGTGAAACGACCACTTTCTGAGGCAGAAGATCCATGCAACTGGTTCCATCTGAGGGATACATGGTGTCCCACAAACGTACACCATGTTAGGATGTGTGCTTAGATATGTACAGACGTGTTGGCTAAGGAAACCTCTTTTCAATAAAAAAAATAATTGCATGTAATGTCCGCTGTTAACTTTAATACAACATTATTATTTTATGCTGATGTGTCCTTTCAGTGGAATATTGAAGTCTTTAGTAGGGTACTATGCCATGAAAATTACCTGGAACAAAAATCAAAACAATTGCTTCTCTACACGGCTACATTCAATCAAACAATCGCTGTCCATTTATTTCAACAGTATAACCTACTTGATAAATGGAGCATTTTGGACTCCAGATCTTATCATCTTTACAATGTCGCCCATCCTTTTCAGGGTCATGATGTCATACAAAATTGACACATTATTGGTGGAAATTAGAAAAGTTGTATGTTAAGGCAGCATATATACTACAGTTCAAAAACCCAAAAGCTCGACTCAACTCGCTCAATCTTCAGCTGAGTTGGGTTGACTCGAAGACTCGATCCGCTGAATTAAGGAGTGTTAACCATATTTAAAACAATCAGATCTTGTCAAAGTAATATAAAATGTCACTTATAGTAACAACATTACTTATACTTCACTGGTTAAGGTTGTTACTGCTCTTAGGGCATTTTTGGATATGTGTAAAGTGGTGTCTTGAGCAGTGATCCATGGCTCATTGTCGAGGTTAGCTAGTCATGGACATGCTATTGCTATCTAGTAGTTTTTAAATCCTTTATTTCTCAAACACCCTGAAATATGGACATGATAGATTGTGGCACATGTGGGGAAGGTAAAGATTGATTGGTGGGATATGTACACCTTACATATGCACATTTGACACACGCCAATTTTTTTAGTGCCTTCTTTTTTTGAAAGGTGGAAGAACACTATTTGTAACTTTGTTAATTTAGAAAATGCTTTTCAAACACTCTAGCAGGCTTTATAAAAATAAATGGGTCTCACCTATCATATAACATACAGGCTTTTTGGCCAAAACAAGAGTGGGCCTAACAAGAGAATGGGAGCCGAAACTCAAAAACATAATATGCACAAATTTTTTTAGTACTTGAAGATTGATAATGGTACATATACACACATGGGATTCTCGAACCTGGACAATCACACGATCATGCATACGCATAGATGAGTGTCATCCTCACATCCACTGAAACAGTCAATATAATAAATACTTTAACCTCTCAACCATATACAATTCATGGTTTAACAGCCATATATCTATAGCATTGGTTAAAATAAAAGGGGATTGATAAACCATGAACAGGCCACGACATGATTTTAATTACTTAAATCCAAATAAACTCTTAGATGACATTGGAGGTTCAAATCTCGCTCTCAACATATTTATTTTTAATATAATTCTGTCAGTTAAGGCGAGTGACTCAGTCAAATCAGGCTGAACTCGAGTCAACCAGATGAGTCCTGTGTGTCCAGGCTGAGTCAGGTTGATTACTGAGTTTCCAAAGGACTCGGCTGGAAATATCACCTAATGGAGTTTCAAGTTGGGTCCACGAGTCTTAGGACCATATAGCATTCAACCTTATATGTGAACATTTATCCCTTTTTAATCAACAATTATATTAAGCCGTCTTCTATGATACATCTACAATATTGCTTTCTTCCCCCTTTTATGCTTGAACTTGAAAAATTGGATCTAGATCATGTTTCATTAATCAGAAGCATTCATATGATGGGCATCATCCTGGATGTGGATTAATAGCATTCAAGATCAATGGCTAAAAAACAAATAATGGTTAAAGGAGACACTCCCAGGAAATGAATGGAATGGGAATGGGAAAGAGGGTTGAAATATTTTAATATAGAGTTTTGCTAGGGTATGGTGACCTGTTCCACGGTATGGCATGGCTGGTTTGCATCCTTAGATTAATATGAACCGCTGATGTAGTCCTGAATACTACTATAAAGAAGCTATAATCTTATCACCATGTTTCATTTTGAATCTTAGATTTGAATATAAGCCATTAAATATTTATTTTCATACAGTCACTTGTTCAATAAATGTTTGTTCCATGAGATGGGTAACATAGAATCTAAAACATGAGTCTCCATCATATCCACTCGATCATTTCAGTGTATTGGTCAAAAAATGAGGCAATGCAAGAGTTGGGTGGACCACACAGTGGAACAATATATGGAGATTGAACACCCATTATTTAAAACTTCTTAGGAGCTGCAAAAGTTTTGATCAAGCTGATATTTGTGTTTTTCCTTTATCCCATTTTAGAAGTTTTGATCAAGCTGATATTTGTGCTTTCTTTTGTCTAGGTCCATGTGACCTTACTAACATGCTGCGGAATAAATTTCACCGTGGGTCTTAGAAAGTTTCAATAAAGTGTCACTACCACTACTCTGTGTTCTGATTAAGCCTTAGATTGCCTCTTTTTTGGCTTTTACCCCAAAATTATAATTATATGACAAAATGGATGAATAATGTTGATAAAACCCATACATCATGGTGGCCCCTCGGAGCCCTCATGCGTGTGTCAAAATCAAAGCGGCCGAGTTAGTACTCAATCTGCGTTCGTGATGGGCCAGCAACTTATTCACAATCCTATTATTATTATTATTATTATTACTATGAGCCGATTGGGTACTACCCCACCATGACATATCTAATGATAATGGTCATGTTAGGGCCTTTATAAGGCCCACCGTGATTCATATGTTTTATCCATGCCATCCATCTATTTTGAAAAATAATTTTAGGGAATGATCCCAAAGATTTGGTAGATTGAAGGCTTAAGTGGGCCACACCACACGAAGCAGTGGGGATTGAACTCTTACCATTGAAAATAACCTTGGGCCCACCGTTATGCTTATTTTCTAAGTTTTCTACCGTAGGCTCTAAATTTCCACTGTATGGTCCACTTGAGCATTTGATCCGCATCCTTTCTGGTCTTGTGGCCTAAAATGATTGGTCAAAATAGATGGATGGCATGGATAAAACATATAAGTCACCGTGGGACACACCGAACCCTTAGTATGACCGTCCGTCTCTATGTACAGGTTACCCAATCCGCGCCCCACTAGTCCCGGACGCGGATTTCCTGGTAAAGGCTCTTGCGCTGGATGCTAGCTAGGTGGGGTCCCCCGTGATGTTTGTGATGAATCCATCCTGTCCTTCCGTTTTCCGAGCTCATTTTATGACATGTTACCGAAATTTATGTGGATTCAAAACTCAAGTGGGCCATACGAGAGGGAAACCTGGGAAACACCTTTCTACCGTTGAAACCTTCCTGGGCTCAACCTTGATTTCGATATGCCATCCAAACGGTTTATAAGGTCATTCCCACTGGGATGAAGTGAAAACGCGGAAAAAACAAGCATGATAAGAAACCTTTATGGCCTTAAAAATGTTTCAACGGTGGTTGCTGAATCACAACTGTTCCCCATCGTGCGGCCCACTTGAGTTTTGTATCCATCTAAATTTCTGTAAAATGACCTAAAATGATCTCAGACAACAGATGAACGGTGTGGATTTATGACAAACATCAAGGTAGACCCCACTTACATCCTAGCGCAGGAACTTCTTGGGAAAGCCTTTCGCAGGAAATCCCCGTCCACCAGACCCTACCCTGACCGCTACATACAGCCTGTCTGTCTTTATATACGAAGTACATACGCTGTGAAAAAGTAACCCAAAGTGAAATAAATGGGAAACGGATTGGCTACTCCCCCTGACACCCGCCAATGGCTGATGGTCGGTGCACTGTGGGCCCCACCATGATGTATGTGTTTCATCGATGCTGTCCATCTATTTTTACATATCATTTTACAGTATGAGACCAAAAATGAGTTATATCCTAATCTCAAGTGGACTAGATTACAAGAAACGGTGTTAAATGAGCGCGTATACCATTAAAAACATTTTGGGGGCCATAAAAGCTTTGGATCAAGCTGATTTTTGTTTTTTCCCTTCATTTGGGGCTGCATGACATAATCAATAGATTGGATATCAACTAAACAGTACAATGGGCATAAGGAGTATTTTAATGGTGGGTATCCAATCACTATTGTTTTCATGTGGTGTGGACCACATGAGATTTATATACCTCTAATTTTTGGGATCGAGCCCTAAAATGATCTTTAAAAATGGATGAACGAATGGATGAAAAATATACATCATGGTAGAGCCCACGGAGCACCGAACATCAACCAAGGGATGGTGAAAGGGGGAGTAGCCACTTCGTTTCCAAATTAATCGGTGTAATTGACAGACAGGCGCTGCACGCAAGAACTTTGATACTCTGGCATAGGATGGATAATACACAGGCACTTGAATAATTACTTAAAAGTTGCATATATATATATATATATATATATATATATATATATATATATATATATATATATATATATATATATATATATATATATATATATATATGGAAAAGGTACAATGCGTTCGAGCTGTGTGGGCCCCACCGTGATGCATTTCGAACATCTACCCCATCGGTCAGATGCACCATTCCATTGTGGGCCTAGGTCTCAAAAATCAAGTCAATCCGTGACTTGTGTGGGCCACACCACATACAGAAGTGGAGAGGGGCTGTGCACCATTAAAACATTCATAACCATTTTTAAGGGCCCACCGAGATGTGGTTTGAAAATCCAGTCCATCCATTATGTGTGTCCCACTTGAATGAGGGTTCAGACCAAGTTTCAGGCGCATGTAAAACTCAAGTGGGCCCCACCACGTGCTTTTATATGTTTTAACGGTGTCTTCATATAATTTTAGATGGTATGGCCCACCTGAGTTCCATATACGGCTGATTTTTGGGACATCCCATAATTTAAAGGGGACCCATCAAATGCACGGTGTTGATGGTTGAAACACATCACAGTGGGGCTCACACAGCTCGACTTCACGGGAGCTTATCGTCAGCTCGAGTGCATTGTACCTTTTCATATATATATATATATATATATATATATATATATATATAAATTAATTAACTTGTTAATGCACCCGTTGTCATTTCACACTTAGGGGGTGTTTGGCGCATGGTTACCGTGGGATAAACTTAATTCCATGATATGTTTTTAATATGGTTGTACATTGAATGGATATACCTATACTTACCATCTTTTGAAACTATCGAGAATAACATATATGTGTTATATCCAAACTGTTCATCTGTTTTGTAACCTTATTTTATGATATGGGCTTAAAAATGAGGCAGATTCAAAACTTATGTGGCCCTAAAGAAGTTTTCAATGGTAGGTATTCAATCCTTGCTACTTTCTATGGTGGGGTCCACTTGAGCTTTAGATCTACCTAATTTTTTGGCCCATGCTCTAAAATGATCTCGAAAAATGGGTGGACGACGTGGATATAGCCCACACATCATGGCGGGACCTACACAACTATAACGCCTCGAGTTTTCAAGACCCGAGTATATGACTCGTTTCCAAAAAATCCGAGTGTTAATCTTAAAGGATGGTCAAATTCGAGTATATATATATATATATATATATTAATTATCAGAGTAAGCAGATGAGCGTAGTATGGACAAATCAAATATGAAAGGAAAGTTCTCATTATCATTTAAATA
The DNA here is from genome assembly GCA_030180095.1 of Magnolia changhungtana. Classification (NCBI taxonomy): domain Eukaryota; kingdom Viridiplantae; phylum Streptophyta; class Magnoliopsida; order Magnoliales; family Magnoliaceae; genus Magnolia; species Magnolia changhungtana. Next base: position 7,865,167 of record JASAUF010000639.1, read on the forward strand.
TACAAGAGCTGCCCATAATGACTTATACAAACCAATGTCTTCACAATAACAAATACAAGATTACACAAATGAGAAATTTAAAAGCATATGAAATACAACGAAAGCCGCAAGATCTCGCAGCTTCCTTGACAGGTACAACCACGTGTCCTTGACCCCCATAATGGCTCCTCATCAATCTGAACCTGCATATTAGTTAAGTCACCTATGCTACCTGTACGGTTATATTTTTGATGGATGAGTGGCCAACTCAGTGTGAATTTTTCTCAAGATTACACACCGCTGCATTAGGTAAGCATAGTTATAAAACAATAAGACAATCAAAACAATACATGATGTAGTCTTTTTAAATGCATGGATGCGTGAATGCACATCGACCTGGGGATGCACATCCAGTCGGACTTGGGCTTGTCGCTCATGCAAATCATCGACTTGGGAAAATCATCTAGTCGGACAAGGGTCGATAGTCAGTGGTCTGGGAGCTAGCGAAACGATACCCCGAAGATCCTAAGGACACGTGCTACAACATCCAGAATAACCACCCGTCATCGCCAACATGCTATGATGCATGATTAGCCAAACTGTTATTAGTTCAGTTACAATCAGCCAATTTAGGTAAGCTCAAGGTCACTACGGGGAGCGTATAGCCCAGTGTAGGCCGACAGCTCGGGCATAGGTCTCATACCACCATCCCTGGCTCATGAGACTATCACCTTAGGATGTTTAATGGAAGCCCATCGACTAGTGATCAATCACATTATAGTATATGAGGCTTATCATCGCATGGTTGCACTATATAAAACATCGAACCCATTTAGGGCAAGTATCAAAACAAAACCACATTGGGCTAGTATTAAAATATGCCACATAGGGCTGATATCAAAACCATACGATAAATACCATCCTTAAAAACTATTGGGCACAATAACCTTAGATGGTAGGCCCATATCAATGATCCATCTAGACCACCGTTCAATAACCACTAAGTCGAAGGTCCATTACAATCACAACTAGTCAAGTTACATCCCAAGTATTGGTGTACATTCATATGTGAGAATTTCTCACTAATGTACCAGTTTAAGTTCCATAAGCAATCCATAAAAAGAAATCCACAAGCATACATAATTATAGAGGATAATCATAAAGCATGCAATATAACAATTCAATTTCCACCAGTTAACACATGTGATTATAAGGGAGATATGATTATGAATTTAAATAAAAATTATAACTTAAGCTAATGAGAAGATGGAAAGCTCAAGAGGAAGAATCATCACCTTATGTTTTAAATCACCTTCTAGTGTCACTAAGTGTAAGACTTGTACCCTAGTCCGTACCGTTCCGTAGGCTTCTGCGATCCTACCGGTCGAATTTCGGCAATCCTCGACCCATTTCCAATGTTACGAGCGATCCTAAGCGGAGTCCTGCATACCAAAGTTGGCTCGAATCGAAACTTGTATCCTAGCGACCTCGCCGTCGCCGCGGTTCCAACGCCGCGACTTGCGCACCGACCCGATACCCAGGCTAGAAGATGTCGGCCTATGTTCGATTCGAAGAAAATACCGCGCGTTACGGACTTCGAGAGAATCTCTATGATATGTCCCATCAATCCATCAATCAATCAATGTCAAGTCACTCCATACCCAAGTACAACAACCCATACCCCAACCTTACTTTTCTCTTACACAAGCAAGCCCAAAGTCAACCCTCACATCACTTCACCTCTCTCTCCACCCATCCCTTCTTACAAGTCATCACTCAACCCATCACTCCATCACCTTTCACCCATCACTTCCCTCTCTCTCATTCATTTCTCAAATCTCTCCCAAGCAAAAAAAAAAATAAAAATCCATACGTCCAAGCTCTTTCCCTCTCCCACAACAACAAGTGTGGCCCACCTTCCCACACTCTCATCTCTCATCCACACCATCAAAAGTCTATCACCCACCGTTAAAAGTCAAGCAAAGGAGCTAAGGAACCCAAAGGATCAAGGAGAAGGCCTATAGGTAGGTGATTTATTGTTGGTTTTTAATTTGATGGCCCACTTGTGATGGGACCCGATCTATTGTATGTGTTGTAGTCCTATGAGGGGCCCATAGTGGCGGGGCCCCTCCACTATGCCGATCTTTCTCTCCTTCTCTCTATCTCTTTTCCCTTTTTCCTTGTTGATGGCCCTCCTAATGTGTGTGTGTGTGGCCCTCCATGAAGCATGCATTCTATCTCGACCGACCACCGAGTGGTTCACATGGTCGTCCATTTGGACGTGCCTGATCAAAGGAAAAACACAAATATCAGGTGGGCCACGTCCATGTGGGACCCACCCCATTAATGCATGCGTGTATCCTTACCGTCTAGCGTCCCTGGACGCTGGATGTGAGGGCTGGCTAACTGGAGTGTGTGCGCTGACATGGGGGTGTACTAACGAGCTAACCAATAAGGTGGGCCGCTCATGTAGGCCCCACCTCGGTGTGTGTATATAATCCGAGTTGGGCCTGGGGGACAATGTTGGTTTGACGTCCACATTGTAGGTGACGACAGTTAAATGTCCGCATTGTCACTCTTCCTAAGGCCCACTGATAGGTCCATACTTGTACTCTATAGTCCGTTTAGGCCCATCTTCACTTTGAGCAACGCCCATTATCATACCATAAGTATAGTGCTGCCCTATGATTCATGATCATACGCATCATATGCATGCTTGAGATGAGGGTTGACTGATCATAGCATATGCCTTTGGGCAGACTATTACGGGCTCCCTAATAGGCGGAGTTGCCTTACATGAGCGTGTACTTCACGCAGGATGATTGCATGACTGGTAGTGTGATACATGCACTTGCATTTGTGTGATTGTGATATGCCCTAGCGACATTAGGGTCATAGCCTCCACAGACACACTGTGGGTGGCTGGATTGGATACCGGAAGTATTTGGTTCTAGCATACGGGCGTCATAGATGTCCCTGGGTGAAAATTTCTAAACCCGATGGTACCAGAGGATGACTCCAACGTCGAGACCGAGTGGATACACGAGCGCGTGAGGGCCATATACTAGTAGGCTGCATCTCCCACCGTGTCGTGGTCAGTTGGAAAGGGGTGTGACCTTACCCGCTTGAGTGAGGGGGCAATTTCTAGGTTGAGTTTGACCAGCTTGAGGAATCGGTCCGCTATCGACGAGTCGGGCCCGATATTGGCAGGCGGATAGTGAGGTCTCTTTCGCTTTTCCAGTTGTGCCTCCGGATAGGGACGGCAAGCTGGCGTAGAGTGTACTAGACCCCGGTGATTATCCAGACTGATAACTGTATTGACATGAGGATTTGGATGAGGGTTGGCATGCTTGACTTGCATCGCATTGCCTTGACATGACCGATAGTATTCATATCTTGCACCGCATAGCCTTAGTACGGCTGACTGCATTCATGTACTCATTAGCATATTTCCGCATTACTTTGACCATGTATTCTGAGCACGCTCATATTGTGCACACACTTACACCACCCTCTAAGCGCGTGCAGGTGACTCCAGGACGCAGCTGTAGTCTCGCCGCAGTTGGAGCGTGCAGCCGAGCTTCTGGAGCTTTTGTTATTTTCAGTATATTGTATTTCCCTTTAATACGCCTTATACTCAAAAGTTTTTTATCATAGTGATATTGTGATGGTGTTCTTGTGGTTATTGTTCATGGGTTATGCTTGTGGTTATACTCATTACGAATCAAATTGATTATTAGAAATCCTCCTTGTAGCATCCCAGGATCGGAACCTGGTATATGGGTACCGGGAGCCGAGAATGGGGTACTACGGAGGCTGTCGGCGCCGGATTCGGCAATCGGGAATTTTGTGAGCTCGGTCTCCGAGAACGGGGCATGACACTAAGTGCTTGCGCCCTTAGAATTGTATCCTACCACAAATCATGAACTTGTACAATTAGGTCCAAGTTCTAATCACTACCTAGGGTTTAAGATCATAACCTAAGGTTTAGATGATTTATCTTAGGGTTTTAATGTAGAATTTAGGGTTTCTATCCTAGGGTCTAGCCTTAAACTTAGACGTTAGGATTTTAATCCTAAATTATTATTAATATTATTATCATTATTATTTTACAATGGATTGAGTGATATTCCTATTAGGAGTATTAATCTCTCAGTATTAATAATGATGGTTCATAGATCCATATTTAGATGTATCACATTATCCACTATTCTTATACTGACCAACCATCTTCTAAATAATGTGGGTAATAATAATGGAATATTTACCAGTGAAAATATAATAAGGGCTAATATTAATGATTATATTAACAAGTATTATACTAACCCCATAAGGGAAGTCATGAATATTTTCTAATGCTAATATTAATGAATCCAAATATTAGGATCTATCATGATTTATGACACTCTACTATTAGGCCCAAATCTCAACTTACTATTTACATTTTAAGTATAGGTCTAGGCTAGGTATCTTAGGGTTTGAACCCTACTTGATGTATGATTAATTTTAGAGTTAATCTAATAATTATGAAATATTTATCAATGTTAATATTATAATTAGTATTTGTTAATAATCATTATGATGACATTAATTAGTGCAATCCACTATCATTAACAAAGGTTTAAGAATGATAAATGAAACACTATGATTTAATAATTGAAATTTGTTTATCATAACTAGTTTTATCATAAATATCCTACTAGCGGTTAATCATTAGTAATATTAACAATACTAATAATAACATTGTTAGCAATGATAATGATGCATTGAAACAAATCTGGATTGGGGAAACATGTTGACTCACCTAGTTGACTCGGTTCGAGTCGAGTTGACTCGGCCCAACACAAGCACCCATCTCTCCTTCTCCTTCTTCTCTTTCTCTTCTTCTTTTTCTTCTCTTTTCTCTCTTTCCTACTTCCCTACTTCCTTTTTCTCTCCATGGCCAGCAGCAGCCGGACCGAACCCAGGCCCAACTCGAGCCGAGCTTGGTGGTGCGAGTTAGGTCGGACTGAGTGAGAGCAGGGCAGTAACCCGTTCTTTCTTTCTTCTTCACCTTTTGCCTTCGTGCTTCTCTTTTCTTTCTCTCTTTTCTTCTCCTTCCTCACTCTTCTTCTTTGCTTTCCCCCTTGTTGGACGTCTAGCAACAAACACCAGGTGCAACCTAACTCGGTCCAACGACATGAGATGGGTCCCACACTCCTTGGCTTTCTTTCTCTTATTCCTTCCTCTTTTCATTTTCTCTTTCTATTTTTCTTTCTTCTTTCTTTTCTTCTTTTCTTCTCTGTCTGTCCCAGCACCATCACCAGGTGGTGGGAGCCCGAAAACAGCATCCCAAACCATGCCTGGCTCGGTTTGGAACAGTGGAGAGGACGAATGCCATTAATGGCAGATTCTCCCCCATTGTTTCTTTCTTCATTCCGCCAGCATGGGAGGGTTTATAAGCTTGTAATAGAGCTAGGTGAATGGTTGGATTGAAGCTTGGATGTCGTTTGGTGGGTGAGTTCAGATAGAGTAAGAAATCGATGTTTTCTTTCTTTCAGTTACAAGGAGGTAGAGATTATCTTTAAGAAACTGTTCTTTCTCCTTTGTAGGGTTCCTGCAGTGATCTTAGACCGTTGGATAGAGAATGGGTGGTCCTGATTAGACTAGATTTGAAACGGTTTCCAGGTACTGCCCCTAGGATCGAAATCGGCCACGGTTTTAGCTGCTGGTTTTTCAGAAAACCAGGATCCTTGTAAACAACAATGGACGGCTGATATCTTTCCGGTTTGAACGGTGGAGATGCAAAGGGAAGCAAGCATGCGGATTGCCCTGCTGGCTTGAGGGTAGGGCTTATATAACGTTAGATTCGAGTGACTTTCTTAAACGTGAAAGTTTCTCAGATTCTGATTCTAATGGTGGGTTAAGCATATTCATGTAGTACGAACAAAGTGAACGGATCCGAATCTTGATTTGATAAGTGTACGAACGGATGTTGAGGTCAAGTGGCTGATATACAATGATCTAAGGGCTGAAATTTGATGTCTACGGGTTAATTTATGATAATTAGGCCTGGTATAAAATTTCACATGAAACGGATCATGAGGTCCGTGTGAATTGGAATTTAGGAGCCTAGGTCAATGACATTTTCATAATTATTGTTGATGTGTGAGTTTTGGGAAATCCAATTGCTCTACATGGTTATAGGCACGTTCTTAAGAAGTTCTTACAAAAAAATATATATCAAAATCATTACAAATAGGGAGCTCTTCATCGTGTTCTTCATGGGAAAGTACTTACGCCAAATCACGTGATAGATAGTCTCGTCTTGAAATCAACTGTCAGATGGTTAAATCTATTGAATGGAGGTAACTCCTAATGGTTAAGTTTGTGTCAGGGCAAGGATGCAAGGCCAGAATAGTTGGATTGGTATCGTACACGTGTACATACTAAGTAAATTACTTGGTAACGATCGAGAACTTTCAATACTCAGGTATTGAAAAGTTCGGGCTGTTACAACAACTTACTAACATTGAGTGGAATTGGCATGGGACCCAATGCAATTCTGTCTAATCTAATTCCAAGCTTTTCCATTCTTCCCAAACATGGAGTGGAATTGGCACGTGACCAAATGCAATTCCATCCCACTTAATCCCATCTAATACCATGCACCAAATGCCCCCTTAAGGGCCTGTTTGATTTTTGAGGGAAGAGAGAAATACCCTTGAAAATGGTCATTATTACTTTTTCACCGGTTTGAAATTTCAAATGCATTTTCGTTTCGAAAATTGGTCTGAAAAAAGCTGACTTACATTTGTGGACCCCATTGTGATGTGCATGACATATCCACACCGTCCATCTATTTTATCAAAAGATTTTAGGGCCTAAGTCCAAAATTAAGACAAATGCAATGCTCAAGTGGCCCATACCATAGGAAATAATGGCCTTAAACGTCCGCCATTAAAAGTTATTTTGTTTATTGGGCCCACGTTAATGTTTATTTGTCATCTAACCTGTTCATGAAGTCATCATAAAAACATTGATAAAGGGTAAACACAAATATCAGCTTCATCCAAAACTTCTGAGGGCCACATAAATTTTTATATGACAAGCATTCAATTTTCACTGTTTCCTGTGGTGTGGTCCACTGGAGCTTTGGATCTGCCTCATTTTTGTGTTCATGGCCTAAATGAGGCTGACGTATAGGATGAACGGTGTTGATACATCACGTACATCACAGTGGGCCCTATATTCATTTGGCAGCCATCCTCGATTTTAACGCTAAAAAGATAAGTGGTCAACGTGTATAACGCCCTGAAAATCGGGGGTCAAGTAGAAGCTCAACTCCCGAGTTTCAACACATCACTTATGTAACATAGATAATGATGATTAAATGTTGTCTGTATTAGTACATTAAACATGAATGAGATTAAACCAAAACAGTATATCATACTCCAGAGACGATTAAGTTAAGCAAGTGGAAGACTGTGATAGATATATAAAACATATAAGTAATCGTAGGTCTCCTGAGTATGATCATGTTACCAGGTCAATAATTTATATATAAAGTTTCAAAATATACAAAATGTGTAATGTCATCTAGTCAGCAACCCTGCAAGCCCCGTCGATCAGGACACGACTCACCCGCCTGATAACTGCATATAGGAGAACGCCTCCTCATCATCCTCAAAATCTGGCTCCGCCTTGTAGGCATTACCATCACCTGCAACTAAGATAAAGTTTGGTTGGTATTTAAAACACCGTCCCAGAACGTGGGAGTGAGTGATCAACTCAGTGGAGCTATAAAGTAAAGGTTAACATGTTATCAATTTAGTCACGCAGTAATGATAAGGCAATACAATCAAGCATTCCTAAGTACTCTTGTTAATGAAAGGATGATATGTATTAATGATGTATGCCCTCGCCTGCACTCCCTCTGCGAACTTCATCTCACGGTCGCGGCATACACCCCTTCCACAGTGCTCAACTCCAACGCCAAAGGCACATACAATGCAGTGCATGAACGTGATTACCGTGTTCTTATTAGACCTTTTCATACAGCAGGATTGGGAAGCTCATTTACCTCCCTTATATCATTCCCCAAACAATGATCCATTCTAGGGTCGTCAGTCTTAGTAAATATCATACGATGTTGCGGTTCTAAGTCACTACAAAGGGCTCGTCACCTGATCAATGTAGGCCTAGTTTATATTCTAGTTACTACAGAAAGGCTCGTCGCCTCAACCCAGTTTTAGAGTATGCTCGAGGTTACTACAAAGGGCTCGTCACCTGATCAGTGTAGGCCGACAGTTCGAATACAGTGTCCTATACCACCGTATTCAGCTCACGAGGTGGTGTTACTCACTGGTCACTACGGGGAGGCTCGTTGTCCCAGCGTAGGCTGACAGCTCGACTACGGTGTCCCATACCACCATGTCTGGCTCATGAGTCTTAGCGGATCGAGGTACCATGGTTAAATGGGCTATTCACTGGTAAGTTAGTATCTTAGATTCAAGCAGTAGCATCCATACATGGTGAACATACATTGGGCCAATCGGGTTACTTGACGAGCTCAATTGGTACAAGCACACATTGAGATGATCGACATGAAGTGCATAAGCACTCCGTGTAGCCTAACTACTGTCGAACACGTCATGCGTGGCGAAACAACATCAACCACCAAATTAGGGCCTGTTACCGATTGCCTGGATTATACCATAGTCCCAAAAATATTCTGATATGAGAAATATATACATACAATAATCATACAACATTTAATCAACCAATGCAAACATGGTAAGCATTTGAATGTATAATGAAACACATATAACATGTCATTCTACATATACATATTCTACACAAACCACACTATCTAGATTACAGCTACTTGAAGGGATTTATGCATATAACTAAGGTAGTTGGGAATCCTATCTCAACAACCCTATTAAGTATAATTCATCTAACAACTTCTAATACAAACATTTTATCAAATACTTATACTACACATATCAACATACACAACATATGTTGATTACAACGTGTATTTGGACAAATCCTCGCAACAAGGAGTTGACACGTACACAACAATTCATGTAATAGTATTCCATAGACATGACAGACACAGATCATAATTTCATGTTCATTCAGACATTTCAACAAACACCTAGACTACACACTTCAACATGCCTGTATTAGACTAGTTACAACATATAACCTGGTAAGCCTTTTTTACGAAGGAGTTGCCATATACACAACAAGCATATATTCATAGTTAATAATTATGGCAAGCACAGATTCAAATTCCATATTCATTCAATCATATCAACAAACACATATAATACACAATATTTAACATAGTTCATATATATATGTGTAAAGCATGGGAAACGTCGTATCTAAGCATGTGATAGCAATCAAGTCAGTCATAAATCATTAACTGACATTGAAAGCCTTGAAAACCATAACCTAAATGTTTATAGTCCGTACCTTTCGCCGGTAGACTCGTAACGAATTCAGTTTAAACACTAAGTCTTTGTTTACGGCACAACGACAACCTACAGTATGAAATAGGTTACCTACTTCATCCCTTACACTATTTGAAACTCTAAAATAGATTAGGGTTAGGTTTTTTACCCAAGTACAGAGTTGAAATCGCCGGAAAAGCGATATAGGTGCGGTGGTTAAGCACGTGGAGTAATGGGATTGAATCCCAGGAAGAAACGCCGACTATCTCTCTCACTTTCTCTCTCTTTCCTTCCCTTTTCTCTCTTCTCTCTCTTAGGATTTTCTAAATTCGTATGGTATAAGAGAGAGAGGTTTTAAGACCCTTATATAGGCCCAAAACTGATGGGAATGGCCCCAGGGCCATGGTATACTTAGGTTATAGCCAAATAATGGCTATTTCGGTCCAATGGAGCACTTCTGGTGGCCCCTTTTCTGCGTGCGGTCAGACTTAAGCTCCCTGACATTGGATCTAGGTCAATCTAAGTCTTCGGTCCGATCGGATTTATAGATCGACCGTGGCGAACCAATTTCAATTTAACGGTCACTAACATTCGATCAGGGCCACAAGTATTCTGACATGTGTTGGAAATTTTTCTTGATCTGAGGGTGTAATTGGGTCAAGTTCTAATGGTCTGAATTCTTATATTTAGCCTACAAGTGAATAACTCAATTTACTAAAATCTGAGTTTATTTTCGAAAGGTATTCGCGTTTCTCACACACTTCGCTCCGGGCTCAAGTTGTGCATTTCTGGGTATTATTAGGACTTGATTTCTAAGATGGTTGTCAAGCCCAGTAAGGTGGTCCTAAATTGTAACGCCCTGAAATTCGGGGTCGAGTATGAACTCAACTCCCGAGTTCCAACGCATCACTTATGCAACATACACAATGATGGTTAAATGTTGTCTAAGTTAGAGCAATAAACATGAATGAGATTATACCAAAACAGTAAATCATACTTCAGTTCAATTGTGTAAAGGCAAGCGGAAGACGGAAATTGTATATTTAAAGTATGTAAGGAAACAAAATTTTTATGAAACATCAGAGTATGATCGCTAACTGAGTACCCATATACATGTACTGTTTTTAGAGTCAAAAATCAAAATACACTCTAAAGATGTGTCCTGTAATCCCCGCGGTGCAATCGGCCTAAGCAAAGCCGTCCGAATACTGCATAAACGAGAACTCGTCCTGGTCCTCGTCAAAATCGGGCTCCGGCTCCTGAACCGTCGCGCCGTCTATACCTGCGACAGAGTCTGGTTGGTGTTGCAAACACCGTCCCGTAACGTGGGAGTGAGTAGCTAACTCAGTGGAACAATAAAGCATAGGTTAACATGTTATCAATTCAATCAAGCAGTAATGATAAAGCAGTACAAATCAAACAATTCTAACTACTCTTATTAAGTGCGAGAATGAAATGACATGATGCTGTATGCCCTTGCCAAACCACCCTCATGCGACATTATCTTACGTTCGCGAATGCTTAACTCCCTCAGTGCGCCACATCTACTAAGCACATGCGGTGCGATGATGATCATGATTACCGAGTTATTATTAGTCCATTTCAAACAGCAGTATTGGGAAACTAAGGTACCTCCCTTGTATCATTCCCAAACATGATCCATTATAGGGTCGTCAATCCTAATTAATCTCATACGATATTATGGTTCGAGAAACATAGCGAAGGCATCGCAAAGGGCTCATCACCCGTCAGCGCGGATACAGATCTCACCGTATGCGGCTCAATTGCTGGCCGTCAGCTCAAGTACAGGTCTCACCGTACTCGGCTCAATCACTAGCCGTCAGCTCGAGTACAGGTCTCACCGTACTCGGCTCAACTCATACTCTAGTTGCTGTGAAAGACTCGTCGCTAATCACAGACCCTTGGAGTATACTCGAAGATACTACGGAGGACTCGTCGCCCGTCAGCACGAGCACAGGTCTCACCGTACTCGGCTCTCGTCGTAAGTATCGACAGCTCGAATACAGTGTCCCATACCACCATATTCAGCTCACGAGGTTTGGTTGCTCATGGTCACTATGGGGAGGCACTTGGCCCCAGCATAGGCCGACAGCTCGGCCACGGTGTCCCATACCACCATGACCGGCTCATGAGTCTTAGCGGATCGAGGTACCATGTTTAACGGGATCGCCACTAGTAAGTTTGGTACCCTAGGTTCAAACAGTAATGACCAAACATGGTGAACACACATTCGACAATCGGGTTACTTGACGAGCCTGACTAGCTCGAGCGCACAACAAGTTGGGCGATATGAAGTGCAAAAGCACTCCGTGTGGCCAACCACTATCGCCAACCGAAGTACGACTCGGGTTCGCCTGACACATTCCTTGTGGCGACATGAATCTCAGCCACAATGTCCAATCTAGTATCGAATGCCTGGACTATGAACATAGTCCCAAACTCATACAGTTCTCATCAATAGCATGTGGAGCTAAGCATGATAAACAAAGTAATACAACATGTTAGGAAGCATATCATAGAGCATGTTATGAAGCATGATATAAAGCATGGTGTAAAGCATGTTGTAGAGTACTATACAAATAGGGACACAATTACGTATACATCACAAGTGAGTGGCTAAAGTAACCACATGGAGGGTATCCTACATGTCTCTAAGGTAGTCGGGAATTTCATATCAGCACCTACCTAAGGCACTAACACTTAAACATTTACACTCACAAGCGTTTACACAAACACTTAGAGTACACCATTCCAACATACATGACGTATGTTAGCAAAATACGTCTTAGGGCTATCCTTTCGCCAAGCGGTTGTTTTATCCATGTATGCCATAATCATATAGCAAATAATCACGACAAATGCATTTTCAAAATTTACACATATACGGTATTTCTAGAATACACAATTTCTACATACGTAGTATTTACAAACGAGCATGTATTACGGCGATTCCTTTCGCCAAACTAGTATTTTATCCATATGTTGTATAATCATACATTAAATAAACATGTCAAACATTTTTCCAAAAAAAATACGTATACGGTATTTCTACGTATACCTAGAGTATGTGAAATTCCATATTCTACAACGTTAATCGAAACAGAAAACGGAAAGCACTTTGTACATGTGCATTTGCATGCAGATCATGAATCTATCATTATCTGACATTGAAAGCGTTGAAAACCGTAACCTATACACCTAAAGTCCTCACCTTTGCCCTTGGAATCTCAACGGATTTGTAAGGTTTGGTGAGCTTCCGTATTCGGGAGTTTTCTTGCCTAAAGAGCGGAATCGGTTAGCCTTTTCACAACCTATAGCCTATCTACTTCAAATCAGACCTAGGGTTAGGGTTTCTCACCTTCAAACGGAGTGGATACCGCCGGGAAAGCGCCTGGAAAGAGGTGGTGTAGGCCGTGCGATAATCGAAAGCAGCAGGAGGAAGTTCTCCCACAAATCCCAAGCTCTTCTCTCTCTTTTCTCTCTCTCTCTCTAGGGTTTTATCCCAAATTCGTGTGGCTGTGAGAGGGGCTGTTCTAAGCCTCTTTTATAGCCAAAAACCTTCCCAAAATAGACTCAGGTTCAAGGGTTACTGCTAATATAGGTATTTCGTCACTTTTTCAGCTCAAAAGAGAAGTTCTGGTGGCCCTCCTTGAGCCAAACGTCAGACTTAAGTTCACCACACATGGATATATGTGGGATTACGTTTTCGACCCGATCGGATTCCTAGATCGCACGTGGCGGACCACTTTCAGTTCAACGGTCAGTGGGCCACGATCCGAAATTCCAAGCACATGTAAATGTTCCTGAAATTTTTCTTAATCCGAGGGTGTAATTTAGTCTGATTCTGACGGTCTGGTTGCTTAATACTGATGCGCAAGCGAATGGTGCCAGATCACTATTCCAGATATTTATTTTGTAAAGGGAATAGTGTTTTTCACACTCCCTCGCTCCGGATCCAAACGAATGGCCGTGGGACATCGGCTGGACCTGATTTTTGAGATGATAGTCAAGCCCAGCGAGGCGGTCCTAAGTCCTTAACTTTGCATTAATCGGATTTCCGATGTGCGGTCTAGACCTAATACAAAGTTTCAAGTCATTCCCGAGAATAGCCGGGTAATGAGTTTGATCCTAATCTTTAGGATAACCTAGCGTCAATGATTCTACAAGTTTTGGGTCTTGCAGATCGTATTTAAAGTGATCCCAACGGATTTTATGGCTAATCGAGTTTTGCACTTAGTTAACTTTGTTAAATTTCTAAAGGATTTAATCCTAATTGATTTCTGGTCGAGATGGTACTCGAGCCAAAGTACGAAAATTTACGGGTCGTTACAATCTACCCCCCTTAAACAAAAAATTTCGTCCTTGAAATTTATACCTTTCGTATTCCTTGAGAATCTGAGGGTAGTTCATCCTGACCTCGGCCTCAGTCTCCCAAGTAGCTTCCTCCTCAGAATGATGTGTCCATAGCACCTTCACAAGTGGAATGACCTTGCTACGTAGTACCTGCTCCTTCCTGTCAAGGATACGTGTCGGGCGCAACTCATACGTAGCATCCTCGCTCAGCTGTACCTGCTCCCATCTGATGATATGCGAAGGATCGGGAACGTACTTCTTCAGCATAGACACATGAAATACGTTGTGTACCGACGCAAGTGGTGTGGGCAGAGCGAGACGATACACCACACCACCCACTCGATCCAGTATCTGAAAGGGACCGATAAACCTCGGTGTGAGCTTCCCCTTCTTCCCAAACCGAAGGACTCCCTTCATAGGGGAAACTCGAAGGAACACATGATCCCCGACCTCAAACTCCAGCGGTCGCCGCCTCGTATCGGCGTAACTCTTTCGCTTGCTCTGCGCTATAAGTAATCGACGCCTGATAATGTCGACCTCTCTCGTAGTCGCCGTACCAACTCCGGCCAATCAGACTACGCTCGCCAACCTCGGCCCAACAATGCGGTGCTCTACAAGGATGACCATATAGAGCCTCATATGGTGCCATGCCAATAGTCGCCTGGAAGCTGTTGTTGTAGGCGAACTCTGCGTACGGAAGACAATCATCCCAGCTGTCCTTGAAGTCCAACACACATGCTCGCAACATATCCTCCAGAATCTGATTCACCCGCTCTGTCTGCCCATCAGTCTGAGGATGAAACGCCGTACTGAACTTCAACTTCACACCCATCGCCTCCTAGATACGAGTCCAGAAGATGGATGTGAACCACGTGTCTCTGTCCGACACGATCTCTAAAGGAACCCCATGCAGACGGACGATCTCTCTGATGTACAATCTAGCCAGCTTGTCTGCAGAGTTCGTAACTCTGATAGGGAGGAAATGGGCCGATTTAGTTAACCGGTCCACAATCACCCAAATGGAATCGTGTCCCTTCCTCGTCTTCGGCAGCCCGGATATGAAATCCATGGAGATGAAGTCCCACTTCCACTCTGCTATGGGCATGGGCTGAAGCAGTCCAGGAGGTCGGCGATGTTCTGCCTTGACATGCTGGCACGTCAAACATCGCGACACATACTCAGCGATGTGGGCCTTCATGTTATCCCACCAATACGTCCGTCTCATATCCTGGTACATCTTCGTGCTACCAGGATGCATCGCAAGCTTCGAGTTATGGGCAGACTCGAGAAGCTCGCGTCTCAAGTCAGGCACATCAGGAACGCATAGCGGCCACGGAATCATAGACCCCCATCAGAACCAACTCTCCACTCGGAGTCCTCGGCGTTGCTAGCCTGCTCTCGAAGCTCAGACAGCCGTATATCGCCCTCCTGGGCCTCAACAATCCTGTCGTCAATAAGTGGCCGCACCCGAACGTGCGCAACACACTCATATGGCTCCTCGACAGTGAGTCTCTGCTCGAAGTCCCGTACGAACTCCACCATGTCCCACTCAGCTACCATCAGTGGTGCCACAAATGCAATCACCTTCTTGCGGCTCAACGCATCTGCCACAAGGTTCGCCTTGCCAGGATAGTAGGAAACCTCGAACTTGAAGTCCTTCAAGGTCTCCATCCATCGGCGTTGTCTCATATTCAAGTCTCGCTGTGTGAATATGTACTTAAGGCTCTTGTGGTCGCAGAAAAGCTCGAACTCCTCTCCGTAGAGGTAATGTCTCCAGAGCTTCAATGCAAAGATGATACCGCCAACCTGTGTCGTGTGTAGGGTAATTCTCCTCGTGCTTCCTTAATTGTCTCGAAGCATACGAAATCACCCTATCCTTCTGCATCAGAACACAACCCAAACCAAGGCGAGACGCGTCAGTATATATCGTGTATTTCTCCCCTTGCTCTGGCAATACTAGCATAGGGGCGGACGTCAACTTGTCCTTCAGCTCCTTAAAAGCTGCCTCCGCCTTCTCATTCTAGGCGAACTTCAGGTCCTTCCGAGTCAACTGAGACAATGGCCTGACGATCTTCGAGAAATCCTGAATGAAGCGTCTGTAATACCCAGCCAGACCAAGGAAACTCCTCACCTTGGTAACCGATTCAGGCTGCTGCCAATCCTGAACCGCAACTACCTTAGCAAGGTCCACTACTATCCCATCCTTGGACACTACATGTCCGAGGAACTTGACTTCCTCCTGCCAGAAGTCGCACTTCTTGTACTGTGCGAACAACTGGTTCTTCTCCAGTGTACCCAACACCGCTCTCAAGTGCTCCTCGTGCTCCTCCCGACTCGTAGAGTATATCAAGATGTCATCAATAAAGATAATGACGAATCGGTACAGGAAAGGCCAAAATACCCGGTTCATCAGATCCATGAACACGGCTGGTGCGTTCGTAAGGCCGAACGACATCACCAGGAACTCATAATGCCCAAAGCACGTCCTGAAGGCTGTCTTCTGCACGTCCTCCTCCCTCACGCGCAACTGGTGGTACCCTGACTGAAGATCAATCTTCGAGAAATACTTCGCCCCCCTCAACTGATCGAACAGATCATCTATCCTGGGCAAAGGATACTTGTTCTTCACCGTGACCTGGTTCAACCTACGGTAATCAATACACAACCGTAGCGACCCGTCCTTCTTCTTCACAAATAACACAGGTGCTCCCCAAGGAGACACACTAGGTCGTATAAAACCCTTGTCTACCAGATCGTCAATTTGTTTTCGCAGCTCCTCCATCTCACATGGAGGCATACGATAAGTCGGCAGTGAGATGGGTGTCGCACCCGGTGTAAGATCAATTGTAAAATCGATCTCGCGTCGAGGAGGTAAACCAGGAATAGTCTCAAACATGCCTGTAAATTCTCGAACCACCGGCGTATTCCTCAACGTCGGACCATCAATCGGTGCCAACAAAGCAGTATAACAATCAACACGGCAGGGCCAACTGACCTGTACTGGAAACGTGAAAGCTGTGCCATCAGGTCCATAGGCAGTCACGATCCGAGTATCACAATCTATCTCCGCCCTCATCTTGGCGAGCCAATCCATACCAAGGATAACGTCGTAGTGCCATAGTGGAGCAACAATGAGGTCGACGAGCACTGTGCTGCTACCCAAAACTATCGAGCAACCCTCGCATAACCGTGTGACATCCGAGAAGGTCCCAGTGGCCGTAGTGAGTCTCGTTCCCTTAGTGGGAATAGTATGCAAAGATAGACGTTTAACCGCCCCACAAGAAACAATAGAAGTAGTGGACCCAGTGTCCACCAATAAGGAAACGGAAGTACCATGGATGTAAGCCGTACCCTCAAAAGCTGTCGGGGCCGCAAGTGACGTCTCAGGTGCCTCAGCCACAAGCGTATGCACGCGCGCCTACTGCTGACGGTTCGGCTGAGGAGCCAAGGGTCGTTGTGGCGGCCTGAAGCGCTACACAGGAGGTCGGAAGGAAGGACGTGCAGGAGCAGTCTGTAGCGGTAGAGCTGATATGGCCTGTGGGTAAGGGCGATCCAACCTCTGTGGTGGCGCAAAGCCGCTAGCCCTCATGCGCGAGAAGCAACTCTCAGCAGGATGTCCCGGTTTCCCGTAAAATGTGCAGGTCACCATCGGGCGTCTCACAGGAGCTACTGGTGTCGCGGCCCTGGGAGGCGAATCAATACGAGGCCTCTTGCCTAGAATAGGTCTACTCTGTAAATCCTGCCGTGGCCTCGTAACTATAGCACCACCCGATCTGACCAATCGGTCCACATCCTGCTCGACCGTCATAGACATGTGGACAATGCCGCGTAGGTGGAGATACTGAGGCAGCATATCCTCGACCGTATGTCGGGTCACAAGCCTCCAGAGAAGCGACGCATCCTCATCTGCTCATTGACGAGGATAGTTGGGACAAAGTGGCCCAACTCAGTGAAGCGGTGCTCATACTCTGTCATCGTCATGCCTCCCTGCCTGAGGCGCGGGAACTCCTCCTCCCGCTCGTGCCGATAAGTCTTCCGGTAGTATTTCTCGTGGAACCGAAACTCGAAGGCCTCCCAGGTCCACACGTAATCCACTGCGACCGTCCGCAGCACACTGTCCCACCATAAACTGGCCTCCCTCTCAAACATGAAGGAAGCCAGCTCGACCTGCTCTGCCTCTGAACAGTGAAGCATCCGTAGCATCTTGGAGATGCGGTCGAGCTAGAACTCTGCCTCCTCGGGTCTGTGAGAACCCATAAATGAGGGAGGCCTCAAGCGCTGAAATCGCTCGAGTAAACCACGTGTACCTACATCCCCAGTAGGAGGTGCGACGGATGTGGGCAGAGGCACATCCTCAAACCGAGCAGGAGGCTCAGAAGGCTCATCAGGATGTGCAGATGTCGTAGGTGGAGTCGCACTACCACCATGGGACAAGGCCTCAGCGATAGTGGCCATAAGCCGCCGGGTGTGCTGCATCAGATCTGTCGGCTTCTTCTTCGTCGCTATCAGACCGCCGCCGATGCATCATCAACATCAGCTGCTCAAACCTATCAGTCGGCGGAGCAGCATGGGAGTCATGCTGTGCAGAAGAAGACGGCCGATACTGCTCACGGACTGGGGGCGTGTAAGGTGGCAGTCCACCGGTAGGACCAGCAGGAGGCTGATCAGAACCCAACCCTCGGTCCGCTACTACCAGAAGGAGTCTGGTCCATAGAGCCAGTCAGACGGAGATGTGCCGTGCTCCGCGTATACTGTCGCGGCATGCCCTATACAACATAGGATACAACATTTGTGAGATATAGCATAACACACATCATCAAAACAAAAGAGGCTATATGCCTTTCATTTATCCAAAATTGTCATAATACATGGAATACAGAGTTACATGAATCATGACAGAAATCACATGATAGCCAATACATCCACAACATCAAACATGTAGAACACGCTACTATCTATTACATCAACTACATGAAAACATAAACCGCCTATCGCGGTAACCAAAACAAACAACCACACACAACAACGTGGATGCCTAGGCATCCGAGTCAGGCGATGGAGGAGGAGCGTTCTTGTCCTGCATACAGCACAGAATGACCTTCAACGTACGAGACACCTTCTTAAAGCTCCTCTTCATGTAGGCTTCGGTCTCTTCAAGCTTGGCTCGGGTCTCACCAAGCTCAGCCCGAACTTGTCCAATCTCTTACCGCAGGGCGGCCTGGTTCTCCTCAATGCGATCCATACGAGCCTCTCTCGCTACCTGAGCAGCGTCCGACTCAGGTGCACCAGGAGGAGAGCTCTCCTCAGTATCCTGAGCCTCCTCCTCCTCTTCTTGTATGTCATCACCGCCCTCCTCATCACTTTCTGCCTCAAGGTCAATACTCTCCTCACCGGCACTATCCGACTCATTGCCAGACTCGTCGAGCCGGGCTTGCCGCTGGCGAGGGCCGATCTTCATATTCTTAAGTGTCGCCTCACTTATGACTCGGACTGGTGCAAGGTCCTCCATGTTCAACCGGTAGCCGACACTACGTGCCATCCTGCAGATCAGGCCGCCAAATGGGAGCGAAAGGTCGTTCCTGGTAGATCTAACAACCTGAACTATCTGAAATAAGATGAATGTGGGCAGGCATATGTTGTCCCCGTGCCCCATCTTGTACAGAAAGTCCACCATCAACCGAGTACACTCCGTGCGGTTACCCCACTGTGGGTATACATTGTATGTGAAAATGTGATGGAGTAAACGGAAGTCTTCGGCCATCTTTGTCGCCGCAATACAATTTCCTCGCGTCCAAGTAAATCGGCGACCACAAAGGTATCGCGTGCGGCGATCCCTTTCTCGCGCACTCCTGGAGAAGTCGTCACTAGGAAGCACTTGACCACGCGAGATGTTCAGGAGCCGCGCCACCTCAGCCACAGTAATCGTACACCTTATGCCTCTTACAGAGACCGTGAATTGGAGCGGCTCCAACGATGGGTCTATGATATGAGCGTAGAAGGCGCGAACCGTGTTCTCACATGCGGAAGACTCGCCTTCAAATATAGGACCCCATCCGACAACATCCACCAAATGGTCCATCATCGGGTGTGTTCCAAACATCCCTTCATCCACGTGAGCTTCAAAAACGACCTTACGGTTAACAAAACGACCGTATTTGAAACCGATCGGTAGTGCATCCCTGAGCGGCAGTTGGGGATCCAGGTCTCGCTTCGACCTATACTCCCGAACGGTGCTAGTGCCGGCCCCAACGTCAGATCTTCTTCGGGAATGGGCTGGCCTACTTGGACCGGCGTCATCAGCCGCAGTCTTCCTCTTTCCCATGAGAGATAGGATGGAGGAAATGGAGAAAATAGTCGCCACTACACCAAAGAGGGCCATGGAAAAATGCCAAAATGGGGGAAAAGGGGCTGATCTCTTTGATCCTCCACAAGCAACAATCCAATAGGTGTGGAAGGGGCTCTAGAGGTAGGAAATGAAGGAGGAACAAAAAGAAAATGGAATGGGTTAGGAGATTACCCGATTTTGAGCTTCAAATGAGGGGTATGAGAACTCCAACATGAGAAAATGGGAAAAGGAGGAGGCTAGAGCTGTTGTGGACGGTTGGAGTGTGTGGGTTATGGAAGAAAATGGAGGATTGCAAGGTTTGGAGGGATGGGTTGAGAGGAAAAATGAAAATGGGGGTTTGGAGGTGCTTGGAAGGGATGAAATGGGAGAGTGGGGTGCTCCAGCCCCTTAAAACCTAAACATTTGCCAAAATGGCACGTGCCAGGGGGTAGGGGAGGTCGGGCCGACCAACCCCAGCCCTGGCCCCACTCCAGATGGCCCACCGGACCGCGGTCCGCCGCCGGAACCGCGGCTCCGCCGCGGCCAGCCTTGGCCGGAACCGCGCCGCCGCGGTGGGGCCCTGTTTGCCACGTGCCCAGGGTGCCAAATGCACCCTGGTTCGATCTTGAGGCTTAGTGGGTTTAAGTGGGGAGGCCCTCGACTCAGTTCAGCTCCAGTAACGGGTGGTCCTGAAAAATTTCTGAACTAAACTGATTTTTTTTCTGATTTTAACGACTGGTTTTGGGTGGATGGTGATCTGGACACGTCAATAGATGGTCTAGGAGTGATTTGGAATCCAAATGTGCGGTCAGGATCGAGTACAGACTCGATCAACATGTCCGTTTTTTAAGAACTTCGCCGAGCGGCGAAGTCGGGAGACCCTAAGACTGTTTCTATATTTTTACGCACCCTCCTAGGTTGTAACGCGTCAGCGTACGTAGTGGGGACATAACTCAGGTCCGGTTTAATCAAAATCATGCTCTGATACCAACTTGTAACGCCCTGAAATTTGGGGGTCGAGTATGAACTCAACTCCCGAGTTCCAACGCATCACTTATGCAACATACACAATGATGGTTAAATGTTGTCTGAGTTAGAGCAATAAACATGAATGAGATTATACCAAAACAGTAAATCATACTCCAGTTCAATTGTGTAAAGGCAAGCGGAAGACGAAAATTGTATATTTAAAGTATGTAAGGAAACAAAATTTTTATGAAACATCAGAGTATGATCGCTAACTGAGTACCCATATACATGTACTGTTTTTAGAGTCAAAAATCAAAATACACTCTAAAGATGTGTCCTGTAATCCCCGCGGTGCAATCGGCCTAAGCAAAGCCGTCCGAATACTGCATAAACGAGAACTCGTCCTGGTCCTCGTCAAAATCGGGCTCCGGCTCCTGAACCGTCGCGCCGTCTATACCTGCGACAGAGTCTGGTTGGTGTTGCAAACACCGTCCCGTAACGTGGGAGTGAGTAGCTAACTCAGTGGAACAATAAAGCATAGGTTAACATGTTATCAATTCAATCAAGCAGTAATGATAAAGCAGTACAAATCAAACAATTCTAACTACTCTTATTAAGTGCGAGAATGAAATGACATGATGCTGTATGCCCTTGCCAAACCACCCTCATGCGACATCATCTTACGTTCGCGAATGCTTAACTCCCTCAGTGCGCCACATCTACTAAGCACATGCGGTGCGATAATGATCATGATTACCGAGTTATTATTAGTCCATTTCAAACAGCAGTATTGGAAAACTAAGGTACCTCCCTTGTATCATTCCCAAACATGATCCATTCTAGGGTCGTCAATCCTAATTAATCTCATACGATATTATGGTTCGAGAAACATAGCGAAGGCATCGCAAAGGGCTCATCACCCGTCAGCGCGGATACAGATCTCACCGTATGCGGCTCAATTGCTGGCCGTCAGCTCGAGTACAGGTCTCACCGTACTCGGCTCAATCACTAGCCGTCAGCTCGAGTACAGGTCTCACCGTACTCGGCTCAACTCATACTCTAGTTGCTGTGAAAGACTCGTCGCCAATCACAGACCCTTGGAGTATACTCGAAGATACTACGGAGGACTCGTCGCCCGTCAGCACGAGCACAGGTCTCACCGTACTCGGCTCTCGCCATAAGTATCGACAGCTCGAATACAGTGTCCCATACCACCGTATTCGGCTCATGAGGTTTGGTTGCTCATGGTCACTATGGGGAGGCACTTGGCCCCAGCATAGGCCGACAGCTTGGCCACGGTGTCCCATACCACCATGACCGGCTCATGAGTCTTAGCGGATCGAGGTACCATGGTTAACGGGATCGCCACTGGTAAGTTTGGTACCCTAGGTTCAAACAGTAATGACCAAACATGGTGAACACACATTCGACAATCGGGTTACTTGACGAGCCTGACTAGCTCGAGCGCACAACAAGTTGGGCGATATGAAGTGCAAAAGCACTCCGTGTGGCCAACCACTATCGCCAACCGAAGTACGACTCGGGTTCGCCAGACACATTCCTTGTGGCGACATGAATCTCAGCCACAATGTCCAATCTGGTACCGAATGCCTGGACTATAAACATAGTCCCAAACTCATACAGTTCTCATCAATAGCATGTGGAGTTAAGCATGATAAACAAAGTAATACAAGAGACAACCATTTCCCAGTCAACACCCTTTGAAGGCCATCCGTCCTTCCTTTCATGAAATTCTCTTATCCCATCCATCCTAAAACCCTTATAAAACCCCTATTTCTTTCCAGAAGAAAAATCAAATTTATCGGATTCCACAAACGATATAGAAGCTTTAAAAAGAAAAAACCTCTGATATATATTTCTTTTTTCCAGCTTCCTCTTTTAAGGCTTTCCCTTTACAGCTGCTTTCCTTATATCATTGAAGTCTTAAATTTCAGTTTCATTTGGATTCCATCCCTCTATCAGAAATAACTGCCCCGGATCGTGTTAAAGAAGAATCTAGAGATCCGGAGATGGTTTGGCTTTTCCTGTTCTTGGGCTTCCAACGTTGAGATTTTCAGAGCTTTGTTTTTTTATTCTTCTGTTTTGGGATGGATGGATTGCGAGGTTAAAAAACTCATACTCTTAACATGCTCGAAGACTTGAACTCGAACTCGACTTAAAAACTCTGCTCGAACTCGGATGAGCCGAGCATGAGCTGGGCATTCGCGAGCTCGAAGGCCGAGCTGAGCCGAGTATGAGCTATGTGTCTGGCAGTGCGAACCGAGCACGAGCTGGGCAATACTCGGCTCGGTTAGACTCCTGTACAGCTCTACCGGTAATAGGGGGAGGAGTCGATTCACAGATTCGTAGGGCACTCATTTAATCATGTTGACTCATTTGTAGTCATATAGACATGGCCATTCCATCCCCTGAAACCCTAGCTTTACAGAGAATGATGACGTGACATTCTACTTTTTATCCTCCGTATAGACTGGTTTACGTCTCTGCCAATACCGCTTTTGTACTAAAAACCGTCAAGCTCGCTACCATGCGTCCCTCCAATTGCTTTCTTTCACTTTGTAACAGTAGCCGTTGATTTGGACTCATGTTTCAATGATCAAACCGTTTATACGATGGGCTTGCTAGTAAATGTGGAACCCAAAAATGAAAATATCAGAATGGATTATTTTAACCTTTTTTCTATTTGACTCTTTTCATTTGAATACGGACCATCTCCTTTAACCAATCTTATTCAAAACAAGTTTTCATGTATCACCTATCCAGGTGTTTTTCTGTCATATGAGTGGTTTGGATCAATAAGATATGATTCCAGAGCTAATGGCTACTGTGACAACATTAAAATAGTAATACAGCTGTCGTCACGACTGTATATTATGGACAGTAGGCCGCCGTCGTGACTCGGGATTCAGCGATTCCCCAATCCCCATTAGTTCGTCCCATACGATGAGATGATACTATCATTTTAACCATTTATATTATTAACATAGTACCATAAATAAGCTATTTTCTCATAGGCATTCAGGATCTGTGACTATTTTGGACCCTTGATTAATGTTGAAAGCTAGCCATTTTCTTATAATAAGAAATGCAGCTTTACGGTAAGTAATCATGAGAGTGGCCTCGGCTAGATTTTTGTGATTTAAATATACAAGTGTACAATTCTATTAATAAAAATAAAAAAGATAAGCTTTGTTCTTTTTCTTTTTCCTCCTGCATAGCTAATAGATAAAATAAGTTGGGTTGGGGAAAAATCTACAAGTGGTTAAATCCACTTATGGAATGGACCAACTCTACTGAACCAGCGCGGACCCGTCGAGACCCGATCCTGATAAGGCCCCTCCATCCATAAACAAAGCAACCTCCAAGGAGGATGATGCAACTTTAAGGACACTCTATATGCCGACCTAACTCATAGGTCGGCTATAGGTCTATTACGGATCGACCATAGATCGGCCATGGGTCAATTACAGATCGACTATAGATAGGCCATAGCTCGATCATAGATCGAGTATAGATCAGCTACTGGACGGTCGTTGCAATGCCGAAGTGCGATCATAGGTCGACGATGCTCCTAACCGGCCTATGGAGATAGTGAATGTTGATTTGTCGATCAGGTTAGTATCACTCATTCCTGACTCAGGACCCACTTTGGGATCTGACCTAAGACCGACCTAAAGATTCAAAAAATCCCCTAATGTCCTAAAAGATCTCTCCTGAGATCTTCAAAGGATAATATCGAATCTCGACGATCTCGAAAACTGATTGTCCCGTACAAATCTCATATTACAGCCAAGATATCAGGAAAGAATCCTCTTGCGATGGTATTCTATCTCTCCTATAAATATAGAGGTATCTCCCGCCGTCCAAGGTACGTTCACAAAAAACCTTAATACTCAACTGGTGTCTCTTTTTTGGAGATCCTACCTTACTCACAAGACCTCGATCCTGACTTAGGCATCGAAGAGTCCCCTGCACTAGCCAGTGCCTCCTTTGTATCTCTTTAACACCTATGCAGGTCCAGGGAGGTCTACTACAAAGGGTCTGTCGGAAAACTGCATCAACAGTTTGGCGCCGTCTATGGGAACCAAAGTCTTTAAGCCGTTTAGGTTCTACTAGTGAACGTCTTAAATTTAGCAATGGCGAAAGGGAAAAAAAGAAGGCTCAATCCCCTTGGGTAGATATTCTAATCACGACCCTACCTTCGCTCGACCATGCCCCACAACCTATGGAATGGTCTGAGCAACAGGAGAGTTGCTACAGCTCCCTGCAGCATCCATCCATGTTAGGTTCCAGTAGGCATGGTCATCAAACTTATGGAAGGAATGGTCGACGAAACGCCTTTGAAAGGGAGGTAGGTGATATGAGGGTTGACTTAGGTTACATGAAGTAGATGCTGGATCAGATGTAGCCACAACATGTTTAAGGAACCAATCGGGGGGAAGGACAGTCGAGTTTTGTCCAACCATACACCAACCCTCCTCGGCCCTCCTGCACACAGGCACCTCAACCGGGCCAACAGCTCGACCCTGCTGAACCAGTCCCACTCACATTTCTAGGACTGTATCGTTACCTATGTCTAATCTGCATAATGAAATATATCGGAGGAGGTGAAGCTGAGCTCTGGCCGAAGCCACTGCTGATAGCGAAGAACCATGAAGAACTGAGCTGCAAAGTCTGAAAAAGTAAATCGCAGATATGAAACACACCTATCAAGCCAATGTGACCATGGTAGAGGAAACTGAATCCCCTTTTACTATTGATATAATATGGGCATGGCTGTCGGATAGGTTTCGATTTCCTCAGATCACGCCCTACACAGGGAATACCGACCTGATGGAGCACATGGAGTCCTTCCGGACTTACATGGAACTCCATGACGCCTTTGACGCGGTCATGTGTTGAGGCTTCTCGCTGACTTTAGCTGATGCTGCTTGGCTCTGGTTCAAACAATTAAAGCTGATGTCTATCAGCTCATTCACTGAACTCAGTGAGGCCTTCGTCACGAACTTCATTGGAGGGAAGAAGAGACTCAAAGCACCTGCCCATTTTATGAATGTAGTTCAGAAAGAGGGTGAACTTCTAAAAGATTACATCAAACGCTTTAACTTGGAAGCATTGCAGGTTCGAAAACATTTGGGCGAGACCGCACTCAACGTTATTACGAGCGGGTTAAGAGACAAGCCATTCCTCTTTTCTCTAGACAAGAATCCTCCTACTATACCTGTCGTTCCCTAAACCTGAAAATCAGACTCACATGAATCCCGATCACCAAATCCGGTGCCGACAGCCTCCGAAGTACCCCATTCTCGGCTCCAAGTGCTCATATGTCAGGTTTCGATCCTGGGATACTACAAGGAGGATTTTTCCAATATACATTTATCTCGTAAGAAGCATAACCACAAGTTTACCCAAATCACAAAGGCAACATCATCATCACATATCCACTAATATAAACATTTGAGTACAATGCTGAAAGGGAGATACATATGTCAAAAATCAAAGCTCCGGAAGACCGCTACACGCTCCAAGCTCAACGCTGCTGCAACCTAACGCCACTTGCACACATCTATCGTACATAAGATTATAAAAAGCTTAGTGGGTGGTGAATATGTGTGCATAAGGTAAGTGCCAAGTAAGCAATATTAGAGTAATCAGAGTAAGCAGAAATACTGACAAGATCATGAATCACACGATATCCGAGTAAGTGAAAACATGGTGATAGGCCCATAAATACCATCAGCCTTATCCGGGCTATGTGATGCAAAAATGTAATAAAAATAATATCTTATATTGATGAAGCCATGTTGATCAACCATGCAATGTGGGGACAGTAAGCCAAATATCAGATGCTGATGATGCAATGCAATATGTGGTGCGAATGAAATGACCAAGCTGGAGTGAAGTTGGGATGATAGTACGTAGTATCACAGGCTATGGGGTCCATCACAAGAGACTTCTATCCAAACCAGTCCCATACCTAAATTTGGATAGCCAGACTCAATGTAGTAGACTCCTGATCTCAGGTTAGTCACGCACCCAACCGAAATTCTTGCCATTATAAAGGTACACAACAATTAGTTGCGCACCACCAACCCAAATGGATAGTGAATGAATGAATGAATATGCAACTCCTACTCGATAAGTCCACATATCAGTACGGTTTCTCTCTGGGATCATCACTGGGGTCTAATACACTTTATATGCAAATCGCCACCCACTGACGTGTGACCATGCAAGTGGAAGAGATCTCACTATTCACCTGGCCAGTAGTCAGCCAATATCTATCCGACACGTATATATCGGACCCATTCACGAGCTGGTCAAACTCAGCCTAGCTATGTCCCCTACCCTCTGGCGGGTAAGGCCACAACCCCTTCCAACTGACCACGACATAATGGGAGATGTGGCCTCCTGGTATTCGGCCCTCATGCGCTCATATAAATTTACTTGGTCTCGACGTTGGGACATCTCCTAGCCACGGAGGTTTAGAAATTTTCACCCAGGGACATCTATGGCTCTCGTATGTTAGAACCAAACATTTCTGGTATCCCATCTGGCCATCCACGATATGCCTGTGGAGGCTATGACCCTGATATCACTAGGGCATACAGTAGTCACAACACACAATGCAAGATGCATGAGTCATACAATCCAGTCATGCATCAATCCTGCGCATACCGTATGCTCATGTGAGATAACCTTTACCTATCAAGGAGTCTCATAACAACCTGCCCAATGATATATGCAATGGGTAACCACATCTCATAATAAACATGCAGATGATGCGTATGAGCATGTATCATGATGCTATGCTGTCACATACTTATAATCGGTATTAATAACTGACATCAACAATCGGCCTCGACAATGTGGACATTTAACCAACATTGCCCCCAAGGAATGACTCACATAGAGCAAAACATATAATGGGCCCATGACCTCACACAAAGGCCTAATATATAACACAATGGGCCTTACTCAAGGGCCATACATACACAACAGGTGGGCCCTGCTCATGGGCTTCAAATACATGACATGTGGGCCCTACACATGGGTCTTGAATACATCAAATGGGCCATGCATCATGGACTTAATACATATCACAATGGGCCTTACTCATAGGCCACAAATACATTACAATGGGCCTTGCCGATATGCCATGAATACATCACAATGGGCCTTGCCGATGGGCCTCAAATACATCACAATGGGCCTTACCCATGGGTCATGAATACATCACAATGGGCCTTGCCCATGGGCTTCGCCTATGGGACTCAAATACATCACAATGGGCCCCATCACATAGACCTCTTATTCATCACATGTGGCCTTAAACACGGGCTGAATACACATTACAATGGGCCACAAATACAGGCCGCATATACAACACATTGGGCCTCAGACATGGGCCGAATGCACATCACAATGGGCCACAAATACGGGCCACAACCGGCCACGATAATTGGAATCGACGATCGGCCACGATAATCAGCCTTGATCGATAATCGGAATCGATAAATTGGCCACATCAAACGGAATCGATAATCGGCCTTGACAATCAAAATTGGCCTCAATACTCGGCCCTGACAATTGGAATCGGCCTATACAATCAGCCTCAACAAATTAGAATCGGCAAATTGACTACGCCAATCGGAATCGGCAATCGGTCACGATAATCGGCCTTGGCAATCGAAATTGGCCTCAATACTCGGCCTTGACAATCGGAATCGGCTTATACAATCGGCCTCAACAAATCAGAATCGGCAAATTGACCATGTCAATCGAAATCGGCAATCAGTCACGATAATCGGCCTCGATGGATAATGGGAATCGGTAAATCGGCCATGATAATCGGAATCGTCAATCGGTCACGATAATCGGCCACGATCGCTAATCGGTAATTAGCCACGACAATCGAAATCGATAATCTGCCTCGATAATCGGCAATGACAATTAACATCGATAATCAGTACCGACAACCAACACATAAACAAGACAGGGTTCATAGATGAACAGACAATCAACCATAATATAAAGATTGGCCCTCGGCCGTGGTTATATCAAATCCAATAGTATAGAACCATCCGTCTATGGTGAATGGGGCCTACTGATTTGGGTTAACCGACAAGTGAATGATGAGAATGAGACTATTAAGGCCTAAGGGAAGGTCACAATGTGGGCATTCAACCATCATTGCCCATCAATGTGGTCATTTAACCAACATCGCTCCAAAGCAGTGGCCCACATAGAGCCAAACATAAAGTGGGCCCATGGCCTCACACAAGGACCTAATACACATCACTATGGGCCTCGCTCATGGGTCGCATGTACATAACAATGGGCCGCAATACATGGGCCCCATATATGTCAAATGGGCGCAATATATGGGCTGAAAAATACATCTAATTGGGCCTTACCAAATGGGCCGAAAATACCTCACAATGGGCCTCAATATATGGACCTTATACATCACATTGAGCCTTGCCCATGGGCCTCGAATACATCACAATGGGCCTCGCCCATGGGCCGTAAATGCACCTTAATGGGTCGCACCCATGGGCCTCGGATATATCACAATGGGCCATGTCCTATAGACCTCCAAGCTATCGCAATGGGCCTCATCAATTGGGCCGTAAATGCGTCACCATGGGCCTCATACGTGGGTCTTATTTACAAGTGGGCCGCATTGCTTGGGCCTCATATGCATCAAATAGGCCATGTATCTGGGCCTCGAATACATCATATGGGACACGCTACACGGGCTTAACAATACAAACAGGTGGGCCCCGTACATGGGCCAAAATACATCATGATGGGCCTCATGGATGGGCCGCACTAATGGGCTTTATGTATATCAAATAGGGCCCACCCTTATGTATTTTTGAGATCCAACCTATTCACAAGTTAACATGGAGATAAATGAAGTGAAAACAAATATCAGCTTAATTGGAAACTACTGTGGCCCTTAGAAGTTTGAACGGTGGATGACACTATCCACTATTTAAATGGTGGGGTCCACTTGAACTTTCAATCTGAGTCACTCATTTTTCCATGCCATAAAATGATCTCACAGGTGGTTGGACGGTATGGATACAGTGTGTGTATCATGGTGGGCCCCATCGTCCAAACAGTGGATGGTGTAGAAATACATACATCAATGTGGGGCCTGTGGCTTGCTGCCATCAAGAGTAGCAGCAATATAGCTGTTGCCCATGGGCCATGAATACATCACAATAGGCCTTGCCCATGGGCCTCAAATACATCACAATGAGCCCCATCACATAGACCTCCTATTCATCACATGGGGCCTTAAACATGGGCTGAATACACATCACAATGGGCCTTAAATACAGGCCACATATACAACACATTGGGCCTCAAACATGGGCCGAATGCACATCACAATGGGCCACAACCGGCTACGACAATTGAAATCGACAATCGGCCACGATAATTGGTCTCAATCGATAATCGAAATCGACAAATTGGCCACGTTAATCGGAATCGATAATTGGCCACGTTAATCGGCCTTGACAATCGAAATCGGCCTCAATACTCGGCCTTGACAATCGAAATCGGCCTATACAATCAGCCTCGACAAATCAGAATCAACAAATCAACCATGTTAATCGGAATCGGCAATCAGTCACGATAATTGGCCTTGACAATTGAAATCGGCCTCAATACTCGGCCTTGACAATCGAAATTGGCCTTGACAAATCAAAATCAGTAAATCGACCACATCAACTGGATTCGGTGATTAGGAATTTTATGAGCCTGGTTTTTGAGTTCGGGGCATGACAATACCTTGACTGAATTTCTGAACCGATCGTAAAAATATGTTAACATCGAGGAGTCTCAGATCTTGCGAGATGCTAACCAAAGAAAAAATCCTTCGGCCAATGAGTAGACGAAGACAGAGTCTGACTCGACCAACACGAGCAAAAAATGAAAAGATGATCAATCTCGGGACGACCGTAGGCCAAACAAATGACTTGATAGTTAGTTCACTACTTACACCCCTCTCAACAAATCCCATGAGCAGGTCTTGATGGAGATAAAAGATAAACGTCTTGTCCATTGGCTGAACAAGTTACGAAGTAATCCCGATTGAAGAAGCGGGAACAAATATTGCTATTTTCACCAGGATCACTGACATAACATGAGTGACTGCTATAACCTCAAGCAGGAAATTGAAAGGCTCATCCGAGAGGGCCATCTCGGAGAACATGTAGACCAAGGAGGACATCTAATTACGGCTGCCGAGGAACAGCCGATCAACAACCAGCTGACTGGGAAATCCACAAGATTATTTGGGGTTACAAAGGTGGAGGCGTTCGAACAATACCCGAAAGATGTACGCAAGAAGCATTAGTCACCCTGAGGGAGAAATTATGGTCCTCGTTCGACCCTTAAAAGAAAGAAAACTGGAAAAGTACAGTGTGACCTTTACCGAGGAAGACGCCCGAGGTGTCCACCATCCTCATGATGACGCCTTGTTAATTTCTATGACCATAACCAATCGAAAGGTATTTCAGGTCCTTATCGACATAGGGTTGTCAGCAGACGTGCTTTTCATTCAAGCTTTCGATAAAATGGGTATTGGTCGGTCCTCGCTCTGGCCCGTGAAAACTCCCTTGATCGAATTCTCAAGCGGACAAGTCATGCCCAAAGGAGCCATCTAGCTCCCGCTTTCGGCTGGAGATGGGCAAAATCAAACCACCATGATGGTCGACTTCCTTGTGGTCGATCAATTGTCCGTCTACAATGCCATTCTTGTACGACCATCATTATATCTCCTTTGAGCAGTAGTATCAGCCTACCACCTCTCCATGAAATTCCTAACCGAGCAAGGCGTGAGAATTGTCAAGGGCGACCAACACAGTGCTCAACGATGCTACGCGACAACACTGAGAGCTCCACCCAAGGCAATGACGATTGAATCCCTGGATCCATGCAAGGTATCTCATGAACGAGGTCAACTCATGGAAGACTTGTTTCAATCCCATTGGACGAGTCTGACTCGTTTAGGATCATACATATTGGGTCCTCATTAACTTCGCCATTAAGAGATAAGTTGGTAGCCCTACTTCGACGCCATTCCAATGTTTTTATGTGGTCCCATGAGGACATGCCGGGCATTGACCCTGCTATTATTATGCATCCGTCCTACCAGCTAGTCCAGTAGAAGCGACGCGCTCTCGACCCAGAAAGATATGCTATGATTGAAGAAGTTGGCAAGCTCCTCAAAGTCAAGTTCATCGAAGAAGTATATTACCCAGACTGGATGCCCAACATCTTATTAGTCAAGAAAGTTAATGGAAAGCGGTGAGTTTGTGTAGACTACACAGACCTAAACAAAGTCTGCCTTAAAGACAACTTTTCCCTTCCCAGGATCGATCAGTTGGTCGACAGTACCGCGGGACATGAACTACTTAGTTTTATGGATGCATATTCGGGGTATAATCATATGGTAATGCACCTGTGAGATAAATCTAAAACTACCTTTGTCACCAACAAAAGTCTTTATTGTTATCATGTGATGCCTTTTAGTTTGAAGAATATAAGAGTGACTTATCAGAGGTTGGTCAATAAGATGTTCGCTCGCCAAATAGGGCGAACAATGAAGGTTTATATAGATGACATGCTCGTCAAGAGCATCAAAGCTGCAGACCATGTGGCCGACCTCAAGGAAATGTTCCTCATCCTTCGTAAATATCGATTAAAACTGAATCTGAGCAAGTGCGCTTTCAGCGTTAGCTCAGGAAAGTTCTTCAGTTTTCTGGTTAGCCAGCGAGGGATTGATGCAAATCCTAAGAAAATTAAGGCTCTCCTCGACATGCAGTCTCCAAAGACGATTAAAGATATACAGAGGCTAACTGGAAGAATAGCCATAGTCAACCGCTTTGTATCCCAAGCTACAGATAAATGTCTCCCCTTCTTTAAACAGTTGAAAGGGAGACAAATAGTAAACTGGACCAAAGAATGTAAAGCATATTTTTAACAGTTAAAAAAATACTTGGGATCACCACCCTTGCTCTCTAAACTCGAGCTGGGAGAATTATTACTGTTGTACCTAGCTGTGTCCGAGGCAGCAATCAGCTCGGCGTTAATTAGGGAGCATGAGGGGAAATAGTTCCCGGTCTATTATGTCAGCAAAGCCCTTGTCCTTGCAGAAACAATATATCCGACCTTAGAAAAAGGGCCATAGCCTTGGTCATTTCTTCTTGATGCCTGTAGCCATATTTCCAAGCCCATTCAGTCACTGTTTTAACCGATTAGCCACTACAATGAATCTTACAAAAACCCGAGGCTTCGGGTCGGCTAATTAAGTGGGTGATCAAACTAAGTGAGCTCGACATCAGATACTAGCCACGATATGCAATTAAAGGTTAGGCAGTGGCCGACTTCATCGTCGAGGTCACGCAGTTAACCGAGCAAGATCTGATCGACGTCCGACCTAAGCTCGACCTACCCAAATTGGAGCTCGCTTCAGAAAGTTTGGTAGGCCAGTAAATCATTGAATCGTCTGACTCCCAAGTTACTCCAGACCCACCCAAGTGGACGCTCTACGTTGATGGCTAATCCAACTTTAACGCAAGTGGGGCAGGGGTAGTTCTAGAGACTCCTGACCTCACGTGCATGCGATATGCCTTGAGATTTAGATTTCAAGCCTCAAACAATACAACCGAATACAAAGCTTTGCTCGTTGGACTAAACCTAGTAGTGAACATGGGAGCTCGACATCTTGAAGTCTTCAGTGACTCCCAATTGGTCGTCAATCAAGTAGCCGACATTTACCAAGTTAAGAAAGAGCGTCTGAAGGCTTACCTCCGGGAAGCCAAAGAATTGATTGGCAGTTTTCAGAAATCTAGTGTCGACCTGATTGCACAAGATGAAAATTCAAAAGCTGACATGTTAGCAAAGATCACTATAGCAAATGAGAATGAAATCCCGAGATCTATTCCAATCGAATTCTTGGCCAGACCAAACATTAATGAACCAGACCTCTCGACCGTTTTTCTAGTTAGCTCGTAACCAATGTGGATAGACCCAATCATCCAGTACCTCAAAAATGATGAACTACCCGGGGACTGAACGGAAGTACGATGAATGGAAATTAAAGCCGCCTGATATACCATATTCAACGGTGTATTCTAGAAGAAAGGATTCTACCTTCCTTGCTTGAGGTGTGTCCGACTAGAAGAAGCTAAATACGTCCTACGAGATGTCCACAGAGGAATCTGTGGAAATCACTCTGGAGGACGATTGTTAGCACATAAGGTCATCCAACAGGATTACTATTGATCGACCATCTAGCACGATGCATGAAAACTCGTCTAGAGATGTGACAAATGTCAGAGATTTGCGATTATCCCTCGGCAACCGCTTGAAAAGCTCACTCCCATGACCGACCCGTGGCCGTTTACTAAGTGGGGGATCGACATCATCGGTCTGTTCCCCATGAGTAAAGGTCAGACCAAGTTCGCTATAGAAGCTGTAGTCACCAAGTGGGTAGAAGCAGAACTGTTGACAAAGATAACCAAGTAAAAGATTACAGATTTTATTTGGAAGACTATCATACGTAGATTTGGGATACCTCGGACTATCGTCTCTGACAATGGAAATCAGTTCGATAACAGGTAATACCGGGAGATGTGTAAGAACCTTGGAATTCATAGTGTTTACTCATCACCACAATATCCACAAGAAAATGGACAGGTCAAGGCAGTCAACAAGATTATTAAACTTCACTTCCGAACCAAGCTCGAGAACGCCAAAGGGGCCTAGGCCGAGGAACTCCCCAAAGTCGTATGGGACTACCGAACTACCGCTCGAATAGCTACTGGAGAAACCCCTTTCTCCCTAGCGTATGGAGCAGATGCGGTCACCCATGTAGAAATCAAACTACTTATGGCTCAGACAAACTTGTTCGATGAACAGGTCAATAATGAGCTTATATCCCTCGGTCTCGACCTCTCGAAGAGTAATAAGTGTAAGCTCAGCTTCGAACCATTATCCGTTAGCAACAGGTGTCGTGGTTTTATAATGCTTGGGTCAAGGTTAGATGGTTTCAAGTTGGGGATCTAGTTCTCCAAAAGATATTCCAAAACACCAAAGAAGCAGGAACGGGGACCTTAGGCCCAAATTGGGAAGGGCCCCACGTGATTTTCAGCACCATTCGACCTAGTACATACCGACTAAAAGATCTGACCGGCCAACTACTCCCACATCTATGGAACACCGAGTATCTGAAGATCTACTACCCTTGAATTGATCGGTATAACCTTTATTATGTCACAATCTATTTTTGAATAAGGAAATCATTTACATGACCAATGTCTGACCGAACTATATCCGTGCTATGTCCAAGCTATACCGCTTGCGCAGACTTTAATGAAAATTTTAATCCACGTATGATAATGTAGCTCGTCTTAGAGCAGGAAAGAAGATGGAAACACATCTTTAAAAGGAGACATTTTCATTGATAAGAACCAAAATGGCACGACTACATCAGCTTTACATCGAGTATAATTCGAAAAACAAGTTTGTACATTGGACTATAAGTGGAATAAAAAAAGACAAAGGGAGATGGCGCTTGGTGTGCTTGAAATGCTTGAAGCTGAAAAAGAGAGTAGGATGAAGGAAATACTGCTCTACAAAATTAACTTCAAGACTTGGGCACTGCCTCGAAAGCCATCTTGGGAGCCACCTCAGGAGTCGCTTCATCGCCCGACCCATCTGAACCTGACTCTGGCTCATAAAAAATGGAAAGATCAAGCTCTAGGAAGGTCTCTCTCATCACCCTCACACACTCGGCATAGCCTTGACGATAGAGATTATCCCTCTCATCCTGGAATGCCTAGGACGACTGAAACTCCTTAACAGCGTCCCTTCATGTAATGGCGAGTGCGGCCTTGGTCTTCGTCTTCAGCTTCTCCAGTTTGGTGCCTGTATCGACAAGCTGAGCAAGGCACTCATCATGCAACACCTTGGCCTCCAGCAGCCGCACAGCCACCTTGGCCTTCTCGGCAGAAGACGCTTCAAGAGTCGTCCTTGCAGCTTCTAGCTCGACTTCAACATTTGAAGTTTGAGCCTCAGCTTCCTCCGCCCGGTTATGCGCTTGAGCAAGCTCGGCGTGTGCCTTCAACACACATGGGGCGAACTACAAAAAAAAGAGGATCAGGACGAACAAATGAAAAAATGAGGCAACCTGATATCCGACGAAGTTCTTACCTCGAGAAGGGTTGTCATCACGTTCGTAAGGGTCGTATCCATGGGAGAGTCGAACAAGCTGACGAACTCTTCCTCGACGATGTAGCAATCTGCCCAGGGGAGGATCTCCTCCACATTTCGACAAAGTCTCCCTCGCCTCTCCTCGGCTTCCTCCCTTCTCGAGGATTGGACCCCAGCAGGAGGATTCAAAGCCCTCTGGACCTTGGTAGGGGCGTCGCCTTTCGAAAAAACTGTTCCCACCGCCCCAGAGGAGGGAGCTACTTCCATACCCTCATCCCCAACCTCTATAACAGTTGGGCAAGAGGGGCAAACCTTCCCCTTGACCTAGGAAGATTTCTTCTGTCTCTTCCTCTTTGGCACCTGTAGTTCATATTGAGGAGGCGCACAGACATTAGAGTGGGGTTGGATGTATGGCCGAGCTTCAGGCATCTTTGTATTAATATACGAGAATAGTATGTTAGTACGTCAGAAGAATTTTCCAGCAAAATTCAAAGTTTGAAAGTTCAGCTGAAGATCCCCAAGGTCGTACCTATTAGAGTTGTGTCTAAGCCTGACTGGAGGAGTCGCTTGGGTTGAAGAAGTACTCTTCAAGATCTTCTCTCCTCATTAAGGGCCCACAAGTCCCTGATCCGAGCTACTGATCCACTATCGAGCAACGACGAATGCTTGAGAATAACTGTAAATGAAGACATGTAAATAAGATTAGACGACAGTGGAAGTCGACCAACTAAAGATAAATGACCTCTACAACACTGACCTGGCTAGGAGAAAGCTCGGGGAATAAGGGGCTGAGTTGATCCTGGCTCGGTCATCTACCAACACCCGGAGGCCTAGAACCACTTATCCCTCCAATTCTTATTTGAGGATGGGGGGTCGGTTATTAAAGCCCCATCGGTATTCCACCATGTGAAAAGGTAATGCCAGCTGGGCTGAAGGGTGTTCACTTTTACCCGGTATAAGTGGAGGAACTCGTCCACTGATAGTTCAGGCTGGTCTAGTTCGAACCATAAGACCAAATCCCTCCACCCATTTGGAGTCATATACCCCGGGGTTAAGCCAAGGCGAACTAGCAAATGTCTGGCTATCCCCTGTAGGGGGAGTTGCAAGCCGCACTAAAGTGTGACTTGGAAGATCGCCACGACCCCTTCTGGAGGTCGGTTCAGAAGTTCATCCGATGAAGGAAGTTGGAGAACCACAGACTCGGGAACATGATATCCGAGCTTGATCCGAGCCAACTCCTCCTTGAACAGATTCGAAGGCACTGGTCCCCTCGGACCCTCCTCACCGTCAGGCTCCCCCAGCTCGCCCTCATCAGGTAGGTCACATGCCTCAGCAACTTGTTCCGTTGTTGGAGACACATTTAGTGCCCGGGGTCCGGGCCCTGTCCTGTGCTCGGGAGTCAGATTCAACGCCCTAGCAGCAGGCACCGACCTTTGTGTTAGAGACCCTTTTAATGCTCCCCTCGACGATGACAATCGGAAAGCGGCATCCACCATCACCACCAACAATGAAGGTGGGTTCGATATTACCTTAAGGCGACTACTCGCCCCATTTTCGCTGCCGACAACCCCCTCCCGTGAGCTCAATGAGCCAGACATGATGATTTCTATAGGAAAATGAAAGGAAGGGGAGAGGATGCTCACCAGAGCAAGAACTGGTAGGATTCCGATCGGATTGTTGCGGGAACAGTGGCCAGAAATCTCACAGGGAAATCGGATTGCAGGAAGACGAAATGGAGAGGGAAAGACCTAAAGGTTAGGGCTTCCCTTATATAATCATGCCACATGGCAGCCATTTAAGGCACCCATTAAAGTGATGCCATACGATGCCCCTTCGGCTACCCCAACTTGACACGTGGCGCAACCCCATGAGCCACTCGACCTCGAGATCGAGTACGACGCCACGCGTTGCTTCTTCATTGGTCTGATACCAAGAAGATGGCTTGGCACCCCACGTGACCTCGAGCTACGAGCCATCACGTCATGATCACGAGCTGACATGCCTTGATTCTTGCGCTGGTTGCCATGCCTGACATTTATGAAAGTTTGGCTCGACCTAGTCTACATAACCCGACCTAATCCTGACCAACTTGCTTTCCGAACCTCCGTAGGTCACTTAAAAAAGTAAGAGGGGCTCACTGTTGGGGAAAAATCTACAAGTCCTTAAATTAGCATATGGAATGGACCAACTCTACTGAACCAGCATGTACCCATCGAGACCCAAGCCTGATAAGGCCCCTTCATCCAAAAACAAAGCAACCTCTAAGGAGGATGATGTAACTTTAATTAAGGATACTCAAAGGGCTTACCTACGAGCCCTCTCAAGTGGCTATATGCCGACCTAACTCATAGGTTGGCCATGGGTCAATTACGGATCGACCATAGATCGGCCATGGGTCAATTACGGATAAACCATAAATCCATCATAGCTTGATCATAGATCAACTACTGGACAGTCATTGCAAGGTCGAAGTGCTATCATACGTCGACGATGCTCTTAATCGGCCTATGAAGATAGTTAATGCTGATTTGTCGGTTAGGTTGGTATCACTCATTCCCAACTCAAGACCCGCCTTGGGATCCGACCTAAGACTGACCTAAAGATTTAGAGAATCCCCTAACATCCTAAAAGATATCTCCCGAGATCTTCAAAGGATAATATTGAATCCCGACGATCTTGGAAACTGATCGTCTCGTAGAAATCCTGGATTACAGCTAAGATATCAGGAAAGAATCCTTCTGCGATGGTATTCTATCTTTCCTATAAATATAGTGGTATGTCCCGCTAGGGGTGCACATCGAACCGGTAGAACCGTGGAACCGGACCGAAACCGACCAAACGGTCTGGTTTGGTTCGGTTCTAGAGTGCACCGGTTCCGGTTTCAAAAATTAAAGAACAGTTTAGTTCGGTTTGGTTCCGGTTTGGGGGTATGTAGAACCGAACCGAACTGTGGATCTGAACCATGAATCCGAACCGTGGAACCGAACTTGGAACCATACCATGGAACCGAACTTGGAACCGTGAGTTTACAATATATTTTAGTTGTATATTTAACTCATGATTTATGGTTTACAATGCATCCTTTACTTGTTTTCATAAATGTATGTTTTCACACCATATACAATATTTAAACCATTCATCAAGTGGATCACAACATGAATGGACACGGTTTAAATTATAAAATAGAACATGCAATTAGGTCGGATTATGAAAAGTCTAGAACCATGGAACCGATCCAGAACTGAACCGATTTTCATGGTCCGGTTTCGGTTCGGTTCTGGGGTGCTAACGGTCCGGTTCCGGTTATGAAAATCCTAGAACCATAAGGAACAGTTCGATTGCAGTTTCACCCTAGAACCGAACCGAACCAAACTGTGTGCACCCCTATCTCCCGCCGTCCAAGGTACGTTCGTAAAAAAACCCTAATACTCGATTGGTGTCTCTTTTATGGAGATCTTACCTTACTCATAAGACCTCAATCTTGACTTAGGCATCAAAGAGTCCCCTGCACTAGCCAGGGCCTCCTTTGTATCTCTTTAACACCTGTGCAGGTCCAGGGAGGTCTATTGCAAAGGATTTGTCGAAAAACTACATCAACAAATAATATACCACTTTTAAGAATAAAATGATAAAAATAAAAATAAAAAAGAATAAGCTTCTCTCTCTCTCTCTCTCTCTCTCTCTCTCTCTTTCTCTTTTCTTTTACATTGTTAACGGGTTAATTTCGTAATCTCAAATTAAAAAATCAACCTACTTAATATAGAATTTATATTTTGATATCTTTTTCTAAGACATTTTTAATAAGCTATGCTATTAATTTAAATAATCATCACTAGATTCCATTCATTACACTTCTTAACAAAAGTTTTTTCGATATCTTTTTCTAAGACATTTTTAATAAGCTATGCTATTAATTTAAATAATCATCACTAGATTTCATTCATTACACTTCTTAACAAAAGTTTGGGTTGGTTGTGCGAGCAAAGAGGTAGATGACTCAAGTGGGCCCACCATGATGTTTATGTGAATCCACCCCAACGCCGGTTGCTTCACCCCCTGTTTGGCCTATGGCTAAAAAATCAGCCACATCCGTAATTTAGGTAGACAACATGATTGGAAATAATATACTTAGTAACGATCACCCTTCAAATTATTTTCCTTGGTGTGGCCCACTTGAACCATGAATGGCCTAATATTTGGGTGCTTGGCATAAGTTTTGGTGTGACATCTAATGGTTGGAGTGGATTTTATACAGCCATGATGGTTGGTCTTGTAAAAATCAAGAGTTAATGTCCCCCAAATTAGGCTAACTTGTGATTATGATGGGCCACAACAAAGAAAACACTTAGGAGTAAGGCTTTCACCCTTATTTTTACAGGGTCATTGTGATGATTATATGAAATTTATTTTAACTAGATACCACACCAAAATTTAGGCATGTGGCCCAAACATCCAGCCCATTCGTGGTTCAGGTAGGCCACATGAAAGAAAATAGTTTAGAGAGTGACAGCTGCCTTTTATACTATTTCAAAATTTGTAGTCCACTTGAACGACGGATGGGCATGATTTTTGGGCCCTGGGCCTAACATGAGATTATGCACTTGGTTAATGGGGACAGATTTCACGTAAACATCGTGGTGGGGCCTACCCAGTTTGTTTACTTCTTTGCTTGCACCGCTGACCTCAACTTCTATGAGATTTAGTGATAAAAAATCTAACGGAAGATGCTCCAATGATAATTAATCAAATTAGTCGGGTCATTTATTAAAATCATTTTTGAGGAAGATACCGAATGCAAATTTTATTAAAAAAGGTACTTTTTTTGGGTAAAAATTGTTAAAATAAAAGCTTATCATATGACCACATCATTAATTTAGATAATTGTAAATCCACATTATGTTACTTTTTTTTTAACCTTTATGCAACATTAGAACTATGACTAAAATATCAATACTTATTTTTCTATTCTTCTTTTCTTCTTTCCCATTTTCTTCATTTTTGTCTTGGAGCAAGGCCTTGACAACCAATTCATAAAGCTTAGGCTAAGATCAAGCTCATTGAGATAAAAGGGCACATCAAAGTTACTCCAAGCCTATATTAACACAAATAAGGCCCAACAAGTACTTTGAGATTGTATAGTTTTTTTTTTCTTTTTTAAGGGGATTTCATTGAAGCGAAAAGGAAATTACAAAAAACCTAATCTCGGGCATCCCTGAGAGAAAAAGGACCTGGGGAAACCTATCATATCACAAAAGGAAAACCAAAGAATCGGCAAAATAGCACCTCCAAGCAAACTAAATCCAACACCAAAACCACTCTAAACTTCTTTAATCGCCCTTAGCCCCACCTTATCAAGGAAGAGAAGACCACGGATGGGGTGGGAGATCAGCTAACCTATTAAAGGAGGAAGAGATCTGAGTCTCGCTTCCTTGGCAGGCCAAGGCGTTCGCTGGGGCGTTCCCTTCCTTGAAAATATGAGCGAATTTTATTCGACCTCTACCCTTCAAGCTCATAATCTGGCTTAACCAGTAGTTCCACTTCCAACCCGGCTGGCTTAGCTCGTTCAACACTTTCACTACCTGCAAAGAATCAGATTCAAGAATCACCTGATTGAAGCCTCTAGATAAACATATATCTAAGCCCTCATACACCGCATGAAGATCCGCATAGGAGTTGGAACCTAAGCTGTAGCCCAAAGAAAAGGCGTAATGAATTGGCCCTTGTCGCCTCTGCAAAATCCGCCTCCTCCCGCTAATCCTGGGTTACCTCTAGAAGACCCGTCGACGTTTATTTTAACCCAGTTATAGCATGGACTGATCCATCTAACCACCTTCACAAATCTCCCGTGCTTTACCGTACATATGAAGGACGAGATAGGGACCGCGAAGGCAGTAGTCGTCCTCATCTGCTGCTGCACACCTCTGATTGTGCCCCAACTTCTGGTCGCTGTCCAAGGAGTCATGTATATTGGATGCCCACCAGAAGACACGCCCCATCAGAACTGACAGAGAGGTTGCCTTCCCTTCAAATCGAGCGTGTTCCTTGCTTTCTAGAGCTCCCACAGTAGACATCCTGAAATGAGCTTGCTTACCAACAAAGCATTTTCGTACTTGACATGGCACCCCACCATTGAAACTGCCTAGCTTCAATTGAAATTGAAGAATGAACACTGATCTCGAACTGTTCTCCTATGTGATGCCAAGCAAGCTTAGCCATCTCACTATCGAGAAATAGATGTTGGATGGTCTCAACCGACGAACCCCTTAAAGTATTTTGCCTGCAACATTCACATCTTGAAGCTAGGTGAATTCCTCGATTCTGAATTGCCGCATCCACTAGTATGGCTCTATTAAGCACCTTCCATTAGAAAATAGAGATCTTATGAGGCATTTTAGCATGTCACACCTAATTCGCCCAATCTTTCCTATCACTGGGAGCTCTACTAGCTATCCATGCCGAGTTAACTGAGAATCTTCCTAACGGGGTGAAAGGCTAAACCGAAACCTCTAGCCCATTGGCTATACAAAAGCCTTGCTGAAAAATATAGTCGATGACATCTTGGGTCAAGAAAAGAAACACCGCAGATGGTGGAAGAGGGCCGTTTGCACCCAGGAGGTGATGGACCTGAAAAGAGCGTAAAGGGGCGGGAATAGGAGCCTGAACCAAACTTTGAAGCGGACCCAGGCCCGTCCATTTTACACTCCAAAGGTTGCAATTGCCGGAGCCAAGCTTCCACTGCGCAATGGAGTCTAAGAAGGTGAACAAAGCTCGAACTTTCTTCCACATCGGAGTTGGAGCAGGATGGAGTCACGGCCTGGGGGGCTCCGCCAAATCTGCGCTGTATTTGGAAGCCATGAAGGCTCCCCACAGGTTCGGACCCTCTTTGAAATGGATGGCCCATGCCATCTTGATGCGAAAAGCCTTCATTGATTCTGACAGCTTTTGAACACCTAGCCCGCCTTCTAGCTTAGTACGAGACACAATTTTCCAACTATGCCAATGAAGTTTCTTTTTACCATCAGCCCATCCCCATAAGAAGTCAGCAAAATGACTTTCCAGTGAAGCTAAAACTTGTACTGGAAGGTGAGTGGCAACTAGCGTGTGAATTGAGATGCTACCAAGAACATGATTTACCCGAACTAGTCTTCCTACCTGAGATAGAGATCTAGCTTGCCACCCACTGATTCTTCCTTCGATCTTGTCTAGAAGAGGCTGAAAATAGCTTACTTTTACTCTGCCTTCAGCCATCGGAACCCCAAGATATACTAGATGAGAAACCGCCTTAGAGATTCCCAAAAAAACTCTCAATCGCTCTAACTCTGGACAAGGGGAGCTTGCTAGAGGCAAAAAATGAACTCTTACGGAGGTTGATGGATTAGCCCGAGGCCTCTTGATATTCCTCAAGGAAGTCTTTCATCCTTCTAAGGGAAGCCTTTCCACCATTTAAAAACAGGAGAGTGTCGTGTGCATACAGAAGATGCGAGATCTGAAAGCAATCTCTAGCCACTTTGAAAGGTTGGCATAGGCCACGATCCACCAGTATTCTTAGGCCCCTGCTAAGAACGTTAGCAATAATAATGAACAGGTAGGGGGAGAGTGGATCTCCTTGCCGAAGTCCTCTTAAGGACTTAAAAAAACTCGTCAGGGAGCCATTAACTAATACTGAGAACCAAACATTTGCCCAACAGCCTTCAACCATCTGAATCCACCTAGAACTAAACCCGAATCGCATCAGAACTTGCTTAAGGAAAGACCACTTCACCCTATCATAGGCCTTCTCCATGTCAAGCTTAAGAACTATGTTACCACCACAGACTTTTCTGTTAATGTCTCTAAAAAGCTCCTGTGTTAGCCCGATGCTTTCCGAGATTAGTCTCCCTTGAATGAAGGCCCCATGCTCTGGCGAGATAATGGAGGGAAGCACGTGACTGAGCCTAGCTGCTATAACGCCCACCAAGATCTTATATAAACAATTGAATAGACTTATCGGGCGGAAATCAGTGAACATGGACGGGGAAGCTGATTTCAGAATAAGGCAAATGAGGGATGCTGTGACTGCTCTTGGAAGGTTTCCACCCTGGAATAGAAAGGTGGCTGCCTTCAGCAAATCCTGCCTTACTACTTCCCAGCAGGCCGAGAAAAAGACACTTGAAAACCCATCTGGGCCTGGGGCCTCGTCAA
The DNA here is from genome assembly GCA_030180095.1 of Magnolia changhungtana. Taxonomy (NCBI): domain Eukaryota; kingdom Viridiplantae; phylum Streptophyta; class Magnoliopsida; order Magnoliales; family Magnoliaceae; genus Magnolia; species Magnolia changhungtana. The sequence goes on from JASAUF010000639.1 coordinate 7,909,696, forward strand.
CTGGAATAGCCTTAACTGCGGTCTGAATTTCGGTGAGGGATGGAGGGGAGATCAGCATCTCATTAACCTCTTGCGTGACTAGGGGAGGGATGATGCCAATTATATTTTCAGGGCTGGTGCACGTCCTTGCCGTGAAAAGGTGCAAAAATGAAGGACCGCTTCATCCCTAATCTACACTTGATCTGTCATAACCTGACCTGATTCTAAAACAATACTGTGAATGCTAACTTTTCTGTGTCTCGCCGAAGCCGTCCATGAAAAAATCTAATATTTCTATGTAACGCCCCGGAAAATCGGGGGTCGTGCATACGCTCGACTCCCGAGTTTCCGAGTGTCACTTATCATCAATTTTATGGTTTTATGACTTGTCAAGTTTAAATGCGCAGTATGGAATTAATTGAAACATGAGGCACATCCACAACTAGTCTACTGAACTGAAAGAAAACAATATATACAGGTTCAAAAGAATATAAAAGGGCCGTACAAGGCAAAGCCCAACAAAATCGCAAAGAAAATCATATGCCCATAAGAATGGTACACTGAGCCCACAACTCAATGCTCTAGAATCCAGTCTCCTAAGCCGATGGAGAACTGCCCATCAACTGGAATTAGGACAGCTCGTCATCCTCCTCGAGATTAGCATCGTCATGCTCCACCTGCTCTGCATCCCCTGCATCTATGAGAGAGTCTGGTTGGTGTTTTAAAATACCGTCCTAGAGTGGGAGTGAGTGATCAAGTCAGTGTGAACTATTAGTCTCAAGTTATCACAAACATTAGTTATATTACGGATTTAATGAAAAGCAATCATTCACTGTCACTAAACTAATCTTATTAATGTGCATGCATGATGGATGAAATGATGCATGCCTGTTGAGGGTCAAATATTGCATATCAGACCCTAGTTATTGCCTACATTTATGAACATGATACTGTTTAACAGACTATTTAAAACATGTGCGTGTTGCAAGGTGACTTTAGGAGCTTGGGCTGAAAAAGGGTGTCTAAAGCATGGATTTAACGCTCTGATGACACCAAAAGTAAGGGACGGACTCCAGGGGACCAAGATCAATGCCAGAAATCTAAGAAAACTGAGAAACTGAAGCTCAAGTGGCCCGAAAGTTAGCCATAATGCACGATCACAGGATTCCCACCATCCGTTCAGATCAAAACTCCATACATGGCTTGAGGACCATAAACGAACCGTACATGTCGAATTTCAGCTCTTAAATTCCTGTGGAAATAGCTAAACTGACAGATCAGCCTATATATCAGCAATTTGGGACCCACATGGTATTTGGATATGCTTAAATTTCGGGCTCAACATCTAAAATAAGATGAGGGAGAAGATGGACGGATCAGATTTCATATATACACAACGAGTGGACTCCACCGGCAGTGCCTGTGCACAGTACATAAGTGCACTTGAGGTGCACTGGATCAGAACTACCGGCCAGCGCCCGATGACCCGATCCTTCTCCTAGACGGAGACAGCGGACGAAAGCTGTCCGTCTGTTTTTGTGTAGTGGGCCCCACCCATCACCTTTAGCAACAATCTGGACCGTTAATTCGTCTCGTGGGGTGACAAATACCCACGCCTAGGTGGCATAATTTCAAGATATCACGAATATCGGTTTTCCACCGTCAAATGCAAGATGGACGGCGGTATAAAAGATCAAGTGGGCCGCACCGATTTCGCTTCAAAAACACTCTTTCCCAAACAGTTTTTCATCCTGAAGCCATTGAACGGAGTGGATTTTCTAGACTAACGACGAAGTGGGCCCCGCCGTCAGCGCTGCGTAAACAGATAAGACTCTGTTTCGCAGCAGATCGTTGCCCGAGTTTTGCGGCCCACTGTGGGAGCTTGGTGGTGATCGGATGGTCCATCTGGACCGTCCAAACTTCACCCATGGCATGGATCGGATCTTGCACGTGGAGCTCATGTAGCCGGAAATCCCTTCAAACGCAAGTGGTTGTGATTTTCACTGCATAACGTGCGTACGCATTACGCACGATTTCTTCCCTTGCTGTTATTATAAAAGAGAGAGAGAGAGAGAACGGGAGGGGGAGAAGTTTCCACGGCTGGGAGGTTTTCTCAACGAGAGAAAGTTTTTTCTTTTCTTTTTCTTTTTATTTGTTTTTGTTTCTTTTCTTTATTTTGGAGAGTTCCAGCCCATTCATGTGGGACTAAACCTCTTAGCTAGGGCTAAGAGGTGAAGCTTGTAGCATGATGGGATGCCTCTTTGCTTGTGCCTTTAATTAGACTGAACTGATGTTGATTTGAGTTTTATTAAGGAAATGTTTTTAGTCGTTAATGGTCTGTTGTGACTGAAATTACAATGGGTCTACAATGGCTTTGAGCATGTTCTTTTCCTCTTTATGTTTATGACGTCAGGAAGCCCTGTTGTTCACCATCGTCTCCTGGGCATGGTTGGATGTCGGTACCCTTCCTAACCTTCATACATTGATTGGTTGGTAATTAGTTTAATTCTGTTGTTTGCTTTGTCTCCTGGGCATGGTTTGGTGATGGAATCCATTCTAATTCATATACCTTTCATCTTTTCAAAACTACATCAAAGGAAGTTCAGTTGATTTTCATGAATCAAGTGTAGTTCTCCCTGATCTTTACAAGTGGATCCTCTGAATCCCTAGTTTTCCACTTCTGAATTCTCTTAAATTTTAGTTTAATTATTTCACCATTATTTCTCAAATCATAATTGGTTTAGATTTCATCTTAGCCTAGTTCTAGATCTGGTTATTTTCAGATAACGTACAGGTTTCAGTCCCAGTGGATTTGACCTTGGTCTCACCGAGTTTATTACTACATCACAACCCTATACTTAGGGTTTGAACAATGCCCTCGCCATAACACTCCCTCGAGTGACTCCGTCTAACGATCGCGTATGTCAATACTCCCTTAGAGCGACCTCGACTGTCAAGTCGCCAACCTAGCTAGTGTAATGCAATGATAATATTAACCGGGTTCTTAGTTAAGTCCATTCATCCAGCAGGTTTGAGAATCTGGTACACCCCACGTATCAATGCCCTAAACTGGTTACGAGGCTAAGGCCCCATTAACGCGTGAGGCCAAGACCCCGCGGTCCGTGATCCCGTCGGGTTCCTCATCCCCGACTTCAAGCACATGAGGAGTGCCGAGAGAAAGGGATCGCTCGCGGTCACTACGGGGAGGTGCGGTACCCCAGCGTAGGCTAACAGCTCAGACAAAGTGTCACATTCCACCATGCCCGGCTTACGAGACTGTGGACCAATGTTGAGGGTCAAATATTGCATATTAGACCCCTGCTATGGCCTGGATTTACGTACATAATACTATTAACGATCCATTTTAATTGTGTTTGTGATGCAAGGTTTATTTACGAGCTGAACTGAAAAAAGATGCTAAATACGCAAATTTAACGCTCTGAAATCACCAAGGCAAGGGATGGACTCCAGAGGAACAAGATCAACAAATTCACATGCCAGAGATCCGAGGAAATCAAGCCGTTCACATTAAAAATGGTCCGAAACTGGTCCAGAATGCAAGATCACAGGGTTACCGCCATCCGATTGACACGAGACTGCATATATGGGATGTGAGCCATAACTTAACCGTACATATTAAATTTCATCCATTGAAGATCTCGAGAAGTGGGCCAACGGACAGATCAACCCATTAATCTTCAATTTGGGGCCCACTTGATATCTGGAACTGCCTTAACTTTGGTTTTGATGGTTTAAATAAGATAAGAAACAGTATGGACGGTTTGGATTTCTGAAAACCATTATAGTGGGCCCTATATACATGGCGTGTACACCCTGCATGTATTTGCCAGTGCCACACCAAATCCACCTACCGTGTCAGTCTCCAAAACGGAAAGTCCGTTTTCATGCAGCGTTGCTGCGTATCGCGAACAGACGACGAGAGTCCATTTTGCGGAAGCTTGTGGGCCCCACCCATGGCCCGTCTGGCCAATCTGATCCATTCACCGCGTAGAGGACCTCGAGCACATAAAAACCTTGCTGAAAGTTTGTACCCATACGTACACACGTGTGTGATACAGAGGCCACAAGTGGACTGCTCTACAACGTTCAAAACGAATCTTAGTGTGATTTCTTCTCTGGACTATGTCAATGGACGTTCAAAGCCATCCATTCTTTACTGAAATTTCGTTCTGAGCGTGATGGACGGTGTGGATTTGTCATCCAACAATGATTATGGGCCCCACCATCATTCCAAATAGCAGTTTTATGTGCCTTGCCTCGAGAATGGCGTCCGGACGCTGATGGCCAAAGTGAGCAGTTGTGTGATCATGGGAACGGTCAGATCTGAGATCCAAACCGTTCAGAAGATGCCTAGGCCAGTTCTGAACCCCACCATGAAGTCAGATCAGAGAAATCTGATCAGGAGTCCTCTCACGAAGGCCATTCGCAAATCCTCTCTGTTTTGCTACGAAATTCCTTGTTGCGAAAGGAAGTCGGTTTGCCAGCCGACTTAGCCTCATGCTGTCTATAAAAGAGAGAGTCAGGGATGTGAAGAGGTTTCTCGGGGCAGCCGTGGAGGCGAGGAGCAAAGGCGAAAGAGAAGAGAAGTTCAAGTGGTTTTTTTTCCTATTTACTGTTTTTTTTTTTTTATGATTTTAGAAAGATCTATCCCACTCATGTCGGGCTAAACCTCTTAGCTAGGGCTAAGAGGTGAAGCTTGTGGCGTGATGGGTGATCCCTACGGCTTTGATTCGTGTTGAACTTGATATTGATGCTAGTTTGATTCTAAAGGAATATTTCTAGTTTTTAATGGTTTGTTGTGACTGAAATTACAATAAGTCTGTGATAGCTTTGAGTATTTCCTTTCCTTTTTATGTGTCTGACGTCAGGAAGCCCTGTTGTTCACCATCGTCTCCTGGGCATGGTTGGATGTCGGTACCCTTCCTAACCTTCATGACATGATTGATTGGTTGGTAATTAGTTTAATTCTGCTGTTTACTTTGTCTCCTGGGCATGGTTTGGTGATGAAATCTATTATAATTCATACACTTTTCATCTCTTAAAAACTAGATCAAATGAAGTTCAGTTTAATTTTCATGAATCAAGTGTAGTTGTCCCTGATCTCTACAAGTGGATCCTTGGCACCCTAGTTTTCCTTTTTCTAAATTTTTCCTAAGTTTTAGATTATAAATTCATCATTATTCCTTTCATTTTTTATCTGATTTAGATTTCATCTCATTCTAGTTCTAGTTCAAGTTACTTTCAGATAACGTACAGGTTTCAGTCCCTGTGAATTCAACCTCGGTCTCACCGAGTTTTATTACTACATCACAACCCTATACTTGGGGAGTGAACAACCAATTGCAATCTAGGTATCAGTGGGATACAATGGTTGTAAGATGTTCCAGGTTCCATACATAGGTGAGCAAACAGGGTTAAGAAATAAGGTTGGTCAAATAGTAGGCTAGACCGCACAAGTCAGGCGAGAGTGAGACGAGTGACCTCGGGCACCAGAGACTCATGTAGTCGAACTACAGCCACCCGAATACACCTGTCCAAACTCACGGATTTAGCCCGAGTATAGTCCTACCGATGGAACTGCCGTCTCTTCTCATGTTTCCGACCAATCCAAGGGTTCAAAGTTGATTCATAGCATGCCAACCATCAAGATTTTCAACTAGCATAAAAATGGCATGTTCACATACATCATAGCCTACGAGTCAAATATTCCTAACAAGCATACTACGTTATTAGGAGCAAGGTGCATGTGAGTGTGTGGGTTGGTGAGGAAGTTGAGCGCTTCCAACATTTCAAGGAATCAATGCACATGGAACAAACATCAAACACATAATAGGTAATAACATATGAGAAAATCACGCAACATGTGAGCATATAGTCATCCACAATATCTCAAACAAGTGAGGTGCCAACAACATCATAAGAAAGGGTAAGCAACATATAATTCCATACATCTCAACAAGCACCCAAATCCTAAGGTCTCTCTAGATTCTACATAAGCTTCACCCAAGCAAACAAAATCATTAAACTCATGATATAATTGGTGCTAGGCCACCTAAGATTAATAGTCTGAACCTATGGATCGTTGGCGATTCGAAAAATGTCCTAGGAAAGAGGGCTTTCGGGACGACCGGCCGGAATCCCTAAATCAAGCTTTTGCATGTTAGCTTTCTAAGCCAATCCCACCTTAATACATGGATTTCAAGAAGAAAGGGGGAAATGACCTTACCTTGACGACCAACGGACGGTTGTTGCGATGGTGGCGAAGAGTTCTCCCTTGAGGAGAGGTAGGAAGTTGAAAGGATCGATTCTCTTGAGCCCCACCTCGATCTAGGGTTTACCTTGGATCTCCTTCACTCACACTTTCTTCTCTCCTTGCTCTCTAGCTCTCTCTTTTCTCTTTTCTCTCTTTCCTTCACTAGGGCAAATTCGTATGGGGAGAGGGGTGCCCAAAAGAAACCCTTTTTATAATGCCAGATATGGTGCAAATGGCCCCAAGCTTCCACAATTTCCTAAAATAGACCTATGGGACTCCTATTGGTGTTGGGGTAGCCCTAACACTCCCTTGGCCACCAAATTCGGCGTGTAGGAGCCTTATGGCCTGACTAGGGTCCATGCAAAAATTGAGGACGAATGGATGAACGGATATATGATCTGAGAAGGTGTTTCCGACCCTTAAATGGCCCTGTGGGGGCCATTTTGATTGATGGGGCATTTCTGGTGGCCCTCTGGCCATGAAATTTATAGGATAAGTGGTTCATGGCCCGATGAAGGGCCATGCAAAATTTGAAAATGATCAGATATGGGGTTTGGTCGTACGGGTCCGATTCGCGATCAACGGTCACCGTTCCACGATCGGGTCCCAAACTTGGTGGACGGGCGTAGAAAAATACTATAGACCTTCACCATAAACGTAGAAGAGATCCGACGTCTGAAAAGCCTGGAATCCTAGTTTCATTCAAGTGATGCCAGATTCCAATCTGGCATTAGTGGGGTGCATTCGACAAGTGTCAGATTATAATTCTGGGTGTCCATTGGGTCTGTGGTCCGCGATAGACCACAAGCCCAGTGAGATCTTTAGTTTCCTAAATTTTTAGATTTTTCTGACCCTTCTCGGTCGCTGGGTGGCCCACATGGGTTGTTGTTAAGCGTAAACAGGTTATCTGGCTTGGCGGCCCACACTTGGTTCAATCATAACCAGATTGGTCTAGTCTAATGGGCTAATCTTGGATTTAATTTACTTGTGATACCTCACCCTGAGTAGTTTAAACGAACGATCCTGTGGCAAATCCAACGTGGACGCCCCAAGACACTGTGCTGGTTGGACGGGACATTACAATCACCCATGTATAAGCTAGCATTGAGTGTCAATGGTCAGTAAGTGATCATATAAGTTAATTACATAAAAAAAATAATTTAAGGATTTTTGAAAATTCAAAACAGTAAAAATCTGGGATGTTACAATCTACCCCCCTTAAAAACAATTTCGTCCCTGAAATTGCCTAAGGGTAATAAATAAATATATTATCATTTCGTTTGTCTAGTTTATTGATTTTAGGTTTATATGCGTGGTAGGGTGCATACTAACTATATTAGCCTTGCTTTTTATATTCTAACCCCCTTAAAAATTTTCACCCTTAAGGTTTGAAAAGAATGTCAAAATTATGATTATCATACTAAGTGTTTGCTGATAAAGTTTACCTAAGGGTGGTGTATTCTACTCTTTATGATCAAGCTAATATGGAAAAAATGACGGTTGTGGTAGGCTCAAATCCGATACGTGTTGAGGGTCAAATATTGCATATTAGACCCTAGTTATTACATGGATTTACGAATGTAACACTGCTTAATGGAATATTTTAATCGTGTTTTTGTTGCAGGGTGTAATTAGGAGCGTTGACTGAAAAAAGAGTATTAAAAGTGTTGATTTAATGCTCTAGAGTCACCAGAGCAAGGGATAGACTCTAGAAATTCAACATCGAAGAATTTACATGCCAGGGACGTGAGGAAATCAAGCCGTTCACATTAAAAAGGCCCGCAAATGGTTTAAAATGCAAGATCGTAGGGTTCTCACCATCTGATTGACTAGGAACTTCATACATGTGATGGGGGCCATAAATTAACTGTAAATATTAAATTTCACCCATTGAAGATCTTGAAAAGTGGGCCAACGGATAGATCAGACCATTAATCTCCAATTTGGGGCCCACCTGATATCTAGAACTGCCTCAATTTTAGTACCAACGGTTTAAACAATATGAGAAACAGGATGGACGGATTGGATTTCTGAAGATCATCAAAATAGGCCCTGTACATGCAGTGTGTACATCATGTACATTACAAGCCGCCATGCATGAGATCCACGTGCTGACCCTGCGCCCGCCTTCATAGAAACAGAAACCTCCGTTTTCTTCGCTGGTTGCGTAACCGACGGAAAGTTAGTTTTTGCGGAAAGCAGTGGGCCCCATACATCGCCTGTACAGATGATCGAAATCGTCCATCGTGTAGATGGCCTCGAATACTACAAAATCATGTTGGTACTTTACATCCATGCATGCACATGTGTGCGTTACAGAGGTCACAATTGGACTGCCCTGCGACGTTCAAAATTGATTTTATTGTGTTTTCTTCTCTGGGCCACGTAAATGGACATTTAAAACCATCTATTCTTGACTGAAATTTCATCTTGAATCTAATGGACGGGGTGGATTTCCTCGAAAATACTTCTGTGGGGTCCACCAAGCTACGCAGCGAAGAGGTGCGAAAGCTTTCACACATCTGCAGAAATCTGGATTTCCAGGTGGTTGTGGCCCACCATATTTCATCATATGGTAGATCTGAACCGTCAATAATGTAGAGGACTCAAAAACGTCCTAAGGGACGGTGTTTCTTTGGAAATTGAGCAAGAAAAGTGGCGAGTTTTGAGGCACTGAAACTTGGCTGTGAAAAGTTGCACTTTGTGTCCTGCTGCGACTTTGCCACCGACTCCAGCCTTCCAGCAGCTATAAAAGGGGGTTGTGGACGTGAGAGAGAGGGAGGAGACCTTGGAAGGGATGTGGAGCAAGGAGAGAGAGAGAGACAAGGGCGAGACGGGTTTTAATTTCTTTTCTTCCGTGTTAGTTCTTTTCCTTTATGATTTTTTTTCTTTTTGAGATTATAGCCTCCCCATGTCGGGCTAAACCTCTTAGCTAGGGCTAAGAGGTGAAGCTTGTAGCGTGATGGGAGGACTCTTTGCTTGTGCCTTTTGTTTAGCCTGAACTGATGTTGATTTCAGTTAATTAAGGGAATGTTTTTAAGTTTTTAATGGTCTGTTGTGACTAAAATTACAACGGGTTTGCGATAGCTTTGAGCATGTTCCTATTCCTTTTATGAGTATGATGTCAGGAAGCCCTGTTGTTCACCATCGTCTCTTGGGCATGGTTGGATGTTGGTACCCTTCCTAACATTCATATCATGTGTATTGGTTATTAATTAGTTTAATTTTGTTGTTTACCTTGTCTCCTGGGCATGGTTTGGTGATGGAATCCATTCTAATTCATATACTTCTCATCTCTTGAAAACTATATCAACGGCAGTTAAGTTAATTTCCATGATTTTTGATACAGGCATAAGATCTCTCTGATCTCTACAAGTGGATCCTCTGAATCCCTAGTTTCCTTTCCTCTGAATTTATTAAGTTTTAGATTAATCTCTCACCATTATTTCTCAAATTACATTCGGTTTAGATTTCATCTTAGCCTAATTCTAGTTCTACTTAGTTTCAGACAATGTACATGTTTCAGTCCCTTGGGATTCGACATCGGTCTTACCGAGTTTATTACTACATCACAACCCTGCACTTGGGGAGTGAACAATACGTCGATTGTCCGCTTGACCAGTGATCAGGGTCGAATATTGCATATCAGACCCAGTAATTGCCTAAATTTACGTACATGATAAGGCTTAATAGAGTGTATTAATTGTGTTTTTTGTTACAGGATGAAATCAGGAGCGTTAATTGAAAATTGATGTTAAAGGCGTGGATTTGATGTTCCGAAGTCACCAGAGCAAGGAACGGACTTCAAAGGATCAAGATTGAAGATTTTACACGCCTGGGATATGAGGAAAGCAAGCCAAAGGGGCCCGAAAAGGGTCCAGAATGCAAGATCACATGGTTCCAGCTATCTGATTGGCTCGAAACTGCATACATGTGATGAGAGCCCAAAATCAACCGTACATATTAAGTTTCAGTCTTTTGATATCTCGAAAAGTGCTCCAACTGACAAATCAGCCCACAAATCGTTGATTTCAGGCCCACCTGATATCTGGAACTTCTTCAAAATTCACCTAGACGGTTTAAATAATTTGAGAAACATGATGAATGGGACGGATCTCTCAAAAACATCACAGTGGGCCCCATATATGATGCATGTACACCATGCGTACACATCTCCTGCCGTGCACCGGACCGGCTAAGGCGGTCAGCGAACCGCTGACCACGCCTTCTTCACCAAAACGCCAAGCTACCGTGCAGCGTCCGCAAACTGACCTGCGGTTGTCGGTTGTAGGTCCCACCTATTGTCCAAATGGACAATCCAAACCGTCCATCCGCTTCCTGGGGCAGCCATAACCCTCACCTAGCTTTCCGTTTTAGCCCATATACGTGTATGCACATGAATCTTCAGAAAATACAGGATGAACAGCGGAAGCAGAACAGTAATGGACCGCATCAAAACTCGAGAAAAACCATGGGTTTTCGACCGAAATTCTGAGATAAATTTTGTGAACGAATTAGATCTTTTAATAGAAAATCAAAATGGGGCCCACCATTGTCACAGTGGAATCAAGGAATCAAGTCATTGCTGCATTCAGCGCGTCACGAACTAACGGACGCTGGCGATTTTTGCGGGAGTTTTTGGACCCCACTCGTCAACCGTACGGCTGATCCAAGCCGTTCATCGTGTAGAGGACTTCGAGAGCTTCAAAACCATGTTGATATTCCACTCACATGCGTACACACATGTGTGATATAGAGGCCACAAACAGGCGGTCTTGTGACGTTCAAAACTAATTTTGTTGTGATTTCTTCTCTGGGCCGTGTCAATGGACGTTCAAAACCACCCATTCTTGATTAAAATTTCGTCCTGAATCCAATGGACGGGGTGGATTTTTCAGAAAACACTTCTGTGGGGCCCACCGATCATGGCTACAAAAAGTTACACTCCATGTCCTGCTACAACTCTGCCACCGACTCCAGCCCTCCAGCAGCTATAAAAGAAGAATTATGGACGTGGGAAATTCATTCAGAAACAGGGAATTCCAGATCTAGAGCAAGGGAGAGAAGAAAGAGAAGAAAGAGAAGAAAGATAAGAAAGAAGAGAGAGATATCGATTGGTTTGGTGTTTTGTTTTTATGAATTTTGTTTAATCTTTTTGATGGATTTTATGGGTCACTAATCTCTCAGCTAGGGCTGAGATGAAGCCCCTAATTTGATTAGCTCTTGTATTGGTTGAATTTACTTTGAATATTAATTAATTTGTTTCTTTCTCTAAGTGGGGTTGATTGGTTTAAATTCTATACTTCTCCATCTATGAACTTGACTAAAGTATATATATGGATGTTGTTTGGATGCTTATTATAGGTGCTTGTGTTTGATCAAGAACAGGTTTCCTATAGAGGAAGAAACAGGGTGCTTTAATGAATTATACATTCCATGTGCCCGATCAAGGACATGGGATGTGTTATTCATGGCATTGCTTAAAGGAATTAGACATTCTGTATGCCCGATTAAGGACACAGATTACGCTTTCTCTATATACGTGGTATCAATCTAGATTAAGGTGAATCAACAGACAAAACAAGGGTTAGGATAATTAGGGGTGGATTCGAAAGTCCTATTGCTCTTTCTCTGATTGAATTTTCTTCCCTGTTCTTAATTGTTTTTTTTTCTAGAATTGTGCTTAGTAGTTCATTCCATTATTTGTTGGATTAGTTAAGGAGAGTCATAGATTTGAATTGTGATGATTAGTCCTCGTGGAAACGATCTCGTAATACGTACCATATCTGCATCTGATTCGTATACTTGTGAGTTTAAATCATGTTGGTTTAAATAAAACTTCAAGTTTTTGTCGCCGTTGCCGGGGACTATTTCGTTCCAAATTGAATTTAGGAGTCTCTCTTATCATAATTCATAGTCTTAGGATTTTACTAACTTTAGGTTAAAGTTTTTATTTTATTTTATTTTTAGAAACTAACCTATTTCTTGTTTTGTAGGGTCTTGAAATAATCTTCTAATTTTGAATTGAGGAAGGAAGCTACTAAGTGAAGGAAGAGCTTCTTAAATTTTTTTGACATCAGTCATCTCCTTTCTCGGGTTCTTTCTTCCCATTCTTGTTTACATAGTTTTAACTTGTTTTTTTTTCTAGTTCTAGTTTTATTTCTCTTAGGTTGCTTCTTAGTTTAATTTTTCTTACATTGCAATAACATAGTTTATGCTAGGACGTAGATCTCTGAATATAGAATTAGCACCGTTTGATCCTGAAATAGAAAGAACACTTCGTGAAAGATTGAGAAATAATCCTGTTGAAATGGCGAATGAGAATGAAGTTAAAGCTCTCAAAGATTATTCAGCTCCTGTCCAATTTAATGCGCCTTCATGTATAGTGTTGCCAACCACTACGGCGGCACACTCTGAACTTAAACCTAGAGTCATACAATTGTTGCCATCCTTTTACGGATTGGACAAGGAGGACCCATATCATCATGTGAAAGAATTCCTAGACATTTGCTCCACCTTTAAGTTCCAAAACTTCTCAGACGATTCGATCCGCCTACGCCTGTTTCCTTTTTCTTTGAAGGATAAGGCGAAAGCATGGTTGAATTCTCTAGAAGTTGGATCTATCACTACATGGGACCAACTGTCTAAGAAGTTCTTAAACAAGTTCTTCCCCGTTCATAAAACCAATGCCCTCCGTAGAGAAATTACTAACTTCACACAAAAAGAGGGCGAGCACTTTCATGAATGTTGGGAAAGATGGAAGGACTTGCTTCTTAAATGTCCTCACCATGGTTTTGAGAAATAGGAACAAGTTCAATACTTCTATGACGGTCTGACACCCCAGAACCGTCGCATGGTTGATGCCACCAGTGGAGGGTCATTCATGACCAAAAGTGACGTCGAAGCGGGGAACTTCTTTGAAACCTTGTGCGAAAATTCCCAGCAATGGGACTATTCAAATAGAGGTGACAAAAGTCCTCAACTACAAAAGAGAGGTGGTATATATGAGATAGGAGTCATGCCAAAGCTATGCGCCAAGCTTGATAACCTGACAAAGAAAGTTGATGCTCTGGTATTAAATAATGGACCTCCACAAACAGCTCAAGTCGAGGCATGTGCCATATATTCTAGTCCTGCCCATCCTATGCAGTCTTGTCCATCCGTGCAAAGATCCCCGTAACTTCTCTCTGAACAAGTACATGTTATGAACACTTTTCAAAACCTGGGAATGATCCTTACTCGAACACATACAACCTGTGGTGGGCTAGACATCCAAATTTTTCTTGGGCAAAAGGACCACAACAAGGAGGACCATCTCGAAAATCCTCCCATGCAACCGCACCTCCAAGTTGGCAGTCAACAACTTCAACAGTTTCCACAATATCAACAACTGCCTACACAATCAAGGAAACCATCTCTTGAGGATACACTCCATCTTTTTATGCAGAGTTCTCTCCAATTCCAAAAAGATACCCAACAAACCCATCGGCCAACCAAAGAAAGCTTACATGCAAATGCGCAATCCATTGCCAAGCTGGAAGTACAAATGGGTCAACTAGCTGCCACATTGAGTGAGAGAGAGAAGGGCAAGTTCCCTAGCCAACCTGAGGCTAATCCAAAGGGACAGTATGAGATTGGCTCTAATTCCAACTAAGGGCAATATCATGAACAGGCCAAATCGATCACTACCCTTAAGTCAGGAAAATAGATTGATAACAGAATAGAGATGCCTAGGGATGAATCAAATTCTAAAACAGAAGATCAAGATGAAGCAGAGAGTCACACCAATGCATCCAAAGTCCAAAAGCTCTCTGACTCTCCAAGAGCCACTAATGTGCCACCTTACGTGCCCAAAGCACCCTTTCCTCAACGTCTGGCACCAATGAAGAAAAGAAATAACTTTGATGAAATCTTGGATGTGTTTAAAAAATTGCAAGTCAACATTCCGTTGCTTGACGCTATCAAGCAAGTCCCTGCTTACGCTAAGTTTCTTAAAGATTTATGCACTCAAAAGCGTAAGCAGAATGTTCATAAGAAGGTCTTCATTGCAGAGAAAGGTACTCACTCCATGATTCAACATAACACCCCTCCTAAATTTAGGGATCCAGGAGCTCCCACCATTTCTTGCGGCATAGGAGATCATAAGATCGGGAAGGCATTACTTGATTTAGGGGCGAGCGTCAATTTGTTACCATATTCGGTTTATGAGCAGCTAGGACTTGGTGAGTTGAAGCCGACTAAGGTAACATTACAACTGGCTGATAGATCTGTCAAGGTGCCCCGGGGTGTTATTGAAGATGTGTTAATCCAGGTTGATAAATTTTATTTTTCGGTGGATTTCATAGTTATAGATACTCAGCTTATCCAGAATCTTCATAGTCAGATCCCAGTCATCTTGGGTCGTCCATTTTTAGCCACATCTAATGCTATTATAAATTGCCGGAATGGAGTTATGAAATTGTCCTTTGGTAACATGAATATTAAACTCAATGTTTTTAATGCAGGACAACAATCCGTAGATTTGGATGACATATCTGAAGTGGACATGATCGAGAGTCTAGTGCAGGACTCCTTCCGTAAATCTTTTGAAGATCCTCTTGAGACCTGCTTAGCACAATATGGCATGGATTTTGATATCGATAATCCCATCCATGAAGTCAATGCACTGCTCGACTCTACTCCTATATTGGAGACTGAAAAATGGAGAGCGAAAGTGGAACCTCTTCATCCCTCTGAAATTCTTCCTGACAGCACAACTTCGAACTCTGAGAAGACAAAGGAGAGCAGGCTGCTTAATGTTCTTAGAGCATATAAGGCAGTAATTGAACGGAAGATAGTGGAAATACAGGGAGTATGTCCCACTGTATGCATGGATCATGCTGTGGAAATGTCGCGTGAAATGCAAAGGAAGCGTGATCCTAACATGGAAGAAGTCGTTTGAGCAGAAGTCCTTAAATTATTTGACGACAGTGTCAGTTACCTCATTGCAGATAGCACAGCTCATGGGAACTCGCATCACTTGTCTGGGATTGGTTAATCAAGGTGTTGAGGTAATTTCTTTGGCGGACCCTGGTTATAAAGATAAGTTAATTCATGGTCCGTACTTGTCTGGCTGAAGACGTTAAACTTGGCGCTCCTGGGAGGCAACCCAGTCTTTTGTTTTATGCTTTTTCCTAGTTAGTTACTTCAATGTTTGTGGGTAACATTACTGCAAACCCTCACGAGACTACAACTCGTCCACTAGGGGTAACCTAGGGGTTTAAAGGCTTGTTGCATGCGCTAAATGCAATCGAGAGCACATGCGAAAGTGGTATAGGTAGGATCTTCTTTTATTTTTCTTTTTGTTATTTTTGCTTCTGTTAATTTCTCTCTTGTGCTAACTCACTCTTACATTGATAATTTTGTGAAAGCCTCTTGATTCTTCGTCCAGGTACCATCTTTCCATTCCTCTTTTATTCTCATTGTCCCATGTGCATTGCTTGCTTATTTCTTTTACATTGAGGACAATGTAGATTTTAGGTTGGGGGTGGGAGATTAGGTTACCTAATCAGTATTTTCTTGGTCTTGAGAAAAATTTGTGAAATTTTTAAAATTTTTTCTGGAATTTCTATTGAATTCAAAGTGATTTTGAAGGATAGTTGTGATTTTAACATTATAAGATATGTGATGTTGGTAACTTATGACTCTTGGATTCGGCCATCTGCTTGATTTCACAGTCAATTTTGAATTGTTAATCCATGATTAAAAGTTGTAAACATTGATTGAGCCATGATTTCACATATCACATCTCGCTTACATATTAAGTTTTCGGTTCGATAACTGAATGATTAACTTGGTAAAAAGAAGAATTAAAAGGCTAAGTCACATAATCTTCACCATAGGTTTGCTCCCTATAGGTGCAGATTTGATTCTCCATAGTTGACATATGAAAAAAAAAAAAAAAAAAGTTAGGCGACAAGTTTTCGCCATAGGTTTGCTCCCTATAGGTGAGAATTTAATTCCCCTCATTTGCGTTACTGCTCATAAAGAAAATCAAAGGCTGGTAAAATGAAAAGTTAATCTGTGAGATAAGTATTGGTTTCAGGTTTGGTTGTCACGAATTACTAATGATATCATGAAATTAACAATTGGATCTTTTAATGATTGTCAGCCGAGATTACACTATACACTCATGGAACTCAATGTTTACAATTGTTCAAATTAATGGATTAATATTTTAAAGTTGATTATGAAATCTGCCGAGAGCTTGATTCCAAGAGAAAAATTCCACACACCAATCATGAATCTTAGAATTTTCACATCTCAGCTATCTGTTCACAAGTCACTTGAGTTTACAGGAATGGTCTTTTATTTCTGAAATTATTTTTCGCATGTTTTGCTTGGGACTAGCAAAATGCTGGTTGGGGGTTGTGATCAGGGTCGAATATTGCATATCAGACCCAGTAATTGCCTAAATTTACGTACATGATAAGGCTTAATGGAGTGTATTAATTGTGTTTTTTGTTACAGGATGAAATCAGGAGCGTTAATTGAAAATTGATGTTAAAGGCGTGGATTTGATGTTCCGAAGTCACCAGAGCAAGGAACGGACTTCAGAGGATCAAGATTGAAGATTTTACACGCCTGGGATATGAGGAAAGCAAGCCAAAGGGGCCCGAAAAGGGTCCAGAATGCAAGATCACATGGTTCCAGCTATCTGATTGGCTCGAAACTGCATACATGTGATGAGAGCCAAAAATCAACCGTACATATTAAGTTTCAGTCTTTTGATATCTCGAAAAGTGCTCCAACTGACAAATCAGCCCACAAATTGTTGATTTCAGGCCCACCTGATATCTGGAACTTCTTCAAAATTCACCTAGACGGTTTAAATAATTTGAGAAACATGATGAATGGGACGGATCTCTCAAAAACATCACAGTGGACCCCATATATGATGCATGTACACCATGCGTACACATCTCCTGCCGTGCACCGGACCGGCTAAGGTGGTCAGCGAATCGCTGACGGCGCCTTCTTCACCAAAACGCCAAGCTGCCATGCAGCGTCCGCAAACCGACCTGCGGTCGTCGGTTGTGGGTCCCACCTATTGTCCAAATGGACAATCCAAACCGTCCATCCGCTTCCTGGGGCAGCCATAACCCTCACCTAGCTTTCCGTTTTAGCCCATATACGTGTATGCACATGAATCTTCAGAAAATACAGGATGAACGGCGGAAGCAGAACAGTAATGGACCGCATCAAAACTCGAGAAAAACCATGGGTTTTCGACCGAAATTCTGAGATAAATTCTGTGAACGGATTAGATCTTTCAATAGAAAATCAAAATGGGGCCCACCATTGTCACAGCAGAATCAAGCCGCTGCTCTGTTCGCGTCCGCGTAACGAACGGACGCTGGCGGTTTTTGCGGGAGTTTTTGGACCCCACTCGTCAACCGTACGGCTGATCCAAGCTGTTCATCGTGTAGAGGACTTCGAGAGCTTCAAAACTATGCTGATATTCCACTCCCATGCGTAGACACATGCGTGATACAGAGGCCACAAATAGGCGGTTTTGAACGTCCATTGACACGCATGTTTCGTCCTGAATCCAACGTCCACAAACGGCGCCGTGTCAATGGACGTTCAAAACCGCCCATTCTTGACTGAAATTTCATCCTGAATCCAATGGACGGGGTGAATTTTTCAGAAAACACTTCTGTGGGGTCCACCGATCATGGCTGTGAAAAGTTGCACTCCATGTCCTGCTACAACTCTGCCACTGACTCCAGCCCTCCAGCAGCTATAAAAGAGGAATTATGGACGTGGGAAATTCATTCAAAAACAGGAAATTCCAGATCTAGAGCAAGGGAGAGAAGAAAGAGAAGAAAGAAGAGAGAGAGAGATCGATTGGTTTGGTGTTTTATTTTTATGAATTTTGTTTAATCTTTTTGATGGATTTTATGGGTCACTAATCTCTCAGCTAGGGCTGAGATGAAGCCCCTAATTTGATTAGCTTTTGTATTGGTTGAATTTACTTTGAATATTAATTAATTTGTTTCTTTCTCTAAGTGGGCTTGATTGGTTTAAATTCTATACTTCTCCATCTATGAACTTGACCAAAGTATATATATGGATGTTGTTTGGATGCTTATTATAGGTGCTTGTGTCTGATCAAGAACAGGTTTCCTATAGAGGAAGAAACAGGGTGCTTTAATGAATTATATATTCCATGTGCCCGATCAAGGACATGGGATGTGTTATTCATGGCATTGCTTAAAGGAATTAAACATTCTGTATGCCAGATTAAGGACACAGATTGCGCTTTCTCTATATACGTGGTATCAATCTAGATTAAGGTGAATCAACAGACAAAACAAGGGTTAGGATAATTAGGGGTGGATTCGAAAGTCCTAGTGCTTTCTCTCTGATTGAATTTTCTTCCCTGTTCTTAATTATTTTTTTTTAGAATTGCGCTTAGTAGTTCATTCCATTATTTGTTGGATTAGTTAAGGAGAGTCATAGATTTGAATTGTGACGATTAGTCCTCGTGGGAACGATCTCGTAATACGTACCATATCTGCATCTGATTCATATACTTGCGAGTTTAAATATCATTTAAATCATGTTGGTTTAAATAAAACATCAACTAGGGCAGACAACACGTTGTATCCCTTCTGAATCCTAATGGATCCTGGTCTTCTGCTCAGTCAAAGCAGTGAGTCCGTTGATAGTCGCTCAGGATTGAGAATTGGGTCAAGCTGCGAATACTTCTCAAGTGTATGGTCTCATAACTTTGTAGTCCCATCAACCTAAATGTTTAAGGAACGACCCTCGTTAGAAAGTTTAAATTTCCTATTTATAAGGTTGTCCTTTGGGTTTTGGCCTACGAGAGTCTTCGATTTAATTTATATTTAATTTAGGGTTTAATGATTCTCTCAACATGCCTATGGGCAACGATCATCCTAAAAAGTTTTTAAAGACACAAATTTGTATATGAATTACCATTTCAATCCTATGGCTAGTGGGTTAATCGTAGACTACATTTTGGTTTCATAAATTTTAAGAATGAAGGAATAGTCGAGGTTCTAAGGTATTTGGGAGGTTTGGAGTGCGAATAACGCTAGTAAGGACACGGTAAGGCAATCATACATACAAACATTTACAAGGTGATAAGAAAATTTCAAAACAATCTATACATTCATATTGAATTCAAAATGCCATTAGTATAGCCAGTTATATCCTATAGTATGGATTTACATGTATTACTAGATACTCTAAACATAAAGAAAAAAGCAGACAAATCAACCAGGAGTTTTAACTATCTTCAATACATGGTAGTAGTCTTAACTAACTCCAAACAACTACTAATTTCCGTAAAGTTAAGCTATTATTCTTTTGGGTCGGACGAGGACGGGGGTGCTTCTTCCCATTAAGGGAAAGGATCACCGGAATGACGAAGAAAGAGGCAACAGTTGCCAAGAACGCCATATCCCTCGGCTAGGATGGATTGGCTAAGAGAAATGTACGTGGGTCATTGGAGGGAAGATTTTGGGAGTGATTTTGAGAAGATTTGAGAATGGGTCTAGGATTGGATTTTGGAGAGTATATTTTTGAAAATGATTTGAGAATGTATTGGAGAAGGAGTGGTTAAGAATGGGTTTGGGAAAACTGGATTTGAGGATGGGATTGGAAAATGTGGGTTGGATATTAATTTGAAATGGGGTTTTGAAATTGGGGCTTGGAGTTGAAAGGGATTTGAGAGGGGTTTTGGAAAGAATTTGAAAATGGGTCGTGGAATGTAAGGAGTTGGGAGATGGGTTTTCCTTAGAAGAGGATTGAGATCTTTCAAATGGTTGGGAGAGAAGTGTTGAAGGTGAGATTGTTGAGTGAGGTGAATTTAGAGATGAGTTTAAGAAAATGGATTTGGGGGATGGAAGTTAAGAAGTGATTAAGAATGAGCTGAAGAAATGAGATTGAGAAAAGTTTGGAAAGGGTTTGAGAGAATGAGGATTGAGATGGGTTAGAGTGAAGAAGAAGATGTTTGTTGAGAATGTGTAAAAAGGAAATGGATTTAGGGTTGGATTTGTGCTAGGAGCTTGTGATGGATTTGGGTGAGTGGGTTGGAGATGGATGTGGGAATGAGTTTGAGAATGGAAAAGGGAGAAAAAGGGTTGATGTTGGGCTTTATAAATGAGTTTTGGTAAATGGGTTTTGTGAATGGAAGTGGAAGTGAATGAGTGAATGGAGTGGGATTTTGAGGATGGGTGTTGATATGGGTTGGTTTTATAAAGGAGAAGAAAATGGGTTTGAAATGGGTTTTGTGGGTGAAATTTGGAGAGGGTTTGGCAAGGGATTTGAGAATGAGGTGTGAGGTTGGGTTTTGGGGAAGGGTCAAGTAAGAGGGGTTGAAGGGAAAGGAAATATGAAGAAGAAGAATGTGGGTTTGGGGATTGGGTTTTGAGATTGAGAGGGAGAGAGTTTTCTCTTGGGTTTAGAAGGGATGGTGGAGGTAATGAGAGTAGTAGAGATAGGCTTTATGGACTCTAGATAGTCCTAAATAGCAAGGGAAATGGGCCCCACTCGTGTGTACATTGAAAGGGAGGAGGGGAACTATCTCGTAACGTTTCTTATACTTTTAGTAACTAGATTATTTTTAGAATTTTTATAATGATTTACCATTAAGTTTTAAGTCATCCCACCAATTTTCATATCATTTGGAGTTGTAAATAAATTATAAAAATTCTAGAAGTAGCCACCGCCTAAAATTTATTATTTTTGGATAGTTATCAATTCACTGCAAATATAACTATATTATAATTTTTATTTTATTTTTATATAAAATTAGACTTATTAAGCTTCAATCTAGCTTTTGAATCACCTAAATCAGAGTTATATTGAGAGAGATATGAATTTTTGAAATCTAATGAAAATTGTAAAAAACGGGCCGCCTGGCCCGCTGGACTTCTAGGCGTGGAGACGCCGGCTGGGTGTGGCCACGCCGGCCTGCTGGACGTCTGGGCGTGGCGACGCCGGTTGGGTGTGGCCACGCCAGTTCTCTAGCCTATTGGACCTTACAACTCCCATATCTCGCAAACCAGAATGAGTTACACGACGTACCATATATGAATTTGGGGTAGGAGAAGCTACTCTACGCAATGGACCTAGTAATTTTGCAAGATTCCTTCAGGTTAATGGTCAAAAATATATTTTATTTATATTTACCCTATTTATAGTAAATTTTTGTTCGATTATAGATTTTTATCCTTTGAGCTTTGTAGTTGTGTCAAATTTGAAAGTGCTTAGAGAAATTAGAAGGATAAAGTGGTGGAAAGTGAGTTTTTTTTTTTTTTTTTTTTTGAAAGAAATGGGTCGGAAGTGGATGTTGGTGGATGGATTTGGGTTGGATATGAGAAAGAAGAGATGGGAGTTTGTTGGAGGAAAGGGATTTGAGAGTGGGTTTAAGAAAAATAGATTTGAGGAATGAGAGTTGAGAAATGTTTAGGAAATGAGTTGAGGAATGGAGTTTGAGGAAAAATGGGGTCTTGAAGAAGTAGGGTTTGGGGATGGATGTTGGAAGTGTATTTTTAAAATGAGAATTTGTTTCATGAATGGGCTTTGAAAGTAATGGAGTGTGGGGTAGGGAAAAAAATGAAGGATTTAGGTGCTTAAAATGCAAGAGAAAGGCCCCCACATGTGTGTGCATTGAGGGAGGGGAGAGGTGATTTGTTTTGGGTGCGGGCATGACAACGCCGGACCACTGGGTAATCGGGCGTGGGGAACGCCTGCTCGGTGTGGGTGCGCCGGACCACTGGGACGGTGGGCGTGGGGACGCTCGCTCGGCGTGGGCATGTCGGGACCTGCTTGGGTTCCCTTGTTTTATGATTTCCTGGGTGCCAATAAGACCCCTGAAAAAGTACCATATATGATTTTGGGGTAGAAGAGACTGATCTACGCAATGGGCTAAGTGGTTTCACGAGATTTCTCCCGGTTAGGGGCCAAAATCAACTTTCTTCTCCTATTTCACTAATTTCGATAAACCCACATTCACCTTTAAGTCTCTATCCTTGAATGGGTTGAGACTATTAAGTTTGGCCCAGAACTAGCTCCTGTGTATGTGGATGTTGACTTCGACCGTCGAATCCTTCGATTCCCGACCCGATCCTAAACCGATATACTTTAAAACTCTCGGACCCAGTTCCTAGTGACATTATTCCCTCTTGCTCCTCGATTCTAACTTGTTGGAAGTTCACCTTCCATCTAAGGTTCATCGATTCAAGTGTCTAGGGCAGTTCTCAATGTTTTCGTATCGTCATTACGTCAATTCCTAAGTCAGCGGATGCGTTAGTGAGTTCATGACCCATAGCCTAATAAATTCCAAACCACTGCTCTGATACCATCTGTAATGCCCTGGAAAATCAGGGGTCATGCATACGCTCGACTCCCGAGTCTCTGAGTGTTACTTATCATCAATTTTATGGTTTTATGACTTGTTAAGTTTAAACGCGCAGCATGGAATTAATTGAAACATGAGGCACATCCACAACTAGTCTACTGAACTGAAAGAAAACAATATATACAGGTTCAAAAGAATATAAAAGGGCCGCATAAGGCAAAGCCCAACAAAATCGCAAAAGAAAATCATATGCCCATAAGAATGGTACGCTGAGCCCACAACTCAACGCTCTAGAATCCAGTCTCCTAAGCCGATGGAGAACCGCCCATCAACTGGAAGTAGGACAACTCGTCATCCTCCTCGAGAGTAGCATCGTCATGCTCCACCTGCTCTGCATCCCCTGCATCTATGAGAGAGTCTGGTTGGTGTTTTAAAACACCATCCCAGAGTAGGAGTGAGTGATCAACTCAGTGTAAACTATTAGTCTCAAGTTATCACAAACTTCAGTTATATTACGGATTTAATGAAAAGTAATCATTCACTGTCACTAAACTAATCTTATTAATGTGCATGCATGATGAATGAAATGATGCATACCCTCGCCACAACACTCCCTCGAGCGACTCCGTCTAACGATTGCGTATGTCAATACTCCCTCAGAGCGACCTCGACTGCCGAGTCGCAAACCTAGCTAGTGCAATGCAATGATAATATTAACCGGGTTCTTAGTTAAGTCCATTCATCCAGCAGGTTTGAGAATCTGGTACACCCTACATATCAATGCCCTAAACTGGTTGCGAGGCCAATGCCCCATCAACGCGTGAGGCCGAGACCCCGCGGTCTGTGATCCCGTCGGGTTCCTCATCCCCGACTTCAAGCACGTGAGGAGTGCCGAGAGAAAGGGATCGCTCGTGGTCACTACGGGGAGGTGCGGTACCCCAGCGTAGGCCGACAGCTCAGATACAGTGTCCCATTCCACCATGCCCGGCTCACGAGACTGTGGACCAATTGCAATCTAGGTATCAGTGGGCTACAATGGTTGTAAGGTGTTCCAGGTTCCATACATAGGTGAGCAAACAGGGTTAACAAACAAGGTTGGTCAAATAGTAGGCTAGACCGCACGAGTCAGGCGAGAGTGAGACAAGTGGCCTCGGGCACCAGGGACCCATGTAGTCGAACTATAGCCACCCAAACACACCCGTCCAAACTCATGGATTTAGCCTGAGCATAGTCCTACCGATGGAACTGTCGTCTCTTCTCATGTTTCTGACCAACCCAAGGGTTTAAAGTTGATTCATAGCATGCCAACCATCAATATTTTCAACTAGCATAAAAATGGTATGTTCACATACATCACATCCTACGAGTCAAATATTCCTAGCAAGCATACTACGTTATTAGGAGCAAGGTGCATGTGAGTGTGTGGGTTGGTGAGGAAGTTGAGCGCTTCCAACATTTCAAGGAATCAATGCATATGGAACAAACATCAAACACATCATAGGCAATAACATATGAGAAAATCATGCAACACGTGAGCATATAGTCATCCACAATATCTCAAACAAGTGAGGCGCCAACAACATCATAAGAAAGGGTAAGTAACATATAATTCCATACATCTCAACAAGCACCCAAATCTTAAGGTCTCTCTAGATTCTACATAAGCTTCACCCAAGCAAACAAAATCATTAAACTCATGATATAATTGGTGCTAAGCCACCTAAGATTAATAGTCCACACCTATGGATCATTGGCGATTCGAAAAATGTCTTAGGAAAGAGGGCTTTCGGGACGACCAGTTGGAATCCCTAAATCAAGCTTTGCATGTTAGCTTTCTAAGCCAATCCCACCTTAATACATTGATTTCAAGAAGAAAAGGGGAAATGACCTTACCTTGACGACCAACGGACGGTTGTTGCGGTGGTGACGAAGAGTTCTCCCTTGAGGAGAGGTAGGAAGTTGAAAGGATCGATTCTCTTGGGCCCCACCTCGATCTAGGGTCTACCTTGGATCTCCTTCACTCACACTTTCTTCTCTCCTTGCTCTCTAGCTCTCTCTTTTCTCTTTTCTCTCTTTCCTTCCCTAGGAAAAATTCGTATGGGGAGAGGGGTGCCCAAAAGAAATCCTTTTTATAATGCCAGATATGGTGCAAATGGCCCCAAGCTTCCACAATTTCCTAAAATAGACCTATGGGACTCCTATTAGTGTTGGGGTGGCCCTAACACCCCTCTGGCCACCAAATTCGGCGTGTAGGAGCCTTATGGCCCGACTAGGGTCCATGCAAAAATTGAGGACGAATGGATGAACAGATATATGATCTGAGAAGGCGTTTCCGACCTTTAAATGGCCCTGTGGGGGCCATTCTGATTGATGGGGCATTTTTGGTGGCCCTCTGGCCATGAAATTTATAGGCTAAGTAGTTCATGGCCCGATGAAGGGCCATGCAAATTTTAAAAACGATCGGATATGGGGTTTGGTCATATAGGTTCTATTCGCGATCAACGGTCACCGTTCTACGATCAGGTCCCAAACTTGGTGGACGGGCGTAGAAAAATACCATAGACCTTCACCATAAACATAGAAGAGATCCGTCGACTGAAAAGCCTAGAATCCTAGTTTCATTCAAGTGATGCCAGATTCTAATCTGGCATTAGTGGGGTGCATTCGGCAAGTGCCAGATTATAATTCTGGGTGTCCACTGGGTCCGTGGTCCGCGATGGACCACAAGCCCAGTGAGATCTTCAGTTTCCTAAAGTTTTAGATTTTTCTGACCCTTCTCGGTCGTTGGGTGGCCCACATGGGCTGTTGTTAAGAGTAAACAGGTCATCTAGCTTGGCGGCCCACACTTGGTTCAATCATAACCAGATTAGTCTAGTCTAATGGACTAATCTTAGATTTAATTTACTTGTGATATCTCACCCTGAGTAGTTTAAACAAACGATCCTGTGGTAAATCCGACGTGGATGCCCCAAGACACTGTGCTGGTTGGATGGGACATTACAATCACCCATGTATAAGCTAGCATTGAGTGTCAATGGTCAGTAAGTGATAATATAAGTTAATTACATAAAAAAATAATTTAAGGATTTTTGAAAATTTAAAACAGTAAAATCTGGGATGTTACAATATATCACCCTCTTTCAGCTAGCTGACCCTAAATTTCTGCTTCCAGAAAATTTCCTAACATAACTCCTTGCGCGGATTTTCAACCGCCACTGTGAGTCTATTCTACAGCTCATTATCAAGGACAAGGTTACCGGTAGCAGATTGTTGATTCTCTAGCTCCACAGCTTCCAGCGCCCCCTCAGCCAGCTTTACCTAGGTGAAAATGTTTCCTAAACAATCTTTGTTCCAAAATTTGAAAGCCTGTTTTACAGATTTCATCTTAGTTAGCACATTTAATATAAGATGGCTAGAATCAACCTGGGCCCACGCCGATCTGATCAGTAGCATGAAGGATTCATCTTGGATCCACATACGCTGAAACTTGAATGGCTTCGGACCGCTGAGCATCTGTTGGGGGCTAAGGAGAAGAAATGGGGCATGGTTTGAGGAGATCCGTGGAAGGTGGTGCACTTGGAAAAGGGGAAAACAGGTGGTCTAGTAAGAGTTTAGTAAAACCCTGTCCAAGCGCGCCTAGATTCGACTCACTCCAACCTGATTGTTGCTCCACGTGAATTGATTGTTACTCCACGTGAATCGACTGCCCTTATAGCCTGCATCTAGCAGCCTAACAGAATTTATTACTGCTGAGAAGTCTAACGTGCTCACCCTATCCAGATCAGTACAACTTCTTCTTTCGGAGGCTTTAATAACAGCATTAAAGTCACCGCAAACCGCCCATAGACCCTGCATTGAGTAGGAGGTTACAACAAGATCATCCCACATCTCCCTTCTGACATTTCTGGCACAACTGGCATAGACAATGGAGATATGAATGACAGGTTGATTATTTTGCACAGGAATCGAAATAGTAATGACTTGGTTTGTCGCTTTCATCACTGAGTAAACGATGTGGTCTCTGAAGAAGACCCAAATCTTACCACCTGCATCATTATTAGAGAACGAGTTGTGGAATCCTAGAGCTAGGCCCACTCCCACTCTCTTCTCATCCCTAAGCATTGGCTCGAGGATGGCCACAACCCATGGGTTATGTTCTCTGATTAGCCTTTTACATGTCCTGATAGATTTTTGATTACCTATCCCATGAACATTCCACACCAGGGTCTTATCGATCCGTTACACAACTTGTATTGACAACCCTTCTCTTGAGTCTTCGCAATCTGGATTCCCAGTCTCCCTTAGAGTAAAGTATT
This sequence comes from Magnolia changhungtana, assembly GCA_030180095.1. Lineage (NCBI taxonomy): Eukaryota > Viridiplantae > Streptophyta > Magnoliopsida > Magnoliales > Magnoliaceae > Magnolia > Magnolia changhungtana. The sequence goes on from JASAUF010000639.1 coordinate 7,936,640, forward strand.
ATGGGCCTTCTAAGTTTTGCTGTATCTGTTTTCTCCCGCTGAATGTTAGCAGAAATTACCCTGTCTGATTCCCTTGCTTGCATCTGTCTTGATTTGTTCACCTCGACTTCTTGCGAAGGCTGCAGTCTCAAACACTCTACTTCTGGGTTTGCACTGTTGCTTATAGCTAGCTGTCCCTGTTGGACATTTGGAGAAGCTATATGTCCAATGTCTGGGCCACTAGGATCTACATCTGGTCCACAAATGGAGTCGAAATAAGGGGAAAGATCAACTTCCAGACTTGTTCTCAGAGGAGGAGTAGCCTGTTGTCTCTAGATGATATGTTGTAGTTCCTTGGCACTCTGGTTCATTTCCTGGACACAAGATACTTGTGAAGGTAGTTCCTTGAGAAGTAGACGGGTTTCTGCTATTTCCCAAGGGTTTGTTATCTGACATTCCTTATCTCCGCTCTTGTTAGATGTGCTTGTATCCACTGATTTAGACTGACTGTTGCGTTTAATTGGAATTTCAGTTTCTTGTCCTATACGGTCACCATTCACACAAGGAGCAGGTGCTATTTGCAGATGTCCTTTCACTTCTGCTGTGAAACCTATAACCAGAGCCTTGCAGATGTGTTGGGTTTGATTCAGACTAATTTAACATTGAGACGGGCTCTGCATTAAGTGACTCATTCTAGGTTCATGGTCCTTAGGAGTCTCTAGGCTCTTTTTGCTGATTTTTTTTCTAATGACTTGTCCGGCCTTGGTTGAATTTCCTCAACATCTTAACTGCAGACATTCGGGCGATTGTCTTCCTGTCTCTCCTCGACATTTGTACAAACATCTGTCGGGCGGTGTTGAATGATAATTTTGTCTTGAATTTCTTTTTCTACATTGTTTTCTCCCTCCTTATACCCAAAATTTCTTTCTACCCACTCTTTGGTTCCTTCCTGAACTGAGATCAACCCGTTCTAGGAGGCGCCACCTTGCTAATCTCTCTTAAAATCTTCATCTTCCAATACAACATGAATAAGATATACCTTGTCCAACACCTGAAGCTTCAATATCCTCTGCAAATCTGTTCTTGGGTATAACAATATTTTGGTGCGGGCGAAAACTTGGAATATGCCGTAACTACTGATGGAGTCGATCGGGATAATATTACCATAGAAATTCACTAGGTCCAGTATCACAGATTCCATCCAGGCATGTGCAGGGATTCCATACAATCTAATCCATCTACCTTCGCCCCCCATCACCTCCCCCACAGACCATTTAAACACAGAGACTAAACTCATCTGTTTGCGGAGATCTGAATCATCTAAGAAATCTCTCAAATCCGCTTTAGATTTTAGTGTCATGAGGAATTTAACGTGGGAGATTCTGACAATGTCCATTGAAGAATCAGTAAAATTGGATTTCCTAATTGCTTCAAGAAGCTTCAGAATAGAGGTTTGTGGTCCCTATGTTATACCTATAAGACCCAGTTGCAAGTCTCGCAGCTTGGTTTTTATGACTTCCGGATCTGCCACGGTTAGAAAGTCTACCTCTGGCTCTCTTGTTAATGGGGGTTTGGGAACTGTCTTTCTCGGAGTCATCGTATACGAGAGGGCCGGGCCTGCTTTTATGGTTGGGGTCATTGCAGAAAACCTTAGGATCTATCCTCCTAAAAACACCAGAATTATGGGATAATAAAGCAATGAAATATATTAAAACACAAACCATACGACACAAGAGATTTTTACTTGGAAAACCCTTAAAGAGGTAAAAACCACATGACTTAGTCCAGATCAACAATCCACTATGAAGTAGAACATTACAACCGATCACAAGCACACACTGCTTGGATCAAACCTTCTTCACTCACATAGGAATGGATAAACAATAAGAGAATAAAGAAAAACGGAGAGATCTGACCGATTACGAGGACGTAGAAGCGCTGAGATGTCGAGTGCACAGTAAATCACCTTTACGAGCAGAACCTCCCTTTTAGAAGCTTCCTCTCTCTCTTTCTCTCTCTTTCTCACACATTTGATAGCCCTAAACCCTTTAGCAAACCCTTGCAAAGCTGTACAAAACTCCCTTGCATTGCCTAAAAAAGCCCTAGGAACTCCTATTTATAGTTTATGCAACTCCCTTTCACAACTCTTGTGAAACTGCCTCAAATTTCTGCAGTCCGCACAAAATTTGGACTCAAATCAATGTAACCTCGATTGGTCGAGTAGATTCCTCGACCGGTCGAGCGTCCCACTCAACCGGTCGAGCACCTCCCTCAACTAGTCGAGCACCTCGGAGATCCGAAACTTATTGCTCGCTGTACTTTGAGTCGAGCACCACTCGACCGGTCGAATGGTCCACTCAACCAGTCGAGCAGCTCATTCGACTGGTTGAGCAACTCTACTATCTCGTCTTTCTAAGAAGGAAAAACTCCATCAAATCTCCCCCTTTCCGACTCAGGAGGAGTTCGTCTTCTTTAAGCCAGTCAGGTTTCTACAAACCTCAAACTTATCCTTGAGCAATGCCTTGGTCATCATGTCTGACCCATTATCGTCCGTGTGGACCTTCTCAAGCTGTAACACCTTCTATTCCAAAGTATTCCTGATCTAGTGATACCGAATCTCTATGTGCTTCGACTTGGGGTACTGACTTGGATTCTTGCTCAAGTCTGTATCGCAATAGACTACGTGCTGCTCCTGCTTTAGTCTAAGTTCCTGTAGGAATCTCTTCATTCAAAGAATCTCTTTATATGCCTCTGTGACCGTAATGTACTCGACCTTTGTCGTTGACAATGCTACGACCTTCTGTAGCTTGCTTTGCCAAGAGACCGCTCTCCTAGCAAATGTGAACATGAACCCCGATGTAGACTTCCTGGAGTCTATGTCGCCTGCTAAATCTGCATCTGTGTAACTCTCTAACACAGGTTTTCCATCACCATAGCATAGGCTCAACTTGGATGAGCCTCTTAGATACTGCAGTATCCACTTCACCGCTGCATAATGTTCTTTTCCAGGATTGACAAGATACCAGCTGACAACACCAACCACATATGCTATGTCTGGGCATGTACACACCATTGTATACATCAAACTTCCTACCGCTGATCCGTAGGATATCTTCTGCATCTCGTCCACCTCTGCCTTCGTCTTGGGACACTGCTTGTCGTTCAATTTGAAGTGACCATCCAGTGGAGTACTGACCAGCTTCGCTGTATTCATATTGAACCGCTGTAGGACTTTCTCAATATACCGCTCTTGTGATAACCAAAGCTTCCTGTTGCTTCTGTCATGGGTTATCTCCATTCCTAGGATCTACTTAGCTGGGCCCAGGTCTTTCATTGTGAACGACTTGCCTAACTCTTGTTTCATCCTGTCAATCTTCTTAATGTCTTTTTCCTATGATGAGCATGTCATCAACGTATAATAACAGAACTAAGAAATCACCATCTGAGAACTTGCGCGTGAACACACAGTGGTCCAACTCCATTCTGTTATATCCATGCTTTAACATAAACAAGTTGAACTTCTTGTACCATTGCCATGGAGCTTGTTTCAGCCCATACAAGCTCTTTCTTAGCCTACACACCATATGTTTTTTGCCCTTGACTTCGAACCCTTCTGGTTGGTGCATGTAGATCTCTTCTTCTAGGTCACCATGGAGAAAGACAGTGTTAACATCTAACTGCTCTATCTCCAGATCCATGCTAACCGCCAACCCAAGCAACACCCGTATGGATGCCATCTTCACCACTGGTGAGAATATCTCCTCGAAGTCTATACCTTTCCTCTGACCGAACCCTTTCACCACAAGTCTAGCCTTGAACCTCGTCTATGAATTCTTCTGCTCAATCTTCTTTCTGAACACCTACTTGTTGCTTAGAGCTTTCTTGCCCTTAGGCAATTTCACCATGTCATAGGTGTGGTTCTTACGTAAGGATTCCATCTCCTCTTGCATAGCTTTCAACCACTCCCCCTTATGCTCATCGGCTAGGGCCTTAGAATAATCTTCTAGCTCTCCCGCATCAGTAGCATAATGTACTCATGCGGCGAGTACTTCTTGGACGACTGTCTGTCCCTATATGACCTCCTCACCTGTGGCTCAACAGGTGGATCAAGTGGGGGTTGCTTCCCCAGTCCATCTTTTGTAGGAACTCCCTCATCCTCTGCACCTTACTGTACTCCCCCATCATCAGGCATTACAAGAGGAATAACCAGATCCATATCCTCTAGCTCACCTGAACTAGGCTGGTTCTTCTCTGGCTTACCAATGTCTTCTATACACTGATCTTTAAAGAATAACACATCTCTGCTCCTGACGAGCTTCTTCTCGATCGGATCCTATAGTCTATAACCGAACTTTTCATCACCGTACCCCAAGAACACCCATTGTCTGATCTTCATATCGAGCTTGGACCTCTCATCCTTTGGTACGTGAACGGATGCCCTGCATCTAAACGCCCTGAGATGACTGTACGATGGATCTTATCCAGTCTACACCTTCTCAGGTACTTCATTCAACGGGGTTGATGGAGACCTATTTATCAAATACACTGCCATGTGCATTGCTTCTCCCCAGAACGTCTTGGGTAACTTCGCATGGGATAACATGCATTTGATTCTCTCAATAATTGTGCGATTCATTCGCTCAGCCACATCATTATGCTGAGGAGTCTTGGGAACCGTCTGTTCATGCCTTATACCCAGGAACTTACAATACTCATGAAAGTCACCAATGAATTCACCAACATTGTCAGTGCGGATGCACTTCAATGATATACCTGTCTCTCTCTCTCTCTCTCTCGATCATAACATGAAACAATTTAAACACACTAAAGACCTCGTCCTTGGATTTCAAAGCATAAACCCAAACCCTCCTAGATACATCATCTATAAAAGTGACGAAATACAATGCCCTACCCAAGGTTTTTGTCCTCATAGGAACCACAAATATCAGAATAAACCAAATCTAATGCATGCACTTTATTAATATGAGAAGCAGATTTAACAAATGAAACTCCATGCTATTTCCCTGATAAACAATCAATACAGGTTTTGAGAAGTATACCTATCACGTCTGTAAGGAGCCACTTCCTTGCTAGTACCTGAAGCCCTTTTTCACTCATGTGGCCTAGACGCCTTTGCCACATGTCAATAACTGAATCTTCTGCTGCGTTCAACCCACCCTTGCACATACTAACACTTGCCTTGTAAAGGGTGTAACACTTCTTTCTTATGGTTGCGATCAACAAACCCTTGATGAGCTTCCAACGCCCACCAACAAAACGACTTTCATAGCCATCATCATCTAACCTTCCTGTTGACATCAAGTTGAGGCGAAGGTTTAGGATATGCCTCACATCCCTAAGAACCAATGTGCAACCCACATTGGTCTTCACACAAATATTACCGACCCCTATGATCTTCGATATGCCAGAATTTTCCATCTTCATGGTCCCATAGTCACCTAACTTATAGCTTGTGAAGAAATCCCTATGTGGAGTCACATGAAATGAGGCTCCCAAGTCTATCACCTAGTCGGTGTCCTGACTTGTAGCCGTGAGACAAACATCATGATCTGCTGAAAAAATAACTACGACGTCGCCATCTGAAGCGACCGCAGTGAAGTCTGATTCATCTTCCTTTTCCTTTCCTTTTCCTTTCTTATCGTTCTTATTCTTACGACATTCATGCTTGTAGTGGCCCTTCTTTCTACAATTTCAGTATTCAACATCCTTCCTGGTACTCGACTTACCTCTTGATTTATCTCGGTCCTTTCCGCCTTTTCTGTTCTTTCCTCTCCCCCATTCTTGTGTCACAAGGGCCTCTTGCTGAGTAGACCCTTGAGACTTCCTCCTTGTCTCCTCATTGAAGAGACAACTACTTACCTATTCCATAAACACCTTTGTCTGGTGCGGAGTTACTCAGAGACACCACCAATGTCTCACAACTATCAGGTAATGAGCTAAGCAATAGGAAAGCAGGTAATTCATCGTCCAGGATAATCTTCATAGCGGAGAGCTGGTTTAATATATTGCTGACCTCATTCATGTGCTCAGCCATAAAACCACCATCTTTGAACTTGAGATTCACAAGTCGTCTTATTAGAAAAATCTTAGTACCGACTGTCTTCCTCTCATACAATCCTTGCAATTTCAGCCATTGGTTAACGGTTAAGGTTTTCGTAGACACATGGTGAAATATGGAATCGTCCAACCATTGTATAATAAACCCCACCGCCTTCGGGTCCAACTTCTTCCAATCATCATCTGACATATCCTTTGATTTTGCTGATATGCCTTGAATTGGAGAATATAAGTCCTTGCAACAAAGCAAGTCCTCCATCTTAGCCTTCTATATGGTCCAGTTAGAACCATTGAGACTAATCATCCTTGATGAGTCACCTTCCATAATTCAAAATCGATCCCACTCTGTTCAACCAACCTGAACGCTTTGATACCACTTTGTTGGGGGCCGTTGCACAAAACCTTAGGATCTAGCCTCTTGAAAATACCAGAATTATACGATAATAAAGTAATGAAATAAATCAAAGCACAAACCGTACGACACGAGATTTTTACGTGGAAAACCCTCAAAGAGGTAAAAACCACGGGACCTAGTCCAGATCAACAATCCACTATGAAGTAGAACGTTACAACCGATCACAAGTACACACCTCTTGGATCAAACCTTGTTCACTCATGCAGGAGTAGATAAACAATAAGAGAATAAAGAAAAATGGAGAGATCTCACTGATTACGAGGACGTAGAAGCGTAGACATGTCGAGTGCATAGTAGATCACCTCTATGAGCAGAACCTCCCTTTCACAAGCTTTCTCTTTCTGTTTTTTTTTCTCTCTCACACTTTTGATAGCCCTAAACCCTTTACCAAACCCTTGCAAAGCTTTAGGAAACTCTCTTGCATTGTCTAGAAAAGCCTTAGGAACCCCTATTTATAGTTTAGGCAACTCCCTTTCGCACCTCTTGATAAACTGCCTCAAATTTCCACAGTTCGCACAAAATCCAGACTTAAATCTGTGTAACCTCTATTGGTCAAGCAGGGTCCTTGATTGGTCAAGTGGACCACTCGACCGGTCGAGCGGCCCACTCAACCGGTCGAGCACCTCCCTCAACTAGTCGAGCACCTCGGAGATCCGAAACCCATTGCTCGCTGTACTTTAAGTCGAGCACCACTCGACCGGTCGAGCAACTCTTCTCTCTCCTCTTTTTGAGGAGGAAAAACCCCATCATTTATCACCTGCTTAGTCTGTAAATCCGGCCGTTTCGTGGATGGCTGTGAAGATCTGGATTTTGCCCATCTCACGGAAACTACTATGCCGTCGATTCGCCTTTCGTTGAGAATGTCCATTGCTGCCTTTGCATCTTGTTTGTAGCGAAATTTGACGAAAGCGTAGCCTCTAGGTTCCTACAATCTTGGTAGGGTTGGGATGTAAACATTTAGCACCCTTCCATACCGCTGGAAGATCTCCTGGAGTTCATCTGCCGCGCAATCAAAAGGGATGTTTCCCACAAATAAACTGTACCCTAGATCCCTGGGATAAAAGGGGTTTCTTGTGGTCCGGGCTGTTATGATTCTGGTTTTGGGAAACTTGGGAGGTGCTTCTTCTCGGCAGGGCTGAGTGGGTTGGCCCAGTTTCTCTTCCCCTCTTCGTCGACCGTCTCCTCTTCGATCTTCCCCTCTCCGTCGATTGCCCTCTCTTCGATCTTCCCCTCTCCATCCCCTTTTTGGATAGCTTTTTGCCATATGGAGATTTGGATTGGATAGTTACATCGGCATATGTTGTTGGGGATATTTGTACAATCCAATTTATTTCAACTTTTCTTCCTTTATCAGCAAAAAAAAATTCTTTTAAAAAAAGAAGAAAAAGAAAAAGAAAAAAAGAACAAAGAAAAAAATGAGATGTCAGTAGTAATGAGCATTAGCTTAAGCAAAATTGAAAGACTAAATGGTACAAACTTCACCATGTGGAAAAGGATAATCATGCACATAAATTTTCAAGATAAAATTATGTGCTTGATTCTGAAATGCTGGTAATGCGACGGCTATAGTAAGGTACATATATGATCAATTTATAAAAGTTGATAAATTAGCTAGGACCATCATGCTGACTTTAATTTATGACCTAGACTTGAAAATTATCTCTGAAGCCTATCCAACGGCTAAACAAATGTTTGACGCAATCACACAAGCATTGTGTGATTGTACTTAGGGGTTGTTTGGATGCCTATAATTGTTTTAGTTGTAAACACATTACGGCTAAAAAGAGTTTCAAATGTAATGGGTTTACATGTTATTTCATTTGGCTTTTAAGTAGTAATGTGTTTACCGTTAAACAAATTGTGTGCTTGACTAGCTTGTAAAGTGTTTACAATGAATAAAGTATGTATTCATACCATAGAGCTTAGGGGGTGACATAATGCCAAAATCGCTGTTTTACGACGGACTAAATCCGTCGTAAAATAAAAAAAATGATGGACTTCGTCCGTCGCTTGGTCCGTCGCTGTTTACTGGGTCATTTTGGGTTTTACGATGGATTAAATCTATCGTTTAAGCTGCGACGGATAAGGTCCGTCGCATCATAGCGACGGATAAAATCTGTCGTAAAAAATAAAAAATCCGTCGGTAATATTCGAAAAATTAGTCGTCACTAAAAACATTAGCGACGGATAAGGTCCGTCGCTAATATGTGTAAGCGACGGACCTGATATCCGTCGTTGATTTTCAACGGTAAAAAATTAACGACGGATAAGGTCCGTCGCTAATATGAGTAAGCGACGGACCTCATATCTGTCGTCGATTTTCAAAGGTAGGGAATTAGCGACGGATAAGGTCCGTCGCTAAAATATCTGTAAAAAAAAAATATGTCGATGAATTATTGTTATTATTTTTTTTAATCTTGCACCTGATAGTCATTCAAAAAATAATTCACAATATTGTTTGATAAGAATCCTATCCACAAATTTGGTAACAACTAAATTCAATAAAAGAGGAAATGACCCAAGTGGCCCACTCCAAATATTGACTTTTAACTAAACACTTCCCCCGATAAACTAGGACCTATACAAAAGAAATTACCCGTAACTTCAACTATTGGCTATGCCTTGCCTTGAATTGGCTACTTAGTATCTTCTCTTATTCAACCTTCTTTTGAGCCCTTCCTGCATATATTACAAACAACCAGATCAGAATTGGGTCCAGTATCAGAATCAAGAGGGGAGCAAATGCTACCTCTGCAACCATAACTTCAACCTTCCTTTCCCTTTGGTCAAGCTCATGTGACTTCAGTTCCATTTCTGACTTCACAGCATTAAGTTCCTAAACAGCCTCTGCCTGTTTCAGATCTCTCTTTCTCCGTTGCCTTTCTGGATTCCTCGAGTTTGTCCACTGGCCGCAATAATTGCAACTTCGGCATATACCAGTTGAAAAAAGCTACGGTTTTTTGATGCCCACATGCACCTATAAACACAGCAGCATAATCAAGACAAAAGGAGGCAAAGATCAAATGAAAAGGCCATCTTAAAGTAAAGAAGCATATGAAAAATGAATACAACAAACATAGAGGAATTCATAGTCTTTGACAGACAAAAAAGCTAAGCAAAACTCTGAGAAAGGTAACCTCATGAGGAGTGGCGATGTTTTTTGTTGGAAATACAACACATGATAAATGCCAACTTTCCTTTAGAAAGTCATTGTTTGTAGTGACTACATTCTCCTAAAACATGGAGTCTTTTTTTTTAACCCTTTATTCTTAGTGGATGGCAGTTTTCAGGAAGACCACCACTCATCATGGGGATTTATAGAACCACCTTTCTATTTAAAAAGATGATTGGGAAAAAAAATATAAAATTGGGAAGACAATAGGAAAGGAAAAGAAATTAGGCAAGCGGAGAGAAAGCAAGGCTTCAAAAATTGTTCCAATTGTAGAACAAACAACATGCATTACTATCATATAAGAGGTAGTTTAACTAGAGGTGAAGTTTTTACAAATGTAAAGTGTTTACACTTTTTGGCTCTTGTTTGTGTGTGGGTGCACCTTTACATAGGTAAAGTCTTCACTTAAAAACACTCTAAGGTGCTTCTCACCAATTAGGTGAGTTACCCTTCGCCTATAAATTCTTTACCAACTAACGACTCTTTACAATGTGTGTGTGTATTAAAATCTTTACCAACTAGCAACCCTCTCCAACTGCCCAATTAAACATGATAAATTCTCTACTTGTAAAGACCACACCAGTACCCAAACCCAACTTATTGAAGGAGGGGGGGGGGGGGGGAGAATGCACATAAAGATTTTAATGTTAAATATTTGTAATTTTAGTTTCCTTTAATTTTAAGCTTCTCCAGAAGCCTTACTCACTACCAAGAGGCTGCTCCACATTCATATTGATCAAAGTAATAGGAACTCAATTTAGAAGAGAACCATACAAGAAACTAACGATGGAAATAGATCCTTTCTTTGGACTGACTCCATGTTAAAACTTGTTAAAGAGACTGATTGAAGGGTTGTGTAAATTTTCAATAAAATAATGGCTATAACAATGGTGGAATTTGTTTGTAATTTCAATGAAACAACGGATTCATTTTACAGAAAACAGCATTATATTCCATAACTGAAGTGATTATGTACTTTTAAGTAAAAAAGTTACTTGTAACTAATCATGAAACCAAACTTATCTGAAATAAGTCACCGGAGTTTCAACACGGGTACACACTACTGTGGTTTGAGTGTATGGGTACATGTAAGGTATGTACAAGGAAAAGAAGAAGAAGAAAAAAAAAAAACCTATTTGACATCCAAGAGACAATGGAATATGTAGACATGACATAGGTTTTGAATCCTTGGTTGATATGCTTTGTAAATCTTAGTACTACCCCAAAAAAGAAAAAGGAAATAAGAAACTACAATGCTATCGAACCTTCAAACCTCTAATTTAATGGACACAGGCAAATGTTCATCATTCATTTGGATGCTTGAATTAATTCAAGTGGAAATCAGTTTGAAATCTAGTGAACCTCTAATTTGTGTTGGAATGCATTTGAATATCTGATATATATATATATATATATATATATATATTTCAATGGTAAATTTTGTTAATAACATATTTGAATGAATTTGCAATAAGGTACTTAAGAGCTATTTATTTTTTTCAATTACACTGCAAATACTTATAAATGGACCATCTTTGTTTCTTACCATTGTTTGCTTGATGTAAGAATTTTTGCCTCCAAAACTATGTGAATCCTTCCCTTTAAAATAGAGAATTCATGGATTTCTATACTGATAAAAATCGTAGAGCCCACAGTGATGAATATGTCATATCCATGCCATCCATTTTGTACCACTAGCTCATTTCAGTGCATAAGAAGAAAAAAAAAAAAAAAAGAGAGAGAGAGATCTAAAGCTCAAGTGGATCACACCAAATGAAATAATGGTTCTAACAGACTTTCAACATTTGAAAGCCAAAACAACTTTCATAACTCTCTTTCTAAGAGGTACTTTTTAGAGAGATTTTCTTAATTTATATAAAGATAATGATTACAATCCTTACAACTATATACAACATCTTTTGCCATTTTAAATTTTAGATTACAATTATGCTAGATTACGTGAGATGGAGAGATTATCAGTTGAAGAATCTTGGCCATCTTACCACGTGAAGAGTCCTTAAATATTGAAGACTCTTTACCACCAATTTTAGTACTTGAAGTGCTCATATATTGGAGGTTGTTATGGAAGAGTCCTCGTGTGTTGGTATTCTTTACTTAGTTGAAGAGTCTCGGCATACTATTGATCCTAGTATTGTCTATTACATACTAGTAACATACAACCAATATTGGGGCACCATACCATAAGCTACAAAATTTCATGTCCCCCCTAAACAAGGCATCCTCCATATATATATATATATATAGAGAGAGAGAGAGAGGGAAAAGGTACTATGCACTCGAGCGTAAAGCGGTCGTCCATGCGGTCGAGCTGATGTGGGCCCCACCGTGATACCGTTCGAAAATCTACCCCCTCAGTCAGATGCACCATTCCAGAGGGGGCCCACACGACTGAAAATCAAGTCAATCCGTGACTTTTGTGGGCCACACCACGTACAGAGGTTGAGAGAGGCCGTGCACCATTGAAATATTCAAAACCATATTTGGGGACTTTTCGAGATGTGTTTTGATGATCAACACCGTCCATCATGTGTGTCCCACTTGAATGTAATTTTAGAATAAGTTTTAGGTGGTATCCACAACTCATGTGGGGCCCACCAAGTGCTTTTACATGTTTTTGCGTGCATACTTATGTTTTTCGATGGTATGGACTACTTGAGTTATGTGGACGGCTGATTTTGGGCCGTGTGAACCACCCTGGGCTCGTGCATCTGGTGGATGGTGTGGATCTTCGAAAGGCATCACGGTGGGGCCCACACCGCTCGACCTCACGGTGGAGCGCATAATACCTTTTCCCATATATATATATATATCTCATAACTTTTTTTTTTTATTTTCATTTACATTCACAAATTGGTAACAACTCAATTCAATAAAAGAGGAAATGACCCAAGTGGCCCACTCCAACAAAAATTCACTTTTAACCCTCCTAACTAAACACTTCCCCCTCCTAAACTAGAAAGCATACAAAAGAAATTACCCGGAACTTCAACTGTTGGCTATGCCTTGCCTTGTATTGGCTACTTAGTATTTGCTCTTGTTCAACCTTCTTTTGAGCCCTTCCTACATATATTACAAACAACCAGATTCAATCCAAGAAAAGACTAGTTTAGTCAACCCTTCATATATTTCAAATAACCAGCTCAAATCCATGGAAAGTGAATAGTTTAATCAACTGAAACCAATTAACAAAATAAAATATTAGAATTCATCCTACCCATTTAAGGTTCAGGTAAGAGCATTTCTTAACTTCATAGCATTCACTGGGAGAGCACAATACAGTTTGAAAAGATCTTTAGATGTTGAAATCAATACACAACTGTGCAATGCAATCTGCATTTAATGCACTAGTGTCTAATGACATGACCAAATGAAAGTGTAGGAACTGGGAAATTCCTATTTCTCAACAATCCGAACTCTTTTACGAGGAGGGATAATGCATCAAGTTCAGCTAAGTTGGACCGTAGGTTATTGTCTAGCCAGTGGACAACTTCTAACCTGTCGTGCATGCAACATCCAACTTGTCCAAAAGGTGGGCCTTCCATGAGGAGCACCTTGTGCAAAAATCAGCATAATTTATGCATTGGATGAACCCTATATGTATAGATGCCCTTGCCCATAATTTAGGCTGGTATGCTCATCAGGCTGGTCCCACATGCATGTTGACTGTTTGGGACCATGGCTTTTAAAAGGTGGCAAAAAGATCTACAATCAGATGCCCACCAGACGTCAACCTTCCCCTTTACCGGGCTCTTGGAACCAGTGATTGCACAGGATACCAGTCACATGCCAACAAAGTCCAACCCAGTATTGACCCATTTGCCCCATACATGATTGCCAACATAAATCACAAGCCAACATGGTCAGGCACTACATTGCACCGTGGGAATTTATGAACAGTTTATCTCTACTTCATGCAATAGACCACCGATCACAGAGTAGGCTAGAAGAGAATATGGGGAGAGACTCATGACAAAGTCTTTAAGTCTCACTATAACTATGAAATGCTAATTGAATCCTACAATATCCATTTGAGAGGACAACAAAGATGTTTGGTGTTCACTACAAGTTGGTGCGTGAGTATTTCCAAGTTCACTATAACAGGAAGGGGATTTGCTTCCTATTAAAACTTACTCTTGCACATGACAACCTGTTTCTTTTGAACTTGGAAATCCTCTTGTGCATGAGAAGGGGGCCAACTTTCCTTTCCACTTTGCTCCATTTAGAATCTTATACTTAAATTTTGGGAATCAAATCTAATAGTTGATGCTTAACCATGGAATAAAGAAATTAATAAATGTATTGATAATTGTTGGGATAAGGCTTAGATGATGATGATGATGTGATGATAAACTGCATTTTCGCACAATTTTCTACATAAATTTATCCACCTTCAAAGCTGTTTGTCATCAATAAAATGCATGTAATTTCACCTTGTAAACTAAAAAGGGACAATACAAACCTTAAGAGCTGAAAATATTAGGGGAGGAACAGTGAAAGAAGACGTGTTGGGCCTCCTTGAAGAATATGCCTCTTCACAGTACAAATAATCTGAAATATCCATACACAATAAAATTATGATGAAAAGAAGTTCACACACACAAAAAAAAAAAAAAAAAAGAAGAAGAAGCAAAAATACACCAAACTAGTATGGAGAAAATCTATAGCACTTTCACATGAGCCACAAATCAACTCTTCCATTTGAATATGCCAATTCAGAGAGAGTGCATTCGAACATTCTGAAAGTACAGATGTCAAAAGCCATACAAAAATACATGACAACGCACGCAAGCAGAAACAATAAAAAAAGAAAAGAAACAAAAGAAAAATGGAAAAGAAAAGAGAGAAAACTTCAAAGCATCAATTACCTTCATCATCTCTTCAGGGTCCTCATTAAACAACATATGAATCAGACGAGCAATAGAATTTTGCTCCTCCTTGAAATCCTCCTCATCAAGGCTAGTGGAAGATGAGAAATGGACAACAAACATATTCCAACATATTATTATGTGAGTAACAAAAGATGCAATGATAAGGCACAACAAAAGGAGAAGTATGCCAAGCACTACCAAAGCAAATATATATATATATATATATATATATATATATATATATATATATATATATATCAAACAACAACAAAAATACACAAGTAACATTTCATAATTGTACCTCATCAGTAGGTGTCCCGTCCATGTCCTTTATAAGTCCCTTTATTAATTCAAATAGTGCCTCAACCGAAACAACAAGTGATTGCACCATGTTTGACCAGAACAGTTGTAGGGGCGTGAGAAACAACAGACAAAAGCATACCTTATCGCAGTTGATATACAAGTGGTGTTTTTCATGATGCTTTGAATGATTACTACTGCCATGACTTTATTTGTTCCGTTATCAAGGTGATCCATGACACGTGGATAGTTAGAAAGTTTCAGTGCAGTCACAATATCATTGTATTTCTCCAAGGGAGCACTCAAAAGTGCAACAATTTTTTTTGTTGCTTTGTTATCTTCAAGCTTTGATTTGCCGAAAGTTTCAAACACATGCTCCCTGCAGACAAATAACCAAGGAAAGGGGTGTTATCTAAGGTGTTAAACTTGATATGGGCTAACAGATGAAATAGTCATCCAAACAACATATTGCAAAAAACTAAATTATGTGGTTAGTTCACCAGATGTACATGCCGCCTGGACTATGCAGTCACAAGATGGCATGGGCATAAAACTTTTCAGTGCCCCCACATTTGTATTTTCTTCCATGGTCTTCATGATCCACATAATCAAGCCGATCGGAGTGCACACGGAGGGTAAATGTAAGGAGAGATACATATAAAGAAATAGCTCCAACAATGGGCATGTCCACTAGTGCTTCTATCACCTGCCATGAAAATAAAGATGATAACAGTTTAAAAAATGCTGGAGATACAAACAAGGGGGAAAAAAAATTGACAGGCACCAAGGATCTTCTTTGCTAAAGGTGACATCATAATCATTGTTAGATTATTAGAATTGTAGTATGTAAAGCTTTAAAGCACCCATCATATTTTAGAGAGCCAAACTCATGCATGTCCGCTGATGCCTTGAGCAATAACAACAATAGGGGAGACTATTTGAGGCAAGTGCATCAAGTACAAGAGGAAAGATGTTTGATGAGTAGCCCAAGGAATGCTTCTCCTTTCGTTAATTTTGTAAGTAAATTACACTCAATTAGATTAGCTTTAAAACTAAAAGGCCTTAGACCATGTTCGGATGGCACCTAAATCAGTGTTGAATTGCATTCAACGCCATTTTCATGAAAAAGACTGTTGGGTGAGTTTGGATGACACTGTTTTCTAAACACAGTTTATAGAAACTCAGATTCCAGCTTAGATCTCAGTTGCATCGAGTTGGGCAGAGTAGTCATTTTTTAACCCTCTTAGAAACAAAGTTTTAGAGTGGAAGTTACTTTAATATTCTGGAATGGTTGACATGGAGGAACTAAAAATTGTAAGAGTGGCACAAACCAACTCAAATTGTGTAAACCACTGTAGATAGGCCACCATCCCAAAAGAAGAATGGATGAAACATTCTAACCTCTGATTCATTGACACTTCTTGCTGAATTAAAACCATTGGCACTTTTTCACTTCAACCTCTAAATGTCCACCAATCAGCTGACTAGGCTAACTGGGACCCATAAGTTGGAAGGTTTTGTTTAAGTTGATTTTAGGCCACCTTCACATTCTCTAAGTGCTTGCATTATGCAGATTATCAACCTTTTCTCTTCCATTGATAGTAGGCAACTTGACTCAGGCTACACTCCTATGATAGTTCACCACCATTTTGGACATGGTGGTGAGTCATCCACACACATGTGGCACTCATGTACAGCCATCCAGACCATCAAAATTTTGGCGCAAGTTATTGATGGGACATCTCAAAACTCATAATCATCAACCGATCCTAATCATCCAAGGTGGGCTAGCTATTTGGGCAGTCTTGATTGTCCTACAAGCATGCCATGTGTATGATGGAAGAGTCACTACCATTTTAAAAATTGTTATGAACTATCTATCATCAAAGTGCTGAGTCCTATCAAAGTTCAACATGTGAAATGGAGGTAAATTGTCCTCATCATTTGGGCCACTGGTGTATACCATTTCAGACCATCCAAAGTGTGGGCCACATTGTGGATGGATATCTTGAAAATCACACTAATCAACCAATCCTAACCATCCAATTGATGGTTAAAAGAAACACAGTCAGTGGTTCAATTTTCAGAGGCAACAATGATGGTTACTATCATCTTCCCAGTGTAATGTTCATCATGCTCTGTCCAAATTGGTCCAACAATTTGGAAAGTCTGGATTATTGTAGAATTATGCCATGAGTATAGTGAAATACTCGCAACAAATCTTGAAACGGTGGTGGTGAACTATCATCTAAATCTATCAATATATGGTGGTGATACTCAGATTAGATTATATAGATTTGTGTTACTATAATTAAACTAATACATAGCCAAAAATTCACCCTACAGTTTTCATATAACAAGCTAACAATGATAAGTAGGCATGCAAAAAATCAGATAAATTTAATACTCACAAGCATTTAAAAACATAATCATGAAGTTTACCTTCCCAATGGCATTGCTTAATTTTTGCAAAGGCCTCTACTTGCAAGAATTCTGGTAAAACCTGCAGCATAAAATTGTTAGGAACAATCACCAGATTTTGAGCCAGGAAACCTCAAGTGGATAACTCACTTCTGAACTTGACACAGCATAATTTGACCACCTCTCCATTAGTTGAGATAACACTGTTTTGATGTCAACAGTTGGCTGCAAAAACAAAGGCAAGGGAAATAACAGAATTGGTACAATTGTTGTATGTTACATGTATTATGCACAAATTTGCACAACGTTAAAGTTTTTAAACAAAATTCCATTCTCATATTAAAAAGGATTAAGAAACAAATCCATAACCAGATTGTTTTTAATTCAATGGTGAGCCTTTCTCATCTCAAGAGTAGACTTGAAGTCTGGATTGCTTCTGCAACTATTCTGGATGGAATTGACTTGAAACAATATCAAAATACCAAAAGAATAGTGAATTCAGATATCTTATCAACAGATCATTGAATACACTCGTAAGAAACAAATATTATTCAGATGAGCATGTACAAATCATGTCCAGTTATTTGTCTTCAATGCAAGAGAGGCATTGTTTCTTTTCTAAGAAAAGAAGAAGCCAAATGAAATCAAAAGAAATCATAAGAAATATTCTTTGCAGCAAGAGAATTCTTATGTTATCCTATGTTCTAACAAACCATGTAAAGCAACATTAATATTTACATGAGATTTTCTTCTCAGAGAGTCCTCATTTCTGTTCTAAGAAAGAAACTAATCAAAATTGAGCGTCCAAATTGTATCATTCCCTAAAATAAAAGATTGCAAGATCATCTGGGTAATCTAATACAAGTCTGATAATTGCCAAACCAACAACAAATAATGCAGATGTACAAGCTGCACCTTAAGAAAAGGTTTATACTTTATATTTACAACAATCGAAGGAAATGCACAAGACTCCATACCTAAGCAGCTAGGCCATATATCAAGAACAAAATATAGAACAAAGTTATATGGATTTAAAAGCCCAATTAAGGGCAAAAAATTTTTCTAATAAAATTGTTCAACATTCTTCTACCTCACATAACTAAAATCAAAACAAGAAACTCTGATCCCCAAGTACGCATAAAACATGAAGATTATAGAAAAGATGTATAAGCAAGGTAGCCATGCTTAAGATTTAGTGGAGTGCATGGGGCCATTGTTATTTAGGAGAAGATGAGTAACACTTAGCACCATTGTCCTTAGGAGTGGTAGAGTGATAGGTCCTAGATCCAAGTACCATATGGCTCCATTGTTTCGAGCTGGGTAGAAGTGGGCACCTCAATACAAGGTGGCGTGTGGCGCCACCTGTTTTGTGGAGTCAGAGGTTTGAACCTCAACACAATGGTAGCACATGGAGCCCACCTATTTTGGGTAGGCTAAGGCCAACACCTCATGATAAGAGGGAGAGGAACGATCCTCAATCCCCATATGTAGCGTCCCTTTAAGGACTTGAGAATAGAATAGTATAAATTTGTCTCGTTTGAGCTCACCTGTGTTCCTTGTGTAGAATTTGGAGAGGAAGGGAGCATTGTGCCGAAATGTCTGAATTCTCCGTGTCTTGTTAATTGTCATTCATTCTCCTTCAGCTCATGGAGATTATATGTACTTAATCACAATCACATACATGAATGGGAAGTCATTCGTGTTGATGTGTTGATGAGGATATACCTTGATCTTCTGCACCTTCCACCCTTTTAGAAATCTCTCATGGGATGATAGTTTTTCCTCATGTGTATGTGAGGGGACTAAGACTTTATTTGTAAGAATTAGGGTTGGAGTAGTTCAACCCATCATGACTACTACACCAGGAGTCTCCACATAAGAGTCCATGACTTTCTAAAATATTGTTCATGCATGGTACAGTTAAAGCACACCATCCCATACATATTTGAAATGATCATAATTACTATTGGGCCCACTGGTATGCTGAGTCCAAATAATCCAACGCCAGATTCAAACCATTGATCATGCGGGGCCCACCTATTAGAAGCCTTATATTCTCTCACTTGGGCCACATTGATCACACACATATATATATATATATATATGTGCTCACCTGCTCGCCTTCTTACGTGAGCACCTTTGCACACGTGTCATGGGCACGGAATCTGAACGGTCCATGTGACATTACCCGCAACCCACCCCCCCCCCCCAACACGCTAATGACCTCGTGAACGCAATGAGGGTCCGTATGACTGGAACCTTTGAGGCCCCACATAGTTTGCCTTTTGAATGATTCAATCCAACCATTCTCTTCCTTTTTTTTTTCGAGCTCTTTCCATTGATTAATCATTTGCATATATACCGTCTTAGAACTTAAACTGAATGGGAAGCACAATAGGCTGACATGTTCGAGTAAGTTGGGATAGAATCTAGCACTGGCTTTGGCATTAGGTGTTGGAACATGGCCAAAACAGTTGATTGTAGTGGCCAAATTCAAGAAAGAGATGCCAATACTCACTGATTAAGATGGCCCGATGAATTTGATTCTGGATCAAGGACATATCTAAAGTGGATCTATCCGCAACATCTCTTATTATGCAAATTAAGCTAACAATGAGACAGAAATTTCTTAATTTCACACAACAAGAGTAACAAACTTTCTTGCCAAAAATGGTTATTTACTAATGTAGCACCCTCCTATTGGTCGAGGAGGATACATGGCGCCTGTCCATTGGTTGATAGGTATGATGCTCTATGATTGGACAACTGTTGTGATGAAACGCTCGCTCCTCATGCCGATTGGACAATTTCTAAATCCACCAAGCTTGTGCACTCATTCACATTGTCCTTGTAGTGTCTAGCACCAGCTTGAAGTAGTCCCAATGGAGATGGCACCACTTTCTGATTGGGTATGGTGCTATGTCACAAAGTGGCCTAGGGGTACAATGCTACCAGCTATTTATGTTGTAGCTTGATCCGGCATGCCAAACAACAGCAATCTCTCAAATGATTTTGCGAACATTATTGCAATGGTTTTACGCGAAGAAAAAGAAATGATTGCTTGATATTCTTTCAAATTATGGGAACACTAATCAAATTACCAACCTCAATCTGTGGGCATGTAGCCAGTAATGTTTCAAGAGTTTGCAAGTGGTATTCATCTGGAAAGACCTAGATTATACAATCCATCAAGTAATATTGAGCAAGCTCATCTTTACAGTTCACAACCTGTTGAAGCCAATTTGGATGCAAATTCCACAACAGGAGGATTAGAATGCTAAGCTAGCATAGGTCTCTATACCACAAATATATATATATATATATATATATATATATATATATATATATATATATATATATATATATATATACACGAAAGTGAAAAAAAATAAGGAAATATGTGAATCTGACCTGTTCCAAGACTCTGGGAAGCACAGTCTCTTTGTACATATCAAGGTCCACACCCTCTATCTGACTGAGGACATGCAGATTTTTTCCAACCTAATAAGGAAAGATCACTACAATACAATAACATTTATCAAGAAATACTAAAATGTCCAGATCATTTCAGCATAGTGGTGCTAACAAGTTACTGATATTACAAGATCACGAAGCTCGTTTGTTCTTTCTCCGGTTCTCTTTCTCCCGGACAGACCTCGCAGATGAGAAAGTTCGATTCCAAGCCTCAACTCAGGATCACCTAACAGTATGAATGATCAACAATCACCATAACACCTGCATGAGCACAACTACGACTATGCTACAGAATCATGCCCCCATGCTTCAATTTTTCATTCATGGCATGCACTTAGTGTTTGTGCCCAAACACAACAAAGCAGGTGATAGTTCTTTGAAATTTCAACTAACCTGATGCTGCATTCGGACCCAAAGTTTATTCATCTCTGTGAAGTTTTGGAGTACAAACTCCACAACACCATTAACAGTGTTAGCATCCCTGTAGGAAGACAGTGGAAGATCGAAAGAAGAAGACAATCAGTAAGGTTGGATACCATAAATATATGTTTTAAATAGCAAATAGCATGTAGCATAGCATTCACCCCTCTGAAACATGACACATGAGCTATGTAGTGAGCATAAGCTACATGCTACTTCCAAATTTTTTTATTAAGGTTGCATTTGGTTGCCCCAAATATCATGAAATATCATGATATTTGGTGCAACTAAACACAGCCTTAAATAATAAGAGAAATAGACCAAAGATTAAGTATCAAGATAAAGAAATAGCAAGGAACTGATTTAATATTGTTAATTATATTACCGAAATCGTTGAAAATATCAGCTAATTTTTATTGAAAATAGAAAATTGTAATAAATCATTGAAAACATTGATTGATTTCAATGTGTTAGTGAAAAGTAACTTGCAGTGTAAGCTACATAATGAATAGCTTCGGCTATGTAATAGGCTATGCAGTGTGTAGTGTATACTAATTAGCATGTAGCCCACTTAAGCTACTTTCATGAGCTATGTAACATGAGGGCTAAGCTATGCTACATAGCATGAGCTACATGCTACATATAGAGTAAGCTATTTAAAACACTAACCATAATAAAAGCCATTATATATTTCATCTTCTTAGTATTTATTTATTTATTTATTTTGAGAGTGCGAATTTTTTACTGACACAAGGGAAAATACATCAAAGGATGGGGAATGACTTCCCTATAAGGAGTGAGTGAGGCCACTCCTTTTAACTAATGCAAGGAAATCCATGCTCTTGTGAGGAGGTGATTGGCAAAGAACATGCCAATGTAGCATGGATGTGCTAGATCCAGGCCATTCATCAGATGGGGCAACCTATGAACATCCCCTGGTGCAAAAAAATAACGTGAGCCACCATCCATTCATCAGATTAGGCCACATCAGTATGAGAAAAATGGACTCCAAGAAAATGATCAACGGTCTATATTCAACATACAAACATGATCCACCTGATGAGTGAACCGGCTTGATTTTTGGGCCAGGGCATGTTCTTGGTGGGCCCACCTGAGACATACACATGGCATGATGGCACGAATCCCATTAAGATTTCTGTACATCTGATGTATGATGCATGCAACGGTCCATCCATTATTTATATTTTTCTAATTCATCTTCGTCTATAGCTTTTGAGGAACATAATTCACAAGCAGTGGGCCCAACTTTGATCTCTAAACAGGAAAAGAACACCAAAAACAGCAAAATAAAATAAAATAAAAAACATAATCACCATCTAAGCCTTATCCCAATTAATTGGGGATAGCTACATGAAACCTATTATACCATTCCAATCTATCAAGGGCCAGACCTCTACTTTAGAATCACCCATTTGGAATCACCCATTTGGATCAACCATTGGCAGATTTTATTGTTGTAATGCTTGGGATGGGCATCATTTTCTGGCACACAATCATATCAAATGAAGGACAGATTGTGAAAATCAATTTGCATGTATAAAAATGGAGCGAATAAAGGAAACCATTTACCATTTCAACTTTGACTTCAGTATACCAGCTGCCAACCTGAGTGACCTAAAGCAAAATAAGGAAGACCATCATTATCATCATTTAAGCCTTATCCCAACTAATTGGGGTCAGCTACATGAATCCTTTTCCACCATCATTATCATAACTTGATTTTGAGTGCTTGTCACTTACCACATCAACCAAGATATCAAAAATCAACCTACATATCATAACTGCAGCTAGATCCAGGGCATGTTGCAATGATCTAAATTGCCTATATGGACCATGTGGAGTGGGTGGTACCCAAAATCTTCCAAAACCAAAGACAACACCTGTCGGGGTACAGTTGAAATAGTAATTCCCACCACCAAAATCGTCCAAAGTACATACAGGTTCCACCCTGATATTTATATGCCATCCAATCTACTTGTATGATTTGCCACACTGGGATGAATGGATTCCCCAAAAATCAGGATATTCCAAGACTCGTATTGGCCATATATAGTAAATTTAGCATAATTTAACATTATTCCTTGTGGCGTGGCCTTGATTTTTAGGATCCATCGTGAAAATTAGAAAGAGAACAACAACAGAATGTTAAAATTTAAATTAAAAAAAACCTATAAAATTAGAAAATCCCAATTTGTAAAATTAGAAAATCCCCAATTTGCAAAATCAGAAAATCCCCAATTTTAAAAGTCCGCAAATCCCCAAAATCCTAAAATCCCTAAATCCCCAATTTGGGGTCCACATTCAAATCTGGCAACCCTAAAATCTCCAGATCCTGAAATAAGGGTCCACATTCAAATCGGGAATCTACAAACTACTAACTCCCAAATTCCTAAATCAGCATTAATATTGAGAGAGATAGAGAGAGAGAGAGAGAGAGAGAGAGAGAGAGAAATACTTTCACCTGTGTGAATCTGATTTAACCCAAGCTTCAAATCCACCTTTCCCATCAGGCGAGTCACTAGATTTTCACTATGAAGAGAGAGAGGAGAGAGATCGACAGGAAGAGAGAGAGAAAGGAGGGAGAGAGATCGACAGGAATAGAGAGGAAGGAGAGATCTGTAGGAAGGGAGAGAGGAGAGCGTCTGAGAGGGGTTGAAACAGAGACTCGTTAGGGCGCGATCTGTAGGAAGGGAGAGGAGAGCATATGAGGGGTTGAAACAGAGACTGGTTAGGGCCGGCGCCCTAACCAGTCCTCAAAGCTCAAATGTGGATTTTGTGCCAAAGGAGGCATGCTCACCTACGCACCTACGCACGTGCGCACCTGTGCACACGTGTCATGGGTGTTGAATCCGAACGGTCCATAAGATGTAGAATCTCATGAAATCCTAGGGGGTGAATTTTCACCCTGATCTAAGATTCTGGTGGGCCATAGCAAAGAGAAATGCAAATTAAGGGAAGAAACTGTTTGCACTTTTCATGGCCCACCGAAGTCTTGGTTCAAAGTAAAAATTGATACCAAGGGGTTTTATGAGGTTCTGCTTCATGTGGACCATTCAGATTTTAGAAACTTATTATGTGTGATGAGTTCTCAAAAAAGTTCATACATAATCTATGGGAACTGGTTCGTATGTGAGCGTTCCGCGTGCTAAAGCCTTTGACAGATAAGTTCCTGCGAAAGGATGCTGGGTGGGGCCCACCACCATGTTTGAGGGAAATCTACTCCATTAATCCGTTTATATTTCTCATTTTAGAAAAATATACCAAAAACTAAGTGGATCCAAAACTCAAGTGGGCCACACGAGATGAAATAGTGGGGATTCAGTGAGAACTATTGAAACATTCTAACGGCCATAAAAAGCTTTGTTTCAGGCTTTCTTTCTTTCTTTCTTTTTTTTTTGTTTCTTTTGTATTTTCACTTCATCCCAGTGTTAATGATCTTATCAACTGTTTGGATGGCATATAAACATCAAGGTGGAGCCTAGGAAGTTTTCAACCGTAGGTATTTGTTTCCCCACTATTTCCTTTCATGTGACCCACTTGATTTTTGGATCTAACTCATTTTTGGTCTCGTCTTAAAATGATATCTAAAAATGGATTAACGGAGTAAAATTTCCAAACACATGGTGTTCAGCCCTACCCAGCATCCTTGCCTAGGAACTTCACACCAAGGGCTCCTTCCGCGTCCGTCATTCAAAGTGGCGACCACCAATGGCTGGTGGTTGGTGCTCTGTGGGCCCCAACATGACATACGTGTTTCATCCACGCCGTCCATCTATTTTTCCAGATATTTTTATGGTGTAAGACCAAAATTGAGGTATCTCCCAATCTCAAATGGACCACATTACAGGAAACAGTGTTGAATGAGCGTGGACCATTAAAAACCTTTTGGGGGCCATAAAAAGTTTTGGATCAAGCTAATCTTTGGTTTTTCCCTTCATCTAGTCTGTATGACCTAATCAACAGATTGGATGTCAAATAAACAGTACAGTGGACCTTAAGATGGATTTTAATGGTGGATATACAATCGTCATTGTTTTCATATGGTGTGGTCCACCTGAGATTTATGTCTCGCTAATTTTTGGTATAAAACTATAAAATAATCTGAAAAAATGGATGAACAGAATAGATGAAACATGTACAACATAGTGGGGCCCACAGAGCACCGACCAGTAGCTACGGGACTGGTGGCAGAGGGAGTAGCCATTCCGTTTCCCGCCCAATGAAGGAGATGAATAGTTGGCTTATGTCAGGAAGTTCTATGGGTCCCATCGTGAGGTATGTATTATATCCAAACCGTCCATCCAACTGGCGAGCTCGTCGTAAGGCTTGAGACAAAAAAATAAGATAGATTTAACCATTAAGTGGACCACACTGAAAAAAGCAGTGGGGGATTGAACGTCTACCATTGAAACCCTTTTGGGGCAATAAAATTTTTTGATCAAGCTGATCTTTGTTTTTACCCTTCATCAGGGCTTGTATGATCTAATCAACAGATTGGATGTCGAATAAACAATACTGTGGACCTTAAGAGGATTTTAATGGTGGATATCCAATCAATATTGTTTTCTTATGATGTGGTCCACCTTAGGTTTATATCCCTATCATTTTTTCGATCAAGCCCTAAAATGATCGGTAAAAATGGATGAACATAATGGATGAAATACATACATCATGGTGGGGCCCACATAGCATCGAATACTAGCCAACGAGCAGGTGGCAGGGGAGTAACCAATCCATTCCCATCCATGCTGATATTTGTGGTGCGGTCCATTTAATCTTTGGATATGATTCATTTTTTGAGTAATTCTCTGAAATGATCTTGAAAAATGGATGAATAGTGTGGGTTGATCCCAAATTTTTGGTAAATCCAAAACTGAAGTGGACCATGCCACACGAAACAATGTGGAAAAATGATTTCCACCATTGATACCTTCCTTGGGCCCACAGTAACGTTTATTCGTCATCCAACCTATTCATAATATCAAATATATATATATATATATATATATATATATATATATATATATATATATATGAATGAAGAGAAAACACAAACATCGGCTTGACTAAAACTTCTATGGCCTCCAAGAAATTTGAAATTTTCAATGGTAGAGGTTTTATCACACTGTTTCTGTGGTGTGGTCCACTTGAGCTTTAGATATGCTTCATTTTTGTTCTTTAGACCTCAAATTATCTGTTAACAAGGATAAACGGAGTGGATAAAATAAATAAATAACAGTGGACCCCACAGAGTTTACTCTGGTAAGGGTAATGACTAACTCACCTAAATGTAGAGGGGTTTCCTTAAAAACATTCATAATCATATATTGGGCTTGGCCTAATGTGATTCATATATCCAACCCACTCATTATGTGTGTCCCACTTGGATGAGGGGTCAGACCATGTTTTAGCCGCATCCAAAACTCATGTAGGCCCCACCAAGTGCTTTTATATTTTTTAAGATGTCTTGACATGGTTTTAGATGGTATGGCCCACCTGAGTTTCATTTACGGATGATTTTTGAGATATCTAATAACCTAAAGGGGACACATTAAATGCATGGTGTTGATGTTCGACACACATCATGATGGGGCCGACAAAACTTATTAACATGAATTCGTAGGTTCTCGCAAGGTCAATAAGTTGGGTCACAATTTTGACAATAATATTTAGCCCATTTTATATGTATAGTCCATTCACTCTATTTTATTGATCAATACCCTCAATTTAACTAGTTACTCACCCCAATCAAGCTAGCTACATGTGAGAAAGGTATTGGGAATACAAGATTGATCAACAATTTGAGTGAAATTTGATTTAAACATATGAAGTTATTTACTCTTCAATCTGGACTAATTCGATTGTCCAAAAAAGGTTAAATGTTCAATTAGTGGATGTGCCTAATAATTTATTAAAAAATATTTTTTTCACAGATAAATTTCAATTTCCATTTAACATTTTTTTTCAAAATGTATATTTTTTTACTCTTAATTTTTCTTTGAAAACTTTTAACAAAATATCATTTTTATTATAAAATATTTCAAAAAATAAATTAAAATACAAATTCAGAATTTTTATTTTCAAAATATTTAAAATTTTCACAAATTTTAATTTTTTTTCCCAAAAATTCCAAAATGGCGATTTTTTTTCTTCAAAAACATCATGTTGTTTTCAACTTTTCAAAATTTTTTTTAAATTATATATATATTTTTAAAATCTTAGTGTTTTTATAAATAACTTTTTCTTTTAATTTCGAATTTTGAACATTTTCAATTATTTTTCAAAATCACAAACTTATTCAACTTATTTATTTTTCGTGTCAAAATGTTTGTTTTTTGATAAAGTATCAATTTTTTAATATCGTTTTATTTTATTTTTCACTCAAATTTTATTTTGAGTGAAAATAAAATAAAATTTCACATTTTTTAAAATATGAAATTTTATTTTATTTTTCAAATTTCAAACTCTCATTTTCTTTTTAAAAATATTTTCATTTTTCAACATTGTGAAAATTTTCACATTTTTAAAAATATTTTTAATTTTCTTTTTCAGGAAATTATTTTTTTCTCAAAATCAAATGCTTTTTTTTTTTTTTTTTTTCAAATTTATCAACTTTATTCAAAATTCTTTTTTGTTCCCACAAAATAGATTTTTATTAAATTATGATTTTTATTTTTTCAAAATCTAATTTTTTTTTTCTCAAACATTGTTAATTTTTTTAACTTCTCAATATTCTTTTTCTTGTGATATTACAAATCATTTAAATATTAATTTTAAATTAAAAAATAAAAATCAAAATTTCACTCATTTGATATAAAAACAGAATAAATTTTCTTTTTGCATTCAGTCAATTGTTAAAAAATAATCTTAGATATAAATATGTACAATTAAACCACCAAAATTCTATTAAAAAACAACTATTACAATACAAAAAAACTTAAAATTTCCACCATAGCTTAAAAAAATGAAAAAATTTAATGAAGGTAGAAGTCCTTTTACGACGGACCATGATCTGTCGTAAAAGTCCTTTTACGACGGACCATGATCCGTCGTAAAAGTCCTTTTACGACGGACCATGATCCGTCGCAAAAGTAACTGAAAAGCCCGCCATTTGGAGTTGGGCGGGAATTTAGAGCCGTGACAAAATCAAATTTTGTGACGGATTTGCTCCGTCGCCTATTAGCAACGGACCAAAATCCGTCGTAAATCAGATTTTAACGACGGATTTTGGTCAAACCGGATTTTCGAGAAACACGAGATTAGTGACGGACATTTTCCGTTAGCGACGGATTAAATCCGTCGTTGAACCAAGAGATTTAGCGACGGACAAAGTCCGTCGCAAAAATACGTCACAAATTGGGCAATTTGGCGTAGTGTGAACCTTCTAAAATCTGTAAATCACATAAGAATGACTTTAATTTTTTTAGGGCCCTAAGAGATAATTAAGGCATACACGCATTAAACGGAATGGATGTCTTCTATCCATTACGATGAACACCAAATGCAGTCTAGAAAATTTTAATGGTGGGCATCCCATCCTTCCCTCTTGTGGACGAGCTAGTTTTTAGGGCTACAGGAGAGAATCAAGGGAAGCACATGATAGATAGATTGGATGTACCATACACATTATGGTGGGCCCCACATATCATGAGTGTATATTAACAATTGTGTTCTAACATATATAATGACTTTTAAGCTGTAAAGAGCTATAATTTTAAACATGACTTTTTATCAGGTTTCAATTACAACCTGTAAAACTTTGATAGGGCAATACATATATCCAAACAGGCCCTGTAATCAGATTACATGTAATCCCTTTACAATTTAAGAATTTTACAAGCATCCAAACAATCCCTTAGATAATTATGAGAAGGTTTTAGGGTAGAAAGTTAATGAAGACAAGGGTTGCTTCATCATACCTAGCAAGGTGTCTGGCTGGAGGGTTCTACATGTGATGCATGCAACACACTTTAAACTAGTTTCCTTGCCCTTTTTATATTCGAGGGTGTCAATTTCGAAGGGAGAATCTGTCTAGCCAACTCCTCTCTCTAAACCAAGAAGATAAGAGTGGAAATCAAAGCTATTATCACGGGCGGGAAGAATTGCTCTTATAAAAAATGTTTTAGCGAGCTACCCAATACACATCATGGCTGCCTTTGACATCCCAGTCTCCATGTGGAGGCTGCTTTTTTTTTTTTTTTTTTTTGGAGAGTTAGATAACTGGAGGAAGAATCCGGATCCTTTGCTTGTCACAAATAGATAAATCATGTCTCTTTGCATCCTGATTGGTCCACATCATTACTGACATTGTCAGCACTCCTGAGTTAAATGCAGTGTATGATGATGTGACCCAATTACATTGTAAGAAGTAGAATTTTTCTACTTGTGACAAGCAGAGAATCAGGATTCCTCAAGGAAACGTCACTGGGTCAAGTGGTCAAAACTCTGCTTCCTTAATTCGAAGGGGGTTTTAGGGAATAGGAGGGGTGGAAGAGGTCATGAGAAGCTTTTGCATCCAAATGTGTTGGAATTTGTTGGTGGTAAAATCATTTTGTGCTAGATCTATTTAGGCAAAATCACGTGGG
Source organism: Magnolia changhungtana (assembly GCA_030180095.1). Lineage (NCBI taxonomy): Eukaryota > Viridiplantae > Streptophyta > Magnoliopsida > Magnoliales > Magnoliaceae > Magnolia > Magnolia changhungtana. Next base: position 7,966,394 of record JASAUF010000639.1, read on the forward strand.
AACATGTGGGACTGTGGAAAAACCCATTTTCTTGGGAGCATGTCAAAAGCCTTGTAATGATGTGGGACGACTATGAAAAAACCCCTTTTCTTTACATTTCAGCACTGTGTTTAGGGGGCCACCATTTAACCAAAATTTCTCCTCTTGCTAAAACTTGCATTGGCGGCTTAGACTGGGGGAGCTCTGATTTCATACATGCTACATATTTGCACAGATGCAGAAGGTATTTAACAAAAAAAAATAATAAAAAGAATCAAAACTCTTGCAAATGCTTTTTGGGAAAACAGGGCTAGTAATTTTGTGGGGGTGTCAGCTCTGAGTCAGAAATGTGGGGAGCTCATTTTTATTTTGTAACCATACATGCTCCAAGGCCATTGACGCTGGCATATTAGAGACTGCTCGCTGCTGCTACTCATCTGGTGTGGCCGACATAAGCATGCCTTGGGTAAAAAATAATCCTGATCTACTCATCATGTCCATTCATTGTGTGGATCAGACAAGCACAAAAAATAATAGTGCTTGTCCTTTTTTTCTTTTTTCTTTTTTTCTGCGGTCAATATTCTTGTTCACAGACAACTACTTGATGATCGAACCCAACTGATTTTTAGACCCGGGCATATTTTGGTTAGACCCAACAAACCAGAACGATTTCTCTACAGCCTCTGTTTTATACTTTTGGTGAGGGTTACAAATGGTTCCGTTCAACCTTACAGATATTAGGCCTGGCTCAGCAATAAATGGGTCAGGATTTGAATTTGGAGTAGGGTTGGCAATTGGCTGGACTAAGGCTGGCCGAAGTTGGCCCTCACTCAGCCCTAGTCACTTAAGCCCTGGACATATAGCCTTAATTAGGCTGAAAAGTCCGGGTTGAGCCAGGGCTGGTCTTTATAAAGAAAACTTATAATCCAATATTTGAAATAATGCAATATAACGCTTTTAATGGGGTTATCCTCCATCCCAAGGAATTTCATCATATAAATGGTTTGGATCATTGAAATGTGACGGCAATCCAATGAGTGTATTTAAAGTAGACATGTATGATGAATTTTTTAATAGCTACCCACTTGATGATTGGACCTGACCAACAAAGCAGGCCACATTAGCTTGGCCATGCCCTTGCTTGGACACTGGTCCTAGATTTCAAGCCAGGGCTCAGCCCTCGGGCAAAGTGTAGGGCCCCGACTTATAGGTACGGGCCACCTGACACATTTCAAGCCCAGTTGGGTGGGGTTTGGATCTAAAATCTCCCAAGCCAACATGTATCCAATTTCTGAATGGTCTGACTTGGATAAACCTAAAATGGACGCGACCTAGGCCCAATGGAAACCCAAATATGAGCAAACCCTTAAAATTCCAAATATGCTTAGACTTCATTGAATCTTATATTCATAGATGAAGGTCACACCTATATGATTATTGATTTACACTATTTAGATTTAGCTACTGGTATAGGTAAACTCAAACTGATGAAACGCTTGGAATAAATTAGGAAGATCGGAGGAAACACACCAATCATGAATCGTGAAGGGTCGGATATCAGATCGGCCTCAGGTGCCGACCACGACTCTAGCAACCAGCTCGAGTAGTGACCATAAATGCCGACCTCATCCACCAAACTAAGACTTCACAGCCTTGACCAACGACCTCAGAGGTCGGCTTCGTATGAGGGACACCCTCAACCATCAGCCTCGAGGACTAATTCTACCAAGGACCCTGACCTCAGAGGTCGGCCTCGGTTGCCGACCATGACATCGAAATAGAGAGAAGGATCCTCTCCATATACGAGTGGGATTACCTTCTGATATCTCAGCTGAGGATCACGTCGAGAAAGGCATGATATATGTCGGAACAAATTCATTCTGTGATACGTATCTATCTAGCAGATTTATTGCCATATACGTAAGTGTTCTCAAGCGCTTATAAATAGAGACCCTCGTTAAAAAGAAAGGTACGCACAATTACTCTAATCCAACTACATCCATTGCTTAGGCATTGGAGGGGCCCCGGCCACAACCTGCGCCCTCAGTGTCACTTCATTTTACAGGTACGCAGTGAGATTAGCAGGGGCAACTAAATTTAATCATCAACAACTACTATATATATATACATCCTTTATCGAGGTATTTATTTATTTATTATTATTATTTTGAAATAGATACTTCAATTTATTATTATTTCTTTTAACCTTTTATTTAAGAACACATAAGCCCATATGCTTTTGGAGCTCAACTAGGACCACCTCAGGAAGCTGATTTTTGTATTTAATAATTTGTTAGAAATTGTGTTGGATATACCGAAAAATAAAAAATAAAATGTAGGCACCAGGGAGTGAACCGTTGCTAGGTGGCCAGCAATGGTTCAGAACGTTTGAAAAACATTTCTGATCATTGATCATTAATTTCAGCTGTTTCTGGTTGTCGGATAGGAATATCTGACCGTTGGATCATCATGGCCCATCACTCGCACCGTGATCACGAAAGGTTGTGAGGGAGCGAACCCTCTACGACACGATGCACACGTAAAGTGCACCAACTAGCACCACTACAACCACACTCCTCTCACTCAATTGCGCACTGGAGCATACAACCCGAGCATTACAATCTCTAAAGCTCCAAGTAAGAGTACTACACAAACATCCTCATATAAACCACTAAAAATCTTGTGGGAGAGTCTCTCCTAAGGCTTAATTGGATGCACTTGTACACCTACTACTTTTGAGAAGTGCAATAGCACCGACACGAGTTTCCTATAGACCCCTATTAAAAGGAAGCAGATTGCATCTTTCCTCCACCGGGATAGAACTGGTCCAAGCAGGGGCTTTGTGGGGCCCACCATGTTGTATGGGTTTTATCGACCTTGTTCATCCATTTTTTCATATTATTTTACGTTATGGGCCAAAAAATGAGGCAAATCCAAGGCTCAAGTGACCATACAGTTGGGATTGAATGCTCACAATTATTAGTATTATTATTATTATTATTATTATTATTATTATTATTATTATTATTATTATTATTATTATTATTTGGAGCCATAGAAACTTTGAATCAATATTAAATTTGCTTTTTTCTTTTTCCATTCATCCTGATCTATTTGACCTTATCAATAGGTTGGATGGCAAATAAACATTACAGTGGGCCCTACAAAGGTTTGAACATTCAGCATCATTATCATCACTGCTTCCTGTGTTGTGGTCCACTTGAGCGAATCTTCCTTATTTTTTAGATCATGTCCTGGAAAGATCTGAAAAATGGATGAAAGGCGTGGATAAAACCTATACAACATGGGTGGCCCATACACTACGCCAAAACAGCGAAAAAAGGACGGTCCAAAATCGTCTCAAATGACCAAAAAGGACGGTCATGGACCGTCGCATACGCTGTCAAATTTTGACGTGTCTTATTTTTTAAAGGATGGTTGAATACCGTCATTCTTATTGATGAAAAAAAGACGGTCATGGACTGTCCTAAAAAAGGACGGTTATGGACCATCCTTAAAATGGACTGTTATGAATCGTCTCTTATGATCCTAAAAAGGACGGCCATGGACCGTCCTTTAAAAGGACTGTTATGGACCGTCCTTAAAAAGGACTGTCATGGACCGTCTCTTATGAGCCTGCAAAGGACGGTTATGGACCGTCCTTTAAAAGGACGGTCATGGACCGTCCTTTAAAAGGACTACTATGGGCCGTCTCTTATGACCCTTAAAGGACATTTTCAAATTTGACCGGTTACAGTATTCTTCCTGATATACACCTGTTATACAATATATTTCATCACATTCACATTCACATTCACATCCATCTAAACCCAAACTATGTAAATCCATCCAAACATAAACTACATCCATCCAAAAACAATCTTATCCACAATACATTATTCATCCACGCATAATACATATAAAGTTTAACTTCATAAGTAAAAAAAAAAATGAAAAAAATCAGCAACAATTTTCTTTTTGTCTTTCATCTAATAAAAAAATATTCAACCAACAAAACATTATAATTCAAAATCATGAAAAAATGCAGAAACTTCATCCAAAAAAGTGGGCACTTTTTTAAAATAAAACTGATCATTAAAATAAACCTAATATGAGCAAATAATGCAAAAAAGTGTTTCAATTAATAGAAACAAAACAAAAATTAAAGCTTTGTAAAAAGGGGCATGTGTTAAAAGGGATACATTCTTGTTTGTTGCCTTATGATTGGGCTACATTATTACAGCAATCGGGTTTGGGTTCGGTATCGGGTTTAGGTTTAGGTTTTCAAGTTTAGGTTTAGGATTAGGTGTAGGTCTAAGTTTAAAGATTTGAGAATACATTCAGGTTTTAAGTTTAGGTTTTAGGTTATAGGTTTAGGTTTTAAGTTTAGGTTAAGGTTTAGGTTTAGGTTAAGGTTTAGGTTTAGGGAATTGAGAATAGGTTAAGGTTTAGGTTTAGGAAATCGGGTTCGGGTTCGGGATCGAGTTTAGGTTTGGGTTTTCAAGTTTAGGTTTAGGTTAGGGAGTTGAGATTAGGATTAGGTGTATGTTTAGGTTTAGGGATTTGAGAATACATTTAGGTTTTAGATTTATTTTTAGGTTTTAGGTATTGGTTAAGGTTTAGGTTTTAGGTTTAGGTTAAGGTTAGGTTATAAGTTATAAGTTTAGGTTATAGGTTATAGGTTAAGGTTTTAGGACATAGGTTTTGGTTTTATGGTTATAGGTTTACGTTAAGGTTAAGGTTTTAAGGTCTTATAAGCTATATGTTTAGGGAATTGAGAATATGTTAAGGTTTAGGTTTAGGAAATCAGGTTCGGGTTCGGGATCGGGTTTAGGTTTGGGTTTTCAAGTTTAGGTTCAGGTTTAGGTTAGGGAGTCGAGATTAGGATTAGGTGTAGGTTTAAGTTTAGGGATTCGAAAATAGGTTAAGGTTTAGGTTTAGGAATTCGGGTTCGGGTTCGGGATTGGGTTTAGGTTTGGGTTTTCAAGTTTAGGTTTAGGTTTAGGTTAGGGAATTTAGATTAGGATTAGGTGTAGGTTTATGTTTAGGGATTTGAGAATAGGTTAAGGTTTAGGTTTAGGAAATTGGGTTCGGGTTCTGGATCGGGTTTTAGGTTTAGGTTTTCAAGTTTAGGTTTAGGTTTAGGTTAGGAGTTGAGATTAGGATTAGGTGTAGGTTTAGGTTTAGAGATTTGAGAATACATTTTGGTTTTAGGTCAAAAGTTTTGGTTTAGGTTAAGGTTATAGGTTTAGGTTAAGGTTTAGGTTTAGGTTGAGGTTAAGGTTTAGGTTTAGGTTTAGGTTATAAGCTATAGGTTTAGGGAATTGAGAATAGGTTAAGGTTTAGGTTTAGGAATCGGGTTCGGGTTCGGGTTCGAGATCGGGTTTAGGTTTGGGTTGTCAAGTTTAGGTTTAGGTTTAGGTTAGGGAGTTGAGATTAGGATTAGGTGTAGGTTTAGGTTTTGGGATTTGAGAATACATTTAGGTTTTAGGTTTAGGTTTAGGTTTTAGGTTATTGGTGTTTAGATTTTAGGTTTAGGTTAAGGTTAGGTTATAAGTTTAGGTTATAGGTTATAGGTTAAGGTTTTAGGTCATAGGTTTTGGTTTTAAGGTTATAGGTTTAGGTTAAGGTTAAGGTTTTAGGACTTATAAGCTATAGGTTTAGGGAATTGAAAATATGTTAAGGTTTAGGTTTAGGAAATCGGGTTCGGGTTTGGGATCGGGTTTAGGTTTGGGTTTTCAAGTTTAGGTTTAGGTTTAGGTTAGGGAGTTGAGATTAGGATTAGGTGTAGGTTTAGGTTTTGGGATTTGAAAATAGGTTAAGGTCTAGGTTTAGGAATTCGGGTTCGTGTTCGGGATTGGGTTTAGGTTTGGGTTTTCATGTTTAGGTTTAGGTTAGGGAGTTTAGATTAGGATTAAGTGTAGGTTTAAGTTTAGGGATTTGAGAATAGGTTAAGGTTTAGGTTTAGGAAATCGGGTTTAGGTTTGAGATCGGGTTTTAGGTTTGGGTTTTCAAGTTTAGGTTTAGGTTTAGGTTAGGGAGTTGAGATTAGGATTAGGTGTAGGTTTAGGTTTAAAGATTTGAGAATACATTTAGGTTTTAGGTCATAGGTTTTGGTTTAGGTTAAGGTTTAGGTTTAGGTTTAGGTTAAGGTTTAGGTTTAGGTTATAAGCTATAGGTTTAGGGAATTGAGAATAGGTTAGGGTTTAGGTTTAGGAATCGGGATCGAGTTTAGGTTTGTGTTTTCAAGTTTAGTTTTAGGTTTAGGTTGGAGTTGAGATTAGATTAGGTGTAGGTTTAAGTTTAGGGATTTGAGAATACATTTAGGTTTTAGGTTTAGGTTTAGGTTGTAGGTTATTGGTTAAGGTTTAGGTTAAGGTTAGGTTATAGGTTATAAGTTTAGGTTATAGGTTATAGGTTAAGGTTTTAGGTCATAGGTTTTGGTTTTAAGATTGTAGGTTTAGGTCTTATAAGCTATAGGTTTAGGGAATTGAGAATATGTTAAGGTTTAGGTTTAGGAAATCGGGTTCGGGTTTGGGATCGGGTTTAGGTTTGGGTTTTCAAGTTTAGGTTTAGGTTTAGGTTAGGGAGTTGAGATTAGGATTAGGTGTAGGTTTAGGTTTAGGGATTTAAAAATAGGTTAAGGTTTAGGTTTAGGAATTCGGGTTCGGTGTTCGGGATTGGGTTTTCAAGTTTAGGTTTTGGTTTAGGTTAGGGAGTTTAGATTAGGAATAGGTGTAGGTTTAAGTTTAGGGATTTAAGAATAGGTTAAGGTTTAGGTTTAGGAAATTGGGTTAGGGTTCGGGATCGGGTTTTAGGTTTGGGTTTTCAATTTTAGGTTTAGGTTTAGGTTAGGGAGGTGAGATTAGGATTAGGTGTAGGTATAGGTTTAGAGATTTAAGAATACATTTAGGTTTTAGGTCATAGGTTTTGGTTTAGGTTAAGGTTATAGGTTTAGGTTAAGGTTTAAGTTTAGGTTTAGGTTAAGGTTTAAGTTATAAGCTATAGGTTTAGGGAATTGAAAATAGGTTAAGGTTTAGGTTTAGGGAATCGGGATCGGGTTTAGGTTTGAGTTTTCAAGTTTAGGTTTAGGTTTAGGTTAGGGAGTTGAGATTAGGATTAGGTGTAGGTTTAAGTTTAGGGATTTGAGAATACATTTAGGTTTTAGGTTTAGGTTTAGGTTGTAGGTTATTGGTTAAGGTTTAGGTTTTAGGTTTAGGTTAAGGTTAGGTTATAGGTTATAAGTTTAGGTTATAGGTTATAGGTTAAGGTTTTAGGTCATAGGTTTTGGTTTTAAGGTTATAGGTTTAGGTTAAGGTTAAGGTTGTAGGTCTTATAAGCTATAGGTTTAGGGAATTGAGAATATGTTAAGGTTTGGGTTTAGGAAATCTGGTTCGGGTTCGGGATCGGGATCGGGTTTAGGTTTGGGTTTTCAAGTTTAGGTTTAGGTTTAGGTTAGGGAGTTGAGATTAGGATTAGGTGTAGGTTTATGTTTAGGGATTTGAAAATAGGTTAAGGTTTAAGTTTAGGAATTCGGGTTCGGGTTCGGGATTGGGTTTAGGTTTGGGTTTTCAAGTTTAGATTTAGGTTTAGGTTAGGGAGTTTAGATTAGGATTAGGTGTAGGTTTAAGTTTAGGGATTTGAGAATAGGTTAAGGTTTAGGTTTAGGAAATCGGTTTCGGGTTCGGGATTGGGTTTTGGTTTAGGTTTAGGTTAGGGAGTTGAGATTAGGATTAGGTGTAAGTTTAGGTTTAGAGATTTGAAAATAGGTTAAGGTTTAGGTTTAGGAATTCGGGCTCCGGTTCGGGATTAGGTTTAGGTTTGGGTTTTCAAGTTTAGGTTTAGGTTTAGGTTAGGGAGTTTAGATTATGATTAGGTGTAGGTTTAACTTTAGGGATTTGAGAATAGGTTAAGGTTTTGGCTTAGAAATCAAGTTTGGGTTCGGGATCGGGTTTTAGGTTTAGGTTTTCAAGTTTAGGTTTAGGTTTAGGTTAGGGAGTTGAGATTAGGATTAGGTGTAGGTTTAGGTTTAGGGATTTGAAAATAGGTTAAGGTTTAGGTTTAGAAATTCGGGTTCGGGTTTGGGATTGGGTATAGGTTTGGGTTTTCAAGTTTAGGTTTAGGTTTAGGTTAGGGAGTTTAGATTAGGATTAGGTGTAGGTTTAAGTTTAGGGATTGAGAATAGGTTAAGGTTTAGGTTTAGGAAATCGGGTTCGGGTTCGGGATCGAGTTTAGGTTTAGGTTTAGGTTAGGGAGTTGAGATTAGGATTAGGTGTAGGTTTAGGTTTAGGGATTTGAGAATATATTTAGGTTTTAGGTTTAGGTTTAGGTTTTAGGTTATTGGTTAAGGTTTAGATTTTAGGTTTAGGTTAAGGTTATGTTATAGGTTATAAGTTTAGGTTATAGGTAATAGGTTAAGGTTTTAGGTCATAGGTTTTGGTTTTGGTTAAGGTTATAGGTTTAGGTTTAGGTTTAGGTTTAGGTTATAAACTATAGGTTTAGGGAATTGAGAATAGGTTAACGTTTAGGTTTAGGAAATCGGGTTCGGGTTTAGGTTTAGGTTTAGGTTAGGGAGTTGAGATTAGTATTAGGCGTAGGTTTAGGTTTTGAGATTTGAGAATACATTTAGGTTTTAGGTTTAGGTTTAGGTTTTAGGTTATTGGTTAAGGTTTAGGTTTTAGGTTTAGGTTAAGGTTAGGTTATAGGTTATAAGTTTAGGTTATAGGTTATAGGTTAAGGTTTTAGGTCATAGGTTTTGGTTTTAAGGTTATAGGTTTAGGTCTTATAAGCTATAGGTTTAGGGAATTGAGAATATGTTAAGGTTTAGGTTTAGGAAATCGGGTTCGGGTTCGGGATTGGGTTTAGGTTTGGGTTTTCAAGTTTAGGTTTAGGTTTAGGTTAGGGAGTTGAGATTAGGATTAGGTGTAGGTTTAGGTTTAGGGATTTGAAAATAGGTTAAGGTTTAGGTTTAGGAATTCGGGTTCGGGTTTGGGATTGGGTTTAGGTTTGGGTTTTCAAGTTTAGTTTTAGGTTTAGGTTAGGGAGTTTAGATTAGGATTAGGTGTAGGTTTAGGTTTAGGGATTTGAGAATACATTTAGGTTTTAGGTTTAGGTTTAGGTTTTAGGTTTTAGGTTTTAGGTTACGGTTTAGGTTTTAGGTTTAGGTTTAGGTTTTAGGTTTTAGGTTTTAGGTTAAGGTTTAGGTTTTAAGTTTAGGTTAAGGTTAGGTTATAGGTTATAAGTTTAGGTTATAGGTTATAGGTTAAGGTTTTAGGCCATAGGTTTCTGTTTTGGTTAAGGTTATAGGTTTAGGTTTAGGTTTAGGTTAGGTTTAGGTTTTGGTTATAAACTATAGGTTTAGGGAATTGAGAATAGGTTAAGGTTTAGGTTTAGGAAATCGGGTTTGGGTTTGGGATCGCGTTTAGGTTTGGGTTTTCAAGTTTAGGTTTAGGTTTAGGTTAGGGAGTTGAGATTAGAATTAGGTGTAGGTTTAGGTTTAGGTATTTGAGAATACATTTAGGTTTCAAGGTTTGGGTTTTCAAGTTTAGGTTTAGGTTTAGGTTAGGGAGTTGAGATTAGGATTAGGTGTAGGTTTAAGTTTAGGGATTTGAGAATACGTTAAGCTTTAGGTATAGGAAATCAGGTTCGGGTTCAAGATCGGGTTTACGTTTGGCTTTTAGGTATAGTTTTAGGTTATAGGTTATAAGTGTAGGTTTAGGTTTAGGTATAGGTTTAGGTTTAGGTTATAGGTTTTGGGATTTGATAATAGGTTTAGGTTATAAGAATAGGTTTAGTTTAGGTTTAGGTTTTATGTTTAGGTTAAGGTTATAAGAATAGGTTTAGTTTATGTTTTAGGTTATATGTTAAGGTTTAGGTTTTAGGCTTAGGTTTAGGTTTAGGTTTAGGTTATAAGTGTAGGTTATAGGTTTAGGTTTAGGTTTAAGTTAGGTTATAGGTTAAGGTTTAGGGAATTGAGAAAAGGTTAAGGTTTGGTTAGGAAATCGGGTTCGGGTTCGGGTTTAGGTTTGGGTTTTCAAGTTAGGTTTAGGTTTAGGTTAGGGAGTCGAGATTAGGATTAGGTGAAAGTTTAGGTTTAGGGATTTGAGAATACATTTAGGTTTTAGGTCATAGAATTTGGTTTAGGTTAAGGTTATAGGTTTAGGTTAAGGTTTAGGTTTAGGTTAAAGTTATGTTTTTTCAATCTATCTTCCATTTTCTTCTTAATAAGAAAATCCATATTTACTAATATTTCCATTTTTCTATTTTTCAAAAGAACGAGTTCAGTTAAAATTTACTAATAAGAAAATCCAGATTTTCACTGTTGAAACCTTCCTAGGGTCTAAAGTAATTTTTATTTGTCATCCAACTTGTTAATATGATCACAAAGACATGGATGAAGAGAAAGCACAAACATCAGCTTGATCCAAAACTTCTTTGGCCTCCAAAAAATTTTCAATGGTTGATGTTCAATCAAACTGTTTCCTGTGCTGTAATACTTTCATATTCTCATACATGCCTAAGTTGGATTGATGTTGTGGAGATGTTTTCCTTGTAATGTTTTCCTAATGGACGGTCCATATGGGTGATGTGGAGCCCAACTGATCCAAATGCAAGTTGATATGTGGAAAGTTTTCCATGCACTTGTACCATGGGAAAATTTTCCATTTGAGATTGTAAGTCTATATCATGTACTTAACTCATTTGAACAGTATGTATTCTTCAAAAGTTAACCAACTAAACATCATGGATGGAAGTTGAAGTCGGATAAATCCATTGCCCAATAGACAATGTAAACTACCATGATATTTATTTTATAAGTATTCAACAAGAGAAGCAACTATAGGCTTTTGTAGTGTAATGAATAAAGAAGGCTATGATAGGAAACCTGGTGTTGAATGTTAATGGGACCACCGAATAGAAAAATAGAGTATGGAGAGATGATGTTAGTATCTCACAAAAAGACTTTACTAGTTTCAACCTGAAAACATGAGAAAATATTAAAAATTTAGAAATCCATTCTCAATCACAGCATTAAAATTAAGAACTTACAGAAAATCTTAAGAAAAATGCTTGAAAAAAATGTCAAAGTTGTTTAACTAAAACATTGTGAAGAAAATATACACATGAGTGCACACTTGCCCATGAAAAGAAACACATATACATAAAGAAGAAAATTAACATCCACCTCAATAGTCCTACTGTCCACCTAGACCACCCATGCCAGCATGCCATTTGTATACAACATTCGGTTCATCCAAAAGGTGATTTTTTTTGTATATGATCATTTTCACAATGGGAGCTAGCCTATGCACTGCTCACTGTTAGGATGGTATGCATGCTCTACTCCTTCAGCCTGATTTTTTGGGTGAGAACATCTTGACAGCTGGACCAACCTGATGGATGACTTTGATATTGCATTGTCTGCCATGGTAAAGATTAGTCATATAAGCAGGTGTGTGTGACTTAGCAAGGAAACAAGTTAAGATCAGGATCAAGAATCTTATTCATATAGATCAGCTAAGTTCAGGATTAAGAATCTGATTCATATAGATCTCCCTTTGAATCATCATTTACCAAGAATTTTCATGTTGATCATCACTTTATGCCTCCACAAAGGGTGTTACAATCAAAAACAGAAAGTGCTGATGATTTTAAGAGTAAATTTGCTGAAGCACAACGTGCAAGTGAAGAGAAAAACAAGAAGTTAGAGGCAGCAGAAGGAAAAATAAGTCAACTTCAAGAATCTTCATGTTTTTCAACCAAGGCTATCTACCGGTGGGGCCACCATCAGTCTGTTGGACCCATAATAGATGGACCAAGCATTGAATATCTCCTTGATAGGACAATCATAACATTCAACTTTATGGCCTCTGATGGCTGTAAACAGGCTACCAGAATCTTGCCATATATAATCAACAAGAAAGACATAAGAAATTACGCAAAACCATGATTGAAATAATTACTTCTTTACACCGATTTATAGCGATTTACCTGGATTATGGAAAACCAAACATGCCATAGTTCTACAGCAATTCAGGACTGTCAAAATCCTCAAACCAAAGTGTGGATAAGAGCGTAACCTGAAAATTGTACTGAGAAGATAATATTAACTATCTGATTTTCCCCCTTCCAGTTTGGAACACTCACTATTCTACTTTTAACCATCAATTCGATATCCGATGATTGAATGGTTAGGATTCCTTGATCAATGTAATTTTAGAGATACACCCCATCCATAATGTGACCCACAATTTTGCATGGTTTAGAATTGGATCGTTGTACATGAGTGCCACGTGTAATGAGGATGAGTCATTGCCAATTCTAAATTGTGCAAAACTAACACCAGAGTCCACCCATTGGTTATTTGATACTCTGGCAGAGTATGACTTCTTGATACTCCCTCACTCAGAAATTGCATGTGGAATACATTAATTCAAATTAAACTAAATGATTTGTGGAATCCAATGTCGCTAAGCATAGTCCCCAAATCAAATTGGTTCACCAATCTTGACCTTTGATTTGTGGAAACTTGTTTGTTGATATAGGATCATTGGATTCTTTTCATTTTAACCGTCCAATAAACATCCACTAATCTAATAGTCGGATAAGAAAATGAGTGTAAGTTTTTGTTCATGACGCACATGCAATTTCTAAGCGCCAGTGTATCATCCATCACACTCTGCCAGAGGATCTCTCTCTCTCAAAATAAGAAGAGTACATAAATGGGCCTAAATGTAAAAATACAGGGTCTAAATATCAATCCTATAGACAACAACAACAACAACAACACATCAGAATCAAAAGAAAAATGAATAGCAAGCACCAAACAAGGACCACTTCAGGTAAGAAAAAGTAGAAAGAATATGTGTGTAAACATAAAAATACGAGGTCTAAATATCAATTCTAAGACTGGCAACAACAACACATGAGAATTGCAAGAAAAATGAATAGCAAGCACCAAACAAAGACTACCCAAAGCGGCAAAACTAGAAAGATGTGGATGTAAGCATACAAATAGAGGGCCTAAATGTCAATTGTGAAACAACAACAATAACACATGAGAAGAACAAGAAAAAATGATTAGAATCAAACAAAAACTATAGTGCCAAAAGTAGAAAGAACATGGATGGCAACATGAAAATATAGGCCCTAAATATCAATTCTCAAACAAGAAAAATGAATTTGACCAAAAGTAGAAAGGATTCAGGTGCAAATACAGGGCCTAAATATCAATTACATGGCAACATAAGTAGCACATGAAGAAAAGTGAATGGCATCATACACAGACCACTCACCCAAGTACATAAAGTAGAAAACATGTGGGTGCAAACACACAAAAAATAGGGTCTAAATATCAATTCCGTAATAATAACAATAACACATGAAAATCAGGAAAATAATTATCACCTAACAAAAGCCACCCCAAGTACCAAAAATGGAAAACATGTGGGTGTAAAGTATAAAAATATGCATCTAAATATCAATTCCATAATAACATTAGTAACACATGAGAAGAACAAGAAATATAATTAGCACCAAACAAACCCCAAGTACCACAAGTAGAAACATGTGGGTGCAAACACAAAAAATATAGGGTGTAAATATCAATTCCATAATAATAACAATAACATATGAGAGGAACAAGAAATATAGTAAGCAATAAGCATCAAACAAAGACCATCCAAAGTACCAAAAATAGAAAACATGTGGGTGTATGCATAAAAATAGAGGGTCTAAATATTAAAGAAATATAGTCAGAACAAAAGAAAGAGTATCCCATCCCAATTACCAAAAGTAGAAAACATGTGGGTGTAAGAATAAAAACATTGGGCCTAAATATCAATTCCACAAGAGCAAGAAGGATCTATGATTTCTATCATTCATATAAGAATATATGGTGGAGATCTTCACTTTTACCTGGACGATTCCTAAGAAAGAGCTACTCCAACCATATCTCTCAGCAAGGGGGACAACAGCAACGGAGATCACCACCCTATCTGCATTGTACAAGCACATGGCAAAAGCCATCAGGCCCACCACCTTCAATCTCTCCGGCAATACCAGCCCTTCATCTCTTCCTGTCAAAATCCCTCTCTCAATGCCCTCTGCTCTACAGGAAATCATGAATGTTCACGAATCGGTCCAGATAGGTGTGCGGAAGGAACCCCCGGGTCTCCTCTGTATGGATTCCCGAAATACTTCTCCATCTCTCTCTCTCTCTCTCTCTCTCTCTCTCTCTCCTCGTCTGCTGCTGCTCCTCGCCTCCTTTCTTTCTCTCTCTCTATCCTCTCGTCTACTGCTGATGATGATGGGCGTTTGAATGTGGGCGCTCGATGGAAGATGAAAGATGGAAAAGAAGAAAAGAGGGAAAGAGGGGCACTCGATCGATTTGGGATGGATTTGGAAATCCTCTTCCAAATAGGATAAAATTTTGAAATCCGTATGGTGTGAGTTTTCTACTAAATAATAACAAAAACTTTATTAACGGTCGTACATGCATGGGACCAATTTCTTGATGGTTAAAATTGTATTATATAATAAAAATGTATAAATATTTACTATTTACAAATAGACCGATTATTTGGATGGTCTGGATAACTCTATATCGTATCCACTATTGTTATAAACAAGTCACCACAATTTTACATTAAATACAAAACTCACAGTGAAAAACAGAAAAATGAAAACGTTAATTGAGCTTTGGATCTAGTATGGCTCTGTGGGCCCCATCATGATCGATTTGTTTCATCCATGCCATCCATTCATTTCTCAACATAATTTTATCATCGATCCCAAAAAATGAGCGTGAACTAAAGATTGGGTGGACCACACAATGCAAAAATAATAGTGATTGGACATCCACCTTTAAAAATCTGGATTTCCCAGATAATGATTTAAAAATACTAATGGATGGCATGGATGCATAATACATGCATCAAGGTGGCCCCCACAATAACCCGGGTGAATGCATGTGGTTTATCCGCGTCGTCCATCCATTTTACCATATAATTTTAGAGTATGAGCCAAAGTATGAGGCAAATCTAAAGTTTGAGTGAACCCCACCACATAAAACAACTGGGATTGAACGCCTACCATTAAAAACTTCTTTAGGTCATAGAAGTTTTCGATCAAGTTAATATTTATGTTTTTCCTTATTCCATGTCTATATTAACTTATAAATAGGTTGATCTCAAATAAACATCATGGTCGACTCTAAGAAGGTTTCAATAGTGGGTGTCACTATCCCCACTCTTTCTATTGTGGGGTCCACTTAAACTTTGGATCTGCCCCATCAGTGAGATGCACCATTCCATTGTGGCCATGGGTTTAAAAATAAAGTACATTAACTTGGGTGGGCCACACCATGTACTATAGTTGAGAGGGGTTACCCTCCCATTAAAACATTCATAATCATTTATTGAGGCTACCTATATGTGGTTCATAGATCCAACCCATTCATTATGTAGGATGATGGGTAAGACTAAGTTTCAGCCACATCCAAAACTCATGTGGGCCCCACCAAGTGCTTTTATGTCATTTAGGGATGTCTTCACATACTTTTAGATGTTATGGCCCACCTGAGTTTCATATACGACAAATTTTTGGGATATCCCATAACCTAAAAGGGACAGATCAAATGCATGGTGTTGATGTTCTACACACATGATGGTGGGGCCCATACAGATTGACCTCACAGGAAGTTCCCATGAAATTGAACTTATAGTACCATTTCACTAATTAGGTAACTCTTTCATGGGTGTTATCCTAACCGTGTAGAGCCTACCTTAATATATTTTGTATATATCGATACTGTCCATATATTTTTCCATCATATTTTAGGATGTGAATCTAAATCATAAGAACTCGGTAATCTCAGGTGGGCCATACCAATCAAAACAGTGATGAATAACCATTAGAAATCTTTTGAAGGCCACAAAAGTTTTAGATTAATTTGATCTTTGTAGTTTCCCTTCATCCATATCTTCTTTACATAATCAACAAGTTGGATTAAACACTATTAAAACCTTATGACGGGCTCTTTATAATTTTTAATGGATAGGCACTAGGATATCCATCATTAAAATCCTATGTAAGGCCCACTGTACTCTTTATTTGGCATCCAATCTGTTTATTAGGTCATACAGGCTTAGATGAAGGGGAAAAACAAAAATCATCTCAATTCAAAACTTTTATGGCCCCCAAAATGTTTTAAATGGTTGACGGTCATTCAACACTATTTCTTGTAATGTGGTCCATTTCAAATTAGGATATGCCTCATTTTTTATCTCATGCCATAAGATGATCTTTAAAAATAGATGGACAGCATGGATTAAACAGGTTGGATGACAAATCAAAATCACTGTAGGCCATAGGAAGATTTCAACGGTGGAAATCATTATTCCCACTGTTTCCTGTGGTATGGTCCACTTGAGCTTTAAATATACTTTAATTGTGGACTCAACCACTAAGGGCCTGTTTGGATGGGTGGATTGGAAGGGATTGAATGGTATTAGGGTGGATGGCATGGATTTCAAGGTAATGATGGCGTTGTCAATGGATTGTCTTAAGATCCATGGAATTGCTATATCCCCTCGGATTGCTATATCAAGTCTGTTTCTCGGGATTAAACCTTCCCATCCCTTCCAATCCCTCGAACCAAACATGTCCTAGGAAAATTTGAACGGATTAGGGTGGATTGGATGGGATTTAAAGGTAATGAGATGCTGTTGTTAGTGGATTGTCTTAAGATCCATGGGATTACTATATATCCCAGGATCAAATCACCCAGTTTGTTTGGCACGCTCGACCAATCTAGGGATTTAACTTCCAATCCCTTCCAATCCACCTGTCCAAATGGGCCCTAAAATGATCTGGAAAAATGAATTGACGATGTGGATATCATAAACCATGACTTTGGGCCACGAGCTTAAAAATAAAGTCAATCCATGACTTGGGTGGGCCACACCACATATATACTATAGTTGAGAGGGTTACCCTCCCATTAAAATATTCATAATCATTTATTGGGTCCACCTAGATGTGGTTCGTAAATCCAACCCATTCATTATATACGTGTGTCCCACTTGGATGAGGAGTCAGCCCAAGTTTTATACACATCCAAAACTCATGTGGGCCCCACCAATTAAATGTTTTTATATGTTTTAGGGATGTCTTCACATAGTTTTAGATGTTATGGCTCACCTGAGTTTTGTATACGACTGATTTTTGGACTTAAATGGGACACATCAAATGCATGGTGTTGATGTTCTACATACATCATGGTGGGGCGCACACAGATTAACCTCATGGGAAGTTCCCATGAGGTGAGCTTATAGTACCAATTTCACTATTTAGGTAACTCCTTCCTGGGTGTTACTCTAATCGTGTAGGGCCCACCTTGATATATTTTATGTATATCGACACCGTCCATATATTTTTCTATCATATATTTAGGATGTGATTTCGAATCATATGAACTCAATAATCTCAGATGGGTCATGAAATCGCTCTTATGATGATTTTATCACCTTTGGATTTTGCTGTTTTGATGAGGCTGTATGTTGAATTCTAGGGGTTGTAGGGTTTGATTTTGTTTTGTTGTTAAAGATTGTTCGATTCTACTAGTGGTGTTTGGAAACTAACCTCTGATATTAATTTGATTCCATTTGGGAAAAATTCTGTTTGTGTCGATGTCTTGTGTTTCTGCAAGTTCTATGGTTTCTAATGAGACTTATGTGTTGTGTTTTACTGTTTTGGAGTCCTTGGAGCAAATATGTAAGGGCCGATTGTGGATGAGTGGAGGGCTGAGAATGCCTTTCATGGAACAATCTCTGCCGCCTGATTGGTGGACTTGGTACGATTAGATGGATGTCGGTTGTCTTTTTTTTTTTTTTTTTTTTTTTTTTTGAGATTCCATTTGGCTTAAACTATATTTTAGTTCCTTTTTAACAAGTAGCTTAAACTATATCTAAGCTGTGCAAGTTTACATCTCATTGCTTTGGAGATGAGTTAATAGCCGAAAAATGATAACATGAGAATGACCTATACTAATGTATGCATTTGGTACAAATTCTTAATGTTGGCAAATCACCCACCCTGCACCTGGCATACCTGTACCTCTCCAAAGGTCACACTGATTGGATGATCTTAACTGTCTGAAATTGTCGTTGGATTAATTTGGACCATTTTCTTTTTGACTATCCTGAGGAACATTGAGTTGTACTATTCTTTTTAAACATCTATATGCTTCAATCTCCTTTGATCTGCAATCCTATTGTGTTGAAGGGCACATCTATTCTGTTGGGTAGAACACATATTTTAATATCACAATGATTGGATAATCTCAACCATCTGATATTACAGTTGAATTTAGACCATTTTTTTTTTTACCAAGGTATTGAGGAACTTTGATTTGCACTCCTCTTTCTTAAACGTATATATTTTTTCTTAACCTCAAGTTAACACTCTTCTTCTTCTTTTTCTTTTTTCTTTTCACGTTTATATGTTTTAATCCCACCTTGTGTATTGTAGGCCACATCCATTCAATTTGGTATAGATCCATTTTTTTTCAATTTTTCTTGTCAAAATACAAAATCTAGCTTTCTTTTTTTAAAAAAATATATTTTTTACAATTTGTCAATTTTTTTAACAATTTTGTTTAATTTCTTATTTTTTTTTTTCAAAATATCATTTTTTAATCTCACTTTCGAGATATGACTTTTTAATTTTTGTCGTCAAAATACAAAATCTAGTTTTTTTTAATATATATATATATATATATATATATATATATATATATATATATATATATATTTACAATTTGTCATTTTTTTCACAATTTTGTTTAATTTTTTAAAATTTCTTTTTCAAAATATCATTTTTTTTATCGAAATCTTGTTATATAACTTTTTAATTTTTCTTGTCAAAATACAAAATCTATTTTTCTTTTTTAAAAAATATATATTATTTACAATTTGTCAATTTTTTCATAATTTGTCAATTTTTTCACAATTTTGTTTAATTTCTTAATTTTTTTCTTCAAAATATCATTTTTTAATCTCACTTTTGTGATATAACTTTTTAATTTTTGTTGTCAAAATACAAAATCTAGTTATATATATATATATATTTTATATATATATATATATATATACAATTTGTCAATTTTTTCACAATTTTGTTTAATTTTTTAAATTTTCTTTTTCAAAATATCATTTTTTTTTATTGAAATCTTGTTATATAATTTTTTTATTTTTCTTGTCAAAATACAAAATCTAGTTTTCTTTTTTAAAATATATATATTATTTACAATTTGTCAATTTTTTCACAATTTTGTTTAATTTTTTAAAATTTCTTTTTCAAAATATCATTTTTTAAATATCACTTTTGTTATATAACTTTTTAATTTTTCTTTTCAAAATACAAAATCTAGTTTTCTTTTTTAAATATATATTTTTTTACAATTTGTCAATTTTTTCACAATTTTCTTTAATTTTTTAAATTTTCTTTTTCAAAATTATCAATATTATTCAAAGTTCTTAATTTTTATTTCAAAATCTAGATTTTTATAAAATTACATTTTTTTTTTCAAAATCTGAATTTTTTTCTTAAACATTGTTAATTATTTTTCTAAGCTTTTTAACTTTTTCTTTTTGAAATTCATAGATTTTTATGTTCTTAATTTTTGACTTGAGCATTAGAGACGGTTTACGACCGTCTCTAATGCAGACGGTCTTTGACAGTCTCAAATGACCACTATAAGACGGCTAAGGACCATCTCTAATAGAGACGGTCTTTGACAGTCTCAAACGGGATCTGCTATATACCTGTACGGAACATATAAACCAGTAAAAGACGGCCGATGACCGTCTATAATTAAGACAGTTCTTGGCAGTCCCAGATTAGCAATAAAAGACGGTCAATGACCGTCTCTAATAAGGACGGTCCTTGACCGTCTCAAATGACCGCATATGAGACGGTCCTTGACAGTCTCAAATGGGGACAGCTAAAAACCGTCTCTAATACAGACAATTTTTGGCAGTCTCCAAATATAGGAAAAGACGGCTAATGACTGTCTCTAATTGAGACGGTCCTTGACAGTCTCAGATTACCAGTAAGAGAGCCAATGACCGTCTGTAATACGGACGGTCTTTGACTGTCTCAAAAGGTCGCATATAAGACGGTCAGAGACCATCTCTTATTCTAGATGGTTAATGGCCGTCTTTTATCTGCAGTTAACGATGGTTTTTAACCATCTTAAATGATTTGTAGACGATAAAATATTTAAGACAATATTAAGGACGGTCAAGGGCCATCTAAAAGTTTAGAGACGGTTTACGACTGTCTCTAAAGCGTCTTTAAACCAAGCAATTTTAGAGATGGTCCAGAACTGTTTCTAAATCCGTCATTTTTTTTCCATTTTTCACGTAGTGATATAGGCAGGACTGATTTTGGTCCAAGTGGGGACATGATGGAATATGCTTCCTAGTTAAAATGGTTCCTTTAACCCAAAGCTTTGTAGGGCCTACTACAATGTCTTTGAGATTTTCAGACGATTCAATGGTTTGCCGCTCATATTAGGATGTGAGCTCCAAAATGAGATAGGTCCAACACTCAAGTAGACAACACCTGTTTTGAACACGTGATTGAAACTTCTTGAAACTTACAAAAGTTTTTAATCAAGCTAATATTTGTCTTATCTCTTAATCCTTGCGTGATTCAACTTATGAACTGGCTGGATATATATGTAATGGTGGGCATTTCCATCCCCATGTTTTCTATGGTGTGGCCAACTTCAAATTTTCACCAACCTCATTTTTAAGTTCATATCTTAAAATGAGCCGGCAAAACTGATGGATGAAGTGGACGGTGGGTCCTCACAGTCCATTGGGTCAACTCTCCCGCAAGGTTTTTAGTGTTGCATTACACATGATAGATGTGAAAGGGAATTAAGACAAAAAGAAAAGAAAAAGAAGGGAAGGGTATCCATCACTCACAGTTGGAATGTCCACACCAAGTTACAATCTCATATTTCGGCCAAGTCGAGTTTTCCATCAAACAACTGATGTGCATCATAACATTTTTTTTTTTTTGTACGTGCCTTCGCGCATCATAACCCGGACTCCAAGGCTGTAACATGAAAAATGAGTGGCCTCAGACTTTACTGAATATCAACGGCTGTGAAAGCTTTTTTTTTTTTTTTTCCTTGAAATAAACGTACCCCTATTTATTTCAACATGGGCATTATAATAGTACCTATTTATGTTGTCACCGCGTATGCCTTGAAAATGTCCTTTTACTAGATAGCTGTCACAATGTCTCACATCAGCATTTGTTCTTCTCGTGTTACACGCTGAGAAATTTTCCTTTCGTCTTAGGCAGAATTAAATGCTGTGATGACTGATCAGAAATAAGGCCCACCAACTACATTCAGTGGGGAAAATTTTCTACTATTTTTTAAGCTTGGTTTGTCCACTCAAAGATATTTATGGGCCATCGCCAGATAAAGGTGTGGTCCGCTGGGCACAATGTCAAGATTGACTAATATGGTACACCTACTTGCAATTATCGTTATCATTACCATAGCATTATTTGTACCATTACCATAATTTATATCTCGCACTGCCAGAGAAATTCTTTGCATTCATCTTCCTGGTATAAGTGGCATGCCCATCTCGTGATTGTAATTGTCTTGAGTGGATCATCGTAAACACAACGGGGATTGGATTGTGGTAGCCATTACATATATAAGTCACTTGGGAAAGAAACTGATGTAGAGCGGGCCGTAGATGTACTCTTGGCACCAATTGGATCGAAAGAAGCTTTTTTTTTTTTTTTTTGATCGAAAGAAGCTCAAACAAAAGCAGATGTAGTCTGTTATATCCGAGCCCAATCCTACTTAGGGCATGACATAATTGGGCTCTGTGTGGTCCGATTGAAAAAATTCACTTTGAGTAGAGAAAAACTGCCATATGAAGTTTGGACCATAAATTAATTGTAAATTTTGATAGGGTGTTTGATGTAGAGCAGGTCATGGACAGTTTCATGGCCGAGATGGGTCAGAAAAGGCCCGGTCAACGACAGAAGTGATCTGGACCGTCAGACCTTAAATCGGGCATATCTCGCAATCCAGAATGAGTTATTGGATGTAAAATATATGATTTTGGGGTAGAACGAGCTACTTTAGCCACCCAACCATGCTATGCTAGGTTGCACAAGCCGGATTTGCGAAATACCATCAGATTGACGGTTGTTTCCCTATTTTAATTACGTTTTTACTATAAATAGTAAGTTTTAGTTTGATTATAACTCTTCATCCGTTGGGCTTTAGGAGTTGCGCCCAACGCAAAACACACTTAGAATAATTAGGAGAACAACATGGTGAAGCTAAATAGGACACTTACTATTTTTGGCCGAAAACCTTGCACACTATTAAACATCATGACCATCTATAAATAGTAAGTTTACTATTTATAGTAAGTTGCGAATTCTAGGTGTTTTAGTTGTAGTTTGGTTCTGAAATCTCTCTCATTGCTTAGTATCCCTATTTAAAGGGTTGTGAACTCATTTATTTCATCTATCAATCAAATTACAAATTTTGTAGAATTTATTTCTATTTTTCTTGCTTTTTTCCTCATGGATTCGAGAAGTCTCTGTGAGGAGTCCAGAGAAGCTCTGTGGATTCGGAGTAGTTATCCTTGAGGAAGACGGTGATTGACCTCATGACATTCATCCCTACATCAGTATCATCATAGAATGCACGACGTATTGATCTTTACCTAACATTCCATTCAAGGTCGACCAACTCACATAGTGGGTCGTGTTCATTTGTTTCGCAAGAAAATATACCATTCTTATTCAAAATTACAATTTTAGAAATTTGTTAACTATTTTCAATAATTTCTATTTTTACCATATCTTTTTATTTTTACAGTTTTAGAATTTTCATCTTTTTAGAAATTGCTCTTAATCATACTAGTAATCCTTCAATAAGATTAATTTAGACATTTCTATTATTAATAACATTTATTATTTTAGGTAATTTCTATTTTAATTGATTTAAAACTTTTATTAAAATTTAAATCTTTTATAAAAGTAGTCTAATCGAACATTACAGAAGAATTGTTGAATATTATAATTTTGAATTTCTTTTTTATTACGTGGATTCAAGATTTTGCCTGAAAAACAATGATCATTGTCACATCACTTTGCGTTTCCCTCCCTCTACGTCATAAACAATTTTTAAACTTTTTCTTTTTATAGAAAGGTGGCAGCACACCACCTGTTAACTAATTGTATTGGAAAGAAAACCAAGAGTACAAGAAATTTAGGTGGGCACTACAAAATGTACAGACCTCACCTATCACATGAAATATACAGCCCACACCTTCAGCCTATATAGAACAACATAGCTAAAATCAAAGAGAAAAAAGAAAAAAGAAAGAAAGAAAATCCCCACTAGAGCAGAGGGCCGTGTTGTTCCAAAAAGGAAGAAAGAAAATAGAAAAAACCTAAACCGCTTGGGAAAGAAACTGTTAGAGAAGCAGGTCTACTTTCTAATGACAAAATTCACAACAATTAGATGTTCAGAGTTGTTTAACTACCGTGATTTTATATTTTAGTATAACCCTTAATCATGCATACATAATTAAGCATCCAAACACATAAGCATATTTAAACAAGTGCACAAATAATATTCCCAAATACACTCACGTATAGTAGTTCGGCTACTTGCCTACTCCACTCCTGGAGGACACACTTAACCCATGAGTGTACCGGATTTCACTATCAGAGGTTTTAAATTAGGTTCACCTTTAACTGTTATAGCCCTACACAAGGACTCTAGACTTTAGGCTCTACATAAGAGCCAAGGTCCTACACAAGAACCTTAGGTTTTAGGCCCTACGCAAAGGCCAAGGTCTTACATTAGAACTTAGAGATTTAAGCTCTTTACAAGAGTTAAGGTCCTACACAAAAACCCAAAGATTTAGGCTCTTCACAAGAGCCAAGGTCCTACAAGAACCTAGACGAGTTTAGGTTTGCAAACTCTTACTCTCAATCCTACATAAGAAAAGAGAATAAACTTGGATTCTTTTGATTGACAACTTACTTGTTGGATTGAGCTCCTTTTATAACGTCTTCTTGGGTTGCTTGATTTCCACTCTCTTGTGCTTTAATCAACTCCCCGATGCTCCCTGGATCATGATGCCGCTGCTTTGCCAAGGCTTTATCTCTAAGATCAAACACTTTACATATAATGCTCAATCGAGGTATCCAAGGTGATAGGAGGTTGGTTGAATCTCCTACAACTAATGGGAAGTTTAAATTGCCTAGGAGATTCTTTTGGATGGATACTCTAGAGGTTGATAGACACATGGATTTACCAATAAGTATGGTGTCTATACTCTAGAAAAGGCTTGAGATCATGATCTTCTTGAAGAAGAGCTTCAAATGCTCATTAGAGTAAAGAATCACTAGGAAGAGAGCAAGAATCTCATTGAGATAGAGTTTATGATGCTCTGTAGAGCTAAGGATGCACCAAGGTCTGTAAAATGCCAAAATCCATCATCTTTGCAAATATCCGGATGCTAGTTTTATAAAAGAAAAGCTCTAATGGATCTTTAACGACTAGTTTTCAGTTGCACCAAATTATAGTTCGGTCGCACCGAATTATGATTGGAAAGCTGCTGGATAGTTTTGATCATTTTGGTTGGACCGATCTTGACCTTCAGTCGGCCCGAGTCCAACCAAAGGTTATTTCGGCTAGGTCCGAATAAATTCATATACCTTGCTGTCCTGTTTTGGTTAACTTCGGTCGCACCAACTCCAGCTAAAAGTCTGTTCGGCTGGAGTTGAATTAGGCTATTTTTAAAGTTTGAGTTCACTGTCTCATTTTGACTAGTTTTAGTAGGACCGAAGGTAGCTAAATTCTTGTAGTTATTTCAGTAACTTGAAACCTCTTGAGATAATATAATAGTGACAAGTTTAGGCTCTTATGGTTTAGAAGATGATCAATAAATATTTTACTAATTGGGTCCCTAATATTATCTAAAGGTAGGTTGTTTTCGGTCTATGGTTAGGGTCACCAAGGCACTATATTTATTTGTTTAATGCTCTTTGATGTTCTATCTTCGCTTGTGTCTTCGATCTTCACTTTCCCAGGGCTTATTCATTTATGTGACACAAGGACTCACGTGATTGACAAATATAGTGCATAAATTAGTGCACCAATAATGACATGTTAAACTGTGCTACTAGACAATCGCCCATTGTAAAGGGTGATAAAATCAGCTAATTTTAGTGTCTTAAAAATAATTTGAAAAAGAATCATATTTTGGAATTTCTGTACGTGTCAGTATTTGGGAACATCATGTATGCTCAAGTCTGTACGCGATCTCTTTGTGCCTTCTCTTTTGGTTTTGGTGTTGGCATGAATTTTTACTCTAAATGACGAGTGGTTTATGAGGGACTGAAGTTGGGCCTAGACAGAGGCTTCAACCAGATCATCATTGAATCTGACTTGCTTTACGTGGTGAAAACTCTTAATGGGATGTCTCAATTAAATTGGAAATGGAGCTATTGGATAAACTGCATAAACAGGTTAAAGAATAGAGGAAGGGTTGAGTTTGCACATATTTTCAGAGAAGGCAACGCCCCTGCAGACACGTTGGCCAGGCAGGGGAGTGACTCTCAGTCATCCTTGGTTTTTGAGCATTTGCCGGACATTCCCCCTAAGATCTGAGGGATGATTTTCCTTGACAAGACGGGCCTAGGAGTGGTTAGAGAGAGCCGCGGCCTATAGATAGACTTTGTAGATGATTTTCGTGTCTTTTTGTCGGTTTTGATATGATAGGAGTCCTTGGGTTCTTTTTCTCTCGTGATCTCCCGAATCAGTCTATGTAACTACAAAATTTTCTATCAATGAAGACATATTTTGTTTTTTAAAAAAAGTCTGGACGCGATTAGACATTGCTTTTGTAGTTAGAATGTTGGGTTGATATCCCTTTAATCTAGGAATGCAGTATTGTATAGCTGCAAAGGTGTTGCATTACTTGTAAAGAACAAAGGACTTAAGACTCACATTCAGAAGGTCTAACCAATTGGAACTGGTCGGATACTCAGACGTATATTATGTTGGTTACGTTGATACGAAGAAGTCCATCTCAGGCTACATCTCCATGATGGTTGGTGGGGCTATCTTGGAAAAGGGTGAAATAATCAACGAATGCCTTATCCACCATAGAATCCGAGCTTATTGTTTGTCAAAAAGCATCATATCAGGCACTAGTGTTTCTTCTTAGGTTTGCTGGTATTGGAGCATATTCCAAAACCATTGAGAATCTTTTATGATAACTCAACCACAATTTCCTTCTCTAATAACAACAAGCACTTATCAAAGTCAAAACATATTGAAATCAAGTATCTTATTGTGAAGGAAAGAGTTCAGAACCGTCTAGTGTCTGTGGAGTTCATCGCCACTAAGCAGATGATCGCAGATCTGCTTATTAAAAGGGATCCCCATGATGTTATTTCAGGGACATGTGATATCTATGTAAGTTATTGATCCCACAAATGTATTCAGTTAATGGGAGTTAAGTATGATTCAATTTTATGGACATATATAAAGATACCATTTATAAAGTTTTAATGATTCTAATATAAAGTTAATTTTTTCTTCTATTTATGTATGTACAATTTATTTTGAGCAAGCAGGACTAGAGTCATGTCTCATCGGAGATATTGAAAGCTCCAGGACATTTTGAATATAGGCATATACAATCACACTACGTGTGTAATCCTTATACCACACTTCCTAGTCTTTGATGTATGTCATTAAGGCTGTTAGTATTCGTGACCATGCTCAGTCTCACTTCGCCAAGATTAAATGTTGTAATGGCTACCGCAGTTCAATACTAGTAGTCTTGATGGACTAGATTGCAGAAGTGTTTCCTGTGTTATCTAACAATTCCATTGGATAACTATTTGGATGTTTACTTTAAAATTAAAATATATTTTTGAAATATTTTTAAAATTAAACTGTGACAGAATGTAAGAATTTCTATAAAGTGGGCTTAATTGATCAATGGTCTAGATCTCCTTAAGGGTGAATAATGTGATTGGGCATATTGGTGGACCCCACTCAAGTTATGATTAATATAGAATTGTGCATGGGTGGTGCGCTACAACTGTGTTACACACACAATGTTTTATTTGGATTGGGATTGTCAAATTCTTGTAGAGCCTAAGGGAGAGGATTTTCGATGGGTTCCAAACTCCTTACACCCAATAACTATAAAAAAAAGCTGGGTCCCCAAGCGTACATACGTCTGAGGTAGTTTTTCAGTCTCGGTGCTTCTGTAAAGGGTGTAAGGTGTGAAAGACTACATTGTTAAGCTTAAAACGATGTTGTCCCAAACAAATACTAATTCTTTTTTAGATTTCTTAATCCCCATCTCTGATGCACTTGTAACGCACTGAAAATCGGGGTTGAGCAGAAGCTCAGCTCCTGAGTTCCAACGCATCACTTATGCAACATAAATAATGATGATTGAATGTTGCTTATATTAGTGCATTAAACATGAATGAGATTATACCAAAACAACATATCATACTCCAGAGACAGTTAAATTACGCAAGCGGAAGACTATGATATATATATATATATATATATATATATATACACACACACACACACACACACACATAAACTGTTGTAAGTCTCCAGAGTGTGAACATGTTACCAGGTTAAATATATCAACGTATACTCCAAAAATGAAAAAAAATGAATATACAAGAGTGTTCCAAAAGTGCAAAATAAAGTGTAATTGCATCTAATCAGCAACCCTGTAACCCCATCGATCAGAACATGGTTTACATAGACCCGCCTGATAGCTGCATATAGGAGAAATCCTCATCATCATCATAAAAGTCCGGCTCTGCTTCGTAAGCATCGCCATCATCTGAAACTAAAACATGGTTTGGTTGGTGTTTAAAACACCGTCCTGCAACATGGGAGTGAGTGATCAACTCAGTGGAGCTATAAAGCAAAGGTTAACATGTTATAAATTCAGTCAAGCAGTAATGATAACGCAATACAACAATCAGGTCCTAAGTATTTTTGTTAATGTAAAAATGATATGAAATAATGATGCATGCCCTCGCCTATACTCCCTCAACGACTTCATCTCACGATCGCGGCATACAACCCTTCCTTAGTGCTTGACCTGCTACACCAAAGACACACGTAATGTAGTGTATGCTCGTGATTAGCCAGGTTCTTACTTAGGTTTATTCATACAACAGGATTGGGAAGCTAAGGTACCTCCCTTATATCAATGCCTAAACAATGATCTATTTTAGGGTCGTCAGTCCTAGTAAATCTTATACAATATTACAGTTCTAGGTCACTACAAAGGGCTCGTCACCTGATCAATGTAGGCCTAGTTTAACTCTAGTTGCTATGGAAAGACTCATTGCATTAATGCAGTCTTAGATTATGCTCGAGGTCACTACAAAGGACTCGTCACCTGATCAGTGTAGGCTGACAGCTCGAATACAGTGTCTCATACCACCATATTCGGTTCACGAGGTGGTGTTGCTCACTGGTCACTACGGGGAGGCTCGTCGCCCCAACGTAGGCCGACAGCTCGACCACGGTGTCCCATACCACCATGCCTGGCTTATGAGTCTTAGCGGATCGAGGTACCAAGGTTAAACGGGCTTTCTATTGGTAAGTTTGGTATCTTAGGTTTAAGTAGTAGCATCCATACATGGTGAACATATATTGGGTCAATCGGGTTACTTGACAAGCTCGACTGATACGAGCATACGTTGAATTAATTGACATGGAGTGCATACGCACTCCTCGTGGCCTAACCACTGTCGATAAACAGCGTACGACTCGGATTCATCAAACGTATCCGTTGTGACTAAAACAGTTCGACCACCGATCGTAAACTATTACCGATTGCCCGGACTACGTAGTAGTCCCAATCATACTCAATCGCAACAGGTAATCACACATGATAGTCATATCAGTATTGAACAAACAATTTAAACACTACAATCATTTAAACATTTTATGACATATAGAATGAACATATCATCACACATGTGCATTTCATACATAAATCATGTAGTTAGATTTAAGTTACATGAAGGAATCTATACATATAGTTAAGGTGGTTGAGAATCTTATTTCAACACCCTCAGAAAGTACAATACATCAAACATTTACTCATTCAGACATTTTATCAAACACTTAGACTACACATATTAACATACATGTAATAAATTAGTTATAACATATATTATAGCCAACCCTTTCACAAAGGAGTTGCCACACATACAACAATTATGTATTCCCAATCAATAATCATGTTAAGCACAAATCATAATTTCAAGTTCATTCAAACATTTCAACAAGCACTCAGACTACACTTTACTACATATATAGACTAAATTAGTTATGACATATATTATGATAAATCCTTTCACAAGGGGATTGTCATACATATAACAATCCCGTATTCTAGGTTAATAATCATGGCAAGCATAAATCATGATTTCACTTTCATTCAAACATTTCAACAAACACATGGAATACATTATATTCACAACATAGTTCATATATGTGTAGTATGTGGAAAGTATCGTATCTAAGATCATATGGCAGCAATCAAGTCAGACATAAATCATTAGCTGACATTGAAAGCCTTGAAAACCATAACATAAATATTTATAGTCTGCACCTTATGCCGGTAAACGCATAACGAATTCCGTTTAGACATTATGCCTTCGTCAACAGTAGAATGACAACCTATAACATGAATTAGGTTAGCTATTTCATCACTTACACTAGCTGAAACCCTAAAAAAGATTAGGGTTAGGTTTTCTTACCCAAGTACGGAGTCGGAATCACCGAAAAAGCGATACAGATGTGGTGGTTAAGCACGTGGAGCGGCAAGATTGAGTCCCAAGAATAATCCCCCACACACTCTCTTTTTCTTTCTTTTCTTCTATTTTCTCTCTCTTCTCTCTCTAGGGTTTACAAATTTGTATGGAATGAGAGAGGGAGGATTTAAGGTCCTTATATAGGCCCAAAACTGATGGAAATGGTCCTAGGGCCATGGTATACTTAAGTTATAACCAAATAGTGAATGTTCTGATCCAACGGAGCACTTCTGGAGGCCCCTTTTCTGCATGCGGTCAGACTTAAGCTCCCTAACATTGGATCTAGGTCAAGTTAAGTTTTTCGGTCCTATCGGATGTACAGATCGATCGTGGAGGACCAGTTTTAGTTCAACGGTCATTGTAGCTCGATCAGAGCCACAAGTATACTGACATGTGTTAGAAAATTTCCCTAATCCGAAGGTGTAATTAGGTCAGATTCTGGCGGTCTGAATCCTTATATTTGACCTGTAAGTGAACGACTTAATTCACTTAAATCTGAGTTCATTTTCGAAAGGTATTCGCGTGTCTCACACACTTCACTCCGGGCTCAAGTTGTGCGTTTCTGGATACCGTTAGGACTTGATTTCTGAGATAGTTGTCAAGCCTAGAAAAGTGGTCATTGTCGTATAGTTTCATGGTCAACGGACTTTCGACGCATGGTTTAGGTCCGATACGAAGTTTCAATGCGCTCCCGAGAGCAATTGGGTTTAGAGGTTGATCATAAGGTTTTACGTAATGTAGTACCAGCAGTTCTACTCATTTTGGGTCTTGAATTTTGTATTTAAAGTGGTTCAAGCTAATTCTACTGAGTATTCAGTTAAGTACTTAACTAAATTATGCCCTAATTACGACAGAATATAGTCCTAGGGAAGTTCTACGCCCCTTTCTAGCACTTTTAATTAGTATATTATTTTAATTATTTTTTTAAGTAGTTCATCATCAAATCTTCTTCATTTTTACCAAATTTCATTATATTTGGTGTTATAGAAAAATTCTAAAAATTCTAGAAGCAGTAGCTGTCCAAACTAATGAATTTCGGACAATTGTCAGGATGAGTTAGATTTAACTATATAAAATTTTTTATTATATTTTCACTTAATTTTATATGAAACTAAACTTATTAAGATTCAATCTAGATTTTAAATCACCTAAATCGGAGTTATATTGAGAGAGATATGATTTTTCGAAGTAGGACAAACAATGTAGAAAAATTATAGAAAATGGGCCGCCTGGTCCGCTAGAACGGTGAGGCCTCGCCGATATGGCGATGCCATCGCCGGTCCCTGGACCTTAGGGCGATGGCATCCACCCTGTTGAAAAAGTACGGGACCCACTTCGGGTCCCCCCGATTTACATTGTTTGACCCTCCGAGTTCGTTTGATGTGGTTTCACCACCCGATACTTGAAATGGGTGCATCTTTCAATTTGGAATGGGTTACGTGACGTGCAATATATGATTTTGGGGTAGGAGAAACTGATCTATCCAAATAACATATTTATATCATGATATTCCAATAAAGTTAATGGTAAAAATCCCATTTTATCTATGTATTTACCATTTACAGTGAGTTTTTATTTAAGTATTGTTCTTCATCATTTAAACTTTAGGATTAGTGTCTAATGTGAAAGTACTTAGAAAAATTTAAAGAACAAGGTGGTGAAATGTGAGATTTTGAAGGAAATGGGTTAAAAAGTAATTTTAGACTTTCAGATTGATTTCTGACAAGTTAATAAGGTATTAGGATCGACTCATTGCCTTAGGACGTCTATCTCCAAGTTGGTAAAAATCTGGGGTGTTACAATCTACCCCACTTAAAAATAATTTCATCCCCAAAATTGGCTAAGGGTAAAAAGTAAGGATTTCATTATTTCTTTTGCTTAAACTTTATTGATTCAAGTTGATATACGTGGTAGGGTGTATACTATCTATGCTCGTCTGGCTCAATTTAGTCTACCCTCCTTAAAACTTATTTCTCTACCTCTTGCTTATACCCTAATGATTTGCTACAATTTATTTTTTTTTATCTATTTGGGGTCTACCTGACCAGGGTAGAAGGCTCATTATATCTCTTCCTAGTCCTGGTGGATCTGGGTCTTCTTCTCGGTCCAAGCAGTGAGTCCATTTGTAGTCGTTCAGGATTGAGAATTGGGTCAAGCCGCGAATACTTCGCAATTGTATATTTCAGTAACTCCATAGTCTGATCACTCTAAAAGCTCAGGGAATGTTCATCACTGAAAGGTTCAAATTTTCTATTTATAAGGTTGCCCCTTTAGGTCTTAGTCTAAGAGAGTCCTCGTCTTAATTTATGTCCAAGGTAGGGGTTAATAAATATCTTACTAGATCATCCTAAAAAGGTTTCTAATAGTATAAAATTGGCTAAGGCTTCTATTAAGTTCGTATTTAACGAGTGGATTTTATGGATACACTGACCTCAGCTATTGTAATTCAGCTCATACCCATTGTTAGGCCTATTTAATACGGATTGGTTTAATACTTAAACCCTAATTGCTTTCATTCTAGTAACTTCATTATTAATATTTTAAGGAAGGTTCAGCTCCTATTTAGTGACCCTTTAGTGACCTAACCTTTTGTTTAACCCGGATCAGTTTCCTACGATCCCATGCCAGTGGGGCAGGGGCTAATCACGCTTCCACTGCGCCACTTTGATCCAATGGATGTATAGACTGACTTAACGTAGATTGGACTCATAATGTTATACTCCCCTTAAAAATTATTGTCACTCTCGAAGCTCAAGGATCTATGTCCTGATCCGTATGTCGGAATAAGGTGTAATTTAGGACCTAACTTGGCATGAAATGAAACAATCTCTTAATACATTTGTCTTTCTTCCATCGATAATGTGTATTATGACATTGGTACCTATGGTTATAGAAAGGAGCTAAAGATGATGGGTGTTGTGGTTGATTTCAGGGACGGGTGTGAGTTTGTGGTAAGATGCCTAATTATACCAAGGAGTTTTAGGTGATTCAAAAGCCAGATTGAAGCTTAATAAGTCTAATTTCATATAAAAATAAGTGAAAAATTGCAGAAAATGGGCCGCCCAGCTTGCTAGAACGGCGAGTCCTCGCCAATCCGGCGATGCCATCGCCGGTCCCTGGACCTTGGGGCGATGGAATCCACCCCCCAAGGTGTCAGAAAAGTGCAGGACCCACCTCGGGTTCCCCCGATTTGCGTCGTTTGGCCCTCTGAGTCCGTTTGATGTGTTTTCACCACCCGATACTTGAAATGGGTGCATTTTTCAATATGGAATGAGTTACATGATGTGCAATATATGATTTTGGGGTAGGAGAAACTGATCTATCCAAATAACCTATTTATATCATGAGATTCCAAAAAGGTTAATGGTTAAAAGCCCATTTTATTTATGTATTTATTATTTATAGTAAGTTTTTGTTTCAGTATTGTTCTTCATCATTTAAACTTTAGGATTAGTGTCTAATATGAAAGTACTTAGAAAATTTTAAAGAACAAGGTGGTGAAAGGTGAAATTTTGAAGGAAATGGATTAAAAAGCGATTTTAGACTTTGGGATTGAGTTCTGACAAGTTAATAAGGTGTTAGGATCGGCTCATTGCCTAAGGACATCTATCTCCAAGTTGGCAAAAATCCGAGGTGTTACAGCACTGTTTAATCCTTTCAGTTCCACATATAGAATTTACATTCATCCAATGGGTTATGTGACCATCAATAAAAATTTGTACTGGCAAGAGAATTTATCTTTCATCCTGACTTGTTATCAATGCTCAATGGGGTGAAGCTATACAGAAGATTTTGGCTATCTAATTGGAAGTGGAGTATGACTTGATGATTTTTATGGAGAGTATAAAATACCAAAACGCTTCCCTCCCTTGGCACATATAGGACATGGTGAGAGAGGTTAGAAGTGAGTTAGGAAGCTTGAATCACCGGATCATGCATGCCTTTATGGAATGCAATTCAGTTGTTGATGGCTTAGTCCCTTTCGGAGGTAGTGGTAGGAAAAATGTTGTTTATAAGAGGAGAATTGATATGTTAATAGAGGTAAGGGAGCCGATGGCAATGGGCAATATTAAACCATAGGGACTACATTTCAACATTAGGATTTGCAATATTAGAGTGAGGAAATTGAATATGATTAGTGTAATCAGAGTAGTGTTACCTAGTTACCTAGTTATTCCTTGATAACAGTTTTTGCTTTTAATCTTGTGAGGTGCTCCCGGTGTAGAAATTTAGGCCTCTTTGTGTTGTTTGTTTGTATGAGGAAGAGAAATTACCCTGTTATTGGGGGGACACGCTAAAGCAACCCCAAGTTAGAATTAAATAATAATAGATCAAATAAACAAAACACATAGAGAGCACAAGGTTCTTACGTGGAAAAACCGTCATGGGAAAAAGCCACGTCACATGGTGATAATGAATCCATAGTAATAAACAACGTTACAAGAGATGGAAGAACTTATTGATCTGAGAATTAATCCCAAAAAACATACAAAATCCCTACTTTGCTCTCCCTTTGCTCACAAAAGCCCTAAACATGTTCTCAAAATTTCCTAATTCCCAATTACAAACCCTTAAATAGAGTTAAAACCAAATTAGAAAACAAAAATTGAAATTCCCTAAAACTGTGCAAGTTGGTCAATGGGAGCTTTGATCAGAATGAGTACCATTGATGACCCATCAATGGGATCAAATCCATCCTTGATGGGATCGATTTAAACCTAGGACTCTCTAATAAGTAGAAGCTAAAAAATGAAAGTTTATTGATGGGATCCAGTGAACTATCTATGGGATCGACAACAGCTCGAGCAGATCAAGTGGTCTATCGATGCCATCAATGGACATAGTTACAGATAGATTAAAGACATCTAACAACACTTGTCTCCTCCTAATTTAGTTGTTTTTATTTTTTCTTCAGAATTTCAAATTCTACTCTCAAGAAAACTTAAAAAAAGGACCAAGAAAGATCTGGGTTAAGATTGAAGCAATGGCTTAGTTGTGACGGCTGGTTGTGCAAGCCAATAGTAAGATCTAAGTTAGGATTGAAGTGATGGCTTGGTTAGAAAGATCTACGCATGGCCCGTAGCAAATGGGAGGAGGCCCTTTTAAGTGAGTATTCTGCAAGCTAGTTTTTTAGTTTTTTGTAGGAGGGGCGAATGGGGTTCGTGTCCAGCAGTAGTCATGGTGAATTAACTGGTTGTCTATTAAGATATGGACCATGTTTTCTCTAAGGCTCTTTGAGGTGAGTATTTTGTGAGCTAGTTTTTCAGTTTTCCGTGGGAGAGGTGAATGGGGTTAGTGTCCATCACCAGTCATGGCGAGTTAGCTGGTGGTTCAGTAAGATATGGGCCATGTTTTCTCTGTTGTTTCATATTTCCTTGTGCTGTTTAATTGCTTTGTTTTTTGAGGGGCAGATCCTAAGCTTAAGTCGACCAAGGTGCTCGACGAAGAATTTTCGGTGTATGCAATGCTAGAACACCAAGAATATTTGGGAGGAAAATCTTTAAACCTAGCTGCAACCTTGACAATGGCTGCAACTAAAGAGTGGGTGGAAAAATCCTTTGGCAATCCCCCTCAACAACAACCATCCATCACCTCAAAGGAAGTGGAGCTCAGCTCAGCGGAAATG
The DNA here is from genome assembly GCA_030180095.1 of Magnolia changhungtana. Classification (NCBI taxonomy): domain Eukaryota; kingdom Viridiplantae; phylum Streptophyta; class Magnoliopsida; order Magnoliales; family Magnoliaceae; genus Magnolia; species Magnolia changhungtana. The sequence goes on from JASAUF010000639.1 coordinate 8,001,951, forward strand.
CCAAGGCTGGATACTCAGATTGTCCCTTATCAGGTTGAGAGTACAGTTCCAATAGCCACTCAAGATTGCCTTCCTCCTGTTCGACACATTGTCTTAATAGGGACCAAGAACCAATCAAATAAGACTCACATTTAAAACCCACACATATCCTAGCCGGACCAGACAGAGGATAATGTGCATACAAATCCAAACATCGATTTAAGGCCCCAATTCACAATAGACCAAGCAATGTTACCTCTCATCAATACCTCCCCAACTCGGGTGGGTACCTCATAGAGTAGGAGGGTGGAAAACAAGTGGTTGGAGAGAAATTCTTGCGAAGCGCCTCAGGTCCATATGACACTGCAGATTGAAGGGTCCCTGCTGCGAAAGATACAATGCAAAACATTGGTTTATCGGCGCTCCAAATCAGCTGCATGCACCCCTTTTTCCAACTCCAAGAAGGGGTGTAGGAATAATAGAGCACCGAGAATTTGGCCTCTCATCCTCCACCAGGAGACTCGCACGGGTTTGACTACAACTGCAGAGCCAGTAGAAGGCTATGAACCATATATGCAGCCAATTCCAGATAACAGAACCCGTTCAACAAGGCAGGTTCAGCAACTCAGCGATCTACCTTCTTCAGTTCAGTTCCCAGACCAACACCTCTGCAAAACTGCATTGGAAATAGACTTCTCACCATACTTTTCCCCTTCAGAAAAAATGCAGAGGCAAGAAACAGAGTCAGCATAGGCTGAATGTGTGGATTGTCTTGTAGCAACTCCTCAATAGAACTTTGGAGTTGGGGAAGGTAATGATTCTATTAACCAGCAGATACCCAATCTAGATACAGGCCAAGACAGTCCAAAAACAGTTTTTGGTTTCAAACTTCCCTCTCCTAAGGCAAATTCAAAGACCTATTTGGTGAAATGAGCAAAGGTACTATACTTTAGAGGTGATTGGGAATCCAGGCTACGTAGATTAAAGAGAAGGGCGGTTAATTCAGGCTGCGTTACTGCTGGATAGGGTGCTCGTTTGGAATGTGCGCGGCATTGTTAATCTCGGCTCAGTGTTGTCTACTAAGAGGCTCATCCAAAATTTTGATCCTATGATTTTGGTGCTCCTTAAGCCTTTGCTGTCGGATGATAAGAGAGTCGGGGTTAGATTATCACTGGGTTTCCATCTGTCGTTGTCCAACTCTGCCTCTGGGGGGAAGATTTGGGTCTTTTTCAAATCTCAAATCTCGCCATCCCTTCTTTCGTCTTCTAACTAATCTCTGTCCATAGTTTTCTCCTTGTAGAATTTACCAGCTCCTATCTCCATGACTTTTGTCTATGCGAGCTGTGACAAACTTCATAGAAGAGTCCTCTGGTCTGAGTTGGCAGTGCTCTCCTCAACAATTAACAGTCCTTAGGCGGTTTGTGATGATTTCAACGCTATTATAGCAGCTTCTGAAAGACGCGGCAGGAGGTTGGGAGATAATGTGAGTTCCACTAATTTTTTGGCAGCCATAGACAATGCTGGTTTGCAGGACGCTGGCTTCTCTGGTAATCAGTTCACCTAGAGCAACAATCAAGGTGGATCGGCCAGAGTTTAGGCCAGGTTAGATAGAGTTCTTCTCAATGCGGCTTGGGCGAACACTTTTCCCTCTTTCCACGTCACTCATCTCCCTCGAATTAACTCGGACCATGCCCCACTTTTGTTGGAAGCTCCCCAGCTTTTAGCCCAAACCGTCAAGCCGTTCAGATTTTTGAATATGTGGACTCAGCACAAATCCTTCGATCAGCTGGTCCTGTCTGCGTGGGAGTCTACCAGTTCCACCCATCCAATCTACAACGTTATGGCCAAGATGAAAAGTGTCAAAAAGGCCCTCAAAGTGTGGAATAGGGAGGTTTTTGGGAATCTTTTTACTCAGCTGTCGCAAGCGGAGACTGAAATGGAGAACTGCAAACATCTCATGCAAGGATCCCTGGATGCGTCGAGCAGGGACAATAGCCTGTAGGATAGATTTAATGATGCTTCCTCCAACCTTGCTCGTCTTCAACAGCTAGAGGAATCCTTCTGGAAACAAAAGGCGAGGGTTACCTGACTTGAAGCTGGTGACAAAAATTCAAAGTTCTTCAGAAACAAAGGAGATCGATCATTCATGAGATTACTCTGGATTTTGGGCAAAAGATAGAAAATAATGTCGACATCAAACGCGCAACGGTGGAACATTTTCAGGGCCTATTTCAAACGGAACCCTGTACCCTGCAAGATAACCTCATTGATGTAATCCTGTCCTCGGTTACTTCGGATCAAAATGAGATGCTTATGGCCTCGCCGACTGAGCTGGAAATTAAGCAAGCTGTTCTACCTATTCCAACAGATTCTGTAGCTGGTCCTGATGGTTTTTCTGCCTCTTTCTTCTCAGCCTGCTGGAGTATAGTTGGTCAGGACCTGCTCAATGCAGTCAAGTTTCTGTTTCTAGGTGGCCACCTTCTGAGAGCAATATCGGCGTCCCTGATATGTTTAATCCTCGAATCGACAACACCTAAGAAGTTCACGAACTTTAGGCTAATAAGCCTGTGTAACTGTTTATACAAGATTTTCTCTAAAGTTATTACAGCCAAGATGAATCAGATACTGCCTATTCTCATTTCCACTGAACAAGGGGCGTTTGTTAAAGGTAGATCGATTGCGGATAATATTGCTCTGGCCTAGGAGCTGTTTAGAGACCTTAACAGAAAAGTACGGGGAGGCAATATTGTGGTTAAGTTGGATATGAAAAAAGCTTACGATATGCTTGATTGGAATTTCCTTAAGCAGGTTCTTGGCAGGTTCAATTTCTGTTCTCGGTGGATCGATCTGGTGGATAAATGTTGGGTGAATTCCTGGTTCTCTGTTCTTATCAATGGAGGAAGTTACATGCTTTTTCAAATCGTCCAAAGGGTCGTGACAAGGGGACCCGATATCGCCGAGTCTTTTTATCATTGTGACGGAAGTTCTTAGTAGAGGTCTGAAAGCTATTAGCACACACAGTTGTTGGCAGCCTTTTAAGCTAAGGACCAGTTGCCTGCTTGTCTCACATTTACTTTATGCAGATGACACCATTTTATTCCTGAATGGTGGAATTGCGTCTCTCAGAGTTTTAAAGAAATTTCTGGAAGATTATCAGAAAGGTCTGGGCAAAAAGTCAACTTGCGCAAGAGCATGTTCATCCACTCTTCTAAATTGAATGAATCCAGGGTAACGGCCATCGAGTCTACTCTTGGGATTGCTAGAGTAGGTGAGGGCCATCGAGTCTACTCGTTGGGGATTTTCTCTTACCTAGGGGTTCCTTTGGCGAAGGGCAGGCTAAAGGCAACTCTTTTTAGGCCGCTTATCGATAGGGTGGAAGGTCGAATTTGAAGGTGGCAATCCAGGTGCCTTTCTCAAGCCGGGAGGGCGGTTTTGGTTCGTCATATGTTGAGCAGCATCCCTATGCATGCCTTGGCAGCCTCTCATATCCCGGCAAAAGTTTTGAAGGATCTTGAGAAGCATTTTGCGACATTCTTCTGGGGCTGGAATGAGGGGAAATCAAAGTGCCACTGGAGAAATTGGAAGTCCATTGCGGTTCCGAAGGAAGAAGGGGGTCTTAGGATCAAAAGACTTAAATATAATGTGTCAGCATTTTAGTTGAAGATAGCTTGGTATATCAGAATTTGTGAGATGAAGAGCCTTTGGGGCTCTTTTATGACAACTAAATATAATTGCGACCTTTCTCCCTCCGGCCTTTTATGCCCTGCGTCTTTTGGATCCCCTTTATGGAAGAGAATTCATGCTGTCATCCCGGACATGGAGTCTTATGCTTAGTGGTACCTGGGAGATGGTAAATGCAGATTTTGGCTAGATAATTGGTCTGGCCTAGGCCCGTTCCACCGTTTAGCTTCAGCCCCAGTGCCTCCCAACGTTCTTCAGATTAATACATGCCAGGTGCTTGGCAACAACGGCCCTCTACCTCCGTTGGAGGTATTTAATTTAATGCCCCAACAGGTCATAAATTTTATCTTTCAACAGGGTTTCTGCCTCTCGAAAGCGTCTAACGTCCCTATTTGGCCGTTCACACTATCTGGAGCATTTTCTATTGCGACGACATGGGAGAAGTGTAGAGTGTCAGGGCCTACCGCAAGTTGGGTGCGGGTGGTGTGGCATGACAAGCTCCCTCTGAGGATCTCCCTTTTCACCTGGAGGGTTCTTCGGAATGCGATTGCTGTTGATGAGGCAGTTTAAGGCCGTGGCGTTAGTTTGGCGTCCAAATGCGTCTGTTGCGGTAGTGATCCTCAACATGGTCCTGCGATTGAGTCCATTTCGCATCTTTTCCACTCTGGTCGGATTGCAGTGGATACTTGGACGTATTTCGGCCGAATGTTTGGAGTTCACATTCTCGATTCGCTATTGGCGGAGGCTAGGATAGCACAGTGGTGGTCTGCGGTTGCATCAACTTCGTCGTCATCTGTGGCTCACATGGTTGCCCATGCATAATATTATGGTGCATTTGGAAATGCAGGAATGCTGCTATATTCGACGGTACCCCCCATCGATTGTCTCGGTGATCGCTAGAGTCAAATGGTGGCAGGACACCATTTTTGGTGGTTATGGAGTGACTAATGCGACTTCCCATCATGTCCCGAGTCATGTCACGCGATCTGTGGGTGCTGCGACTAATAGCCATAGGTGGAGATTGCTAGATTGCCTGATAGAAAGATGATTAAGACTGCAGAGTGGTTGGGTGAAAATCAATGTTGACGGATCATCGTTTGCCAACCCGGGGAACTCGGGTGGGGGTGGCATTTGTAGAGATGAAAAAGGTGATTTTCAGTTCGCTTTCTCTGTTTGCTATGGGCTGGGATCAAACATGAATGCAGAGCTGAGAGCTATTCTGGATGGGGACATGTGCATAGGCTGAGGCTTCCGAAATGTGATTGTGGAATCAGACTCAAATATGGTAATTAATTTCCTTATTGGTGCTGCGACTCTGGGTGGAAATGGGGGTATTGGATCCAGAGGATCAAGAGCATTAGGCGGTTCAGTAATTTTCATTTCTCACACATTTATAGGGAAGGAAACGCGGTGGCAGACCAGATGGCGCGAATCGGTAGTGTAGAGAAAACTAGCAGATTGTTTCTTCAGCAATCTACCCTCCCAGCGAAGGTTAGAGGTCTTCTTTTTTTAGACAAAGTAGGCCTCGGATCTATTAGGGAAAGACCGAGAGCTGAGCGGAACCGCAATTGACTGTGCGTGGCTGTGGGTTCCCTTTACCCAGTTTGTATAGTTTCTCTTTTCCAAGTGCTTTATGATAGGTGTCCCCCATGTTCTTTTTCTCTTGGGGGACCCCAGAATGTAATTGGCCCTTTTTTGATCTAATGAAATCGTGTTTTTTTTAATTTAATTTTTTTTTTTTTAAAAGCCGACCACACCACGGGAAACAGTGGGGATAATGACACCCACCGTTGAAACCTCTAGGGACAACCGTAATGTTTATTTGTCCTCTAACCTTTTAATAAGGTCACTCAGACCAGGATGATGGGAAAATGCAAATATCTGATTTAAAACTTTTGTAGCCTCGAAGAAGTTTTTAATTGTGGGCGTTCAATCACTACTGTTTCTTATGGTGTGGTTCACTTGAGTTTCATATATGCTTCAGTTGTGGGTTTATTCTCTAAAATGAGGAGGCTAAACGGATGGATGGTGTGGATATGAAACATGCATCATGTTGGGCCCCATAACACCCCACTCATTAACAAAACACGACTCAGGAGGTGTTGACAACACCACCTGATCCACATCAAAGGTGGAACCCATGTAATAGATGATCGAGATCAATGATTAAACTATTTTTTGAATCATTAATGCCATCCACTTACATAGCCAAAGAATGGAGGTCAAGATCATTCGATAAAATTGATTTTTTTTGGGCAGTCACAGATAAGATCCAAGTGAAAGACGATATAGATTATTGATTGAATGATTTTTTGTATAATTAATATGGATCATTCGATGGTCAAGATCATTTGATTAAAGTGACTTTTTTAGAGGGGTAGCAACAAAACTAGGACCCACATGATGGGTGATATGGATAAATAATCATGTGTGCGTATATAGTATGAGTAACATGAAACATCCATTTAAATACTCAAATAAATTTATACCCATATGTCATTTTAACAAAGTTACAAGTGATGTGCTCCACCTTTCGATAAAAAAAACAGTATTATTTGTTCAAAGCAATCTTTGGGATGATCTAATTAAATGTGGGACACACATGATGGATGGTCTCAATCAATGATAAGAGCTTTCTTAGAATCACCATGTGGTCCACCTAATAGGGAAATGGATTGCATGGTGTGCCACACACCAACGATCTTCGTGGTGTGTTGACGTCACCAAGTTCTGTGGGCCTCACCATGATGTATGTGTTATATCAACACCGTCCATTCACTTTATGAGGTCATTTTTGGGCATGAGTCCAAACGTTAGGCAGATCTAAAGCTCAAATGGACCACACCGCAAAAAACTGTGGGGATTGAATATGAAAACCTCTTGAGGGCCACACAAGTTTTGGATCAATCTGATATCTTTTTATTTTCCCCTTCAATCAAGTCGGTGTTATCTCATGAATAGGTTGGATGACAAATAAACACCTTGGTGTGCCCTACGAAAGTTTCAATGGTGGAATCAATATTGTTCCCACTACTTTGTGTGGTTGTTCACTTGAGCTTTGGATTTGTTTCATTTTTGGGCTCATGACCTAAAATGATCTTACCAAATTGATGAAGGGTGTGTATACAACACATACATCATGGTGGGGCTGAAAGAACTTGGTGATGTCAACACACGACAGAGGTCAGTGGTGTGTGACACACCATGCAATCTTCTTTTGCTTGATAGAATCATCAGAATTTTTCACATGACTGATGCCTGGGCACTTATGCAAAAGATTCTAATTTTACTAGTGTCCATCTAACTGTACAACGACTTGAAATATAAATGTATCCATGTAAGTTCAACTCCTTAAAGTAGAATTTTAGATAATACAAATATAAAAAATGTAATGTAAGGAGGTGGACGCTGGAGGGAGGATTTTCTGGGGACGGGAGAGTAACTCTCTTTTCCACCAATTTCCTCACTCGACAGCTTTCATTTGAGGGTAAAAAGGAGGTTATATTTGATTAGAGTTGCCACTAACTGATTATTACAATCCTACAGTCGGTTAGACCATGTAGAAATAGTTAGGACTGAAAACCCAAAGGTCCTTAGTCGTAAGATGACTCGTGAGTTTGTGTTTCAGAGATTCCGAGTGAGGGACTGCGGTTAAGAGAGGGAAGGTTTTAGGCACCGACTTTGCTTGTACAGATGTACGGTCTTTACTTCACAAGATCTGACTAATTTTTTAGGAATAAGATTAGTTCTCGTGGAAATTCGGATGGAGGAGAGAGACCGCGACCCCCCTTGGAAGAGGGTCGCCCTACGAAAACCTCCGCATTCCCCATTCTCCATTTTCGCCGCAAATCTCTCATACGACACATCAGACGATGATCTCCATTGTATTTTCAGAAGGTATGGCAAGTTGAAGGATGTCTTTATCCCTTGGAAAAGAAACCTCAACTGGTCTAGAGGATTCACATTCATTCGCTTCATCTACGAGCAAGAGGCTTTCAATGCCATTCAATGCCTCCATGATAGAAGGATTGATGACAAGATAGTCCACATTGATTGGGCAAAGAATCAGAGTAGAGGTCCCCCTTAGAAACAGAATCCCCTGGAACGAGCCCCAAGAATACCTAGCAGGTCATCTCCAATGCAATATGAAGATCCTAATAGGGCTTTTCCTGTTCAAAAAATAGATCCTGGAAGACCCTCTGCTTACCGTGAGACAGATCCTCTCAGGGCGCCATCATATAAGGAAGTGGTGAATCCACATAGTCAGGTGAAAGATGGGTCGGATGCGCATTCGTCCCGATCTCCCTAGCCTAATAGAGGGGTCCCTGACCCTTAAATGATCCAGACTGATGAATGCATGATCAAATGAATCATTTAATCTCTCCTTCGCCCTTATTGCAATGGTTGAGGATGAAAGGGTTTCTATCCTTCATCTCATTAATGTCTTCTGAGTTTCGCCCTTTGCTAGTTTTCAGGTAGATTTTACTAGAGTATCTCCTCTACAGATCCTCCTGAAATTCCAGTCCAGAGGAGAGAGATCGAAGTTCGTTGCAGATCTTAATCTCCACAGGGGAATGAAGATTTTGGCCGTTGAAGATTGGAAGCCTGAAACGGCTGCCCTCCATAATGGGGTCTGAATTTATCTGTTTGGAATCCCTCCACATGCCTGGTTCCCGGAAGCCATCGAGAGTGCGGCCAAAAGTTTTGGAAAGGTTCTAGAGATAGACAGCCTGGCCACGTTGGGAGTGTTACAAGGATTTGCTAGAATTCGTATTCAGCCATCTGTAAAGCTTCTCATTCACAAGCCCAGATTCATGGTGGTCCTTGGGAAGGTCTTCCCCATTTCTGGTTCCATTGAGGATAGGAAATTTGAGGTGAAATTGGATAACCTCCCTCCTAATCCCCCCCAGGAAGGCTACATTCACAAAAGAGTGGGTTATTCAATCCTTCCCCTCTCTCAACTGACCCCCTCAGTATAACCCCGCAGATGTTCGACAAAACGCCAACTCCACTTCTATGCCCTTCAACCCACTGGCCCTACACGATACATAACCCCTCCCGCCTTCCCTTCATGTTTCCCCTCCGGATCAAACACACTCCCTCCCATGCTCTATCCTTGGCGATCAACCCACCCTTTTGCTTGAATACCCCAGGCAGGTTTCCCCCTCAACCTTAGCTCCCTCCATTCCCTCCCCCCATGCCCTTCCCAAAACCGACCAGCATATCTTATTGCTTGAATTCCCTAGGCAATCTAACCCTATCACCCTTACTCCAGATACCCCCCCTGCCCTCTCACAACCTTCACAAGTTTCAAACCCTTCTCCCAATCCCACATCAGCTGCCTACCCTGCTACTAGCCCTGCTTATCTCAACTGTAGGTGGACTCAAGGTGATCAGCAGAGCCCACTTGCTTCAGCCTCTTTAAGATCTCCCACATCAGCCATCCCCTACTCTCAATCTCGCGCCAATCCAGTGATATCGGGAGTCTTTCCCACCTCCCCCAGGTGCTTCATGAGACGTAACAAAGCCAGATCGGAGGGCTGTTCACCCCTTCAACAGTAGAAGAACTTCAGAAGTCGGGTATCTAGTAGGCCCATTCACGAATGCGGGTCTAGTAAAGAGGAGTCCAGTAAGAGGAACAGTTGCTTGAGTTACGCCACGGAAGACAATTTGGTTGATATTACAGTGGATCTATCTACATTCTTCAACCAAGATCTACACAATTCCTCCCCTAGTGCCACCGCTGATACCTCAGTTCTTCACCTGCTACAAGAATAGGAAGATTCTATGTCTCCAATTCAAGCAGAAGTTCATCCCCTAGTGACCAGGAATATCAGAAAGCAGGTTAACAGATCTAAGGTGAGACTCTAATCTACGGGTGAGTGGTACAACAAATTACAAAAGTTGAAGCATCGGGCAGTGAACTCAGGATGTGTCATGGATGGATAACGTGATCATATGGAACACGCGCAGTGTTGGGAATGCGCCTACGGTCAAATCTCTCAAAAAGATGGTAAAGAGATATAACCCCTGTTTACTAGCGATCCTTGAACCCATGCAACTCGAGGGTAAAAGGGTAGCGTTGGGCCTTAAATTGGGATTTCATTGTTCGGTTTCTAATGGTGATCAGGGAAGAAAATTTTGGATTTTCTTCAGGAATCAGCTGAATGCATTGACGGCCTCGACCTCAAGTCAGATGATGACCTTAACCATCTCTTCCCCTTCCCTGAGAGTGCCGATCTCTCTCTCGGTTGTGTATGCGCAGTGCTACAAAATTCAAAGGCGGCTTTTTTGGAATGAGATTGAAGCTCTTAGCAGAACAGTCCAAGGGGCATGGGTCATTGCTAGAGTTTTCAATGTGGTGGCGAAATTAGAAGAAAGGAGAGGTATCTGCACCCCTGATGGAACAAGTATGGCTGACTTTACTGAGATGATCCACAACTCCGACCTTTTAGATGCAGGGTTCGAGGGGAATAGATTTACTTGGTGTAACAACCGTGAAGGTAATGCCCATGTGTGGGCGAGGCTGGATAGAGCGCTTCTCAATTCCAGCTGGGTGACCATGTTTCCTCATTTTCATGTCGAACACCTTCCCAGGAACAAATCGGATCATACGCCACTTCGACTCACCTTCCCTTCTCATGAGCCCCCAAAGGTTAAGCCTTTCAAATTCCTCAGAATGTAGACTCTTCATGCATCATTCAGTCAGCTTATTAAAAAGGCATGGGATGGAGACCGTTCCATTCAATCGATGCTAAATGTTTAGCTAAAGCTGAAGAAAACAAAACAATTGTTGAGAGTGTGGAATAAGGAAATATTTGAAAATATCTTCCATCAGATCCAGAAAGCCGAGGAAGAATTAGAAGGGATCGACATCAGCATGCAATTTACTCTCATGGATGACCTATTCCGTCAGTCCATTGAGGTGAAGGAAAAGCTAGATCAACTGGAGCTTATGGAGGAGGTTTTCTGGAAATAAAACTTCAAAAATTCTTGGCTTGAGGAGGGAGATAGAAATACTAAATTCTTTCACATGTCGGCTTCTAAAAGAGTTAGGAGGGCAACCATTACTTCAATCAGAAATGCGACAAGGGAAACGGTCTTGCTCTCTAAGAGATAAAGTCTAAAGCTCTCAGGTTCTTTGAGGACCTTTTTCAAGAAGAGCTCATCAGTTTCAATTTTGATTTTGTCCAAGAAATCCCCCAGGTCATTAACTAGATAGATAATGACACTTTGCTGGCCTCGCCATCGATGGAGGAGGTGAAAGCGGCTGCCCTTTCATTGCCCAAAGATGGGGCTATGGGCCCTAATGGTTTCTCGGCGGCCTTCTATGCGATTTGTTGGGATATTGTTGGCGATGACATCCTTAAAGTTGTGGTGGATTTGATGGCGGGGGCCCCACTCCCTAGAGCGTTTACATCAAATCTTATCTATCTCATCCCCAAGTCTCAGTCAGCTGCAAGTTTTTCTGATTTTTGGCCTATTAGTTTGTGTAATGTTATTTATAAAATCTTTGCCAAACTTTTAACTAATAGGTTAAGCTCTTTATTACCTAAGATAATCTCGCAGGAACAAGGTGCCTTCATCTAGGGGAGATCTATAGCAGAAAATATAGCGCTCACCCAAGTGGTCATCGCTCATCCTCAAACTTGACCTTAAGAAAGCGTACGATATGGTGAGTTGGGATTATCTTCAGCAAGTTCTCCTCAAATTTGGTTTCAGCCAGAGGTGGGTTCAGCTCATGGAAATTTGTTGAGGGAACAACTAGCTCTCCATTCTTATCAATGGCGAACTGACGGGCTTCTTCAAATCATTTAAGGGTTTGAGATAAGGGGACCCCCTCTCCCCTACTTTGTTTCTCATTGCTATGGAGACTTTCTTAGTAAATCTAAACCTCATGCTTGCGAGTGGCGGTTGTCAGCCTTTTGCCATGCGTTGGGGTAGCCCCATCATCTCTCATTTACTATACGTTGATGATATTCTTCTCTTCACCAATGGAAAGAGGGAGACTCTCCTTCAGATCAATCAGTTTCTGGCCTTATTTCAGGCAGCAACAGGCCAAAAAATCAGCCCCTGTAAGAGCACTTTCATCTGTTCTAATGCTCTAATGCCAGTTAGGATCAGATCCACTGAGCAAATTCTTGGTTTTCGGAAAGCCAGTGAAGTTATCAACCATTTGGGTGCCCCTCTTTGCATTAGCAGAATCAGATCTTCAGCGTTACAATTTCTGGTGAAGAAGGTGGGTAGGAAGACTTCTGGGTGAGCTGGAAGACAGATCTCCCAAGCAGGTAGAGTCACATTAATTTGTCATGTTCTGGGAAGCTTCCCCATTCATATCATGTCAGCGATGCATATCCCATGCCAGGTGATTGATAAACTAGAAAAAAGCTTTTCAAATTTCTTTTGGGGCTGGGTTGATGGGAAAAGGAAATACTATTGGCTGGTGGGAAAAAAATTGCCAGACCCATCGAGGAAGGAGGGCTGGGTGTTAGAAGATTGAAAGAAGTTATGGATGCTCACCGTCTTAAGTTAGCTTGGGCTGTAAAGTTTGGGGTGCCTTCCGGCCCTTGGGTGAAGCTCATACGAAGCAAACATAGTAGGGATATCCTATCCAACGCCCTGATGCCTTCCTCTTCGAACCCGTCGCCGCTTTGGAAGAGAGTAAGGGCCCTTTTTCCTCTTCTATTAGAGACAGTTCAGTGGTTTGTTGGCCGTAGAGATCTGAACTTTTGGACAGATAACTGGATGGGCAAGGGCCCCCTCCAGCGCCTAGTTGACATTCCAATTCCTACAGAGCTGAAGGAGCTGCAAGTGAAAGACGTCCTAGGGTACTCAAGCCCTCTCCCACCCTCCTGGGTTTTTTCCTTCCTTCCTCAGCAGATCATTGATGATATTTTCAATGGAGGCTTTACAACGACTGATGAAAATTCCGAGTGCATTTGGCCGCTCGAAACATCAGGTATGTTCTCTTTACGATCAACCTGGAAACTGTTGAGAACCTCGTCCCCTCCTATTCAGTGGGCATCATGGATCAAGCTCAGCCTACTCCCTCCAAAATTCTCCATCTTCATGTGGAGAGTTCTTCAAAATGTGTCCCCTGTCGATAACAGAGTTCAAGCTAAAGGTGTTGCCCTCGCTTCAAGGTGTTGCTGCTGCCTTGGAGAAGGGAACGCCAAACCTCAAACGGAATCAATTACTCATCTTTTTCTCTTTGGGCGTCATGCAACAGCTCTTTGGACTGCGTTCGGATTGTTGTGTGGAGTCCCTCCCTGGCTCCACAAGTCGGTTGAAGGAAAGCTGATACATTGGAGGAATGCAGTGGCACTAGGATTTGCGCCAAATTCCGTCAGATTTTTGCTGCCAATCCTCATTCTTTGGGAGCTCTGATGCTCCAAGATGGTACGGTCTATGACTACTCTCCTATGAACATCAAGAGGTCTATGGTCCATGTCAGATGGTGGGCCAACTTGGTAATTGGTGCTGATAAGATGGATAGTCTCGAATGGCCTCGCAGATTTAGTCCCTTGAAGCCGGCTATTAATTAGAAATGTTCTGCCTCAATCTTGGTGAAATGGAAACAGCCGACCCCTGGATGGGTCAAATTAAATGTTAATGGCTCGACGTTAAGTAATCCTGGCCCCTCAGGGGGGGGGGGGGGGGAGGGGGTGGCATCTGCAAGAATGACAATGGAGCCTTTGTCTTAGGTTTCTTCGCGGCCTACGGGGTTGGCTCTAACAACTTGGCGAAACTACCTGCAATTCACAATGGGATGGTGCTCTGTTTGGAGAAGGTATGCAAAGGATTATAGTCCAGTCCGATTCTAACTTGGTGATTGCAATCCTCACAAATCAATCCAAGATTCCATGGAAGTGGAAACCTTGGCTAATCAGAATTAACCGTTTATGCCAGCTGGGCAAATTTTCATTCTCTCACACTCTCAGAGAAGGTAACGGTCCTGCGAATGGTATGGCTCGAGAAGGGAGCCACCTTCAACTAACTGCGATTCATCTTCCTACTAGGACCCTCCCACTTCAAGTTCGTGGGATGATCTTCTTGGATAGGGTCGGGCTAGGGTTGATTAGAATAATCTGCTAGCTCTAATAGCCAGTATAGTTTTTTTTTTTTTTTCGCATTTTCGTTTCTCTCGTATATAGGAGGTCGTCTGTGTCTCCTTACGATAGGCCCTCTCAATTTAATTTTGTTGTGAGGGGACCCGAAATATTATGCAGTGCTTTATAAAGACACTCATCGCCTGAAATGAAAAATTGACTGTTGTTTAAACAAAAATAATTCTCACTTGCAGAAAATGTAATGACAATGGTGATTGATCAATCAGAATTTATGATCGACAAGATCTGATTATATTAGCAAGCCGCATAGCATACATTCGAAATGATCAAGTGTATAGTGTAAAGTGTGTAGAAATGGGATGTATGGAATGCTTGATGATGTATTGATGCTTATGATAAAATGACGACTAACTAGCTAAGATTTCTGGTGGACTTACTCCGATTATATTGACAACACGCAGAGCATACCCCCCCCACCAATCAGATGCGAGAAGATGGTAAAATGTAATATAATGCTGATGTATATGTGGAGCAAGGGGGTTGAGAAGGGAATGAGTGTTGCATGATGCTATGCTCTGTTGTGATGAAACCGATCGAATCTTGAATGGTTGGATGAATGGTAGTATTGTAAGGCTAGATCATGTGGCTTATATTTGAACTTAAATGGCTCAGGAGGCTTGAGATTTAGCTAGACCAGGGTTGGGCTCTTTTCTCTCACTCTCACTTCTCCTTAGTGGAGTGATGGCTAGATGGTTGAGGCTAAGGGATCTTTGGTTAAGAGGGAATGCTTCTTGAATATACTAGATTCTTGAAATAAGGGAGTGGACAATTTATAGCCTCGAAACCCAGTTTTATAGTAATTGTTATTAATCCTAGGGCAAAAGGTGGTTGAAGGGTTAGGATCAAGATTGACACATGACATCATCTCATGGGTTGAATGATGTTATAAAAGGGTAATTTTGGGTAAAGAGATAAGCATTGAAGTAAATGCACCTCAATCGCACACTTGGGGCCTGAAAAGGGGAGATTCCACATGCTTGTGGGACGTAATATCCATGGTATCTGCTTGTTTTTCACTTCCCACATTAGTGCCAAACTAACCGCTGTGGTCAATACTGCCAGATACAACAGTAGTGGCTCTCTTAGCTTTGGCTTGGAGAGTAGTGGGGGGGATCCCATACACTCCTTGAAAACTCTAAATCTTTAATGAAATTGAAAACTCTTTAAAAAATTTAAATCTTGCTTTGGGATGCCTTGAATGATGCTTTGGAATGTCCTGGGAAGCCCTATTTATAAGTGAGGAACTCCAACTTTCGTCCCTAGTTGGAAAACTCTAAAAACGACCTCAAATTTACACAATTTGCTAAAATATACTTCACTCTGCACAGTTTTCTAAAATAGACTTCGGAATATGTTTTTTCAGGACGATTTCAGGATTCATTTTTTTCACTTCAAATCTTTGATTCTCTTTATTCCTCACTTGGTTTCTTAGATCTTTAGTATGTGAATTCTTCAATCTTGATCTCCTAAGATCCATCCCTTGCCTTGGTGATTTTTTAGCATCAAATCCATGCTTTTATCACCCTTTTCAATCCAAGCTCTTAAATTCACCTTGCAACACAAACATGAGTAAAATAGAACATTAAGCTGATTCATATTCATAAAACCAAGATATAAATGGAGAAAATTATGCATTATTTGAGTCTCAACAACAAACAGAATGTTAACCAAGCTGCCGGTGTTGACCAGTATCCAATGTACCTTGTAGTTGGCCACGGTCATGGTGACCACCAAAGCGTCATCGTGCAGGTGGTGGAGCCCTTGGGCATCCTCTTTTGTGAAGGTTAGGCTACATGAGTTCAACCTAGATTCCTTCATAGATCTACTAGTAAGATAAACATGATGCTCTCTTTCTCTGTTGGTCATGATTCGAGCGTGGGCTCAGCGTGCCCGGTTCAAGTCTCCGCCTTTAGATGGTCCACCAAATATGGTGCATATTTCACTCATTGCTTTATTATTGTTTTGCTCATTATGTCACTCTTATTGCTTGGTCGGTCGATCTTCCCTTTCTTTGTCGATGAACTCTCATAGATGATCCTTCCGAATAAGGGTTTCAGTCTCTTCATTTAGGTCAAAACACTCAGCTATGTTATAGCCATGATCTCGATGAAAATGGCAGTACTTCCTCTTATCTCTCTTCTCGACATCGGCCTTCATCTTGCTTGGTTACCATAGGATTCTTTTGTCCCACACTTCCATATATAAGTACTTGCTTCGGTGTGGTGTTTAAAGGAGTGTATCTTGGAAGCGACTTTTCGGGTGTCGGTTGGGTCGTTGGCCACTACTCCGGTTGCTTTCCTTTTTCCTCTTGGTGTTAGCAACGAAAGGCTCCCCCTTTTTTTCAGTTTTTGTCTCTTGCCGAGCTGTTTCTGCCATAAGTATCCCTACATGCACTGAAGAGCTCATCCGCATTCGAATATTTTTTTAGTTCGGTTGAGTAGGTCAGTGAGAGTAGTCAAGGGATTCTTTTCAATCAAGAAGAAGAATTTCTCATGTTTGAGGCCGGCCACCATGGTGGTAAGAGCTATTTGGTTAGAGTAACAGTCGAATTAAACTGCTTCAGCAATGAAGTAGATAATGTAGTACCTTAGAAGCTTGTCCTCTCTCTATGTTATCGTGAGGAGGTGAGTTGTAGGCTTTCTCCTATCTTTTCCACCGATGAAATGAGTAATGAAACCCTTACTGAGCTGGGCGAACGAGCTGATAGACTTGTGCTTCAGGTGTCTATTCCATTTTCGTGCAGCTTCTGACAAAGTTAAAGAGAATGACGCTCTGCACATTACAGGCCCAAAAGCATCATGGAGTTCCATCCATGCTCGGAAGGATTATATAGATGCTCAGTTGGATCCCCTGACCCCGAGTAGGGGGTTATCTTGGGCATTCAGAACCTGGATGGTAGTTGGGATTTCATGATCACGCCCATGAACGGGGGCTCAGTTTCTTCGAGCAGGGTATCCATAGAGGTAGGGGCCTTGGCCCGGTATGCCTGTTGGATGTCCCCAAGCTGATCTCAGATTTCCTTCAGTTCTACCTCTCGTGGGACTTCATTCTCAATTGTGACTTCAGGAGCTTTTCCTCGAACTCATCTTCTCTTTTTTAGAGTATGTCACAGATCAAACTCGGCAAGCTTAGTTGTTCCCAAGGTTTACATGGGGACACACCTGCTTTGCGCTGGCCAATATTTTGCTACATATGATTCGGGAGGTGTAAGCGAAGGGTGAGATTGCTTGGTCATCAGAGAGAGGGTGCTGCCTCTCTAAGATTCTCATGATGCAGTTGATGTTGCTAGTCGGAGCTTCAACTTGATTTTCCAAGGAGACGAGCTGACTTCCCCTGCTCTAAGATCTTCGTACGATCGCCGGAGAAGGGGGGTCAGGCTAGGGGCTTAACTGTAAAGCAGGGTTTTTAGGCTATTCTTCTGGTATTAGCTTGGTGATGGTGGAGAAACGCTCTTCTTTTTTCCTTAGCCATCAAGATGGGGGAAATAAAAGGTCAATTGGACAACTATTTAATGGCTTTACTGTAGTTTCCCACAGACGACACCAAACTGTTATTGCTGAAATTTAGTCGATCCCGTAACACTTCTTATGAGATGATACGTACCTGCACTTTAATGGAAAAAAGGAATAACACTGAGGGCGCCGGTTACAACCGGAGACCCTCCAATGCCTAAGTCAGGTAGATGAACCCAAAGTAGGTGTGGCTAGAGTTTGGATCTTTTTATGTACCATTTCCATTAGTCAGGATGATGTATTTATAGGTTTTTTAAGAAGCTTACGTATATGAGTATATTTGTAAGATATGCTAGATGGGCCCGTATTGGAGTTGGAATATACTCTTTGAGTATATCTCCGATTATGACTTGATTAGCGTAGTTTTTGGCTAGGATCTCACTAGGTAATTATGATCATATATGACGCAACAATCTCTTCAGATATTTTCATCCTGAGTTCGATGTTGGTATACGAGGTCAAGGTTAGCATCTATGGTCAAGGTCGGTATTCGCGGTCGAGGTAGGTATCCATGGTCGAGGTCTATCGATGTTGATGAACCTTATTACCGAGCTCGATTGACTGATTTAGTATGGCCATTGGGTTCCCTTGCTCAGCTCAACTTTCCTATCACTTTGATAGTTCAGAGAGTCTACTTTGATATTTCTCTGCCATGTGTATTATACATCAGGTATGTTCAATTTTTCCCATAACAATATAGTGCTGAAATTTCACACGAATCGACGATAGAATGTCCCCAACTAGTGGAAACTCCTCACTTCATGAATGTTCGTCAAAATCAACCATTCCCTGATGGATCACATCTTTTCATCGTCCACACGGATACCCGTGGACGTCACAATGAATCCTAAGGGTTGTTTATTTAAAAACTACACTTCTTCAAGTTAAGGTACAACTTGTTAACTTCTAAGACCTGTAGTAGCTGCCTGAGATGTTACATGTGTTCCGTCTCACCCTGATTATATATCAGGATGTCATCAAAATATATTACTATAAACTGACCAATGAACGACTTCAAAACTTAATTCATCACAAGCATAAAAGTGTTCAGTGCATTTGATAGACTGAAGGGCATGACCAACCACTCATACAACCCTTAGTCTTGAATGTCATTTTCTACTCTTCATTGGGCATGATATGAATTTGATTGTATCTGCTCCTTAGATCGAGAGAACACCTTGGCACCTTCTAGTATATCAAGCATGTAGTCCAACCGCAGTATCAGAAATCGATACTTAATTATAATCTTGTTAATTTCTTGGCTATCGACACACATATGCGCTAGCTCTCATCTTTCTTCAGCATTAATAAAGTTGGAATGACACATGGGCTTATGCTCTCTTAAAAGACCCTAACGGATTAATTCCTCCACCTACCCTTGAAATATGTTACACTCTTTTAGACTCTTACGATAGTGAGGGTGGTTGGGCAAACTAGCCTTAGGGACGGAAGATAAGAGAGGTTGAGATGGGGGATCGGGTGGAGATTGGCACTGCATGTAAGAAAGGGGGGTGGAAAGAGGTGCGTCACACCCCCTAAGGGGAATATCAGACTTTTCATTGGTAACATCCCATTTATGGCATCCACAGATGACATTAAAACCAGATTCGGGTAGTTCGGTGCCCTAGCAGATGTTTTCATCCCTTCTTTCCCTGCATCCGGGAGAAGTAAGGGCTTCGCTTTTGAAACCTTCAAGCGATGGGAGGATGCGAAATCGGCGATGGAGCTCCTTCATGGCCGCTTCCTGGGGCACCGCAGGATGTCGATTAGTGAAGCAATCAACAGTCCCTCCAATGGCCCAATCAATGGAGATGGAGGCAGCAGAAACTTGAAACCAGTCACCCAAGTACCCCTAAACCCGCCTCAACCCCCAATCCCTCCCTCCTCCTCCAGGAACCAATCAGATGCATGTAGGGTTATCCCTAACAGAGCCAACAACAACAATAGAATCGATGACCGATCCTACGCGGAGGCCACGTCTCTTCCGCCTCCCCCATAGCCCAATGGCCGCAATGTCATTGTCCCTAAATGGATATCTGACAAGGGCAGAGTGGAGTTGGCTTGTGCTCTAGTTAGGGAATCATTACATACAACAATTTCTCCCCAATCCCTGCGTATCGGGATCGACGACTCTATGTTTAAGGCCTCCCATGTGGAGATTTTTAGATCACAGCGAAAGCCTTTACTATGAAATTCCTCACTAGGGAAGCGGTCATTGCAGTTTCACGTGATACGATTCTTCATGGCAAGTTGGGTCTGGCCAATGTTAGACCTTGGGGTCTAGCTATGCAGATCCCAAACAGAGGAACCTAGATCTGGATTGAGGGAATCCCATTACATGCTTGGTGTGAACAAACAATCAGTCAAATTACAGAAAAAGTCGGGGAAGTGATAGAAATAGACTTGTTGTCGCTGAAGGACCACAATAGGTGGTATGCCAGGGCCAGGATATTGCCAATGCGGGACATTACTTATTGTATAAAATTAAACATCATGGTGGAAGGGAGGTCTCATCCTGTTCTCGTATTCTTAGACTCTCATCAGGTGATGGAGACGTGTAATGACACTCAGAAGGAAGGAACGAGGCAATGGGTCATAAGAAGCTTTGGAAACCAATAGCAAAATGCCCAAATTATTGAAGGAAGGGATCTTGCAATATAGGAAACGACCCAACATAATGAGGGAGAAGGCCCTCCAGCTATTCGCTCGAATACCTCACCGATTACCTCCTTGACAGTGGAAAATCAGTCTCATTAACATGAGCAATTGGCCCAAGCCAGGGGGCCTAACGATGGTATGGCTGGTCCTGTCCAAGCCCATCTTATATCCCAGGCTCAAGATGTTAGCGCCCATGATCCCAAGGAAGTTGCTACATTAGTCCATCAGGGGATCTCAGTTCAGACCACTTCTACAGGCCCACCTAATCTGCCCTCTCCTCAGCGCATGGGATTTAAGTTGATTCAGCGGGGTAGGACCCAGGTGGAATTGTAGGACCATAACCCGGTTACTTCCCCAAGTCAGCTACCCACCCTTATGTATTCCTCCCCTGCTCACCCCCTCTCCTCCCTGATCAGGCATCCAGACCTTTGGACCCAATGACTTCCACTAACCCATTCCTTTATTCCCCTCATCCTACTGCCACACCTTTTCCTCCAGCTGTACCTTCGGACCTCCCTCGTATCAATATTCACAACAACGCGAGAGATGACTGGGAGGGTTGGCTGTCAGGTGTCCAACAGTTGTTTAGGGAAGGGTCGGGGATGCCAAATTCTAAACCCCTCCCCCTCAGCCTGTCAGGCCTTATACATCTTAACTATGATGAAAGCTTGATTATTAGAACCAAGGAAAATCATCCTGAGCCTACCACCTGTAGTGTGGAGCCAATGGGGCCGGCAAACAAAATCATCCATTATCCTTACAAAGAACAGGGCAACTCAAAGAATTGTATTGCTAATCACGGCCGAAGCATCGTCAGCAACGTCTGCCCTCAGCAAGCTGATCAGGTAGCCCAAAATGCTCCATTTAAAGATGATAGAGGCATATCATTGTGAGTTGATATTGATGTGGGGGCTGCTTCTGATGAATCTGGCGAATCAAAACCACTAGAACCAAGTAATATGGCGGAAATCACCCCTGTCATTCCAGCAGCGATAGTCAAAAGGAGAAGCAAACCATTTTCCTCCATCATAAAAAGGAATAGTCAGAGGTTAAGAAGCATCCGCAAAAGGGCTGAGAGAAAAGGATGGGTGTCAGATGTTTAGCATTTTATCTTGGAACGTGAGAGGAGCAGGTAATGCTCAAATTACTCGTCATCTGAAGCAGCTGATCAAGAGGCATAAGGTAGCAGTTCTTATCATCCAGGAGCCAATGATTAGGGAAAATAAGAGAGACCATGTGGCCACAAAGTTGGGATTCGAGTACCATTTTATGGATGAAGCAACTAAGGGCAGAATATGGGTCTTAACTAAACAAGGTATTCAGGTGCAGCCTATTTGTATGTCTAGGCAATGCAACTCGTTCTTTCTGTCATGTGGTAGCTATCCTCTAATGATGATATCAGCCATTTATGTTAGCTGTGATAGGGAACTGAGAAAGGTGTTGTGTGATGACCTCAGATCAATTTCAAATCTAGCCAATGGCCCTTGGCTGGCCTGCAGAGATTTTAATGCTATGGTAAGCTTGGACACGAGAGGCTAGGTGGATCCTCATCCCTCACAGTGTCAATGATTGACTTTCAGGAGGCCATAAACAATTCTGGTCTGATAGAAGCGGGGTTTGCTAGTTTTATCTTCACCTAGTGCAACAACAGAGCTAACAGGGGGCGAAGGTAGGCCAAACTTGACCGAATGCTTGTCAACACGCGGTGAATCAACTCCCTCCCGTTGTTTAAGGTCGACCACCTTAAACGAGCCTTTTCTAATCATTCTCTGGTGCTTATGAGCTTTAAGGATGAATCAACGAACTTCCCTCAGCCATTTCATTTCGAACGTATGTGGACCACCCATGCGGAATTCAAAAGGGTTGTCATGGAAGCCTGGAAGATAGATGTTGCTGCTGCCCCAATGTTTAAAGTTATGATTAAGATGAAGCATTTGAAAAGGACCCTCAAAGAGTGGAACAAATCGACTTTCAGTGATATGCACAGTAATGTCCAGAAAGCAGAGGATGAGATTACAAGAGTCGAGGCTTCTCTCCTCTCCTTTACGACTGATGAGGGCATAGACAGGCTGAATGCGGCTCAGGCAAACCTCCAGTTGGCCCTGCTCCAGCAGGAGCTCTTTTGGAAACAGAAATTAAGAATTAAATGACTGAAAGAAGGAGACAAAAATACTAAGTTTTTTCATGACTCGGTGCTGGACAAACGTTCTCAGATGACAATTAATAGAATTAAAACTTCATCAGGGGATGTGGTGGAGAACAATGAAGATATTGGTAAGGTGGCTGTGGATTATTTCAAGGTCCTTTTCTCTTCTTAAGTGAGGGCTAACTCTGAAGCCATTTTTTCATGTATCCCAAAGCTTGTCTCAGATCAGATGAACTCCGAATTAATGGGCCCAATCACAATTAATGAAGTAAAGGCATCAACTTTATCTATCCCTATCGAGAGCGCTCCTAGGCCGGATAGTTTTAGGGGATCTTTCTTGTCCTCTTGCTGGGATATCATAGGCGAAGACATTTTTATAGCTGCTCAGGATTTCTTTGTTGGTGGGCCCATGCTTAGATCTTTCCAATGCATCACATTTGCTTAATCCCCAAGAAAAGTAACCCAGAAACTATGGTAGACTTCTACCCCATAAGCCTCTACAACGACATCATGAAGGTTTTCACTAAGATTTTGGCATCTAGGCTAGCCTCCATCATTCTATCCATCATCTCTTAAGAGCAAGGGGCTATTTTCAAGGGTAGATTTATTGTAGAGAACATCTCGATCGCAAGGGAGTTGACCCACGAATTGGATCGCAAAGTGTTTGGTGGCAATATGATCATGAAGTTAGATATGGAAAAAGCGTATGATAGGGTCGAATGGCCATTCCTAACTAAGGTGCTCACAAAGTTCGGCTTCTACCAAAGATGGATTCTCCAAGCAGAGCGTTGTTGGTTGGGCAGCTGGTTTTCAATTCTCATCAACGGTAGGGTCTTCGGCTTCTTCCCGTTGTCTAGAGGCCTTAAACAAGGGGATCCCCTTTCTCCCTCGCTTTTCATCATCGTTGTCGAGGTCTTCAGCCGAGGCATTCACAATCTCTTCTTAACAGGAGCTTGTCTTCCGCTCAAGCTGCCCCAAAATTGTCCTATGCTAACCCATTTATTTTTTTGCAGATGATGCCATATTATTTTTGAATTGCAGGCTTAGAACGTTGCATGCTCTCCTCAAGTTTATAGCAGATTACGAAAAAGCATCTGGCCAGAAAGTGCACATCAACAAGACATCTTTCTTCCTTCCCAAGAATGTGCCGATAGCTAGGGCCCGAAAAATCAAGAACTTAACGGGGTTCAAACAAGCCAAGCTCCCCTGCACTTACCTAGGCAGTCCTCTGATGAGAGGTAAGATTTGGGCCCACCTCATGCTTCCATTAGTCCAAAAAATTCTAGGAAAGATAGCCGGATGGAAAGCAAGACTTCTTAACCCCGTAGCTAGAATGGTCCTTATTAAACACGTCTTGTCTAGTATTCCTATCCACGTTTTGTTAGTGGTGAGCATTCCCAAAGCTACGTGCAGGCTGCTCGAATCAGGCCTGGCCAACTTCTTTTGGGGGAACCCGGAGGGTAAGAAGGAGCACTAGATTAAATGGTCGAAGATGTGTTTCCCTATGCAGGAGGGAGGTCTGGGTTTTAAAAGTATGAAAGACATTATGATCGCGTTTAGGATCAAAATGAGTATAAACATTTTGGAGGGGAGAACTCTGTGGGCGAGGCTCATGTCGTCTAAATATATTACCAAGC
Source organism: Magnolia changhungtana (assembly GCA_030180095.1). Lineage (NCBI taxonomy): Eukaryota > Viridiplantae > Streptophyta > Magnoliopsida > Magnoliales > Magnoliaceae > Magnolia > Magnolia changhungtana. The sequence goes on from JASAUF010000639.1 coordinate 8,025,694, forward strand.
CCATCTCCTTTAGGGGTACGAACTCAGCTGTTAATTTGACTGTGTGAAAGGATATGATGAAGATGCTCCTATTTACAATGCTTCATTCTAAATGGCTTCTTGGTGAGGGTGGTGTAAATTTATGGACTCAAAATTGGAGTGGTGAAGGGTTTCTTGCCACGATGGTTGAAGGCTCTAATCCGAACCATATGAGGGATGCTTCAGTCAAAGATTTTTTTTGTGCCATCAGCAAGATTTTCTCTACAGGATATCAGCGACATCCTCCCTCCAGACATCTACCTCTCGCTTAGAGACAACCTGGCTCCGCTGTCTCTCAGGGAAGACTCTCTGTCTTGGGACCTATCGGCGTCAGGAAGATTCTCACTTAAGTCTGCTTGGCAGAGGGTTCGTCGGCGAAGACAGAAGCCCAGGTGGGCACGGTGGGCTTGGAATAACGCCCTTTCGCCTAAAATTGGCATTTTCCTTTGGAAAATCATGCATAAAGCCATACCTGTGGACGTTGCTGTTCAAATTTCAGGGGTATGTCTAGCCTCGCAATGCGTATGTTGCGGTGCTATCTTAGGTTCCTCGGTGGGTAGCTGTCCAGGTGCATAGGTGGCTGATCCATTTCAGGGTAGGAGTACGCAACCCTCTATTTTCGGTGTCTAGGCCCTAGCCGATCAGGCCATTTCTGGCATGAATGGGAGACAGCGTCCTAGCGAGGTAAAGCCCTAATCCCTTCGGTATATGTCCTCACCCTCCCCGTCGCAGCAACCTATTGAGCGGCCCCACATTGTCCCCCCCCCCTAAGTTCTTGTAACCTCGCTTGCTCAGACAATCGACTCCCGAGCAGTCAGTGTTGAGAGCCTGGATCACTTGCTCTATTTGGGGTTAATTGTCATTGCTGTATGGGCCCCTTTCCACAGATTTTTTGATGTTCCTCTAATACCATCTCACACAATCCAGCAGAGAATCATTTGTTGGTCTTCGAGAGCCTCCTCTTCATCACGTCTCAAGCACTTGCTCAGCCTGACCCTTGCCCTCATTTCTTGGGAGCTTTGGATCAGTCGTAACGCATCACGTTTTAATGAGAGTAGGATGTCTGCCCGTGAGGTCATTGCCCGGGTCACAGGCTGGTTACGGGAAATTGGAAATTCATTGCTTACCACTAAATCGCCCTCTTTCACAGACTCAGCTTCGATCAACGCCCTGTATCTTCGATCCGACAGGGTCAGTCCTAGCGACAAGCCTCAAATAGTCAAGTCGCCGCGACCCCCGTCGGGGTGGGTCAAGCTGAATGTAGATGGCTCCTCTCGAAGTAATCAGGGTGAGAGTGGCGGAGGGGGAGTTTGCAGAGATTCTCAAGGCTAGCTCATATTCGCTTTTCACAGGTATTATGAGACCACTACGAACACAATAGCGAAGGCTCAAGCCATGCTGGACGGTATCATCCTCTGTAGTCGTCTGGGCCTCTCAAACATAACAGTAGAATCGGATTCGAAGATAGTTGTGGATGCTGCAGCCGACCCATCTAGCCACTGCCCATGGAACATTTGGTGTAGAATGGGGGCCATCCACCAATTCAGTCGTGCTCCGGCCCTTTCATTCACGCACATCTACCGCAAGGGGAATGTTGTGGCAGATGTGTTACCTAGAGTGACTAGTGAAGGATGCATTAACTCTCTCTTTCTCTCTTCTTTAGAGCTGCCAAGGTGCATTAAGGGTTGTTTGGTTCTGGATAGGGCCAGGCTAGGAAACCTGAGAGTCCGAATTCGTCTCCAGCCATCCCTCTCTTCTCGGCCCTTGTGCCTTTTTGTTTTTCTTTTGTCCATTCTGTATGAAGGTATATGATAGGCAGTCTCCCTAGCTTTTTGTAGGAGGCTGTCCGAAGGGCTGTATAGGTTCTTGTTGCTTTTCAATAGATCCAAGGCAATGCCTTTAAAAAAAAAAGCCTTAGGACGGGGTCTATGTGATATTAGATGTCTTACATGGGGGCAATTCATCAAGTAACTCTTCGGGTCAGATTTCCTTGAATTCATTCAGCAACAACCTTAAACTTGAATGAATGTTTAAGGGCTCTGATTCCTCAGGCAGTGGTGAGGAAGCTCTCCAGAGCTGGAACCATAACACAGCAAAGCACCCTGAGAAGAACAGGAAGGAAACCCCATGAGAAAGACAGCTAGCTAAGAGGCTAAGGAGATGTAGGATCCACTATACCAGGGGAGATTGGGAATCCAGATTACACAGACTAAAGCGAAGGGCTGTGAACACTGGTTGTGTTATGGATGGATAAGATCATTATATGGAATGCTCGTGGCATAGGAAATCAGTGCACTATAAGAACAACAAAGAGGATTATTAGGGAGCATAATCCCCGGATTGTTGTTATTTTATAACTGATGCTCAGAGAGGATAAGAGAGTGGGAGTCGACCTATCCCTTAGCTTCCATTCTTCCTGCTTTAATGGTGACGAAGGGGGTAAATTTTGGGTCTTCTTTAAGAACACTATCTCTTTCTCTATATTTAATAAGTCAAATCAATCTCTATCTATTGTTGTCACCCTGCAGAATGTTGCGCTCCCTATTTCTCTCACTTTTGTTTATGCCAGTTGTGCTAGGATTCTCAGGAGAACCCTTTGGGATGAGCTGGCAGCCTTGTCCTCCTCAGTGGCCAGTGTTTGGGCAGTTTGTGGGGATTTCAATGTTGTTGTCGACGCTTTAGAGAGAATAAGCCGAAGACAGTCGGATGCTACTAGTTCTTCTGAATTCTCCACTGCGATCAACAAAGCCGGGCTGATTAACCCGGGCTTCTCTAAGAATCGGTTCACTTGGAGCAACAATCAAGTAGGGTCGTCCAGGGTGTGGGCAAGGTTAGACAGGGTCCTCATCAATGCAAACTGGTCTGCCTTCTTCCCCGCTTTCCGGGTCTAGCATCTCCCAAGGGTCAACTCGGATCATGCCCCGCTCCTCTTGGGCTTCCCATCGGGCACTTCCAATTGCACAAAGCCGTCATATTCCAGCGGATGTGGATTTAGCATGATTCGTTCCATCAGGTGGTCAGCACAGTTTGGAAAAATGCAACGTCCCCCCACCCCATTTACAATGTTTTATCTAAACTAAGACAGTTAAACATGAGCTGAAGTTATTGAATAAAAATGTCTTTGGTAATATTTTCGAGCAAGTCCATCAGGCTGAGCAGGAGCTAGCGAACCTGGAGGCTAGGTCCCAAGGCTCGTCAACGATCTCAGGGCCTTCTAGAGCGCTGCAAAATGAGTTAAGCTCAGCGTCTGACAAGCTCATCCGTCTTGAGCTTATGCAGGAAATTTTTTGGAAGCAAAAGTCTAGAATTAATTGGCTAGCAGAGGGGATAGAAATACTTGTTTCTTCCATGTCTCCGCCTCTAAAAATAAATGTAGAGCTGTCATCTACAATATCACGCTTGACTCGGGCCAGGAAATTGAAGATCCAACAACTATAAAAGAGGCTGTGGTGGCCTTTTTTAAGCACCAGTTCAGTGCTTCAACTATAACTGCCGGTAATCATATTCTGAATGTCATTCCTCAACTAGTCTCGCAGCAGGATAATGATATGTTGATGGCCCCGTTGACCCTTTTGGAAGTGTAGAGGGCTGTTGAGTCCATCCCCGCTGATGGAGCCCTTGGGCCAGATGGATTTTCAGGCGCTTTCTTTGCATCTTGCTGGGACATGGTGGGCCAAGATATCCACAAGGTTATGCTCTACCTCTTCCAAGGTGGATACCTTCCTAGGGCAGTGACAACATCACTTATCTGTCTCATCCCAAAGTCGCAGTCTCCGAAGAGGTTCTTAGACTTTTGGCCTATTAGTCTATGCAATTGCTTATATAAGATATTTGTTAAAATCATTGCTACAAGGTTGAGCCAAGTTCTTCCTTCATTGATTTCAGTGGAGCAAGGGGCCTTCATCCCTGGCCATTTCATATCTGAGAATATTGTGCTCAGTCAAGAGCTTTTCAGAGACATTTCCAGGAAAGTTCGGGGTGGTAACATGGTTGTCAAACTAGACATGGAAAAGGCCTACGATAAGGTGGATTGGGGCTTTCTCAAGCAACTTCTGTCGCGATTCGGGTTCAGAAACACGTGGGTGGACATGGTAGAAAAATGCTAGGGAAACAATTGGTTCTCAGTACTTATAAATGGGGAAGAGACCGATTTTTTCAAATCGACTACAGGGCTGCTTCAAGGAGACCCGCTCTCCCCTGCCCTCTTCATTATCTTGGTAGAGGTTCTAATTAGGGTTCTCAAGTATATGTTGGACTAAGGTCGATGCACTTTGTTTAAGATTCGCAAGGGATGTCCTCGGGTCTCCCACCTTCTATATGTAGACGATACTCTTCTTTTCCTTAATGGGGGACTCGCGTCTCTTCGAGCTACTAAAGATTTCCTAGACTCATACCAGGCAACATTGAGCTAATGCATCAACCTCTGTAAGAGTTCTTTTATTTGTTCCAACAAGATCCAAGCGTCCAGGGTGAGAACGATCGAGAGAACCATTGGTATCTCCAGGTCATCCACGCCTTTTACTTACCTTAGCGTTCCTATATCAACAGGCAAGCTGAATCCAGCGTTTTCCAGCCTCTGCTAGATAAGATTGAAGAGCGGATAAGAGGATGGCAAGCCAAGATTCTCTATCAAGTGTTGGTTAAACATGTGCTGGGAAGAATCCCAGTCCACTCTCTAGTAGCAGCCCACGTTCCAGCGCAGGTTCTGCATTCTTTAGAGAGGAGTTTCGTTAATTTCTTTTGGGGCTGGTCGCGGGGTAAAAGGAAGTTGGACTGGTTGAACTGGAAGAGGCTTGCGGTGCCTACAGAGGAAGGCAAACTGGGCTTCAGGAGATTAGAAGAAGTCATGAGGGCATTTTGCTTGAAGATGGCTTGGGGTATCTTCTTTTCCAAACAGGATAGTTTATCGTGCTCATTCATGGCTGCGAAATACCATCATGATCTCTCTGCGGATGGGACTACTCGGTGCTGTAGCTTCACATCTCCTCTGTGAAAGTGCATCCACTCTCAGTTTCGGTTCATGTCTCCCCTGGTTCAACGTATGATCGGTGAGGGTAGCTGTAAGCTATGGAAGGAAAACTGAACAGGACTAGGTCCTCTTATCAATATGGTAGAGAGCCCCATTCCTGTGGCACTGATGGAGATGGAAGTTAGGCAGTTTCTAGGCCCTAGTGGCCCTTTACCTCCATCTGCAGTTTTTGGGTTCTTGCCACAGGAGGTGGTGGACTTTATTTTTCAAGTCGGCTTCTGTTTAGCTAAAGGTCCAAACTCTTTCTTCTGGTCGCTCTCTCCTTCTGTTAATTTCTTGGTTCAATTAGTTAGGGACATTTGTAGATCTCCTCGTCCGGTTTAGGAGTGGTCCAAGTGGATGTGGAATGTGAAGCTTTCACCTAGAATTTCCATGCTAGCCTAAAAGGTGTTGCAGAACGCGGTCCCGGTTGATGGAGCGGTCTAATCTCATGGTGTCCACATGGCGTCTACTTGAGTTTGTTGCGGTAATTCTGCGAACCTGTTGAAAAGGCCAAGCTATATGTCCTAAAGGGGGGGGGGGGTGAATAGGACTATGCCAAATTAAAATAAAATCAGTGGAATAAAATAAATCAATAGCCTTACAATTATAAATCAATTTACAATGCTGAAATCAAATCACCTTAATAAATAAGTATTGAGAGATTGATACAAATTCAGTTCTAAGGACAACCTTACACTATAATAAACAAGGGTTTATGGTAGGACAACCTTATTTCTAGAACATCTTTTAGATCAAGAACTCAATTTTAATAGAAATAAATGAATCGCAAAGAATTGAAATTAAATGCAGAAATATAGATCTAATTTATTACAACAATCCTCACACTTGTTTGAAATGTAAATAGTTACAACATTCACATCCACATGTACATTCCACACAATTGAACGATAAAAGATATAAAAATTAAGCAGGCATTCAATCCACAAGACAGAGTTATAGTGGTTCGCCTGTGTGTACACCAACTATTCTTCAATAGCCACACAGAATGCTACTCCACTCCTAATATCCTCACACAGGGGATATTAGCATCACTATCAAATAGGTTTTCACAGGTTCACCCAAAACCTTTACAATTGTGTCCTTTTAACTTGGGTTTACACAATTCAAAAACCCACACTTCTGAGTTTTCTGGCTCTCCTCAGATAACCACACAAATTGAGATTTTTCTGGCGAATCCCAAACAAAAACCAAAATAGAATGAAATTTACAGAATTGTAAAATACCTGGATTTCTCCTCTTGTAGCTGCCCGGAAGAACCAATTGGAGTAGACGTTCGAATATAGAAGTTCAATGTCCACTACTCACTTTAATATGGTTCTAAGTTCTAATTGATTTTAGATTTAAACCAGTTGGGCGTAGCTATATTTGATTTTGATTCTAAGAAGAAGGAATAAGTCAATTCCTCTTTTCAAATCAGATTGGAATACAGAAACAAAATCAAATTAAATAAGCTATCGAAAAGAGAAAGAAATTATGCACAAAATAGCTTAAAAATAAACGCAGACTTATCTCAGAGTGGAGCCTTGAATTCACTTAAATATTCAATAAAAAACTCTGAAATTCGTGTGCAATTTATAGCTGAAAAAGTTTGTCTTTGACTGGTCTTAGGGTCACCACGACGGGTCTTGGAATAAACTAATTTTTGAATATTTGAGTGCGATCGCATCAGACCGTTGTACGACCGGTCGTAGGCAGTCCACGACTGGTCGAAAGCAGTCCACGATTGGTCGAGACCCCTTTACGACTAGTCGTGCAACAACTAATTTAGTTACTGGAGTTTGAGTCGAAGCCTTACGACTGGTCGAAGGTTGAGTTGAGACCATCTCACGACCGGTCGAGCATACTCTAGGACTGGTCGTAGGCGAACCTAAAAATTTGATAAATTACAACCATTTTAGGACTGGTCTTGAAACTTCTTAGACTGGTCGAGACAGTGCTAGGACTGGTCGAACAGGGTTTAGGACTGGTCTTAGAGTAGACCAAAATTATGTAATAATATTCATTTGAATTATGTATCCAAAGTGACCTACCCTAAGGTCAATTTAATGGTCTATCAAACCTGGAACATGAAGTATGGACATTGAATACTTCATTTGCTTAGACTTTGATCTTTACGAAGCTTGATTTCTTCTCGATGTAGCTTGACTACTTCAGAAGCTTCAATGTTACTTTAAGTTGTACTTGAGTCCCACATTTATATTTGAATCTTAAACTTCGACTTGCACTTGAACTTCAGAAGCTTGACTACTTCAGAAGCTTCAATGTTACTTTAAGTTGTACTTGAGTCCCGCATTTAGATTTGAATCTTGAACTTTGACTTGCACTTGACCTTGAGTCTTGACCCTGAGTTCTTTGTAGCTTGAACTATCATGAAGCTTGAAAAAATCTTTAAGCTAGACTTCAAGTGTTGACGAGGTGTCTCGAACAAATTTATCAAGATATAAACACACGACGGAGAAGTTTTAACACACAAAATTTGACAATCAAAGAGGAATCAAATCATAGCACTTACAATCTCCCCCCTTGTCAAATTTGTGACAAAACACTTCTCATACTTCAATAAGATAAGCATCACATTATATAATAACGAATCATGCACCAGTTATCATAAAACAAGCAACTGAGATAACTCAACTCCCCCTGAGTTAATACACCTCAACTCCCTCTGAGTAGGTATACATCATATCAATCATTCTCCATAATAGAAAGCACACATTCTCCCCCTTTTTGTCAAAATATGACAAAGGAAAAAACAAAGATAGGACATGAAAGACAGAAATAGAGATAGCAACTTAGAAAGATAGAATGATAAAAAGTGCAGAGTGAAGAACAAATCAAAAGAAGTAAGCAAGGTGAGTCAGAGTACATATTAAAAGAGTTAACAAATGAGTTTTAAGACAGTAATCCACACAACCAAGGAAAGAAACTTAGTAAACTTGTTACAGACCAAAGATTAAACATTCTCAATCGGAACCAGAAGATGGAGCAGGAATGTTAGGATCACTTTGATGAAGGCTCTTCTGTAAGCGCCTAAAATATTTGCGCATATTTTTAAATTGTTGATTGTGGCCAACATTCATTTGTTCTACCTTTTCCTCTAATGCACTAAGACGTGTATTGAAATCAGATGGTTCAAAGTCTGGATCATTTCCAGAATCAGAATCAATTTCATTAAAAATATCATCCATGTCAATATCATCGACCGGCAACTCATCACCTTCGACACCCATCTCAGCTTCAGCAGCAGCATCACCCGCATCAACATCAACTTGACGAGGAGCCAAACCCAACTTCATTTTATTTAGGTTGGAATTGTTAAATATGAGGTGTTGGATAGGTGCCTCATCGACGGGCATAGCGACTAACATGTGAGTGGCTAATACATTTAACAGATATCCAAATGGAATATCACCATGACCAGGATGACTACAAATTTGTATGGTAGAGGAACAAATCAAGGAGGACAAACAGATATTAGCACCAGTAACGATAGAGTACAAAATACGAACCATAAACAGAGTCAACTCAGTCTTGTTTCCAGAGCAGGGATACAGATTAAAAGTGAAGATACGATGCAAAACTCTGTATTTGGGTAACAAGTATTTGGTTTTAAGGGCATTTCCATTTGCAGTCCATGGTGCATTCATGTTACACAATGCTCTAGTAAAAATACGTTTTTCCAATTCTGACACTTTCTCAGCAAGTGCACTAGGATGAACACCATCATCATTTACTTGAATATCCATAAGGCCAGAAATTAAGTGTCGATCAACATGAAATGGCCCTTCTCTAGTATCAATAGTAAAAGTCAGTTGCTCAGTAGAGAAGTCAGATATGCATGCAACCATGGCCTGTGCTATGGATTGATATGCTGGTCCGCCCCAGCGTAAAATATTTTTCCATCCTACAGATTGAAGGAGAGGAAGAAGACCGTAAGGAGCAATATGATTTAAACTAATAGCTTTCTCAACAATAACATTACGCATACGCAGGTCATGTACATGCGTAGGATCATCTTCAGGATCCCTAAGATGACGTCTAATGATTGCATTTGAACGAGAAGAAGATGCAACTCTATGAATTTTCTTTTTACCTCTAGATTCCATAATCTTGAAGAAATGAAAGAAAGTTCAAGAAAATAGAGATGGGTTTCTCTAGATTCAACAAAAAGGAAGAAGAACCCAAAAAGTTGAAGATTTATAAGAAATAGACAACAATGATCAAGAAAATTAAGAGTAAAGATTAAGATTCTCCAAAAAAATAAGAAAAATCACTCTAACCTGGAGGAATCGAACACAAGGGTTCGATTAGTCGAAGCTCGGCTCATTGGTGAAGAGGGTTAGAATGAAGAGGAAACAAGTTTTCCCCAAATTAAAAAAGATCATCGCGCACACGACCGGTCTTGTGACATACTCGACCGGTCGTAGTAAGACTGGTCGAGCACGTTCTCGACCGGTCTTAGACCAGAAAGAAAAATAAATATGCAATTTTCACAAAATTTTAAAATTTAAACATATTAATATTATATACAATATGATACAAATATGCATGATCAATCATTTAAAATTACACATACCAAGATCAAATTTTAATTTGTTAAACCTACTTTTATCGAGTGGTTTAGTGAAAATGTCAGCAAGCTGATTCTCAGTAGGAATATATTCTAAAGATACTATTTTTTCTTCCACTAATTCACGAATATAATGAAACTGAATGTCAATGTGCTTAGTACGTGAATGCTGGATTGGGTTTTTTGAAATGTTTATCGCATTGGAATTATCACAGTATAAAACCATAGAGTCTTTTGCGATTCCATAATCACTCAGCATACGTTTCATCCAAACCAACTGAGTACATGCATTTCCTGCTGCAATATATTCAACCTCAACAGTTGAGAGTGATATGGAATTTTGCTTCTTGCTAAACCAAGAAACCAGACAGTTTCCAATGTAAAACCAACCACCGCTGGTTGATTTTCTATCATCTATATTTCCTGCCCAATCAGCATCCGAATACCCAGCCAATTGAATACTAGTATCATAGGGATACTAAAGACCTAGATTAACTGAACTTGCGACATATCGAATAATTTGTTTAACAAGAGTTAAGTGAGATTCTTTAGGATTAGACTGATATCTAGCGCAAATTCCAACACTTAAAGCAATATCAGGTCTACTTGCAGTTAGGTAAAGTAAGTTACCTATCATACTACGATATAATTTAGGATCTACATCTTTACTGGTAGAGTCTTTTGGGAGTCTTAGAGTTGTATTCATAGGAGTATCAAAGTTCTTACCATTTTCAAATCCGAATCTCTTAATCAAGTTTAATGCATACTTAGCTTATGAAATAAAAATTCCATCAGATTGCTGTTTTACTTGCAACCCTAGGAAATAATTTAATTCACCAACCATGCTCATTTCGAATTCAGATTTCATTAGATCTACAAACTCAACAGTCATGTTAGTACAAGTTGATCCATAAATTATATCATCAACATAGATTTGAACCATTAAGATATCATCGTTATGTTTCTTAACAAAGAGCGTCTTATCGACACTACCCATCTGAAACTTGTGACTTAGTAAGAACTTAGTCAATTTTTCATACCATGCTCTAGGATCTTGTTTCAGACCATAGAGAGCCTTTTTAAGGCGGTATACATGATTGGTAAGCTTAGGGTCTTCAAACCTAGTCGGTTGTTCAACATATACCTCTTCATGTAAGTCGTCATCCAAAAAGGCACTCTTTACATCCATTTGAAAAATTCTAAACTTTCTAAAACATGCAATAGATATGAAAAGTCTGATCGATTCAAGGCGAGCAACTGGGGCAAACGTTTCATCATAATCAATACCTTCAATTTGTGTGTACCCTTGTATAACTAACCTTGCTTTATTTCAAATAATATTTCCAAGTTCATCAGACTTGTTTTTGAAAATCCATTTTGTTCTAATAATATTTTTATCTTTAGGTCTAGGAACAAGGTACCAGACATTATTTCTGACAAACTGATTAAGTTCTTCCTGCATCGCAACTGTCCAGTTTTCATCAGAAAGTGCTTCTTTCACGTTAACCGGTTCTATCTGGGATGTAAAGCATAAGTAGTTACATATGTCCTCTAATTGTCTACGAGTGCGCACACCAATGAGAGGGTTTCTAAGTATTTGAGAAGTTGGATGATCTTTAACAGTCCTAAATTCAGAATTAGTTTCACTTGATGAAGTTTTTGATTTTTCAAGTATAAGAACTTCATCATTATCTGAATTAGGGGCAGGTGTATTCAAATGATCGTCAATTACAACATTTATTGACTCTTAAATCACACCGGTCCTGTTATTCAGAACACGATATGCATGGCTGTTTAAAGAATATCCTAAAAAGATCCCTTCATCACTTTTAGTGTCGAACTTTCCCAAATTTTCACGGTCACGTAAAATATAGCACTTGCTGCCAAAAATTTGAAAATATTTGACAATAGGCTTTTTCTCAAACCACATTTCATAAGCCGTTTTATTATTAGATTTGTAAATATAAACACTGTTGATAATGTAGCAGGCGGTATTCACTGCTTCAGGCCATAAATTTCTAGAGAGCTTCATGTTATTTAACATAACATTTTCCATTTCTTGAAGCACTCTATTTTTTCTTTCCACAATACCATTTTATTGTGGGGTTTTGGGCGCAGAGAATTCATGTGATATTCCCTGATCGCTACAGAGTTTCTCAAAACTGCTATTTTCAAACTCGGATCCATGATCACTACGGATCTTACTAACTTGAGAACATTTTTCAGTTTGGATTCGTTTTATAATCTTTTTCACTTCATCAAGGGTTTCTGATTTGTCCCTAAAAAATGAAACCTAAGTGTATCTTGTATAATCATTTACGATAACCAAGATATAATTTTTGCCACCTTGACTTTCCGTTCTGGTTGGTCCTATAAGATCCATGTGAAGAAGCTCGAGTGGTCTTGTGGTGGTATTGGAGTTCACCTTTTTGTGAGAGCTCCTCGTTTATTTACCATACTGGCATTCACCACATATTTTGTCTACTTTTTGCACTTTAGGTAGACCTCTAATTAGTTCTCCTTTGCTCAATCTGTATAAATTTCAGTAGTGTACAGTCCAAGGCGTTTATGCCATAATTTTGTCTCATCAGTATGGACCATGTAACACGTTTGATTAAATGAGCTTCCATTGCATACTATATAGCAGTTTTCAGAAGTTCTGCGACTAGTTAATATTACAGAACCCTCTTTATCTATAATCTCACAACCTTGATTAGAAAATTTAATACTATGGTTATTGTCACATATTTGAGATATGCTTAACAGGTTGTGTTTTAATCCCTCAATATATAAAACATTCTTAAATAAAGGAAGATTATAAAGTTAAACCGTACCTTGGCCAATAATCTTGCAGTTGCTACCATCACCAAATGTGACTGATCCATCAGTCATATCTTTTAGATCGGTGAATAAAGCCTTGTCACCTGTCATGTGCCTGGAACATCCACTGTCTAGGTACCATTTTGAATGGCTTGTTGCTTTGAACGCAATGTGGGCAACCAAGCAGGCAACTTTAGAAACCCATTTCATAATTGTTTTGGGTTTAGGAACATAGTTGGTCTTCTTTTGTTTGATGTTGTAAGAATGACCTACTGAGTTAGATTTTAAGAGCTCCTTAAATAAATCAATTATTTTTTCAGCAAGAGGATTTCTGTTCTGATTTTTAAAATTTATATAGCTGCTTTTAGGTTTATGAAAAGTTTTTGTATTTTTAGAAAAAACTTGACTAGTACCTTCTCCTTTTGAGTTAGAAGTTACTCCTTTCACAAGTTGGGAGAGGTATACTTCTATTTAGGATGTGTATTTTTCTCATAGCCCAACCTGGATCTATCGCCATATTTTCTTGATCCGGATAATAATTTTTCTAACTTTGGATCACCCCGGGCATATCTCCATGTATCCTTTAAACTCAGAAGAGAAGATACTTCATTTTTAAGTTTCTCATTTTCAAATTTCAAATCATCAATTAAGGAGGTTTTGAATTCTAAATCACATTTTGATTTTTTAAAACAATCTGAAATATGCGATTTTTCTAAAATAAGAGTTTCAAAACATTCTTTGACTTTAGAAAACTTTTCTTTTTGAAGCTTAAGTTTGACAGCAATTTTACAACTTTCCTTATATAAGGCATTATAAGCATCTTGAAGATCTTCTTCATTTTCATAATCACTATTCAAATTTTCTTCACTTGTTGAATCATCGTGATCTGAAAAAGTAAACTTGGCTAGAGTCATAAGGGCTTTAACTTCACTGCCCGACTCGGTTTCAGAATTTTCTGATTCAGAAGATGCTTTAGAATCAGACGATTCATCCCAAGTAGCCAACATACCCTTCCTTCTGGGTCTGTCCTTTTTAGGGCATTTGTTTGCTAAATGCCCATACTCTTGGCAGTTGTAACACTGACTGTCTTTCAAAGACTTCTAAGTTTTAGACTTAGGTTTAGATCGTTTCTTTTCATTTTCCTTTTGAAAGTCGACCCTTTTCTTGCTTTTGAAAATTTTATAAAACTTTTTCGCCAAAAGAGCCATATCATCTTCAGAATTTTCTAAATCTGAGTTTTCTTGAGAAATACCTTTAGAAGATTTCAAAGCTATATATTTACCTTTAGGAGCTTTAAAATTTAATTCATAGGTTTGTAAAGAACCAACTAGTTATTCTACCCTCATATTATCCGTATCACGAAGTTCCTGGATTGCGGTTACTTTGGAATTGAATCGTTCAGGAAGTGAGCGTAGTATCTTTGCACACACTTTACTTTCTGGAATTTTATCGCCAAGACCCCACATAGAGTTTACAATGTCATTTAGTCTAGTGTAAAAGTCCATAAACATTTCATTTTCCTCCATATGAATTTCTTCAAATTTGGTTGTGAGGAGTTGGACTTTAGACTTTTTGACAATTGATGTACCCCTCGTGTGTCATTTCTAGTATATCCCAGGCTTGCTTTGTAGTATTACAGGATATAATTCTTTTGAACTCATCCGGTGATAGTGCGCAAGTGATTGCATTTAGTGCTATTGGCACTATACTCACTTTTCTGAAGGGTGGTCCATAAATAATAAGCAGGTACAGACACAGTTTTTGAACCATTAGATTTAGTTACTTCAATGGTAGGAGAGTTCCATTTGGTCACTTTGGCTCGCCACACACTCTCATCCATTGATTTAAGGAAGATCCTCATTCTGGCTTTCCAATAGGCATAGTTGGAGCCATCAAAGGGTGGAGGCCTAGTGACTAATAAGCTATTAAAATTTGACATCTTATTAATATAGCTTTAATCGTTAGCTCAGGAAATAAATTTAAAAAAAAATAATAAGAACGAGCTATTAGGCTTTGATACCACTTGAAAAGGCCAAGCTATATGTCCTAGACGGGGGGGGGGTGAATAGGACTATGCCAAATTAAAATAAAATCAGTGGAATAAAATAAATCAATAGCCTTACAATTATAAATCAATTCACGATGCTGAAATCAAATCACCTTAATAAATAAGTATTGAGAAATTGATACAAATTCAGTTCTAAGGACAACCTTACACCATAATAAACAAGGGCTTATGGTAGGACAACCTTATTTCTAGAACATCTTTTGGATCAAGAACGCAATTTTAATAGAAATAAATGAATAGTAAAGAATTGAAATTAAATACAGAAATATAGATCTAATTTATTACAACAATCCCCACACTTGCTTGAAATGTAAATAGTTACAACGTTCACATCCACATATACATTCCACACAATTGAACGATAAAAGATATGAAAATTAAGCAAGCATTCAATCCACAAGACAGAGTTATACCATTTTATGGTAAGGAATTCTTAGTAATTGCAGACCGTGGAGTGAACCAAAATGACCTACCCTAAGGTGGTTCGCACTTTGTGTGTACACCAAGCTGTTCTTCAATGACCACACGAATGCTACTCCACTCCTAATATCCTCACACAGGGGATATTAGCATTCACTATCAAATAGGTTTTCACAGGTTCACCTAAAACCTTTACAATTGTGTCTTTTTAACTTGGGCTTACACAATTCAAAAACCCACACTTCTGAGTTTTCTGGCTCTCCTCAGATAACCACACAGATTGAGAATTTTCTGGCGAATCCTGAAGGGGCCTAGCTATATGCCCTAGAGGGGGGGTGAATAGGGCAATGCCAAATAAAACTTAAAACAACGGAATAATAAAAGATATAAATAACAATACTGAAATAATAACAATCTTAAAACACATGAAATATGATAATGATACTAAATCAGTTATAAGGACAACCTTACACCAAAAACCAATGGCTTATGGTAGGACAACCTTATTTCTAGAACAATCTAGCAACCACAAATGATATGGAAAATAAATCAAGAATAACTTGCGGAAATAAATTCTAAGTTATTACACCATTCAACCACACTTGCTTGAAATGAAAATTACAACATTCATCCACAAAAACAATCCACAATACTGAAGGAATAAATGAATAAAGAAATCAAGCACATCCACAACACAACGATATATAGTGGTTCGCTTTGTGTGTTCACCAACTGTAACAGCCATGACCACACGAATGCTACTCCACTCCTAATATCCTCACACGGGGATATTAGCATGCACTTTCAAAATAGGTTTTCACAAAGTTAACCAAAACCTTCACAATTGTGTCTTTTTATCTCGAGCTTACACAATCCAAAAACCCCCACAATCTAGTTTTTCTGGTCTCCTCAGATAACCAATACAATGAGATTTTTCTGGCAAATCTCAAACAAAAATCAGAGAAAGTAAATTACAAAGTAAAATACCTGGATCTCCTTTTGAAGTAGCCCAGTAGAACCAATCATAGTAGATGAATGATACATCATTCAATGTCCAATACTCACTTAAAGAATGGTTCTATGTCTAATTGATTTTAGATTAAATCAAGAAGAGCAAGGTCTATTTGATTTTGATCCGAGAAGAAGGAATATCACAAGTTCCTCTTTTCTAAATAAGATTGGAATATGGATCAAAATCACAATAGAATAATGCTATCAAAAGGAATATTAAATATGCACAATAGCTAAAAAAATAATCACAACTTATCTCAGAGTATAGCCTTAAATCGCTTGAATTGAATGGAATGGAATGAATAAACTCTGAAATTCGTGCATTATTTATAGCCTAAAAAATCCCATCTTCGACTGGTCTTAGGATCCCTAGGACCGGTCATAGCATCAAAGATTTTGAAAGATTTTTGCGGGATTAGATTAGCTATACTCACGACTGGTCTTAGGTAGCCTACGACCGGTCGTGGACCACCTACGACTGGTCGTGAGTCACCTACGACTGGTCGTAAGACTCGAGATAGGTCGCTGGAGTTCGAGTCGTAGGACTATGACCGGTCGAAGGATGAGTCGTAAGACTTCCCAGGACTGGTCGAAGCAAGTCCAGGACTGGTCGAAGGACAACCAGGAAAATCCAAAAATCTGTAATAACCTAGGACTGGTCCTGAGAAACCTAAGACTAGTCGAAGCAGACCTAGGACTGGTCTTAAGATTTCTAGGACTGGTCTTAGAACAGTCATAACAAGCATATTAAAATATTCGGATTATGTATCCAGAATGACCTATCATACAGACCAACCTAAGGTCAATCTAAGGTTAAACAAACCTTGAAGTGAGATGGACATTGAAGTCTTGAAGGTCTGTATTCTCAGATGATCTTGAAGTAGAAGCTTGAATCAAGTTGACGGCTTCCTAGAGCTTGGTACATTCTTGACTTGTCTTGATGAAGTCTTTTAATCTTGAACTTGTTAGAAGCAAACTTGAAGTCTTCTATTCTTGTAGACTTCATCCATGACATGTCTTGCAAACATTCTTCATTTATGATCTTGTCTTGAAGCAGTGTGTAGTCACAAACAAGAAACACAAGAAGTACAAGACATATAGGTTTTGGCACTACAAAATTTGACAACCAAAGGGATATGAAATCATAGCACTAACAATCTCCCCCTTTGTCAAATTTGTGACAAAACACATTTATAAATATAAGAGTAAAATGAAGAAAGAATCATGAGCCATCAGAGCCATAAAAAATACTCTACTCCCCCTAAGTGAGTAGAAACAATCAACCATATTCAATTACTCACTCTCTCCCTTTCTCCCATTCTCCCCCTTTCCATACTACTCCCCCTTTTTGTCACAAAATGACAAGGGAAGGCCAAAGGAGAGAAGAGAACACCATATGAAGAGTCAAGATTAATTATCAAATTAGTACCACACCTCAATGTCATCAATCCAAAACATACAACTAAGTCATCAACCGTAAAAGAAATACAGAATCCATCATAATCAAACAAAAAAAAATAATCCACCTAATCTGATCCAGATGAAGGAGCAGGGATGGTTGGATCAATCTGAAGTAAGTCCCTATTAATGCAACGAAGATATTTTCGCATATATTTAAATTGCATATCATGGGCTACACTCAGGTTATCAACCTTCTCCTCCAATGCACTTAGATGTGCATCATAACTAGAAGATGGATCGTAATCAGAATCATTTTGGGAGTCAGTTTCAATGTCTTCAAATATATCATCCATATTTATATTCGCCTGTGGAGGAAGATCAGCTACTTCCCCTTCATTTTCTGCTTCAGCACCTTCACCACCACCTTCATAGAATTGACCAGGAAGCAAATCCAACTTCATCTTATTTAAATTTGTATTATTGAATGAACGATGATGAATTGGTGCCTCATTCTCAGGTAAAGCAACAAGCATATTTGTGGCTAAACAAGTCATACGATAACCAAATGGAATATCACTATGACCCGGATGAAGACGAAACTGAATGATAAAATGACATATCAAAGAAGGTAAACAGACAACGATGCCAGACACAACTGAGTGCAATACCCGAACCATGAAGGCAGTCAACTTGGTTTTATTGCCAGACCGAGGATACAAGTTTGAAATGAAGATCCGGTGCAAAACTCTGTATCTGGGTAATAAACATGTTGAGGGGAGCGCATTTCCTTTGTGCGTCCATTGTACTTCCATATTATATAAATCTCTTGTCAACATTTGTTTTTCCAATTCTGATGGTTTGTCATATAATGTATGAATCGGAATACCTTCATCCTTGACAGGTATATCCATAATACCTGATATCAAATGTCGATCTATTAGAAATTTCCCTTCTCTAGTAGCAATTGAGAACGTTAAATTATCAAGGGAAAAATCAGAGATACATGTAACCATAGGTTGTGCAATGGATTGGTATGCAGGCCCACCCCAAAACAAAATGTTAGCCCAGCCAACAGATTCAAGGAGAGGGACAATCCCAAATTGTTCAATGTGATTGATACTTACAGGACGCTCAACAATAACTTTACGGCTACGTAAATCCCATACATCATTAGGATCATCTTCAGGTGACCGAAGATGCCGTTTTGTTATAGATGTAGATCTAGATGAAGATGGACCACGGGATGTTTTCTTTTTCCCTCTAACATCCATTTTCAACAAGATTTTCCAAGGAGCAAGCACAAAGAACACTAGAAGTGGTGGGTTTCTCTAGATCAGATTTTTAGAGAGGAAACCCTAAACAATCAACAAAAGACGAGATCTAGCTTATGAAATAAACAAATAAAAGCCTAGGAAGCATAAATCTTTAATAAAAATGAAGAAAAATGACTTATCTTGAAGAAAATCATGAAATCTCAAGACTGGTCGAGCCACGACTCGTCGAAGGAAGAAGAGGAAATGAAGAACAAAGTGATTTTCCCCAAATTATATGATGCTCACGATCTCTACGACCGGTCGAGTGCAATCCACGACCGGTCGAGTCAGGACCGGTCGTGTATGGCAAGGGCCGGTCGAGCATTGACAAAAATAATATTTTTATGCAAAAATTGAAATTTATACACATAAAAATTTTAAATATAGTACACTATGATACATGCAGATAAATATATTCAATTTAAAATGCACATACCAAGATCGAATTTCATTTTAGTAAACCTGCTTTTGTCGAGCGGTTTAGTAAATATATCAGCAAGTTGGACATCAGTTGGAATATATTCCAAAGAGATAGCTTTTTCTTCAACTAATTCACGAATGTAATGATACCTAATGTCAATATGCTTAGTACGCGAATACTGAATTGGATTTTTGGAAATGTTGATAGCACTGGAATTATCACAATGTAAGATCATTGAATCTTGATTAATTCCATAATCGCTTAACATGCGTTTTATCCATATGAGTTGAGTACATGCATACCCTGCTGCGATATACTCAGCCTCAGCAGTGGAAAGCGATATTGAACTTTGCTTCTTGCTAAACCAAGAAACCAAACAGTTTCCAATGTAAAAATAACCACCACTGGTTGATTTTCTATCATCAATATTACCAGCCCAATCAGCATCTGAATACCCAGCTAATTTAACATTAGTATCAAAAGGATACCAAAGACCAAACTCAGTTGTACTTGCAACATATCTAATAATCCGTTTGACAGAGTGAGATGTGAATCTTTAGGATTATACTGATATCTCGCACAAATACCAATGCTAAAAGTGATATCAGGTCTACTAGCAGTTAGATATAATAAACTACCAATCATACTACGATATAGATTAGGATCTACATCTTTACATGTAGAGTCTTTTGAGAGTCTCAAGGTTGTACTCATAGGAGTATCAAATTTTTTACCATTTTCAAATCCAAACCTTTTAACCAAGTTTGTAGCATACTTGGTTTGAGAAATGAAGATTCCATCAGGTTGTTGTTTTACTTGTAACCCTAGGAAGTAGTTTAGTTCACCAACCATACTCATTTCGAATCTTGATTTCATCAACTCTGCAAACTCAATAGACATGTTAGAACAAGTTGATCCATAAATAATATCGTCTACATAGATTTGAACCATTAAAATCTCATTATTATGTTTCTTAACAAATAACGTCTTATCGACACTTCCCACTTGAAAACTATGACTAAGTAAGAATTTAGTCAATTTTTCATACCATGCCCTGGGCGCTTGTTTCAGACCATAGAGAGCCTTTTTGAGACGAAATACATGATCAGAAAGCTTGGAATCTTCAAACCCAGAGGGTTGTTCTACATAAACTTCTTCATGTAAATCGCCATTTAAGAAGGCACTCTTTACATCCATCTGATAAATTTTAAACTTTCTAAAGCAAGCGATGGAAATAAAAAGTCTGATAGATTCAAGGCGAGCGACTGGAGCAAAGGTTTCATCATAATCGATGCCTTCAATCTGAGTGTACCCTTGTACAACCAGTCTAGCCTTGTTTCGTATAATATTTTCAAGTTCATCAGACTTGTTTTTAAAGATCCATTTTGTTCCAATAATATGTTTATCTTTAGGTCTGGAACAAGATACCAGAAATCATTACGAACAAATTGATTAAGTTCATCCTGCATAGCTACTATCCAATTTTCGTCAAAAAGAGCTTCTTTTACATTGACCGGTTCTATTTGGGATGTAAAACAAACATAATTGCATATGTTTTCAAGTTGTTTGCGTGTACGAACTCCAGTGAGAGGGTTTCCAAGGATTTGATTGGTTGGATGATCTTTGGATCCTAGGTTCAGATTGAGATGAAGAGGTATCTTGATTGTCGATTATAAGAATTTCATCATCATTTGAACTCGGAGCAAGTGTATTTAAATGATCATCAATGACCACATTGATGGACTCTTGATTCACACCTGTTCTTTTATTTAGAACCCTATAGGCTCGACTGTTTAAGGAATATCCAAGGAAAATACCTTCATCACTCTTCGTATCAAATTTTTCCAAATTTTCACGATCACGTAAAATGTAACACTTACTACCAAAAATTTGAAAGTATTTGACAGTAGGTTTCTTTTCGAACCATAACTCATAAGCAGTCTTATTTTCAGATTTACTAGTATAAACACGATTAATAATGTAGCAAGCAGTATTAATTGCTTCAGCCCAAAGATTTTGGAGAGCTTCATACTATTTAACATGACATTAGCCATATCCTGAAGCACTCTATTTTTTCTTTCAACTATACCATTTTGTTGAAGAGTTTTGGGCGCAGAGAATTCATGTGATATTCCCTGATCGCTACAGAATTTCTCAAAACTGCTATTTTCGAATTCAGAACCATGATCACTACGGATCTTATAAACTTGAGAACCTTTTTCATTTTGGATTCGTTTGATGATCTTCTTTACTTCATCTAGGATTTCAGATTTTTCTTTTAAGAACGATACCCATGTGAATCTAGTAAAGTCATCTACAATAACCAAGATGTATTTTTTACCACCTCGACTCTCCGTTCTAGTTGGTCCAATGAGATCCATGTGGAGAAGCTCGAGAGGTCTAGATGTGATATTGGAGTTCACTTTCTTGTGAGAGCTCCTAATCTGTTTGCCCAACTGGCATTCACCACATATTTTGTCTACTTTTTGTAATTTGGGTAGACCTCTTATAAGTTCTCTTTTGCTCAATCTAAACAAGTTTCGGTAGTGTACATGTCCAAGGCGTTTATGCCATAATTCAGTCTCATCAGTATGGACCATGTAACACGATTGAGTAGATGATCTAGCATCACTAATGATGTAGCAGTTTTCAGAAGTTCTACGACCAGTTAATATAACAGAGCCTTCTTTATCAATAATCTCACAACCTTGATTAGAAAACTTTACATTATGGTTGTTGTCACATATCTGAGATATACTCAGTAGATTGTGTTTCAAGCCCTCAACATATAAAACATTTTTAAATAAGGGAAGATCATAAAGCTGAACCGTACCTTAGCCAATGATTTTGCAATTGCTTCCATCACCAAAAGTGACTGATCCATCAGTCCTATCTTTTAGATCGGTGATTAAAGCTTTATCGCCTATCATATGCCTAGAGCAACCACTATCAAGGTACCACTTTGAATGACTTGTAGCTTTGAAAGCAGTGTGGGCAACCAAGCAGCCAACTTTAGGAACCCATTTCAGTACTGTTTTGGGTTTGGGAGTGTAGTTGGACTTTTTCTGTCTGTTGTTATATGAATGACCTATAGAGTAAAATTTCAATAGCTCCTTGAGAAGATCAATAATCTTTTCAACCAAAGGATTTCGGTTTTGAAGATTGAAGTTGGCATGGCTATTTTTAGGTTTTTGAAGGGTCCTTGAATTTTTTGGTAGACCTTGATAAGTATTCTTTACTTTTGAGGTCGAAGACTCTTCTTTTACAAACTTAGGAGCAGTATTCTTATGTTTAGGAGAAGTATTCTTGTCGTAGCCCAACCCAGATTGGTCGCCACATTTTCTTGATCCGGATAACAATTTTTCTAATTTAGGATCACCTTGGGCATATCTCCAAGTGTCTTTCAAACTCAAAAGAGAAGCTACTTCATTTTTGAGTTTCTCGTTCTCGGTTTTCAAATCATCAACTTGGGAGGTTTTGATTTTTAAATCACATTTAGTCTTTTCAAAAAAATCAGAAATATGAGATTTTTCTAAAACAAGAGACTCATAATCTTCTTTAAGTTTAGAAAATTTTTCCTTTTATAATTTAAGCTTGACAGCAATTTTACAACTCTCCTTATAAAGGGCATTGTATGCATCCTGAAGATCATCTTCATTGTCGCAATCACTATTCAGATTCTCTTCGCTAGTTACTTCATCATAATCTGAAAAGTGACTTTGGCTAGGGTCATAAGGGCTTTAATATCATCTCCCGACTCGTTTTCAGAATCTTCTGATTTCAAAGAGGATTCTGAATCAGATGATTCATCCCAAGTAGCCAACATACTCTTCCTTTTTAATTTGTCCTTTTTAGGACATTTGTTAGCCAAGTGCCTATACTCTTGACAGTTGTAACATTGACTATCTTTCAAAGATTTTCGAGTTCTAGGTTTAGATTGTCTCTTATCGTTTGATTTTTGAAAATCTACTTTTTTCTTATTTTTGAAAATTTTATAAAACCTTTTTACAAAAAGTGTCATATCATCTTTGGAATTTTCAAAGTCTGAAGTGCTCTCTTGTGGAATATTTTTAGATGACTTGAGAGCAATTGATTTTCCTTTTGGAACTTTAAAGTTCAATTCGTAGGTCTGTAAAGAACCAACTAGTTCCTCAACCCTCATGTTATCCGTATCACGAAGTTCCTGAATCGCGGTTACTTTTAAGTTGAACCGTTTAGGAAGTGAGCATAGTATCTTTGCACACACTTTACTTTCTGGGATTCTATCACCAAGACCCCATATTGAGTTTACAATGTCATTCAATCTAGTGTAGAAGTCCATAAACATTTCATTCTCCTCCATATGAATTTCTTCAAATTTAGTTGTGAGGAGTTGGACTTTAGATTTCTTGACAATTGATGTACCCTCGTGTGTCATTTCTAAAAGATCCCATGCTTGTCTAGCATTTTCACACGAGATGATTCTTTTGAATTCATCTGGTGACAATGCACAAGTAATTGCATTTAGTGCTTTTGCATTGGCACTACTCTCACTTTTCTGAAGTGTGGTCTAAAGGGCATAAGATATTACTTTCATTGATTTTGAACCATCTTCATCAGTTACTTCAGTGATAGGTAGTTTCCATCTGTTCACTATGGCCAGCCACACACTTTTATCCATGGATTTGAGAAAGATTCTCATCCTTGCTTTCCAATAGGCATAGTTTGTGCCATTAAAGGGTGGTGGCCTAGTGACAGATAGGCTATCAAAATTTGACATCTTAATATAGCTTAGATCGTTAGCTCAGGAAATAAATCCAATAAATAAGCAATAAGCACGAGCTATTTGGCTCTGATACCACTTGAAAGGGCCTAGCTATATGCCCTAGAGGGGGGTGAATAGGGCAATGCCAAATAAAACTTAAAACAGCGGAATAATAAAAGATATAAATAACAATCTTTGAAATAATAACAATCTCAAAGCACATGAAATATGAGAATGATACTAAATCAGTTCTAAGGACAACCTTACACCAAAAACCAATGGCTTATGGTAGGACAACCTTATTTCTAGAACAATCTAGCAACCACAAATGATATGGAAAATAAATCAAGAATAACTTAAAGAAATAAATTCTAAGTTATTACACCATTCAACCACACTTGCTTGAAATGAAAATTACAACATTCATCCACAAAACAATCCACAATATTGAAGGAATAAATGAATAAAGAAATTAAGCACATTCACAACACAACGATATATAGTGGTTCGCTGTGTGTTCACCAAAACATTAGCCATGACCACACAGAATGCTACTCCACTCCTAATATCCTCACACTGGGGATATTAGCATGCACTTTCAAAATAGGTTTTCTGGTTCACCAAAACCTTCACAATTGTGTCTTTTTATCTCGGGCTTACACAATTCAAAAACCCCACAATCGAGTTTTCGGCTCTCCTCGGATAACCAATACAATGAGATTTTTCTGGCAAATCTCAAACAAAAACCAGAGAAAGTAAATTACAAAGTAAAATACCTGGATCTCCTTTTGAAGTAGCCCAGTAGAACCAATCAGAGTAGATGAATGATACGTCGTTCAATGTCCAATACTCACTTAAAGAATGGTTCTATGTCTAATTGATTTTAGATTAAATCAAGAAGAGCAAGGTCTATTTGATTTTGATCCGAGAAGAAGGAATATCACAAGTTCCTCTTTTCTAAATAAGATTGGAATATGGATCAAAATCACAATAGAATAATGCTATCAAAAGGAATATTAAATATGCACAATAGCTTAAAAAAATAATCACAACTTATCTTAGAGTATAGCCTTAAATCGCTTGAATTGAATGTAATGAGATGAATAAACTCTAAAATTCGTGCATTATTTATAGCCTAAAAAATTCCAACTTCGACTGGTCTTAGGATCCCTAAGACCGGTCGTAGCATCAAAGATTTTGAAAGATTTCCGTGGGATTAGATTAGTTGTACTCACGACTAGTCTTAGGTAGCCTACGATCGGTCGTGGACCACCTACGACTGGTCGTGAGTCACCTACGACTGGTCGTAGGACTCGAGATAGGTCGCTGGAGTTCGAGTCGTAGGACTACGACCGGTCGAAGGATGAGTCGTAAGACTTCCCGGGGCCTAGTCGAAGCAAGTCCAGGACTGGTCGAAGGACAACCAGGAAAATCCGAAAATCTGTAACAACCTAGGACTGGTCCTGAGAAACCTAAGACTGGTCGAAGCAGACCTAGGACTGGTCTTAAGATTTCTAGGACTGGTCTTAGAATAGTCATAACAAGCATATTAAAATATTCGGATTATGTATCCAGAATGACCTATCATACAAACCAACCTAAGGTCAATCTAAGGTCAAACAAGCCTTGAAGTGAGATGGACATTGAAGTCTTGAAGGTCTGTATTCTCAGATGATCTTGAAGTAGATGCTTGAATCGAGTTGACGGCTTCCTAGAGCTTGGTACATTCTTGACTTGTCTTGATGAAGTCTTTTAATCTTGAACTTGTTAGAAGCAAACTTGAAGTCTTCTATTCTTGTAGACTTCATCCATGACATGTCTTGCAAACATTCTTCATTTATGATCTTGTCTTGAAGCAGTGTATAGTCACAAACAAGAAACACAAGAAGTACAAGACATATACGTTTTGGCACTACAAAATTTGACAACCAAAGGGATATGAAATCATAGCACTAACAAATCCCAAACAAAAACCAAAATAGAATGGAATTTACAGAATTGTAAAATACTGGATTTATCCTCTTGTAGTTGTCCGGAAGAACCAATTGGAGTAGACGTTCGAATATAGAAGTTCAATGTCCACTACTCACTTTAATATGGTTCTAAGTTCTAATTGATTTTAGATTTAAATCAGTTGGGCGTAGCTATATTTGATTTTGATTCCAAGAAGAAGGAATAAATCAATTCCTCTTGTCAAATCAGATTGGAATACAGAAACAAAATCAAATTAAATAAGCTATCGAAAAGAGAAAAAAATAGCTTAAAAATAAACGCAGACTTATCTTAGAGTGGATCCTTGAATTCACTTAAATATTCAATAAAAAAACTCTGAAATTCGTGTGCAATTTATAGCTAAAAAAGTTCGTCTTCGACTGGTCCTAGGGTCACCACGACTTGTCTTGGAATAAACTGATTTTTAAATTTTTGAGCGCAATCGCATCAGACCGTTGTACGACCGGTCGTAGGCAGTCCACGACTGGTCGAAAGCAGTCCATGACTGGTCGAGACCCCTCTACGACTGGTCGTGCAACAATTGATTTAGTTACTGGAGTTTGAGTCGAAGCCTTACGACTGGTCGAAGGTCGAGTCGAGACCATCTCACGACCGGTCGAGTAGACTCCAGGACTGGTCGTAAGCGAACCTAAAAATCTGATAAATTACAACCATTTTAGGACTGGTCTTGGAACTTCTTAGACTAGTCTAGACAGTGCTAGGACTGGTTGAACAGGGTCTAGGACTGGTCTTAGAGTAGACCAAAATCATGTAATAATATTCATTTGAATTATGTATCCAAAGTGACCTACCCTAAGGTCAATTTAATGGTCTATCAAACCTGGAACATGAAGTATGGACATTGAATACTTCATTTGCTTAGACTTTGATCTTTACGAAGCTTAATTTCTTCTCAATGTAGCTTGATTACTTCAGAAGCTTCAATGTTACTTTAAGTTGTACTTGAGTCCCGCATTTAGATTTGAATCTTGAACTTCGACTTGCACTTGAACTTCAGAAGCTTGACTACTTCAGAAGCTTCAATGTTACTTTAAGTTGTACTTGAGTCCTGCATTTAGATTTGAATCTTGAACTTCGACTTGCACTTGACCTTGAGTCTTGACTCTGAGTTCTTTGTAGCTTGAACTATCATGAAGCTTGAAAAATTCTTTGAGATAGACTTCAAGTGTTGACGAGGTGTCTCGAACAAATTTATCAAGATATAAACACACGACATACGGAGAAGTTTTGACACACAAAATTTGACAATCAAAGAGGAATCAAATCATAGCACTTACACCTGTCCAAATCAGTGGAGACGGTCGTTCACCTCTTTATGGAAAGCTCGATGGCACATGCTGTTTGGGATCTTTGGTATCAATGTAATGCCCGCATCGTCCATGATAGTAAGGATTTCACAGTGGAGGAGCGCATACTTAGCAGCTGTCAGGAAGTTTAATGCACAGAAGATGGCCCCTTTCCTTATCTGTTGGGAACTATGGAAAGCTCGGAATGCAGCGACTTTTGATGGCAAACCGGTCTCAATTCTTGCTCTGATTACCAAGTTAAATGGTGGCTGTGTTATATTATGATGAGGGTCGAATATTGCATATCAGACCCCGACTATTACCTGATTTTACATTCATGATAATGCGTAATGTCATATTTTAATTATTTTTTTATTACAGGATGAAATCAGGAGCGTGTATTGAAAAATGATGTTAAAAGGATGGATTTGACGCTCCAAAATTACCAGAGCACGGGATGGACTCCAGAGGACCAATATTGAAGAATTTACATGCCTGAGACCCGAGGAAATCAAGCCGTTCACGTTAAAGAGGCCCGAAATTGGTTCAGAATGCAAGATCACATGGTTCCCGCCATCCAATCAGCTCGAAACTTCATACATGTGATGGGGGTCGTAAATTAACCGTACATATTAAATTTCAGCCATTGAAGATCTCGGGAAGTGGTCCAACGGACAGATTAGCCCATTAATTTCCAATTTGGGGTCCACCTGATAAGTGGATATGCCAGAAAGTTAGCATCAACCCCTTATATTTGATGGGAAAACGGATGGACGGAGCAGATTTCTTAAAAACATCTCTGTGGGACCCATATGTACATCGCATGTGTATGGTGCACGAGCGCGCCGGGTGTGCACCTAAAGATCCAAAGGTCGGTCAGCGGCGCTGACCGACTTTCCTTCTCAAAATCCAAAAACGGCAGTTGCCGTTTGCCGTTTTGCAACAGAGACCGTCGGTCTCTGTTGTGGGCCCCACCTATTGTCCATATCTATAATCCAGACCGTCCATTGGCTCTCTAAGGCCCCTGTTAGCAAGGCCTAGGTGGCAATATTTGAAGAAACGAATAGAATGGGATCATAACCATTCAAATACAAAACGGACGGTGACTTTAAATATTAAGTGGGTTGCACCAAAGGATGGCCAAAAATCCCCTTTCCTAATTGGTTTTTCGTCATGGAATCAATGGACGGAGTGGATTTCAAAAATACGTGAAGGAGTGGGACCCACCACCATCGCAGCGGATCCGCGTCCCCGCTCTAGCGTCAGCGAACGGACGCTGCTGGTCCTTTTTGCGAACGGCAGTGGGCCCCACACGTGGTTTTTTCGGACGATCTGAACCGTCCATCTTGAAGATGGGCTTGAGCACTACAAAACCATGCTACTACTTTGCTCCCATGCGTACACACGTGTGCGATGAAGGCCACAAAAGGGTCGCTCTGCAACGTCCAAACCGATCTTTTGTGTTTTCTTCCCTGGGCCGTATCATTGGATGTTCAAAACTACCTATTCTTGGTGAAATTTCGTCCTGAATCCAATGGACGGGGTGGATTTTCCAGAAGACACTTCTATGGGGCCCACCGATCACACAGCGAAAGGGTGCGAAAGTTTTGCACAAATTTGGAAATCCGGTTTTCCAGGTGGTTGTGGGCCACCATCTTTGATCATATGGCAGATCTGAACCGTCTATCATGTAGAGGACCCAAGAAAGTCCTAAGGGACGGTATTTGTTGAAATTTGAACGAGGAAAGTATGGTGTTTTGAGGTCCTGAACTTGGCTGCGAAAAGGAATTTTTTTGTGCGCATGCATGCTTGGCTTCCCAAATCCGAATTTCACCACTCCAGCTACTCCATCAGCTATAAAAAGAGTTGCAAAACATGAGGAAGGGCATTCAGAGATTGGAAAAAGTGGAGAATTCCAGATCTAGAGCAAAGGAGAGAAGAAAGAGAAGAAAGAAGAAAGAGAAATTGGTTTGATGTTTTTTTTATGAATTTTTATTTATCCATATGTTTAATGGATTTTATGGGTAACTAATCTCTCAGCTAGGGCTGAGATGAAACCCCTAATTTGAATACTCTTGTTCTATGTTGATTTAACTTTAATTAGATTGATTTGTTTCTTTCCCTAGTGTGCTTGATTGTTTTAAATTCTATACTTCTCCATCTATGAACTTTGATCAGAGTCTATGGATGGATGTTGTTTGGATGCTTATTCTAGGTGCTTGTGTTTGATTATGAACAGGTTCCTATAGGGGAAAAAACAGGGTGCTTTACTGAACTGTATGTTCCATATGCCCGATTTGGACATGGGATATGTTATTCATGGCATTGCTTGAAGGAATTAGACAATCTGTATGCCCGATTAAGGACACAGATTGTGCTTTCTCTAGATAAGTTAGATCAATCTATATTAAAGTGAATTAACAGACAAAACAAGGGTTAGGATAATTAGGGGTGGATTCGAAAGTCCTAGTGCTCTTTCTCTTATTGAATTTTCTTCCCTATCCTCAATAGTTATTTTCCATAAATTTGTGTTAGTAATTTGCTCCATTATTTGTTGAATTAGTTAAGGAGGATCACATGATTTGAATTGTGACGACCGGTCCTCGTGGGATTCGACCTCGATCTTACCGAGTTATTACTACATCACAACCCTATACTTGGGGAGTGAACAAGTTTTTGGCGCCGTTTCTTGGACTGTTTTCGATCCAAATTGAATTTAAGATTCTCTCTTATCATAATTCATAGCTTAGGATTTTACTAACTTAGAGTTATTTTCTTTATTTTAGAAACTAACCTATTTCCTCTTTTGTAGGGTCTGAAATAAACTTCTAATTTGGTAATCCCTTCTAAGTTTCTTACTTTTTCTAATTTCTATTTTTAGAATTAGGATTTTATTTTTTAGAAATTTTTAGTTTCTAATTTTAGATTTAGATTCTTCTTTTAAGTAACTTTCTATTTTCTAGTTTTAGAAATTTTTTTTCCTTTTTAGAAACTAACTTAGCTTTTTATTTTTAGTAACTTTCTAATTCTAGGATTTCCTTCCTTTTTAGAAATTGACTTTTTGTTCTTTAGAAAATTTCTAATTTTAGGTTTTCTGTTTTAGAAACTAACTTGTTTGTTTTCTTTTGCAGGATTTTAACATAGATCTCCAATTGGTAACATCTTTCTAAATTCTCCAGTCCTCTCTACTTTCTATTTTGAGATTTAGGTTTTCAATTTTTAGGAATTTTCTACTTTCTAACTTTGGATTTGGTAACTTTCTATTTTCTAGTTTTAGAAACCTTCTTTTTTAGAAATTAACCGTTGCTTAGGATTTTTCTATCATTATTTTAGGAAACTTGATTTGTTTTTGTTTTTATTTACAGGAATTGAGGAAGGAAGCTACTAAGTGAAGGAGGAGCTTCTTAAATCTTCTGCCATCAATCATCTCCTTTTCCTGGTTCTTTCTTCCCATTCTTATTCACATAGTTTTAACTTGTTTTTTTTTTTTTTTTTTTTTTTTTAATAGCATAATTTCTAGTTCTAGTTTTCTTTCTCTTAGGTTGTTACTTAGTTTATGCTAGGACGTAGATCTCTAGATAAAGAACTAGCACCTTTTGATCCTGAAATAGAAAGAACATTCCATAGAAGATTGAAAGACATCTCAGTTGAAATGGCAGAAGAGAATGGAACTAAAACTCTTAGAGATTATTCAGCTCCTGTCCAATTCAATGCGCCTTCATGCATAGTGTTGCCCACCACCACGGCAGCACACTTTGAACTCAAGACTGGGGTCATACAGTTGCTGCCTTCCTTTTATGGGTTGGATAAGGAGGACCCATATCATCATGTGAAAGAATTCTAGACATTTGCTCCACCTTTAAATTCCAAAACTTCTCGAGACGATTCGATCCGCCTACGCCTGTTTCCTTTTCATTGAAGGATAAGGCGAAAGCATGGTTGAATTCTCTAGAAGTTGGGTCTATCACTACATGGGACCAATTGTCTAGAAAGTTCTTAAACAAGTTCTTCCTGTTCACAAAACTAATGCTCTCTCGTAGAGAAATCACTAATTTCACACAAAAAGAGGGAGAGCACTTTCATGAATGTTGGGAAAGATGGAAGGACTTACTTCTTAAATGTCCACACCACGGTTTTGAGAAGTGGCAACAAGTGCAATACTTTTATGACGGTCTGACACCCCAGAACCGTCGCATGGTTGATGCCACCAGTGGAGGGTCCTTCATGACCAAAAGCGATACCGAAGCATGGAAATTCTTTGAAACCTTGTGTGAAAACTCCCAGCAATGGGACTATTCAGATAGAGGTGAAAGAAGTTCCCAACCACAAAAGAGAGGTGGCATATATGAGATAGGAGTCATGCCAGATCTGTGCGCCAAGCTTGATAACCTGACAAAGAAAGTTGATGCTCTGGTATTAAATAATGGACCTCCACAAACACGGCTCAAGTCGAGGCATGTCCATATGTTCTAGTCCTGCCCATCCTATGCGGTCTTGTCCATCACAGTGCAAAGCATCCCCGAACTTCTTTCGAACAAGTACATGCAATGAACACTTTTCAAAGACCTGGGAATAATCCTTACAGAAACTTACAACCCAGGTTGGGCTAGGCATCCAAATTTCTCTTGGGCAAAAGGACCACAACAAGGAGGACCATCTGGAAATCCTCCTATGCAACCTCAACAGTTTCCACAATATCAACAACTGCCTGCACAATCAAGGAAACCATCTCTTGAGGATACACTCCATCTTTTTATGCGAGTTCTCTCCAATTCCAAAAAGACACCCAACAAACTTTACTAGCCAACCAAAGAAAGCTTACATGCAAATGCGCAATCCATTGCCAAGTGGAAGTACAAATGGGTCAACTAGTCGCCACATTGAGTGAGAGAGAGAAAGGCAAGTTCCTAGTCAACTGTGGCTAATCCAAAGGGACAAGTATGAGATTGGCTCTAATTCTAATCAAGGACAATATCATGAGCAAGCCAAATCGATCACTACCCTTAGGTCGGGCAAACAGATTGATAATGAATAGAGATGCCTAGGGATGAATCAAATTCTAAAGCGGAAGATCAAGATGAAAGCAGAGAGACACACCAATGCATCTAAAATTCAAAAGCTCTCGACTCTCCAGGAACCACTAATGTGCCACCATACGTGCCCAAAGCACCTTTTCCTCAACGTCTGGCACCAATGAAGAAAAGAAACAATTTTGATGAAATCCTGGATGTGTTTAAAAAAGTGCAAGTCAACATTCCGTTACTCGATGCCATCAAGCAAGTCCCTCCTTACGCCAAGTTTCTTAAAGATTTATGCACTCAAAAGCGTAAGCAGAATGTTCAAAAGAAAGTCTTCTTGGCAGAGCAGATCAGCTCCATGATTCAACATAACACTCCTCCTAAATTTAGGGATCCAGGAGCTCCCACCATTTCTTGCGGCATAGGAGATCATAAGATTGGGAAGGCATTACTCGATTTAGGGGCGAGTGTTAATTTGCTACCTTATTCGGTTTATGAGCAGCTAGGACTTGGTGAGTTGAAACCGACTAAGGTAACATTACAACTGGCTGATAGATCTGTCAAGGTTCCCCGGGGTGTTATTGAAGATGTGCTAATCCAGGTTGATAAATTCTATTTTCCAGTGGATTTCATAGTTATAGATACTCAGCCTGTCCAGAATCCTCATAGTCAGATCCCAGTCATCTTGGGTCGTCCATTTTTGGCTACATCTAATGCTATTATAAACTGCCGGAATGGAGTTATGAAATTGTCCTTTGGTAACATGAATATTAAACTCAATGTTTTTAATGCAGGACAACAACCCGCGGATTTGGACGACATTTTTGAAGTGGACATGATCGAGAGCCTTGTGCAGGACTCCTTCCGTACATCTTTTGAAGATCCTCTTGAGACCTGCTTAGCACAAGCTGGCATGGACTTTGACATCGATAGTCCCATCCATGAAGTCAATGCACTGCTCGACTCTACTCCTATCTTGGAGACTGAAAAATGGAGAGCGAAAGTGGAACCTCTTCATCCCTCTGAGACTCTTCCTGACAGCACAGTTTCTAACTCTGAGAAGGCAAAAGAAAACAGGTTGCTTAATGTTCTTCGAACATATAAGGCAGCAATTGAACGGAAGATAGCAGAAATACAAGGAGTGTGCCCCACTGTATGTAAGGATCATGCTGTGGAAATGTCACGTAAAATACAAAGGAAGCATGATCTTAACATGGAAGGAGTTGTTCGAGCGGAAGTCCTTAAATTGTTTGATGATAGTGTTAATTACCTCATTTCAGATAGCACAATTTATGGGAACTCGCATCACTTGTCTGGGATTGGTTAACCACGTGTTGAGGTAAGTTCTTTGGCGGACCCTGGTCTTAAAGATTAATGTATTCATAGTCTGTTCTTGTCTGGCTGAAGATGTTAAACTTAGCGCTCCTGGGAGGCAACCCAGCATTTCATTTGATTTCTTTTTCCTTGTTCGTTATTTCAATGTTTGTGGGTAACATTACTGCAAACCCTCACGAGACTACAACTCGTCCACTAGGGGTAACCTAGGGGTTTAAAGGCTTGTTGCATATGCTAAATGCAATCGAGAGCACCTGCGAAAGTGGTATAGGTAAGATCTTTTATTTTACTGATTTCTCTCTTGTTCTGACTCGCTTTACTGTTGCTATTTTTGAGAGCTTCTTGATTCTCCATCCAGGTACTATCTTTCCCTACTCCTCTTTTCTTTTCGTTGTCTCATGTGCATTGCATGCTTATTTCTTTTACATTGAGGACAATGTAGATTTTAGGTTGGGGGTGGGAGATTAGGTTACCTAATCAGTATTTTCTTAGTCTTGAGCAAAAATTGTGAAAATTTTTCTGGATTTCTGTTGACTTTAAAGTGATTTTGAAAGATAGTTGTGATTTTGAAATTACAAGATTCAGAATGTGAGAAATTTATGACTCTTGGATTTGGTTGTCTGGCAGATTTCACACTGAAGTTTGAATGGTTAATCCATGATTAGAAGTTGTAAACATTGATTGAGCCATGATTTCACATATCAGATCTCGTTTACACATTAAGCTTTCAGTTCGATATTAATTGATAACATGGTAATCACTAAGCATGAAAGGAACCAGCCTGAAAAACAAAATTTTTAGCATCAGTTTATAAAGAAGAATTGAAAGAATAAGTCGCATAATCGTCATCATAGGTTTGCTCCCTATAGATGCAGATTTGATTCCTCATAGTTGACATGAGAAAAGATTTAGGCGACAAGTTTTCACCATAGGTTTGCTCCCTATAGGTGCAGATTTGATTCTCCTCCTTGGCATACTATTCATAAAGAAAATCAAAAAAAAAAAAAATGGTAGAATGAAAGGTTAATCTGTAAGGCAAGTGTGGTTCCAGTTTTGGGTGACATGAGCTCCGTTGATAATTACCAATGATATCATGAAATTGACAATTGAATCTCTTAATGGTTGAAAGCTGAGATGACACTAAAAACTCATGGAACTCAATGTTTAAAATTGTTCTAATTAATGGATTACTATTTTAAACTTGATTATGTTGTTTACTATAAGCTTGATTTCAGGAGAAAAATCTTCTCACCATTCATGAATCTTAGAATTTTCCAATCTCAATTATCTGTTCACCCGTCACTTGAGTTTACAGGAATTGTCTTTTATTTCTGAAATAATTTTTCGCATGTTTTGCTCGGGACTAGCAAAATGCTGGTTGGGGGTTGTGATGAGGGTCGAATATTGCATATCAGACCCCGACTATTACCTGATTTTACATTCATGATAATGCGTAATGTCATATTTTAATTATTTTTTATTACAGGATGAAATCAGAGCGTGTATTGAAAAATGATGTTAAAAGGATGGATTTGACGCTCCAAAATTACCGAGCACGGGATGGACTCAGAGGACCAATATTAAAGAATTTACATGCACGAGACCCGAGGAAATCAAGCCGTTCACGTTAAAGAGGCCCGAAATTGGTTCGAATGCAAGATCACATGGTTCCCGCCATCCAATCACTCGAAACTTCATACATGTGATGGGGTCG
Source organism: Magnolia changhungtana (assembly GCA_030180095.1). Classification (NCBI taxonomy): domain Eukaryota; kingdom Viridiplantae; phylum Streptophyta; class Magnoliopsida; order Magnoliales; family Magnoliaceae; genus Magnolia; species Magnolia changhungtana. The sequence continues at coordinate 8,060,878 of JASAUF010000639.1, forward strand.
TAAATTAACCGTACATATTAAATTTCAAACCATTGAAGATCTCGGGAAGTGGTCCAACGGACGATTAGCCCATTAATTTCCAATTTGGGGTCCACGATAAGTGGATATGCCGAAAGTTAGCATCAACCCCTTATATTTGATGGGAAAACGGATGGACGGAGCGTGATTTCTTAAAAACATCTCTGTGGGACCCATATGTACATCGCATGTGTATGGTGCACGAGCGCGCCGGTGTGCACCTAAAGATCAGGTCGGTCACGGCGTGGCCGACCGACTCCTTCTCAAAATCCAAAAACGGCGAGCTTGCCGTTTTTTTAGCTGTGAGAGACCGTCGGTCTCTGTTGTGGGCCCCACCTATTGTCCATATCTATAATCCAGACCGTCCATTGGCTCTCTAAGGCCCCGTTAGCAAGGCCTAGGTGGCAATATTTGAAGAAACGAATAGAATGGGATCATAACCATTCAAATACAAAACGGACGGTGACTTTAAATATTAAGTGGGTTGCACCAAAGGATGGCCAAAAATCCCCTTTCCTAATTGGTTTTTCGTCATGGAATCAATGGACGGAGTGGATTTCAAAAATACGTGAAGGAGTGGGACCCACCACCATCGCACGGATCGCGTCCCCGCTCTAGCGGGCCGAACGGACGCCGGCTTGGTCCTTTTGCGAACGGCAGTGGGCCCCACACGTGGTTTTTTCGGACGATCTGAACCGTCCATCTTGAAGATGGGCTTGAGCACTACAAAACCATGCTACTACTTTGCTCCCATGCGTACACACGTGTGCGATGACAGAGAGGCCACAAAAGGGTCGCTCGCAACGTCCGAAACCGATCTTTTTGTGTTTTCTTCCCTGGGCCGTATCATTGGACGTTCAAAACTACCTATTCTTGGTGAAATTTCGTCCGAATCCAATGGACGGGGTGGATTTTCCAGAAGACACTTCTATGGGGCCCACCGATCACGACAAAAAGGGTGCGAAAGTTTTGCACAAATTTGGAAATCCGGTTTTCCAGGCGGTTGTGGGCCACCATCTTTGATCATATGGCAGATCTGAACCGTCTATCATGTAGAGGACCCAAGAAAGTCCTAAGGGACGGTATTTGTTGAAATTTGAACGAGGAAAGTATGGTGTTTTGAGGTCCTGAACTTGGCTGCGAAAAGGAATTTTGCTGCGCATGCGACAGCTTCCCAAATCCGAATTTCACCACTCCAGCTACTCCATCAGCTATAAAAAGAGTTGCAAAACATGAGGAAGGGCATTCAGAGATTGGAAAAAGTGGAGAATTCCAGATCTAGAGCAAAGGAGAGAAGAAAGAGAAGAAAGAAGAAAGAGAAATTGGTTTGATGTTTTTTTTATCAATTTTTATTTATCCATATGTTTAATGGATTTTATGGGTAACTAATCTCTCAGCTAGGGCTGAGATGAAACCCCTAATTTGAATACTCTTGTTCTATGTTGATTTAACTTTAATTAGATTGATTTGTTTCTTTCCCTAGTGTGCTTGATTGTTTTAAATTCTATACTTCTCCATCTATGAACTTTGATCAGAGTCTATGGATGGATGTTGTTTGGATGCTTATTCTAGGTGCTTGTGTTTGATTATGAACAGGTTCCTATAGGGGAAAAAACAGGGTGCTTTACTGAACTGTATGTTCCATATGCCCGATTTGGACATGGGATATGTTATTCATGGCATTGCTTGAAGGAATTAGACAATCTGTATGCCCGATTAAGGACACAGATTGTGCTTTCTCTAGATAAGTTAGATCAATCTATATTAAAGTGAATTAACAGACAAAACAAGGGTTAGGATAATTAGGGGTGGATTCGAAAGTCCTAGTGCTCTTTCTCTTATTGAATTTTCTTCCCTATCCTCAATAGTTATTTTCCATAAATTTGTGTTAGTAATTTGCTCCATTATTTGTTGAATTAGTTAAGGAGGATCACAGATTTGAATTGTGACGACCAGTCCTCGTGGGATTCGACCTCGATCTTACCGAGTTATTACTACATCACAACCCTATACTTGGGGAGTGAACATATTACTAACCGCACTGGAGGGAATGCTGGCCCAGCGTCATCCAAGCCTAGTTTCCTAGTGAGAGTAGGAGCAGCGACCTCTTCGAATCATTCAGCCCAGCCGTTGGTTGTCTCTTGGTCCAAGCCTTTGTTTAGATTGGGTTAAGATCAATGTCGACAGATCCTCTAGAGGGAATCTGGGCCTCTCAGGCGATGGGGGGATTTGCAGAGATGATAGAGGAGAGTTTATATTTGCCTTCTCCTATGGTTATGGCCATGGCACCAACACATGTACTGAGATTCGCGCCATCCATGACGGTCTCTCCCTCTGCCTAAAAAGGGGTTTCTCTAAGGTGGAGGTTGAATCAGATTCCCAGTTAGTTGTTGATATCCTTAATGGAATGTCTAGCCCGGGTTAGAAATGGAGCTATTAACTTAAAAGAATTGAGACCCTTAAGCTCAAGGGGTAGGCCAGTTTTGGGTATATCTTCAGGAAGGCCAACTTCCCGGCCGACGCGTTAGCCTGGCTAGGTAGTGAAACCCGTCTCTGTTTTCTCCTCTTTGGCTGAGCTTCCCCAGTAAGTGAGAGGTCTGATTTTCCTCGACAAAGTGGGACTGGTTGCGATTAGGGGTCGTTAACAATGCCTTGCAACCTTTGTAATTAGTTTTTTTTTTCTTTTTCTTTGTTCAAGCTCTCACAATAGGTTTACGCAGCACTATTTTCCTGGGCATCCCCGAATGTAATTTTGGTTCTCATTTTGAATGAATTCAGGGACTTAGCTTGCCCTTTTTTGGAATAAAAAATAAAAAAATTCCTCACCCTTTACCACCACGGTGTATTCCTCACCAATTTCCTTAAATTCCTCCAAGAAATCACAAAGGGTCAAGAGGGAGCTCCCCTTTACTTTAGAATCTTCGGGGTGGTTCTTTGGTGCCATGGGGGCAAGGATCATCTTCTTTTTTTTTTTCAAAAACACCTGAATTTCATTCCAACAGGGAAGATATACACGGCTGAAAGCTCTTCGGGATGCCCCTAGTTCAACAAAAAGGAAACTTGGGGGGACCTATCGTAAAGACTATACATGAACCCTCACCCTGATTGACCCAAGCCCAACTCTATCTAAAACCACCTTACCCCTAATCTCCTGAGGGAGATCCGTCATCACAAAATACAGTTGGTTCCCCTGAAGAAGGCTGCCTAGGCGAGCAAGGCCGTCGGCCGGGGTAGTCCCTTCTCTCTTAATATGGCTGAACCGAAAAAGACCTCTCTGATTGATGTAGGAAATGGGGGCCACCCAATGCTTCCACCTCCAACCCACGAGCGAAGTCCTGTTAAGAGAATCCACAACCAGCTTTGAGTCGGACTCCACCAAGAACTTCCAAAGACCCCTACTGACTCACATAGCGAGACCCTTAAAGACCGCTGAGAATTCTACGCAATTGTTGGTACCCGTCCCATAGCAAGAAGAGAAGGCGAAGAGCATCCTACCTTCCTCATTGCTACAGATGCCTCCTCCCCTTGAAAACCCAGGGTTGTGTAGAGCCGAACCATCCACATTTAGTTTGAGCCAGCCACTCTCAGGTCTCTTCCAACAGACAATCTCAGCCCTTGGAGGAGGCGGAAGGACCTCCTGAATGTGAAGATTTCTGAGCTGCAGGTGGGCCATCCAAGAGTTGACCTTGGAATGCTTGTGAAGACCACCTTTGTAGACCCTGCCCAGCCACCAATTTGTCCAAGTAATGACAACCCCGATGCACAACGTTTTACCATCAAATCTTGAGGAGTTGCGCTCCTTCCAGATCTCCCAAAGAAGAAAAATAGGCATTAAACCACTGACTTGGGAAAGCACTACACCGTTGGATGAAGCCCCCCACCATTGCGCGAGACGTTCCCACAACAAAACGTGACTAACCAGGCTGATGTTGAAAATACTGCTGAAGTGGTGCCACACCACAGACACCAGGTGACCCATTACGTAGAGGTGATCCAACTTTTCTACCTCTGGGTGACGGGGAGAGCAGGGACAACACACACACCGGGAGGCCAGCGTCACCCCCTAGGCCTGGACCCTCCCATCAACTGGGACTGCTCCCGCCAAGATCCTCCAGATGAAAACAGACAACTTAGGGGGGGTATGAATGTGCCAAACCCACTTTGGCCAGCCAGTCCTCACGCCAAACGATCTGAATCTGTCCCACGCCGATTTGACAGAAAATTTGCCTGGCGCAGTAAAGGGCTAGTAACATGAGTCGTCGGCCTCAGAGATGTAAAGGCGAATGTGGAAGATGTGCCGAAGAGTATCCTGTGGTAAGAAGGCAGGAATGGATGAAGGAGGCAAAGGGCCCAGCCGGTCGAGAAAATCGCTGACCGCCAAGGAGCGCATGTGGTTCGGGATATGCTTAGTGGCAAGCTCCAATAGAGGCCCGAGCCCAGTCCAATTAACCTCCCACAGGTTGCACTCACCTTTCCCAATTAACCAATGAACGTTGTCATCAAGAAAAGGGAAGAACACCTGTATACTCTTCCAAAGAGGAGAGGACTCGGACCGACGATACTTGCTGAAAGGCGTGCTCAGGGCAGGCCGCTGGAGCTCCCCATATCTAGCCTGCATGTAGTTCGCCCACAGGCTAGTACTCTTGCTGAAAGAGAGAGCCTAGGCCATCTTAAGCCTCATAGCTACCAACACATCTCTAAGATTTATAATGCCCAGGCCCCCTTCTTAAATTGGGGACGCAATCTTCTTCCAACTGACCCAGTGCAATTTCCTCCTGCCATTCGACCAGCCCCAAAAGAAGTTTGCGAAGCATTTTTCAATCTCTTGCAGATTGTGAGAAGGGACAGGGGTGGCCACCATAGTGTGGACCGGGATACTACCAAGGACGTGCTTGAAGAGCGTAGTTCGGCCCGCCTAAGAAAGAATTCTAGCTCTCTAACCGTCCACCTTTTTAGTAATCTTTTCTAAAAGATGTCTGAAATTCTCCTTAGATGATCTCCCCCTAAGAAGAGGGACTCCCAAATAAAGGGACCCTGCCAACACCTTATGAATATTTAGGGAGTTGGCGATCACTCTAATCCTGGCCTGGGGAAGCTTAGAGGAGCAAAAAAAAGACACTTTTAGCATGGTTTATCTTTTAGCCTGAAGCAAGCTGATAGGAGGTAAGGAAGACGTTGACTGCAGCTAGGGAAGAAACACTACCATTGACAAGTAAAAGAGTGTCATCTGCATATAACAAGTGGGAGATGAGAGGGCAGCCCCTTTTGAGCTTGAACGGCTGGCAAAGACCCTGGGCAAATAAGGATTTGATACCCCTGCTGAAGACCTCCACTGCTAGAATGAAAAGGCTGGGGGATAGCGGGTCACCCTGTCTTAGGCCCCTTGAAGATTTAAAAAATCCCTTGGCCTCTCCATTGATCAGAAGGGAAAACCAACAATTATTCTAACATTTCTCCACCATCGACACCTATCTTGAGCTGAAAACAAAATTACTGAGAATAGATTTCAGAAAATTCCAACTTACTCTGTCATACGCTTTCTCCATATCCAGCTTGAAGGCAATGTTACCTCCTCACACCTTCTTGTCGATCTCCCGGAAAACTTCATTTGCCAGCGCGATGTTCTCAGCTATTGCCCTACCTTGAATGGAGGCACCTTGCTCTGAGGACATGAGCTTGGGAAGAAAGGCAGCCAGCCTGGAGGAGACCACCTTCGCGAAGATCTTATAAATACAGTTGTAAAGGGTGAACGGCCTGAAATGATTGAAGGAGGAGGGGGCGACTGATTTGGGGATGAGACAGATGAGAGACGAGGTGAAAGCTCTTGAAAAGTCTCCCCCATTAAATAGATGGACGGCTGCTGCATGGATATCTGTTGAGACAATCTCCTAACAACCTGTGAAAAAGGAGCCACCAAACCCATCAGGGCTAGGTGAGCCATTAGGAAGGAGAGAGAAGACCGCCCGTCTAACCTCCTCCACAGACGGTTCATGCATCAGCTCCACATTGTCTCTGTCGGACATCGAGTTGGGGATAAGACCGGAAACCATGTCCACATCCGAATTTTCACCTCCCGTGAGCAGATCAGCGAAGAAACGGACAGCTTCGTCTTTGATAATCTCAGGATCAGTTATAACGGTTGAAGCATCCCGCTTGATCATTTTGATCTCAGCCCGGCGAGCACGGTCCACCACAGACATATGGAAGAATTTAGTATTGCGATCGCTTTCCGTTAGCCAGTTATTACGAGCCTTTTGCTTCCAAAAAGTCTCCTTGGCTAACTCTCAGTGGGCTAGGTTCTGCTTATCTTCCAGAAGAACCCTGGGAGGGGGAGAGACAGTGTCCAACTGCATTGAATATTCCAATTGCTCGAGGAGGGATTCAGCCTGTTTTCGCTTAAAGAAAACATTGCCAAAAACGTCCCTATTCCATCCTTTGATAACCTACTTCATCTTCTTAACTTAAGCATGACTCGAATCATGGGATCACCTTCAACCTCAACTTTCCACGCCTCTTTGACAACTTGAAGAAAGCCCTCATGCAAGAACCACATCCTCTGGAATCGGAAAGGTTTTGCTGAAGTCTAAGGCAGCGGCGGAAACTTGAGAAGGCTGGGGGCATGGTCTGAGCTGGCCCAGGGCAGATGAACTACCTGAAAATGAGGGAACTGAGTGAACCAGTCGCTGTTGTAGAGGGCTTTGTCCAAATGGGCCCAAATCCTCGCATTCCCTCCCTGGTTGTTGCTCCAAGTAAATCTGTTCCCGGAGAAACCGGCGTCAAGCAGCCCCACATTGTTGATTGCTGCCTCAAAGTCCTCGTCCCCTGCACGAAACTGCGATCTACTACCAAGCCTCTCAGCTTGAGAAGAAACTGTGTTAAAGTCACCGTAAACTGCCCAAGGGCCAGAATGGGTCCTGCTGATCGTGGCCATCTCTTCCCACAGCTCGCGCCTAAGAAGCCTAGAACACTTAGTGTAGATGAAAGAAAGAAGCACAGAATCCTGCGAAGGCTGCAAAGAGCATCTAACACATAGCATTTGGATAGAAGAAGAAACAAGTACTGTGTTAACAGAGGAATGGAGGAATACCTAAAATTTACCACCGGCCTCGCCATTGGAGAGGGATGAATAGAACCCCAACTTCAAGCCTGTCGCAATTCTTCTTTCCTCTCTCAGCATCGGTTCCAAAACCATAACGATTCTTAGATTGTGATTGGCAATGATCCTCATCGCGGTTCTGATGGTTAGGGAGTTCCCTAGCCCACGGACATTCCACACGAGACAGCTATCCATCAGATAAACATCCAGAATAGACGACCCTTCTCTTCAACCTTCTCAATCTTCCTCTCCATTCCACAGGGCCAGGTGTCCTCGCAGGAAGCGCCTTAGACCTGCGTTTGCCCTTGGAACGAGATGGGAGAGCTTTGGCCCAACGTTTCCCTTTACCCAAATGAGATTTGGCTGGCAGAACTGCTCTGGAAGCGACTGCACTGTTACCTTGAGCAGAGGGAGCAGCTGGAGAGATGTTGCTTCCCACGTCCTCTGTCTCTGCCACTGGTCTTACTTGAAACTGAGTTTCTAATCTTGCCTCTTCTGCCATGACATCGCAAGATGGACATGCAGGGGGCTCTCTAATATCCGCCCTATGAAACATTTCCGCATACGGGGAGAGATCAACCATCACGACAATGTCCCTATCCTGATTGGGAGCCAGTCTTCTAGAATCTTCTGCAGTTTGAGGAACGAAAGATGCTGATCCCCATGATTTACTAGTGGTATCATTGTTACTGCCATATAAGGAAGAGTTGGGCGTGCAGCCCACAGATTTGGCCCTGTCCTTGTATCCCAAACAGGCCTGGTGAAAGCTCAGGTCCATGGAGGGGAGAAGGATAGGCCCACTAGATGGGGACATTGGGTTGGGTGCTGGGATATGCTCACCAGGAGGCAGAACCTGGTTCAACTGCGAGAGGCACATTGGCGGAATGAGAGTGACCGAGGGCATATGGGGAATCAACTGAGATGCAATTGTATCCTTGATAGGAGGCTCGGACGTCCTGATGCGAAGATGGGGAGAAGCAGAGGACCTGTGCATCCCAATCCCAGCAAGTTCCTCAAAGGAAAGAGATGTCCCAGTCACAGGGGCATTACGACAAACAGATGGACTGCGATTCTGGCGCGGGCTTGGTCCTGGCATGAAAGTCCTCTCTACCCAATCCCTAGTCCTCTCCGGCGGCTTTGGAAGGTGCCACTCTCTTCGGCGCGGCCTCTGAACAAGGTTGGACTTTTCTACTTCGACCCCCACCACGTAAGGTTGCCCGTCAACAATAAGCTGTTGGGAGTAGCAGAAAGGAGCTCCTGGATTCAAAAGCACCTTAACTCAAGCAAAAACCTGAAACATGCCATACTGTTGGAATCTATCTGAGTAACTTTATCGTATCTGCCTCTAAGATCTCGAATGACCTGTTCGACCCATACATGGGTCGGTATGCCGAAAAAACGGATCCAGTGCCCCTCATAGATAGGGTTGGATTCAGGGGTCCAATAGATCAACTCCCTAAACCCCAAAACTGCATGCATCGTACTATCTTGATAGAAATCCTAGAGGTTTGCCTTCAATTTGAACATGAGGAGGAAAGCAATGCTGGAAAGCCTAGTGACATCGACTGCCGCTGCTTGAAACCTGGAGGACCGAATGGTTTCCATTAGATTGAGGATGGAAGTGGATGGATCTGAGACTCTCCCAACCAGTCCCAGTTTCAGATCTCCTCGCGACCTCACAACAAAAGCCGGGTCCACCTGAATGGGTCCGCCAATGGGAGACGAAGGAGGAACGGGGATCTGCGTATCCGTTGTCTCTCCTCTGGGATAGGTAGAGGGAGTGGAGGTTCTAGTTGGAAAATCCGGAGGGGCAGGGGGGTTAGGAACGCCAGTTGTGCGAGTGGGCAGCTTAGGGAAAGCAGATGGCTCGATGGTTGGACAGGTGCGGACGTTCGTGCTGAGGCAGAGCGGTTAGAGATCCTTCTTTGCTGGTTGAACTGTGACTAATCTCCCATCAATCCTTCTCCCATGGAGGACACCAATGGCAGCCCTGGCATCATCTTCGTACTGAAATCATATAAAAGTAAACCCTCTAGGGCGATTCGACCCTGAGAATGCTGGGATGAAGATGTCCACCACTCTACCATACCTCTGAAAGATCTTAAAAACGTCCTCACTAGAGCAAGAGAAAGGGAGGTTTCCAATAAATAAGTTGAAAACCTCTCTTCCGCTGACAAGCTTTGGAGGACTCAGAAGCCTGCGATTTCGAGACCTCCCTATTCTTCCTCTGCCTGCGTCGACAAATCGAAGGCTAGGGCAATCCCTGGACGGCGCCCTGCTTCATCTTCTCCTATCCCCTTCTCTGTGGGCCCAAACCCTAGTCATGTTTTTCGAGCTCTGGTGTGGGTACTGCAAAACATTGTCTCGTCCTTAGTGGGTTGCATCATAGCCCAATTGTCATGGTTGACTGAGTAACATATGACATGCTTCCATGCCGTCCACCTCACAAAGTAATTGAAAATGAGATAGTGCATTGGTCAGTTAACTTAGTCTTATTCACCTTTTTCATCCAGCCAATCGAGTAAGGGGAGGGATGCCTCGTCGTAGGTAGTCACAACTTATCCACCATTACCTTCGAAACGTTGTTCTCGCTACTGCCACTGTCTATAATTACATCACAGACATTGTCGTTGACGGTATATTATGTACGAAATATATTGTGTCATTGTGGGTGCACCTCCTTCCTTGGAGTGTCTGATAATCGCCTCACAACCAAGGACTCTCCATGATCTCCGGCCAACTATTTTGCGTTAGCAGCTCCGTCCTCGGCTGCTTGTTCATCTTTATTAAATCTAGGGCCTTCTTTCGCTGCCTTGCCTTTACTAGTGCCCCCTTTGTTAATGGCCAAGTGGGCTGCGAGTGTTGATAGCAGATGTTTGATAAGTAGCTCGACTAGCCACAACGGTAACAATTATTTAGCCTTGGTCGACCATAAGGATTTGGAATCCTACTCGGACTCACTGTTGTGGGTGATACACATTGTGGCCTAGATGGACTGCTACTTGTGTCACAATTTGCGTTGTAGGTGGTGGAGGACGCCCTCTTAGTGGTTCCTTTCCTTTATCTGGCGCTAAATCTTGTGTGGAACCCATCATGGGTGGTCGAGTCGTAGGATAAATCCGAGTAGAGATTCTTGAAAGTTGCGTTTCCGTCATATTGGCTAATTGAATTGCTCTATCCTTAGTCTCAACCAGGTGCATCTGAACTCGGTCCTAAATTATTGATCGTAAAACTCCTATGAATCATGTTACCTTTTGCAATTAGGTCTCCAATAAATCATTCCTCGTTGTCAATCTCTGAAATTCTTCGGTGTAATATGTGATGGTTAGATTCCCCTTCCGATAATTTTAGTATTGCTGGAACAATACCTGCTCATAACCACTAGGGATGAATTGTGATTAAAGAAGGCTCATACATCCGCGCCTTGGGCTTTGAGTAGAATTAGCGCTCCGCAATACGGTCGAGAGTTGCCTACAACCCTTGCATGGTCAACTAACTCTCCCAATGGAAAGCATTCATTCTTTCCAATAGACAACAAATCCCTGGATTAACATACATAGGATTTTGGTCCATTATGTCATTAGTTGTCATAAGCTCGAGGAGAGTCCTCGCTCCAATACTAATCGATGTATGGAAGGACATGATGAGGTCAATCACCGTCTTCCTCAGGGATAACTACTTTGAATCCATGAAGCTCTCTAGATTCCTCATAGAATTTCCTCGAATCCATAAGGGATAAAATAGAAATAATTTTTAATAAATTCAAAAATAAATTGATTGATGATAAAAATAAAAAATAAAATGAATTTAAAATCCTTTAAATAATGATCTCAAACCTAGGATAAAGTCTTATACTCAAACTCCCTAAAACGTGACTTATTATAAATAGTAAACTTACTATTTGTAGCGGGTCATCTCTCTTGTTAGACTTCATGGTTTTCGGCCAAAAATAGTAAGCATCTAATTTGTCCAAATCAAGTTATTCTCCTAATTTTTCTAAGCTCTTTTTATGTTGGGCACCACTCTTACAAGTCAAAGCATCAAAAGTTATGATTGAATTAAAACTAATTATTTACAGTAAAAATGAAAATAAAATAGACTTTTGACTGTTAATATGATGGAATCTCACGAATCTGGCACGGCCAATCTAGCGTAGTGGGTTGGTTGGATAAAGTAGGTTCTTCTACCCTAAAATCATATATGATATATCAAAAAACTTATTATAATTTGTGAGATACAACTGTTTAAAGATTTCGACGGTCCAGGTTACTTTCACCTCCGATCGGGCCTTTCTTTAGTCAATCTTTGGCATGAAAGTGTTCCTGGCTCGCTCTACCTCAACTTACTGTTTAACTCAGGTGACAAAATCGAACTGTACCGTTGTTTTACCAAAGAGTCGGTAAATTACTAAGTTTTCTATCGTGGTTTGTGTAAACATCAGTTGCTTTCGGTGAGGAATGATCACGTACAACCATTGCATGTCAACTTTCCCTGCAACAGTCTTTTCCACTCAACGTATCATAAGCTTAGAACATGTTACGATTACCTAGCGTGAAAATCATGCCATCCAATCGGTAAGTGTGTCAACACGTTATGGCTATCCATTGATTTTGAGATGTGAAACGACTGATGAGAAGACGAACCTGATGTTAGGGTCCCAAATATCTTCATGGTGTGACCCACCTTTTTCATGCCTCAGATGCTCTACATGCGCAAGATGTTGGCAGAAAGATGGGGTTGTACGTAAAAGTCCATGTACAGTAGTTTGTTTGATATCATTTTGCCATTTTATTAATTTATTATTGCGGTTTCTGGCTGCTTCCCGTAGGCACTCCTAGACCGTCATCCGTACACCAGCAAGCCTTAGCTTATGTTAACTTTCTCCCGTCAGGGTTTCGCTCCTCTCTCTCTCTCTCTCTATCTCTCTCCTTTTTAAAGACTGAGAAACATCACCTAAAGAGAGGACGAGAAAGGAGAACACAAGCTCGCTTTATATTCCTTTCTTTCCCTTTCACTTTCTCTCTCTTCTTCTCTCTCTCTCTCTACTGTGAAAGAAGCTCCTCTCTTTTCTCAGAGACGAATTCAGATTGAGTGAGAAAGACATGTCGAGCTGCATCGATGTTGCTTCCGAGCAAGTTTGCTACATCCCCTGTAACTTCTGCAACATCATTCTCGCGGTATACAAACAATCCAAAGCACCCACCCTCTTTTTCCTATTTCACTTTTTTCTTCTTCTTGTTTTTTTTTTTTTTTCCCCGCAATAATATAAGAAAACAAGATTCTTAGATAATGAGAATAGCTCTGGTTCTTTCAGTTTGGGATATGTGTTTTTGTTATTTTATTTTTTTCTTTTTTAATGAGAGAGAGAGAGAGAGAGAGAGAGAGAGAGAGAGAGAGAGAGAGAGAGAGAGAGAGAGAGAGAGAGAGAGACCATTGCACGTTAAACATGGGAAGAAATGACGATGACAAGTGCCAAATCACTGGATTTGTTGCTGTGTCATCCCTTTCTTTACCGAGAAAAGGATAGTGGCTACTATCAAAAGTAGCACTTGAAGTACGCAGCCAACATACAGAGAAAAAACAATAATAAAACTGATTTATTTTCCTAATTCTCATATGTAGGAAGAGGGATAAATGGGTTTCCTTTAAAAAAAAAGGTTTTTGCTGTAAATAAAAACCTGGTTACACTTGGTGATGATAAGAGGAAAAAAAAAACTAGTTTGCTAATCTTGCAATTTTCATGTTGCCTAAAAAATAGGAAGAAATGGGCATCTAAAATCCCATTTATGGAAAAAAGCATTTTTCCAGAGATCTAATATAAATCTAAATCGATTCTTTTTTTTTTTCTTCTCTACAAATTTCTTTTTTTCCATTAAAAATTTCTAAATCTAAAGAAAATATCATTCACAGAGATTGAACAGAAGAAAAGGAAGAACCTGAAGAGCTTTCGAGGCTTTTAACCCACTTCAATTCTTTTGTTTTTTGTTTTTTGTTTTTTCCTACAGATTTTCTTCCTTGTTCCTTTAATCTGCTTCTTTTTTTTTTTTCACTTTTTTTTTTTTTTTTTTTGTTTTGTTTTTTTTTTTTTTGTTTTGTTTTGTTTTGTTTTCAGGTGAGCGTTCCATGCAGCAGCTTATTCGACGTCGTGACCGTTCGATGCGGGCATTGCACCAATCTATGGTCTGTGAACATGGCAGCCGCTTTTCAGTCGCTGTCGCGGCAGGAGATCCAGGTATAATGAAACTAGGGTTTCCATGAGATATGATGACTCTAGCTACCCATCTATCTCTAGCTTCTGAAATCTAGAGTTTCTGGGTTGGCTTCTTTTGAGAGAGAGAGAGAGAGAGAGAGAGTAAAGTGGAACCTTGGGAGCCGCCATCAGAAACCTACGTTTCCTGCTTATAGATGGAATTTCCGGCCACAGATGTAAATGGGTCAGGCCCTGACCTCCCCTTTGATAGCATTTCCTAGGGTTATTAGCTCGCTTTTCTTCTCCCTTTTCTATATGTATATATTTTTTTTCTTTCGATTTGATTTGATTGACAGGCATACAAGCTCTCGAAGGTTTTTGTAGGATTCCCTCCTATCAGTCATTGTCCTCCGCAGCGGGAACACGTTACATATGAGAGAGAGAGAGAGTTCTAATCATGTGTCAGTCGAGACTTTTGTTTCATAAAACCACATTGTAACCAATTCCGTCCCTTCCAATACTTCTCTTTTTCTCTCTTTCAAATGAAAAATTACATGTTGGGTTTCCTCCCATTTGGGTTCTTAGGCGCTTTCTCATTCCAGCTCTCAAGTTTTTGGCTTTTTCTTCTTTTGGGCAGGTTGTGTTTTCCATCCATTTCATGTCTCTCTCTCTCTCTCTCTCTCTCTCTCTCTCTCTCTCTCTCTCTCTCTCGATAGCTCTCTCTCTCTCTAGCACCTCTAGTATGCTAAGGTATAATCCATGAAGCTCATATGGCTGGTTGTATTACAGAGTGGTAGACATGTTGGTACCCAATGGATAATGGTCCTCCTTGCAACAAAAATAAAATAATAAAATAAAGAAGCTCCTTTTACCCTGCCATTACTTTTGTCCTCATTTTTATCTTTCCCTTCTTTTTACGCTTTTAGACGGTATACTTGAATAACAATACGATGGTCATGTTAAAGGAACTTGAATAACCTTTCCTTTCCCTCTTTTCTGTTTTTCCAATCTTCCAGAACCCAAGCTTCATTTCTCCAGATTTCAGGATAGACCTGGCCTCTTCTTCCAGATGTAACAAGGCCACGATGCGATCTCCACCCTCGATTAACGAAGAAAGTACGGTTATCGTCAACCGGCGTGAGTCTTCTTCTCTCACAAGATCAGTAGTTACTCTTAGAAACGATTGCCTTCTAACTTGAGCTGATATCTCTTCATGCAGCCCCAGAGAAGAGACAGCGAGTTCCCTCTGCCTACAATCAATTCATCAAGTATTAAATCTGTTCTCAGCCTGTTGTATCTTTCTAAAAAAGCCTTTTGTGATAAAAGGCATATCTTGAATTTCCTTTTCTCTTGCATATAAATGTGGATATCAGGGAAGAGATTCAGAGGATCAAGGCCAACAACCCTGAGATCACCCACAGGGAAGCATTCAGTACTGCAGCTAAGAATGTGAGTAGACCCTCTCTACATTTGCAGTGTTTGACGAGTTTCCTTTATATCTCATCTTGTATCTTCTAGATTGGTGTTTTAATTGAAACCTTTCCTTTCTTTGTTAGTGGGCTCACTTCCCTCACATTCATTTTGGGTTGATGCTGGAGACCAATAATCAACCTAAACTAGACGAGGTGAGAAGAGGCATTTTGCATTTTTATTTTCGTTCTTTCAAGATCTTTCAACTGCGAAGGAGAGAATTCATTTTTCCAGCGAAAATAAAATTTCATTCTTGCATTTAATAATCAATGATGAACGCTCTATGTATCATTTGAGATTTTAAATCGATATACCAACTCGATGTATATCAATCAAAATTATTCACGGATGTCTGACACTACTGGAAAACTGCTTTTTGAACTGAGAGTTAATAGCCAGCATTTCCTAGACAGAAATAGCTTCAATTGTCACCAATTTTCACCATTGATTGCGAATCCAGTCCCACTTAATGCTTTTTCCATCTAAGATTAAAATGTTTCTTGTCCGAATTGATCTTAGATGCTTTATAGATATAAAATGAAGAGCCATAAACTCGAAGTAGTTTATAGGCTATTACACAAATAAATAAATGTTTACATGAACTTGTATAAAACCATTAAGAATATTACAAAGAAGATGCAGGAAATTAATAGGTTGATTTTCAATTCACCATGGAGACAGTTAAACCTTCTTGTACCATCAATGTGATGAATATCTGGGATTTTGAAAATCTCACTATGTTTTTGCGAAAAATTAATGAACCGATGTTATTGCAATAATAGAGCAAGATTTTCAAAAATATTGGCAGTTTTTTTCTTTTTTTTTTTTTTCTTCTTCTTCTTCTTCTTCTTCTTTTTTTTTTTTTTTTTTTTTGCGATTTTATCATGATAGTATCCTGATATTAATGTGGAAATTATTTAGAATTTCAGTTACCTCATTAATAATTTTCTATCTAAAATCTTAAAACTATTTATTAATTTATAATAAATATTTTTAAAATTTTATTTTAGTGAGTTTTCCTAATAATATCCCAAGAAAATCTCACATTTTGAAAATCTCCCAAAATTTTCCTATGCCGAGAAATTCCTGAAAATGAGATTTATCACTAAATGTACCATTGAACAGAACACAAACTGAACTAGAAGAAACATTACTACAAGAATGACATCAAGCAAGCAATTGGTTTAGTAACAATGATTAACGATCCAATACAAATTCTTCTTATCTTATTCCTGACCATGGTGGACCATTCAATAGGAAGGCCCCACTGTGGATTGCTCACGCCCTCAAAATCACTATGACAGGATGATCAGTGCCATTCCACTCAGGGCTTGTAAACACTGAGCTTGTTACACTTACTGTCCAATTTGCGTGCCTTTGACTGAATTGCTTTGATCATCTGATCATGGTGTTATTTGGGAAATGAGCATTTTGAATGTGAAACCCTCACCGATGGTCATTAGCTATCTTCATAGGGCTCACCTGGATCTCAGAAAGAAAATTTCCAAAACATAAGTTAAGATGATCATTTTGGATTGGATCATTTCTGAAATATGAAAAAGATATAACAACTATAAAGCATTATAAATTAGCTAATTCATCTATTTATTTTCTTATTTAATGTACGAAAAGTCCTATATGTTCTAGCAGGCTTCAGTACAGTTGATGCAGAAGTCTTAGCTTTATGGTAATGTCTGAAGGTCTTGGTTGAGTGCTCTCTTTCTCCAGTTTTTTTTTTTTTTTTTCCTTCTCCAGTTTGGTTAGAAGGAGATTCTCCTAGCAAAATAAAAAATAAATAAAATAATAATCAAAATAAAGAAAGATTGAACTAGATTCTCTTTTAGAAGTAAGTGACTTAAAAAAAATTAAGATTTTCCATCTCATTGCATTTCATAGTGACATACCATGAAATTATTCCTTTTTTGTAGATAAAGACATGGGTCTTTTTTCATTTGTTTTGCTGGGAAAGAGCTGATTATGTATATATAAACTAGAAATTTACACCACAGAGATTCGGGTGGGAGCCACAAAAAGATCGGCCACCCCACCTATCATATACTCTAGAGACATGAATCCCACAGAAAACAACGAGATGGCACCTCTCAAAAGCCCAGGAAACCATTAGCCCTTTTTAATCTCCACAGGGCAACACATCAAAAAAAATAATAATAAAAATAAAATAAAATAAAATAAAATAATTGAAGAAGATGACGATGATGATGAAGATGAAGATGAGGAAGATGAGAAAAAGGAAAATCAAAGAAGAATCCTATATGGAGTAATAGATAAGACAGAAAGGAAAAAAAAAAAAAAACATCAGACCCTAAGGGCCATCTACTAAATGGATCAAATTTAGTAATGAAATCATTCCGCCCTTCCAAAAAAGAAAATATAAAAAATAAAAAAGAATTAAATGAAAAAGAAAAGAAGAAGAAAATTGGATGACTGCAAGCCTACTGATACCACATCCAATGAGTTTTTCCTAGAGTAAGTAGGTTATAATTGGAGTTCTAAGTGTTTGGCAGCAGGCTATTGTTTCAGCTAATTTAATTATATTTGTGCAGGGTTCTGAGAAGCATCTGATGACAAAGGCGGCAATATACAACAAATGATAAAATTTCATAACTTGGCGTGACACTCAATCATATCCTGATCTTCCGTCGAAAGGAGTACAACGAGGCCTTAGTTCTTCCATGTGCTCATGTGTTGTTGAGGGAGATGGAAAAAGAAAGGAGATGAAAACTTTGGCTTGTCTTAAATGTATTGTTATAAGTAGCACTGAATTATGTTCTTTAATTGTATTAAAGTTAGTATCATGTTGCTTCTACCAAGTTCATTGCTGTTAAGAATGAGATGATCCAAATGATTCTCATCACTGGATTTCATGGGAATGCCATCAATGCATTCTTTGGAGTCTTTGTAGGTAGGGTTGAGTACAGGCAAGTCATTGATATGGTCTTGATGCTAAATCCTGATTGCATGTATGTGTGCCGACAATGGAAGTTTGCAGACATTTACGAAGGCTAAGGCTGAGACTCAATGTACTGTTGATTTAAATTTCAATCTTCAGTAAAATAATAATAATAATAATAATAATAAAGAAAGAAAGAAAGAAAGAAAAAAGAAAAAGAAAAAGAAAAAAAAAAGGTAAATGAAATTGCAATATTCGGCAAAATAAATAAATTGCAATAATTAGATCAGTAGAGAGGAAATGACCAAATTGTAGCTACCTTATATATATATATATATATATATATATATATATATATATATATATATATATATATATATATATATATATATATATATATATATATATATATATATATATATATTAGTTTTATTAATGTTGCATTGGTGCAATTTCGAATCCAATCCCTTAAAATGAATAATATTGCAATTGCAATTCCGTCTTATCTTCTTATTGAAGTGATTGCAGTTCCATCCAATAATGACAGAAGAAGAAGAAGAAGAAGAAGAAGAAGAAGAAGAAGAAAGATAACAAACAGAGTCTAGTGTAAATGTGCATATGTGGTTGTGTTAGCTTGCAATTATCCCTTCCATTATTTGCCACTGCTTATTGGAGTGAATACATTAGCTCTTCTGGAGTGTCTCATTTTCGTAAAATAACTTAAATATAGATGCACTTAAAAGTCTCTTTGTTGGTTGGGCGAAGCAGGAACCAAGCTATAAATTGGAGGCCCCATAACACGGGTTCGTACTATCTATTCTTTGTAGCAATTAAAAATTTTCAATGGCAGAGAGAGAGAGAGAGAGAGAGAGAGAGAGAGAGAGAGAGAGAGAGAGAGAGAGAGAGAGAGAGAGAGAGAGAGAGAGAGAGAGAGAGAGAGAGAGAGAGAGAGAGAGAGATGAGTGACAAATTAATCAGATACCCTTCAAGGAATGGACAAGGGGTTTATTTTATTTTGTTTTACAGGTAAGTAACCCGGGACCTCAATGTGGAAACACACACTTTCTACCATTGAGGCACGGGATGGACAAGTCTTTCCTAATCATAGGCGTCATGATCACGGCTCACGCTCTTGAAATTCATTGCCATTGGATAGAATGAGGATGTTGAAGATCTCCAACAAGCATTAATTGTCATCTTCTGTAGAGCTTTCCCAATATGTGGAATGCATCCTCCAAAACACATTTGCTAAACCACGGAAGACTAGTCCGTTTCTTCGAATGTGGACTCTTTAAGCCTTTTGAAAGTTCAGCTTTCTAACTTTTTAATCAACCACCATTATTCAAAGATAGACATAAATTTTAGATTACGCCGAAATAGAATTTCTTTGACTATTGGCAAAAAAATATCCCATGCTATGCATTGACAACGAGTGCACGTGAGTTGGGCCATGGTATTAAAGACGCCCCATAAAACCCAAAGAGGAGTAGAGGGAGAAGAGAGAAGAGAGGAAGGAGAGGCGTCATCATTCAAGCATCTGATCCCTAGTCCAATCCATGTTGCTTTATAGAGGGATTATAAGGGGAAGAAGAATCATAGAAGGGGAAGGAGACTTGATGCCGATCCAACACAAGAAAGGAAAAATAGACACAAACAATAAATGGAGAAAAATAAAAAAAAAATTGATTGCTTTGATTGGGAATGAAAATGACAATACACAGCTATGCATCAAGACTCCATTGGAGAATCCTTCATCCATATGAATTTCGGGAGAGGAGGGAGGAAACACCATACGTTTGTTATCCACTCCCATGAGCTGAGACTCTACACACTTGTTGTACACAGATGAGCTTCTCATCCAGGGCTTGGTTTGCCTCATCCACACGTGTCTCATATAGACATATGGAGACAACTTGAAGTCCTTCTAACTCTCCCTCCAGCTGGAGGGTTGATGCAGCGAAGGACTTGATGTGGTCGATCACCATCTTCCTCACGGATAACTACTCCGAATCTATGAAGCTTCTTCCCATCTACCCGGCAGTCTTGTGGCGGCCTACGTTCCCCGGTCCCCACGCCTCGAACCTTGCATCATGAGGTCATCAAGTGGGAAAAACCGGCCGCGGGGTGGTACAAGCTCAATGTGGACGGGTCGGCTCGTGGCAATCCGGGTCTGTCGGGCGGTGATGGAGTGTGCAGGAATGCCAACGACAACCTGATCTTTGCCTTTGCAATTGGTTACTGGCCGGGTTCGAATAATGAAGCTGAACTACGAGCGATCCACGACAGCCTGGCGTTTTGCTTAGAGAGAGGTCTGAACAAGGTAGTAGTTGAATCCGACTCGAAAGTGAGTGTGGATATGTTGCAGGGAAAGGTGGAGGCTACCTGGCAGTGGAGAGCATGGGTGGAGAGAATCAGAAAACTGCGCTCCTGTGGGGAAATATCTATTTCCCACATTTGGAGAGAAGGGAACGGTCCGGCTGATGGGATGGCAAGTATAGGTAGTGTCGACCAACCCCTCCCCTCCTTATTCTCCTGGCAGGACCTCCCTGTTGAGGTGAGAGGCACTCTCTTCTTGGATAAGGTAGGATTGTGGATCGAGGGAAGCCCCTTCGCATAGCCTAGCCAAGATATCCTCTCCAACACCCCCTAACCATCCGACACCTCAAAACATGATCATACCCTTCTCCGTTCCCCCAGGGTTGACCTCACATCCTATCATCCAATTACCCCATCAACCCTCCCTTTTAGGCCACCTTAGCCAAGCAGTTAACAGACAAGCCTATACAGAATTTTCTTCGGCCCAAGGGAACCCACCTGAACCCTGCATTAACCTCCCCTCCTCTAATACCGTCAATGTTTGTGGCTGCACTATCCCCTCAACCTTTCCAGCAGATCGTTCGAGCAGAGACCCCGCCCCTTACACTGACAATCCTACTGATCAAGCAGGCCCTCTAGTCCTCCCTCTGGCTGAGCCTGAGTTGATGGTAGTGCCAAACAAGGATCAGCTCCCCAACAATCAAGCTGGTATGCCTCCCATGCTGGAGGTATTTGCTTCCACCCTTGAAGTCCCAGAACACCACCACTCTCCTTCGGTCACCCCTCCCTTTCCAGGCCTCCTGAGAGAGGGTGGCAATCTCCTCAATCCCAATTATCTCCCCAAGGGTACCCAAGCCAGATTAGTGGGCTGCTTGCTCCTATTCCCTCAGCAGAAGTCAGGTGATAAATAGGGGATTAGAAAACATATAGACATGTTGGATGTCAGGCTGAGAACCAGATGGAAGAGCAAGGTAGCAGATTTTGCAGTTGTAGACATGTTGGGACAAATCGTTGTTGATCTGTCCCCATATTTCACTCAGGAAACCCAGTCCATGAGTCCGCAGGGCACACCGGTTGCGAAGGAGAAGATGGACCAGCCAAACCAATCGTCTAATGGCCAGCTACCCGAGAGGACTGTGTAGAGAACTAAGACAAAGGGATGTAGGATAATAACTAAATTGATCTCTTCAACTCTTTAGACACAAGGGGATTGGTACAGCAGGCTCCGAAGACTGAAGAGGCGGGCAGTGAATACAAGCTGTGTGATGGATGGATAATGTCCTCATCTGGAATGCGCGCGGGGTGGGCAACACGCCCACGATTAAAGCTCTAAAAAAGCTGGTGAGGAAATACAACCCTTGTTTAGTGGCAATATTAGAACCTATGTTGAGAGAGGATAGAAGGGTGGCCACAGTGTTAAAAATTGGTTTCCACTCCTCGATATCTAATAGCGACGCATGGGAAAAAATATGGGTCTTCTACCACAACCAGCTAAGTGTTTCGACCCTAGCCACCTTAGATCAAATGCTAACTCTGACCTTGTCTTTGCAGCCCCTCGGTGATCCAATTTTCCTTTCTATTGTTTATGCTCGTTGTTGTAAGGTGCAAAGGAGAGTGTTGTGGAATGAGATGGCAGATCTCAGCAGGTCCATTAAAGGGCCTTGGGTTGTTAGAGGCGATTTCAATGTTGTGGTTGAGATAGAGGAAAGGCTGGGTTCCAGAGATCCGGATAGAGTGAGCATGGCAGAGTTCTCTGAGGATATTGATAACTCCGGGCTTCTCGATGCAAGCTTCGTCAGTAATAAATTTACCTTTTTTTTTTTTAAACCGAGAAACTTTCATTGAAAAGAGGGGAATACAAAAGCCCTGATTTCAGGTGTCCCCTGGAGAAAAAAGGACCTGGGGAAACCTATCATATTGCTATACAACAAAGGAGACAGACGAACAAAACCAAGCACGGACGCTGCGGGAGGCCGAAAGAAGCGCGGAGGGACACTCAGCCTGTCTAATTGCACCGAGCCCTGTTTTATCCAGGAAAATCATGACACGAATCCGGGCCGGGAGATCTGCCAGACGGTTAAAAGAGATGGTGGACTGGGAGTCACTTCCCAGGCGGGCCAGCGAGTCAGCTAGAGCGTTCCCTTCTCGAAAGATATGGGCAAATTCTATGCGAGCAGCACTTTTCAAAGCTAAGATCCTTCTTAACCAGTAAATCCACTTCCAGCCCGCAGAAATTTGCCCGTTCAGAACGTTCACAATCTGCATAGAATCAGATTCTACAATGATCTGCTTAAAGCCTCTAGCTAGACAGACTTGAAGGCCATCGAACACCGCCCAAAGTTCTGCGTAAGTGTTAGATGCAGTACCATAGCCCGCTGCAAATGCAAAGAGGAAAAGGCCTCTATCGTTGCGACAGAGTCCCCCTCCCCCTGCAGCACCCGGGTTCCGCCTAGAAGATCCGTCTACATTTATCTTCACCCAATTCTAGCACGGTCTAATCCATTTAACCACCGTAGTTTGCAAAATGGGGGGCGGTCTGGGGAGAGAATAGGAGGGCAGAGGAACACTTCCAGCATCCAATCAGTTGCGCGGCTGGCAGACATCAACAGCAGGACCCATCTGCAGAGAGCTAGGAGGGGCTAGGCGAGAGGCCGACGCCCACCGGAGGACACGACCCACCAGAGCTGAAGAAGAGGTAGACTGCCCTTCGAACTGAGCTGCGTTCCGAGCCTTCCAGAGCTCCCATAGAAGAAAAGCCGGAATCAGGTTACGATTTAGAGCCATAGAACCACTGGCAGACAGGGCGCTCCACCACTGCTGCAATCTAACCATGACGGAGGTTGAGGGCCCCACGCTAATCCCAAATTTCAGGCCCAGCCACTGCCACACTTGCTTGGCCATGTCGCTTTTCAGGAACAGATGGGGAATGAATTCCACTGACGATCCCTCCAACAAGATGCGGCAGCAACATTCACATCTTGACGCTAAGTTGATACCCCGATTCTGAATAGCATCGTCCACTGGGAGGGCATTGTTGAGAAGTCTCCAAAGGAAGACTGAGATTTACTTGGTGCAACAATCATACGGGGAACAATCGTACGGGGAATGCTCGTGTTTGGGCCAGGTTAGACAGAACTCTGTTTAATGGAAGATAGGCTGCTACCTTTCCTTTATTTAGAGTGGAACACCTCCCCCGCACAAAGTCAGATCACACCCTGCTCCAACTATCATTCCCCCACCAGTCTCAGCCCATCGTAAGGCCATTCAGATTCCTTAGAATGTGGTCTTTGCACGAATCCTTCCTCCCCCTGATCAAGAAAGCGTGGGATGGTGAGTGTGCCTTATATCCCATGACCAACGTCCTACTCAAGCTGAAGAAATCCAAACAAATGCTGAAACTGTGGAACAAAGAAGTCTTCGGGAACATTTTCCATCAGATTAACAGGGCAGAGGAGGAGCTGGAAATTCTCGATTATAAATGGCAATGTTCGCCCTCTGACGATCTTCTTCAGTAGAGTATGGTAGCCAGGCAGAGATTGGATCAGCTGGAACAAATGGAAGAGATTTTTTGGAAGCAGAAATCGAGGAACACATGGCTGGAGGAAGGCAATAAAAACACCAGGTATTTCCACACGTCGGCTCGCGAAAAAATTAGAAAAGCCGCGATCACCTCCATCAGGATTGAGTCTGGCATCATCCTGACTGATCCAAACCAGATTAAATTGGCGGCTGTCTCCTTTTTTGAGGATCTCCTTTTTTGAGGATTTATTCCAGGCCGAACCCGTCTCCTCTCAGCCCGACTTCGTCTAGTCAATACCTCAGCTAATCGGTCAGCAAGACAATGATTCTCTCACGTTGCCTCCTACGCTATCTGAGGTTATGTAGCAGTCAAATCCATTCTGAAAGATGGGGCCCCAGGCCCAGATGGATTCATGACGGCCTTCTTCGCTGATTGCTGGCAGCTTGTGGGAGGGGACATCCATAAAGTGGCCATTCAGTGGTTTGCTTGGGGACCCCTCCCCAAGGTGTTTACTGCATCACTGATTTGCTTAATCTTCAAGTCCTCTTCAGCCGAAATTTTTTTCGACTTCCGGCCTATTAGCCTCTGTAATGTAATTTATAAAATCCTTGCTAAAATCCTGGCTAACAGATTAAGTAAACTTCTGCCCAAGTTGATTTCACAGGAACAAGGTGCGTTTGTGCCAGGGAGATCCATCTTAGGTAACATTGCGATGGCTCAGGAGGCGATGCGACGGATTGACAGGAAGAGTAGAGGGGGTAATCTCATCATCAAGCTGGACCTAGAGAAAGCCTATGACAGAGTTAACTGGGTTTTTCTGAAGAAAGTTCTGCAGAATTTTGACTTCAATAGCAGAAGTGTCGAACTCTTGGAATCGTGCTAGGAGAATAATTGGTTTTCAGTTCTAATCAACGACGAAGCTTCGGGTTTCTTCCACTCGTCCAGAGGTTTGAGACAGGGGGACCCGTTATCCCCCGCTCTATTCATTCTCACGATGGAAGCCTTCTCCACTTCTTGGAGGAAATTGGTGGCTCGCGGTTGGTGTCAACTATTCAAGTTTCCCCACGGATGCCCCCTCATCTTGCACTTGTTATACGCAGATGATACTCTTATTTTCCTCAATGGGAGCCGGGCCTCCCTGAATGCAGCCAAGAACTTCTTGCAGCTTTTCCAATCATCGTCGGGCCTGAAGATTAACTTCAGCAAAAGCTGCTTCATTACATCCAGGCAGGCAGGATTAGAACCACTGAGCATCTTCTGGGCATTAGCCGAGCCAGAGATGGGGTCCTTTAATTAGGGGCCCCTCTCTCTAAAGGTAAGATCAGGATATCAAATTTTCAGTTTATGATGGACAAAGTCAACAGAAGAATCGGCGGATTGGTAGGTAGGCACATTTCCCAAGCTGGGAGAGTGACTCTTATCAGGCATGTGCTGGGGAGTCTTCCGATTCACATCATGGCAGCAATGCACGTTTCAGATCAGGTACTGAAGAACCTAGAGCGCCAGTTTGCAAGATTCTTTTGGGGCTGGGTGGATGGGAAAAATAAAATGCAATGGATTGCATGGAAGAAAATAGTTCGATCAATCGAGGAAGGGGGATTGGGAATTCGTCGTCTGAAAGAGGTCATGGACGCCCTTAGAATGAAGATGGCTTGGATCATAAAACATGGTGAGAATGTTGGTCCCTAGGGGTCCCTAATGAGGGCTAAACATTAGGGGGACCTAAACGCAGAGGTACTGCTCCCCACTCCTCTCAATTCCTCCCCCATCTGGCGTAAAATCAGGCACTTTCTCCCCACTATATCGGAAAATGTGCAATGGCAAGTGGGCATGGCACTACGTGAAAAATGGAAAAAAGGGACGGATTTTAAGACGGTCCTGGACCGTCTCTAAAATTGCTTGGTTTAAAGACGCTTTAGAGACGGCCATAAACTGTCTCTAACATTTTAGACGGTCCTTGGCCGTCCTTAATATTGTCTTAAAAATTTTAATGTCCACAAATCGTTTAGGACGGTCGTTGACCGTCTTATATGTGGTCATTTGAGACGGTCATTGGCCATCTAAATTAGAGACAGTCATTGGCCGTCTTTTTCTTGTAATCTAAGACTGTCAAAGACCGTCTCTATTAGAGACAGTCTGTAGCCGTCTTATAGCCCTACCAAAGACCGTCTCTAATGGAGACTGTCAATGACTGTCTACCGTCTCCGTTAGAGACTGTCAAGGACCGTCTCTATTAGAGACGGTCCTAAACCGTCTTAGAACCCTGTGAAAGACCGTCTCTATCCTAAGCCATCTCTAACAGTTGAAAATTAAGGAGCTCAAAAAAATTATGAATTTTGGTAAAAAAAATAGTCGAGAAGCTTAGAAAAATAATTAACAATGTTTAAGAAAATTTTAAATTTTGAAAAAAAAACCTGTAATTTTATAAAAATCTAGATTTTGATAAAAAAAATTAAGAACTTTGAATAATGTTGATAATTTTGAAGAAAAAAAAATCGATAAAAAAATGATATTTTGAAAAAGAAAATTTAAAAAATTAAACAAAATTTTAAAAAAAATTGACAAATTGTAAAAAAATATATTTTTTAAAAAAGAAAACTAAATTTTGTAAAAAAAATGTTAAATTTATTTATAATAAAAATGATATTTAATTAAAAGAGTAAAAAAAAAAAATACATTTTGAAAAAAAAATGTTAAATTTATTTGTGAAAAATAAAATTACTAAATTATTAGGCACATCTACTAATTGAACCTTTAATTGTTTTTAGACGATCTAATCAGTTCAAATTGAAGAGTAAATGACTTCAGATGTTTAAATCAAATTTCACTGAAATTGTTGATCAATTATATGCCCAATATATATCTTTCTCATATGTAGCCTGATTGAGGCGAATAACTAGTCAAATTGAGAGTATTGATAGTAAAATAGAGTGAATGGACTAGACATGTAAAATGGGCCAAATATTTTGGTTAAAATTGTGATCCAACTAATTACTAGCCTCGTGAGAACCTAAGAATTGATGTTAGCCCCATCATGATGTGTGTCGAACATCAACACCGTGGATTTGATGTGTCCCCTTTAGGTTATGAGATATCTCAAAAATCATTGGTAAACGAAACTCGAGTGGGCCATACCATTTAAAACTATGTGAAAACATCCTAAAAAATATAAAAGCACTTGGTGGAGCCCACATGAGTTTTGGATGCGGTTGAAACTTGGTCTGACCCCTCATCCAAGTGGGACACACATAATGAGTGGGTTAGATATGTGAATCACATTTAGGCATGCCCAATATATGATTATGAATGTTTTAAGGAAACCTTTCTCCACTACATTTAAATTACTCTCGTTACCTTTACCAGAGTAAACTCTGTGGGGTTCACCATTATTTATTTATTTTATCCACTCCATTCATCCATGTTAACAGATAATTTGAGGTCTAAATAACAAAAAGGAAACATATCCAAAGCTCAAGTGGACCACACCACAGGAAATAGTGTGATTGAACCTTTACCATTTAAAATTTCTTGGAGGCCATAAAAGTTTTGGATCAAGCTGATGTTTGTGTTTTCTATTCATTTATATATTTTTGATATTATGAACCACCTTTAACTATTTTTGGACAATCTGATCAGTCCGAACATGAAGAGTAAATAACTTCAGATGTTTAAATCAAAATTCACTCAAATTGTTGATCAATCTTGTTTGCCCAATATCTTTGTCATATGTAGTATGATCGAGGCTAGTATTTAGTCAAATTGAGGGTAATGATCAGTAAAATAGAGTGAATGGACGCCCATCATGATGTGTGGTACTCTGCAATAGGTGATCAGTTCCATTTGCATCTTGACACAAAGGAATCCTAGGGCTACAATTTTGAAGATAGTGAAAGTAACGTCTTACCAGTTGTAGTAATAAAAACACTATGTATTCTTTTCTTTGACTTTTTGTCCATCAACTTGCTATAAATGAATGAGGGGAAAATGACTTCTATGTTAGTTTTCCACCATTTGAAAAAATGATAGTGACTTATCCTTTTCATTATGGCACTGATGTTCAGCTATCCAGATCATCCAAATTGTGAGTTCCATTGCAGATGGATTGTATCTCTAAAATAGCATTGATCAATCAATTGTAACCATTCAATTAATGGTGACAAATGGGTGGTTGGGAGTAAAGTAGCACTATTGTTCTCATGTGGTGTGGACCACCTGAGATTTATATCCTCTATTTTTTTTTGCAAAAAGCTCTAAAATGATCTTTAAAAATGGATGAACGGAATGGATGAAACACGTACATCATGATAGGGCCCACAGAGCATCGTCGACGGTTTCATCCATGCCATCCATATGTTTTTACATATCATTTTATGGCATAAGCCAAAGAATAAGGTATATCCAAATCTCAAGTGGACCACATTACAGGAAACAGTGTTAAATGAGCGTCGACCATTAAAAACATTTTGGTAGCCTAAATCTATTGGATCAAGCTAATTTTTGTTTTTTCCCTTCATTTGGTCCTGTATGACCAAATCAATAGATTTGATGTCAAATAAACAGTACAGTGGGCCTTAAGAGGATTTTAATAGTGGATATCCAATCACTATTGTTCTGATGTGGTGTGGACCACCTGACATTTATATCCCTCTAATTTTTTGTAAAAAGCTCTAAAATGATCTTTAAAAATGGATGAACGGAATGGATGAAACACGTACATCATGGTAGGGCCCACAGAGCATCATCGACGGTTTCATCCATGCCATCCATATGTTTTTACAGATCATTTTATGGAATAAGCCAAATAATGAGGTATATCCAAATCTCAAGTGGACCACATTATAGGAAACAGTGTTAAATGAGCATCGACCATTAAAAACATTTTGGTAGCCTAAATCTATTGGATCAAGCTGATTTTTGTTTTTTTCCCTTCATTTGGTCCTGTATGACCAAATCAATAGATTTGATGTCAAATAAACAGTTCAGTGGGCCTTAAGATGATTTTAATAGTGGATATCCAATCACTATTGTTCTCATGTGGTGTGGACCACCTGACATTTATATCCCTCTAATTTTTTGCAAAAAGCTCTAAAACGATCTTTAAAAATGGATGAACGGAATGGATGAAACACATACATCATGGTAGGGCCCACAGAGCATCGTCGACGGTTTCATCCATGCCATCCATCTGTTTTTATAGATCATTTTACGGTATAAGTCCAAGAATGAGGTATATCCAAATCTCAAGTGGACCACATTACAGGAAACAGTGTTGAATGAGCGTCGACCATTAAAAAAATTTTGGTAGCCTAAATCTATTGGATCAAGCTGATTTTTATTTTTTTTCCCTTCATCTGGTCTTGTATGACCAAATCAACAGATTTGATATCAAATAAACAGTACAGTGGGCCTTAGGAGGATTTTAATAGTGGATATCCAATCATTATTGTTCTCATTTGGTGTGGACCACCTGACATTTATATCCCTCTAATTTTTTGTAAAAAGCTCTAAAATGATCTTTAAAAATGGATGAACGGAATGGATGAAACACGTATATCATGGTAGGGCCCACAGAGCATCGTCGACGGTTTCATCCATGCCATTCATATGTTTTTACAGATCATTTTACGGTATAAGTCCAAGAATGAGGTATATCCAAATCTCAAGTGGACCACATTACAGGAAACAGTGTTGAATGAAGGTCGACCATTAAAAACATTTTGGGGGCCATAAAAGTTTTGGATGAAGTTGATATTTGTTTTTTCTCTTCATCTAAGTTTGTATAACCTAATCAACAGATTGGATGTCAAATAAACAGTATAGTGGGCCATAGGAGGATTTTAATGATTGATATCCAATCACTATTGTTTTCATGTGGTCTGATCCACATGAGATTTGTATCCCTCTCACTTTTGGGATCAAGCAATAAACTGATCTGTAAAAATGGATGAACGGAATGGATGAAACACATACATTATGGTGGGGCCCACAGTGCTCTATAGTTCTCCTAATTGTATTAGGAAATTTTAGAGTACAATCCATTGATCTAGACGGTTTACTATGTCCAACTCATATTTCATAGGCTACTATGAATAAATCATATTGATCTAACTAAAAAAAAAAAAAAAAGATTTGATCAATGGTCTTAAAATGGACAGTCAAGATCATTTACAAAAAAGTAGGTCCGATCAACAATTTGATTCATCAAATTTTTAGGACCATCATGGATTGCTTATGAGTCTAAAGAATCACTTTTGTTAGCCAATCGAAAGCATCCTATCCATGTCTTCGAAAAGGATGGTTAGAGAAAAAGTCCAAATTAAGCATAGATTATATCACTCGTTCAGTTTAAATATTTTTCAAGGTAGCCCAGAAAATGTGTTCTGAACTTAATAGACGATTGAGATCAACCGATTGGACCACATTATATAACAGTAGTGGAAGGAATGAATAAATCATGGGAACGGATTGGCTACTCCCCTTGACACCAGCCATTGGCTGGTGATCGGTGCTCTGTGGGGCCCACCATGATGTATGTGTATCATCCATGCCGTCCATCTATTTTTATATATCATTTTATGATATGATAAAAAAAAATGAATTATATCTCAATCTTAAGTGGACCACATTATAGGAAATAGTGTTGAATGAATTTTGACCATTAAAAATGTTTTGGGGGCCATAAAAGTTTTGGATCAAGCTGATATTTATTTTTTCCCTTCATCTGGGTCTTTATGACCAAATCAACAGATTGAATGTCAAATAAACAGTACAATGGGCCTTAGGAGGATTTTAATTGTGAATATCCATTCATTATTTTTGTCCTGTGGTGTGGCCCACCTAGGATTTATATTGCTATCAATTTTTGGGTCAAGCACTAAAATGATCTTTAAAAATGTATGAACAGAATGGATGAAACATGTACATCATGGTGGGACCCACGGAGCACCGACCTAAATGTCCCAAAATTGGGCGCGCGCTCAAAAGAAGCCGCGCTCATTCTCCCTCTGCCCTCTCTCTATCTCTTCCTCATGCCCTCGCTGCGCGCCCTCCCTCTGCCCTCTCTCTATCTCTCCCTCTGCCCTCGCCGCCATCCCTCTGCCCTCTCTATCTCTCTCTAATCTCTCTCTCTCTCTCTCTCTCTCTCTCTCTCTCTCTCTCTCTCTCTCTCTCTGTCGTCCCGGTCCCAGACACCCACGCGACTGAGCTTCTTCCCACCCCGACTCTCTCTCTCTCTCTCTTCCGACCGGTGCGGCGGCATGAGCCCACGCCTTTCATCGGTGTGGCCGGCAATGCCCCCGCCCTTCATCGGTGGCGGCGGCCCCTGCCATTCATCTCTTCATCGGCCAGGTACTCATTTCTCTATTTACGTTTTTAATTTTTATTTCTGTAAATCCGCATACAATGGATGTATACCATGTATACAATGGATGCAGAGATAGATAAGTCTTACCATTCATCATTTGTTGTGCATGTTTAAGGTATGCACAACATGTGTTTGATGAAATCTATTAGGGGGATTGAATGCCTACTGCTGAAAATCTCTTAGGGGCCACGGAAGTTTTGGATCAAGATAATGTTTAAGGTTTCCCTTCATCTAGGTCTATCTTACCTTATGAACAGGTAGATGTTAAATAAACATCATGGCAGACCCTTAGAAGGTTTCAACGATGGGGTCTTTATATCCATTGCTTTATGTGTTCTGGCCCACTTAAGCCTTCTATCTTCCTCCTTATTGTCATCATGCTCTAAAATGATTTTTCAATATAGATGGACAGCTTGGATAAAACTCATATATTACCGTGGACTCCACAGAACCCTGACAGGACCGTCTGTCTCTAGCTTAGTCGTGTTGGGGTAGTACACAATCTGAGCCTAGGTGATGTTGTCTAAGCTACGGAATCTGAGTCCGGCAGGAGCGACTGTAGGCCCATCTTAATGTATATGCATTACATCAACGTCTTTTTTTTTTTTGACAGCTCATTCTACAGTGTGATTACAAAATGAAGCAAGTCCAAATCTTAGGTGGACCACACCACATGGAACAGTGGTGTTGGCCATTAAAAACTTTCGGTGGGCCGCAAAAGCTTTGGATCAAGATGATATCTGTGTGGTCCCTTCATTCATGTCTTTGTGACCTTATCAACTAGTTGGATGACAAATAAACATTACAGTGGCCTTGAAGAAGTTTTTAATGCGGTCCACCTGAGATTTGGATCTGCTTCATCTAGCAATAGATGTAAAGAAAATACATAACTGTCAATGGGATCCAAGCAAATATATCACTGTTAAGGGGATCCGCCACCCACCTCAGTGGATCAACACAGATTGCCTGAAAAGGCTTCGACAGGAAGTTCCTATGCTAGGAAGCCAGGTGGGTCCCTCCGTGATGTTCATGAGAAATCTACTCTGTCCATCCGATTTTTCAGATCATTTAGGTCATAAGATTATATATGATTATATAAGATCATTTAGGTCATAAGATTATATAAGATCAAGTGGGCCCACCACAGGAAACAGTAGGAATCGAAGACCCACTGTTGAAAACTTCTTAGGGCAGCAGAAGTTTCGAATCAAGCTGATATTTGTGTTTTCCCTATGTCTGTGTGAGCTTATGAACAAGTTGGGTGACAAATAAACATCGTTGTGGGCCCTATGAAAGTCTCAATGGTGGATGTCATAATCCCCACTCTTTCCTGTGTGTGGTCCAGCTGAGCTTTGGATAAAATGAGGATTGCTGGTCTGCAATGTCCACTATAAAGCAATCATAACTAGAGCTGGAGGCTAAAACGTGCTTATAGACAGATTTGAGGCTAAAACCAAGATCAGAGCTGGAGGCTGTTTATGATTAGTTGTAGGCTGAAAGGGATGGGGGATGATTTATGATTAGTTATTGGTTGAAAAAGTGGTATCCTAGGTATGGATTATTTTGGTGTGGCCCACCAAAATCACGGGTAATCCTAATTTTTTTTACCTTTGAGCTTAACATTGAACTATATATTTAATGTTCAGAGTAGATAATGTTCCTTTTATCTAAATTAAGAGACTGTACTGTTCATGAGGGACCTAGGGACTTTATTGGTGGGCCCACCATTATGTGTATGCGAAATCCACTCCAACCATTAGATGAGCAATTAATCCTAGTTGAGGCGTAGAGAAATAAAAATAAAAAATCGGGCTAACTCATGATTTAGGTGAGCCAAGGCAAGAAGGCAGTTGAGGAAAGAAGTCTACACTTGATTTTTACAAGGCCTATTGTGATAATTATGTGTAATCCACTCCAATCAGATAGCAAACCAAAATTTAGGTATGTCTTAAAACTCAGACTCATCATGATTTAGGTAACCCTACCAAGGAAAACAGTTTGGAGGGCTATCATTGTCCAGTACATTATTTTCAATCACCCGTTTCACTTGAATCATGGATGGGAGTGATTTTTGGGATCTTGGCCTAGCATGAGGTGACTTTCCTGATGGTCAGGGTGGATTTTACATGAACATGGTAGCTAGTGAGGCTCACCCAAGCGGATGACCCATTTGCTTGCACACCCACGGCCCTTAAAAAAAATGCAAAGGGAGTGAAATTTTAATTAATCATATGGATTAATTAGGTAGCTTTTTGAAAACCCGTTTGAAAAAGGCAGCGAAATGTAAAATCTACATTAATTAAGTAGAAATGCTCCAGTGCTCTTAGAGATAATTTGTAGTGCTACTAGTTGTTCAATTGAACATCTTGATCGTTAGATCTGAACTGTCCTTTAGAGTCAAAAATAAATTATATAGGCTACTTAACAAAATCGATCGTATTTGGATGATCCAATCCATCTTTGATTTGACCAAACTTTCTACATCCATCCTTTCCCAAGCCATGGATGGTATGGTTAAGATTGTATGACAAAAGTGATTCTTTATAAACATAAGTAATCCAAGATGGGCCATAGGAAATAGATGGGTAAAATTGTTGATTGGACTATGTAACGGTCTAGACCGTTCATATTAAAGACTACTGATGAAATACTTATGTTTTAGATTGATGTTATGTTTGCAATGTAGGCACAAAAAAAACTTCATTATAGCAAGTATTGTTTATTACATTTTCCTGCTCTTGTTTCCTAAATAACTTCTGAATTATTACTTCTTTCTTTTTGTGGATTGAAACTTCATATTTTCATTTAGTGCAAGAATGGTAAGACTACTTTTCATATTTCAGTCTACATATGTGAGTCAATACTTGAAAACTCATAACTTGATGTAGCCTATAACCTAAAACCTAAAACCTAAAACCTAAAACCTAAAACCTATGCCTAATCACGTGCATATATTTGCGGATATATATAAATCTTTATTTTTTTTTGGTGATTGGTGACCACGTGTGGCATGTTTTGACAATTTATGAAAAGCCTAAACCTATTGTATCTCACTTTTTATATGCTGCATGCACGTGATATTAGATATGGATTTGATGCCCCCGAGCAAGAATTGGATGAAGAAAGATATATTGAGTGATGAATACATTAAAGGTGTTGAATCATTTATTATTTTTGCAAAAAGGAATTCGGGAGGTATTGATTAGTATAGTTGTCCTTGTGCTAGATGTCGTAATGTGCGTGGGAAGAAAATACTAAGTACAGTTTCTGAGCATTTGATTATGAATGGTATAGATCACACATACACAACTTGGTTTTTTCGTGGAGAATAACTTCCCAATATGGGTGTCAATGCCAAGGCTCCTACTACATCTGCCACTGATTGTAATGAAGAGTTGTTGCCCAGAATGGTTGATTTGGTTAATGATGCTTTTGGTCGTGTTCAACCTGATGACTTAGATGCATGTATGAATGAGGTCAATGAGGAACATGGTAGTCAGCCTCAAGATGACATAGACAATGATACTCAATATAATAAATTAAGGGAGGATGCGGTACAACCCGTATATCCATCGTGTAAACGTGAGTATACAAAGTTGTCAGTGACAGTTGAGTTAATGAGCATGAAGGCTAAATATCAGTGGTCAGATAATAGCTTTACGACTTTGTTGCAACTGCTCAAGAAGATTTTGCCAAGCGAGAACTCTTTGCCAGATAGTACCTATAATGCAAAGAGATTGATCAGTTCGTTGGGTATGAACTATGAGGTGATACATGCATGCCATAATGATTGTATTCTGTACTGGAAGGAGCATGTTAATAAGGAAAGTTGTCCTACATGTAAAGCAAGTAGATGGAAAGTGAATAGTGTTGTAAGATCAAGAGTCTCATATGTACCATGGAAGGTGCTAAGATACTTCCCATTAACACCAAGGTTACAAAGACTTTATAGCGTATCATGGATTGTAGAGAATATATTATGGCATTCAAAGGGGGCTAAAAATGACTCGTACATGCGTCATCCTGTGGATTCTTATATGTGGAAGTTTGTAGATAGAAAATTTAGTGATTTTGCTGCGGATCCACGTAACGTTCGGTTGGGACTTGCAACAGACGGATTCAATCCCTTTGGGCATATGAGCATCTCATATAGTTGCTGGCCTGTTATGATTGTTCCATACAATCTTCCACCTCATTTATGCATGCGGAAGGAATTTCTTATGTTAACACTTTTAATTCCTGGAAAAAATGGTCCAGGGCATAACATCGACGTATATTTACAACCATTAATTGAAGAATTAAATGAATTGTGGAAAGGGTCGATAACATATGACTCATTCGGGAAAAACAGGTTTACAATGAAGGCGATTTTATTATGGGCAATACATGATTTTCCAGCTTATGGACATCTTTCTGGGTGTAGGACAGGAGGAAAGTATGCATGTCCTGTTTGTAGTGAGGAGACTGACTCTGTTTGGCTAAAACATGGAAAGAAGTTTTCTTATATGGGGCACAGAAGATTCCTCCTAAGAGCTCATATCTTTAGGAGCCAAAGATCTCGATTCAATGGGAATGATGAAAATCGGCAGGCTCCAAAGCGTTTGTCTGGAGAACAGGTATTGGTTAAAATGAATAATATACAAACCAAGTTTAGAAAGCATATAGGAAATAAGAGGAAGAAGACCACGGATGAGGAGTCTAACCTTACTGCTTGGTTGAAGAGATCAATCTTCTTTACATTGCCGTATTGGGAGCATATGCCCATTCGTCATAATTTGGATGTGATGCATGTCGAGAAAAATGTTACTAAGAACCTTATTGCAACAATCATGGACATGAAGGACAAGTCTAAGGATGGTTTAAAAGCCCGTCAGGATCTTATGGCTATGAAGATAAGATCAAAATATTGACCAGATGAAAAAAATGGTAAGTTGTTATTGCCTAAGGCTCCTTTCACATTATCCATATCTGAAAGAGAACTGATTTGTCGAACCTTGAGTGATTTGAAAGTTCCGAGAGGGTATAGTGCAAACTAGAAACATCATATCAGTATGGATGACTATCACCTCAAGGGCCTTAAGTCACATGATTATCACATTTTAATGCAGCAGTTACTACCCGTATTATTGATGCATTCATTCAAGAAAGAAAAGTCATTGCACGCCGCCATTATACAATTGTCAAGATTCTTTAACGTCATATGTTCTAAAGAAATTCATCGTATGGAGCTTCAAGAAATGAAAAATAAGATAGTGGAAACATTATGTGTTTTCGAAAAGTATTTTCCACCATCGTTTTTCGTTTCTATGACACACCTTGTTGTGCACTTGGCGGAGGAGGCACAAGTTTGTGGACCTATCAGATATCGATGGATGTATCCTTTTGAGAGGTAACTTAAACTGTTTTAATTTATTAACTTTTTCAAAATAGCTTATATATTTTCATCAATACCTGATTTTAATATTTAACAGGATGATGAGAACATATTAGAAGTATGTGATGAATCAAACTTACCCAGAGGGCTGTATTGCAGAACGCTACATTATAGAGGAATCTATGATGTACTGCATGGAATGCTATCCTAATAATACAATAGGAGGTCATATGCAATGACTAAAAATAGTCAATGATGATGAAAATGCTGGTGATTCCCAGAATGATAAGAAAGGAAAAGTTTATGATCTTACTACAGTGCAATACCAACAAGCACGCAGATGGATTTTGCAACATCACGTTGAAAATCATCAATGGAAGGAGTAAGTTAATGAAGTATATTATTCTTTTTTATATTTTTAAATAGCTTATGGTAATAAACATTGTTATATATATAAAAATAATTGCTATGATTTGAAATTTATAGGAAGTACCAAACATACATCCAGGGCCAAACACGTACGAGATAAAATCGAAAGGGTAATCTGTCAGCAGGAAAACCAATCGAGTACATTCCTTGGTTAAGACATCAACTACGTAATCAAGAAATGTCTCAATTTAGGAGAATTGCCGAAGGTCCTGACTTCAAATGCATATCATATAATACTTACTCAATAAATGGATATGTTTTTAGCACTGCGAATTCTGAAATGAACAAAACAACACAGAACAGTGGAGTCTCAATGAAAGCGCTAACTAGCTTCAGGGCAAGCGCCAGGGATAGGAATCCTATAGAAGAAGAAGTCACTTATTATGGCATCATTAGACAAATTCTTGAATTGAACTACTTCGACTTCAGAGTAGCACTCTTCTACTATGATTGGGTGCATATTGAAGATAAATTGAATGGATGTTTCATAGATCCCGAAACAAATTTGATATTTGTCAATCTAGGAAGGTTTAGACAGAACTTAAAGGAAGACGATGAGCCGTTTATTCTTGCATCTCAGGCAGCTCAGGTCTTCTACTGTAAGGATCCAACTAGAGATGACTGGCATGTTGTAATGGACGCTCCTAAGAGATTGACGAAATGCATTTGAAGATCCACTTGAGTTTGAGGCCAGAAGGAATGTAGGTTCTTCAGCACTTTCATTAATCGATGATTTAAATGAAGAAGAAGTACAGGAAAAATCATGGGTAGAGAGTGAGCCGAGTACCTCACGTCATAGAAAACGAAAAAGAAACTAATAAGATTCAAATCAGTTTGAAAGTGAGTTGAATTCTATTTAGTAATGATTGTTACAATTTTTTAGCTATCAAAATATTAATAGAATGTCAATTACATAATAATGAGATATTGTTTTATTTTATAAAATTGCATGAATTATGTCAGATTTTGGCGGTTCATCAGCTTCAGCCCAAGGAAGCAATACAAGGAAGAGACTTGAATTAAATGAATATAAACAACCAGTCGGAGAAACATCAGCGCCTTTTAACACATTTTTAGGGCAACTTGGCAGGACACACTATCCAATTTCATTTGCTGATTGGCGCAAAGTGCCTGGTGCAATTAAAGATAATATCTGGTCTATGGTTTTGGTGAGCATGTTTGTTCTTGATTTTATTTCTAATTCTTACTCAATAAGATTGTTTGATTATTAATTTAATGAAATAGGCCACATACGACATCGATGATGAGTTAAAAGAATATGCATTTTCGAAAGTAAGCAAAGCTTGGAAGGTATGGAAATACAATCTGTAAAAGGAATATGATAAATTTGATAATGATGTAGAAAGAAGAAGAAATTGTCCCATTGGTGTGAAGCAAGAGGATTGGGACATTTTCATTAATCTACAATCCACAGAATTATTAATCAATCTTCGTAAGAAGGGAAAGACTTCCAGAGCATAGGTGAAATGCCCTCACACGACTGGAAGACGAGGTGCTGCTAGGACATTAGAGAAAATAGTAATTTATACTATATTTTTTGACAATTTAATTGATGAATAAAAATTCTTGTTAACTAATTTGCTTATATAATTACGGTGAAAAGAAAATCTAAATACTATCATCACCAGGACCGACTTGTTTGTTGCCACTCATAGCAGACCTGACGGGTCTTATCCAACACAAACACATCTTGAAATAGCGGTGAGAATAATTTTTCTGTTTTTAATCATTTTTTTATTTAAGTACAATGAAGGATTTATTGTAACAATTATCTTCTAACAGGAAAGAATATTATTGATAGCTGGCAGTGATCCTTTCAGTAAGCACAAGGATTTAGACCATGACCCAGTTTCACAGGTTTTCCATCAATTCTACTCACTTTACATACATTGTCGTTGGTGTTTTTTTTTTTAAATAATAATATACACACATTACTAAACTTAAAAATTATTGTTTAGGTTTGTGGTCGTGATAGCAGAGGCCGGGTTAGGGGCATGGGTTTGGGTATTTCTAAGACTACTATGAAGGTTGCCACCCCCTACATCATAGAAGCTCAGTCGGAGAGGAATCACGTATGTCCATTGAGGCTAAATTTGAAGCATCAATGACTCAAATGCAAGAATTTCGTACGATTGTTGAGCAACAATTTGCTAAACTTAGGCAACAAATTACTCATCAAAGCCAACGACTTCAACGCTCTCCTGATACAGCTGCATCTCATGTACTGCATTTGTCGCAATCAAATGATATAATAATTATTTTTAAAGATAAAAGTAGCATTATTATTTACATGAAACCATTATTTTATTTATAGGCCCACCATCGATTTGGTGATCCCTCAAGTTTCAAGAAGACTCTACAACAACTCCATCGATGGAACAAATTTACCAATTGAGAGATATCCGTGGTCGGACAGTTGCTAGTGGGCGAATGGTGTCAAATACTACAGGCATCCCTCCAGAATGCATCAGAGTTGTAATAGATAATATCAATGTTCGCACAGCAGAATTGTTTAATGATGACAGGACATTTGAAAATATTCAATTGGGTGAAATTGTTGTTTGACCCAAATTCCTGATGAGAATTTGAATAGTCAGTAGTTTCGTTCAACTTTTTGAACTCTAGGACATTTTGTATGACGAAAACTTGATTATTCACTAAAATCCTTTTTTGATCAAGTTGCCTTTTTTATTTATTTAATCTTCAGCATCCTTTTGATTAATTATGGCTTGTTATCATTTGTTTTTTATTAACCAAGTCACTAAAGGATTTCAATTTCAAATGTAATTGAAGTATTGACAGAACATTCTCTTGTTCACTACAAGAAATAGGATTTTTACCAACGAAACTTTTACCAACGATTTTTTTTTTCGTAGGTAAAAAGGACTTTTACCAACGAAAATTATTTTCGTTGGTAAAAGTTTACTTTTACCGACGAAATTTTAATTTCGTAGGTAAAAGTCTACTTTTACCGACGACAATTGTAATTTCGCAGGTAAAAGCATACTTTTACCAATGTAAATTTTCGTTGGTAATGGCTATTTTTATATTTTGAAAAAAAAAATTCGAAAAATTTATTTTTACCAACGAAATTTCATTTTTATAGGTAAAAGTGTTTTTGCCGACGGACATGAACCGTCGGAAAAAATCTGGTATGATGTAATTACCGACAATCTATCTTCGTGGGCAAGTATTTTTCCCGACGGACCTGAAACGTTGGCACAAATCTGGTACAAAGTATCGATAAAAAACAGATTCGTTGGTAAATGTGTTTTTACCGACGGACATCAACCGTCGGCAAAAATCCAATACTGTTCTAACCCACGAAACCCCCGGTAACAGTGATTTCCCCGACGGACTTGAAACGTCGGAAAAAATCTGGTAAGGATGTTAATACCGACGAACATTGTAGTCGGTTTTTCCCAACGGAAATCAACCGTCGGCATAAATCCTGTACTAATTTCATCGCCGAGGGTTGGTTATATTGCTTTTTACCGACGAACTAAACCGTCGGGAAAAGTTTCCCGCCAATGAACAAAGATTCCCGCCACGGCTGAAAGCATGACAGTTTTGCCGATGAACATAAACCGTCGGAAAAAGGTTTCATGTCAATTAAGCCGACGAACTGAAACCGTCTGGTAAAGGTTCTAGCCATGGAATGTCAGTTTTGCCAACGAACTAAAACCGTCGGGAAAAGGTTCTCGCCAGTGACCAAGGATTCCCGCCACGACCGAAAGCATGACATTTTTTGCGATGTATTAAAACCGTCCAGAAGCGGTTTAACATGTTAGTTTTGCCGACGAACTAAAGCCGTCGGGAAAAGGTTCCTGCCAGGGACCGATTTCCACCTTGACGGAAAGCATGACAGTTTTTCCGACGCACTTAAACCATCGGGAAAAGGTTCCCGCCACAGACCAAAAATTCCCGCCACAACCGAAATGACACTTTTAGAGAAGTGTTTTTACCGACGATGAATTTCGTAGGTAAATATGCATATTAAAAATTTTCCGACGGCAGATAACCGTCGCTAATTGTTTTTACCGACGAACAGAAGCCGTCGATAATAATCCTTAGTTTTTCTCTACATAATATGGTTTTTATATCATATGAGTGGAAATTTTTTTATTTTTTATAATTAAAAAGTAATATTTAAATGATTTGTAATAATGAAAAGGAATATTGAGAAGTTAAAAATTTTAACAATGTTGGAGAAAATTTTTGAAAATAAAATGATGCTTATTTTGAATAAAGGAAAATCGGCATTTTTAAATTATTTAGAAAAAAATTAAAATATGAGAAAATATTTTAAAATTTTGGAAATAAAAATTCAGAATTTGTATTTAATTTTTTTTAGAAATAATTTATAATAAAAATGTTATTTTGTTAAAATGTTTTCAAAAATATACATTTTATAAAAGAATGTTATTTTTAATTGGAAATTAAAATTTATATTTGAAAAAAAAATTACTAAATTATTAGGCACATCCACTAATTGTAACTTTAACCGTTTTTGGACAATCTTATCAGTCCAGTTTGAAGAGTAAAAAACTTCAAATGTTTAAATCAAATTTCACTAAAATTGTTGATCAATCTTATATGCCCAATATATTTTTCATATGCAACCTGATCGGGATGAATAACTATTGAAATTGAGTATTGATTAGAGAAATAGAGTGAATGGACCAGACAGGTAAAATGGGGCAAATATTTTGGTCAAAATTGTGACCCAACTTTCTCGACCTCGTGAGAACCTAAGTGTTGATGAAAGTTTTGTGGGCCCCATCATAATGTGTGTCGAACATCAACACCGTGAATTTCATGTGTCCCCTTCAGGTTATAAGATATGTAAAAAATCATCCGTATACGAAACTCAGGTGGGCTATGCCATCTAAAACCATGTGAAGATATCCTAAAAAATATAAAAGAATTTGGTGGGGCCCACGTGAGTTTTGGATGCGGCTGAAACTTGGTTTGACCCCTCATCCAAGTGGGACACACATAATGAGTGGGTTGGATATCTGAATCACATTTAGGCAAACCCAATATATGATTATGAAAGGAAACCCTTCTCCACTCCATTTAGGTGATTTACTAATTACCCTGAGTTAACTTTGTGGGGTCTATCATAAATTATTTATTTTATCCACTCCGTTCATCCATGTTAACAGATGATTTAGGGTCTAAAGAACAAAAAGGAATCACGTCCAAAGCTCAAATGGACCGCACCACAAGAAATAGTGTGATTGAACCTCTACCATTGTAAAATTCTTGGAGGCCATAAAAGTCTTGGATCAAGCCGATGTTTGTGTTTTCTCTTCATTCATATCTTTTTAATATTATGAACAGGTTGGATGACAAATAAACATTACTGTGGGCCCAAGGAAGGTATCAACGGTGGAAATCATTATTTCACATTGTTTCGTGTGGCATGGTCCACTTGAGTTTTGGATTTACCAAAAACTTGGGATCAACCCACACCGTTCATCCATTTTTCGAGATCATTTTAGAGAATTATTCAAAAAATGAATCATATCCAAAGATTAAATGGACCGCACCACAAATAAGGGGAACAGATTGGCTACTTCCCCTGACAGTAACCAATGGCTAGTGGTTGGTGCTATGTGGGCCCCACCATGATGTATGTGTTTAATCTATGTCGTCCATCTACTTTTAAAGATCATCTTACGGCATGAG
Organism: Magnolia changhungtana; assembly: GCA_030180095.1. NCBI lineage: Eukaryota > Viridiplantae > Streptophyta > Magnoliopsida > Magnoliales > Magnoliaceae > Magnolia > Magnolia changhungtana. The sequence continues at coordinate 8,103,280 of JASAUF010000639.1, forward strand.
ACCAAAAATGAGGTATATCTCAATCTGAAATGGACCACATTACAAGAAACAGTGTTGAATGAGCATCAACTATTAAAAACATTTCGGGGGCCATAAAAGTTATGGATCAAGATGATTTTTGTTTTTCCCCTTCATCTATGCCAGTATGACCTAATAAACAGATTGGACGCCAAATAAACGGTACAGTGGGCCTTACAAGGATTTTAATGATGGATATCCAATCACTATTGTTTTCATGTGGTGTGGTCCACCCGGTATTTATATACCTCTCATTTTTGGGCCCCACCATGATGTATGTTTTATATCCAGACCTTCCATCCATTTGGAGAGATCATTTTAGGGCAATATCCAAAGAACGAGTTAAATCCAAAGCTCTAGTGGACCCCAACAAAGAAAACAGTGGGACAGTGACGCCCATCATTAAAAACTTCTAAAGGCAACAAAAGTTTGATATGAAGATGATATTTGTGTTTTCTCATATTTCATGTATTTTTTAAACTTTTGAACAGGTTGGATTTCAAATAAACATCACGATGGGCCTTAAGATAGTTTCAATGGTGGAAATTAGATAGTTTCAATGGCCGAAATCACTCTTCCTACTGTTCTGTGGTGGGGTCCACTAAAGATTTTTATCTGCCTCATTCTTTGGCTCATGACTTAAAATGATATCAAAATGGATGGACGTACAGTGTGGATATAACAAATACATCATAGTGGGGCCCACAAAACTTGGTGACGTCACTGACTGCAAGACGTCCAAGAGACGCCCTGTGTCAATGATGGAAGCTGATCGCGCACTGAGTAACTCAGCGGGGTAAGCGTACAGAGTAAACACGTTGGGGTCCACCGTGATTTACATATTTTATCCACTCCGTCCATCCATTTTAACAGGTAATTTGAGGGCTTGATACCAAAAGTGAAATATATCAAAGTCTCAAGTGGACCTCACCATGGGAAACGGTGAGAATTGAGATTCTACAGTTGAAATTTTCTTGGGGGCCACATATGTTTTGGATCAATATTTTATTTATGTTTTTCCTTCATCCATGTCTATGAGATCTTATGAACAGGTTGGATGATAAATAAACATCACTGTGGGCCCAGAAAGTTTCAACGGTGGAAGTCATTATTCCCACTGTTTCTTGTGGTGTGGTCCACTGGAGATTTTTCAAAACTTCAGTTTTGTATTCAACCAATGAAATGAGGTGGAAAAAGTCATGGACGGCGTGGATAACCCACACACATTCAAAATAGGCCCAACTGAGTTTACTCATTACCATAAAATCGTATTGAGTAACACAATACGCAATCCGATTTCGTCAGCGACTCCTCGTATCCATGCGGATTTCCTGCGAAAGCCTTTCGCAGGAGGTTGATGCGCTGGAAACCTAGGTGAGGCCCATTTTGATCTTCGCGAGAAATCCATCCCATTCATACGTTTTTTGAGATCATTTTAGTAGGTGAGACGAAAAATGAGTCGGATCCAATACTCAAGTGGGCTTAACTAAAGGAAAGGGTGGGTAAGGAAATTCCTACCGTTGAAAACTTTCTGGGGTCGACAGTTATGTTTAGATGCCATCCATACCGTTCTTAACGTCATTTCTACTGAGATGAATTGAAAACACAAATATTAGAATGATTCAATACTTCTTTGGCCCCACGAATATTTCAACAGTGGACGTTCAATCCTCACATTTTCGGCCCACTTTAGTATTTGATCCGTCTCATTTTTTACCCTATGCCTTAAAATGATCTCAAAAAACGTATGGACGGTATGGATTTCTAACAAAAATTACGGTGGGCCCCACTTGGGTTTCCAGCGCAGTAACTTCCTCGCAGGAAATCCGCTTCTGGTATCTAACTCTCTCTGTCTCTTTCTTCTCTCTTGGTCCTCTCTCTCGCGCATCCTCCATCTCTCTCAGCCCTATGTTCTCAAAACTCGAAAGGTAAAACTCGAAAACTCGAACTCCTCTCGTTCTCTTCCTCAAAACTCGAAAGGTAAAAACCCTAACCCTTCATCTAAATGGGACACATATAGCAGATGGGTTAGATGTCTGAAATACATCTCAGTTGGCCCTACCACACAAAACAGCAGGGTTGGAACGTCCACCATTGGAAACTTTGTGAGGCCACATAAGTCATGTTTCTGGATGATATTTATTCAAACAGTTTATCGGAGTGGTGATAACCCTATGAATGGTTTGGATTTCATATAAACACCATGATCGGCTCTAGGAAGGTTTCAACAATGGACGTTTCTATTCCAACTCTCTAGTTTCATGTGGCCCACCTCAGTTTTAGATGTGCTTGATTTTTAAAGAGCTGTCCTATTTTTCTCTTGAAAAACTGATGAATGGAGGGCATGTCTGTGGGCCCTCATAGCTTCCAACAACAGAGGACACAAGTATATCTCTGTGCCCGGGGCACAAGTAATCCGCTTCACGTGGAACAGATGATTCAACTGAGGTTATGGTTTGTTGGAACATGCATGTACCAGTTCTTATAAACAGGGGAGATTTGAAATTCATAGAATTTACAAATCCCAACCCTAAATCCTCCCGTTATTACATTGATCTTATATTTTCATTAAGAGTATCCTCTCGTTATATGATTTCGCAAGTGAAAAGCGAAGTAAGAAAAGGAAGATCCTGATAGGTATTATCCTCTAAAAACCTACTATTACTTCTCTCTGTTTCCCCCCCTCTGCAAGAGGAAGTCATTAAAACCCTTTCTCTATAGCTAGCCTTTTGGGAGAAAGTAGTACTTTTTTTATTTATTATTTCTTCTATATTTTCAAAATGAGAAATCTTTGCTAGGATATTGTTTCATAGATTCAACAAAATCAAGGGGTTTGTACTATACTAGCCATCTGAATTAGTGGACCACTTAGCTTAAAACAAGGCAATGGCCCACATTCAAATAGAAAAACTCATAACTGGATGGTCAGAGCCTTTCAATTGTTGCAATGTTTGGTCTATAGTCATGAAGTGGCCCACCAGATCAACAATGCCAGTAATTGCACCTGCTACTCACAACATGCACTTTAGAGAAAGAGCTGAACCAAACTTCTACAATGCAAGCTGCTTATAAGCATTTCTATTCCATGATAATAAACCTAGGGAAACCCTACGGTCTGTTTGGCCGATGACTAAAAATAAGTTCATCACATTTTAGTTAACAATGATTTTGTATTAGAGATAAGATCTCTATTATACATAATAAGTTTATGTTAATGGGATAAGTAATTATCATTAGCTAAAATGAGATAATTCATTAGCATGTTTACCACATGGGCCCCACATGCAAAGATTGTCATACATTTGGGTTTGAAGCACTGTTTTGAACAACCTATGATTCGATAATGGGAGGATATCTTGTAGAGTTGATTATGATCCCAGTCAGAAGATTTTCAGTAAAACATATTGATGCCTTGATGGTCACACACCTGTTTGCCTTGATGGTCACACACCTGTTTGCCACCTGATTATTATTATTATTATTATTATTATTATTATTATTATTATTATTATTATTATTTTATTACTGTGGGTAGCATCCAGAGCATGGACATTTCCTGCCATCGGACCGTGTTACGTGTGGGGTGCAATAGGTGAACCCTGGTGGTCTTGAGTCATGATATCTTTCTTTTTTCCCAATTTTGAGTAAGATGGATTCCTTTTTTTTTTACGTTCTACCAAATCAATTGCTAATATCTTTCTTAAAATAATAGAAGATTGCCTTTGGTTCTGTGCCTCTTAAGCGGCTAAATATTGTGCGTTGCTAACAGCAATTTTTTTAAGCATTTTCCTTAAGATTTTCTGGAAGTTCTTAATTCTTATGCTGTGATTGAGAATGGATTACTAAATTTTCAATATTTTCTCATGTTTTCAAGTTGAAACTAGTAAAGTATTTTTGCGAGATACTAGCATCGTCTCTCCATACTCTATTTTACTATCCGGTGGTCTCGTTAACATTCAACACCAGGTTTCCTATCATACCCTTCTTTATTCATTACACTGCAAAAGCCTATAGTTGCTTCTCTTGTTGATTACTTATAAAATAAATATCATAGTTGTTTACATTGTCTATTGGGCAATGGATTTATCCGACTTCAACTTCAATCCATGATGTTTGGTTGGTTAACTTTTAAAGAATACATACTGTTCAAATGAGTCAAGTACATGATATAGACTTACAATCTCAAATGGATAATTTTCCCATGGTACAATTTTCCCATGTTTGGTTTTGTTATTTTTGGTTGTTGAAATATTACATGTGTAAGATTTAGGATTCTCCACTCTCCTTTTCTCTTGAATTTTAAAAGAGGCCCTTTTGAGGATTTGAAATCCAGGATTTAGTAGATTCCTCATGATTTGGATGGTTCAGGTTGCATGTAAGAATCTCCATACATTTATGCTATATGGAGGTAGTCTAAGTGCATGGAAAACTTTCCTTGTATCAACTTGCATTTGGATTAGTTGGCCTCCACATCACCCATCTGGACATATCCTATAACAATTCATTTGGGCACATTGTAGCAAACCTCCCAAGAAGCCTTTTTATAAACTACTTCCTCTCCTCTCTCACGACTTGCAAACCAATTCCTCTCTCCACTTGCCCGTTTTACTAGTATAGATATACACTTATGTTTTAGTTTTTATTAGGTAACTCTTAATTAGAAATTTTAAGGTTGTTACTCTTCCTTCTAATGTAGTGCTTCTTAACATCAATGATGAAGATAGTGGATGTATATCTAAGTTAGAGAATTTGGTGTGATATAATTATCTTATATAGGTTATTTTAGTTACCTAATGCTTCTTCTTCTTTGAATTTTGTATTCTAAGTTATAATTTTTTATTTTATAGATGTTGAATTCCTGTAGAATGGGGATTGTTTCTTGTGTGGATGGCCTGATAAATAGTTTGGAAAATTGGATCTCATTTGTTGGTCAATAGTTGTATAGATGGAATATTCCATTGTAGGGACTGCCTGATGAATAGTCTGGAAGATTGGTTCTCATCCACAAAAAAAAAAAGATGCCTAGCTTGATTATGCCAGAGGAATGTGAGCAAGGAAAAGATGATTAAAAGTCTGTATATATAAGCATATATAGAATTTGTAAAGAGGAATATGTTCATCAATTGAGAGGGATTAGGGCAGATGATTGTCCTTCCCCCTTTTTTGGGCTGTAGATATTCTGATTCTTTGGTAGCTTTTAGGCATCTATTGTTTGGATGAGTTGAACGTGTTGTAATGTGATGAAAAAGAGGATTTTTTTTTTCTTTTTTCATAGATGGACGGGGATGACAAGAGAAGCTGGGGATAAGGGAGGGATGGGAAGGGTCAAAGAGCCATGGGAGGAGGTGAGAATCTCCTCCAACTCTTTTTCCTAGTGTATTCATTATGTCAAAGCACAGTTTGAACTTATCATATATTGAAATGGGTTATCAGGTATTATCCCTTTGCATGTACTTGGGATCTTCTTCTTCTTCTTCTTTTTCTCTTGTAAAGCAGCTATATAATTTCTGTGTGTGCCTTTTTTGTTGAGATTTGGTGTTCTAGAGGCTGGAGCCTTTGGTGTTTCTCAGTCTAGGAAACGAGCATTCATATGGGCAGCTTCTCCAAAAGAGACACTCCCAGTGGCCAGAACCAATGCATGTCTTTGCAGGCCCAGAACTGAAAATCACATTACCAGGGGATGTACAATATCTTGCTTGTCAGAGTACTGGTGGAGGGGCACCCTTTCGTGCAATAAGCTGTGAGAGATACAATTGGAGATCTCCCACTGTTGGAAATGGAGCATCTAAAACAGAGATGGATGTGAGTTTTCTAATGAAACCTTGTCCTCGGTTGTTATGCACAAAACAAATTTAGTTAAAACTTCTAATGATGGAATACACTTTGAGATATCCTTTTCACCTTCATTTTACCAATGGTCTATTTTCTTTGCTCTACCAGAAGAAAAGGTACTTACATCACTGATTCCAAGTGCTACTAATAGTGATGGATTAAACTAATCACCAACAAAATACTCTTTGACAAGTACATGTTGGATTTTATATCGATTTTCCTCCAACTTTTTAATAAACTCAGATGTTTGTGGTGTATTGTCTTACAATGTCTACAAAATGCAGGTTGAACTATATACTGGTAAAATGGTGGATTTGATACCTTGGTGCTTGCAACGGCGAGAGCTCGATAAATGCTTGCATGAATGGAAAGAATCAGGTGTCGTGATATGAAAGAAGTGGAGATCAAGTTACCATAACATAATTCAAAATGTTCAACTGTTCCTTCTCCACAGTATAGTGTAAGTTGAAAATCCTCAACCCGACCGAACCTGAACTTTATCTTATATGCAGAAATCTCTTCATAGTGAAGAATCCATGCCCCAACTTACATGCACAATGGGATTTTGTTCCCCTAATGAGTTTATTCATTGCAGTACTCTTCTGGTGTGATCAGTAAGAGTAGTGGGGATGAGGATAAATGCCTTTAAGATCAACTACGTGATGCCAAGAATAAATTTTGATCTTATCACCTTCACTAGGATGGTCTTCAGACTCTTCACTTTAAGAATCTGAGTTTTAACCAGGACAATGAAACAGTCCCAAAATGGGTAAAGAAAAAAATGAGGTTCACATCCTCAGTTTCGTAGCACTCAAAAATGAAATCAAAATGAGTTGGTTGTTGTTTCTATACTATTCTGCCCTAGTGAAATTAGGACAGTTTGATGCATGATGCACAGGCACTTGGAGATTTGTAAACGCGACGTGCATTATTTCATTATGCCATTCAAATTGTGGGGTTCATTGTAGATAGAGGTTATAATCTGAAAATCAGATTTGTTCAACAATCTTAACCTTGATTTGTGGAAACTTATTTGTTTAACAGTTGGATTTTTTATTTTTTTTTCAAATTTAACCATCTGATACTTGTCCACCGATTGGCTAGTTTGGTAATCAAATCAAGGTAATTTCTGGATTATGATGCATCTAAGTTGGTGCTGACAGATTAATTTGAGTTACTTGTATGCCACATATATCAACCATCACATCTTGCCAAAGTTGTTATGCCTGAAAGCTACCTCTGCAGAAATACTTTACAGGTAAATATATCACTTGAATTTTAAAATGCAATTTTGAGGTGAAGTCTCTTTTTTGCTATGTGCTCTGTTCCAATCCTCTGTCGTCAATCTGGATCATTCTTTTCACGCAACTTGTTTCTGCAAGTGTCAAATGTCTCTTTCATTTTGGCAGCATTAGCCCAATGATGTCATTAGAGCATTTAAGTGTGATTTTCTATTTATGTGGTAAAACTGATGGTGCCAAAAGCTTGCTAGATTGTGACTGTCATTACCTTTAATTTGGTTGTCTTTAATGGTGTGATGCTAGTAGTTGATTTATCTAGGTTGTTCATTAGAAAGATGCAGAAGTGCTGAAAGATGCAAAGGCCTTGGTTGATGGAAATTTGGTAAACATCTTCAACCAATTGCAGGCTGGTACATTAATGCTTGCTGAATGGGTTCATTTGTATGACATTTACGTAAAAATATTCATTTCAAGCTTGGATGCTCTACTTTTGATAATAAAGGTTTTGTTCTATGCATTGATCTTCTTATTTCTTCTACTACAATTATTCTATGATTTCTTCTTTTACACCTTATATGTATTTGTGCGTGGATGAATGTAATGTGGATAAGATTATTTGTGTATGTATGGATGTGGTTTGTGTTTGGATGGATGTAATTTGTGTTTGTTTGGAAAAATAAGAATGTGAATATAATGAAATGTATTGTAACAGGTGTATAATAGAAAATTTTGCCTGTTTTTATGAAAAAAAAAAAAAAAGAGCGAGCGAGAGACATTTACCTACGACAATTTTCGTAGGTAAAAGTTTTGTCAACATTTTTACCTACGAAAGTTTTCGTAGGTAAAAGGTTCATTCACATTTTTTTACCTACGAATCATAGGTAAAAAGTCTTAACATAGTTTGTCCCTACAAAAACTTTTGTAGGTATAGGTCTTAACACCGTTTGTACCTACGCATAATTTCGTTGGTAAAAGTATTAACACAGTTATTAGCTATGACAACATTCGTAGGTAAAAGTCTTAACACAGTTTGTACCTATGAAAAATTTCGTAGGGAAAAGTTTTAACAAAGTTTGTAGCTACGAAAACGTTCGTGGGTAAAAGTCTTAACACCGTTTGTACCTACGAAAAATTTTGTAGGTAAAAGTTTTAACAAAGTTTTTAACTACGAAAATGTTCGTAGGTAAAAGTCTTAACACAGTGTTTACCTACAAAAAATATCGTAGGTACAAGTCTTAACAAAGTTTTTAATTTCGTAGGTAAAAGTCTTACCATTGCCGACTATTACATTTTTTCGTCGGTAAAAGTCTTTAGCCACGCCTTTTTACCAACGAATTTACCGACGAAATTTTTCGTAGGTAAAACTTTTTACCTACGAAATCATATCATTTACCCACGAAATTTTTCGTAGGTAAAAGTGGAATTTCTTGTAGTGGTTGCAGTACGAGATGTAACAAGAATATACATTGATTGTGTATTAGTTCTTTTTTTAAATGCACCAACCAGAAACAATTTGAGGCGACTTGTTTAATGATACTTTGTTAAATATGAAATTTATGACCTTTAGTAACTTGGTTAATTAAAAAGAACTACGTAGTGGCTTGATCCCAATCTAACTTTTTGGGTACGTAGGCAGCCGTTCATAATGTACTAAAATATCGGTGCAACCACAAATCTTTTTTCTCCTTTGAATTATAACAGACCGTATCAGTTGCATTTTTCTCTGTCATACAGGTTGTGGCTATCAAAGATATAATATCACCTCCTTATAGGGAAACATTTAATGATGTGTATAGGTAAATTCATTTTTTCTTATTCCTTAAATTGTTTCTCAGTTATATTTGTGTTAGTTTCAGAGTACATGTCCAGTTATATTTGTTTTGGTTTCAGAGTACAGGTAGCGATAGAAATTGTTGGTCAATTGTGGCTTGCAGACAAAAGGATGAGTAACCAACAATACAAATATGGGAGGCCTTCCCCACGTATCCAGATGCTTTTAGATATATTTATGTTGTTTTTAAATGTATTTACTCAAAATTAATGGAGCAGACCCGGATGTGCGTCGGAGCTATCCGGATGAGCGGGGGTCCTTGGAAGGTGGGAACCGCTGGCATGATGAAGCTGTCCATTTCCTATGGACAGCATTGGAAGGGCCTGACCATTTGGACAGGCCGTATTTATGTATTTGCTCGAAAATAATGGAGAAGGCCCAGATGTGCGTCGGAGCTATCTGGATGAGCGGGGGTCCCTGGAATGTGGGAACCGCTGACCATGATGAAGCTGTTCATTTCCAATGGACAACATTGGAAGGGCCTGGCCATTTGGACAGGCCGTGTTTATATCTGTATTTGCAGGGACCACACCCTTAACCTATAACCTAAACCTATTCTCACATCCCAAAACCTATAACTACAACCTAAACCTTAAACTAAACCTATAACCTATAACCTAAACCTATAACCTAAACTCAATTCCCTAAACTTTAACCTACAACCTAACCTATTCTCAAATCCCTAAACCTACACCTACACCTAATCCTAATCTCAACTCCCTAACCTAAACCTAAACCTAAACTTCAAAACCCAAACAAAAACCCCAAACCTAAACACGATCCCGAACACGAACCCGATTTCCTAAACCTAAACCTTTACCAATTCTCATTTCCTAAACCTAAACCTTAACCTTAACCTAAACCTAAACCTTAACCTAAACCTAAACCTACACCTATAACCTTAACCTAAACCTAAACCTACACCTAAACCTAAACCTATAACCTATAACCTAAACCTAAACCAATAATCTAAATGTATTCGAAATCCCTAAACCTAAACCTACACCTAATCCTTATCTCAACTCGCTAACCTAAACCTAAACCTAAACTTGAAAGCCCCAACGTAAACCCGATCTCGAACCCGAACCCAATTTCCTAAACCTAAACCTTTACCTATTCTCAATTCCCTAAACCTATAGCTTATAACCAAAACCTTAACCTAAACCCAAACCTAAACCTATAACCTTAACCTAAACCAAAACCTAAAACCCAAACATAAACCTGATCCCGAACCCGAACTCGATTTCCTAAACCTAAACCTTTACCTATTCTCAATTCCCTAAACCAAAACCTTAACCTAAACCTAAACCTATTCTCAAATCCCTAAACCTACACCTACACCTAATCCTAATCTCAATTCCCTAACCTAAACCTAAACCCTAACTTGAAAACCCAAACATAAACCCGATCCCAACCCGAACCCGATTTCCTAAACCTAAACCTTTACCTATTCTCAATTCCCTAAACCGATAGCTTAAAACCTATACCTAAACCAAAACCTTAACCTAAACCCAAACCTAAACCTATAACCTTAACCTAAACCAAAACCTATGACCTAAAACCCAAACATAAACCCGAACCCGAACCCGAACCCGATTTCTAAACCTAAACCTTTACCTATTCTCAATTCCCTAAACCAAAACCTTAACCTAAACCTAAACCTATTCTCAAATCCCTAAACCTACACCTACAACTAATCCTAATCTCAACTCCCTAACCTAAACCTAATCCCTAACTTGAAAACCCAAACATAAACCCGATCCCGAACCCGAACCCGATTTCCTAAACCTAAACCTTTACCTATTCTCAATTCCCTAAACCTATAGCTTATAACCTAAACCTTAACCAAAACCTTAACCTAAACCCAAACCTAAACCTATAACCTTAACCTAAACCAAAACCTATGACCTAAAACCCGGACATAAACCCGATCACGAACCCGAACCCGATTTCTAAACCTAAACCCTTACCTATTCTCAATTCCCTAAACCTATAGCTTATAACCTAAACCTTAACCAAAACCTTAACCTAAACCCAAACCTAAACCTATAACCTTAAGCGAAACCAAAACCTATGACCTAAAACCCAAACATAAACCCAATCCCAAACCCGAACCCGATTTCTAAACCTAAACCTTTACCTATTCTCAATTCCTAAACCTCAACCAAAACCTTAACCTAAACCCAAACCTAAACCTATAACCTTAACCTAAACCAAAACCTATGACCTAAAACCCAAACATAAACCCGATCCCGATTTCCTAAACCTAAACCTTAACCTATTCTCAATTCCCTAAACCTAAACCTTAACCTATTCTCAAAACCCTAAACCTACACCTACACCTAATCCTAATCTCAACTCCCTAACCTAAACTTAAACACTAACTTGAAAACCCAAACCTAAACACGATCCCGAACCCGAACCCGATTTCCTAAATCTAAACCTTTACCTATTCTCATTTCCCTAAACCTAAATCTTAACCTAAACCTAAACCTACACCTATAACCTCAACCTAAACCAAAACCTATGACCTAAAACCTTAACCTATAACCTAAACTTATAACCTTAACCTAAACCTTAACCTAAACCTTAACCTATAACACGAAACCTAAAACCTAAATGTATTCTCAAATCCCTAAACCTAAACCTACACCTAATCTTAATCTCAACTCCCTAACCTAAACCTAAACCTAAACTTAAAAACCCAAACATAAACCCGATCCCAAACCCAAACCCGATTTCCTAAACCTAAACCTTTACCTATTCTCAATTCCCTAAACCTATAGCTTATAACCTAAACCTTTACCAACACCTTAACCTAAACCCAAACCTAAACCTATAACCTTAACCAAAACCAAAACCTATGACCTAAAACCCAAATATAAACCCGATCCCGAACCCGAACCCGATTTCCTAAACCTAAACCTATTGCTTATAACCTAAACCGTAACCAAAACCTTAACCTAAACCCAAACCTAAACCTATAACCTTAACCTAAACCAAAACCTATGACCTAAAACCCAAACATAAACTCGATCCCGAACCCAAACCCGATTTCCTAAACCTAAACCTTTACCTATTCTTAATTCCCTATACCAAAACCTTAACCTATACCTAAACCTATTCTCAAATCCCTAAACCTACACCTACACCTAATCCTAATCTCAACTCCCTAACCTAAACCTAAACCCTAACTTGAAAACCCAAACATAAACCCGATCCCGAACCCGAACTCGATTTCCTAAACCTAAACCTTAACCTATTCTCAAATCCCTAAACCTACACCTACACCTAATCCTAATCTCAACTCCTTAACCTAAACCTAAACCCTAACTTGAAAACCCAAACCTAAACCCGATCCCGAACCCGAACCCGATTTCCTAAACCTAAACCTTTACCTATTCTCATTTCCCTAAACCTAAACCTCAACCAAAACCTTAACCTAAACCTAAACCTACACCTATAACCTTAACCTAAACCAAAACCTATGACCTAAAACCTTAACCTATAACCTATAACCTAAACTTATAACCTTAACCTAAGCCTTAACCTAAACCATAACCTATAACTTTCGAAACCTAAAACCTAAATGTATTCTCAAATCTCCAAACCTAAACCTACACCTAATCCTAATCTCAACTCCCTAACCTAAACCTAAACCTAAACTTAAAAACCCAAACATAAACCCGATCCAGAACCCAAACCCGATTTCCTAAACCTAAACCTTTACCTATTCTCAATTCCCTAAACCTACGACTTATAACCTAAACCTTAACCAAAACCTTAACCTAAACCCAAACCTAAACCTATAACCTTAACCTAAACCAAAATTTATGACCTAAAACCCAAACATAAACCCAATCCCGAACCCGAACCCGATTTCTAAACCTTAACCTTAACCTATTCTCAATTCCCTAAACCTAAACCTTAACCTTAACCTATTCTCAATTCCCTAAACCTACACCTACACCTAATCCTAATCTCAACTCCCTAACCTAAACCTAAACCCTAACTTGAAAACCCAAACCTAAACCCGATCCAGAACCCGAACCAGATTTCCTAAACCTAAACCTTTACCTATTCTCATTTCCTAAACCTAAACCTTAACCTAAACCTCAACCAAAACCTTAACCTAAACCTAAACCTACACCTATAACCTTAACCTAAACCAAAACCTATGACCTAAAACCTTAACCTATAACCTATAACCTAAACTTATAACCTTAACCTAAACCTTAACCTAAACCTTAACCTATAACCTTAAACCTATAACCTAAATGTATTCTCAAATCCCCTAACCTAAACCTACACCTAATCCTAATCTCAACACCCTAACCTAAACCTAAACCTAAACTTAAAAACCCAAACATAAACCCGATCCCGAACCCGAACCCGATTTCCTAAACCTAAACCTTTACCTATTCTCAATTCCCTAAACCTATAGCTTATAACCTAAACCTTAACCAAAACCTTAACCTAAACCCAAACCTAAACTTATAACCTTAACCTAAACCAAAACCTATGACCTAAAACCCAAACATAAACCCGATCCCGAACCCGAACCCGATTTCCTAAACCTTAACCTTAACTTATTCTCAATTCCCTAAACCTAAACATAAACCTAAACCTTAACCTTAACCTATTCTCAAATCCCTAAACCTACACCTACACCTAATCCTAATCTCAACTCCCTAACCTAAACCTAAACCCTAACTTGAAAACCCAAACCTAAACCCGATCCCGAACCCGAACCCGATTTCTAAACCTAAACCTTTACCTATTCTCATTTCCCTAAACCTAACCCTTAACCTAAACCTTTACCTATTCTCATTTCCTAAACCTAACCCTTAACCTAAACCTCAACCAAAACCTTAACCTAAACCTAAACCTACACCTATAACCTTAACCTAAACCAAAACCTATGACCTAAAACCTTAACCTATAACCTATAACCTAAACTTATAACCTTAACCTAAACCTTAACCTATAACCTTAACCCTAAAACCTAAATGTATTCTCAAATCCCCAAACCTAAATCTACACCTAATCCTAATCTCAACTCCCTAACCTAAACCTAAACCTAAACTTAAAAACCCAAACATAAACCCGATCCGAACCCAAACCCGATTTCCTAAACCTAAACCTTTACCTATTCTCAATTCCCTAAACCTATAGCTTATAACCTAAACCTTAACCAAAACCTTAACCTAAACCCAAACCTAAACCTATAACCTTAACCTAAACCAAAACCTATGACCTAAAACCCAAACATATACCGATCCCGAACCCGAACACGATTTCCTAAACCTTAACCTTAACCTATTCTCAATTCCCTAAACCTAAACCTAAACCTAAACCTTAACCTTAACCTATTCTCAAATCCCTAAACCTACACCTACACCTAATCCTAATCTCAACTTCCTAACCTAAACCTAAACCCTAACTTGAAAACCCAAACCTAAACCCGATCCCGAACCCGAACTCGATTTCCTAAACCAAAACCTTTACCTATTCTCATTTCCCTAAACCTAAACCTTAACCTAAACCTAAACCAAAACCTTAACCTTAACCTAAACCTAAACTTACACATATAACCTTAACCTAAACCAAAACCTATGACCTAAAACCTTAACCTATAACTTATAACCTAAGCTTATAACCTATAACCTAACCTTAACCTAAACCTTAACCTATAACCTGAAACCTAAAACTAAATGTATTCTCAAATCCCTAAACCTAAACTTGCACCTAATCCTAATCTCAACTCCCTAACCTAAACCTAAACTCTAACTTGAAAACCCAAACATAAACCTGATCCCGAACCCGAACCCGATTTCCTAAACCTAAACTTATAACCTAAACCTAAACCTAAAACCTAAATGTATTCTCAAATCCCCAAACCTAAACCTACATCTAATCCTAATCTCATCTCCCTAACCTAAACATAAACCTAAAGTTGAAAATGCAAACCGAAACCCGATCCCGAACCCGAACCCGATTTCCTAAACCTAAATCTTAACCTATTCTCAATTCCTTAAACATTAACCTAAACTTAAACCTAAAACCTAAATGTATTCTCAAATACCTAAACCTAAACCTACACCTAATCCTAATCTCAACTCCCTAACCTAAACCTAAACCTAAACTTAAAAACCCAAACATAAACCCGATCCAGAACCCGAACCCGATTTCCTATACCTAAACCTTAACCTATTCTCAATTCCCTAAACCTAAACCCAAACCTAAACCTATAACCTAAACCTAAACCTAAAATCTAAATGTATTCTCAAATCCCCAAACCTAAACCTACATCTAATCCTAATCTCAACTCCCTAACCTAAACATAAATCTAAACTTGAAAATGTAAACCGAAACACGATCCCGAACCCAAACCCGATTTCTAAACCTAAACCTTAACCTATTCTCAATTCCCTAAACCTATAACTTATAACCTAAACCTAAACCTAAACTTAAACCTAAAACCTAAATGTATTCTCAAATTCCTAAACCTAAACCTACACCTAATCTTAATCCTAGCTCCCTAACCTAAACCTAAACCTAAACTTAAAAAGCCAAACCTAAACCCGATCCTGAACCCGAACCCGATTTTCTAAACCTAAACCTTTACCTATTCTCAATTCCCTAAATCTATAGCTTATAACCTAACCCTAAACCTTAACCTAAACCTAAACCAAATCCTTAACCTAAACCTAAACCTATAACCTTAACCTAAACCAAAACCTATGGCCTAAAACCTTAACCTATAACCTATAACCTAAACTTATAACATATAACTTAACCTTAACTTATAACCTAAAACTAAAACTAAATGTATTCTCAAATCCCTAAACCTAAACCTACACCTAATCCTAATCTCAACTCCCTAACCTAAACCTAAACCTAAACTTGAAAACCCAAACCTAAACCCGATCCAGAGCCCGAACCGATTTCCTAAACCTAAACCTTAACCTATTCTCAATTCCCTAAACATATAGCTTATAACCTAAACATAAACCTAAACATAAACCTAAACCTAAACCTAAACCTAAACCAATAATCTAAATGTATTCTTAAATCCCTAAACCTAAACCTACACCTAATCCTAATCTCAACTCCCTAACCTAAACCTCAAAACTTAAACCTAAACCTGATCTCGAACCCGAACCCGATTTTCTAAACCTAAATCTTAACCTATTCTCAATTCCCTAAACCTTAATCTATAACCTAACCTAAACCTAAACCTAAACCTATAACCTAAACCTAAGCCTAAAAACTAAACCTAAAACCGATCGCCCTAATAGGATTGAGATGGCTCTGATGGATGTACACAAACAAGCCACTAAAAACCTACAAAGTGGAGATAAGAAGAAACATCTCCAATTGCTTATTATCATTTTACCTGACATGAGTTGTTCATATGGTGAGTACAAACAAGACCCTAAATCCTAGAGAGATGGAATGAATCAACTAAAACATTTTGTTTTCTGATTTTACAGGAAAGATTAAACGTGTTTGCGAAACGGAGTTGGGCATAGTGTCGTAGTGTTGCCAACCGAGACAGGCATCCAGAGTCAATAAACAGTATCTCGAAAATGTTTCCTTAAAACTTTATGTCAAGGTTTGTGATTCTTTGAAGTGGTTGAACTTTGAATGTCTGATGTGTTTTTTCTTTTGCCTCTTTTAAAGTTGTTCCCGGCACAGCCCCATCGGCAGGAGCTGATAAGAGATTTTTTTCAAGTTGTGCAGGATCTTCAAAGAAGTTCTATAAACAAAGGGATGATCCGATAAGTCTTTTTCTCCTCTGTTTTTGTATGATCTTTGGTGCAAGTGTTTGAATTCAATGTTTAAAGAATATCTATGGTATTTGGCAGAAAACAACTGATTGAATTCAGGCAAGCAACGGGACAGAAGCCTCATCGCATCATATTCTATAGGTAATTCTTCACCTTGGGAGTCTCTATAGAGTATGAATATTATGATTTAGTCTTGGTTTTTCTTAGATGAGAAATTGTTTGGTATTTTGGCTCATGATTTGGAGTTTTGCAGGGTTGGTGTGAGTGTATTTATGCATGGATGAATGTAATGTGGATAAGATTGTTTATGTTTGGATGAATGTAGTTTATGTTTGGATGGATTTATGTAGTTTGGGTTTAGATGGATGTGAATGTGATGAAATATATTATATAACAGGTGTATATCAGGAAGAGTTGTAACAGGTGTATATTAGGAAGAACATAATATTGTAACAGGTGTATATTGTTTGTGTTTGGATAGATGTAGTTTATGTTTGGATGAATGTAATTTTTGCTAGGATAGATTTACATAGTTTGGGTTTAGATGGATGTAAATGTGAATATGATGAAATATATTATATAACAGGTGTATATCAGGAAGAATATGATGTTGTAATAGGTGTATATCAGGAAGAATATCATATGAACAGGTGTATATACAAATATGAGATGGTTGAAGACCGTCCTTTTAAAAGACAGTTCACGATCGTCCTTTCTAGGTTCATAAGAGACGGTCCATGACCGTCCTTTTCTGGGTCATAAGAGACGGTCTATAACCGTCCTTTTTATTGACGGTCATGGGCTGTCCTTTTTACGGACGGTCACAGACTGTCCTTTTCAGGTCCAGAAGGCCCACTTCTGGGCTACCATTAGAGACGGACTATGACCATCCTTTTTTAGAGACGGTCGATGACCGTCCTTATTTAGAGACGGTTTATGGCCATCCTTTTTTAGTGACGGTCCATGATCGTCCTTATTGAGAGACGGTTTATGGCCGTCCTTTAAAAAATACGACACGTCAAAATTTGAAGGCCGTTGCGATGTTCCAAGACCGTCCTTTTTGGGCTTTTGAGATGGTTTTCAACTGTCCTTTTTTTGCTGTTTTGGTGGTGTGGGAGACCTCAATCTGTGAGCACACAATTGGACCGGTTTGGGACCTCTCCAGCTGTTAGTTAAAAGGCTAATACTGGAGGCCATGAAAGAGCTTCAGGTGAGAGACTTTTTGGGCTTAGCCGGTCCCCTTCCTCCCTCAGGAGTTTTTGCCTTATTACCCCAACAAGTTCTCGATGTTATTTTCTAAAGGGGCTTTGCTATTACGAAAGACAGAGCAGAATGTTTTTGGCCGCATGACCCTTCAGGGACGTTCACCCTTAGATAAGCTTGGAGGCTGAACAGAGGAGTGTCTCCGACAGCAACATGGGCCAACTGGATTTGGAAAGGTAAGATTCCTCCAAAAATTTCTCTTTTCACGTGGAGACTATTGCAGGGGGCAGTTCCAGTTGATGTTAGAATTCAATTAAGAGGAGTTGCTATGGCCTTTAAGTGCAGGTGATGTGAGGATAACTAATGGGCAACTTAGTGGAAAACATTCCCCACCTTTTCCTTTACGGCCATCAGGCGTCTACAATATGGTCCCACTTCAGCAGGCTTTTTGGGGTGGCCTCGCAACCACACCAATCGGAAGAGGGAAGACTACAGCAGTGGAGGAGAGCCACTACCCCAGGAAGTGCCTCGGCCAGTGTCAGGTATCAGTTCCCTTTCCTGATCCTATGGGAAATATGGTACAACAATAATGAGTTCATTTTCGACAATAAGCCCATGCAAACCAGGTCCTCCATTGCTCGGATCAAGTGGTGGGCTAAATTAGTGATTGGTGATGACCTAAGTTTCAACCCGATCAGCGACCCCTCTCCACGACAGTTGGCTCATGGCATTACAAGCTCAATCGTCATTAAATGGAAACCTCCCCCTACTGGCTGGGTTAAGATAAATGTTAATGGGTCGGCGCGTGGGAACCCGGGTAATTCTGGTGGAGGGGGTATTTGTTGTAAGGACAAAGCTGATTTCATTTTTGCCTTCTCGATAGGGTATGGTGTTGGGTCAAACAATTTAGTGGAGTTGCGAGCGATTTTTGACGGGATGTCTATTTGCTTGGAAAGGGGCCTGAAGAAGGTGGTAGTTGAAACGGATTCGAAAAGGGTAGTTGACTTACTCACTGGGAATTCCAGCACCCCTTGGCGGTGGAAGCCTTGGATAGCCCGGATCTCGCACCTTTTGGAGTTCGGCACTTTCACCTTCAGCCATATTCTACGTGAGGGGAACGGACTGACAAACAGAATGGCTAAGGAAGGGAGTGGCAGTCAAGCGACTTCTTTACATGTTCACACGGGCTCACTCCCAAGGCACGTGCGTGGCCTGATTTTCCTGGATAGGGTCGGGCTAGGTTTTGTTAGGGTCGTCTAGCTTCAGCCCCTTTCCTATTTGGTCCCTTTTGTTGGCTTTTGAGTGTTTTTCTCTTCTATATATAGGACTGATTTGTGTCCCTATATGATAGGCCCCCGGCTTATTTTGTTGCTGGGGCTGCCCGAAGGCACTACAACGTCTTATAGGCTATTTAGCCCTTTTGTCCACATATCAATGAAATAACCCTTTAAACCAAAAAAAAAAAAGGTAGGATTGGGGAGTATTAGATCGTTTCAAACTGCCGGGTAGGGTTGGGTGCTCTTTTGTGTATTTCTGTTTTCTTCACGATAGGAGGAGCCTGCGAGGGGTGGCCCTCCTGAATTTACTTGTACATCCCCCCAGCTTTAGCAATGAAATCCTTATTTTTTGAAAAAAAAAACTACTTCGAATCTATAAAGCTTCTCTAGACTTACAAAGATTCCTCGAATTCATGAGGGAAGAAAATAGAAATAATTTCTAATAATTTGAAATAAATTGATTAATGATTTATTTTTAATGAAATCAAAATCCTTTAAATAGTGAACTCAAACTTAGGACTGAGTTTTGGACTCAAACTCCCAAAAAACATGACTTACTATAAATAGTAAACTTACTATTTATAAACGGTTATGATTCCTACTAGACTTGTCAGTTTTCGGCCAAAATTAGTAAGTGTCCAATTTGGCCTAACCACGTTATTCTCCTAATTTTTCTAAGCCCTTTTCATGTTGGGAAAGACTTCTAAAACTCAAAGGATCAAAAGTTATGATCAAATTAAAACTTTACTATTTATAGATGAAAATAAAATGGACTTTCAACCATCGATCTGATGGAATCTAGCAAATATGGCATGGGAAACCTAGCATAGAAGGATTGGTTGGATAAAGTAGCTTCTCTTACCCTAAAATCATATATGGTATGTCGAAAAGCTCATTCTGGTTCGTGAGATACGATTGTTTTAAGGTTATGACGGTCCTGATCACTTCTGCCTCCGATTAATTAGGCCTTCTCTAGTCCATCTTAGCCATGAAAGTGTTTGTGACCTGCTCTACATCGCTCCCCTCCACTTGAAAAGAACTTGTCCTTGAGTTCTCATCTCACTTCAGTTCATGATACTCGATCAAGTCCGCAATGTTGAAAGTACGCAAGATCTCCATGTCATTCGAAAGATCAACAACGTAAGTGTTGTCATTAATCTTTTGGAGGATCAGTACCGGTTCAATCTTCTTATTTTTCAACTTGTTGTAGCTCTCAATCAGAAATCTCTCCTTACACAAATGGACTATAACATGTCGCCCACCTCAAACACCGTTTGTCGTCTATGCTTGTCGGCTTACTCTTTGTACTTGTCATTCGAGGTATGTAACTTGGCTTACATATCCATATGAATGCCCACAATTCGGTCCACCATATGTTCTGCTGCAATGCTTATGCTCGGGAGTTTGGGCAAAAGGACCAAGCCAAGTGTGTGGCAAGACACTCGACCATAAACAATATAGAATTGGGACTTCCCTGTCAAGAGGTTCAACATGTTATTAAATACAAACTCTGCTTGAGACAATGTCAAATCCCACTGTTTTAGTTTGTCATGTGAAATAAACCAAAAGAGGTGTCCTAATGTGCCCTTCACAACTTCAGTATGCCCATCAGTTTGTGGGTGGTAGGCACTACTAAAGTGAAGTTGTGTACTAAACCAATTCCACAAAGTCAACTAAAAGTGGCTAATAAACTTCGTGTTACGACCAAAAGTAATGGTCTAGGGAACCCCATGTAGCTGCACGACCTCCCTAAAGAATAGATTCACCACGTAGATTGCATCAATGATATTTTTACATGAAATAAAGTGCGTCCGTTATCTTTGAAAATGATCTACCATCATAAACACCCAATCCATGCTGTGTTGTGTTCGTGAGAGATCAAGCACGAAGTTCATAGATAAGTCCTTTTAAGGGTCGTCAAGCATAAGTAACGGGTTGTAGAGGCCCATATTTTGAAGCTGCCTCATTGGAGGTCTGACAAACATGAGAGCATTGTACTGCTTTACCCACATGACGTACCAATTGCGTCCAGTAATACCCCTCCTCAACAACTGCTCGCGTCTTATCTTGCCTAAGGTGTCCACCAAGGTCACCTCTATGTAACTCTTAAATAATCTGCTGCATTCGAGAACTTTGGGGGATGCACAATTGATTCCCTTTAAAGAGGAAACTATCTTGCACATGTAGGTAACTGGGATGGCCCTCTTGGCACCTCATCCATACATCCTTAAAGTCCTTGACTTCGGCATATAGTTTCTTGAGACAGTCAAAGCTAACCACCTCATTACTCATTGTAATGAGCAGTGATTCATGATGGCTAAGTGCATTAACCACCTTATTCTGCTGCCCCAACAATGAACGTGAATTCCTATAAAAATGCAGCACATATATCATGCACACGATTCACGTTAGTCTAACTATTAATAAACTTTAAAGCTTGATGGTTAGTGTAGAGAACCAACTCTCTTTAAATCAAATAATACCAACAATGTCGCAGTGCTTAAACAACTGCATACAACCCAAGCTCATATGTTAACCACTTCTTTCGTACTTTGCTTAACTTCTCGTTGTAGAAGGTTACCGGCCTGCCTTTATGTGATAAGACTCTTCCAATTCCGACATATGAGGCATCACACTCAACCTTAAATACTTTGTCGAAACTGGGAAGAACTAAGACCCATATTGTGAACAATTAATGCATGATTTCAGTAAAACTCTTGTCAGCCTCATCGGTCAACTGAAACGTGCCTTTTTTTCATGCAATCTGTAATGGGTGCGACTATAGTGCAAAAATTCTATACGAATCGATGATAGAAGGTCATCAACCAGTGGAAACTCCTCACTTCATGACTGTTTGTCGGGATTGTCCATTCCCTGATGGCTGGCACCTCTTCATCATCCACACAGATGCTCGTGGACGTCACAACAAATCCTGAGAACAATAGGTTGTCTGTTAAAAAATTGAATTTCTTCAAGTTGAGGTATAACTTGTTAACTTACAGAACCTATAAGGCCCTGTTTGGTTTTCTGAATTACATGTATTTAGATGTAAAAAGTAATTATTACGGTTCAGTCGCGCGTTTGAAAAATGAGCGATTCGGCTGCAGTCTGACAACGCCGAATCGGCGGTAAAGAGATCTCGGGCAGAGGCGGTAATTACATCCCCTGTTGATGGTAGTTCGATTTAATGGATGAGTCTGACGGTATTGGTTCGGTGGTCCGCATGAGCACCAATCGTTATACATATGTATGATTTCTCAGTTTCAGCTTCTCAAAAGCGTCTCTTTCTCTTCCACTTCTCACCATCGCATTCGTCTCTTTCAGAGCGTGAGATCTCTGACCAGGTAAACGGCATACCCTTCCTTCCATTTGCTTTGCATGTCGACTTTTCTTTCACTTCTCCCTACCATTTACATGATAACATCTCCTTCTCTTCCACTTCTCCCTGTGAAATGCAATCGAAACCTGAGAAATGGAAACAAGGTAATATAAAAAGTATCTCCTTCTTCTTGCGCATCCTCTTTCTCCATAATATATGAGGTATGGAAATAGGGAGAAATGCATTTTGAAAAGGCCGTTGTGTCTCTGTTCTTCTTCATTGAGATCGCTCGGCCTGCTCCATGTCCGTCTGTTCGGTAGGTTGCATGTCACTGCATGTCTTCTACCATCTAACATATTACCATTTTCATGATCCCACTTATGTTGCATGTTGTTGGAATGTCATGGTTTCCCTTTGTCGACATCATGACCCGATTCCGATGTTCATGGAAATCTCCGGGACCTCATCCATCTGCCTTCTGCTACTGACATCTTCTCCAATACCCCACTTAGGTGTTATATGGATTATGTTTCGATTGAAAACCCTCTATTCCACTATTGTTTTTTTCTTCTACGGTGACAAATCTGTTTCTCTGTTAACATGTAAAAATATCCTCTGTTGTCTGGGACTGACATCCACCCCTAGCCATCAGCTACGGCAACACGAGAAGAGGTAAGTCACGTGGCTCTGTTGAATGTCTGGAGACTATGACATAGTTAGAAGTGGAGCTATGAATTAGAAGTTAATGTCCTGTTCTGGCTTATTTCGGACAGTGATGGCCCACACGTTTGACATTGATCCTGTAAAGAAATTATGGTGGGCCATTGTATAGGTACCGACAGCCGAACTGGCTTAGTACTTTCCTTTCTCTACTTTCATGCTACATATGCACTCATTGCAAGCCTCTTTCCTTGATACATTCCCACTCCAATATGGCCCACTGTGTGTGTAGATGTCGGATATGCAATATCCTCTCTGTCATGGTTATCTGAACATTCTGGGGCTGATTTCAGCTGTGTGTATCTTTCATTTGTCACTCCTTCGATGCCAAGTTTAATTGAACATGCTGAGACTGATTGAATAAGTTAGTGTAGCTAATTAATCTCATTTCATCTCCTGCTCTGGATAACTAAACATGGATGAGTTTAATTTCAGTTGTGTGTGGTGTGGTGATTTTCGCCATCATAACATGCTCGGGTTAACTAAACATTCGGAGACAGGTATGGGACATGACAGATATCAGTTCTACTACGTGCACATGGTTACTTATGATTTCTCATTGTAGCATAGTCATGGCTAATTGAACAAATAGAGACAGTCATCCTCTAGGATTGATCTTTGTTCTACAAACTGGACATGCATACCTATCATTTCTAATATTATCAGTGTCATGGTTAATAGAGCTGCGACGTACACTTAACGACCATGACTGATAGACAGTTCTACTACACAAATATGGTAACCTGTCACTTTTTTCATTATATTTCCAATGGTTAACTGAACATTTGAGACAACTATTAACAATTTTCAATTATCTGTTATGTGATCTGAACATGGTTACTTATCATGTATTATATTAGGATTCCCATGATTAACTTAACAAGCTGAGACTGATTTCATTATCTGTAGATCTCATTTGCGCTTCCAACAAAGCCATGGTGAGACTGAAGATGTTGTGAATGATTTCACATGATAGTGTATCTATGATTTCTTACATCACATCCTGCTTAGGTTAACTGACCCGTATTTGGAACTGACTCAACCTATCTGTGTATATAATTATTCTCATACATTATCTCATGCTCTGGTTATCTGAACATGGATGATACTGATGTCAGCTGTGTGTGTTGGGTGATTTTTTTCATCCTCTCATACTCAGGTTGACTGAACATTATGTGACAGGTAACAGCCATGACAGATATTTGAAAAACGTTGTCGACATGCTTCCCTATCATTGCTTGAATTATCATTGCCATGGTGAAATGAACAAATACAGACAATTACAGTCATGACTGATGCTTGTTCTACTACATATACATGGTTACCTATTACTTTCTTCATTATCTTTGCCATGGTTATCTAAACATGTAAAGACTGATTTCATTTGTTTGTGTAGCTATTTATCTCTTATCTGATCCTGCTCTACTTAACTGACCATTCTCGGACAGTTTGAAATATCTGTGTAGCTAATGACTCCGTTACATTCTCTCAACCTCTCTGGTTAACTGAACATGGATGAGACTAATTTGGAATGTGACAGTGTTGGGGTGATTTCTTACATCCTCTCATGCTGAGGTTAATTGAACATTTTGAGACATGTAACCAGAGACGATCAAAATTTCTTCTACTATCTGAACATGGTTACCTAACATGTGTTATAATACCTTTCCATTAGTTAACTGAACATGGATGAGATAGTTATCAACCATGCTGAGTCTTATTGCACCCAGTTTAAATGCACCTCATGTAGAACAACTGAATTGTAGAACCTAACCCTGAATGTCTGAGAAACTGTCCCTTGAAGGACAGCTTGGAAAAGGTTATGATTTTCCATTGAACTTGTAGCACTAATATAATAATCAGCTTTTAAGAAGCTGTAGGATACACAAGTTGGTCTAAACCTTTCCGAATTTCCTGGACCAGATTTAGATAGTTGGGGCTGAATATTGATATTTTGATGCTGCTGAATCAGTCGAACAGTCGATGTGTTCTCCAAGAAAACCAAGCGGAACATGGATGAACATGGATGGACGGATGAAGAAACGGCAGCCTTTGTAGCTACACTTGCTGCAGCAACTACAATTGCTGTCGGCAAATATTTCAATAATATTTTATTTAAATCACCCTTCAGATTCGGAGACCTTAAAAGAAGGAAGCTAATAAATAGAATTATTAGAGCGGGTGACAATGAGTGTGTAGCACAACTCCGCATGAACAAAGCTACATTTTTTAACCTATGCTCGTTTTTTAGGGATAGAAATTTACTTCCTGACAGGAAACATGTATCTATAGAGGAACAACTTGTCATGTTCCTTCACACGGTTGGACATAATGTTAGGAACCGTGTCATTGGGCATCAGTTTATAAGATCTGGAGAAATGGTGAGCCGTTATTTTAGTAAAGCGGTGGATGCTATTGTCGGATTGTATCTAGAGTTTGTGAAACTCCCAAGTGCGGATACACCAATCAAGATCCTAGCCAATCCTAACTGGAGTGATTACTTTTAGGTATGGTATAATCAGATTATGCAATATTGTGCAATGTCATGTACTTTATCTGTCTTCCTGATTATTCACAGTGAAATTAGGACTGCATTGGTGCAATTGATGGGACTCATACACCGGCCTACATACCGGCACTGAAAAGTGCAACCTACCGTAACAGGAAAGGGGTACTTTCTCAGAACGTGTTGGGTGCATGTACATTTGACATGAAGTTCGTATATGTACTCGCCGGATGGGAGGGATCTGCTTCTAACGCACGCATCTTACAGAGTGCTTTGACATATTCCATTGATCGATTAACTTTGCCTATGGGTACTGAATTAATAAGTGTCTGATAAACCCAAAATTGATATTATAATTTTCTACCAAATTAGATTGACAATTCATCGCAATTAATTGTAGGGAAGTATTACGCAGTTGATGCTAGTTACGCTCATTCGCCGGGTTTCATGGCTCCTTTCTGGGGTGTACGGTACCACCTCAATGAGTACCGCATAGGCCGCAATCCTTGCAACAAGAAAGAACTATTCAACTATTGGCATGCTCAACTAAAAAACGTTACAGAAAGAATTTTTGGGGTATTGAAAGCTCGCTTTCCAATCCTCAAATCAGCTCCACCATACAATCTTCAAACGTAAGTGAAGATAGTCATCGCATGTTGTGTGTTACACAACTTTATCCGTATATCTAGTGGAGATGGGTTGGTAGAAGATGAAATCACATCTACAGATGTTGCTGAGGGTGTAGATTTGTCTCCATGTGATATGAAAGTGATACAGTGGGGGAAGGACAAATGGGTGACATATCGAGACAATATTGCTACTAGGATATGGAACGAATTTCATCCTGTGAGTCGTGTGGTTTGAAATATGAATTGTAATTTCACTTTTCACAATAGGTAACTAGGATCCTCATGACTATATTGTGTTGCGTATAAAGACTTTGTGAAAAGATCCCTTTATACTTTTGGATGATTGTAATGATGAATATTCTCATTTCCTTACTATATCTTAAGTTTTTGCGTTTACATATTTTAGCTTTTGTAAAGTAATGCATCCTCCTGACCTACATGCTTTGGTTGTACTTATCAGACTGAATATGCTCATTATGCTGTTTTTAGATTATCGAAGTATATAGTGACGACGATATGGATCCAAATAGTGTTGACAACTAAAGTACACCAAAGAAACAGTCTGGGCAAGGTCAGTGTGACACACCTAGAAGGACACCACGCAAATATAAATCGAAATCACTTCATGAGAACGTTATGTCAAGTGGTGTTATGCGGTGGACAGACCAAATGGATGACTGTCTCATAGATACATTGATGGATGTGGTTGCGAACGGCCGCAAGAGTGCAAACGAATTTAAGAAGGAAACGTATAAAATGGTTGTGGAAAGTGTCAAGAGTGCACTAGGGATATCAATTGATACGAAGCATGTTGGTAATCACCTGCGAACACTAAAGATGTTGTATTTTGAGGTTCGTGACACCCTGAACGTGAGTGGGTTTGGTTGGGATGACGACAAGAAGTTAGTTACTACGCCAGATGATGTATGGGATGATTACATACAAGTAGATATTTTTTTCATTTATCATTTAGATTATCCAAAGCTGGTCCATTGAGATTTACTAATCAATATATCTCTCACTGTGAATAGTCACATCCCTATACCCAACATGTTTGTGAAAAACTGGTAAGAAGGTATGATGACCTGGTGTTCTTATTTGGAAGTGATCGAGCTACTGGACTTCGTGTTATGATTGGAAATATGCATACACAAAGTGGTACGAGAAAGTCTCGTGATGATGATGTTACACCGACTGCATCAGTTGATCTTAATGACGACACACTTGTTCTGTCAAGTGACGATGTGGGAGATAGTGGACATAACATCCAATGGTCATTTCAAAGTTACGACGGTGCGCATATTACAACCAGAAGTCTGATTCACAATGGCGGCAACAACTCCGCCAACATGGGCAGCACAACCAGTTCTAGGAAGCGAGCTAGATTGGAATGCCCATGCGACGAAATTGGCAAAGGGATGAGTGAGGTGGTAAAAGCTGTCAAGTCTCTGGCACTAACTATACACAAAGGCAAAGACGTCATACGTATGGAGCAGATTATACCTGCACTGGAGCAGATTGATGGCCTCACAAGTAACGAGGTCCTACGCGCAACTAATATCCTGTCCAAAGATGAAAGCCAATCTGCGTCGTTCCTTTCGCTTCCAGAGTCTAGGAGACTTGACTTTATGCTGATGATACTTGCACCAGATCAGTCTTCAAATTGATCTCTTCTGACTGATCTTTTTATCCACTAATCTTCTCTTTTGGGGTATTTTCTACATATGGTTAATCAGCCGTATGGTTTGCTGGACAATATTTTGGGTTTTCTGTTCAGCTAGTGAAGTGTACTAGCTATTGAAGTGCTGGACAAACTTTTTGTTTTTTTGCTTTGGATCACGAGTTTTACTGATAGATGTGTGCTGGGAGGCACCTGGATGACTGTAATTTTTTGGATGATAACTGTTACGTTCTTGGATTCAGGCTTGTTGTAAATGCTGACTCCTCACTGCCTGAAAACCCGTATTATCTACTATTATACGATACATATGCTTCGTATGACGTATTTGATTTTGCTTTTTATATCTGCATAGGGTACATACTAACTATACAGGTCTATTTACTCGCAATATCAGGTGTGATGTAATTTTTAAGGTTGGCTTAGGTATTCTTTTTACTAAAGAAGGCCATTTTTCATATTCCTCGACTCAGGTTATCTCAGATTTTCTATACTCTATATTTCCTACAATATTTACGACATATTCATCTGATATTTCCTTATACGTGCAGATGCCTAAAAAGCTGTACGTTTCTTCAACGGACATCGTCCCGGCATTTACCACAACTGGGAGGAATGCCATCAGCAGGTGGACGGGTATTCTTGTGCCCGCTTCCATGGATACAAATCCACGGAAGAGGCATTACGGCACTGGAAAGAATATCGCGAGCAAATGGATGTGACAAATGCATCCACACATAAGACACAAAAGGATCGTGACAGCAGTGGGTCCACGTTTGTACTGGGATCTGGAACCGCTCACATGAATCCTCTACCGACTTTCCATGGACCATCTTTCGACTGCCCATCTGCTACTCGGAATTGCATTAAGGAGGACGTTGATGAAGATTTGATGAATGCACTTTCGGCACTGATGAAGATTTTCTTTGCCTGCCTGGTTCTAATCCTCGCCATTCACCTCATGTCTTCGCGGTGCTGATGGCTAAACGCAGTGGTCGTCTAAGTAGGTGACTGTGCTTGCTGTCGTGGCTTTTCTTAAAAAATACTCTGTTACAATATTTTGGACGTTAGCATGCATTGTTGAGTTTGATATTTACTTCTCTTGACATTGATAGTAGATTTGCGTGATAGAATGTTTTTGTCCATGTGTTGCAATATTAATTGCTGTCTTGCACCGTTTATGCATGATATGTAACATTAGAGATTATTTGGAAGGAATATCATGCAACCGTATGGCCGTGTGCGTGATAATGATTTGCAATTCTGACTCTGATATGTTACATAAATTACATGTATGACTCTTTCAGATATAACAGGATATGTAATATTGCCGTAGAATCTGTTCACATGCTCCAATTTTGTAGTTCCTTATACTGTCTGGTGTGAGCATCATCGGATGCCCATCACTGTTCTTTCAGTCAGCTCATTCATAGTTAATGCGGTCTGGATAGAAGTTATTGCAAATCCAATGGTATATCTGGACCATCAGTACAAGCTTTAGCTATTTCAATTTAACTGAGCTGAGACCCTCAACGGTCCTTGTCGTATAAGACCATCACCGGTCCAATGCAGTCAGTTGTCACCTTCCAAACATCCATCGTCATTTTGAAAAAACAAACAGGCGTATTGAGTAGATGTATAAGTGGAATGGTGGACACCATAAGCCTGTGAAGAGATTTGATTTGACTACTACATTGTATTACCAAATGACCGGTCACACAATTAGTGTGTATTACACTCTGAAAGTTTGAAAAAACAAGCATGGGAAAGCAGAATCCCGATACTGTTCCAATGATTCGAAATATATGTAAAGAAGTTATTATGATCTTTGTTGGGTCTTCCCCTGTTGGCTGTATTTTTCTAGTGATGAATGAAACTCTCAGTGGCACCTGGCCACTTTCCTTTAAAAAAAAAAATTTACAGTGTAATTCGAAAAACCAAACACGGCCTAACACTTGCCTGAGATGTTACATGTCCTCTGTCTCACCTTAGCTATATATGAGGATGTCCTTAAAATATACTACCACAAACTGACCAATGAACAACTTCAACACTCGATTCATCAGATACATAAAAGTGTTCGATAGACCGAAGGGCATGACCAGACACTCATACAGCCCTTCCTTGGTCTTGAATATCATTTTTCACTCATCATCGGGTAGGATACGAATCTGATGGTACTATTCACAACATCAAGTGCAAGGTTTGCTGTAGTAATAATTTAGTGAGACAGAGGTCAAATCCACAGGGACTTACCTTGTATGTATTCTGAATTAACTAGAATTAGAACTAGAATCTAAGATCTAGAAATTTGGAGAGAAATTTTTGTGAATTAAATCTATCAAAATAATGAAAACTAGAGCACCAAGGATCCACTTGTAGTTATTATGATGCTACTTTACTTGATTTAACAATAGCACAACTGGAATTAAAGTCCTATTCTATCCAATTGAATGATGGAGAAATTAAAAACATAATGTGGTGCTGAAATTTATTGAATTAGTTCACACATGAAGCATCTCATGATCGCAAGGAATTCATGCATCAACCATGCTCATAGACGATGGTGGATCATGAATTTTATAAATCACATGATTGCAAAACAAGATAATAAGATATTAAAAGCTTCTTGAGCATATTCTGTAATTTCAGTCACAATAAATCATAGAAAACTAGAAATATTTCTTCATTCAAACCAATAATCAATAAAAGTTCAACATAAATGTGAATCAAAGTAAAATAATCATCAGAACAAACTATAAGCTTCACATCTTACCCCTAGCTAAGAGATTAGCCAACCAAAAACAATAAGCTAAAAACTCTTAAACAAAAACATGAAAAACTAATTAGAGAAGAAGAAAGAACTCCTTAAAAGATGCTACACCATTGGCTCTACTCCTCTAACCCTAATTCGTGCTTAGAATCTCTTGGAGAACCCAAATATATAGGCTTTATTCGATCGACTTTAGAAACTGCATCAAATTTACGCACTCTGTGCATATACGATGTCACTTTTTTTCTTTTTCTTTTTTTTTTTTTTTAAAGAATGAGACTTTCCATTACAAGGAAAACAAGGCCATGAACGGCTTACAGCGGACTGCAATTCGGGCAGCCCAGGATAAAAAATGGGGGGCCCGGCCTATCGTAAGACTATACAACCTGAACAAGAGCTTTACATAACTCGAAGATTTTCGAGGCCCGTTTTGTCTAGGAAAAGGAGGCCATGAATCGGATGAGGGAGAGTTGCTGAGGAGTGAAAATCTAGGTCCTGTTGACCCACACTACCCAGACAAGCTAAGCCATCCGCCACGGAGTTAGCCTCTCTAGGGGTGTGGCACAGATGGGAGTCAATCGAGGAGGATATGGCCTTGAATCTGGCTTTCCAGTACCAGCAAGACCAACTGGAAAGGTTTTTGTCGGAATGGGCCCGAATATCAATGGTCGAATCAGACTCCACAAGGACCCTAGAAAAACCCACCTGCAGACATAAATGAAGGTCGTCCAGGATGGCTCTTATCTCTGCCGTTGTGTTGGAGCCCGAATCATATCCACGTTGGAAAGCTAAAAGGAACTTGCCTTTGTGATCCCTTGCAACTCCACTACCTCCCAAAGGACCCGAGTTACCCCTGGCTAACCCATCGACATTTAGCTTGATCCAACCATCCAGCGGAGTGAGCCACTTCACCAACGAAACAGACGGAGAGAGGGCAAGAGGGAAGGGAGTGTGGTGTAGTTTAGCAGCGAAGTCGTGGCAGAGTCCAAATTGGAAGGAGAAGGGAAAAGCTGACTGGTCCTTTTAATCCAATAACAAATCCCCGAAATGATCTGCTGGAATGAGGTAGTTCTATCTTCAAAACGACTAGCATTTCTGAATTTCCATAGTTCCCAAAAGATGAAAATTGGCAGTAGGCCAAGAAGGGGAAAAGGGGAAGTGGGACTCCGGGACGTACTCCACCAGGTGAGCGCCCTCCCGGGCGCTGAAGAAGAAGAGAGGGGAGGCCAATTACAGGCTAATGCGAAGAATGCCCAGACTGTGGAGGCCGCTCCACCCATCGCAAACATATGGTCAGTTGATTTAATATCTAGACTGGTTGTTGCAGAGCAGCAGTTGCAACGGGACACCATAGAGACTCCCTTGGACTGGACTCTGGAATCAACCGGAATGGCCCTGTTGAGAATCTTCCAAGTAAGGAGGGAGAGTTTATGGGGAAGCTTGGGATGCAGGACCCATGTAGCCCAGGCTTTCTTGGAATCCATCGATCTAAGGCAATGCCAAGCTGCACTCGCCGATAGTTCACCAGACGAAGAAGGAAGCCAGATCCTCTTGTCCACAACTGAGGAGGTGCCGACCCCTTCCCGACTGATGTGCTCGGCCACGGACTGGACCAAAAATAAGGAGGAAGCCACTCTAGCGCGCCAGCCTAGGGGGCCAATGTAATCGCTGACTAGCACCGAATGAGGGGGAGAAGGGGCTGTGGGGATTCTCCACTGACGGGTGGCTAATCTCTTAGCTAGGGGTAAGATGTGAAGCTTTGGTTGGCTAAGTTGTCATCGATTTGGAAATTGTGCACCTTTTAGCATTGTGTAAGTTGTCAAGTCATCGTCCAAACTTCGATGTCATCAAAGTGGTCTTCGATGTCATCGTAAATCACCCAAAACAGTCTAGCGAGTTGAGCCCAGAATCCTGAACAGTCCAGTAACCAAACTTAATTTTTCTCTAAAATCTCGATGTGATCAATCCTCCTTCGATGACATCGAATATTTAATTTAATGTCATCGCAGTGTATTCGATGACGTCGATCTGTCAAGCTCAACAACTCCAAAATTCTGCATTTTAAAAACTTGATTTTCTTCTTTTTTCACTTGGTTTTCTTGGGACTTAGACTCTTAAAATCTTCAAACTTGGTCTCCAACGATCCATCTTTACCTTGATAATTCTTATGCATCAAAATTAAGCTTTTAACATCCTTTTCACCTTAAGCTTTTGAAATCACCTCACAAGACAAAACATGCATAAATATATCGATGAAGTGCATCATGTTCATAAAACTAAGGTATAAACCAGGAGAAATATGTAAGATTTGACACTCAACACACCCCCCAACCAGCATTTTGTTAGTCCCAAGAAAAACATGCGCGAAGCAAACTTTCAAATTCTTAATTTTTAAATCTCCTTCTGAAAATAACCTTCTGTGCAATTGAGTATGAATGAGTGAGAATCAAAGACGAGAGAGTGATAAATTAAAAATCTATATCCGAATCTCATGGGTAAACAATTGAATTAAGTTTTCCTACATCAATTAATTAATAGAATGGGTTCAAAAATCAAGTTTATAATGTGCTTAGTGAATCCTAACTCACTTTTCATATATAGAAGATAACTATCGTTTCATAATATTAGCCATGCTCATCACTTCAAGGTGGATAGATCAACACAAGCACTGATTTCGAACCAATCCCCCTTCCTCTTCTTTTTCCAGATTTCAGATTTTATATTGACGACCCTTTTTTCACATTATTTTCAATCTTTTCCTTTTCATTGAAATATCATTGAAACACACACAGATATATGGCCCTTTTGTCAATCTAACTATTTTCTAACTAGTTCTTTTCTTCGTTTTCATTTTTTTTTTAAGGTTTTCTTTTTATTGGGTCTCACCCGAATAGCTGTAATCTTTTGGGGCTTAATGGATCGAATAGTGGCTACAGACCACGTTTAAAAAAATAATAATAATAAAATAAAATAAAATTTTTTTAAGGTGGATAAGGATCTCCAGACTTGGTTCCTAATACTTTTCAGTGATATATGTGCTAAAATAAGAAATTCTAGTATTATTCATAGAAAACAAGTTGAGTGTGAATTGTGAATTAGATTATTTTATTTTATTTTATTTTATTTTTTTTTACACACGCACTCACGCTGGTGGAATTTCACCACCTATGGGTACTCGAACCCTTGACCGAGAGTTGAAACTCCTGAGAGTCTACCACCCGAGCAAGAGTAAGGACCCGAATTAGATTCAATTGATGTTTAAAATCTCTATTAATTAAATTGATGAGAGAACTTAACCAATAGTTTACTCAATTGATTAAACTTCAATTTTTTTTAAAAAAAATCAACTCTATATCTTATCATAGTACTCGGAATATTCTCAATTACATAGATTTTCACTTTCTAAATGAGTTTTGAAATTGAAAAGTGAAAATTTTCAAAGATTTTTGCTCTAGACTAGGAAAATACAAATTAGTCTACTTTTTTTTTAAAAAAACCTGTGCATCTCTTTTTCATTTCATTAGAATCAACACCTTTACATTCGGGCACCCCTTTACATAAAATAGGGGGCCTATCATAGAAAAACAAAAAAAAAAAAAAAAAAAAACTACACAAGGAAACCATCGGGGATCACATCATCTTAATCGAACCCAAACCAACCCTATCAAGAAAGACTGAACCTCTAACCTATTATGGAAGCTTAGATTGGTTATCGAACCAGGAATAAGACTAGGAAGCGCTTCCTTGTCGGGCCATAAAATCTGCTGGCGCGTCCCTTCCCTCAGGACATGTATAAAACTAGTCTAACCTCTCATCTTCAGCTAGTTTATCCTGAATATCCACGCCTTCCATTTCCAACCTAGCTTAGCCATCCCATTGAGCATATCTACAACCTGCCTAGAATTTGATTCAATAATGATATTAGATAAGCTGCTCGTAGCTCTACAACGGTGTTAGAACCTACCCCATAACCAGCTGAAAAAGCAAAAAAGAATTCACTCTTCTCTCCTCTACAAATTCCTCCTCCACCTGATCTTCCTGGATTTTCTCTAGTCGAACCATCTACATTTATTTTAAACCATCCAGATGGGGGCCTCTCCCATTTAACCACTAA
The DNA here is from genome assembly GCA_030180095.1 of Magnolia changhungtana. NCBI lineage: Eukaryota > Viridiplantae > Streptophyta > Magnoliopsida > Magnoliales > Magnoliaceae > Magnolia > Magnolia changhungtana. The sequence continues at coordinate 8,138,214 of JASAUF010000639.1, forward strand.
GGCTCGACCGTTGGTTCTTTTGTTAAGAGACGAAACACCGATCCTCATCTGATAATACCGTCCTGGTCCAGACGCACCAAGTTCTTCGCATGAGTCGTTGAGTAGTGTAACCCACTACCTGATTCTAGCAATTACTGTAGAAGAGGACACCGTAGAACTATAAAAAAATTGCTGCATTACAAGCTTTCCAAATCTCCCATATTATAATGCACGGAGCAAGCATGTGGCCTACCGATTTTCCTTGCTTGGACGAGACCACCACCCACCACTGATTTAACCTTGCGTCAATCGAAATTGCTGCCATTACGGTAATCTCAAAACATCTGCCAATAGCCAACCACACTTGCTGCGCTAATCTGCTAGCAACGAATAAATTAGTCTACTTAATCTCACATAAATTCTACATTGTCCTCAATGTTAAAGATGTAACAATCAATACATATAAGACAACGAAAATAAAAGAGAAGTGATAGGAAGATCATACCTAAGAATTGAAGTGTTTCCAAAGTTCTTAATATGTAAAAGGAGTTAGAACGGAAACTAAACAAAAATAATACAAACAATCCTAATCATAAATCTTATGAAAGCAATAAACTTAACTACACCTCCATTAGACTAGGAGGTCAATCCTGGTATACATGATCAATTAGAGGAATTGACCTATCCTCTGAATCAAACTTCTCAACGAATGGTTTGAGACGATGTCTGTTCACATTGAAAATATTGCCATTTATTGGATTTTCAATTTCAACAGCCCCATAAGGATAAACAGTTTTAACGATGAAGGGGCCGGTCCAACGAGATTGAAGCTTACCGAGAAAAAGGTGTATTGAGAATTGTAAAAAATGACCTTATGACCTAGCGTGAATGATTTTTGAAGAATGTTCCGGTCATGGAACACCTTTATTCTGTCATTGTAAATTCTCGAGTTCTCATAAGCATCATTATAGATCTCTTTGAGTTCATTTAGTTGAAGTTTGCGTAGTGAGTTGGCGTTGTCTAAATTCAAGTTCAAAGTTTTAATTGCCCAGTAGGCCTTATGTTCCAGCTCCACAGGCAAGTGGCAAGCCTTCCCATAGACAAATCTAAAGGGAGACATTCCAATGGGGGTCTTATAAGCTGTACAGTAAGCCCATAAAACATCGGTCGATTTTCCTGTTGAAAATTTCAGCTTGACCGGTTGTCTACTAGTGATACGAGGTACTCACTTTGTGTGAAATGCCATATTTCTTCATTAAGGTCTGAAATAGCCTTTTACAAAAGTGTGACCCTTTATCACTTATGATAGCTCGAGGTGTTTCGAACCGGGACAAAATATTATCTTTTAAGAATTGAATGACCATTTGATGATCATTGTTTTGGCACAGGATCTTCTCGACCCACTTGGTAACATAGTACACTGCTAGTAAAATATAAATGAAATTATAGTAAGGACCATTATAGTAGAAGTAGGAATATGTCAAAGTGTCCTAGAGGGGGGTGAATAGGACTTTTATAAAATTTTATGCCAATTTGAAATCCTATTAACCTAATCTTGATCTAATATGCAATCATCAAGTTATACTCATTTAAACTCTAATGGCTTCCAAGCCAAGTAGAGGATCCAATCACAAGATTGCTCAATATTTAAACAAGATATAACAATTAGTCTATGATGATGGATGAACTATGTGAAACTGTGTGGGATGTGATTCTTGTCAGACCTAAATAATCATGTTATCATGCTTAATGTGAACATTTAAAGTAAACACAATAAAAGAATTTGCAAATAGCAATCCCAAACACAGTCTTTTATAGTGGTTCAGCTATGTGCCTACTCCACTCCCGGTGGACGCACTCATTCCTTAAGTGTACTGGATTTCACTAATAGAGGTTTCAAATCAGGTTCACCTTAAACCTTTACAACCTATACAAGGTTGAATCTATGACCTACACAAGGTACCTAAACATGCCTACACATGGCAAACATTTATGCCCTACACAAGAGCAAAGGTCTTATACAAAGCACCTCAATTTTATGCCCTACACAAGAGCAAAGGATCCACACAAGGAACGTAAGTTTAGACCACACAGGTCAAGGATCCACACAAGGACCCTAGTTTAAGCCACACAGGCCAAGGACTTACACAAAGACCCTAGTTTAGGCCATACAGGCTAAGGACCTACACAAAGGACCTGAGTTATGCCCTATACAAAAGCAAAAGTCTTACACTAAGAACCTAAACGTACTCTCCTGTCGGAGGCCTCCTATGAGGGCTTGTAAGGGGTGAAATATACCTGTGACCCAATCCTACACAAGGAATGATCAACAGGGTCTCTGGACTCTAATGACTTACAAATAAGTAGATGAGCCCCGTTCTGCACGTTGATGAAGACGATCTCCCTTGATGACAGAGATTCTTCATCTTCCTTGGTCCGCAACACTGATGATGCTCCAATATAAGGCGATGGGTTGGGTTAAGGTTATGTTGGAATCTACTCTAATGAATGTTACTCATTTAAGAGACAGAGAGATTCCGAGTTCTCACTATAAGAAATCCCACTTTTATCGACGAAAATTTTCGTAGGTAAAAGGTTTTACCAACGAAAATTTTCGTCGATAAATTCATCGGTAAAAGACCGATGGAAAAGGTTTTTACCAATGAAAATTTGATTCATCGGTAAAGACAAGATTTTTACCGACGAATTTTTTCGTCGGTAAAAAATAAGTTAAAAACTTTTACCAATGATCTTTTTTCGTTGGTATAAATATTTACAAAACTTTTACTGACGAAAATTTTCATCGATAAAAAATAAGTAAAAAACTTTTACCGACGATTTTTTTTATAGGTAAAATTATTTACAAAACTTTTACCGACAAATTTTTTCGTCAGTAAAAAATAAGTACAAAACTTTTTCCGATGATTTTTTTGGTATGTAAAAATATTTACAAAACTTTTACCGACAAATTGTTTCGTCGGTAAAAAATAAGTACAAAACTTTAACTGACGATTCTTTCCGTAGGTAAAAATATGTAGAAAACATTAACCGACGAATTTTTTTGTCGGTAAAAAATAAGTAAAAAACTTTTACCGACGAGTTTTTTCATAGGTAAAAATATTTAAAAAACTTTTACCAACGAATTGTTTCGTCGATAAAAAATAAGTAAAAAACTTTCAAAGACTTTTACCTACGAAAGTTTTCATAGGTAAAAAACGTGGATGAGACTTTTACCTACGAAATATTTCGTAGATAAAAGTCTCTTTTTTTTTTTTCAATACTCCAACACAAAATTCCTGATATACACCTGTTACATTATATTTCATCATATTCTTCCTGATATACACCTGTTACATTATATTTCATCATATTCTTCCTGATATACACCTGTTATATAATATATTTCATCATATTCACATTCACATCCATCTAAACCCAAACTATGTAAATCCATCCAAACATAAACTACATTCATCCAAACATAAACTACATCCATCCAAACAAAAACAATCTTTATCCACATCACATTCATCCACGCATAAATACATATAAGTTTAACATCACCAATAAAATACAAAAAATTATTCATAGCCTATTTCCTGGTAGGGCTCACAAAATTCAGTGTGGTGAACACATCGCCAACTATGCACACACACCTAGGTCCTTACTCGTGCCTTCATGGTATATTCAAAATAGTTTCCATACAAGGTCACGAGTTAAAGTACCCATTGTGGCCATAAGTGACTCTGGTGTGTGAGTGTGTGTTAAAAGTAAAAGAAAGAAAGAAAATGTTGATTTATCTTTTAGGTTGAGCCTAATGGTACTTGGTGATTTCTCATCAGGTAAAAATTATTATTAGTTGTTTTTAGAAAGGTGAGATTAGGTCACTTATAATTATATTAACATGATAAAATGTTGTACGTATATTTGAGCAGACACAACAAAATAAACAATCCTATGGAAAAAAAAAACAAATGAAAAGAGAGAGAACATATGAGAGGTGATCCTTATCTCCTTTGATGGATTCAAGCTGCATGTGCCCTACCCAACTTCCTATAAGGAGAAGTTATATGGGTCTTGGAATAATGTTGGTGACAAATCCACCTTGTTTATTAATATTATCATATTGTGTTAGGACATGACTCTAAAAATGAGATAAATCCAAATCTCAAATAATTTATGCTATAAGAGATAGTGGAGATGCAAATAGATGCACTGTAATGCTTGAGTTCGAGTATGCTTGCCAACAAAGCAAGATTTTCTTGTTTGTTGCCATGTGATTGGGCTACATTATTACATCAATCGGGTTCGGGTTCGGGATCGGGTTTAGGTTTGGGTTTTCAAGTTTAGGTTTAGGTTTAAGTTAGGGAGTTGAGATTAGGATTAGGTGTAGGTTTAGGTTTAGGGATTTGAGAATACATTTAGGTCTTAGGTTTAGGTTTAGGTTTTAGGTTTTAGGTCTTAGGTTTAGGTTTAGGTTAGGGAGTTAAGATTAGGATTAGGTGTAGGTTTAGGTTTAGGGATTTGAGAATACATTTAGGTCTTAGGTTTAGGTCAGTTTTAGCTTTTAGGTCTTAGGTTTAGGTTTAGGTTTTAGGTTTTAGGTTTAGGTTATAGGTTTAGGTTTAGGTTAAGTTTAGGTTATAGGTTATAGGTTATAGGTTAAGGTTTAGGTTATAGGTTTTGGATTAGGTTAAGGTTATAAGTTTAGGTTTAGGTTAAGGTTTAGGTTATAGGTTATAGGTTATAACTTTAGGGAATTGAGAATAGGTTAAGGTTTAGGTTTAGGTTAAGTTTAGGTTATAGGTTATAGGTTATAGGTTAAGGTTAAGGTTATAGGTTTTGGATTAGGTTAAGGTTATAAGTTTAGGTTTAGGTTAAGGTTTAGGTTATAGGTTATAGGTTATAACTTTAGGGAATTGAGAATAGGTTAAGGTTTAGGTTTAGGAAATCGAGTTCGGGTTCGGGATCAGGTTTAGGTTTGGGTTTTCAAGTTTAGGTTTAGGTTAGGGAGTTGAGATTAGGATTAGGTGTAGGTTAGGGTTTAGGGATTTGAGAATACATTTAGGCCTTATGTTTAGGTTTAGGTTTTAGGTTTTAGGTTTAGGTTTAGGTTAGGTTATAGGTTATAAGTTTAGGTTATAGGTTATAGGTTACTGAGTTAAGGTTTATGTTATAGGTTTCGGTTTAGGTTTAGGTTTAGGTTAAGGTTTAGGTTTAGGTTATAGGTTTAGGTTAAGGTTAAGGTTTAGGTTATAGGTTATAGGTTATATCTTTAGGGAATTGAGAATAGGTTAAGATTTAGGTTTTATAAATCTGGTTCGGGTTCAGGATCAAGTTTAGGTTTAGGTTTAGGTTAGGGAGTTGAGATTAGGATTAGGTGTAGGTTTAGGTTTAGGGATTTGAGAATACATTTAGGTTTTAGGTTTAGGTTTAGGTTATAAGTGTAGGTTATAGGTTTAGGTTTAGGTTAGGTTATAGGTTAAGGTTTAGGGATTTGAGTTTAGGTTATAGGTTATAGGTTTAGGTTATAGATTAAGGTTTAGGTTATAGGTTAAGGTTTAGGTTTAGGTTATAGGTTTAGGTTATAGGTTTTGGGATTTGAGAATAGGTTTAGGTTATAAGTATAGGTTTAGGTTAATGTTGTAGGTTATACATTTATGTTAATGTTGTAGGTTATAGGTATAGGTTTAGGGATTTGAGAATACATTTACATTTTAGGTATAGGTTTATGTTTTATGTTTAGGTTAATGTTACAGGTTTAGGTTAGGTTTAGGTTTAGGTTTTATGTTAAGGTTAAGGTTACAGGTTTAGGTTTATGTTTAGGTTATAGGTTTAGGTTTAGGTTATAGGTTTAGGTTCAGGTTATAGGTTTAGGTTTAGGCAGCATTGAAGGCTGCTCAGTGGGAACGAGCAAATGGGAGAGCGCTAGCGAATCGGAGAGCCCGAGTGGCCATGAGAGACAGTCCGCTCTAAGAGACCCCCACCCCCTTCTTTTCTCACAATCTTTGCTGGAAACCTCACATATGACTCACAAAAGATGATTTGCTTCGCATCTTCAACTGATATGGGAAGATCTATGATGTGTTCATCCCTCGGGAGAATGGGCATCTCAAATCAAGAGGTTTTGCCTTCATCCATTTCCAGTACGAGCAGGATGCTTTCAATGCCGTCAATAGTCTCAACGGCAGACGCATTGATGGAAGAATAGTAACCATCGCTCGAGACAAGACCCAACGCAGCAGCCACTACTCTACTATAACCCTATGTCCCAAACAGATATTTAGAAACCTCTCCATGAATACCTATGCAGGGAAGATTAAGACCCCAACCGCTGTTAACCTAAGAAACCCCTCCGACACCTTCTCAAACCCTTTTCCAAACCCTAAACCTTCAAATCCATTACTGCCAAAACCTCCACCCCCACCCCCTCCCGACACCCTCTTACTGTTATAGCAGATAGCCGGAAGGTCGCCCAGACGAAAGCATCTCTATCTTACGCCCTCACTACGTCATCTATCAAGGAGGCCACTTCAATCCACCATCTTATTCAAAACATTCGCAAATCCACATTCTCGAGATGGCGCGTGGACTTCACCAGAATCGACTCTCAGCAATTCCTCCTCTCTTTCCGATCTAAACAGGACATGGCAGATTTTAAAGCTGACTCCAATCTTCTCTCTCAAATGGGCCTAACAAACATGATTCCCTGGGCGGCTGACTCCACCCCCCCCCCCTTTCCAAGGGACTATGGATGCACCTAATGGGCATTCCGGCCCACTCATGGTTTCCCACAACCATTCAGGACCTTACAAATACCTTTGGAGAAGTGCTTGAGATTGACAATGCAGCGTTAATAGGGGCTTTCCAAGTCTTCACCAGAGTTCGCATTAAGCCCAAACCAGGATCGGATCTCAGTAGCCCAACAGTTCTAATGGTAGATGGTTTACCCTTCTCGATCTATGGAACCTTTGAAACCCTAAGTAACACCATTCAACAACCTAAAACAATAGAAGCGTTGACACAGGTTCCAAAAATCCACCAAGGAGTGGGTTGCTAGGATCTTCCAACCTCCACAACTCCCTATCTAGTCCTGCATCCCTCCTGTTTGTTCTAATACCCCTGAGCCCTACCCTCCAGATACATCCCTCCCTGTAACCTTTTCTTTAACCCTCGGCTCTAGTGCTGTCCAACCTGGCCCTGAAGTTAACCCCATGTTAAAACACTCGACCCGTAAAGCATTGACCCCCTGTTCCTCCCCTGGCCCTAACCCCTGAACCCCCACAAATCCTAACCCTTGAGCCTCTCTTTGTCCCAGAGTCACCTATGCCGCCCTGCCTGCCCCACCACTATCCTCCAGATCCCTACTCTCAGATAACGCTCACCAGGACTGAGGTCACATCCCCTTTCCACTTCTCGGTTGCGCCCTTTGCCAACATCAGTCTTCCTATTCCAACTCAGGCCCCAAAACTGAGTTTAGTAGTCCGGGTTCAAATCCTACTCGACACTCATCAGGGACCCGGTAGTAGCCCCCATTCTAGCTCGATTGAAGGAAGTCGGTACCTATCCCTGCCACCTCCTCATAGTCAGGGTACCATTACAGGGCAGTCAAGTGCAGAACAGAACAGCTTGTCCAAATCCTCCAGGCCTACAGAACAAAACGTCAGTAAACAATTATCAATTCCTTAGGATGAGTCTCCCAAATTCTCATCCCCTCAGCGGCCAGGTATGATTCCTAATCAAACCAGAGATCTAGAGAAGTTACATTGTATTGCTATTTATAAGAGTCCCCTTAAAACGAAGGCTAGATCTGTGGGATGTTCTCCGCTGCAGCCAATACCACTCACCCAGGACTTGTCAGGGTCCTAAGAGGAATCCCATTCCCATTCCCACTCCAGTCAGGCTATGGATGTCTCGGCCTAATTGCCTAGAGCACCTCCCAAAATCAGGAAGAGCGGGTCAAATTGCAGTGGACCTGTCTCCTTACTTCACCCATGATAACACAGTAGAGGGACCAACAAGACATCAGGATCACTCAGAAGACAGATTTTCAGTCCACCAAGATCCCCCCATTTTTCCATCGCTGGGGCCCGTTGAACTAACTTTGCCCCTTTACTCGCAACTCCTTCCTGAGAACAATGCGTTGACCAGTAGAAAAGGCTCCCCATGCAAAGTTTCTGACACAGGCAAGAAGAAAGACAGGAGAAGAAATAGGAACAACAGGAAAATCCCAAGACAATTTGAAGAAGGGGATTGGTTCAACAGACTCCGAAAGCTAAAGCGGAGGGCCATGAATTCAGGTTGCGTTATAGATGGATAGTGCCATCATCTGGAATGCTCGAGGAGTAGAAAATCCGCCTACTATTCGATCCATGAAAAAGTTGATTAGACAACACAAGCCTCTATTAGTAGCTATCTTAGAGCCTATGCTGAGTGAGGCTAGGAGGGTAGCGATTGGCCTGAAAATTGGCTTTCATTGCTCTCTCTCTCTAACTGCGATTTAGGGGGAAAGATATGGGTATTTTATCATAACAGCCTTCACATCTCAGTCCAATCTGAATCTAATCAATTGATTTCCCTAAGTATTAGCCAACAACAACTTATAGAACCAGTGTCTCTCACTATCGTGTACGCCCGTTACTTTAAAATCACAAGGAGATCGCTATAGACAGACCTGGCTGGCTTGAGTCGATCCACAACTGGCCCTTGGGCCATTGGGGGGGACTTCAACACGATTGCAGCTGCTGGGGAAAGACTCGGAAGGAGGCCGTGTGATAGATCCGGCTTGGACGATTTCTCCAATGCCATCCAGTCAGTGGGGCTGATTGATGAGGGTTTTGTCGGCAACAAATTCACATGGAGCAATAACCGATTGGGGAATGCTCATGTATGGGCCAGATTGGACAGGGTTCTGTTAAATGCAGAGTGGGCAAATGCTTTCCCCGCATTTATTGTCGAACATTTACCTAGGGCCAACTCGGATCATGCGCACTTACTGTTGACTTTCCCCGCCCAAAACCTTCCCAGGGTAAAGCCTTTCCGTTTTCTCAGGATGTAGACTCTCCACGACTCTTTTCAGCAACTGATCAGTAGAGCTTGGGAAGGTACTTGTTCCTCGCATCCAATGGTAAACATCCAATTGCAGTTAAAGAAGACGAAGCAACTTCTAAAAGTATGGAATAGAGAAGAGTTTGGTAACGTATTCCATCAGGTCAAGAAAGCTGAGAATGACCTGAAAAACATTGAATTCAGGATGCAGGGCACCCTTATTGAAGATCTCCTCCAAGAGAGCATAGAAATAAGGAAGCGACTTGCTCTCTGGGAACTCAGAGAAGAGGTCTTCTGGAAGCAAAAAAGCGAGAAACCACTGGCTCCTCGAGGGAGACAGGAATAGCAAGCATTTTCACGCCTCTGTTTCTAACAAGACCAGGTGCTCGACTATCAACTCAATCAAGGATGAACAAGGGAACACCATCTCTGACCTCGCCGGAATCAAATCAGCCGCAATTACGTTCTTTCAAGATCTCTTTTCAGCTGCTCCTATCTCTAACACCCCTAATTTCATGAGGGCTATACCGCATCTACTCTCCCAGCAAGACAATGAAGACCTCTTGTCTCCTCCTTCTCTAGACGAGGTGCATGCGGCTGTTCGATCAATCCCTGTCGATGGGGCATCAGGCCCACATGGTTTTTCTGTCTCTTTCTTTTCAGCGTGCTGGCTGACGGTGGGGTCAGATATCCACAAGGCAGCTACTTTCTTGTTGGCAGGGGGCAATCTTCCCAGGGCCTTCACAGCCACATTGATTTGTTTGATTCCCAAATCCCCCTCCCCTTCCAAGTTCTCTCATTTCAGGCCCATCAGCCTATGTAACGTTATTTATAAAATCCTTACTAAGGTCCTGGCTAACTGTCTCAGCACTCTCCTTCCTAAGATTATATCCTATGAGCAAGGAGCCTTCCTGCATGGTAGGTTGATTGCGAGAAACATTGCCCTAGTGCAGGAGGTCCTTCGTGAGCTCGGTAGAAAGGTTCGAGGGGGCAACATCATTCTAAAGCTTGACCTAGAGAAAGCCTACGACAGGGTGGACTGGAATTTCTTAAAACAGGTCTTACTTAAATTTGGATTCAATGACAGATGGGTGGCAATTATGGAAGCTTGCTGGAGTAACAACTGGTTCTCCATTTTTATCAATGGAGAAGCATTGGGGTTCTTCAAATCATCTAGAGGGCTGCAGCAAAGTGACCCGCTCTCCCCTGCCCTCTTCATTATTGCAGCTAAGGCTTTCTCTAGAAGTTTTAATCAACTGATAGCCAATGGTTGGTGCCTTCCATTTAAGCAAAAGCGTGGCTACCCGCTCCTCACTCACTTTTCATTGATGACACATTTCTCTTTTTGAATGGGAGTAGGGAGGCCCTCTTAATTGTCAAGGACTTTATCACAGCCTTCCAGAAAGCGTCGAGGTAGAAAATAAACTACAACAAAAGTTCCTTCCTGTGCTCCAACAAGATGCCGATCACCAGAATCAGGAGCATTGAACGCCTCTTGGGGATAGGCAGAGCCCATAATGGCGGCCTGTACTTAGGAGTTCCCCTCTCCATGAGCAGAGTTAAAACATCTCAATTTCAGTTCCTGATTGACAAAGTTAAAAGCCGAGTCAGCGGTTGGAGAACGAGGTACCTGTCCCAAGTCAGAAGGCTGACCCTCATTAGGTACGTTCTCAGCTCCACGCCCCTCCATATCATGGTAGCAACGCTTGTTCCTTCCCAGGTACTTGCAGATCTGAACCGAATTTTCGCCCAATTTTTTTGGGGGTGGGTTGACGGTAAAAGGAAGTGTTAGTGGATCGCTTGGAAGAAGATCATCAAGCCAATTAAAGAAGGCAGTCTAGGCGTTAGAAGCCTGAAGGAGGTCATGGTAGCCCTCCGCCTGAAAATGGCATGGGATGTCAAGTATGGCTCTTTAGTAAATCCTTGGGTGGTTCTCATGCGAGCCAAATATGCTCGAGATTTGGGTAGTGATGCAGTCACACCGCATGTGAACTCGGCTTCGCCTCTTTGGAAGAAATCAGGACCCTTCTCCTGTTTCTTGACTCAAAGGTTCAGTGGCAGATTGGTTCAGGGGAGCTGAACTTATTGAATGACAATTGGATAGGGCTTGGCCCGCTCCTTCACTCGGTTCTCCGTCCCATCCCTCCTCCCTTCTTTCTCTTCAGGTGAAAGACTTCCTTGGGCTAGCAGGGCCTTTTCCTCCTTCGACAATCCCTTCCTACCTGCCTCTAGAGGTTTTCAATCACATCATCCAGGGTGGTTTTGCTACGTCTGAGAACACCTCAGAAAGCTTTTGGCCCCACGACCCTTCTGGCTCCTTTTCTATAAAATCCACTTGGAGAATCACCAGAAATTTTGATCTGCCCACTTCATGGTCGGGCTGGCCCTGGTCTAAATTAATCCCCCCCAAGATGTCGGTCTTCCTGTGGAGATTATTCTAGAGAGCCACTCCGGTGGACAACCAGGTTCAGGCGAAAGGGGTAGCTCTGGCAACAAAGTGCAATTGCTATGAAGATGACACAATTACAGGCCCATTGCTTAAAACCCTACACCATCTGTTTCTATCCGGCCTTCAAGCTACCAGGATCTGGAGTCACTTTAGCATCATGAGTGGTATCTCTCTCCTTCCTCACAACTCCATTGAAGGAAGGTTAGCTTAATGGAGAAGTGTGTTTGCAGCTGGGAGTGCGCCAGCCATCTCCCGCTAAATCCTTCCCATCCTCATCCTCTATGAGCCATGGAGGTCCAAGAATAAGGCCAGGTACGACCACTCCCACATGTCCACTGCTAACTCAATCGCCTAAGTTACCTGGTGGCACTCCAACATCACAGGGGCCAGGATGGTGCTTTCCCCCCTTAGGGACCAACTTACTTTGAGGTTATTGACTACTGGCATCCATCAGCAAAAGCAACGGACCATGATTATTAAGTAGAGTAGACCAGCGAGAGGTTGGGTCAAGTTGAATGTCGACGGCTCATCAAGAGGTAATCTAGGCTTATCAGGAGGTGGAGGGGTCTGCAGGGACGATAATGCCTCGTTAATCTTCACTTTTTCGACTAGATATGGTACGGGTTCTAACAACAGCATGGAGATGCGAGCCGTCTTTGATGGTATTTCTCTCTGCTTGGAGCAGGGGCTAGATAAAGTCGAGATCGAATCTGACTCAAACCTGGTTATTGATCTCCTCATGGGTAAGTCCCGGGTCCCCTCGACCAGGAATTACTGGGTCACCTGTATCAACAAGATGAGACAGGGGACCACCTCCACTCTTAGATTCATTCACAGGGAAGGGAATGCTCTAGCGGACTGGTTGGCCAAGGTTGGCAGCAATAACCAGGCTGCTTCGGTTTACGACAGGTTTGACAATCTACCCCAAGAGTTTCGTGGTCTCCTCTTCTTAGATAAGGTCAGTCTGGGAGCCGTTAGGAGATCTAGAGTGGGCAACTAGCGCTCGGCTGCGTTTTCCTTCCCAGTCTGCTCTTCTTTGCGCTCCTGGCTCCTCAGATCTGGGCCCCCTTTTTTTGTACAAATGGGTAGCAGTTGTCTAGTGGTTTCTCGAGAGGCGGGGTCTTTATTTAGTTGGGCCTCCTCGTATACTTGTAATTTTCCTGTGATTAATGAATTGGTGGCTAGAGTCCACGTTTTTTGGAAAAAAAAAAAAAGGTTTAGGTTTAGGTTAGATTATAGGTTAAGGTTTAGGGAATTGAGTTTAGGTTATAGGTTAAGGTTTAGGTTATAGCCTAAGATTTAGGTTTAGGTTTAGGTTAAGTTTATAGGTTTAGGTTATAGTTTTAGGTTTAGGTTAGGTTATAGGTTAAGGTTTAGGGAATTGAGTATAGGTTATAGGTTATAGGTTTAGGTTATAGGTTTAGGTTATAGGTTATAGGTTAAGGTTTAGGTTTAGGTTATAGGTTTAGGTTTAGGTTAGGTTTAGGTTAAGGTTTAGGTTGAGGTTATAGGTTTTGGGATTTGAGAATAGGTTTAGGTTATAAGTATAGATTTAGGTTAATGTTGTAGGTTGTAGGTTTAGGTTATAAGTTTATGTTAATGTTGTAGGTTATAGGTTTAGGTTTAGGTTTAAGGATTTGAGAATACATTTAGGTTTTAGGTTTAGGTTTAGGTTTTACATTTAGGTTAAGGCTATGGGTTTAGGTTATAGGTTTAGGTTTAGGTTATAAGTGTAGGTTATAGGTTTAGGTTTGAGTTAGGTTATAGGTTAAGGTTTAGGAAATGAGAATAGGTTAAGGTTTAGGTTTAAAAAATCGGGTTCGGGTTTGGGTTTAGGTTTGGGTTTTCAAGTTTAGGTTCGAGTTAAGGAGTTGAGATTAAGATTAGGTGTAGGTTTAGGTTTAGGGATTTGAGAATACATTTAGGTTTTAGATTTTGGGTTTAGGTTAAGGTTATAGGTGTAGGTTATAGGTTTAGGTTTTAGGTTTAGGTTAAGGTTATAGGTTTAGGTTTAGGTTTAGGTTTAGGTTATAGGTTATAGGTTATAGCTTTAGGGAATTGAGAATAGATTAAGGTTTAGGTTTAGAAATTGGGTTTGGGTTTGGGATCGGGTTTAGGTTTGGGTTTTTAAGTTTAGGTTTAGGTTAAGGAGTTGAGATTAGGATTAGGTGTAGGTTTAGGTTTAAGGATTTGAGAATACATTTAGGTTTTACGTTTAGGTTTAGGTTTTAGGTTTAGGTTAAGGTTATAGGTTTGGGTTAGGTTTAGGTTTAGGTTATAGGTTATAGGTTATAGCTTTAGCGAATTGAGAATAGGTTAAGTTTTAGGTTTAGGAAATCGGGTTCGAGTTCGAGATTGGGTTTAGGTTTGGGTTTTCAAGTTTAGATTTAGGTTTATGTTTAGGTTAGGGAGTTGAGATTAGGATTAGGTGTAGGTTTAGGTTTAGGGATTTGAGAATACATTTAGGTCTTAGGTTTAGCCCTAGGTTTTAGGTTTTAGGTTTTAGGTTTAGGTTTAGGTTTTAGGTTTAGGTTAAGGTTAGGTTATAGGTTATAAGTTTAGGTTATAGGTTATAGGTTATAGGTTATAGGTTAAGGTTTAGGTTATAGGTTTTGGTTTTAGTTTAGGTTAAGGTTAAGGTTTAGGTTTAGGTTATAGGTTATCGGTTATAGGTTATAGCTTTAGGGAATTGAGAATAGGTTAAGGTTTAGGTTTAGAAAATCGGGTTCGGGTTCGGGATCGGGTTTAGGTTTGGGTTTTCAAGTTTAGGTTTAGGTTTAGGTTAGGAGTTGAGAGATTAGGAGGTTTAGGTTTAGGGATTTGAGAATACATTTAGGTTTTAGGTTTAGGTTTAGGTTTAGGTTCAGATTTAGGTTTTAGGTTTAGGTTTAGGTTAGGTTATAGGTTATAAGTTTAGGTTATAGGTTATAGGTTAGGGTTTAGGTTATAGGTTTTGGTTTAGGTTAAGGTTATAGGTTTAGGTTTAGGTTAAGGTTTAGGTTTAGGTTATAGGTTTAGGTTAAGGTTTAGGTTTAGGTTATAGGTTATAGGTTATAGCTTTAGGGAATTGAGAATAGGTTAAGGTTTAGGCTTAGGAAATCGTGTTCGGGTTCGGGATCGGGTTTAGGTTTGGGTTTTCAAGTTTAGGTTTAGGTTTAGGTTAGGAGTCGAGATTAGGATTAGGTGTAGGTTTAGGTTTAGGGATTTGAGAATACATTTAGGTTTTAGGTTTATGTTTAGGTTATAGGTTTAGGTTAAGATTAGGTTATAGGTTATAAGTTTAGGTTATAGGCTATAGGTTATAGGTTAAGGTTTTGGTTATAGGTTTTGGTTTAGGTTTAGGTTAAGGTTTAGGTTTAGGTTATAGGTTTAGGTTAAGGTTTAGATTTAGGTTATAGGTTATAGCTTTAGGGAATTGAGAATAGGTTAAGGTTTAAGTTTAGGAAATCAGGTTTGAGTTCGGGTTTGGGTTTAGGTTCGGGTTTTCAAGTTTAGGTTTAGGTTAAGGAGTTGAGATTAGGATTAGGTGTAGGTTTAGGTTTAGGGATTTGAGAATACATTTAGATTTTAGGTTTAGGTTTAGGTTTTAAGTTTAGGTAAAGGTTATAGGTTTAGGTTATAGGTTATAGCTTTAGGGAATTGAGAATAGGTTAAGGTTTAGGTTTAGAAATTGGGCTCGGGTTTGGGATTGGGTTTAGGTTAGGGTTTAGGTTTTAGGTTTAGGTTAAGGAGTTGAGATTAGGATTAGGTATAGGTTTAGGTTTAAGGATTTGAGAATACATTTAGGTTTTAGGTTTAAGTTTAGGTTTTAGGTTATAGGTTTGGGTTTAGGCTATAAGTGTAGGTTATAAGTTTAGGTTTAGGTTAGGTTATAGGTTAAGGTTTAGGGAATTGAGTTTAGGTTATAGGTTATAGGTTTAGGTTATAGGTTAAGGTTTAGGTTATAGGTTATACGTTATAGGTTAAGGTTTAGGTTTAGGTTATAGGTTTTGGGATTTGAGAATGGGTTTAAGTTAATGTTGTAGGTTATAAGTTTATGTTAATGTTATAGGTTATAGGTTTAGGTTATAAGTTTAGGGCCTCGAATTAAATTGGGGCCACAAAATTTTTCTATCAAGCTGATATTTGTGTAAATCCTTCTTCAGGTCTAGGTCTGTGTGAACTTACCAACAGGTTGGATCTCAAATAACCACCATGGTGGGTCCCAGGAAGGAATCAACGGTTAGGGGTACTGTCCCCACCACGATGTTTAGTTTGAGGTATTAGTTTTAGGTGTAGGTTTAGGTTTAGGGTTATACTAGGGTCTGCTCCAACGATTTCGAGCTAATACATAAATACGGTCTGTCTAAATGGCCAAGCCACTCCAATGTTGTCCATAGGAAATGGAGAGCTTCATCATGGTCTTAACAGCGATTCCCACCTTCTAGAGACCCCCTTTCAACATCCAGATAGCTCCGACGCACATCCGAGTCTGCTCCATTAATTTCAAGCAAATACATAAACATGACATGTCCAAATGGCCAGGCCACTCCAATGCTATTTATAGGAAATGGACAGCTTCATCATGGTCATAACAGCAGTTCCCACCTACCAGGGCCCCCCGCTCAACATCCGGATAGCTCCGATGCACATTCGGGTCAGCTCCATCAATTTTGAGCTAATACATTTAAAAACAACATAAAAGGTAAATAAAATAATAAGTTTTTCTTTTCTTTCTTTCTATAATATGACTGTATAAAAGTTAAAATGATGAAATTCCTTTTTTTCTCTTTACTCATAGCTAACAAGATTTAAATGATTAGGCAACAAAATTACAAATGTTAAACATGGAATCCAGTAACAATGTATCATGAATATAAAAGACATCCTATGCAAATGAATTGACTAAATGTCAGCTTACCAAGTTTGAACTGCATGACCCATACATGTATGCAAAAATGCAGTATATCTGATTAATGTGTTGGGATTTTCCCTTAAGAACAACTATGTCAAATGATCACATTAGAAGAAAAATATACAAGAAGAGAAAGAAAAGGCATTAAGCAATAACGAAGTGATAAAACAATCAAACATGTAAGAGAAAAATGCATGTTCAGGACTTACCTTGACAGGAAATGTCCTATGAGGTAGTTTCATCATCAAAAGCTCCCTGAGTCTCCTGACAGCCTTAACCTTGTTTGCTAAGATGTCAAGTAAAGGCAAGAGCTCATCTGTTTTCATCAGACCAATGCAAAACCAGCAGATTCAACACCCTCACACTCATAAGCATCCTAAGCTACTAATATGAGGCCCACCCATATAAAACCCTAACAAATAACACCATATATAAAAATTTCAAAAAGATGTAAGTGCATTACTTATAATCTAAAGTAATATCAACACTGATTTCAAATCCTTGTGATCTAAAACTCTGCAAACTCTCAATACTAATTAAACGGAAGACCTAAAAATGACACTTCCCTTTTCTCACTAGCTGTGCATTTAATTGCACCTTATCAAGAAATTTCATGATATTTGATGCAACCAAATGCACTCTAAACCATAAACCAATAAAAAAGAAATTTTAGATGAAAGAAAATGAAATTTGTGGCCCTCCCCTATAGTAGTCCCTTTAAAATAAGAATTCAGAATTACAAACAGAATCACATATAAAAATAAGTAATTTGGAACATAGAACCCATACTATGAAGGACCTGAGCTCATTCATCATGTCAGCAATGCCATTCAGAATCTCAATCTTTTGGACATGACCAAGTTTACTGAGAAAATTTGACTCCACTTACTCCACTCCTTCCTGTTGCTCTAATTTCTCCTTCCTCTTTTCCTTTGCCACCTTTTCATATTCCTCAATTGAGTCCTCATCAATTAGTTAGCCAATGCCCTTTTGGACATAGAATTTTGTGCAAGCATTACACTTGTAAAGAAGATTTCTCCATTTCTTAGAAAGAAACATGGGTTTTTTCTTCTCTGAAACAAATGAGGCTTGACGTAGATCCACTCCAAATATACAGTTGGGATTTGAAATGCTACTATGCGCTACAACCTGCTTTAAAGCCACATTTTTCTCCAAATTCACTCTAAGCAGAGGATCCGTCTCACTCAGCACAATATTTGCAAATAACCTGATTTATCAAAGGGAAACAATCATAGTTAAAAGCTTAGTACAAGTATTATAAGAAGCAAAACTTATATGAAATAAAAAAGAAAATGTATGCATTTTCCTTCAAAATTTTTACTTTTAGAGATGACCATGCTAAAGCAAATGCAATAGTGCATTTTCCATGAGGCTCTACTCAGGCTCTAACCAGATTAAAAACTCAGACCTCAAATTAAGGCTCAGATTTTTATTTCAATATACGACAAACATTTCTAATTTTGATAATTAGAATGAAAAATTGAGAGCAGTTGTACAAATGGAAAGCAACTAATCATGAAACACCAATAACTAGAGTGAATTTTATCACTGTCCAATCAAATCTAAATGATGAGAGATAGGCCCTATTCCATCACAACATAGAGAGGTGATTGCCAAATTAAAATAAACATCTTAATTGAAAACACCATAAAACACTATACAATTCTCTAACTTTCTCTATAAAACTATATATTATTTTAGATGTCTCTGCAAACATACTGCTAAGTCTATTAAATGAGCCAAAGAAATGGTTGAATCCCATCACTAGTTTTCACACTAGTGACATAACTCTAAATGGCACCAATCAAGTGGTCCTAAACTCCCTCTTAATGACATGGAAGAGGAGTTTCACATTCATCTATCTCAAATGAGGCACTTAAATACATCCATCAGAACCATCTTTTTGCAGGATGGACCATATCTCTAAGAAAACAGTTATTAAAAAAAACCTAACTATCTGATTTGGACTGAACAGAGCTCACTCTATATTGGCCTATTTATTTTATAATAAGAAATAGGCCTTGGACCATTCTTCATAACAATGACCTTCAAAGATTTATTGGATGATGCTAAGACGGATCCAAGATTTTTTGTCAGTGTTGTTATTCTTTAGGAACAGACCTCATATGTCAATCTGAATGTTACCAAAGAATTCATTGGCAATTGAGAAATGTTGCAGCACACCTTCATGTTCTAGAGGCCAGTCGATTTTGCCCTCCATGTTTTCAGTGAGAACAAACGTATCCCAAATCGGTGCTATCAAATTCGCATGAATAAACTTAAATATTAGTCTCATTCAAGACCTTTTTTTCAAAAGGTAGGATGTATATTGATATCAAAAGGATGTATAGAAGAGGAGAAAAGGGACTCCTGGGGACAAAAAGGAGCCAGGAGCACCCAACCTGCTAAACACAAAGAAGCAAAAAAGGAGATCCCAACCCTCAGGTCTCTCTAACAGAACCAAATCCCAACTGATCTAATCGATAAAGGCCCTTAACTCGAATCGGGAGCTCCGAAGGGGAGAGGTACGTGAGGTTAAGTTGGGATGTGGCAGCTGCCTTCGCCAGCTCATCAGCTGGGCCATTCACTTCTCTTGGGACGTGAAAAATCATAAAAGTACCTCTGGTTCTTAACGCTCTAATCCTCGTCCACCAATATCTCCATTTCCAGGCAGGGGAGGATTTGCCAATGAATGCATCCACCACCCATTTAGAGTCAGATTCGAGGAAGATCCGATCATATCCCTGACTAGATTTTCATAGCATCGTGAAGGGCCCAGAGTTCTGCTTTGTTGTTGGTTGTCATACCATCGCCATGGGAGAACGTGAAAAGTAAGCCCCCGGACGCATCCCGCCCGATCCCACTGTCCCCAGCTGGCCCAGGATTAACCATAGTAGCACCATCAACGTTTACCTTTATCCACCCTTCTTTTATTCTGGACCACTTGACCACGTGAAAAGATTTCGTCGGAAGGGAGCTCTGCCGAATGTCGAGCTGTTGGAGGAGAGACTGGTTAGACCGGCTGAGGGATTGGAAACCGGGGGTGGCATGGTTGAGGGTAGAGAGCCACTAGAAAATTTTGTGTACTACCAATTGAATGGAGGGACGAACATTGTTAAACCGCGCTGCATTTTGAGCCTTCCATATCTCCCAAAAAATTAGACAGGGTATGGCATGCTGAAACGTAGAGGGGCTACAATTACCGGGCTAGCCAATCCACCAAGAGGACAAGCGCTCCGTAACAAATCGATGGTGGGGAAAGTGGAAACAAAGGGCTCCATAGAAAACCGCCCACACACCTTTAGCAAGGCATCCGGTGATAAATAGGTGGTCGATGGATTCCAGATGAGGAGAAGATGAAGATGGATGTTGCTCGCAGCAGCAACATTTCGACACTAGGCTAACACCACTATGCTGGATCCTGTCATTCGTTGGAATTGCACGCTGAGACAGCCTCCAAACAAACCTTGAAATCTTTAGAGGAAGCAGGTGGTTCCAGATTTTGGTTGCTCCCACCACCTCGTTGTTCATAGATCGGGTAAGATTCCAGGCAGAAGAGACAGTGAAGGAACCCGTTCGATTGAGGGGGCAAAAACGCTCGTCCGGGGCTGACGAAATGCAGAATCCATTTGCAAATATGCGGTGGAGAATCTCATCAAGCAGTAAAGCTGAGATGTGAGCAGGGATTTGTGGCCCATCATGAGTTAGGACATCCTTCACCGACAAGGAAAGGAGCCGCGTCGGGATGGGAAGAGTGATGAGATTTTGCAGAGGAACGAGTCCCGACCAATTACAGCTCCAGATGTTAATATCTCCTTGACCGATGAACCATTGAGAGGCTGATTCAATAATGGGGGACACTTTAGTAACTTGTTTCCAAAAAGGAGTCACGCCAAACTGTCAACTAGAAGTAGAAGCAGTAGATTGCTACTGCCCATACTTAGAGGACACAAAATCAGCCCAGAGGCTGGGGCCATGGTTGTTAAGAAGGGTCCAAGCCAGATTGAGGCGTAGAGCTTTAAGGATGTCTTTAAGACTACAAATGTCCAGGCCACCCTCTTCCTTTGGACGAGCAATCCTATTCCATCTGATCCAATGGAGTTTTTTTTCTACCATCTTGCTAGCCCCAGAAGAAATCTGCTAATTTCATTTCAATTTTTTCCAAAATCTATAAAGGGATAGTTGTTGCTGGCATGGTGTGAATGGGGATGCTGTAGAGAACATGGTTAATGAGGGTACAACAGCCGGCCTGGGACAAATAGTGAGCTGACCAACCTAGGATTCTGGATTCGATCTTTATAACCAAGGGGAGGAAGTGAGAGCTTCTGTTTCGTCCATTGAAGAGGGGGACACCCAGATAGGTGAAGGGAGCCGACGATCCACTCATACCGAGGGTCCTTGCAATGAGTCTCTTACGTGCAGGAAGGAGGGAGGAAACATGGTAGAAACAACTCTTAGAGAGGTTGATCTTCTGGCCTGAAGTAGACTAGTATGCGTAGAGGAAAGAGCCGGTAGCAACAATGGAAGACCTGCCCCCGTTAAGAAACAATATCGTAGCGTCCGCGTAGAGGAGATGAGTAATTTGCTTGCATCCCCACTTTAGATTGAAAGGAGAGCAAGCACCACTAGCCACCAGATTAGCAAAACCATGCCAAAGGACTTCAGTCACTAGAATGAAGAGACTGGGGGAAAGAGGGTCTCCTTGACACAAACCCCTGGAAGATTTGAAAAAACCCACTCTTTCCCCGTTGACGAAAACAGAGAACCAAACATTGTTCCAACATTTCTCCACCATATTAACCCAAGAGAGAGCGAATCCAAAACGTTCCAAAGTCCGTTTTAGAAAGTCTGTTTTAGAAAGTCCCACTGAATAAACTAACAATATTAACAATCTAGATTTAAAATGAATTCCTAAGCAAAAAATGTGAAATATCCATAGAAACCTCCTCTAAAAGTAGAAAATGTGAAACCTAAGCAAAAAATATAAACGACACACCCAAATCTACTGATTTGAAAAGAACCTCCAATAAATACCCTCAGAAATCACAAGCAAGAAGCAAAATCGTTAGAAAATACACAAAACTAATGTTAGATTTCCCAAAACAGAATGAAATCCTCTCCTCAAATCATCACAAACAGAGATCGAAGAAATTAGGGCCAAAAAAGATAAAATAACAAAAGAGAAAGTGAAAATTACTTTTTGAGATTTGCTAAAGAGATATAGATAGATAGATAGGTAGATAGATAGAGGGAGGGAGGGAGAAGGAGAGACTTCACTTCTCAATGCAGATGCCGCACCAGATCCAGCGTCCAATACCGCGAGAGAGAGAGTCAGTGGTGGGAGAGGAGAGAGTCTATGCGGGGAGAGTGAACGAAGGTAGGGTAGGTTTTTTTTCTATTTATAAGGACTTTTTGCTAGCTCCCTATTTTTAATCAGCACTGGCAAAAGATCCCCATAAGTGTCGGCCATAGAACGTTTTCTTGTAGTGTGAGGGAGATGGAGATGGAGACGGCTTGAAACTAGGGTTTCTATGGAGGAATTTCTACAAATCTATGGCTTGGGATGAAGGAGATGAGTAGAGATAGGAATGGAGGAGGGATTGGCGAGAGCTTACAGAGAAAGCCATTGAGAGAGAGAGAGAGAGAGATGAGGGTTTGGGGTTTTGGGGCGCAGACAGAGGGAGAAGAGACGAGGGTTCGGGCGAGAGAGGACGCGGATTCACTACCAAAAAAAGGGGCAAAGGATATAGACCACGTTAGTTTTTTGCTACGGATATAAACCGTAGCTATACTTACCACGGTTTTAATCCGTAGCTAAAAGCTTGTTACACCATTAATAAATAATGATGGTGTAAGGAGCTCTACAGGGCCTAAAAAAATATACGTGCTCTATCTAAGGCGTCCATCGATTTTGAAATTTTATTATAGGTCATAAAACTAAAAGTCAGCTAGATCGAAGGCTAAAGTCGACCACACGATAGGAAACATTGAGATTAAATCACATGTGCTTCCTATGGTGTGGTCCGCCTTCAATATACTTTATTTTTGGGATCATGCACTAAAATTATTTAGTAAAATTAATGGACAGAATGGATAAATCAAATACATCAAGGTGGGCCCCACGAAGCCCTAAGAGGACCGTCCATGGGTCCCTCTCACCTTCGATGCCCAAAAATGGGCGGGCGCTCAAAACAGAGCCACCCCCAAAAACCCTCATTTCTCTCTCTCTCTCTCTCTCTCTCTCTCTCTCTCTCTCTCTCTCTCTCTCTCTCTCTCTCTCTCACTCCATTCCCTAACCCCATCTCTCATCTTCCTCCCTCTCTCTCCCCATTCCCCAATCCTCTCTCTCCCGATCTCTGCTCCATCTTTCTCAATCTCCTCCCTCTCTCTCCAACGCATCTCCGCCGTCTCTTTTATCTCCCTCACATCATCGCCATGACCCCGGCACCATAACCCCTCTCTCTCTCTCTAGTTGTCTTTCTCTTTAAGATGTTGAAAGTGCCCTGGTTTGTCAAGTTACGTGAGTGGTGGGTCAGGCTGTCTACAGAGCTCGATAGGAAAAACAATTCAAGTGTCTGCCTCATCTGGATGTGTGAAAAGCTTGCCATAGGTAAATCAAAGCCTCACATCCCATGACCCAAAACATCAAGTAAAGAAAAACCCTTAAAAAAAAGTTAGAAATCATAGGGTTTTAGGGTGAGAAAACTTTTTACAAAATAGAAAAATCTGTAAGTTTTTCTCGCCTTGTCAATTTTATTGATGCACCCTCGATATGATCGACCTACTCTGTCGATGTCTCGATACCTTAACGATATTATTGATGAGATGACCAAAAGTGTCCAACAACTAAATATTCATCTGGACAAATTTATCAATGTATCAATACACCTATCGATATCATCGATAAAAGCACTAAATATGTCCAGCAACTTCACAACATATCTGAACGAATTATCGATGTATCGATACACCTATCGATATCATCGATATTCAAATCTCGAGTCCATCGGGAGTGGCTCGATAAGATCGACAGGCAGATTTTCGGCGCCCCCATTTTTTAATGAAAATCTTAAATTCATTCGATATATCGATGACCGTCCGATATGATGTGAATTCAAATATCAATAAGATCGGAGGTCCATCGATGATATCGATAGTGGGTGCGCATTTCTTACAGCAGATATTTCAGGTTGTTTTTAACTATGATTGGGGGCCCTTCGATAGAATTGATATTCAAATATCGATGATATCGGCACCAGGTCGATTGCATCGAACAAGGACACAAATCGTCTAGCAAGCTTAAAGACAAATCCGCTGGATTTATCGATGCATCGACTCTGATCTCGATATCATCAACATTCAAATTTCGATGATCTAGACGGTTCCCCCGATCATTCATAAAAACCTGAAATATTTTAAAGTCAAGTCTCTCTCATTTTTCAAGTGTCGATGGATCGAACATGTCATCGATGGAATCGGAGTTCGAAATCCGATGACATCAACAACTGTTTCGATTCATCGACCATTTGGCAAAGATTTTCAAAAGCTCAAGACATTGAGCCCGAGTCATCGAGCAGACCATCGATGCTATCGAGAGTATACGCTCGATGATATCGAACCTGCTCAATGATATCGAACTCTATCATAAATGTGACCATTTTATATCCATTGAAACTTTTTGCCTATATATAGAGGACTTGTCTGTTGTTGTTGTGAGAGAAAGAAGAGAGCTTTTGAGTGTTTCAACTTATATCCTTATCTAAAGCCCTTTCTCTCAAGGGAATTCATCCTCCAATCCACCCTCACCATTGACATTTAATAGAGTGGATTGGGGAATGAACTTCCGCATTCAAGGATCCTCCAGCTACTACCTTAATGGCAAATCATTAAGCTGGGATGCCTTGAATGCATAAGATTGGAATCGCTCTACATTCCTGATAGGAAAATATTTTGAGAGTAGGATTCCATCTTCACCTTGACCCAACCCGAAACCTAGTATAGGTATATTATCTTGTGTTGCGGATCAAGGGAGCAGAAGACTCTACGTCAACAAGGAGGTGGAGATCTTCGGCATTGTACTGAATAGGACTCATCAACTTATCTGTAAGTATCTAGAGTCCAGAAGACAGTTGTGCTAATTCCTTTATTGTATGGACCCTTGCTCTGTGGAGAGCATAAACATCCGGGTGCGTTGTGTGGACCCTTGCTCTGTGGAGAGCATAAACATCTGGTTTAGAGTGAACCAGTAAAACTCTAGGGTTTAGGTGAACCTGGTAAAATCTAAGGGTTAGAGGTCAACCGTGTAGAAACCTCCAGTAGGGTCTTATGGAAGATCCTTGCCCAGTGTGCGTAAAAGTGGGTGCGTTGTGTTGACCCTTACTCTTGAGAGCATAAATAGTCAGCCTCAGTATAGGTTGTAAAGGTTGAAGGTGAACTTGATTTAAAACCTTAGGTTTGAGGTGAACCCTGGGAAACTTCCTTAGTGAAATCTAGTACACTCAATGGTTGAGTGTGACAGCCGAGAGTGGAGTAGACAAGTAGTCGAACCACTATAAAAATGACTATGTTTGCGATTGTTATTCTTCCATGTGTGTGTTCTATGTCAATACTTTCATATCCATATATTTGAGATCACACCTCACACACTTACACAGTCATATCCAGCATAAACTAGTTTGTATACTGTTTACTTCTTTCATAGTTTGTGATTGGATCCTCTACCAGGCTTGGAAGCCAGTAGAGTTATTTTTGAGTAATCCTAATATATGTCTGTTGTTAGGATTAGTGTGATAGGATTTTAAATAAATCATATAAAACTTTTAAAAGTCCTATTCACCCCCTCTAGGACATATTGGCATATCCCTTCTTCGACTCAAGCGGTCGGTCTTCACCGCTATTTTCAATTGGTATTAGAGCAGGTCTCTCTTTAAGGACTTCACTGCCTAGAGAGTATTCTTGACTGAAGATTGGAATATGGCCAAAGGGGAGGGCTCATCAGTCACTAGCCTCCAGTATTTGACAGCTCAAACTATATATACTGGAAGGCTAAGATGCACTACTTTCTGAGATCATTGGATCATGACGTTTGGGATATAGTTGAAAGTGGATATGTGCCACCTACGGAATAAATTATACTTGATAGTGGCACAACAATCACAAAGCCCAAATCCAAAGAAAAGTGGACAACATTCGACAAAGAAAGGCAAACATCTGAAGCCAAGGCTATGAATGCTATTTACTGTGTCGTGTCCCAGGATATATTCAATCAGATAAGTATGTGTGGGACATCCAAGGAAGCATGGGATTTATTGGAAACAACCCATGAAGGCACAAGCACTGTGAAGCGATCCAAACTTCAACTCCTGACTTCACAGTTCGAAAGTCTCAGAATGGAAGAGCATGAGACATTTATGGAGTTTTTCACAAAGCTAAATATAATTTGCAACTCCATGGGTGGATTGGGAGAGAAAGTTCCGGTATCGAAAATTTGTAGGAAAATTCTAAGATCCCTACCAGAACGGTTTAATCCCAAGGTTACAACAATTGAGGAATGTAGGAACATAGATGAAATAAAAGTAGAAGAACTGGTAGGTTCCCTACAAACTTTTGAACTACACTTCACACAATCCTAAAAATCCAAAAACACTGTCATAAAAACTTCAAAGAAAATAATCCATGAGGACAGTGAAAGCAAAAAGGAAGATGAAGATGAAGAAGTGGCTTTGCTGGCACAAAAATTCAGAAGATTCTTTCATAAGAATTGCGGTCGTCCTTCTAAAGGGAGAAAGGTGAACTATAAACCTTCTACGGGCAAATTTAGTAAAAGATCCAAAGAACCACAACGTTATGCCTGTCATGAGTATGGACACCTGTCTACTGAATACCCAAATAGAAAAACTAAGGGCAAGGCAATGGTCGCCACGTGGAATGATACAGAGGAGTCAAATTCAAAATCAAGCGACTCAAGGAGCATTGGAGACCGAAAATCTTTGAAAATACTTATAATTTCCACTGCTTCAATCATTTCAACTGAATTTAAGGAAGAACAGTAAGCTACTGAATCATTTCTATCTGACAATGAGGAAATTGAAGAAGAGGAAGAAAGCAAACAAGATGAATTACAAGACGCTTACAATTAACTTTACATTCATAGCATCAACATTGTCAAAAGACTTAGAATAGTTGAGAACAAAAAGGAATTGCTACAACTAGATCTAGACAAAACTTTAGATATCAACACTCATCTGATTAATGATTTGCAGCAATATCATTTAGATAATGATAAATTTGAAAGAATCAACATTTATCTTAAATCTGAGTCTGAAAGATTAAACAAACAAATTAAAACATTAAATGAGAAAAACATGATTTTTCAAAATGAAAATCATTCACTTCAAGTTGAATTAGAGGAATCTAGAAAAATGGCCAAACTAAACTGCAAATTTTCCCAAAGTGGTGAGAAATTAGAAAAATTGTTAGGCATGAGAAAATGTGGAGAGGACAAAAAGGGATTAGGTTATGGAAAAGCTAGAACAAAAACTAAATATGATGCACAATCTTTTGGAAAATCTGTTGCCTCTAGTAGTAACATCAGACCTATCCCAGTTCATCACAAAAATGGTGAGTCAGTTTATGAGCTGAACAAAATAAATATGCAATCATCACCACTCGAACTAGTTGACAGGATGAAGGAGTCATTAAGTCATGTGGACAAATCAGATAAGATGACCAAATCTACCACAAGTAAACTCCTGTCACAAAGTGGGTAATTAAGGAAAAGACAAATTGCCTTGTTACACATTCAGATCATCTACCAGGTAATGAGGTCAAATGGTACCTTGACAGTGGTTGCTCAAGACATGTCACAGGTGACAAATCCCTTCTTTTCAACTATAAAAATTTTCATAAAGGGATAGTCACCTATGGAGATGGGGCCACTGCTAATGTAATTGGACAAGGAATGATAAGAGGAATTGATTTGCTCAAAAATGAGAATGCTTTTTGCATAAAAGGACTAGCATATAATCTATTAAGCATCTCTCAAATCTGTGATAATGGGCATGTGGTCAAATTCAACAAAGAAGAATGCGATATCCTAGATCAATCAGGAAAATCAGTAATTAAGGGTCATCGCACAAACAACCACTGCTACATTATTATAAGAAAAGAAAGGAGCGACATTGAGAAACACTGAGAATGAAGAAACTAATCCAGATCATGCATCTAGATCTGGATATTTACTAAAATGATGCAATTTTATTGAGCGTCAAATGATATATCTAAGGTTCCTCACCTCAATCTTTTATAAATAAACATGCAAATGTTTATAATTTTTTATGTATAGTAATTGTACATAATTTTGCTGAGTATGTTATCGATATGCTTGAAGGGTTGAAAAAGAACAATGCTCCTTCTCATACCTATTGATCTGACATTTCTGATTAATCGATCACAGGTCGATATCATCGACATCTCTTCAAAATGTGGAAAGTCACAGATCGAGACTACTATTGAAGCAATTGCCGATAACATCGGATGTGGATCATCGATATAATTGAAAGAAGGCTCGATAAAATTGAAGACTCCTGGTTGATAAAAGGTGATCGAGTGAAAAGATTGTTATACAAAAATTTCTCTGGAATTTTTTTCCTTTTTGCTCGAATCCTCGGCCAGGAGACCATCAATGGATCCAAGAAGCTTCAAAAGAAACGGGTACTATCCTTCCATCCCTTCCACTCCAGAGTCTAATCTCACTTTCGGTTGGGTACTCTCCATTCTTTTGGTTGACTCCCCCCCCCCCCCCCCCCCCCTTTACTCGCCTCTTGCACTGAAAAATCATGAATAAAGGGAAAGGTAAGTCTCTTTCTCAGTCTTCAAAAGGGAAAGCAAAATAACCCAGTTTGCATTGACTCACTTTATCAGTGAGACATCCAGACACTGTTGTTGAACATTTAGTTCTCAATAGTGCCATCGAGTCTTTTGGTGTAGATCTGCTTCTAGAAGTAATAAGATGGCAAAATATGTTGAATCTTGACGGTACTTATCAAATTGGAGTAATCCATGACTTTCTCAGTAAAATTCATGTTATTTGTGACGATCCACCCTATGTTCAAGTAGAATTATTGCACTATTCCAAGCACATCACTCCTATCAACTTGAGTCACCTTTTAGATCTCCAAGTCACTCGCATTCCTGTTACCAGTTGGAATCTAAATGGTCTTGGTGTGTGGCGCGAGATAACTCGTGCACTATGTCAGGGAACTACTATTTCTCGGAACGATGATAACTCTCTTCGTATTAATCATCTTGGACCCACCTTTAAAATCTTTCATGACATCCTTGGGTCCAATGTCTATCCGTGTGATGTAAATGGTAATCATCTGTCTCCCTTTGTGTTAAATGTGTTGTATGATGTATATCAGGAAGTTCAGGTGTGCCTTCCAACACTTCTTCTTAAACAGCTAATTCGAGTCATTCAAGGAAATCATCCGAATACACAGCTTTTCCTATACTCATCTATAAATTAGCTCATCATGTTGGTATTCCTGCCTCATCTGATCGAGTCTATCCAGAGAAGTGGTTTGACAGTGATTCAGCTCAGGTGGCACAACAGCTCTGTCTTCCTTCAGTTCTTCCTGAGAATAGTGCTCCCCTACAGTCGGCAACTCTATATGCTCCTCTGTCATATCCATGGGGATCCAACCGAACGCCATTGCTGAGTCCGGAGTTGATCACAAATTGTCAAACTCATCATCTTGAACGTCACCTACTGAACGGTATGGCGAGCATGGAGGAACGACTTCACAATTGTGAGAGACGTCTCACCGTGGTTGAAGAAAAAGTCGATTCTCTCCAATAAACAAATCAGCAAGTTGTTGATTTACTCAGACGTGGTGACTCGAGAAGATGGTAGAAGCTGGTTGCGGTAATTGAATACCAATTTGTTGTGGACTTGGTGTTTTCACTTGGATAATTGTTAATTTGCTGCTAATTTTGGGCAGTCTATTTTGGATAATCGGATAATTTTAGTTCTTTTATGGCTGCACAAAATTCATATCTTTTACTGCCATATGTGTGTTAATTTTCTCCTAGTTTATCAAGTTATGGTTTGCATATGATTGAAAACTGCTATATCTTATCTAATATGCATTCATTCTGAGATTGATGTTTGACTAAAATGCGCTAACTCTTATACATCAAATTCATCTACTTATGCCTGATGTTTCTCCCATGTGATTCACTCTTCAGTCAATATCACTTGCTATACCTTTGCCAAATGACTGACAAAAAGGGGGAGAACATTTGCAAACACCCCAAGCAAAAAGTTGTATATCTAATGTGTTGCAGGTGTTAGGGGTAGCTGCTGCACCAAGAAAGGGAGAGAAAATACTGGTTGTGTACATGGGTTAGAAAATTGTAAAATTGTGTAAAAATATGTACACACAATTTAGGGTGTGTTTGTCTAGAAGTGTTCTAGGGTGTTTTGGGAGTTTTGTTACATAATTGACAAAGGGGGAGATTGAAAGTGCCCTGATTTGTCAAGTTACATGAGTGGTGGGTCAAACTGTCTACAGAGCTCGATAGGAAGAACAATTCAAGCATCTACCTCATCCGGATGTGTGAAAAGCTTGTCATAGGTAAATCAAAGCCTCACATCCCATGACCCAAAACACCAGGTAAAGAAAAACCCTTAAAAATAAGTTAGAAATCATAGGGTTTTAGGGTGAGAAAACTTTTTGCAAAATGGGAAAATCTGTAAGTTTTTCTCGCCTTGTCAATTTTATCGATGCACCCTCGATATGATCGACTTGCTCTGTCGATGTCTCGATACCTTAACGATATTATCGATGAGAGGACTAAAAGTGTCCAATAACTAAATATTCATCTGGACGGATTTATCGATGTATCAATACACCTATCGATATCATCGATAAAAACACTAAATATGTCCAACAACTTCACAACATATCTGGACGAATTATCGATGTATCGATACACCTATCGATATCATCGATATTCAAATCTCGAGACCATCGGGAGTGGCTCGATAAGATCGACAAGCAGATTTTTGGCGCCCCTGCTTTTTAATGAAAATCTCAAATTCCTTCGATATATCGATGACCGTCCGATATGATGTGAATTCAAATATCGATAAGATCGGAGGTTCATCGATGATATCGATAGTGGGCGCGCATTTCTTACAGCAAATATTTTAGGTTATTTTTAACTATGATCGGGAGCCCTTCGATAGAATCGATATTCAAATATCGATGATATTGGCACCAGGTCGATTGCATCAAACAAGGACACAAATCGTCCAACAAGCTTAAAGACAAATCCACTGGATTTATCGATGCATCGACTCTGATCTCGATATCATCGACATTCAAATTCTGATGATCTCGACAGTTCCCCCAATCATTCATAAAAACCTGAAATATTTCAAAGTCAAGTCTCTCTCATTTTTCAAGTGTCGATGGATCGAACATGTCATCAATGGAATCGGAGTTCGAAATCCGATGACATCGACAACTGTTTTGATTCATCGACCATTCGGTAAAGAGTTTCAAAAGCATATTACAATGAGTCCGAGTCATCGAGCAGACCATCGATGCTATCGAGAGAATATGCTTGATGATATCGAACCTGCTCAATGATATCGAACTCTGTCATAAATATGACTGTTTTATATCCGTTGGAACTTTTTGCCTATATATAGAGGACTTGTCTTTTGTTGCTGTGAGAGAAAGAAGAGAGAGCTTTTGAGTGTTTCAACTTATATCCTATATCTAAAGCCTTTTCTCTCAAGGGAGTTCATCCTCCAATCCACCCTCACCATTGACATTTAATAGAGTGGATTGGGGAATGAACTTCCGCATTCAAAGATCCTCCAGCTACTACCTTAATGGAAAATCATTAAGCGGGGTTGCCTTGAATGCATAAGATTGGAATCGCTCTACATTCCTGATAGGAAAATATTTTGAGAGTAGGATTCCATCTTCACCTTGACCCAACCCGAAGCCTAGTATAGGTATATTATCTTGTGTTGCGGATCAAGGGCGCAAAAGACTCTTCGTCAACAAGGAGGAGGAGATCTTCGGCATTGTGTTGAATGTGACTCATCAACTTATCTGTAAGTATCTAGAGTCCAGAGGATACTTGTGATCATTCCTTTCTAAGATTGGGTCTTAAGTGGTTCTCACCCTTTGAAGTCCTCAAGGAGGCCTCCGGCGGGAGTGTACGTGGTGGATGCATTGTTTGGACCCTTGTTCTATGAAGACTATAAACATCCGGGTGCGTTGTGTGGACCCTTGCTCTGTGGAGAGCATAAACATCTGGTTTGGAGTGAACCGGTAAAACTCTAGGTTTTAGGTGAACCTGGTAAAACCTTAGGGTTAGAGGTCAACCGTGTAGAAGCCTCCAGTAGGGTCTTATGGAAGATCCTTGCCCAGTGTGCCTAAAAGTGGGTGCGTTGTGTTGACCCTTGCTCGTGAGAGCATAAACAATCAGCCTCAGTGTAGGTTGTAAAGGTTGAAGGTGAACCTGATTTAAAACCTTAGGTTTGAGGTAAACCCTGGAAAACTTCCTTAGTGAAATCCAGTACACTCAAGGGTTGAGTGTGGCAGCCGGGAGTGGAGTAGACAAGTAGTCGAACCACTATAAAAATGACTGTGTTTACGATTACTATTCTTCCATGTGTGTGTTCTATGTCAATGCTTTCATATCCATATATCTGAGATCACACCTCACACACTTACACAGTCATATCCATCATAAACTAGTCTGTATATTGTTTACTTCTTTCATAGTTTGTGATTGGATCCTTTACCAGGCTTGGAAGCCAGTAGAGTTATTTTTGAGTAATCCTAATATATGTCTGTTGTTAGGATTAGTGTGATAGGATTTTAAATAAATCATATAAAACTTTTAAAAGTCCTATTCATCCCCCTGTAGGACATATTGGCATATCCCTTCTTCAACTCAAGCGGTCTTCACCGCTATTTTCAGATGTTGGAAATGGTAGGGTTTCCGTGAGCTCTTAAATATGTAAGCTTTTATTATTATTTTAATTTATCAAATCCCATTTGTTTGTTAATCTTTCTCTGTGCGTGTGTGTGTAGTTGTCTTTCTCTATTTAAGATGTTGGAAATGATAGGGTTTCTTTGAGATCTTAATATGTAGGCTTTATTATTATTATTATTATTATTATTATTATTATTTCATGATTTATGTCTTTACAATGACAGAATCTTATTTCTTACAAGAAGTAGTTTTCACAAACTGGGCTGCGGAGTGGTTTTTCTAGCATTTCTATTCTTCAATCAATCATTTCAGTGACTTCCTGTAAGCCAAATTCGGATTTCTAATTTCTATATTTTACATTTCTGAATTAGGTTTTGTAGGGAAACTTCTGCATGATTCATAACCTGAATTTGATGTCTAACCGATTGGAATCTGGTTTTTCTATCTTGAATTGGGAATTTGATTTAGCGAAGTTGTAATCCAAACCGGGTTCTATCATTTCCATCATTTCTAGTCGTGAATTGGGTCTGGAAGGGATTCATTTCACCAATTATTGAAACCCAAACAATACTTCTTACAAGAAATGATTTTGCTTGAATTTTACATGGATTTTCTATTCCTGAATTGGGGATTAGACTATGGAGTGATCCTTTGGAGTGAATAATCTGGACTGCAGAGTGATCCTTTTGAGTGAATAATCTGGATTACGGAGTGATCCTTTTGAGTGAAAATCACAATCCAAACCAGGTTTCGTGATGTATGTCTTTTTGAATTGGGTTTTAGATGGCTTCTTTTGATTAATTATACAAAAACAGAATAATGTATTTCGGTTAATCCAATTGCAGTATTTTTCTAGCATTTCTATTCTTGATTTAGTGCCTTTTCAGTGACTCATTGCGACCCCAATATGGATTTCTAATATATATATATATATATATATATATATATATATATATATATATATATATATATATATATATATATATATATGAATATATATATATATGAATTAGGTTTTAGAGGGAATTGGCATCATTCACCTTAACCCGAGCTGAATTCTTAATGAAAAGTATTCCTTAATCATAGTCCTGAACTGGATTCTGTGATTTGTATTGTTTCTAGCCCTGAATTGGCTTTGAATAGGATTTTTTATTATTATTATTATTATTATTATTATTATTATTATTATTATTATTATTATTATTATTATTTATAAATTTCTGAAGTCCTGTTTGTTTGAGTCGGAAACATGAATCAAGGCTTGTTTCGTGTAGTTATTTATCTCACCTATGTTTCTTTATTATGTGGCATTTGCACAAGTTATCATGAGGCAATCTTTTTTCTTTTTTCTTTTTTTAAAATGTTTTTCCCTCTTTGTACTTGCTTACTAAATCCAATTAAATTTTCTTAAAATGTCGGACATGGTACACATGTATGAGATCCAAGCTGTCCATCAGGTGTGTCCCACTGTTTAAATGGCATCTGCCCAAAAATTGGGCAGTTCACCTATTAAAAGCCCATGATGCTAGAAATGAAAGGATGGTTTACTAAAATTTTCTAACAGTCCAATATTTGTTCCACAAACTTTAGCCCAATTGATCAACACATGTTATAAACGTTTCCTGATGGATGGGCTACTTCCACAAATTTTCTGTTTGAGATTCGTTTCTTCCCTCTTTTTTTAGTGCAAATGTATTGTCGATTTAAACTGTTGCGCAAAGGCTCATTTCCTTTTCACTCTCAAACCTAAAGAGAAAAAAAATTAAATTAAATCTCTTCCTTTTCCACCATTTTTCTCATGCCATGTTTTCCTTTTCTTAGTTACTTTTTTAATTTCAACCCATCTAAATACAAGAGAGACGGCTGCAAATCACATGCCTCCTCCTATAGGCCCAGGCTTCCATCCCAAAAAGATCTGTAGAGCCACTAGCAATGCTAAGGTGGACCAGTTCCATGAGAAAATGGCCCTAGTGATTAGCCAGCACCTCCACACTATGTAAAACCTGATTAATATCCTAAAAATGGGCACAATACATCATAGTCATGACATGGCCAAGCCTTCTCTTTCAATGCCATGTCTCCACCAAAGGCTAGCTAAATTCTGTTTTACATGCATGAATAAATAGCACTATTATTATTGTATCGAACACGCTTTCAAAATGGCAGAGCCAATATCCAAGACAAGTGCCATTGGCTTTGTTTCTCTCTATACTCGGAAAAGGGAAGATGTGAGTTCATTCACATTTGATACAACTTGGGTGTAATCTGCCTTCAGTTTTTCTAGTTCTTCCTGGCCTAACTCCCCCTTGGTAGGTTTGCTTAGCACCAAAACACAGCATGTAGGCCTCTTGGTGGCTCCTGCGGTAGCAAGATCCTCCTTCGATGGAACGTATATGTATTGAATTTCAGCTTCACAAGATGGGTACATGTGTGATCACGTCAAGTGGAGAAATGTTTCTAGCTATTACACATAAGATAATGGAAGGAGTGTTTCTACATCCATGAAGGTATGATTGTTTGAATGATCTTATTAATCACCTATGGTTGCAATAATTTAGAAACTTGAAATTTTGTTTGTTTTATGACATCTTTGTTTCAGATTTCTGAATTTGTTTCCACAAAAGCATATTTTGGATCTGAACTAGCTATAAGTACTAAAACAGAGCTTGAGCCAGGTGATAAGATTAAAGTGCTTAGTCACTCAATCGGTTGTTCTCAATTATTTGTATGAATGCAATGATTAAATGTTTTATATACGTAATGATTATTTTATTGGTGATAATAAGATGCTCTTCTGCTTGACTTATTAGTTACTTAGTGGCAACAACTTGGGATTAATTGCTTATAGCTCCCATGGATTGCCATAGGCATATTAAGCTAGTGATGCTCTTCGTTTGTTTGCGAACACAGCTGGAGTTCATTTGATCAGATGCATTGTAAAATTACCTTTTAGATGCCCAAGAGCACCCAACTAAGGTAATTTTAATAGCACTAGCAGAAATGCCAAGTGTACTTGTTAGAGTGCTTTTTAAAGTGCACTTGCCTCACATGTATTAGACAGGACCTCACTGTTTGGATTCCATGCATTTAAATTCAGGCAAGAGAGAAGACTTTATCTAACCAGTTTGAAGCATCCACAAGTTGAATCTCTGGCTCCATTCCTCCACAAATTGGGAATCTACAAGATCTGGTTAAGTTGTCGTTGTTCCAGAACAATTTGACTGGTCCAATTCCTCCTGCTTTGGGTAATTTGACCACGCTCAAAATTTTGTATTTTTCCAATCAACAATGTTGTTGTAGACATTTCTGAAACCATATATATCTGCATTTAAAAAATAAAAATAAAATTGATCTTGGTATGTTCACAGGTATTATTTTGGTTAGCTTCATTATAGCTTACATTACTGAACACGAAATGCAAATATATTGACCAAAACCAAAGACTTCTGCCTCCACTTCTTTTTTTAGTACATTGGCATATATGATGTGTTACCCATACAAGCTTTCATTGCAGTCCAAAAGATTAGTTATTGAATGGTCCTTAGGCATGCTGATTGATGTAAATTTGGCCCATTTTTTCATACTAATGCAGCGCAAAAATTCAGAAACTGTGACTTTTGAGCTATAGGCATGCTTCATGGGGGGACACTAGATGAATGGATGGAAGATCCTGCTAAAATCACTCATGCAGCGGGCCCCTGGTGGATGATCCTATTTGGTAAGACAGATTAAATGTCACTACACCAATATCACAAAATTGGAATGGATATATTTTTGGTTTAAGAATGGCTGCTAAAATCACTCTTCCCTTTTTGTGCATTTTTTGGTTGGATGCATTTATGCCTCTAACTACAGTGAGAATGTTTGCTCAAGATGTCCTGATCATAGTTCTAAAATCCAGCAGGTTGACTCAAAACTGTGGGCTTTGTAACTGTGGGCTGGGGTGTATGTTGGGTTTAAAGTTCAGAAGCTTTCTACCAGTGACAATGACGACCTTTGCACAATATTTGCAGATTTTGGAGATCTTCTGCTTTGTGATGGATACCCTTCACTAGGGTAAATGTCTACATCTTTTCCTACCAATCTTCTATACTTCAATATGACTTCTGTAATGTTTGATCATAATATTTCATGAAACTTGGATCAGTTCACATTCAATGAATTGCAATTCATTTGGATTGAGCATCCAAAAGCACTCAAGTTTTGTTATTCCACTTAGGATTGGGAAATCCACTACAGTGAAACACCAAAATGGATAGAAAATTTTGTTTTTTGTTTTTTTTTTTTAAATTTGAAAAAAAGGAGATTTCGTTAAGGAAAAAATAACACTAATATTTTGTACTTCATAATTTCATACATGTATATGCATGTATGAATTCACAGTGGACAAAAATTTGTTTTTTTTTTCTCCTGACATTGCTTGCGTGTTCTACAACCATTGAGCATGATGAGCTATTTGTTTAGCTGTTCCTGAACTACATCTCTTTAGATTTGCTTCTGGGCACCCCATTTTTTATAGTGTAACAGATTGTAATAGATGATATGCAGGCACTTACAAATTACATAAATTGCATGCAAGCCATACAAGTCAAATTAAACTGTTCAAATAATGGTTCTCAGTTTAGATATATCATGAACCAAAAATTACACTATCTGATTGTCTGACTATCAAAATAGTGAACATTTATTGGATGATTAAAAATGTTTTCATGCCCAACAGTCCTATTGCCATAAACAAGTGTCCATGGATTAGAAGCTAGGATTGTTTTATCAAGATTTACTGCCTATTTCATGGCCTTTGTGTATGTCTGCATTTGTTTCAAGTTGACCATGGTTTATTGGCGAATGTTGCCATCTGATCATCCTACTTTATGTCAGAATGTGATCATTTGGATGATTTGGTTTATGAAATTTCTTTTATCAGTGGCACTTTTTGAGCCTTTCTTTGATATCTTATTTGAACTTCAAACTTACAGTCCAATTACATGATTTGGAGCAAGTTATTAACTATTTTAACAAGGCATTAGAGGGCTCAAGTATAGATCTATCATAAGCCAGTATCTTTGTGTAGATTGATCTTGGGAAACAAACAATTACATGACCGCCACTGCAAAGGTAATTTTTTCTTATTCCCTAATTTTAAGCTATTTTTAGCTTTTACACTGCAATACCAACATTTCATGGATTCTTTTACGTCCGTTCGGGTGGGATATGACCTTTTTTATAAGAGTTTCCATGCCAATTTTTTAGAATTGGGTGCAGCAAGTGGGTCCCATTAATCTTAAAATTAGTGAAGATCTCAAAGTTGTCAATCTATACTCTTGGGAATTGAGCAGTAGGTGGGCTCATCAATCTTAAAATTGCTTAATTCCAAGACCCAAATCTGTTAATCTCAGCTTTTGGGAATTGGGGGCAGAAGGTGGGCCCATCAATGTCGGAATTGGTCACTACTTGAAGGCTCCAAAGTTGCAATGTTCGGGAGCAATGCTGATTGGAAATCCTAATCATCCAAAATCTGGCCATCAAATGGAAGGTAAAATGGTCAATATTCATCAATCCAAGTTCAACAGCTGATCTCAGATTGTTAAGAGTGTTTGATCAATTTGATTTTGGGTTATGCTTAAGCCCATGATTTGACCATCTGGATAGATGCACATTTATGCCACATACAGTGGATGAGTCACCGCCATTTTAGAAACATAGTAACACATAACATAATAGTCCGACCTGGCAATTTTTGTTATCTGCTTTAAATCGAGAACAACACTACACTAAATTTGACTATGATAAGGTCAACATGGTGTAGGTGCTGCATGCTGGCGTCCTAGAATGTCTCCGACTATCTTCTAATGGGGACATAGTCAAACATCATGAAGAGAAAAAACATTTATCTCCATGTTTTCTGTTTTTATTTCTCCTTTCGATTCCACTTTTTTTACTAGGATCTATTAATCAATTAAGAGGATTTTATGATGCTTGGGTTGGGAGTTTGTATGGTATCTTTGTTTCAGTCTGGACAAGTGGGGTCCATGGCTCAGCAATAAAAATGGTTGATATGCTTGGCCTCATGTCAGGTGGCCCATCCATTCTAGGTATGGAATATTTGTCCTTTATTTGGTTGAATGGGAATGGTTACTATATTTCTTTCTTAACCATCTATTTCATTATGGCATTTTCTCATAGGATGCAAGCTCTGGTTGAGGACTACATTTTCAGTGGAGGCATTTTCTCTATGTCAGTATTTCAGTATACTAATGAGGAAAAAAGCTCTCAAGGTTAGTTCATTTCCACTTAAAACATTGAATAACTAGATAAATCAACCGGTGTGTACATTGATCAGTTGGTAGTTTTTTAGCTTTATCTCGTTTTTCTACAGTGGAGCCTGAATTCATAGATAAATCAGCTGGTAAGTACATTGCTCACTTGTGCGATACTACCCAAACTGCACTTCTGTTTTGTTGTTGATTTATAGGTTTGATCTGGAACTGCAGATATTTCCATGAGATGTGTCTTACATTTGAGCATCAATGTAGGCAAAAGCAATCCCAACAAAAACAAGACTGATTTAATTCCATCTTCAATAGACAACAAGGTGCATTCTTGCACACACTTCTTATTGTAATTGGTGCATTTTTGCACATGTTTATTTTTAAATTTCGATGTATTCAATTGTGAAAGGATTTATGACTTTAAAAATGAAAGAGAGAGGCTCATTATGGAGAAGGGCGCAGTCATTCAAGAGCATGCTTCCCTGGAAAATCAATTGGTTTCTTTATAGACACAGATAAATAGCCTCACTGCAGAAGTAGATAACCTTACAAGCAAGGTGCTTAAACTTACAATCTAACCCTTTTTGCTGAACACAAAATGCACGCGTCTTTATTGCTATTCCTATTGTAGGTTAGTTCTATAAAGAAGGAATATGATCAAGCCCAATCTGAGCTCAATTTGAGTCATTCAAAGATGAAAGAATGTGACGCTGAGATCAGTGCCATTGTCAAGGAGCAACAGAAGCTTCAACATAAAATTAGTGATGCAAATGTTGAGAGGAAAAAATTGGAAAATGAGGTACTTGCAGTGTTTATTCTGTTCCTATTTTATTTAACTTGCTTAATCTATGAAATTGTGTATGTGTTCTTGATAGAAACCCACTCTTTCCCATTCACACAAATTAAGCGAATGGAGATGGAACAGAAAGATTGCTCCCTGAAGGTAGATAAACTACTAGAAAGGCATAGTTGGATTGTAGTTGAGAAACAATTATTTGGAAAAAGTGGGACAGATTATGACTTCTCTTCTCATGATCCTCGTAAATCAAGGGAGGAGCTTGAGAAACTTCAAGCTGAACAATCTGGGTGTGTGATTAGATTACTTGTTGTATTGTTTCTTGTGCTTCTTTTTTTTTTTTTTTTCTTTTCTATGACAATGAAATAGTATGATTCAACACCTAATTGATGTTTGGTTTTGCATTTTTTTTAAAGAAGAAGGTTAATGGACATGCATCTCAGTTAATCTGATTGATTTCTTTCAGCCTTGAGAAGAGGGTCAACAAAAAAGTTATGGCAATGTTCGAGAAAGCTGAAGATGAATACAATGACTTATTATCCAAGAAAAACATCATTGAGGTATATTGTTGTATTTCTCAGCCTGTAAAGGATCTCATTTTTTTTTTACATTGAATTTGTTTATGTCTGAAGTTGTTTGTTTACTATATTCTTCTCTTGCTTAGAATGATAAGTAAAAAATCAAGAAGGTGATTGAAGAGCTTGATGAAAAGAAGAAGGAAACACTAAAAGTTACTTGGGTTAAAGTGAACAAGTGAGTCACCACTTCTCTGTTCTCATGTTCCAGTTCATATTTTGTGCTTTCTAGTTAAAAATCAAGAATGCCATTTACTTTTGTTGGTATATTTCAGTGAAAGAAATTTCCTTTCCGGATTATGTTAGTGTGCGTGATTTCAGCGTTTCAGATGGCTGAAACTATGGCCCAAATTATAGTATCTGGCTTCTTTGGATCCTTGGATCAGACGAATTCGGTGTATCCTAGGGATAGGCCATGTTTATATATTTGCTCGAAATTAATGGAGTAGACCCGGATGTGCGTAGGAGCTATCCGGATGAGCGGGGGTCCCTGGAAGATGGGAACCGCTGTTATGACCATGACGAAGCTGTCCATTTCCTATGGACAACATTGGAGGGGCCTGGCCATTCGGACAGGCCGTGTTTATGTATTTGCTTGAAATTAATGGAGTAGACCCGGATGTGCATCGGAGCTATCCGGATGAGAGGGTGTCCCTGGAAGGTGGGAACAGCTGTTATGACCATGATGAAGCTATCCATTTTCTATTGACAACATTGAAGGGGCCTGGTTATTTGGACAGGCCGTGTTTATATCTGTATTTGCAGGGACCACACCCTTAACCTAAAATCCAAACGTAAACCCGATATCGAACTCGAATCCGATTTCTTAAACCTAAACCTTAACGTATTCTCAAATCCCTAAAACTAAACCTACACCTAATCCTAATCTCAACTTCCTAACCTAAACCTAAACCTAAACTTGAAAACCCAAACCTATACCCGAACCCGATTTCCTAAACCTAAACTTATAACCTTAACCTAAACCTATTCTCAAATACCAAAACCTATAACCTAAACCTAAAGCTTAACCTAAACCTAAACCTTAACCTATAACCTAAACCTATAACCTAAACTCAATTCCCTAAACCTTAACCTATAACCTAACCTAAACCTAAACCTATAACCTACACTTATAACCTAAACCTAAACCTAAAACCTAAAACCTAAACCTAAACCTAAAACCTAAATGTATTCTCAAATCCTTAAACCAAAACCTACACCTAATCTTAATCTCAACTCCTTAACCTAAACCTAAACTTGAAAACCCAAACCTAAACCCGATCCCGATTTCCTAAACCTAAACCTTAACCTATTCTCAATTCCCTAAAGCTATAACCTATAACTTAAACCTAAACATATAACCTAAACCTAAACCTATAACCTAAATGTATTCTCAAATCCCTAAACCTAAACCTACACCTAATCCTAATCTCAACTCCTTAACTTAAACTTAAACTTGAAAACCCGAACCTGAACCCAATTTCCTAAACCTAAACCTTAACCTATTCTCAATTTCCTAAACCGTAACCTATAACATAACCTAAACCTAAACTTAAACCCGATTCCAAACCCGAATCTGAATTCCTAAATCCTTAGCCTAAACCTAAAACCCAAACGTAAACCCAATCTCGAACCCAAACCCGATTTCCTATACCTAAACCTTAACGCATTCTCAAATCCCTAAACTTAAACCTACACCTAATCCTAATCTCAACTCCCTAACCTAAACCTAGACCTAAACTTGAAAACACAAACCTAAACCCGATCCCGAACCCAAACACGATTTCCTAAACCTAAACTTATAACCTTAACCTAAACCTATTCTCAAATCCCAAAACCTATAACCTAAACCTAAATCTAAACCTACACCTAATCCTAATCTCAACTCCCTAACCTAAAGCTAAACCTAAACTTGAAAACCCAAACCTAAACTTGATCTCGAATCCGAACCTGATTTCCTAAACCTAAACCATAACCTATTCTTAATTCCTTAAAGTTATAACCTATAATCTATAACATATAACCTAAACCTAAACCTATAACCTAAACATATACCTAAACCTTAACCTAAACCTATAACCTTAACCTAAACCAAAACCTATAAACTAAACCTTAACCCATAACCTATAACCTATAACCTAAACTTATAACCGATAACCTAACCTTAACCTAAACCTAAAATCTAAACCTAAACCTATAACCTATAACCGAACCTAAACCTAAAACCTAAATGTATTCTCAAATCCCTAAACCTAAACCTACACCTAATCCTAATCTCAACTCCCTAACCTAAACCTAAACCTAAACTTGAAAACCCAAACCTAAACCCGATCCCGAACCCGAACCCGATTTCCTAAACCTAAACCTTAACCTATTCTCAATTCCCTAAAGCTATAACCTATAACCTACACCCAAACCTAACCTAAACCTAAACCTAAAACCTAAATGTATTCTCAAATCCTTAAACCTAAACCTACACCTAATCCTAATCTCAACTCCTTAACCTAAACCTAAACTTGAAAACCCAAACTAAACCCGATTTCCTAAACCTAAACCTTAACCTATTCTCGATTCCTAAAGCTCTTAAACCTATAACCTAAACCTAAACCTTAACCTAAACCTCTAAACCTATAACCTTAACCTAAACCAAAATCTATAACCTAAACCTTAACTTATAACCTATAACCTATAACCTAAACTTATAACCTTAACCTAAACCTAAAACCTAAACCTAAACCTATAACCTATAACCTAAACCTAAACCTAAAACCTAAATGTATTCTCAAATCCCTAAACCTAAACTTACACCTAATCCTAATCTCAACTCCCTCACCTAAACCTAAACCTACACCTAATCCTAATCTCAACTCCCTAACCTAAACGTAAACCTAAACTTGAAAACCCAAACCTAAACCCGATCCCGAACCCGAACCCGATTTTCTAAACC
Source organism: Magnolia changhungtana (assembly GCA_030180095.1). Classification (NCBI taxonomy): domain Eukaryota; kingdom Viridiplantae; phylum Streptophyta; class Magnoliopsida; order Magnoliales; family Magnoliaceae; genus Magnolia; species Magnolia changhungtana. The sequence goes on from JASAUF010000639.1 coordinate 8,181,215, forward strand.
TAAACCTTAACGTATTCTCAATTCCCTAAAGCTATAACCTATAACTTATAACCTAAACCCAACTTAAACCTATAACCTTAACCTAAATGTAAAACCTAAACCTAAACCTATAACCTTAACCTAAACCTAGGTTTTGATTTTAAAAGTCCATCCTAGGTTTGAACACATTACTCATGTTGGATTTTGCCATAGTTTAGAAGATTTGTAGGTACATTTTTTATTTCTTCATATATAAGTTTTATTTTATCCTTTTGAGATGTGTACAAAGGCATGCTTGTTTGATTGTGTCTAAAAATGCTATTTTATACAGGCTGACAAGCTAAAGAAGTCAGTGGAGGATGAAATTCATTTTCTCAAGGGAAGGGTTTCAAAACTTGAAAGTAATCTTGTATCGAAGTCCACAGAAATTACATCTGTAGTTTCAAGGAAAGAAGAAGCTCTATCTTCTACATTTGCTGAAATTGACTGTCTGAAGGAAGAAAATTCTGTAAAAACGTGAGCATTATTGAATGCATATGGAGGGTGTTTACTGTGTTCGAGTATATTTATTTCTTGCACATGAGGGCACGCCTTAGTTGTAATTCTTATGATAGGTTAAGCAAAGTGAAGTATTTTTTATTTAGAAATATGAATGTAGGATGCATTATAGATTTGATTGTTATTTGTAATAAATGCATCGTTTTTTTTTTCTGATTACATTTTATGTACTATTTCTATCAACATTAAGCTTATATGAGTCATCAATCACAGCAGGTTCTCGCGATGGAAATAGGTCGTATTATTACAATTTTTTAAAAAATAGCTACAAATATAATCCGTAGTTATAGCTACAGCTTTTGTCTGTAGTTATTGGTATCTATTGCTATGGATATTATTGGTGCTATTGGTATAATCCCTTTTACTACAGATATAATCCGTAGCACGTCTATCGCTATTGGTGGGGTAGCTAAAGGTATTACTACGGATATAATCCATAGCTAGTGGTATCTATTACTACGGATATAATCCGTAGCTATTGGTATATATGGCCACAGATTATATCCGTAACTATTGGTATCTATTGCTACAGATATAATCCGTAACTATACCTTTAGCTAACCCACTAATAGCGACGGACGTGCTACGGATCATATCTGTAGCAAAAGGGCTTTTGCTACGGTTTTTAGCCGTAGCCTTTGCCCATTTTTCTTGTAGTGATTAGATACTTAACAGGTTGAGTAGTGTGACTAGCTACTGAAGTGACATCACCAGGTTCTGTGAACCCCACCATGATGTATGTGTTGTATCCACAGCGTCCATCCAGTTGGAGATATCATTTCAAGCCACGAACCAAAGAATGAGGCAGATCTAAAGCTTTAGTGCCCTCCAAGAATTTTTCAATGGTAGAGATTCAATCACACTATTTCCTGTGGTGCGGTCCACTTAAGGTTTGGATATGCTTCCTTTTTGTACTCTACACCTAAAATTATCTGTTAAAATGGATGACCGAAGTGGATAAAATAAATAAATAATTGTGGACCCTACAGAGTTTTCTCAGTATTGTAAGGGTACTAAGTTACTCAATACGCAATCCGCTTCTAATAGAATACTACCCGCCCATACGGTAATCCATTCAGGTAGAGGGTATACGAGGCCCACCATGATGTGAGTGTTTTATCCATCCCATTCATTATGTGTCCCACTTGGATGAGTGGTCATACCAAGTTTCAACCACATCTAAAACTCACATGGGCCCCACCAACTGCTTTTATATATTTTAGGATGTGTTCGCATAGTTTTAGATGGGATGGCCCACCTGAATTTTGTATACGAATGATTTTTGAGCTATATCATAACCTAAAAGGGACACATCAAATGCATGGTGTTGATGCTCGACACACATCATGATGGCCCCACAAAACTTACATCAATTCTTATGTTTTCATGAAGTCAAAATTGGGTCACAATTATTTCTTCCTTGAGAGCACCTCCCCCTCCCCCCCCCCCCCCCCCCCCCCCAAATGAAGAAATTACTAAAATCAACATTTTGGATAATTCTATAAAATGATCTCAAAAAATGGATGAACGGTGTGGGTTGATCCCAAATTTTCGGTAAATCCAAAACTCAAGTGGACCATGCCACACGAAACAGTGTGGAATAATGATTTTCACTGTTAATACCTTCCTTGGGTCCACAGTAATGTTTATTTGTCATCCAACATGTTCATAATATCAAAAAGATATGAATGTAAGGAAAAACACAAACATTAACTTGTTCCAAAACTTCTATAAATGTTATTTTTAATGGTGGATGTTCAATCCTCACTTTGTATTCCACTTAAGCCTTGGACCTGCCCCTTTTTTAGTTAATATCTTAAAATGATCCGAGAAAAGCGTTGAATGGTATGAAGAATGTCAATCCATGACTTGGGTGGGTCACACCACACAATATAATGGAGAGGGGTTTCCTTAAAACTTTCATAATCATATATTGGGCCTGCTTAAATGTGATTCATATATCTAACCCACTCATTATGTGTGTCCCACTTGGATGAGGGGTCAGACCCAGTTTCAGCCGCATTCAAAACTTATGTGGGTCCCACCAAGTGCTTTTATATTTTTTTTAGATGTCTTCACATAGTTTTAGATGGTATGATCCACCTGAGTTTCGTATACGGATGATTTTTAAGATATCTCATAACCTAAAGGGGACACATCAAATGCACGGTGTTGATGTTCGACACACATCATGATGGGCCCCACAAAACTTACTAACATTAATTCTTAGGTTCTCAGGGTGTCAATAAGTTGGGTCATAATTTTGACCAGAATATTTGACCCATTTTACATGTCTGGTCCATTCACTCTATTTTACTGATCATTACCCTCAATTTGACTAGTTACTCGCCCCGATCATGCTACATATGAGAAAGATATTAAGCAAACAATATTGATCAACAATTTAAGTGAATTTTGATTTAAACATCTAAAGTTATTTACTCTTCAATCTGGACTGATCAAATTGTCCAAAAACGGTTAAAGGTTGTTCATAATATCAAAAATATATGAATGAATAGAAAACACAAACATCAGCTTGATCCAAAACTTCTATGGGCTCTAAGAAATTTTAAATGGTAGAGGTTCAATCACACTATTTCCTGTGGTGTGGACCACTTGAGCTTTGGATATGCTTCCTTTTTGTTCTTTAGACCTCAAATTATCTGTTAACATGAATGAATGGAGTGGATAAAATAAATAAATAATGGTGGACCCCACAGAGTTTACTATGGTAAGGGTAACGAGTAACTCACCTAAATGTAGTGGAGAAGAGTTTCCGTAATACATTCATAATCATATATTAGGCCTGCCTAAATGCGATTCACATATCCAACCCACTCATTATGTGTGTCCCACTTGGATGAGGGGTCAGACCAAGTTTCAACCGCATCCAAAATTCATGTGGACCCCACCAAGTGCTTTTATATTTTTTTAGGATGTCTTCACATAGTTTTAGATGGTATGGCCCACTTAAGTTTCGTTTACTGATGATTTTTGAGATATCTCATAGCCTAAAGGGGACACATCAAATCCACAGTGTTGATGTTCGACACACATCATGATGAGGCCCACAAAACTTACTAACATCAATTCTTAAGTTCCCACAAGGTCAATATAAGTTAGGTCATAATTTTGACTAGAATATTTGGCCCATTTTACATGTCTAGTCCATTCACTCTATTTTACTGATCATTACTCTCAATTTGACTAGTTACTTGCCCCGATCATGCTACATATGAGAAAGATATTGGGCAAACAAGATTGATCAACAATTTAAGTGAATTTTGATTTAAACATTTGAAGTTATTTACTCTTCAATCTGGACTGATCAGATTGTCCAAAAACAGTTAAAGGTTCAATTAGTGGATGTGCCTAATAATTTAGTAATTTTATTTTTCACAGATAAATTTCAATTTCCTTTTAAAAATAACATTTTTTTTTTAAAATGTATATTTTTTCTCTTTTAACAAAATATCATTTTTATTAAAAATTATATCAAAAATTATTTTAAATACAAATTCTAAATTTTTATTTTCAAAATCTCAAAAAATTTCTCATATTTTAATTTCTTCTCAAAAATTTCAAAATGCCGATTTTTTTTTTTTTTCTTCAAAAGCATTATTTTGTTCTCAAAATTTTTCTCAAACATAGTTAAAATTTGTAAACTTTTCAATATTCTTTTTCATGTGATATTACAAATCATTTAAATATTACCTTAAAATATTACCTTTTAATTATATATATAAAAAAATTCCACTCATATGATATAAAAACTATATATATATATATATATATATATAATCATATATATAATATTATTATAAAATATAACATATTTTAGCAAATCAGGAAAAGTAAAAATATAACATTTTTAGCAAGGAAAAGTGGTTCTTTGCTTTTTACCGATGAAATTATTTTCGTCGGTAAAAACATTATGCCCGATGGTTTTGGTTCGTCGGTAAAACTCTTACCGCGAAACCTTTCAAGGCAGCGGGATATTTTTCTAAGTTAAAAATCAGATCATTATTTCTGATGAAACTTTTCGTCCGTAAAAGTGGTTTCGTGCTTTTTACCGATAAAAATATTCGTCGGTAAAACTCTCAGTGGAAAATTTTCTAACTTAACTATACAACACTTTTATCGACGAAAATTTTCGTCGATAAAAATATTATTCCCGACGGTTTTGGTTCATCGGTAAAAGTCAGGGCGGAAAATTTCTAATTTAAATGGTTCTCTGCTTTTTACCGATGAAAATATTCGTCGGTAAAACTCTCAGTGGAAAATTTTCTATTTTAAAAATATAACACTTTTACCGACGACAATTTTCATCGGTAAAAATATTGTTCCTGACAATTTTTGTTCATCGGCAAAAGTCAGGGCGAAAATTCTGTCTTAAAAAATCATACTTTTATCGAAGAAAATTTTCGTCGATAAAAACATTATTCCCAACGGTTTTAGTTCGTCGGTGAAACTCTTACCACGAAACTGTTCTAGGCAGCGGGAAAATTTTCTAAGTTAAAAATCAAATCATTATTCCTGACGATACTTTTCATCAGTAAAAGCGGTTTCGTGCTTTTTACCAATGAAAATATTAGTCGGTAAAACTCTATGGAAAATTTTCTAACTTAACTATACAACACTTTTATCGACAGAAATTTTCATCGGTAAAAATATTATTCTCGAAGATTTTGGTTTGTCAGTAAAAGTCAAGGTGAAAAATTTCTAATTTAAATATACAACTTTAACAGACAAAAGTTTTCGTCGGTAAAAGCGGTTCTTTGCTTTTTACCGATGAAAATATTCGTCGGTAAAACTCTCAATGGAAAATTTTCTATCTTAAAAATATAACAATTTTACCGACAAAATTTTTTGTCGGTAAAAACATTATTCCCGATGGTTTTAAAAGCCAGGGCGAAAATTCTCAATCTTAAAAATATAACACTTTTACTGACGAAAATTTTTGTCAGTAAAAACATTATTCCCAACGGTTTTGGTTTGTTGGTGAAACTCTTGCCGCGAAACTTTTCAAGGCAGCGGGAAAATTTTCTAAGTTAAAAATCATATCATTATTCCCGACGAAACTTTTCGTCGGTAAAAGTTGTTTCATGCTTTTTACCGACGAAAATATTCGTCGGTAAAACTCTCGGTAGAAAATTTTGCTAACTTAACTATACCACTTATCGACGAAACTTTTCATCGGTAAAAATATTATTCCCGACAGTTTTGGTTCGTCGGTAAAAGTCAGTGTGAAAATTTTCTAACTTAAATACACTACACTTTTACCGACGAACATTTTCGTCGGTAAAAATATTATTCCCGACAGTTTTGGTTCGTCGGTAAAAGTCAGGGTGAAAATTTTCTGAGTTAAATATACATCACTTTCACCGATGAAAATTTTCATCAGTAAAAGTGGTTCTTTGCTTTTTACCGACGAAAATATTTGTCGGTAAAACTCTGTTGAAATATTTCTTTCTTAAAAATATAACACTTTTCCCGACGAAAATTTTCATCGGTAAAAATATTATTCCTGACTTTTTTGGTTCGTTGGTAAAAGTCAGGGCGAAACTTTTGTTACTAGTACAACACTTTTATTGATGGAAATGTTCGTCGGGAAAGTAGTTCTCTGGTTTTACCGACGAATGGAAAATTTTCAAAGATAAAAATACAACACTTTTACCAACGACCATTTTCGTCGGTAAAAATATTATTCCCAACAGTTTTGGTTCGTCGGTAAAAGTCAAGGCGAAAATTTCTAACTTAAATACACAACACTTTTGCCGACTAAACTTTTCGTCGGTAAAAGTTGTTCTCTGCTTTTTACCGATGAAAATATTCGCCCGTAAAACTCTTAGTGAAAAATTTTCTAAGTTAAAAATACAAAACTTTTACCGATGAACATTTTTGTCGGTAAAAATATTATTCCCAATGGTTTTGGTTCGTTGGTAAAAGTCGGGGCGAAAATTTTCTAACTTAAATACACCACTTTTATTGACGAAAATTTTCATCGGTAAAAGTGGTTCTTTTCTTTTTACCGACGAAAATATTCGTCAATAAAACTCTTAGCAGGAAAATTTTTAAAATAGTGGGAAAATTACTTTTACTGACGAAATTTTTTTCGTCGCTAAAAGTGTTGTTTCTTGTAATGTCTTAAGCATTCAAGGGATCCCAACTCAATGATTTTTCATTAAGATGGTAGGTAGATGATCCTTAAATGAGGAAGTTCATTCACCAATCCACTTTACTGAATGTCAAGGATGAGGGTGGATTGAATGATGAGCTCTCATGAGAAAAAGAGCTTATGGTAGGTGATATGCAATTACTCTCTCAATGCTCTCTTTTTTTCTCGATACCGCAACCAAGAACAAGCTCTCCTTATAAAGGCAAAAAGCTCCAATGGAAATAAAACTGCCAATTTCTGACTGACTTCGATGTCATCGAACTTGATACGATGTCGTCGAACGTATACTTTTGATGCCATCGAATATCGATTCTATGATACGAACTCAACTGTAAAACATTCCTGGAACTTTTGGATAAATGATCGATGTCATCGAACTTGATTCGATGTCATCGAGATTTAAACTTCAATGCCATCGAATCGTAGTTTGATTCCTCGATATTATATGTGACTTTACACAAGAGCTTGTTGGACAAATAAAAGGCTACCTACGATGTCATCGATCCTGATTCAATGTCATCGAAATTCAAATTTCGATGTCATCGAATCACAATTCGATTCATCGATCTTTTCAGAAGATATTCCTTGAAAGCTCGCTGGACACTTCTTTGTCCTTTTTTGATGTCATCAAGACTTACTCGATGTCATCGAGCTTTGACTATCGATGTCATCGAGGCTATCTTGATTCCTCGAACATTTCCATTGTTTTTCTTCTAAAGCTTTTTGGACATACACTTGTCCGGATTCGATGTCATCGAACCTTTCTCAATGATATCGAAGTTTGAATTTTGATGTCATTGAGTCTCGTTCAATTCCTCGAGCAATGTCAGAATATTTTCCAAGAAGATTTACTGGACAATGCTCTAAGTCCTTCGATTTCATCGACTCTCCCTTTGATGTCAACGATTACTGATGTTTGATGTCATCAAAGGGAACTTCGATTCATCGAATATTCTGTCCAAATACTTTGTGGTTGCTGGACATAAAAGGCCTCATTTCGATGTCATCGAAGCCTATTTGATGTCATCGAAAATGAGTGTTCGATTTCATCGACCGAATATCGATGTCATTGAATAAAGTAGAAAACTTAGAAAATTTTCCTGTTTGAGAATTAAGTTTTCAAACTTTTAACTCCTATGTTGTTTTAAGGCTTTTTAAGGATTTATTTACCTGGGTGTTTTGGGACATGGGATGTGAGGCTTAATTTACCTGTGACAAGCTCAGAACACACATCCAGTTGAGGCAATGGCTTGAACGATCTTCATATGGGGCTCACTTGACTCATTAACTCAACACTCATGCTAATTGACAAACTAAGGCACTTTCAATAAATATTTCCAAATGATTGGGAGAATGGTCCCATAAAATCAATGCCCCAACAATTGAATGCTTGCTTCTATAATCAGAATGGGGTTCAGTGGTATCATATTTTGATAGGACAACCTCCCAATTTTTGACAATGCCCACAAGCTTTGCAAAACTCATGAGTATCTCTTAACATAGTGGGCTAATAAAAGCCACACTGCAAGATTTTGGCCGTGGTTTTTTAGTAGAAAAGTAACCACCACATGCCTGAGAGTGACAAAAGGAGATTACGCTTTGATGTTCGTTGTCGAGCACACATCTCCTTAGGATTTGCTCTAGGCAATATTTAAACAGATATGGGTCGTACCAGATAAACTTGCACAACTCGGTATAAAATTTCTTCTTAACTTGCACAGTCCAATGTATTGGCATAAAACCTGTTGCAAGATAATTCACGATATCAGTGAACCAAGGTAGTTGGGAAAGTTTAAACAATTTTTCATCAGTGAACATGTCATTAATTGGTGTTGGCTCAAGGGAATCAGATATGACAAGTCTAGAGAGATGGTCAGCCACTACATTCTCTACTATTTTTTAATCGCGTATTTTAATATCGAACTCTTAGAGTAGGAGGATCCATCTTATCAAATGAGGCTTGACATCCTTCTTAAAAATAAGATATTTAAGCGCCATATGATCGGTATAGATAATGATCTTGGATTCGATCAAGTAGGATCTAAATTTGTTCAAAGCGAACATTACGCCTGAGAGTTCCTTCTCTGTAGTAAAGTAGTTCACTTGGTTAAAATTTAAAGTTCTGCTCGCATAGTAAATCACAAAAGGCTTCTTCTCATTTCTCTAACCCAACACTGCCCAATAACATAGTCGGATGCATCACACATAATTTCAAAAAGAATATTCCAATCAAGTGGTTGCATGATAGAAATGGTGGTCAACATATCCTTGAGCTTAGAGAAAGCTCTCTGGCATTCTTTCTTTCACTTATATAGAATATCCTTTTGGAGGAGATTGCATAAAGGACGAGAGAGGTGACTAAAGTCCTTAATGAATCTTGTGTAAAACTCAGCATGTCCTAAGATGGAACTCACATTGCCTATGCTTTTGGGTAGAGGTAGGTTAGAGATTAATTCAATTTTAGCCTTATTTACCTTAATTCCCTTGAACGATATTATATGTTTAAGAACTATTCCCTTGGGAACTATGAAATGACACTTTTCCCAATTTAGCACAAGATTTTTTTGTTTACATCTTTTCAGCACAAGTTTTAGATGTTTAAGGCATTTGCTAAAGGATGGACTGAAGACAGAGAAATCATCTATGAAGACCTTAAAATTACGGTAATGACCGCTTTAGTAGAAGTGGAAATATACTAAGATGTCCTAAAGAGGGGTGAATAGGACTTTTTTAAAATTTTATGATGATTTAAAAGCTATCAACCCTATCCTGAACTAATATGCAAATATCAGGATTTCTTCAATGTAACTCTAATGGCTTCCAAGCCAAATAGAGGATCCAATCATAAGACTATTCAAAACATAAATAAGATGCGGAACATAGTTCATGATGGATGTGACTGTGCATGAGAGGTGATTCTAATTAGTTCTAGGTAATCATGTAAGCATGCATTATAAGAACATTCAGAGAAATCACACAAGTATTAAAAGTAAATAGTAATCCCAAACACAGTCATTTTTATAGTGGTTCGACTATGTGTCTACTCTACTTTTGGTGGACGCACTCAACCCTTGAGTGTACTAGTTCTCACTAACGGAGGTTTAAAATCAGGTTTACCTCAAACTAGTACAACCTACACAAGGTTGATTCTAGGACTTACACAAGGTACCTAACATGTCTTCACGAGATACAAGTTTATGCCCTATACAAGAGCAAAGGTCAACACACAACACCCAGATTTCAGGCCACACAAGCCAAGGATCCATACAAGGAACCTAAAGTTTATGACCTACATAAGAGCAAAGGTCAACACACAACACCTAGGTTTTAGGCCACACAGGCCAAGGACCTAAATTTATGCTCACTAAGAGTAATGGTCAACACACAACACCCACACATATTCTCCCATCAAATGCCTCCTATGAGGACTTGAATGGGGTGAGAATCACCTGTGACCCAGTCCTATACAAAGGAATGATCAGCAGGGTCTTTGGACTCTAATGACTTGCAGATAAGTAGATGAGCCCCATTAAACACGTTGATGAAGATCTCCTCCTTTGTTAATGAAGAATCTTCAAGTCCCTTGATCCGCAACACTTATGATGTTCCAATGTAAGGCGATGAGTTAGGTCATGGTTATGTTGGTAATTACTCTATTAAGTGATTAATCATTGGAGTGACAGAGCAATACCACAATCTAGGCATTCAAGGAATCTTAGATCAATGATTTTCCATTAAGGTGGTAGATGAAAAGATCCTTGAATATGGAAGTTCATTCACCAATCCACTCTATTGAATATCAATGATGAGGGTGGATTGAGGAATGAACTCCCATGAGAGAAAAAGGCTTAAGGTAGGTGATCTGAATTTAACACTCAAAAGCTCTATTTATTTTTCTCTACCACAACCTCAGGCAAGTTCTCATTAAATAGGCAAAAATTTCCAACAGAAATAACATAGTTATATTTTTTTCAGAGTTCAATATCATCGAGCAAGCTTAAATATCATTGAGCATATACTCTTGATAATATCGAATGGTCGCTCGATGACACAAACTCAATCTGTCAAACGTTTTTGAACCTTTTTGCCAACTGATCGAGGATATCGAACATGCTTCCATGTCATCGGATTTTGAACTCCGATAGCATCGACCCATTGTTCGATTCCTCGACATTTGAAAACCTGAGAGCAAATTTGCCTTGGAGCTGAACAGGCATCGATATGATTGAGCATCCCTCGATATCATCTGATTTTGAATATCGATGATATCGATACCAGTTTCGATTCATCGATCTTTTAAAGGAATTATCCTATAAACTTACTGAATAGTTTTGTGTCCCAATTTGATGACCTCGACCTGGTCTCGATATGATCGATCTTTGAATATTGATATCATCGAGTGATTCTTGATACCTCGAATCATTTAAAAAATTTTACTTAAAAAGCTTACTGGACAGTTTGTGTCCCAATCCGATATCATCGAAGGTCCATTGATATCATCAAGATTTGAAATTCGAAGATATCGAGGCTCTCTTTGAGATATCAAAAATCACATGGTTTTCCTTAACTGCTTATTGGACACAAACTGACCAGTTGTCTACTTCATCGAGCTGTTTCGATGAGCTCGGGATTCGAAAGTCGATGATATCGAGCCTGTCATCGATTCATCAAGAATTCAATCCAATATTCATTTTGGTTGCTAGACATCTGAAGTCCTAATTTCGATAACATCAAGTAAGTTTTGAGGACATCGATAACAGAGTTTGATTTTATCGAAGCATGATTGATAAATCGACAAAGGCTGAAAACTTAAACATTTTTCTGATTTTGCAAAACAGTTTTCATACTTTAAACCCTATGTTGTTCTAATTATTTTTAAGGGTTTTATATACCTGGTATTTTGGGTCATGGGGTGTGAGGCTAAGTTTACCTTTGTAGATCATCTGAAGCCACATCCAGTTGAGGCAGACGCTTGAATGATCTTCCTATGGAGCTCACTTGTCGTGTTAACTCAACACTCACACTAATTAACAAACTAGGGCACTTTCAAACATTTAGATATTGCCCCACCATTTCAGAAAAAATGCTCAATAAAAATAGCTGAAATGTGGCAGAGCATTACACAGTCCAAATGGCATCATTTGGTAAACAAAGGTGCCAAAGGGGCATTTGAACGTGGTCTTCTCTTAATATTCAAAGGCTATCTCTATTTGATTATAGCCTGAATACCCATCCAGGAAATAGTACTAAGAGTGACCATCCATCCTTTCTAATATTTGATCAATGAAAGGCAACAAAAAGTGGTTTTTCCTTGTGACAGTATTCAAATTACAATAGTCAATGCACATCCTCCAACTAGTAGTAACTTTGGTTGGCATGAGTTCATTATCGGCATTGGATACAATGGTGATTCCAGACTTCTTAAGAACCACTAGTGTCAGACTCACCCATTGACTATCGAATATACGGTGTATAATACCCACATCCAACAATTTAAGTACCTCAGCCTTAACCACTTCTTTCATGTTTAGATTTAAGTGGTGTTGTGGTTGTTGGGAGGTTTTCACATTATCCTTAAAATGAATGCGGTGAGTACAAATTAAAGGGTCAATTCCCTTAAGGTCGGCAATCAACCATCCAAGGGCTCCCTTATATTTTTTTAGAGTATTAATAAGCATACTCTCTTATTATTTCTCAAAGTGAGAAGAAATTACCACCGAGTATGTCTCATCTTGACCTAAGTACATATATTTGAGATCGATAAGCAAAAGCTTTAGGTCAAGCTTTGGTGCTTTGAAACTAGACGATAGAGGCACTGTATCAGTTTGGGGAAAAGTCTTAAATTATGGCCTCCACCAATTAATTTCAACTACTGGCGTCGCATCCAGTAAGGCATCCATCTCCCTAATCATGTCATCATCTAAATATGGGGAGTGGGCCAAGCTTGTCTCCAAAGTATCAGAGTACAGAGTCAAAAGTGCTCTATCTTCCACAAAAGAATCGATCATATTAATATTGTGGGTATCGTCAACATCCTCTGGTTGTTTTCTCATGTTATAAAAAAAATGTTCAACTCTAATGTCATGTTTCCAAAAGATAATTTCATAATTTCATTCCTACAATTGATTATGGCGTTTGATGTAGCTAGGAATGGGGGACCAAGTATGATAGGAATATAAGTACTTGCTTCAATGATGGGTTAAGTGTCCAGAACGATAAAATTTACTGGATAGTAGAATTTATCAACCTGGACAAGCACATCCTCGATTATCCCTCTCGGTACATGAATTAAATGATCGGCTAATTGGAGTGTAGTCCTAATGAGTTTTAATTCACTTAGACCCAACTGCTCGTAAGCCGAGTACAGGATCAGATTACTTGCCCCCAAGTCAAGAAGTGCATGTTCAATCTGGTGGTTTCCAATTACACAAGTGATGGTTGGGCTACCTGGATCCTTATATTTTTATGGCACATCTTTTTGTGGCACATCTTTCTTGAGGATGGCACTTACTTTTTCTGTCAAAAAGATTTTAATTTGTATATTTTTTTCATCTTTTGGTAGTGCATAGATCTTTTAGGAACTTGGCATATGAGAGAATTTGCATTATGACATCCAAGAGAGGGATATTAACTTTCATTTGTTTAAGCACCTCTAGAATATCATGTGTGTTGGTCAGATACTTAGGTGAAATCAATCGTAGTGGAAACGACGCAACTGACTTATACCATGTATTCGGTTCTTTCTCATGTGAGACGTCGCTATTTCTATCATCCTTTTTAGACTCTTCCGAGTCCTTAGGCTTCTCGGCCCTCGTCAGAATGGTTTGAAAGTACCCTGGTTTGTCAATTAGCGTGAGTGTTGAGTCAGCTAGACTACAGAGCCTCATGGGAAGATCAATTCAAAGCATCTGCCTCAACTAGATATGTGCAAGCTCGCCACGGGTAAATCTAAAGCCTCACATCCCATGTCCCAAAACACTAGGTAAATAAACCCTTAAAACAAGTTAGAATATCATAGGGTTTTTGAGTAAGAAAACTTTTTCAAAAACAGAAAATCTCTAAGTTTTCTTGCTTTGTTGATTTTATCGAAACACATCTCCATATGATCGACTTGTGCTTTCAATGTCCTCGATGATAAATCAATTCCATCGGAATGAGGACAAAAGTTTCCAGCAACCACATGAACATCTGGACAGATTTATCAATGTATCGATATACCTATCGATATCATCAATATTCAAATCTTGAGTCCATCGAAAGTGACTCGATAATATCGACAGGCAGATCTCCGGTGCCCCTATTTTTTCTTAAGAATATCATATGTGCATCGATATATCGAAGCCTCCTCGATACCATCGAAATTCAAATCTCGATGATATCGGAAGGCTCTCGATGATATCAGTCATGGGTGCCAAGTTTTTTCAGTAAAATATTTCAGGATAGTTTATCTATGATCGAGGGTCACTCGATAGAATCGATAATCAAATATCGATGATATCGGTACCGTTTTGATGGCATCGAACAAGGACATAGACTGTCCAGCAAGTTTAATGAAAAATCCATTGGATTTATCGATGCCTCGATACAGTTATCGATTTCATCGACATTTAAATTCTGATGATCTCGAAGGTCCCTTGATCATTCTTGTAAACCAGAAATATTTCAAGTCAAGTCTCTCTCATTTTCAAATGTCGATGAATCGACACTAGTATTGATAGAATTAGAGTTTGAAATCCGATGACATCGACACCTGTTTCAATTCCATCGACCAGCTGGCAAGAGGTTTCAAAAGCATATGACATTTGAGTTTGTGTCCTTGAGCGGACCATCGATGCTATCGAGAGTATACGCTCGATGATATTAAATCCACTCAATGATATCAAACTCTGTCATAAATGTGATCGTTTTATATCCGTTGGAACCTTTTGCCTATATAAGGAGGACTTGTCTATTGTTGCTGGTAGAGAAAGAAGAGAGTGCTTTTGAGTATTTTACCTTAGATCATATACCCAAAGCCCTTTCTCTCAGGGAAGTTCATCCTCCAATCCACCCTCATCATTGATATTCAATAGAGTGGATTGGGGAATGAACTTCCGCATTTAAGGATCCTCCAGCTACTACCTTAATGGAAAATCATTAAGCTGGGATGCCTTGAATGCATAGATGATCGGAATCACTCTATCTTCCTTATAGAAAAATATTTTATAGAGTAAGATTCCGTCTTAACCTTGACCCAACCTGTAGCCTTGTATTGGTACATCATCTGTGTTGCGGATCAAGGAAGCTGAAGATTTTTCATCAACAAGGAGATCTTTGTCAACATGCTGAATGGGACTCATCCACTTATTTGTAAGTTATTAGAGTCCATAGGACACTTGTGATCATTCCTTTTTAGGATTAGGTCTTAAGTATTTCTCACCCTTGCAAGCCCTTGTAGGAGGCCTCCAGCGGGAGTGTACGTGGTGGGTACGTAGTGTTGACCCTTGCTCTGTGAAGAGCATAAACTTCCAGTTGAAGGTGGACTTATTTAAAACCTTAGGTTCGAGGTAAACTGTGTGAAACCTCAGTTAGGGTCTTATGGAAGATCCTTGGCCAGTGTGCCTAAAAGTGGGTGCGTTGTGTTGACCCTTACTCGTGAGAGCATAAATAGTCAGCCTCAGTGTAGGTTGTAAAGGTTAAAGGTGAACCTGATTTAAAACCTTAGGTTTGAGGTGAACCGCTGTGAAACCTCCTTAGTGAAATCCGGTACACTCAAGGGTTGAGTGCGGTTACCGGGAGTGGAGTAGACTATGTTTGAGATTGCTATTCTTTGATTTGTGTGATTTACTTTAATAGTTTCATATCTGAATATCTGAGATCACATCTCATACACATACACAGTCATATCCATCATAAACTAATTCGCATATTGTTTACTTCTTAAATAGTTTGTGATTGGATTCTCTACCGAGCTTGGAAGCCAGTAGAGTTACTTTTGAGTACTCCTAATATGTACTTGTTGTTAGGATTAGTGTAATAGGATTTTAAATAAACTATAAAAACTTTAAAAAGTCCTATTCACCCCCCTCTAGGACATATTGGCATATTCTTACTTCAACTAAAGTGGTCTTCACCACTATTTCATGGTTTTGTTGATTGTCTTCCCACTTCTAAGAGTGGTGATAGATTTATCTTGTTCAATATGTTGGTCCGAAGAGCTTAGGTTACTTATTTCACATTGCGGTTTCGGATTAGGGAGAGGTTGGGTTATAAAATTTCCTTTCTCCCTAATCATTAAGTGTGACTCAATCTTTGAATAGACTTAAGGTCCTGGAATGCTTGCGAAGTATTTTGATTGAAGAGCTCTTAGTCTTGAATGTGTTGAGAACTGGATCCTCTTGGAGTCTTTGCTGATTTGGGAATTGTGAAGTTACGATCCCACAAAGACTCATAAGACAAGCATGGTGGTATAGGATATTGTGTTCATGCTATCGGCCTGTGCTGGGGTGATGATCTTCCATTTAGTTACCAGTAAGCACTAATAGAGGTGATAGAATATTGTTTAAACAGCCCCCGTCAAATTAACCGGCCAATAATTCTATGTCGGAGTACCGTTCAAATGATCGGGCATGAATGGAATTGGGTGATGAGCCCTTTCCTCTATATTGATTTAGTTTTGAGTGATAAGCCTGCATATCTAAATTGATTATTCATACTCGGTGTTGGGTGATAACTTGTACTATGTTGATGCCTTAATTTGGACAAGGGACATTGATGATGAGCCGCACGTGCCGCAACGAACCACATGATTTGGATAATGACTCGTGATATAATTGTGGTATCTTAGATCCGCCAACCTCTTGTATGAATTGTGACTAATAATCACTTGGCTAATCATGCATATCCTAGGATATGTTGCAATTTGGCATTTGAGTTATTTGTGAGGGAGTGTTGGCATTTGTGAAATAGGCATTGAAGTTATTTGTGAGAGACTGTTGGATTGTAAGGAGCATGCATCATTTCATCATAAGATTAATATACTTACCGACTAGATTAGTTATGTCATCATTACTTATGCTTGGCTATGTTGATAACAAGTGTAACTTGCTTAATATATGTGTGTTAAAGGTAACATGCTTAAGTGTATTACATGTATGAATATATATTTGTTATGAACTTCTATTCAGTAAAATGTCCTAAGAAACAATCTTGGGGATATTTCTACACTATGTTGGGGTTTGACGCCTCCTATATGACATATGTTTAAGGTAACATGCTTAAGTGTATTACATGTATGAGTATGTATTTGTTGTGAGCTTTTTATTCAGTAAAATGTCTCAAGAAACAATCTTGGGGATATTTCTTCACTATGTTGGGGTTTGACGCCTCCTATTTGACATATGCAGATAACTTAGGAATAAGACCAATCGATGGTGTACTAAGGACGCCCAGTAGATCTCTAGCTTCTTCTCGCTTGATAGTTGTTCTTATATTCATATTACAATTATTATGATTTATATAATTCTCATATGGGTGGTCACCATTTTTGAAACTGTAACCTTTAGGTGTTAGCCTTATATTTTGAGATTTTGCTATCTCTACTTTGTTTTGGTTCCACTAAGTTGAAATGTGTTACTCTGATTATTTGTATATGAAATGAATGTAAATCTAAATGAGCACACATGTGCATTTTATTAAGTTAATATCTTAGAACTTGAGATTAGAGTATATGTACTTGGGTGCCAATTTTTAAGGCATTACAAATACAAAAGTAATGGATTTTAATTTGAACGCTACTAATTTCACTTTCTTATGTTTCAACACTTCCTTGTAATCAAAATACCGCTCTACTTCAGCCAACCAATCGAGGAAGTCTTATATACGCAATAAGCCATTAAAATAAGAGAGTTTGGCCTTACTTCGATAGTCTCTTTTAGCATGATCTAGTCGATCGTATCCATGGACCGGCCATTGGGCAACAACACCACCGACGTCCTCATTGCTGGAATTCGATTCATCAGGGGTAGCCCTATGATTCACCTTCAGAAGCACTTTAAGAAAATTGGGATTGTGTTATCCAATGATCACGAGCGATTGAGCACCGTCTTGGGCTCGGGATGGAATTAGTGCATCCATAATACGATTGAGGGGGCCAATGAGAACATGAAGGGCAGACTCAATGGAGAGAGGAAGATCGAAGAAGAGGCGGTCGACGGAGAGGGGAAGAGTAGTTGCGTCCATCTACAATGGCCCCTAGAGAAGAAGCATATCCCAAGGATTTCCGCGCGCGATCAGCAACAGCACAGACTGAAAAAAAAACCCTTATCCCAGGGATCTAGGGTTCATCTTGTCTATGGGAAATATACCATTTGATTGTGCGGCTGATGAGTACTCCAGGAGATCTTCCAGAGATATGGAAGGGTGTTAGATGTTTACATCCCCACCTTACCAGGATTGCAGAAACCTAGGGGCTACACTTTCGTCAGATTCCGCTACGAACAAGATGCAAAGGCGGCAATGGATATCCTAAACAACAAGCAAATCGATGGCAGAGTAGTTTCTGTGAGATGGGAAAAATCCAGATCCTCTCAGCCATCCATGAAACGGCCGAAAATCCAGCGAAGGCGGGTGATAAAGGTTCGTCCTGTCCTCTCCTCTCCTATGTTGCGACTCTGAGGAAGGAAGTTCCCCAACCCTCAAATAGAACAAAGCCAGAGGTAGATTGCTTAATCATGGTAGATCCGGATGCAGTGGAAACTAGGTTGTGGGACTTACAGCTGGGACTAGTAGGCACAACAGAGGGACCGTAAACCTCCATCCTAAAACTTTTTGAATCAATTGGAAAATCCCATGTCAAATTCCTCATGACGCTTAAAATGAAAGCGGATTTAAGAGATTTCTTAGACGATTCAGACCTGCACAAACAGATGGGTTTAGTCTCAGTGATTAAATGGTCCACAGGGGAGGTGATGGGAGGGATCAGACTGTATGGAATCCCTGCACACGCGTGGATGGAATATGTTATTTAGATTAACTCTATTAACAGCTACGACATCTTCCAAGTATTCGCCCACACCAAAATATTGCTACGCCTGGGCACAGATTTGCAGAGGATCTTGAAGCTTCAAGTGCTGGACAAGGTATATCCTATTCATGTTGTATTGGAAGAAGAAGATTATAAGAGAGAACAGAAAGGAGGTACCTCCAAGTCCGGGCTAATCTCAGTTCAGGAGGGTTCCAGGGAGTGGGTAAAAAGGAAATTTGGGCATCAAAAGGAGGGAGGAGCAATGTAGATAAAGAGCATTAGCATAAAACAGCCTCCCAACACTGCCTGACAAGTGTTTGTATAAATGTCGAGGAGAGCCAGGAATGTAATTGTCCGACTGTTTGTAGACAAGAAGTTGAGGAAATACAACCAAGGCCACCAGACAAGATTATGGAAGACAAATCAGCAATGTGCCGGGATGCTAATAGGGACCACGAACCAAGTACAAGGACTATAATCCAGAGTTCATCATAGTGTAAAAAAGGACTAAATCAAATTCAACACAACCGCAACACTCAGGTAACTCTTTTCTCAGCAGAATCAGAGGGCCACCTGCAGGAACGACCCGCTCCCCGATCAAAAGGGCCTGGAAAAGGAAATGCCAATCCGATGCAGCAGCCGTTCTAAATCAATGGGTAATAGCACATCCAACAGGATATTAGATAGCGAATGCCAGACAGTTAACCCTTGGGAAATAACAAGTAGCCTTCAACTGCTGGAGGAGTTTCCTTCGCCAGTATCCCAAGTCCATGCAACTAACTAGTGTGCCACTACTCAGCAACATATCGTCCAAAGGAAGCATACCCCTCTAGCTCCGAGAACAAGACTGGAAGTTGATTTTGAAAAGGTCGAGCTATATGTCCTAGAGGGGGGGGGGGGGTGAATAGGACTATGCCAAATGAAAATTAATAAGTAGAATACAGACAACATATAGCCAAAAAGAATGCAAATAATAAAAGGTAATAACAACCTAAAAAATCAAGTATTGAGAAGTTGATACAAACTTGGTTCTAAGGACAACCTAACACCGAAAACTAATGGTTTATGGCAGGACAACCTTACTAGAACATGGGTGAATATCAAAAACTCAAACTCAAGAGGATATGATAGAAATAGAAACCAATCTATTACAACATTCACCACACAATGCTGAAATATAAAGATTACAACATTCACATCCATAAATACATCCCACAATCTTAAACTATAAAAGATAAAGAAATAAATCACACATCTACCAAACACAGAATTATAGTGGTTCGCTTGTGTGTACACCAACTGTTAATAAATAGCCACACAACTACTCCACTCCTAATATCCACTCCTCGAGATATTAGCGTTCACAATCAAAATAGGTTTTTCAAGGTTCACCTAAAACCTTTACAATTGTGTCTTTAGATGGGCTTACACAATTCAAAAAATCCCTCGCTCTGAGATTTTCTTAATCACCTCAGACAAAACCAAAATAAAGATTTTCTAGAATAATCTCACAAACCAGAAATGAATTGAATTGCAGAAAAAGCAAAAACTTATTTGTATGACGATTCTGAAGCAGCCTAGTAGAACCAACTTGATGACGATGTAGATATTCAACGTTCAGTCTCATAAGTGTATAGGGTTCTAAGTCTAGATGATTTTTAATTAAATCAGCAAGAGCTTTGTATTGATTTTGATCTCAAGAAAGGGTAAATCAAATATCCCTTTCAAAATAAGAATGGAATAGAGAATCAAAATTTTAAAAAAAAAAAAAAAACAAGGGCTACTTTAAAGAATCTTAAATATGCACAAAATAGCTTAGAATGTATTTAAAATTATCTCAAAGTGATTGCTTAAGAATGATAAGAATTGAATAGAAAACTCTGAAATTCGAGCACTATTTATAGGTGAAAAATTGGTTCGCACGACTGGCCTTTGGTTAGCTACAATTGACCTTATCCAAACAGATTTTCAAAAATTCTGGCGCGATTAGATTTTTCAACTGCACGACTAGCCTTGTGGGTCCCACGACTAGTTGAGTGACCTGCTCGACTAATTGTGGACACCACACGACTGGTCGTGTGAGTCCAGATTACTCGCTGGAAAACGAGTCGAGCACTGCATGACTGGTCGAGCATTATTCACATGACTGGTCGAGCAGTTTCCAGGATTGGTCGTAGACCAACAGAAAAATTCCAAAAATTCATAACAAATCCTGGACTGGTCGAGGAAATACTAGGACTAGTCAAGCCAATGCTAGGGCTAGTCGAAAGAACGGAATTTTACACTTATAAAATGACCAAAATGACCGACTGAAAGTATAAAATGATCTAATCATGATCTAAGGTCAATCTAGGTCAATCATAACTTACTTGTGAGATAGAACATATGAACACTTAATTTATCGATCACTTCAGTAGCTTTTTTTTTGTATTCAATGTGGACAAAATTACAGGGATTCGGGTCTTTTGAGGAAAAAAGGACCACAGAAAGACCTATCGTAAGAGCCTAACCGACCCAAGCACAAAAAAAATCAACAAATAGAGGACCTTTTCCTCTCCCTTAACGCGCCGAGCCCCACTCTATCTAAGAAGAGGATTCCCCTCACCTGTCTAGGCAGAGCGTTAGGACAGGAGAAGATTAACCGAGATTAGGACAAGCTGCCCATCCGAGTAAGAGCGTCATCCGAGCCATTCCCCTCCCTGAAAGTGTGCATGAAATTCACCGTTGCGCTATCCGTTAGTGCTTCCGTAAGAGTTTTCCAGCCTTTCCAAACCCATCCGCACTTAGCCCCATCTTTGAAGACCTTAATCACCACATCTGAGTCCGATTCCACAATGATTTGGGAGAAGCCTCTTTCCAAGCACAAGAGAATCCCATCATGAACTGCCCTAAATTTAGCACCAGTGTTGGACATAGAAACGCCATACCCATAGGCGAATCCAAAAATAAACTCCCCCTTGTCGTTTCTACAAACACCGCCACCCCCAGCCAAGCCCAGATTGCCTCTAGATGAGCCGTCGACATTGACCTTGACCCATCCAGAAGGGGGTTTCTACCAACGGGCCACCTCTTGAACCATATGCTGATGACATGAGTTTGAGAGCCCGCCCTCGGATTGAAATTGCTTAGAGAATCTGTTTCTGACGGCCTCCGAAGCACAGGACATCCACCATGAAACTTTTGCTATGACCGAACGGAAGTTGATCGATCTTTCATCGAAAAAAGCACCATTCCGAGAGCACCAGAGTTCCCACAGAATGTAAGCTGGAGTGAGCAGATGGTGCCTCCCCTGATTTCTCCTAGCCGCACATGCTTGTAACTATTGCGCGATTCTAGATTCCACCATTAAAGACTGGAGAATGTCAATACCCGCCTACACAGCGAAGTAATGTTAGACTGCTTTCGCAATCTGTCCGTTCATAAACAGATGCACAGGAGATTCTTCAACTGGGCCAGGTTCGGATTCATCACTGCAGCACAAACATTTCGAAGCAAGGGAAATACCTCTCTCCTGAACAGCTGACTGGAGAGGAAGTGCCTTGCGAAGGATCCTCCATAAAAGAAGAGAAATTTTAGGCGGAAGGCACCTGTGCCATATCCACCCTGCCCGAGCTAATCTGTGTCTGGACGACCTGTTGACGGCCCACGCGGATTTGACCGTAAAAGAGCCTAAAGGTGTGAAAGGCCAGAAGGGAGAGTCTGGCTTTGCAGAAACGCAGAAGCCATGCTGAAATATGTGCTCAGTTACCTCGTTTAGGAGCATGGACATGGCTCTCGCAGGCGGAAGTGGGCCCCGAGGGCCAAGAACCTGATTAACTTTAAGTGGAGGAATGGCGGCTGCATCCTCTTGCGACAGAAAATTAAGAAGGGGACCAAGCCCAGTCCAGTTTGTCTTCCAGAAATCACACTCCCCTGTTCCAATGCTCCACTGAGCCTTCTCATCATGAAAGGACATCTTGGAGAGAATCATCTTCAGGAATGGAGAGGCTCTTCCGCTGATGAGATCTGCCCTCATCGAGTCCTGGGAAAGATTGTATTTTGCTGTTATAAACGATGCTCATAAACTAGAACTAGGGTGAAATTTCAGAGTCCATGCCATTTTAATCCGAAATGCATGCAATACTTCCATAAGTTTTCTGATACCCAGACCACCCTCCGCTTTTGGCCTCGTGATGGTCTTCCAACTCTTCCAGTGGAGTTTTTCCTTTCCATCGGACCACCCCCAAAAGAAGGTGGAAAACTTTCTTTCGAGTTCGGATAACACCTGTTTTAGAATCGCAGAAGTGGTCAGTGAGTGGATGGGGATGCTACAAAGAACGTGCTTGATAAGAACCAATCGCCCAGCTTGCGACAAAAATCTGGCTGTCCATCCTTGTATGCGACTCCCCACCTTATTCACCATGGGCTAAAAATCCGAGGACTTCAGCCTTCCTGCTGAGAGGGGAACACCGAGGTAGCAAAGGGGGCCTAAGGATCTGGCAATACCTAGTAGCGAACTGAGGGAACGGATCCTGGAGGCAGGAATCTTATCAGAGCAGAAAAAGGAGCTCTTTGTTTTGTTAATTGATTGGCCCGATGTCTATTGGTATTCCTCCAACAACGCCACGATCTTGCGAATAGATGCTTTGCTTCCATTGATGAAAAGAAGGGTATCGTCCACATAGAGAAGTTGAGAAACGAGAGGGCAGCCCCTTGGAAGTGAAAAAGGAAGACAGTTGCCGTTAAACATCAAGTTGTGAAGGCAGCGACTCAGAACATCCGCCCCCAAAATGAATAGGCTCGGTGATAACGGGTCACCTTGACGTAATCCGCAGTAGGACTTAAAAAAGCCGGTCACTTCTCCATTAATGAGAATAGGGAACCAGCATGAGGACCAGCAGTTTTCAACAATTCTAACCCATTTGTCACAAAATCCGAAGCGGAGCAAAACTTGTTTCAAGTAGGCCCAGTCGACTTTGTCATACGCTTTTTCCATATCCAGTTTGAGCACCACATTACCTCCTCTGGTCTTCCTATTCACTTCCCTGAACATTTCCTGGGAAAGCGCAATATTTTCTGAGATGGCTCGGCCTTTAATGAAAGCACCCTGTTTAGGAGATATCAGCTCGGGGAGGAATTTACTGAGGTGGGTCACAATGATCTTAGAGAAGATCTTGTACAGACAGTTACATAAACTTATGGGTCTGAAATCTGACCATTTCCTGGGCACATCCCTTTTGGGAATCAAGCAAATGAGAGAAGAATTAACTGCTCGAGGAATCTTTCCACCCTAAAAAAATGAAATAGCCTTGTGGATATCCACTCCAATGATGTCCCAACAAACAGAGAAGAATACTCCGGAGAAACCATCCGGTCCAGGCGCACTGTCAACCGGGATAGCTTGGATGGCCTCCTTTACCTCTTGGATAGAAGGAGGAGCAGTCAAGAAAAAGATTCATGTCCTGAGTCACAAGCCTTAGTACCGAATCCAGAAGATCCGTACGCATCAGCCTAGTTCGAACCTTAAACAGATCCTGAAAGTATTGGACGGCTTCCCTTTTAATTTCCTCGATATCTGTCACGACCGTTCTAGATTGAAGTTGAATGTTGGTGATCCTGGCTTTTCTTTGTCGTTCAGTAGCTGTAGCATGAAAATATTGTGTGTTGCGGTCCCCCTCCGTCTGCCAGCTCGATCTAGATTTCTGTTGCCAGAAAATTTCTTGCTTGATTTCCCACTGGTTCAGCTGGTGAGAGGCCTCTTGAAAGCGGTTGTAAAGGGACGAATACTCACCCTGGCTAAGTCCAGATTGTTGGAGTTGCTGATCAGCTTCCGCCACCTCTGCTTCTGCCCTCTTCACGTTGTCAAAGATATCACCAAATTTTTCCTTGTTCCAGATCTTCAGCTGGACTTTGACATTTTTCAGTTTCGCCAGAACATTGAAGACTGGATGATACGATTCGGCGCTGTTCCAAGCCTCCTTGACTGTCTGCAAAAAGGATTTATTAGAAATCCACATCCTTTGAAAGCGAAACGGCCTAGGAGCGCTCCGTGGGAGGGGGGGGGGGAAAGGAGAGAAGAAGGGGACAATGGTCCAAATTGGTCCTAGACAAATGTTCAACGTGGAAGGTCTGGAAGGAAGATGCCCAGGCTGAGTTTATAAGCGTTCTGTCCAGCCTTGCCCAACTTCTAACAGCACCGGACTGATTGTTGCACCAGGTGAAATGCGGCCCCGTGAAACCTGCATAAAAAAGGCTAGCATTGTCTATTGCCTCGCTGAACTCTCTTGCGCTGTTTCTATCAAAGTTACCTCTGTTGTGTCTCTCAGTTGCCTCAATGACAGCATTAAAATCACCACATACTCCCCAAGGATCATGAAACAAGGAGGGCATATCTGCCAGATCCTGCCAGAGAAGCCGCCTAACGAGGCTTGAACAACTAGCATATATGCAGGTTAGATGAATGGAAAGCTGTAAGCTCAGAAAATGCATATGCACAGAAAGAAGCTGATTAGTAATCTTAACAATAGAACAAGAAATGTGGTTTTTGTAGAAGAGCCAAATCTTGCCCCCCTCCTCAGCATTCGACAATGAAAGGTGAAAACCCAAAGAGAGGCCAATTCTAACCCATTTTGCATCGCTGATCATTGGTTTCAGGATCACCACAACCCTGGGGTTATGAGCTCGCATCAAACATTTCAGAGTACTTATAGTTCTGCGGTTTCCGACTCCCCGGGCATTCCACACTAGAAATTTATCCATCCGTAACACATCCCGTGTTCGCTGCCCGACGCTTGAGACGTCTGAGTCTGGATTCCCAATTACCTTTACTATAGAAGATTCTCGTTCTTCTGTTATGTACCTTGCATCTATCAGATGTTTCCTTCCCTTGCAGATTGACTTGGGTTGGTCCCCGGCTCGATTGGACAACTGTTTCTTCCTGCAGCTACCGACCAGCCCTTTGATTTGGGATGAGGAGAGAGCGGGTTTTCTGCCTGCCCGTGTTTCGAGCTAGATCATACTCCTGTTCTAGGTTAGAGAAGAAAGGAGATAGATCCACCTCTAGGCTATGAGTAAGCAGCCAGTCCCTTCTGCGGGTTGAGTGAAATTCTTCTGGTAGCTGTGGGTCTCCCTGGGGACTCTTTGGGGAGTCTTGAAAAGCAGTCATGTCATCTTCTAACTCAGTTTCAGGATCCCCGTCAGTAGGAAATTTCATGTCATTTCTGCCAGAGATGAGGTCCCCGATTATAATTGGGGAGTTACCTTCCGATGTAGAACACCTGTAGTCATATTGGTTCGCCTTGGTGTTACTGAGAGATGGCCCCCCTTCCTCTCATACTCAATTTGTTTGATGAGGAGCCTCTTTTAATTCCGAGTCCACCCTTAATAGCTGATTGGATAAATCCAATCTGTCTCTCAGAGTTTGCATGACGGGCTAGTGTGGGACTCTGAGCTGCTGGCATTGAAGGATCGAAGGGCTATGACTGAGAAGCAGTTCGTTTTCTGCAGGTCGAGTGTCAGGAAAACTGTGTTGCAAGGAAGGAAGAGAAACAACAGCTTCAGCTTGAGATACAGAGGTTGAAGTTGATCCAAAGGTCCGCTCTATCCTGGGCCCCTCGAAGTCATTTCGCTGTCTCTGATTCTCCAGCGGTGCCTGAGCGTCCGCTGCCTCCCCATATTGGTCCTGTTGAGAGATGGGAGCATCAACGAACTCCCGGGAAGGTTGGGTAATTGCGATATCTTGATCTCTGTTTTGGCGCTGGTCTTGAGCCTGGGGGCTTGCTTCATTACCCCCCTGACTCATCAAAGAGGCATCCCCATTCTGTATTTGGGATGTTGCGGCACCACCCTGGCTCGAAGACGGTGAATTGCTATGTAGGCTCTAAACTTGATTGTGAGGAATCCCCTCCACATTGCCAGTGGCAATTGTTTCCCTCATGATTGTGTTCTCCTTCAACTGGGCTTCAATTCCACCAGACTGGAGTGGCAAAGGATCAGAGAGAAACTCCACCTCTGCATTTCCACGAAAAGGTGATGGGCGAGGATTTTGGCCTAAGGTTTTGTTGGCAAACCTGCTAAGCACCCATTGCTTTGTGCTTTCCCTAAGAGGCTGATAAACATTTGAGACTGTTGGATTGAAGATGGGCTCCAATTCCACCCTGATCTGGAAGAGTTTTCCCATGACCATAAGGTGCAGGTTCCGCTGCAGATTAGTTCCTGGTCGGATGAGAACTTTGGATCACTTCAGTAGCTTTAATTCTTGCGATCTTTAAAACTTAAACTCGACATACCAATCATAATATTCAACTAGGTCTTGAGTTCTTAGACTTTTCTTGTTCCAGATCTTGAACTGCAATGTTCTTGAAAACTTTGTCTTCACTCAATATATGAAAGTCTTCACTTTCTTCTAGTTTGAAGATCTCGGTAAGTTCGTCGTAGATATCGGCAAAATAGATTCAACACGAATAGAACGAACGTCGAAGATTCAATGTGAACAGATGCACAAGCTAGAATACATATCAAGATATAAACATGAATTGGTTTGTCACACCAAAATTTGACAATACTTAGGGTTTATCAACATAGCACTTTTAGATTTATTACCTTTGTTTGCATCCATCTACAGCCCAGTTACAGATCTTAGAGGCCCTGACAATGGCCTAATAGCTTCTCCAACTGTCCAACTAGAATAGCTAGCTATAAGCCACTGTCCAGATCTAGAAGAAGAGAGTTTGAGATTGCAGCCACTGCAAGAAGTCGGGGATAGAAATACAGGGCATAAGCAAGCAGGGGAATCAACTGTTAAGGCATTCTCTGCTAGCCCTCAGCGTGAAAAAATAGAAACGAAGAAACTCAGAAGACCCAGAATACTTTACTTTAGGGGAGATTGGGAATCCAGACTGTGAAGACTTAAGAGAAGCGCCGTCAATTCAGGTTGTGTAACAGATGGATAAAACCCTCGTGTAGAATGTTCGTGGCATAGGAAACCTAAATACAATCAGGACATATAAAAGATTAATAAGAGAGCATAACCCATGGGTTGTGGCCATTCTTGAGCCGATGCTTAGGTATGAGAAGAGAGTGGGGGTGGGCCTAGCTCTTAGATACCACAACTCGTGCTCTAACAGTGACAAAGGTGGTAAGATTTGGGTCTTCTTCAGAGACCACATCGCTTACTCAGTGGTGAAAGGGACAAATCAGTTAATTACAGTTTCCATACCTGGGCAAAATGACCAGCCAATCATTCATATCTCCATTGTCTATGCCAGTTGTGCTAGGAATATCATAAGGGAGTTGTGAGATGATTTAGTTATAACCTCATACTCAATGCAGGGCCCGGGGATGGTTTGTGGCGACTTTAATGCAGTTCTTAAAGCCTCCGAAAGAAGAAGCCGTAGGGAATGGGACAGGGCGAGCGCGTCAGATTTCTCAACGGCGATTAATTCAGCTGGGCTGCTGGATGCAGGCCACAAGGGCAGTCGATTCATGTGGAGTAACAATTAGGTTGGGACGAGTCGAGTCTGGGCGCGCTTGGACAGAGTGCTAATAAACTCTTGCTAAACAACATGTTTTCCCCTTTTCGAGGTTCATCACTTACCGCGGATCTCCTCAGACCATGCCTCGCTTCTTCTCAACCCGTAGCAGATGTTCAGTGGTCCGAAGCCATTCAAGTTCCAACGCATATGGATTCAGGATGAATCCTTCATACCGCTGATCAGATCGGCGTGGGGCCAAGTGGACTCTAACCATCCCATTTTGAATGTGTTAGTTAAGTTAAAATCTGTAAAATAAGCTTAGAAAGTGTGGAACAAAGATTGTTTTGGAAACATTTTCACTCAAGTAAAGCTTGCTGAGGGAGCGCTAGCAGCCGCTGAGTTGGAGATACAACAAGCTACTGCTAGTAATCCTGTCCACAATGATGAGCTACAGAAAAGGCTCATTAAGGTGACTAAAAAAAAGGTGACTAAAAATCTGTGCAAGGAGTTATGTCAGGAAATTTTCTAGAAGCAGAAATTCAGGATCAGCTGGCTAAAAGAGGGCGACAGAAATACCAGATTTTTTCACGCGGCGGCCTCGACGAGACACAGAAAATTTGGCATGCATAGTATAGTTTTGGACTCGGGTCAGGTTGTGATAGAGCAAGCGCAGATCAGGGATGAAGCAGTCCTCCATTTCTCGCAACTATTCACGGCAGGGACGTGTGTCAGCCTAGCAAACATCCTAGATGCTATCCCTCCCCTAGTCACGCAGGAGGTTAATGACATGCTGGTAACTGCTCCTTGGCCGAAATCCAGACCGCAGTTAACGCCATTGCACCAGATGGGGCCCTGGGCCCAGACGAATTTTTAGGTGTTTTTTTCTTGGCTTGCTGGGAAGTAGTTGAGCAGGATTTGCTCAAGGCAACAACCTTCCTATTCCAAGGTGGAAACCATCCTAGGGCGGTTACTGCATCCCTAATTTGTCTCATTCTGAAATTAGCCTCCCCATCCAAGTTCTCTAATTTCCCTCCGATTAGTCCATGCAATCGTTTTTATAAGATCTTGGCGAGTGTTATTGCAGTTAGGCTTAGTCAGGTGCTTCCCTCCATTATCTCACCTGAGCAGGGGGCTTTCATTCAAGGTAGACAGATCTTAGAAAGTATAGCGCTGGCATAAGAGCTTTTTAGAGACATTAACAAAAAAGTCCGTGGTGGAAATATAGTCCTTAAACTTGACATGGAGAAGGCCTATGAAAGGGTGGAGTGGGCTTTCCTCAAGCAAGTTCTGGCTTGATTCCGGTTCAGTTCCAAGTGGATTCAGATGGTTATTGGCTGCTGGGCAAATGTATGGTTCTCAGTGCTAGTTAATGGAGTGTTGGCGGGTTTCTTTAAGTCCTCGAGAGGTCTTCGGGAAGGAGACTTGCTTTCTCCTAGCCTATTTATTATTGCTACTAAAGTCCTTAGTAGGGGGCCTTAAGAGATTGGTGGAGCAAGGCCTTTGCCAGCCGTTCAAAGTGGCACGAGGATGTTTTCAGGTCTCGCATCTTTTGTATGTAGACAACACCCTCCTATTTCTGAATGGAGGCAAGGCCTCCTTTACGAAGATGAAAGATTTCCTTGATGATTACCAAGCGGCCTCAGGCCAAGTCATTAACCTCCACAAGAGTTCTTTCTATGCCTCTAGCAAGCTCCCGTTGCCCAGAGTTAGAGCGATTGAGAGTCTTTTGGGTATCTCCAAGTCGGTGTCTCATCTTATGTACCTTGGAGTTCCGATGGTCATAAGAGAGTAAAAGCAAGCTATTTTCAACCTCTTTTAGACAAGATCAAAGGCCAAATCAATGGGTGGCAGGCAAGATGTCTATCTCAGGCGGGCAAATTGGTTTTGGTGAATCATGTCCTTGGTAACGTCCCGATTCACACGCTAGCAACCACACACCTCCCAGTCCAAGTTTTGTCTTCACTGGAAAAGCATTTTGTTGACTTCTTATGGGGATGGGCTGATGGTAAAAAGAAGTTGCATTGGCACAGTTGGAAAGTAGTGTCTCGAACTAAGCTAAAAGGCAGGCTGGGTGTTCAGAAGTTGTCAGAATCAGTGAAGGCTTTTCACATCAAGATGGCGTGGGCTATTCGTTTCAAAGATGGTCCGAACCTGTGAGGAGCCTTCATGGCTTCCAAATACAATGCAGATTTGGTAGAGCCCCCCTGCCGCGGCTATCTCCTGCTCCGTCTGCGTTGTGGAAGAAAGTTCATGAATTGTTCTCCTTCTTAGATAATGCAGTATAGTGGAAACTTGGCTCCGGCTGTTACAACCTTTGGAATGTAAACTAGACGGGCCCGGGCCCTCTTCAAAGTTTTGTTTTAGCTCCCACTCCTGCCCCCTTATGTTCATTACAGGTCATTAGTTCCTGGGTATGTAAGGCCCTCTTCCAACATCTACGGTGTTTCTTTTTCTGCCCCAGGAGGTCATTGACTATATTTTTCAGCAGGGCTTTTGTCTGGCAGATGGGCCAGAGGTTCCAGTCTGGCCTTTCACCCCAACAGGGAGCTTCTTAGTTAGCCCGGCATGGTTGGCTAGTAGAGTTTCCAGTGAGAAAAAAGGCTGGGCGAATTGGGTGCAGCATGCTAAAATGCCTCCTAGGATCTTGGCCTTCCTTTAGAAGGTCCTTCACAGAGCCATTCTGGTGGATGCTGCAGTTC
Organism: Magnolia changhungtana; assembly: GCA_030180095.1. Lineage (NCBI taxonomy): Eukaryota > Viridiplantae > Streptophyta > Magnoliopsida > Magnoliales > Magnoliaceae > Magnolia > Magnolia changhungtana. The sequence goes on from JASAUF010000639.1 coordinate 8,212,085, forward strand.
AAAATTCAGGCATCCAGCTAGCTTCTAGATGCGAATGTTGCAGTTAAAGCACTACAGGGGGTTCGTCGGTTGAGACCATCCACCATCTGTTTCTGGATAGTGAGATGGAAAAGCTAGCTTGGCAATGCCTAGGAGACCAGTTTGGGATCAACATTCATTCCTCAATCTCTGTTGAAGCCAGGTTGTCTCAATGGTGGGGTGCCCTGTCATATAATAGAAATTTTACAGTGGTTTACAAGCTTGTCCCTAGCTGTCTACTATGGGAGCTCTGGAAAGTGAGGAATGCAGCGCGCTTTGAAGGGAAGGTAACTTCTCTAGCGGCACTGATGGGGCGTGTCTGATGGTGGGCGTCTATTATTCATGACACCTTGGGCAGGGGCCAGGAAAATGGGTTGTCAAACAGTGTTGCGCAACAGCAGAGGAGTGCGGTTGCTGATTCCGTGGACCCTTTTTCGATCTTTACAGCTAGGGAAATCACTCTCAGTTTGCTGAGGTGGTCAATGGATCAATCTGTGCTGTAACTGGGTAAAAATTAACGTTGATTGGTCTTCTAGATTGAACCTAGGATCAGCGGGTGGTGGCGAAGTTTGCAGAGGTGATAAGGGCCAATTCATTTTTGCCTTCTCTTCGGGATATGGCATTGGTTCCAACTCCTATGCGGAGCTTCGTGCGGTGTATAACGGGTTAGCCAACTGTCTGTCTAGAGGCTTCAATCAAGTGATTATAGAATCCGATCTATGCAGGTCATGAAAGTGCTGAACGGGCAAAGCCAACATGGTTTGAAGTGGAACTACTGGTTAAGTCAGATTGTTAGCATGAAGAGTAGAGGTCGCATTGAGTTCGTTCATATCTTCAGGGAAGGGAACGCCCCAGCGGACGCCTTGGCCCACCAAGGCAACGAGACTTAGATATCTACCTCCTTTGATCTGCTTGCTAATCTCCCACCCCGAATCCGAGGTCTTCTCTTTCTCGATAAGTTGGGGCTAGGGGCAATTAGAGAGGCTTAGAGAGGTTTCAGGCTTGCTCGAAGGTGTTGTCTGGCCAGTTTTTTTGTTAATTTTTGTTTTGTGATATGATAGGCTTCCTCAAGTCCTTTTTCTCCTGGGGAACCCTGAAATTAGGCCTTTGTAAGTACCTTGCATATCAATGAAGTGTCTTTTAAAAAAAAAAATATGATTGACGGTTGCTCGCAACCCTTGCATGGTCAACTGACTCTCCCGGTGGAAAGCTTTCATTCTTCCAAATAGATAACGAAACCTTGTACCATTGTCCACATGATTTTGGTCCATTCCTTCGTTAGTTGCCATCGGCCTGAGGGGAGTCCTCGTTCTAATATTAATTGACATAGGGAAGGGTGTGATGAGGTCGATCATCGTCTTCCTCAGGGAATAACTACTCTGAATTCACAGAGCTCATTGGACTCCTCATAAAGCTTCCTCGAATTCAAAATAAATTGACATAGGGAAGGGTGTGCTAGATACAACTGCTTTAAGATTCTGATGGTCTGGATCATTTTTGCCTCCAATTGGACCTTCTCTAGTCCATCTTTGCCATGAAATTGCCTTCGACCCACTCTACATTAGATGACAGATAACTTTTGAAGAAATTTCAAACCTTACCTGTCTAACTACTACAAAGTCAATATCACTGTTGCCAACCGTCCTCATCGTCCTGGCTATTGTGTGGTCAATTGCCATCAGCATTAATATAACCTTGTCCTAACCATCTTGGGTCGGTGACATAAAGTTATGTCTGAAACCATCTGTGTAAACCATTAAACCCTATTTTAGGGTCAGTATTTAGTCCTGGAATTGGAACATTGGTTATTAATCAATGATGCCCAAACTCCCGCCCCGCCCCTCCCCCCCCCCCCCCTTTTGGTTAGGTAGTAATGGTAAGTTATGGAGTTTGTAAGTTGTTAAAAAAAAGAAAAAAAAAAGAAAAGAAAAAAAAAGATGTCTAGTCGATTCATACAATATCGAACTTATTTTATGACTTTAATGGAAACCTAAAACTTTAATAATGATCATCTAATCTTTGTTTTGTTGATCAATGATTAATTGGTAAGCAATCGACATATAAACTAGTATCACCAAACATAATGTGGGTACTAATCATAACCATGTGACACACGAGGGACCTCATAAATATGTAGCAAGATATGTTGAATCGCTCTTTTGAAGTTCCTCTTTTCCTACCAGAAAAAAGATGTCAAGTGGTTGGTTTGGCACAGCAAATCGACTTTGTCCACATTTATCGACAATGTAATGCTTCATGTAATTTTTAACAAAAAAGTATGAATTCACTACTAGGGGTAGATTGATGCAGGGATGGATGTGTGGTCAATCACCATCTTCCTTAGGGATAACTATGACTTCGAATCTATGGAAGCTTCTCTAGACTCTTTACAAAGTTTCCATGAATCCACAAGGGATGAAAATAGAAATAATTTCTAATAATTCAAAAATAATTTGATTGATGATAACTAATGAAATTAAAATCCTTTAAATAGTGAACTCAAACTTAGGAAAGAGTTTTAGACTCAAACTCCCTAAAAACGTGACTTGCTACAAATAGTAAACTTATTATTTATATATGATCATGATTCCTACTAGACTTCAAGGTTTTCATTCAATTTGGACTAACCACGTTGTTTTCCTAATTTTTCTAAGCCCTTTTCATGTTGGGCACGACTCTTAAAACACAAATGATCAAAAGTTATGATTGAATTAAAACTTACTATTTATAGTAAAAAATGAAAATAAAATGGACTTTAGACCATTGATCTAATGGAATCTCGCAAATCCGGCATGGGTAACCCGACATTGTAGTGTTGGTTGGCTAAACTAGTTTCTCCTGCCCCAAAATTATATATGATGTGTTGAAAAACTCATTTCAGTTCGCGAGATACGACTGTTTTGAGGTTTTGATGGTCCTGACCACCTCCGCCTCCGATCGGGCCTTCTCTAGTCCATCTTGGCCATGAAAGTGTCCGTGACGTGCTCTACATCATACAATATGTGAAGCATTATCGGTTTTCTGTCTCCCTTCCCCTCTTTCTTCTGCTTTTACTGAGGCTTTCTTTTGTAGGTGGTGATGGTGTCTTCTAACGTGGAATACTGCTGCTTTGTTGGAGAGATCGCATGGGCTACCGATGACTACTCTCTCGAAAGGGCTTTTAGCTCATTCGGAGAAGTTATTGAATCTAAGATTATTAGCGACCATGAGACAGGGAGATTGTGGGGCTTTGGATTCATCACCTTCAGCAATAAACAGTCCATGAGGATGCCATTACAGGGATGAATGGACAAAACGTTGACGGGAGGAGCATCATTGTCAATGAGGCCCAGTCCAGGGGAAGTTGCAGTGGTGACGGTGGTGAAGGATTCCGTAACAGTGGTCGCCATAGAAATGATGGCTATGGAGGGGGAGGGGGCTATAGTCACAATGGTGGTGGAGGTGGTGGATGGGATCGTGGATACGATGGGTCAGATGGAGGGTCTCGTTACCGTCGTGGTGGTGGTGGTGCTTCAGATGGCAACTATTGTTACCAGAGTGGTGGCTTTGCTTCAGATGGCAAATGGAGTAACTACATAGCAGTAACACTAGTACTAGTTATGCCTAGGTTATCTTTATCTTGTGTTAAATGGTGTGTGGAGAGGAATGACTGGGTTATCTTCTTCTCTCGTTCTGTTTTTGATCTTATCTTGTTATGGTTTTTAATCTCTTAAGAACTACAACTAGTAATAGTAAACGGATCTTTGTTATGTGGTTATGGTTTAGAAAAAAAAAAAAAAAAAAGGAACATTAATATAAGAGTAAAAGTATTGGATTTCTTATCAGTGTACAATATGTGAAACATTACCAATGTGGGCTGCTTTTTTTTTTTTTTTTAGCCCTCCCAATTGGTGGGTTCAATCATATACCATAGGTGAGGCTCATTCCTTTTGTGGCACCCTCCAAAATGCCTATACAGTTTGTTTGCTAAATTAACAAAGTCATAGGTGGTGTGTTCTCACATTTCTCAAATACACACATAATAATTGGAGGTTTAAGAAGCTCCATTTGATCTAAAGAAAAAGTTTGTACCCTGAAATTACTTTCCTACTAAAATTCACAGTACGTTGATGTAAAAGCTCATGATGTAAATTGGAACCTAGTAGGGAATGGATGTGGGCAATATGTAATGTAGAATGTGCCACAAATGCATTCTTAGCATGTTGGACCAAAATAAGCTCAAATGAAAGTCGTAGTCCGTAAGAACTGGACCCAATTTACGTAGGGCGTGATGTAGCTACATCTCGAGCATGTTCGGTTGGAAAAGATTCATTTTGAATATGGAGAAAATATCGTTTAAAGTGTTGATCATAAAATAATAATAACTTTTGATCCGGGCATCGTCACGAAACGTACGATGTACCAATTTTTATGTAACGATGGTTCTGGATTCAACCAACCTGCATTGCAGGTCATAATGAAGGTCATGGACATCCATTTCATGAGAAACAATCGTCTTGAGGGTAAATATTGAGATTTAAGAAAAAAATTACTACTTTTGGTAATTTCCATTTACACCATATCTCCCAATTCTTACAGCTTCAGAATTTGTCTGCTTATAATAATGTCGGAAATGCTGTTGTAAAGTTGATTTGACGTTTTTTTTTTTTTTTGGCAGATTTAATTTTTTAAGATTTTTTAAAAAACTATTTTGGATAATATCAATTTAAGTTTTAGATCTTCCATATAAGTGATGTAATCATACAATCTTAAATCATAATGCAATAAATTATTCAAATTTTCTCTCTTATTATTTCTTGTGAATTCAATGACTATCTTATGAATTGAAGATTTTGATTAATTGGAGAAGACATTAATCTTCCTTTCATTGTTTCATGTGTTTCATAAAGGGTAGAGGTTGTACTGAGTTCGTTCATATCTTCAGGGAAGGAAATGCCCCATCAGATGCTTGGCCTGCCAAGGCAGTGAGACTCAGATCTCTACCTCCTTTGATAGGCTAGCTGATCTCCCACCCCGATTCGAGGTCTTCTCTTTCTTGATAAGTTGAGACCCGGGCGGTTGGAGAGATTTAGAGAGGTTTATCTAGGGATCTTGCTTTACACTTTAGCTCTTCTTTTTTTTTCTTTTTTCTTTTTTGTTATATTTTATTTCCCTGATATCGAGGTAAGCTGCGACCCGTTGAAGTTGGGTTTCATTATGTTATTATTATTATAAATTTTGACTAAGCTATTTTCAACCTTTTGGTACCTTTCCTCTTTCCATCATTTCTCTACCGTGGGGTATGTGAAAATCCCATCAGTAGGGATATGGATGTCAATGCCCTACTAAGATTTGGAAGCCCATGAAAGGAGGAGAGGCACCCGCATAAAGAAGCACGTAATGTGAGGTTGCGGCAGTAATGATTATGAATGACCTGGGGATCCCAAGGCTGGCAGATTTTTGATAAAATAATGTTAGGGAAAAATATTAAAAATGGGATTTTGGAGAAATGTGTTTTTACAGATGGAGGTCTGTTTGGGTGGCGAAGAATCTGAAACGTCACTTCATGTTTGTTGGCATTCATTTCATTTCTTGTCATGTCATTTTATAAAATTTGTTTTCGCATTCATTTCATGTCATCGCTGCTCTGATTCCTCACAGACATTGGTCAGCGACTTTCTCAGGCATTTTTTTTTTCTTTTTCAACAATGGAGAGAATCGAAATGTATGTGCCTTTGCTCGTCTGAGTTTTCAGGGGCATCAACTGAGAACTTTCTAACATGCCATTCTTTTCAAAGATCGGGACCATTCATCTTATAAAAATTTTACTGCATAGACACCTTGATCAAAAATATATTTTATATTTCTATTTTTGATATGGACTTTCTGGGACGGTCCATTTCTCAAACATGTATAATTTCCTTGATGAGTTGGCAAGTAAGATATTTGGGTTAGAGCATATTCATATTTTGCTTTCTAAATAAGGTAAAAGAGCTCTTAGACGTTTGCATGATTAACAAGCGTGACGCGATGATTGCTGTTATCTCACACGCGTGAGGACAGTTTATTTTAGCTGGCTCGTTTCCTTTCTCAGTCGCTCGGTTTTTGCGCTCCATAGGTTCAGTACTCGCCGGCGTAACAAGAGTTATCCATCTGCCCTGGCATTCTCAAGGGAAGAGGAGTTATATGATACTCAGGCAGCGTATGTCGATTGATACACAGGCACTCAAAACTTATACACGTGGCATACCTTACCTCTAATTAAACCGGCGAAACTGTCGAACCCACTGCGCCTACTCACACTGCCAATATCGTATTGGTTGAATAATATTGACTTTATTGGTGGACACTTGATTGTGGAAACAGGACCGTTAGATGTTTTTCTTTCTTAACCGTCCATTAAATGTCAACCCAACTGACAGCTAGATAATCAAATGAATTTTATTTTTTTTTTTAATTATTCATTATACATATAAGCTGGAACCATAATTTGGACAGTTTAATTTCAATGCTAATTATGCATTTTGTAAGTAATTTCTAAGTGAATGGGTATCATCCATTACATCTGCCAAATTTATACTCTTAAAAAGGAAAGGAAGTGATATTGGCACCCACCCCGCCTCAGACATACTCCCTTTCTTCTCTACTAGAGATAAAACAAAGTAGATAACTCTGTAGCATTTTATTACAAAAAAGCAGTCATGATGGGTATATTTATTAATCAGGTGGGGAAAACACCCTACCTGATTGATAAGGTCACAAAAATATCAACTTGGTCCATAACTTTTGTGGCCTACATTTAATGGCCCACAAGTGTGGCCAACTTAAAATTTGGATATGCTTTACTTTTGGACCATGTCCTAAAATGAGCTGGAAAAACTAATGGCCAGGGTGGATATACAACACATACTTTAAGGTTGGTTAGGGACTCACCAACGAAGCTGTTATCTCGGATTCACCTGATCCTCGCCCCCATATTTAGCGCGTATTTCCTTCTGTATTTTTGTTGTCATTTATCTGAGAGGTTTGCTAAGCCCCGCGAGTGTGAATAAAGCCGACGTATGTACAACACATATGATAGAAAGGTACGATAGCTTCAAGATTTAATCCATCCATCAGAACCACACCACTATATTGATTACACGGCCCAACATTCAGATTCATCCGTTGCTCATCTGGGCCACAGTTTGCAAAACAAATATGAGGTTCTGAGAAGCTTAAACCATTCACGGTTCCAAACCGGGGCCCACATGCTGACTGACCCATAATATATTTCTTGAGTAAAAAATTACAAGGACAGATCAACCTTATAGATGGATTGGATTTTGCACCATGTGTGGCGTGTACAGGAACTCTACTGCACACGCGTGTACGCTTAGCGAAGTCCATCATTATATATTGTGTCACGATAATGGGGAGTTATTTGATGCTCCTATTTTCTGTGGCGCTTGGTACACAGCCCCTTAGAAATTGTAAATCTGGCACAAATCAGCTCAAATTAAACCGACTAAATTGCTTTAACTCACTGCTAATAAGTCAAAAGTCCCAAAATCAGTTTCATTAAGCAGTCATAACCTCTAATTGGTGGACACTAGTTTGTTGAAATATGACCATTGGATATTTTTCATTTTTAACCGTACAATAAATGTCCACCAGTCCCGTAGTCAGATAGTCACGTAACGTAAATTTTGGGGGCGTGATGCAGCTAAACTGGGACCCATAGATTGATTTGAATGACTTTATTCCACGTGCAATATCTAAGTAATTTTTATGCGGCTACGTATCATCCATCACACTCAACCATTAGTTCTTTTTTCTTTTTCTTTTTTTTTTTTTTTTTTTTTTTTTTTTTTCTCGCTTTTTAAGTGGCGACAGTAGCATGCAAATATATGACCGTATACATTTATAGATATTTGCTAGCATGCATTCCAATGCATGGGAATAAGATACGTCAGGAATTTTTCTGTTAAACTAGTTTATCTTCAAATGATCTAAACCGTTCATACGATGGGTTTCATTTTATAAGGTGGATTCCACTAAATGAAAGCTCCTAAGTTGGATCAACCCGTATACACGATTAGAATCAAGAATGTCCATCTATGATGGAACTTTGTGACATGCTCCATCTGTAGTTTATCCAACAGTTTCAACGGCCCCCAAGAAAAGAAAACGAAAAATACCGTCTGGACAGCTGGGATTGATGCAGATATTTGACATGAATACATTGGTTGTGTGCATGCGTATGCGTGGTCAGGCTAGAGTGTCGATTTCGACAGGAGAGAGCGATTTAAGATTTACAATTTTAAATCCCCGCCACTTTAAGTAACTCTGGTTTTTTTTAAGATTTACAAGCTTACTCCTTAAGGCTACTTTCACAGGTGCCAACTAGTGACGCATGTGCAAGATCTAAACCATCCATATGTAGTGCAATAATGCTAAAGTACCATGCCGTAAATAGAGAGACCATTCATGACTTGAATGGTCACATTTGTCCTGCAACATCTTGACAATTTCCATCGTAGCCAACAGGCACTGATAGCTACAATAGCTCCTCCTCTGGGCCTAAAATTGTACTTTTGATCAACTTTTCTGCAGCATTCAGAATGGCCCTTGTGAATTTTATTTTATTTTTGTGTGTGTGTTTTTTTTTCATTACCCTCTGGTTAAAAGGTGGATCAGTGCCACCATGGTGTATATCAACTGCACGCTCTTGTGGAATGGTTAGAATGGTTCCTAGATGTGAAGTTTGGGACATGCTTCCTCTACAATGGACCACACTTGATGCAGGCTCATTCATCGATCGGTGTTATGAAGAGTGCAGAAGTGGAAGAGTAGACTGGACTCAACATATTGATAAATGGGGTTTGAAATTTGGCAAGTCACTCAATGATGCACGGATGAAACCCAAGATGAAGTTTGATGCATGAGTGGTTTAGCAACACAATGATAAACCTTCTGTACATTGGTCACACCTGTGCTGAAAATTTAGGGAGAAAACTTTCCTTGTAAAAATTTAAACCAATCAAGTATATTGGAAAATTTTGAGATATATGTACTTACATAAAATAAAAGAAATCCTGATTATTTCTGACTGTCCATTGTTTCTAATTCTAACTATTGTTTAAATATCATCTTAAAACAGACCACAATATCCTTACATCTTTATTATTATTATTATTATTATTTTTTAATTTTATATATATATATATATATATATATATAGAGAGAGAGAGAGAGAGAGAGAGAGAGAGAGAGAGAGAGAGAGAGAGAGATATTCATAGAAGGTGAAACTTTATACAGGGGAATTCGGGCGGCCCTAACATCAAAAAGAGGAAAAGGACCGCCTATCATGAGGAAAAAGAAAAAGAATAGCTACATTCAAGGATGTAAACTCAACCCTTCCTCCAATTGCCCAGCCCCACCCTATCTAGAAATAAGAGGCCTCCAGTCATTTTGGGGAGGCTCATGCAAACAATATCCTTACATCTTTTCACATCCATACATGCCCTCAATAAATTGAGTTAATTCCCTCAAACAAAATTACAAAATCTTAGGCTTGGTAAAAAATAACTCAATTTGCTTTAAATATAATGAGATTTTTTTTCCAAAATCATCATGTATATTCATAGGATCTGTAAGTACAGTTGTGGAAGTATGGACAAGATTTTTCGAGGGGGCTTGCAAAGAAAAGGAGGCAGGCCCACATATCGTAAAAGGAAATGAAACAGGAAAGGACTTAGATTTTACGAAGCGATCCTTGTTGGGGGCCTTGCACAAAACCTTAGGATCTAGCCTCCCAAAACAAACCAGAATTATGGAATAATAAAGCAATGAAATAAATCAAAGCATAAACCACACGACACCAGGGAATTTTACGTGGAAAACTCTCAAAGAGGTAAAAAACCACGGGACCTCGTCCAGATCAACAATCCACTATGAAGTAGAACATCACAACCTTCTTCACTCACGCAGGAGTCGATAAACAATAAGAGAAACAAAGAAAACGGAGAGATCTCACCGATCACGAGGACGTAGAAGCGCTGAGACACGGACTGCGAAGTAGATAACCTCTACGACCAGAATCTCCCTTACACAAGCTTCCTCTCTTTCTTTCTTTTTTTTCTCTCTCTCTCTCACATTTGATAGCCCTAAGCCCTCCTAGAAAACCTTTAGAAAACCTTTTGAATCTAGAATATAATACCCTAATCCCGTTTTGGAACCCCTTAAATAGAGAACCAGAGGAATTAGAGTTACATAAGGAAACTGCGCATAAGCAGAGGAATTAGAGTCCAATAAGGAAACTGTGCTATACTGAGGAAAACTCCATCAAATCTCTTCCTTTCTGACTTAGGAGGAATTCGTATTCTTCAAGCCAGCCAGGTTTCTACAAACCTCAAATTTGCCCTTGAGCAATGCCTTGGTCATCATGTCTGACCCATTATTGTTCATATGAACCTTCTCAAGCTGTAACACCTTCTGTTCCAAAGTATCCCTGATCTAGTGATACCGAATTTCTATGTGTTTCGACTTGGAGTACTGACTTGGATTCTTGCTCAAGTGTATAGCACTTTAACTATCGCAATAGACCACGTGCTGCTCTTGTTTCAGGCTAAGTTCCTATAGAAACCTCTTCATCCAAAGCATCTCTTTACATGCCTCTGTGACCGTAATGTACTCGACCTCTGTCGTCGACAATGCTATGACCTTCTGTAGCTTGCTCTGCCAAGAGACCGCTTCCCCTGCAAACATGAACATGAACCCCGATGTAGACTTTCTTGAGTCTATGTCACCTGCTATATCTGCACTGTGTAGCCCTCTAACACAGGTTTTTCGTCACCATAGCATAGTCTCAACCTGGATGAGCCTCTTAGATACCGTAGTATGTACTTCGCTGCTACCCAATGCTCTTTGCCAGGACTGGCAAGGTACGGGCTGACAACACTAACTGCATATGCTATGTCTGGGCGCGTACACACCATAGCATACATCAAACTTCCTACTGCTGACGTGTAGGGTATCTTCTGCATCTCATCTACCTCTGCCTTCATCTTGGGACACTGCCTATCGCTCAATCTAAAGTGACCATCTAGTGGAGTACTAACCGGCTTCGCTGTATTCATATTAAACCGCTCTAGGACTTTCTCAATATACTACTCTTGTGACAGCTAAATCTTCCTGCTGCTTCTGTCATGAGTTATCTCTATTCCTAGGATTTGTTTAACCGGGCCAAAGTCTTTCATTGTAAATGACTTGCCCAACTCCTGTTTCAGCCGGTCGATCTTCTTGATATCTTTTCCCATGATGAGCATATCATTAACGTATAATAGCAGAACTAAGAAATCACCATCTGAGAACTTGCGCGTGAACACATAGTGGTCTGATTTCGTTCTATTGTACTCATGCTTCAACATAAACGAGTCAAACTTCTTGTATCATTGTCATGGAGCTTGTTTCAACCCATATAAACTCTTCTTTAGCCTACACACCATATGCTCTTTGCTCTTGACTTCGAACCCCTCTGGTTGGTGCATGTAGATCTTTTCTTCCAGGTCACCATAGAGGAAGGTAGTTTTAACATCTAACTGTTATATCTCCAGATCCATGCTAGCCGCCAACCCCAGCATCACCCGTATGGATGTCATCTTCACCACTGGTGAGAATATCTCCTCGAAGTCTATGCCTTTCCTCTGACCAAACCCTTTCACCACAAGTCTGGCCTTGAACCTTGTCTGTGAATTCTTCTGTTCAAACTTCTTTCTGAATACCACTTGTTTCTCAAAGCTTTCTTACCCTTAAGCAATTTCACCATATCATAGGTGTGGTTCTTATGCAAGGATTCCATTTTCTCTTGCATAGCTTTCAACCACTCCCCCTTATGCTCATCGGCTAGGGCCTTAGAATAATTTTCTTGCTCTCCCCCATCAGTCAGCATAATGTACTCATGTGGTGAGTACCTCTTGGACAACTGTCTGTCCCTAGATGACCTCCTCACCTGTGGCTCAACGGTGGATCAAGTGGGGATTGTTCCCCTGGTCCATCTTCTGAAGGAACTCCCTCATCCTCTGCACCTTGTTGTACTCCCCTGTCATCAGGCACCACGGGAGGAATAATCGGATCCATGTACTCTAGCTCACGTGAACTAGGCTGGTTCTTCGTTGCTTACCAATGTCTTCTATACACTGATCTTCAATGAAAACCACATCTCTGCTCTTGACGAGATTCTTCTCAGTCGGATCTCACAATTTGTAACTGAACTTTTTATCACCGTACCCCAAGAACACGCACTGCCTGATCTTCATATCGAGCTTGGACCTCTCGTCCTTTGGTACATGAATGGATATCCTGCATCCAAACACCTTGAGATGACTGTATGATGGATCCAGTCCAGTCCACACCTTTTCGGGTACTTCTTCATTCAACGGGGCTGATAGAGACCTGTTTATCAAATACACTACCGTGTGCATTGCTTCTCCCCAGAATGTCTTGGGCAACTTCGCATGGGATAACATGCATCTGATTCTCTCTACAATGGTGCGATTCATTTGCTCAGCTACACCATTATGTTAAGGGGTCTTGGGAATCATCTGTTCATGCCGTATACCTAGGAATTTATGATACTCATGAAAGTTGACAATGTATTCACCACAATTGTCAATGCGGATGCACTTCAATGATTTACCTGTCTCTCTCTCGACCATAGTATAAAATAATTTAAATACACCAAAGACCTTATCCTTAGATTTCAAAGCATAAACCCAAACCCTCCTAGATGCATCATCTATAAAAGTGATAAAATACAATGCCCCACCCAAGGTTTTTGTCCTCATAGGACCACAAACATCAGAATAAACCAAATCTAATGCATACACTTTATTAACATTGGAAGTAGATTTAACGAATGAAACTTTATGTTGTTTTCCTGATTAACAATCAATACAGGTTTTGAGAGGTATACCTGTCACGTCTGGAAGGAGCCACTTCCTCGCTAGTAGCTGAAGCCCCTTTTCACTTATGTGGCCTAGACGCCTGTGCCACATGTCAATAGTTGAATCTTCCATTGTGTTCAACCCACCCTTACACACAACGACACTTGCCTTGTAAAGGGTGCAACACTTCTTTCCTCTGGCTGCGATCAACGAACCTTTAATGAGCTTCTAGCGCCTACCAGCATACCGACTTTCATAGCCATCATCATCCAACCTTCCCGTCTACATCAAGTTGAGGTGAAGGTCTGAGATATGCCTCACATCCCTGAGAACCAATGTGCAGCCCACATCGGATTTCACACAAATATCACCAACCCCTACGATCTTCGATACGCCAGAATTTCCCATCTTCACGGTCCCATGGTCACCTGACTTGTAACTTGTGAAGAAGTCCCTGCTGGAGTCGCACGAAAAGAAGTTCCGGAGTCAATCACCCAATCGGTGTCCTGACTTATAGCCGTGAGATATATATCGTGATCTGCTGAAAGAATAACTACAACGTCGCCATCTGAAGCTATCGCAGTAGAATCTGATTCATCTTCCTTCTCCTTTCTTTTTCCTTTCTTGTCGTTCTTCTTACCACAACACTCATGCTTGTAGTGGCCCTTCTTACCATAATTTTATCACTCAACATCCTTCCTGGTACTCAACTTACCTCTTGATTTATCTCGAGCCTTCCCTCCCTTTTTGTTCTTTTCTCTCCCCCGTTCCTGTGTTACAAGGGCCACTTGCTGAGAAGACCCCTGAGACTTCCTCCCTGTCTCCTCATTGAAGAGACAGCTAGTAACCTGTTCCATGAAAATATTTCCATCTGGCGCAGAGTTACTTAGAGACACCACCAATGTCTCCTAACTGTCAGGCAATGAACTAAGCAATAACAAAGCCTGCAATTCATCATCCAGGACCATCTTCTTAAAGGAGAGTTGATTCACTATATTGCTGACCTCATTCATGTGCTCGGCCACAAAACCACCATCCTTGAACTTGAGATTCACAAATCGCCTTATCAGAAAAATTTTATTACCAGTTGTCTTCCTCTCATACAGTCCTTGTAATTTCAGCCATAGGCTAGTGGCTGAGGTCTCTGTAGACACATGGTAGAATATGAAATTGTCCAACCATTATCTAATAAACCCCACCGCCTTCCAGTCCATCTTCTTCCAATCATCATCAGACATATCCTTGGATTTTGCTGTTATGCCTAAAATTGGAGAATATAGGTCATTGTAATAAAGCAAGTCCTCCATCTTAGCTTTCCATATGGTCCAGTTAGAACCAATGAGGCTGATCATCCTTGATGAGCCACCTTCTATAATTCAAAATCGATCCTACCCATTCAATGAACTTAGCTCTGATACCACTTTGTTGGGAGCCTTGCACAAAACCTTAGGATCTAACCTCCCAAAACAAACCAGAATTATGGAATAATAAAGTAATGAAATAAATCAAAGCAAAAACCACACGACACTAGGGAATTTTATGTGAAAAACCCTCAAAGAGGTAAAAAACCATGGGACCTCGTCCAGATCAACAATCCACTATGAAGTAGAACGTTACAACCTTCTTCACTCACGCAGGAGTGGATAAACAATAAGAGAAATAAAGAAAACGAAGAGATCTCACCGATCACAAGGACATAGAAGCGCTGAGACGTGGATTGCGGAGTAGATCACCTCTACGAGCAGAATCTCCCTTCCACAAGCTTCCTCTCTCTCTCTCTCTCTCTCTCTCTCTCTCTTTTTCTCTCTCTCTCACCTTTGATAGCCCTGAGCCCTCCTAGAAAACCTTTAGGAAACCTTTTGAATCTAGAATAGAATACCATAATCCCGTTTTGGAACCCCTTAAATAGAGAACCAGAGGAATTAGAGTCACATAAGGAAACTACGCATAAGCGGAGGAATTAGTATCCAATAAGGAAACTGTGCTACCTCTCCTCTGAACTGAGGAGGAAAACCCCATCACTAGCCCCACTCTATCTAGGAACAACAGGCCACGAATGGACGAGGGGAGCTCTCCTAGTGACAGATACTACTGATCTCCTTGACTAGCACTCCCCAGCTTATTGAACCCATCCACAACTGAGTTCTCCTCTCTAGGAATGTGACAAGGAGGGCCTCCATTATATTCTTAAGGGCCTCAATTCTAGCCATCCAATTCCACATTGACCAGGTGCACGCTTGTTTGGATAGGGAAAAAATGACTGACTTGGAGTCATTCTCAACCACCACTTTTGCAATACCTTGGTTTGCGCACAGAGAGAGGTCATCCCTGATTGCCTGATTTTGACCCTTGAGTTGGAACCAGATCCGTATCCAACTGAGAACGTGAAGAGAAAGGCTCCCGAACTGTTTCTGGCGACCCCCGCACCTAAACAATGGGCCCAGATTTCCTAACGTCGAACCATCAACGTTCATCTTAATCCATTCATGGAGAGGTTTGTTCCAGTTGACAATCTGGATTGTTGGCGGTTTGGGCTTTTATCCAACGAATCCTAAGTTACAGAGAGTTAACCCCGTGGTTAGATTTGGAGCCTTTGGGAGCGGCAGAATGGGCCCGAATAGTCTAAACCAGTGAAGGGTGTTTGAGATTACCCCTAGAGGGTGCATCACAGCACCTTCAAAGCGGGCCACGTTTCTTGCCTTCCATAGCTCCTAGAAGATGAAAGTAGGCATGAGACCCTTCATTGGAAGAATCTATCGGAGGCAGCAACTGTAGTCCACCATGCGTTGGACATCGATCCCACCCACTGTCGAGGGGATTGACCCGTAGATGTTGAAAGTCTATCCGAAGTATCCCCACACCTGCCTAGCTTTGTCACTAGTAAAGAATATGTGGTCAATCGTCTCAACATGGGGTGAGGAATTGGGAGGGAAACACTCACACTTTGAGACGATGCGGACCCCTTTGCCTTGAATCCTTAAATGATATTGATTTTATGTCATCCGTACATCGTTTGATACCTCAAATGTGGGCTATGAGAAACAGTGACATATATACCAAAGAAAACTTGATGTCAACTACAAAGACTAAATATGGAAGCTGGGAAAGGAAAGTTAAAAATGAATCTTGTTCCTCAAGGAACTTCACAAGGACCCATCATGGTGGGTCCTATCAAGTAGGTTGACTAGCCTACAGATGATCATAGTCTTCTCAGGTCAAAGATGATGATTCACACACGGCACTATTGAAATCATAGAACGGGAGAACCTTAATCACAGTTCATATGGTTATCAATAGTGTTAAAATCTTTGACTGGATGCAGGCTGCATTAACACTAATCATTGATCTGAAATACGTGTAAGTTGGTTCTACGGTGCCTGCATTACCATCATTATAAGTAATGGTGACTAAGGAACTTTGTAAATAAGGATGAAATTATTCCCTACTCTTATGGATTTACATGCTCTTTTACATCCTGCCATTAGGTGGTCCTATTACAGAAGAAGTAGAAGGTCCAACTCTTTCAATTGGTTTTGGGGTGGTGCCTTGACTGGCAATTGTTGGGCTGTTGAGGTGTCATTAGGCCTAGGTGTTTACAACTGTTGTGTGGGCCGGAAGCAGGGGGACCGACAGAGTGCAAGTTCTCTCAATTTGACCAACAACATTATGCGGTTTTACATAAGTTGAGGTATTTAAGCCTAACTACGATTTGGGCTTAATGCGTAAGATTTTCAAATCTAAATCAAAATTCTTATTCAGAAAACAGGTTCAATACATTTATTTATCATCAAAACAACTAAATAATTGAATAACATGGCACAAATTTTATGAAAGTATCCATTTAGACCCCAACACATTCAATAACAATCCATCATTGAGTTCAATTCACTAATTAACTAATGGAAAAATCACAAACATTGAAAATCATAGTGCTTAATAAAATATGGCATTTCATTAACAAAGGGTTCGATTTTCTGCATTCATGTTAACATTGATAATAAAAAGAGTGGTAAGATCAACCAAAGTTACCGATTCCGAACCTTGCTATTGTTAAATAAAAATTCCAACTTTTTAATTTTGTTCATCGATGACTTTCACACTAATTTTTTTCCATTCTTTTCTATCCATCCTTTTTATGGACTTATTATTATTTTTAAATTGGTAGCCCTTTTCGATGAACCTATTTTCTAGCTGGTTACTTCAAACATTTTTTTTTTAAATATTCTTTTCTTTCTTTTCTTTCAATAAACAAAATAAACAATGCTCTCCAGACTTGGTTCGTAGCACTCTGGATAATCATCAAATCAACACTATAGTATCAAACTTTATCCTAACAATGAAAATCAAATTGTGAATCATGAAATCATGATTCAACAATGTTTAAAACTTCCATCAAAAAATTAATAAAGAGAACTCAATCGAATTTCCATAAACATGCCAGTTTCTTAACTTTAAATTCAATTACTTAGTGCCTTATCAGTCCAATTATTCATATTTCTTTAATGCAACATAAATACATGGAATGAATCTTCTTTAATATATATATATATATTATATATATATATATATATATATATATATATCATCATAAAATTTTCAAAAATGAAAATCAATTTGAAGAATATTTCAAAAGAAATCCCACCCCCAACTTAAATGATAGATTGTCCTGAATGTTAGAAATATATGTAATAAGAATAACATGAGAGCAATTCAATTGTAATAAGTAAAGAGTACCTCAAACAACAACTATGCATAAGTTCTTGAATTCTCAAATTGGTGTGATCAAAACAGAAACTACTAACTAATGAACAACATAATATATTAAAGCAACTAACTCCTAAACAAAATACGTGATCTCCATCAGACTAGAAGATCATCTGGTTCTCCCACAGGTATGGAAAACTCCTCTAGAGCAGACTTTTTTTTTTCAACTTATTTCATCCAGTCTCTAACAAGTCAATGGTCCAATAGTCTAAAATTTTAACTATTAACATAATCATTATGAGCATTTTGGTATCAAGAATTTCAAAGAAGAATATTTTAAAATATCGTTCATTGTATTCCATCTCTATCACATAATATGGTGTAGAGTGAAACGAATCCTCAACTACTACATGTCCAGAAGTAAGCCTCTCTTCAAGCAGGACAAGCACCAAACTTTCAGTCACCTGCACAATAGAAATTTCATTATCAGATTTTTGTCTCTTTCATTAAGATATCCTCAATTAAATTTTCATATTTTGGCTCACTTAAGGCATTATTTTCATAATTATGGGATCATCATAATTAGAAAAGTAATAGACTTCTAATGGGTCATAACAAAGGTTAGCAAAGAGGTCCTTCCACAATTGTATCGATCATATCTACCTCTTCCATAAAAAAGGACTTCTTTTGCCCATTCAGCTTCCACTTTATTTTACAAAGATCCTTCAGAAATTTGGCATAGCAGGGAATTTTTTTTATGGCATCCAACAAAAGAATATTAATCTTCACTTGTTTAAAAACTTCTATGATATCCTGATTCTTGGCCAAATTCTTTGATAAGAGTGACATTAGGAAAATGGGGCAACAAGATTGTAGTCACGCTTGGACTCTTTGTCATGTGGAGTAACTCTAGGTTCATCATCACTCTTCGATTAGGTGAGAACCTTGGCTTTTGTCAGCCTTCTTTGTCATCTCTTTTCTAACCACCCTCCCACTTTTAAGGGTTGTGATGGACTTCGCATGCTCAACATGTTGGGTTGAAGAATTAGAATCACTCACTTCCAATTATCCTTTTGGGTTAGGTTGGAAATGTCCATTTTTCCCTAACACTTAAATGTGACTCAATTCTCGCAACAAATATTTTTAGCTCATTAATGGCGTTCATGGTACTATGATTGTATTGTATCTGCCCTTGCATGAATGCATTTGACGTATCCTTAAGGTCTCTTCGGTGAGGGCACATGTGGTGTACTATTAGATGGCCCTTGGGGATTATTGTTAGCATTCATAGTTAGTCCATTCCTCCAGCTAAAATTAGGATGATTTCGCTAATTTGTAGTGTACATGTTAGAATTTGGTGCACCAAATGGGCGTTGGTTAACATTCATGGCATTCTCTTGAGCTTGCAATACCTCTTGAAAAGTTGAGATTGTAGGACAATACTTAGGTGCAAATTGCTTTCGCAAATACCACATATTCTCTCAATGGCCTTATCTAGTTGGACATTGAGTTTTCTCCCTTCCATTGCCTCGACCTTTCTTGTGAGACCCACCAACCTTGCATTTACATCATCCTCCTCTTTTAGCTCATGTATTCCTTACTCTCCTGGCATCGACTTGGGATTACTAACTTGGTTGAAGGTATCTCATGATTAGATATTTTCATCTAGCATCTCAAAGTAATCCCAAGCCACTTCGGGATCTTTGCTTATAAATTTTTCATTGCACATCATCTCTATAAACTAGCGCATATTTAAGCTTAGCTAGTCATAGAAGAAGCTAATCATGCGCCACATCTCATATTAATGATGTGGGCAAGCGAGAAGTGGGTCTTTAAACCGTTCCCAACATTAAAAGAATGTTTTATTCTCCTTCTAGAAGAAATTCATAATATCACACCTCAATGTGTTGGTCTTGTAAATTGGGAAGAACTTTTTAAGGAATTCTTGAGTATTCTCGGTCCATGTCCCAATCGATTTCGGCCTTAAGGAGTGTAGCCATGGCTTGGCCCTCTCCTTCAGAGAGAAAGAAAATGAAAGGACGAGCTATAAATATCCTAGAGGGGGGTGAATAAGATAATGTCCAATAATTCGATACAATGCGGAATAATGAATCAATTAAATACAATATTACAAAGTATTGAATCCTTGATACCAAATAGTTCGTAGGACAACCTTACACATAAAAGATTTAGGTAGGACAACCTCATTTCACAACGTCTTTGAAATCAAAATATCAAACTCTTGCAATGAATAAATAAATCACAATATAACAAATAATAAAATCCAATCACCACAATACACAAAAGAGTTATAGTGGTTCGGTGCCTCAATGCAACCTACTCCACACCCAAAATTACTACCCTCACAATTTTGCCTTTCATTATTTTAAGGTTTTCCAGGGTCACCTTAACAACCTTATACAATTATTTCGATTTTCACGAGCTATTACTATCAAACCCACTTTGTGATTTTACGGGGTCACCACAAACAAACCCGTTGACATTTTCAGGCTATCTCAGAAAAAACCCAAACTGAAGCAATTAAAACAAATAGTACCTATCTTCGATTTGGCAAGTTGAATTCGTACTTGTAGCTTGAGTGCATCGATCTTCTTCTTGGGATATTGATGAAGCCGATATATAAGTTTAATCCAAAAAGATGCAAAGGATCTATTAGATTTTCAATGAAATGAATGAAACCCTATTGCTACAGATTCGATTCTCCTTCTTCTCAAAGTAGAGTATGGATTACTCTTATCAAAACAATTTAATCTAACTTTGAAAAGAGTAAAAGAATAAGTTAATAATAAAATATGAATTACAACACAAATAGCTTAAGGAGGCTTGAAGGATCTTTCTATACAACACAATAAAAGAATATGAATTTTCGTGATTTAGAATGTAAGAGAAAGCCTCTATATATAGCCAAGGATCTATTTAGTTCGGTTAGCCCAATATTCAGTTCGATTGGCCGAACTTCAAAGATTATGTTCCAATCAGAATATGAAATTTGCGAGATAAAATCTTTCAAATCTTCGGCTGGCCAAATCTTAAGTTCGGCTGTTCTAACTGGTCTCGATTCTGAAATCGTTCCATTGTTGAAAACTTGACCGAGCCACCTTGGGCTGGCCGAATCTATCGCAAAAAAAAAAAAAAAAAAAGATCTTATGTGATCTGAATTTTGTCTAAATTTTGCATGATTGGTCCAAGTAGTTAGGCTGATTCAAAATATGCATGAGTGAAATACACCTAACCTATGGTCCAACTAGGTTTATACCACCTGTAGATTGACTCATACGAAATGTGCTAAACTTCGAACCATGAATGATCTTGCATTGAGATGTTGAATCTTCTTTCCAAGTACTTGATCGAGTTGATAGCTTGTCTTTAGTCGACCTTGAGATCGTAACTGGACTACGAAATTTGACAAACGAATATGTGCTTTAAGTATAAGCACTTACAATCTCCCCCTTTGTCAATTTCATCATAAAACCACAATATAACTCAATATAACATATTACAACATCTCAAACAATACAAATCTTTTGAGTTTACATTATTAATCTTGTTACTCCCCCTGAGTTCATGCATCTGTATCACTCCCCCTGAGCACTTAGTCATATATGCAAAAATATAGTTCATAAGTGCATGCAAATGTGTGTGTGTTCATAAACATGAGAGAGAAATGATGATCTCATATCCATATCACAAAAATATAATATTTCTCCCCCCTTTTGTCAGAGGTTGACAAAGGAAGAAGCAATCAATGAAGCACAAAGGATATAGAACATAAGGGTTAAAGAGTAAAACAAATAAAACATAGCATAGTGTCATATCCAATTGTATATCAGCAAAAGTAAAAAATATATTTCAGTTATTACAGACCAAGAGTATTTAAATAGAATCAGTCAGAACTAGAGGAGGATGGTGTCGGCATGTTAGGATCATTAATCCTCAGAATCCTATTGAAATGATAAAAGTACTTTTTCATGTACTTCATCTGTTGTTTCTGAGTCTGAAATAATGTTTCCTAAGAAACATGTCGGTCATCCACCTTCTTCTTTAAACTCTCTAACCTCTTAAAGAACTGGGAGGGCTGGAAGTCAAAGTCATTGGTATCATCAGTTTCTTCCAGATCTGCAAAGATATCATCCATATTCGCATCTTCTTCAGGAACACCTTCCTGATGTCCTTGCTGCTCAGGTCTTAGCTCAAGTTGCATCATGTTGATATTAGCATTACCAAGTGGGAGATGAGACTCCAGTGCTTCAGATGCAAGAATTTGAACATTATATCGTAATGCAATGCAAGTCATGAGATATACAAAGGAATAGAGCTATGACGAGGATGAAGACGGTAATCGATATAATCTGATAAGTGGTCAAAGATGGAAGATAGATACGGATATCAGAAACGACAGAATAAAGGATACACATCATATAGGGAGTAAGGTCTGTTTTATTCCCACCACGAGGATAAACATTCAAAGTGAAAATACGATGCAGGACACGGTAATTGGGAAAAAGATTGTTGGTGGGGAGCGAGTTATGGTGACGCCATGTTGCATTAAAACCACATAACTCCCTAGTGAGAGATTCTCTTTCTGTTTAGTACATATCTTTAAAGATTGGTGGAATAGATATTCCCCCTTCCACCATATCAATACCTAATATTGATGATATGATGGAGGGGTTAATAGTAATTGTGTCTTTCACAAACTGAATGAAAAATGTTAATTGTTCTAGAGACGCAGGATTTATAGATGCATACAACCCTCTTGCGATAGACCGATATGTCGCACCACTCCACTCAAAAATTTTATCTCATCCTACTGCGGACAACATTTTTACAAGACCAAATCAGACAATATGGTTTGTATTAATGGTGCGATCAATGGCAATGTTACAGGTACGAAAATTCTGTACATTTTTTGGATCATTTTCAGGTAAATGGATAGAGCACACAACCTAATTAGCAGATCGAGAGGGAAAACCAGCTTGAGGGCCTCGCATAGTATGCTTAGAATGAGATGCCATGATAGAAAATGACTAGATTTGCAAAAGAAATATCAGCAAATGGAATGAAAGGATCTAGATCAGATTTCTATCAAAAACTCAACAAAATAGAATTCTAGATTCAAGAAAGATGATGAAATCTATAATAATGCACAACTAGGAACTTAAATCTAGAAGAAAACTAAAAAATATTCACTTACAAGAACACTAGAGTGATGGGTTGGCCGAAGGAATCCATGGGCTGACCGAAGAAGATGAGAATGAAATGAGGGTTTTGATAAAAAAATACCCAATATAACCCATTTGCGCACGGTTCGGCTAGCTCGAGCACGTCCTCGGCTGGTCGAACCAGGCGGTCCGCTCAGGGTTGGCCGAAAAATATTAAGAAAAATTTTTATATAAAATTTTAAAAGAAATGACATGAATGCACATTATTCTATTAAAGCAATAACATAAAACAACAAATTACAATATAGAATAATTAATTAAGAAACACTGCATAAGCCAATATCATTTTTTAAATTAAAAAATCTGACACTATCAAGAGGTTTTGTCAGAATATCTGCAAGCTGTTTTTTAGTATTAATATATTCAAGTATAGCAGACTTGCTTTCAACCAATTCTCTGATATAGTGATATCAAATATCAATGTGCTTAGTGCGAGAATGTTGAATAGAATTTTTAGATATATTTATTGCAGTGGTCTTATCACAGTATAAATGCATTGTTTCTTGATCAATACTATAGTCTGCTAACATCATTTTCATCCACATTAATTGCATGCATGCATTTCCAATCGCAATATATTCAGCTTCAGCAATGAATAATGATATTAAGTTTTGCTTCTTGCTCATCCAAGAGACAAGACAATTTTTGATATAAAAACATCCACCACTTGTAGATTTTCTATCATCGACATTACCTGCCCAATCAACACCAGTATATCCTCCAATTTGTAAAGATGTATCATGAGGATACCATAAACCCAAATTAACAGTACTGGAAACATATCTAATTATTCTTTTTATTGCAGGCAGATGAGATTCTTTAGGGTTAGATTGATATTTGGCACGTAGGCCTACACTAAAAAGAGATATCAGGATTGCTAGCTGTTAAATATAAGAGACTACCAATCATATTACGGTAAAGATGAGGATCAATGCTTTTACCTGTGTCATCTTTAGATAATTTGAGTGTTGTAGCCATGGGAGTAGCAAAGTTTTTACCATTCTTGAACCCAAATTTCTTAACTAAGTTTATCACATACTTAGTTTGAGATATGAAAATTTCATCTTCAAGTTGTTTCACTTGAAGTCCAAGAAAATAGTTCAGCTCTCCCACCATGCTCATCTCAAATTCTGATTTCATAGATTCTGCAGACTTAGAAGAGAGGTTAGCATTCGTTGATCCATAAATAATATCATCTACATATATTTGAATAATCAACAGCTCTTTGCTAATTCTTTTGATGAATAAAGTTTTATCAACACTACCCATTTTAAAATTTTGACCGAAAAGAAATTTTGTTAATTTTTCATACCAGGCTCTAGGACCTTGTTTTAATCCATACAGGGCCTTTTTAAGACGGTATACATTGTTAGGAAGTTTAGGATCTTCGAAACCTTTAGGTTGTTATACATAAACTTCTTCATTTAAATCACCGTTTAAGAAAGCACTTTTAACATCTATTTGATAAATTTTAAAGTTTTTATGTCATGCGATATAGATAAATAGTCTGATGGATTCAAGATGAACGACTAGAGCAAAGGTTTCATCATAGTTGACTCCTTCAATTTGGGTGTACCCATGTACAACTGATCTCGCTTTGTTTCTTTAAATATTCCCAAATTCATCAGATTTATTTTTAAATATCCATTTAGTTCTAATCACATGTTTGTCAGATGGTCTAGGCACTAGATACCAAACATCATTCTTGACAAATTGATTTAGTTCATCTTGCATAGCTAAAATCCAATTTTCATCAGCTAAGGCTTCATTTACATTTGATGGTTCTATCTAGGAACTGAAGCATACATTGTCACGCCTCGAACTCGGAAACCGAGCTCACAAAATTCTCAATCGCCATATCCGGCGTCGACAGCCTCCATGGTACCACATTCTCGGCTCCTGGCACCTATACACCAGGTTCTGATCTTGGGATGCTATAAGGAAGATTTCTAATCATCAATTTGATTTGTAATAAGCATAAACATAAGCATAACCTACAAACAATAACCACAACAACACCATCACAAAATACACTATGATCAAAAACTTTGAGTATAAGGCGTATAAAAGGAAAATACAATATAATAAAAGTAACAAAAACTCCAAAAGCTCGGCTGCACGCTCCAACCACGGCGAGAATATGGTTGTGTCCTGGCGTCACTTGCATGCATCAATCGTGCATAAGCTTATAGAAAGTTTAGAGGGTGGTGTAAGTGTGTGCGCAATATGAGCGTGCTTAAAATACAAGGTTAGAGTAATGTGGAGTCATGCTGATGGGTATATGAATGCAATCAGCCGTACCAAGTTGGGTGGTGGCAAGCCTAACCAATGTATCCGCGCCTTCCTAGAAGTGGTCTTACTGGCAGACCAAGATTAAACATCTCTCCTCTCAGGGGAACTATCGGATTCGCCATGTGTTTCGGGAAGCAAACAGCCCGGCTGATAGTTTGGCTAAGATTGGCAGCTCGAAGCAGATTAACTCTTTTTTCCAAAGTCTAGCTTCCCTCCCTCGCTTGATCAGGGGTCAGGTTTTATTGGATAAAACAGGGCTTGGTTACATTAGAAAAGGTCCCCACACTTTACATGTATAGCACATGATAGGCAGTTCTTCTGCCCGAAATAGGCTTGTATTTCTTCCTCAGTAATGAAATCTTCCTTTAAAAAATCAGTCGTACTAAGGCTACGCGGGGTAGAATATGAATGCTATCAGCCATATCAAGGCCATGCGATGCATAATACAAGTCAAGCATGCCAATCCACATCCACATATCAATGCGGCTCCTTACTAGCGCATCAAATTAGTACGGTTCTCAATCTGGATAATCACCGGGGTCTAGTACACTCTACGCTAGCTTGTCACTCCTATTCAAACACACAACTGGGAGAGTGGAAAAGACCACACTATCCGCCTGCCAATATCAGGCCTAGCTTGTCGATAACGGACCGATTCCTCAAGCTAGTCAAACTCAACATAGAAATTGCCTCCTCACTTAGGCAGGTAAGGTCACACCCCTTTCCAACCGACCACAACACAGTGAGAGATGCGGCCTATTGGTATACGGCCCTCGCGCGCTCGTGTATCCACTCGATCTCAACATTGGAGTCATCTTCCGGTACCATCGGGTTTAGAAATTTTCACCCAGGGACATCTATGATGCCCTGATGCTCGAAACAGTATTTTCGGTATCCAATCCGGCCATCCACGATGTGTCTGTGGAGACTATGGCCTTGATGTCGCTAGGTCATACAGTAACCACAATCACACAAATGCAAGTGCATGAATCACACTACCAGTGATGCAACAGTCCTGTGTGTACCATGCGCTCATGTAGGGCAATTCCGCCTATCAGGGAGCCTATAAACAATCTGCCTGAGGGCATATGCTATGATCAGTTATTCCTCATATCAAGCATACATATGATGCGTATGATCATGAATCATGGATCTATACTAAACATGTTATATAGTGATGGGCTCCATTCATAACGAAGATGGGCCTAGATAGCTTACACGCTATAAGTATGGGCCTATCAATGAGCCTTAAGGAGAGTGACAATGCGACATTTAACCAGCGTCATCCATACAAGGTGGACGTCAAACCATTATTGCTCCCAAGGCACGACCCGTTGTAAACATTATTATATACACCATGGAGGAATCACACATTGCAATGGACCTAAATACATCCCATTGGGCCTTAAGTACATCAAATGGGCCGTATCACATGGGCCTTATGTTCATCAAGTGAGCCGAATCAGTGAGCCGCACCAATGGGCCCTATGTACATTACAATGGGCCATAACCCATGGGCCTTGCATACATCACAATGGGCCTTATACAATTCAAGGTGGGCCTCAACAATGGGCCACATACACATCAAGATGGGCCTAATCACATGGGTCATATGTATATCAAATGGGCTACGTCAATGGGCCCCATGTATAACAATCGGGCCGCACCCAATATAAGTGGTGATAATAATTACCACTATTAAAATTCTCACGGCCCGCCATAACATTTATTTCCCATTCAACCTGATCATAAGGTCCCAAGGATTTCAATGGTTGGACAATTTGGATGAAGAGTACGGTCCACATGATAAATAGATCTGTCTTATTTTAGTCTTAAGCCTAAAAATTATGTTTAAAAAATGGTTGGACGGTTGGATGCAACACATGCATCATGGTGGATCCCATAGGGATGGAAAGGATGGACGACATAGATGAGGTACATACCTCATGGTGGGGTCCACACTACGGAAGGTGTGGATTACAGTACATACATCAGTGGGTCCCATCTGTGGCCCACCATAATATTTATTTTCCTTTCAACCTACTGATGAGGTCACATGGACTAGGGTTCCACCGTAATGTTTATTTGCACCCCAACCTGTTGGTGAGGTCACACGGACCAGGGGCCCACCGTGTTGTTCATTTTCCACCCAGCCCGTTGATGAGGTCACACGGACATGGATGAAGAGTAAAAAGAAATATCATATCTAATCCAAAACTTTTGCAACCCAAAAGGGTTTTAATAGCAGACGTTCAATCCAACTATTTCCTGCGACGTGGGCCACCTGAGATCCAAATACGGCTGATTTTTGGGTGGCTCGTAGCTAGGAGGGAGGCCCACCCAATGCACGGTGTGGATGGTAACACACATCATGGTGAGGCCCACGGTTGGGACCGTTGGTCCCTGCCTCTTCCATCCATGCGGCAGCAGCAGACGCTGCTGCTGCTGCTTAATATTTATTATTATTATTATTTAAGAAATTTTATTTTTTTGAGGAATTTCCTAGGTGGGGCCCACATCCGGTGAATCTGAACAAGCCATTGCATGCTATGGCTCAAGACCGACAAAAAAAGTGCAATATTGGGTATGTTTCGGTGTGTAGAATCATCAGGTAGGTTTTAACAGTAGAAAACCCTATTTCTTATGCTATGGCCTGCCAGATAGTCAAATTGGGTTCACCTTTCGGCTCAACACCTAAAGTGGGCTGAGAAACGAAATGGACGGTGTGGATTATATACATACATCAAGGTGGGGCCTGCATGAGTAGCCCACCCCAAACTTTTAAATATATATATATATATATATATATATATATATATTTGTTAGTTGTTAGTACACACCCCTGTCAGTACACGCACTCTATTAACTGCATGTCCAGCATCCAGGGACGCTGGACGGCATGGATATAACACAAGCATCAGGGGGGGGGGGTTGTCCCACATGTACGTGGCCCACGTTCATCAAGGTGGGTCCCACATGGTCGTGGTCCACCATGTAGATATATATATATATATAATATTTATATAATATACTATAATATGTTATATTAACGGCGGATCTCTCCTGAAATGCAGTGGGCCACACCGTCTGATGGATGGAGTAGATTTAACATAAATTGGTGGGGCCCACTACATTCTAGGGAGAAAAAAAAGAGATAAAGAGAGAGAGAGAGAGAGAAAGACACAGTGATAGAGGGACCCCGCCACTATGGGCCCCTCTCTACATTGTTAAATTATTTGGGTCCCACATCAAGTGGCCCTAAAGTTGAAATCAATGGCGGATCACCCACCTATCGGCCTTCTCCTTGATCCCTTGGACTCCAATGCTCCTTACCTTCACTTTTGATGGTGGTTGATGGAGTTTTAATGGTGGGTATGAGAGATGAGAGGGTAGGGAAAGTGGGCCACACTTATTGTTGCTGTTTGGGAGAGAAGAGAGGTTGGACGTGGGATGCTTGGGAGATTTGAGAAATGAGAAAGAAAAAGGGGTGATGGGATGATATGGATGGGATAATGTAAGGAAGGGGATGGGAGGTATGGGTGAGTTTGATTTTTTTTGTAAAAAGGAGATGGGTTTGTTTAAAAACTTGTAAAAGAGGGATGGTGAGGGAAGAGAGAGTTGACTTAAGAGAAAAGGAGGGATGGGCTGTTGTACTTAGGGTATGGTGTGTACTTGACTTGGGTGATTGATTGATTGATGAGATACATTGTAGAGATTCCCTCGAAATCCGCAACATGCGGACCCATAACTTCTAGCCTGGGTATCGGATCGGTGCGGGAGTCGCGGCTACGGCGCGGTCGCTAACGTACAAGTTTCAGTTTGAGCCAACTTCGGTATGCGGGACCAGGCTTAGGATCGTGCGCAAACGTCAGATATGGGTCAAGGATTACCGGAATTCAACCGGAAAAACCACGGAAGCCTACGGAACGGTACAGACTAGGATACGAGTCTTACAACTCTCCCCTCCAAATAAATATTTCGTCCTCAAAATTTACACAATCATTGCAAGGAAACATAAATCATAATAAAAGAGGAAGCAAGGCATCATCAATAGAATTAGAGATAGCATACAGGATACAACATATGATCAATCATTAAAGAGATGGGGATAGCGCTCTCGAATCTCAGCCTTGCGCTCCCAAGATGCCTCATCAACCGAATGGTGACCCCACTGAACCTTCACCAAGGGAATGACCTTGGTCCGGAGGACCTGCTCCTTCCGATCAAGGATATGAACTGGTTGCTTAATGTAAGAAGTGTCCTCATGAACCTCGAACGGCTGTCAATCAATAACAGGAACGATGTCTGACCCACACTTCCTCAACATAGAGACGTGGAAAATGTTGTAGATGCCAGACAACTGAGATGGTAAGGTAAGCCGAGAAGCCACAACGCCAATGTGCTCAGTGATCTCGAAAGGCCTATGAATCTCGGGGCAAGCTTGCCCTTCGCTCCAAATCGAACTACGCCCTTCATGGGCGAGACCTTGAGATACACTCTGTCTCCAATAGTGAACTCTAAAGGATAACGCCGACAATCAACAAAACTCTTCTGTAGGCTCTGAGCTGTGCGCATCCTCTACCCAATGATATCGATAACATCTGACATCTACTGCACAAGCTTAGGACCTAGGAGACGCCACTCTCCAACCTCGGTCCAACAACTCGGAGATCTACATGGTCTGCCATATAATGCCTCAAAAGGAGTCATGCCAATGGTTGCCTAATAGCTGTTGTTGTATGCGAACTCAGCCATTCGCAGATGCTCATCCCAGCTACCCCCGAAGTCAATCACGCAGGCCCGAAGCATATCCTCAAGGATCTGGTTGACCCTCTCGGTCTGGCCATTGGTCTGCAAATGATACGCGGTACTGAACTACAAATCAGTGTCCGTCGCTCTCTGAAAGCTCCCCCAAAACTGAGATGTAAATCTCGGATCTCGGTCAGAAACGATCGAGACTGGAATGCCGTGCAGTCTCACAATCTCCTCGATAAATATTCTCGCAAGCTAGTCCGAAGGCCAAATTGCACGAATCGCAAGAAAATGTGCCAACTTCGTCAGACGATCAACGACGACCTAAATGGCATCATGAACGCGCTGAGTCCTCGATAAAGGCATAATGAAATCTGTAGATACGTGCTCTCACTTCCACGTCGGGACGCTCAACGGCTGCAATAGACTAGGGGGTCTTTGATGATCGGCCTTGACATGCTGGCATGTGTCACACTATGCCATGAAATTGGTGATCTGGCACTTCATCCTCGCCCAAAAATACTGTCGCCTCATATCACGGTACATCTTCATCGAGCTAGAGTGGATAGAAAACCGCGATCGATATGCCTCGGTCATAAGATCTCTGCACAACTCAGGAATATCTGGGACACATAATCAGCCTCTCAATCAAAGTCCACCATCAGAACCAATCTGTCAATCTGTCTGACTCTCAGATACTGCCTCTGCTCGAAAATCCTGTAACGACTCATATGTCTGCAGAGCCTCGATCACCCTTGCGACAAGAGAGGGTTGAATTGACAGGCTCAGTAGCTGAACGATAGAAGACAGCAGACCAAAATCGAAGTCGTACTCTGCTATATCCTCGAGCATCCTCCACTCCTTAATCATCCCAGGCCTCGTGGCTGACGGCTGAGGGCATCCGCCACCACATTCGCCTTGCCTAGGTGGTACTAGAGGTCAAAATCATAGTCCTTTAGAAGCTCTATCCAGCATCTCTGTCTCATGTTCTGCTTGGACTGAGAGAATAGATACTTCAAGCTTTTGTGGTCAGAGAAGAGCTCGAACCTAACCCCATAGAGATAGTGTCTCCACACCTTTAATGTGAAGACGACTGCTGCCAGCTCCAAATCATGCGTAGGGTAGTTCAGCTCATGGACCTTGAGCTGACGAGACGTAAAGGCTACAGGCCTGCCATGCTACATCAGGACAGTACTTAAACCAATACGTGAGGCATCGGTAAATACAACAAATCCATCACTCCCAGAGGGAAGAGTGAGGACATGAGCGGACGTCAGACAGTCCTTCAGTTCCATAAATGCTCGCTCACATGCATCACTCCAAATAAACTCTACGCCCTTCTGAGTCAACCTGGTCAACGGGGCTGCGATACGGGAGAAGCCCTCAATGAAACGACGATAATAACCCGCTAAACTAAGAAAATTGTAGATCTCGGAGCAGTCGTGGGCTGATCCCACTGACACACTGCCTCAACCTTTGAGGGGTCTACTGTGACACCCTCCCTCGTCACCACGTGACCGAGGAATCTCACCTCCTCCTTCCAGAACTCGCACTTCTCTAGCTTCGCATACAACTGGTGGGCACGGAGGGTCTGCAAAGTGATCTCCAGATGCTGCATATGGTCCTCATGTGTCCTCGAATATATCAGAATGTCATCGATGAAGACCATAATAAACTGATCGAGATATGGATGGAAGACTTCATTCATCGATTGCATGAAGACCGCGGGTGCATTGGTTAGTCCAAAGGGCATGACCTGAAACTCAAAATGACCATAGTGCATCCTAAAAGGTGTCTTCGGGATGTCCTCCTCTCGGACACAAATTTGATGATAACCAGAATGCAGGTCAATCTTCGAAAAGAACTGTGCACCTTGCAACTGATCAAATAAATTATCTATCCTCAAGAGTGGGTACTTGTTCTTAATCGTGACCCAGTTGAGCTCGCGGTAGTCGTCGCAGAGCCTCAACGAGCCATCCTTCTTTCTGACGAAGAGTACTGGCACTGCCCAAGGCAAACTGCTTGGACGAATAAATCCCAACTCATGCAACTTGTCTAACTGTCGCTGCAGCTCACGCAACTCTATCATTGCCATACGGTACAGGGCCTTCGAGATAGGCATGGTATCAGGCACAAGATCAAATTGGAACTCAATATAATGGCATGGCAGCAATCCTAGAATCTCCTGGAACACGTCGGGGAAATCACATACCACCAGTAACTGATCGATACACAAGGCAACGGGCTCCTCGATTGCGCAGGACATCAAACAAGACAATGACACTCCTCGGGGTTCTACAACGAGCTGAAATTGTGGCAAGCCGGGTATGTAAAACGTGACTGTCCTCGCGGAACAGTCCAAGATGGCGTGGTACTCGGCAAGCTAATCCATGCCCAAGATAATGTCAAAATTGACATCGACAACACGAATAGTCAGCGGGCAAAAAGATCTCCCCCATTAATACGGGGCAAGATGAACATAAACGGCCCAATACTATAGTCTTCCCCAAGGGCGTCGATACGATCAATCCCTTACTAGCAGACTCTGTCGGTAATCCAGTCAACCGACAAATATCCTTAGACATGAATGAGTGCGAAGCACCGGAATCAAATAATACTCAAGCGATGCATGCACAGACTAGAAGTATACCCTCAATGACTCCTCCAGATGACTGCGAGTCCTGCTAAGCTGCATAGAATCTAGCCTGAGCTGGCTGGGGAGGTGCCTGTCCCCTCGGAGGATATTGCTGCTGTTGATGTCGTTGAAGCGCTCGAAACTGCTGCCTCTGCTACTGCGGTCTCGGAGGCTAGTGCTGATGGTAATGCTGAGGGGGTCTCAGTGGTGGAATCTACTGTCGCTACTGCTGAGGGGGTCTCGGTGGTGGAATCTACTGTCGCTACTGCTGCGGAGGCTGATGTGGTGCTCTCAACTGCTACTGTGGTGCTCTCAGCTTCTTCTGCTGAGGTCGGGGACACTCTTACCTACGGTGTCCTATCCCACTGCATCCATAGTAGGTATCAGAAGCTGTCTCTGAGGTGGTGTCGCTGGGAGTGCCGATGGTGTTACTGGCGCTCTAGCGGATGAGTGGCTCCTGTATCTCTATAGTCGTTGATGTTGCTGGGAGCTACTGGAGGGGGCCTGCCTCTTCTGTCCCCTCCTCTGATCTCGATCAACCTGCGTACCGGCCCACTCAATCTCATAAATCTGAGCCCTCCGTACGACCGCCTGAAAAGTCTGGAGCTCATGCCTAAAAACACGGCCTCGAAGACCGTAATGTAAGTAGTTCTCGAAACGGTGGGCCTTCCACTCATCATCAACCAAATACGGTGCGAACTTCGATAGCACCACAAAACGAGCCGTGCACTATGCCACGGTCATGTCCCTCTGCACCAGAGTCTCGAACTCCAGTGCTCTCTGACGTCGAATGTGGTCAGGGAAGTACTGCTCCTCGAATCGGTCGATAAAGTCCTCCCATGTCCAGACATAATTAGGTCCTGCGACATGGGTAACGGAGGTCCACCAGTGCTCTGCCTCACCCTGGAGAAGGAATACATCCAACTGGACTCACTGTTGAGTCGTACATGCCATAGTATCGAAGATCTTCTCAACATCGAAGCGTCATCTCTCAGCTGCAGTCGGATCTGGCTCACCCTGAAAACATGGAGGATCAATCTATCTGAGCTCTCGAAGAAGGGCGCTCAAGCGCTCCTGCTTGGACTGGGCTAGAGAAACAACTGGGCACCTGCCCTATCCCTGAAGCGTAACCGTCATAGCCTGCAACATTTGCTGTAACTGAGAGGTACTCATAGGTACGGTCGGATCCACACCAGTCTCAAGTGGATGAACGTCATCCTTAGGCAGGGGAGCAGGGATATCTGATGGTGGAACGGGAGGCACAGGTGGTAAAACCGGAGCCTCAGGTGGTGGAGCGAGAGTCGATCGGGTCACTCTCCTACGCGGCATGTCCTATAAGAAAGAATAAGGACGTCGATCAACCTTGAGTATTACACATTAGGGAACTCAATCGGAAGGTTACGCACTCGGATCCTAATCGTCCTAAACTCATAGCAAACATGTGATGTTGTTCTCTGTTACTTCCAAGTTATGCTCTGATACCAACTTCTGTCACGCCCCGAACTCGGAAACCAGGCTCACAAAATTCTTGATCACCGAATCCGGCACCGACAGCCTCCGTAGTACCCCATTCTCGGCTCCCAGTACCCATACAACAAGTTCCGATCCTGGGATGCTACAAGGAGGATTTCTAATCATCAATTTAATTTGTAATGAGCATAACCATAAGCATAACCCACAAACAATAACCACAAGAACACCATCACAAAATCCACTATGATAAAAAACTTTAAGTACAAGGTGTATGAAAGGAAAATACAATATAATGAAAGTAAGAAAAACTCCAAAAGCTCAGCTGCACGCTCCAACCGCAGTGAGACTAGGGCTGCGTCCTGGCGTCACCTGTACGCATCAATCGTGCATAAACTTATAGAAAGTTTAGAGGATGGTGTAAGTGTGTGCGTAATACGAGCGTACTCAGAATGCAAAGTCAGAGTAATGCGGAGTCGTGCTG
The DNA here is from genome assembly GCA_030180095.1 of Magnolia changhungtana. NCBI lineage: Eukaryota > Viridiplantae > Streptophyta > Magnoliopsida > Magnoliales > Magnoliaceae > Magnolia > Magnolia changhungtana. Next base: position 8,246,588 of record JASAUF010000639.1, read on the forward strand.
ATGGGTATATGAATGTAATCAGCCGTACCAAGGCTATGCGATGCAGAATATAAATGCTATCGGCCATATCAAGGTCATGCGATGCATAATGCAAGTTAAACATGTCAATCCACATCCACATATGAATGCGGCTCCTCATTAGAGTATCAAATCAGTATGGTTCTCAATCTGGATAATCACCGGGGTTTAGTACACTCTACGCCAGCTTGCTGGCCCTATCCGAATGCACAACTGGGAGAGTGGAAAAGCCCTCACTCTCCGCCTGCCGATATCGGGCCCGACTCGTGATAGCGGACCGATTCCTCAAGCTGGTCAAACTCAACCTAGAAATTGCCCCTCACTCAGGCGCGTAAGGTCACACCCCTTTCCAACCGACCACGACATAGTGGGAGATGCGGCGTACTAGTATACGGCTCTCGTGCGCTCGTGTATCCACTTGGTCTCGACGCTGGAGTCATTCTCTGGTACTATCAGGTTTAAAAAATTTTACCCAGGGACATCTATGTCGCTTCAACGCTAGAAACGATATTTCTGATATCTAATCCGGCTATCCATAAAGTGTCTATGGAGGCTATGGCCCTGATGTCGCTAGGGCATACAATAACCACAATCACACAAATGTAAGTGCATGAATCATACTACCAGTGATGCAACAGTCCTGCATATACCACGCGCTTATGTAGGGCAACTCCGCCTATCAGGGAGCCCATAAACAATCTGCCCGAGGGCATATGCTATGATCAGTCATTCCTCATATTAAGCATACATATGATGCGTATGATCATGAATCATGGATCTATACTAAACATGTTGTAGAGTGATGGCTCCATTCATAAAAAAGATGGGCCTAAACAGCCTACACGCTATAAGTATGGGCCTATCAATGGGCCTTAGGGAGAGTGACAATGTAGACATTTAACCAGCGTCATCCATACAATGTGGACGTCAAACCATCATTGCTCCCAAGGCACAACCCTTTGTAAACATTATTTTATACACCATGGAGGAATCACACATTGCAATGGACCTAAATACATCCCATTGGGCCTTAAGTACATCAAATGGGCCGTATCACATGGGCCTTATGTTCATTAAGTGGGCTATATCAGTGAGCCACACCAATGGGCCTTATGTACATTGCAATGGGCCATAACCCATGGGTCTTGCATACATCACAATGGGCCTTATATAATTCAAGGTGGGCCTCAACAATGGGCCACATGCACATCAAGATGGGCCTAATCACATGGGCCATATGTATATCAAATGGGCTACGTCAATGGGCCCCGTGTATAACAACCGGGCCGCACCCAATATAAGTGGTGATAATAATTACCACTATTAAAATTCTCATGGCCCACCATAACATTTATTTCACATTCAACCTGATTATAAGGTCTCAAGGATTTCAATGGTTGGACAGTTTGGATGAAGAGTGTGGTCCACATGATAAATAGATCTGTCTTATTTTAGTCTTAAGCCTAAAAATTATCTTTTAAAAATGGTTGGACGGTTGGATGCAACACATGCATCATGGTGGAGCCCATAGGGATGGAAAGGATGGACGACATAGATGAGGTACATATCTCATGGTGGGGCCCACACTACGGAAGGTGTGGATTACAGTACATACATCAGTGGGTCCCATTTGGGGCCCACCATAATATTTATTTTCCATCCAGCCTGCTGATGAGGTCACACGGACTAAGGTTCCACCATAATGTTTATTTGCACCCCAACCTGTTGGTGAGGTCACACGGACTTGGGGCCCACCATGTTGTTCGTTTTCCACCCAGCCTGTTGATGAGGTCACACGAACATATATGAAGAGTAAAAACAAATATCATATTTGATCCAAAACTTTTACAACCCAAAAGGGTTTCAATAGTAGACATTCAATCCAACTATTTCTTACGACGTGAGCCACCTGAGATCCAAATACGGCTAATTTTTGGGTGGCCCATAACTAGGAGGGAGGCCCACCCAATGCATGATGTGGATGGTAACACACATCATGGTGGGGCCCACAGCTAGGACCATGGGTCCCTGCCTCTTCCGTCCACCCGGTAGCGACTGGCAGTAGCAGACGCTGCTGCTGCTTAATATTTATTTTATTTTTTAAAGAAAATTCATTTTTTAAGGAATTTCCTAGGTGGGGCCCACATCCGGTGAATCTGACCCAGCCATGCATTTCATAGCTCAAGACCGACAAAACAAGCCCAATATTGGGTATGTTTCGGTGTGTAGAATCATCAGGTAGGTTTTAAAGATTGAAAACCCTATTTCTTTTGCTATGGCCCGCCAGATAGTCGGATTGGGTTCACCTTTCAGCTCAACGGCTAAAGTGGGCTGAGAAACGAAATGGACGGTGTGGATTATATACATACATCAAAGTAGGGCCTGCATGAGCAGCCCACCCCAAACTTTTAATGTTTAAGAACTAAGTTTTTAAGAGGCCTTTGCCATGACAGACTTCCAAGAGGCCCTCAATGATTCGGGGCTAACTGATGCAGGGTTCTCGGGGTCCCCCTTCACGTGGTGCAACAATAGAGTTGGAAGAAGTCGAAGATGGGCGCGGCTAGACAGAATAGTGATTAATTCCGATTGGATGCGATGTTTCTCGAGCTGCAAGGTAGATCATCTGACCCATACTTTCTATGACCACTCTCCCCTTCTGCTTTCCACCCAGGTAGACTCGGCTACATTTCCCCGTCCGTTTAGATTCCAACGAATGTGGACCACCCATGAGGACTTTACTTCCACAGTTCTGGCCTCTTGGAATGAAGAAGCCCCTGGCACTCCTATGATTAAATTCTTTCTTAAAATGAAAAGGCTGAAATCTGCAGTTAAGGTTTGGAACAAGGAAACATTCGGGGACATTGACAGGAACATTCACTTAGCTGAGAATGAAGTTCTCAAGGCTGAATATGCTCTTCTAAGTTCGCAAACGGAAATCAACCCACTCAACCTTAATAGGCCCCACGCTAATCTTAAAAAGGCCTACCTTCAAGAGGAGATATTTTGCAAGCAAAAATCCAAGATCACCTGGCTTTTTGAGGGGGACAGGAACACGAAATTTTTCCACAACTCAGTCCTGGAAAATCGTAGAAAAATTCAAATCGGGAAGCTAAAAAAGACCTCTGGTGCAACAATCGAGAAAATTGAAGACATTGGTGAAGAAGTTGTTTCCTTCTTTTCGAACCTTTTCTCCTTCAATGTCAACAACCACATTGGTGATATTGTAAATCACATTCCCCATATTGTATCTAATGACATGAACACGGATCTCTCCAAGCCCATTTCCATTGACGAAGTTAAAGAGGCTACTTTCTCCATCCCCACCGACAGTGCCCCGGGCCCCGATGGATTTGGTGGCGCTTTCTTCACTAGTTGCTGGGAGATCATTCAAGATGATCTCTTTGAAGCGGTTACGGATTTCTTCAACGGTGGTCAAATTCCAAGGAGCTTCAAATGCATGCTAATCAGTCTCATTCCTAAGAAGAAGAATCCAGAATATATTGCTAATTACAGACCCATCAATTTGTGTAACTACATCATGAAGATTTTCTCCAAAATCATAGCCTCTAGATTGGCCCTCATCCTCCCTCAAGTCATTTCAGAAGAGGAAGGTGCTTTTATTCCTGGCAAATCTATAGTTGAGAATATCTCATTAGCTAAGGAAATGGCTTACAATCTCGACCGCAAGGTATTTAGCGGAAACCTGATTATCAAAGTTGATATGGTAAAAGCATATGATCAGATGGAGTGGGGTTTCATCGTCCAGGTGTTAAAGAAATTTGGATTCACCAGTCAATGGATTTCTAAGATACGGTGATGTTGGGAAGATATCTGGTTCTCAGTTATCATAAACGGGAGAAGCTTCGGTTTCTTTAAGTCATCCAGGGGTTTGAGGCAGGGGGACCCGCTCTCCCCTTCCATTTTCATCCTTGTGGCGGAAGTGTTCAGCAGGGGTTTATCTAAGCTCTTCTCGTCGGGTTGCTGCCAACCTTTCAAGCTTCCCCAACATTGCCCCATTATCACCCACCTTTTTTATGCTGACGATGCTATATTATTTCTTAATGGCAGGCTATCCAATGTGCCCAAGTTGCTCAGATTCATCACTCAATACAAAAATGCATCTGGTCAGAAGATGAACTCCTCCAAGACATATTTCATCGTCCCGAAAAAATGCTCCAGATCCAAAGTCCAGAAGCTCAGCAACATTACGGGTTTCAAGCAGACTTTTCTTCCCACTATGTATCTTGGAGTGCTGTTATCCAAAGGGAGAATTCTGGCCCCACAGCTTCAACAGCTTGTCCAAAAGATCACCTGCAGAATTGACGGGTGGAAAGCTAAGCTTCTGAATCAAGCAACAAAACTGGTTTTAATCAAGCACGTCCTATCTAGCATTCCCATACATATGCTTGCAGCTATCAGCATCCCAAAATCAGTGTCTAATTCTATCAACAAGGCGATTGTTAAGTTCTTTTGGGGATCCTCTGATAAAGGCAACAGGAGGCACTGGGTTAATTGGCAGTCGGTGTGCTTCTCGAAGGAGGGTTGGGCATCAGATCCTTCGAGGACATCTCTTGGGCATTCAGAATCAAGATGGGCTAGCATCTTCTTCAGGGCAAGTCTCTCTGGGCTAAGTTCATCTCCGCCAAGTACTTTATGAAGACTATTGGCTCAAATGGTGTGATTGGCCAGGTCTTCTCTTCTACTTGGAAGGAAATTTTCAAAGTGCTATAGTTTACTATCAGCCACTACAGATGGCTGATCGGGGAAGGAAATGTTAATTTGTGGTACCAGAATTAGTCGCGGTCTGGTCTATTAGCAGGCGCAACTATCAGACCCATCCCTCAACATCTGAAAGATTGCACTATTAGGGATTTCTTCCACCTCCTAGCTGCTAGAAATTTGTCAAATATCCATCCCATAATCTCCCCCCAAGCGATGCGTTCAATCACTGCATCTCCTCCAATGTTTTTCAACAGAAAAGATCGAATGATTTGGGACCTCTCAGCTTCGGGTAAGTTCTCAATTAAGAGGGCGTGGAATGAAGTCAGGCCCCACCTTCCTCAACTCCGTTGGCCTAAATGGATTTAGAATAAGGCTCTCCCTCCTAAGATGAACATTTTTGTTTGAAAGATCTTTAGAAATGTTGTTCCAGTGGACAAATCTCTCCAAAATCTTAGAATTTCAATGGCCTCCCGCCGCAACTGTTGTAGCATGGCTCTTTCAAGCTTGCAGACTTCTGCCCCTACTCAGGACTTGATTCAGCCCGTGCCGCCGTTTCTCCCTCTCGATCATCAGCATGTCCAACCGCTTTGCAGTAGCTCCTGGCTGGGAGCTCCAATGCCACTCAGCTTCAGTGCTCTCGTCGGCTCCAGCTTCGTCAGATGGTCTCAGATCAGCACTCTTCCCCTGTCTCTGAGCAGATTGTGGCTAGCCCTGTTCCTGTTCTCGGTGGGGAGGAGGACCGGTGTTGAGGGTCAAATATTGTATATCAGACCCTAGTTATTTCCTGGATTTACGAACGTTGTACTGGTTAACGGTCCGATTTAGTAGTAATTGTGATGCAGGGTATATTTACGAGCTTGAATGGAAATATGGTGTTAAAAGCGAGGATTTAACGCGCAGGCATCACCAAGGCAAGGGACGGACTCCATAGGATCAAGATCGACGGATTTACACGCCAGAGATCCGAGGAAATCAAGCCGTGCACATTAGAGAGGCTTGGAAGCCTTCCAGAACGCAAGATTACAGAGTTCCCACCATCTGATCGGCTCAAAAATTCATATATGGCCTGAGGACCTTAAGTTAACCATACACAACAAAATTTGGCCATTGGATCTCTCTGGAAGTGGCCCAACGGTCAAATCAGCCCATAAATCATCAATATCGGGCCCACCTGATATCTGGATTTACTTCAAATTTGGTCTTATCCCCTTAAATCATATTTCAAAACGGATGCACGGAGCGGATTTCTCATAAAAATCACATTGGACCCCACATGGGGACGTGCATATGCACAATGAGTTCCACCAGCTGCGCACCGGACCGCGCATCCAGTCAAGATCGGGTTGACCCGATCCTCCTTCAAAAAGGAGACAGTGTTCACACGCCGTCTCGCCGGGTTAGTTCAGTGGGCCACCATCATGGTCCCGACGGACGATCTGAACCGTCTATTGAGTCTAAAGAGAGGTAAACATCCACGCCTAGGTGTCCGTTCGGCCTCATGCACGTGTACCCACGTGAACTGTTGTACAACTCGGGATGGACGGCGGAAAGAATAATTCTATGGGCCACACCAAAATCAACATAAAACGGACTACTCTCGACCGGTTTTTCGAGTAGAGCACAATGAACGGAGTGGATTTGTCAGCTGACGCTGTGCATGGGCCCCACCAACGTCACAACGTAAGTTGTTTCCGCAGGCCCTGCTTCAGCGTCCGAAACTGACGGATTTCGGGGTGGTTGTATGCCCATCATGGTGGTCGGACGACCAATCTGAACCGTCCATCATGTGGGTCTGTCCATAATGCCTCAAGAGACGTTATTATCTTGGACAGAATCAAAGGAACAGAGAAGTTGGGAGGCTCCGTTTTTGGGTGCGTGAGGGCTGCGCAACACTCCAAACCGACTCCAATACGCACTGTTGCTGCGTAAACAGAAACAATCTCCCTCCACCAACCTGGCTCTTCTCGTTGATGCCTATAAGTAAGAGAAAGAGAGAGCGGAGGAGGCTGAGGGGCAGCCGTGGAGCTTGGGAGCTGGAATTTGGTGGAGACGTGAGGAGAGAGAGAGAAACACAGGGAGTTTATTTTTGTTTTTATTTTTTTATTTTGTTTTGTCTAAGAGATCTAGCCTTTCATGGTTGGCTAAACCTCTTAGCTAGGGCTAAGAGGTGAAGCTTGTAGCGTGATGGGAGGCCTCTTTGCTTGTGCCTTTGTTTAGACTGAATTGATGTTGATTTTGGGGTTTTTATTAAGGGAATGTTTTTAGTCTTTAATGGTCTGTTGTGACTGAAATTACAATGGGTCTGCAATGGCTTTGAGCATGTTCTTTTCCTTTTATGTTTATGACATCAGGAAGCTCTGTTGTTCACCATCGTCTCCTGGGCATGGTCGGATGTCAGTACCCTTTCCTGATTTTCATGACATGTTGATTGGTTGGTAATTAGATTAATTCTGTTGTTTGCTTTGTCTCCTGGGCATGGTTTGGTGATGGAATCCATTCTAATTCATATACCACTCATCTCTTGAAAACCATATCAACGGTAGTTCAGTTAATTTTCCTGATTTTTAATCCAGGCATAAGATCTCCCTGATCTCTACAAGTGGATCCTCTGAATCCCTAGTTTCCCTTCTCTGATTTTTCCTAAAGTTTTAAATTATTATTTCACCATTATTCCTCAATCATAATCGGTTTAGAATTCATCTTAGCCTAGTTATAGATCTGGTTATTTTCAGATAACGTACAGGTTTCAGTCCCTGTGGATTCGACCTCGGTCTTACCGAGTTATTACTACATCACAACCCTATACTTGGGGAGTGAACAACCGGGACCCTCTTTTCAGCCAAGGTAAGATTGCTGCTTTGGTGTGGAATCACTTCAGCAAGATTTTTGGTGTCAACTACCTCCCGAATCAGTCGATATTGCAGCGCTTTAATCTCTGGTTCTCCAAAGCTAGCAGGAAAACTAGAGTGACTCGCCTCATCGGTCTTGTTCCATGTGTGATCAGCTGGGAAATCTAGCTTAGCAGAAATCAAGCCCGATTTGAAGGTCGTGCAATGTCCGCCCCCCAGATTATTTCCAAAGTTGCTCATTGGTTGAATGAAATAGCTTTCTTTATCCCGGGTGAGGACAGGAATTCTCTTGCAGATTCCATCACGCCTCAGCTCCTCAATATTCCAAAGGCTGAGCCTCATCTTCATAGAAACCACTCCATAGTTACTTGGCCTAAACCTCCGAGGGGCTTCCTCAAGTTGAATGTCGACGGTTCCTCCAGGGGGAACCTAGGCCCCAGTGGTGGTGGAGGGGTCTGTAGGGATCACCTTGGTAATCTGATTTTTACCTTCCATCGCAACTACGGTCATTCTTCAAACACTATGGCTGAAGCCCAAGCTATGTTGGATGGCATCACGATCTGTCCCAACTTGGGCCTCCGTAACATCATCGTCGAATCAGATTCGATGACCATCGCTAAAGCAGCTGAGAACAGGTACACTTCAGTTTCTTGACACATTTGGTACAAGATAGGTGCAATTCAGGAGTTTCGTCGTCCTCTCAGCCTTTCTTTCAGTCACATCTTCAGAGAAGGAAACTCCATCGCTGATGCTTTAGCTAGACTAGCGAATGAGGGTAATCCAAATAATTTCTTTCTCTCCAAGTCTGCCTTCCTGCTAAGGTCCGGGGTGCTCTTCTCCTTGATTAGGCGGGCCTTGGGAACTTAAGGCATTTCTAATGGTTTGGTCGGCCTTTTATTTTTCTATTTTTTAGGTGTCATTGGCTCTCCTTGGTTTGTTTGTGCAGTTAGGCTTATATGATAGGAGTGGTCCCTCCCTTTTTGTTGGGTCACCCCTGAATGGTTGTAAATCCTTTTCTTCAATGGAATATTTGCGATTTTTTAAAATAAATAAATAAATAAATAAATAAGAACTAAGTTTTCAAAGTTTGCTTCTTACGAAACTTTGCTTAAATCTTTGATTCCCCCCCCCCCCCCCCCCCCCCTCTTTTTCAAGCGTGACTACCAAAGAGGCCATAAATTTATTTGATTAAAATCACAATAATTGCAAGATAAGATATATATATGTATATGTATATATATATATATATATAAACCTATATATATATATATTTTTTAATTTACAATCTTATCTTGAAATTATTGTGATCACAATCTTATGGGCTAACCTGATTAGAGTCAAGTACGCCACCCACCTGAGGCCCACTCCCCTGGCTCATGCACCCCCTGCCCCCTCGCCTTTCTAGAAGAAGACCAGGTGTCTTCTTCCTATCATCGATAGCAACTCCAGTTGGCTCATTGGTCAGGGAGATTCCAGTTTCTGGCTGCGTGATTGGTCTGGGCTAGGTCCTTTAAAGGAGCTTTTTTTTTTTTTCAAAAAAAGAGAGTGTGTATATTGATATTCAATCAGAGTTACAGAAAATTCGGGCCTCCTCGGGAGGGAAAAGCTCACGGGAACGCCTATCCTATCCATATACAAAAAGCAAAGCAACTTATGGACAGCCTCAGGCTTCTCTAAAAGTGCCTAGCCCAATCATATCTAACATATACAAAGCTTTGATGCTCCAAGGGAGAGCCCTAACCGAATGAAAATTGAGGTTCCTCTGATATAAAGCTCCCTCTTTAGCCAGGCCATCGGCGGGGCCGTTACCTTCTCTTGGGATGAGGGAGAAGGAAAAGTTGCCCCTGTTTTTCGATGTGTTAATCCTGGTCCACCAGTACCTCCACTTCCAAGCAATAGTTGAGAGTGCAAGACATTTTGGGTATAATTCCGTCATGAGTATAATTCTGTCAAAATATAAGGAGTTGAGAGTGTAAGACATTTTGGGGTCAGAGGGAATTAAGGCTCTCAACCCAATCCAGGGCCTCTTCCCTGTGCACGTGTGGAATCACATTAACACTGACGACTTCTGTTCATTGGAAGGGGCTGATAGGTGCATGTGGACTGTGTCGTCATTAGGAAAGTTCGAAGTAAAGGTGACCTGAGACTTATGTAGGATTGGTTCCAGCAAGAAATCTTGGGCCAAATGGGTATGACACTCTAAGTTACCCCCAAAACTCTCACTTTTTGTTTGGAGGGCTCTTCACGGGGCGATTCCTGTGGATATTCGTGTAAAGGGTAAAGGGATTAGCTTGGCATCCCGTTGTGACTGCTGCCTCCCCCAATCGAATCTCCAGCTCGTTAAGGAAATGGTGGACCACCTCCTAGCTTCTGGGTGCCTCGCCATGGAGGTTTGGTCTTTCTTTGCTGCTCATTTCAACATCCCCATTCTGCCTATCCTGTCCATGGAAACTAGAGCAATCGATTAGTGGAGAATGACCAGATCTTCTAACGCTTTCCACTCTCTTCGCGGTCTCCTCCCATGCCTAATTTTTTGGGAAATATGGATGGCTAGAAATAGCACTAGGTTTGAAGATAGGCTAGTTAGTGGGGCTCGCACTATCAGCCAGGTGACTCGTTAGATGCAAATTTTCGGTCCTTCTCTTCCTAATCCCCATAAAGTTAATTCCTATTGTCAAAACACGTAGCAGTAGCTCGGTATCAAGTGCATCCCCAGATTTACCAGCAAACTTGAGGTCATTAAATGGTCCAAGCCAGATGTGGGCTGGGTAAAAATCAATCTGGATGGGTTGGCTAGGGGTAATGGGGGCTAATCTGGTGGCAGAGGGATATGCAAAGATAACAACGAGGATTTTATTTTCACATTTGCCTCGAATTATGGTATTAGAACTAATTTTATGGCTGAAACCACAACGCTTGCTGATGGGCTAGACATGGCGATATCGAAGGGCTTCTCTCACATCGATGTGGATAGTGATTCTAAGAGCCTGGTGGACTTGAACAACAATGGCACCCCTGGCTAGGCCTATTGGTATCTGTGGGCTAAAATATCCCACCTCAAGAAGCGACCACCCTCAAGATCTCCTTCACGCCGAGAGAGGTAAATGGTGTGGCAGACGGCCTTGCTAAGTTTGGTAGTGGTGTCCCAGGCTGGACCAAGTTTCAAAATTTAGCTGTTCTCCCGCCCCTTGCTCGGGGCTTTTATTTTCTTGATAGGGTGGGAATTGGCACAATCCGATTGGGTTGAGGTGGATAGTTGCTCTTTCTCTCTTTGTAAGTATTTGTGGTTTTGCTTCGATGGGATAGGTGAGGTCTTCACTCCTTTTTGTCAGGCCCACCCCAATTACTTGTACTTTCCCCTAATGAACATACCTCCTTAGTTATATATATATATATATATATATATATGGAAAAGGTACTATACGCTCGACCGTATTATACCTCCCATAAGGTCGAGTGCTGGTGGCATGTTATTCGTCGAATGGTGAAAATTTTAAGCAAAAGGGGAAACTTTATATGGCAACAAAGAATTTATGTGCAAGCCTTTCGTTTGTTGGAAGATCATGTGCTATGATTTTGTGTAGGGTCCACTATGATGTTTGTGATAAATCCAACCCGTCCATCCATTTTTCAAAATCATTTTAGGACGTGCAACCAAAAATGAGGAGGATCCAAATATTAAATGGGCCACATGAGAGGAAACAGGGGGGATTTGGTGACCACCGTTGAAACATTCATATGACTACAAAAGTTTGTATTGGTTTATGTTCGTGGTATTTTCATTTCATATCAGTGAAAATGACCTTACAAACGGTTTGGATGGAATATAAACACCAAGGTGGAGCCTAGGAAGGTTTTAACAATAAGCATTCCTTTCTGTAGTGTTTCATCTCGTATGGCCCACTTTAATTTTGGATCCCCTTCATTTTTGGTATAATGTCCTAAAATGATATCTAAAAATGAATGAACGGGTTGGATTTCACACAAAGATCATAGTGGGCCCCACACAGGATCCTTTCTCGAATCTTCATGGAAAGGCTTTAGTAGGAAATCCGTGTCCCTAGGAACCGGACTGGCTACTCCCCCGCAACCAGCCAATGGCGGGTGGTCGGTGTTATGTGGCCCCACCATGCTGTATGTGTTTCATCTATGTTGTCTATATGTTTTTCTAGATCATTTTATAGTAATGAGACCAAAAATAGGGTATATCCCAATCTCAAATGGACCACATTACAGGAAACAATGTTGAATGGGCATCGACCAATTTTTTTTTTTTGGGGGCCATAAAAGTTTTGGATTAAGTTGATCTTTATTTTTTTCCTTCACATGGGTTCGTATGACCTAATCAACAGATTGGATGTCAAATAAACAGTACAGTGGGCCTTAGGATGATTTTAACCGTGAGCATCACTCTCCACACTTTTTTCTATGGTGGGGTCCATTTGAGCTTTGGATATGATTCATTTTTTGTTTAATGGTCTAAATTGATCTCGAAAAATGGATGAAGGGTATGGATATAATAAATAAATCATTGTGGGGCCATGTAACTTTGATCTCCTTTGAACCGTTCGTGAAACTCGGAGCTCGAGAAGCATCGGCACTTGTCTTCGTGCGACACATATCTACACTAGCTATATAGCTGGTGTGTAGTACACTAGCCAATCTGCTTTCCTCCTAGACGGAAGGGGATTGCTCAGCTTACTGAGTAAACTGTGTGAAGTCCACCATGATTTATGTATTTTATCTTCTCTCGTCCATCCATTTTCCTAGATAATTTTATAGCTTGATCCTAAAAATGAAGTATATACAATGTTCATATGGACCACACCACATGAAACAGTTAAATTGAACTTCTATTGTTGAAAATTTCTTGGGGGCCACATAAGTTTTGGATCAAGCTTATATTTTTGTTTTCCATTCATCCATGCATGTATGATCTTATGAACATGTTGGATGACAAATAAACATCACTATGGGGCCTAACAAGGTTTCAAAGGTGGAAATCATTATCCTCACTTTTTCCCAGACATGATGGACTTGATCTTTGGATATGCTTCAATTTTGGGCTCAACCCCTTAAATTAGATGGAAAAATGGATGGATGGCATAGATGAAACACATACATCATGGTGGGTCCCACATAGCACCGATCACCTGCCATTGGCTGATGGCGGGGGAGTAGCCAGTCCGTTTCCCAAACTCAAAACCCAGGGATGCGGATTTCCTGCTAAAGCCTTTTCCATGAAGATCAATAGAAGAATTCTGCGTGGGGCCCACTGTGATCTTTGTGTGAAATCCAATCCGTCCAATTGTTTTTAAATATCATTTTAGGCCATTATACCAAAAATGAGGAGGATCCAAAATTCAAGTGGGCCATACGAGATGAAACAGTGGGGAAAGGAATGTTTACCGTTGAAACCTTCCTAGGCTCCACCTTGGTGTTTATATTCCATCCAAACCGTTTATAAGGTCATTTTCACTAAGATGAAATGAAATCACTATGAATATAAACCGATACAAAACTTTTGTAGCCATATGAATGTTTCAATGGTGATCACTAAATCTCTACTGTTTCCTCTCATGTGGCCCATTTAATTTTTGGATCCTCCTCATTTTTGGTCGCATGCCCTAAAATGATTTTGAAAAATAGATGAACGGGTTGGATTTATCACAAACATCATAGTGAGCCCTACACAGAATCCTAGCACATGATCTTCCAACAACGTATAGTACCTTTTCCCATATATAAAAAGTATAATACGGTCGAGTGTATAGTACCTTTTCCCACATATATATATATATATATATATATATATATATATATATATATATATTATGGGAAAAGGTACTATGCGCTCGAGCTCACGATAAGCTCCCATGAGGCCGAGCTGTGTGGGCCCCACTGTGATGCGTGTCGACCATCAACACCGTGCATTTGATGGGTCCCTTTTAAATTATGGGATATCCCTAAAATTAGCCGTATACGAAACTCAGGTGGGCCATACCATCTAAAGTCATGTGAAGACATGCCAAAAACATATAAAAGCACTTGGTGGGGCCCACCTAAGTTTTTAATGCTGTTGAAACTTGGTCTGAACCCTCATCCAAGTGGGACACACATAATGGATGGGCTGGATTTGCAAACCACATCTCGGTGGGCCCAAAAAAATGATTATGAATGTTTTAATGGTGCACGACCCCTCTCAACTTCTGTATGTGGTTTGGCCCACACAAGTCACGAATTGACTTGATTTTTGAGACGTAGGCCCATGATGGAATGGTGCATATGACTGATGGGGTAGATGTTCAAAACGCATCACGGTGGGGCCCACACAGCTTGATCATATGGGACGTTCCCATCAGCTCGAGTGCATAGTACCTTTTCCCTATATATATATATATATATATATATATATATATATATATATATATAAGGTACTATGCGCTCGAGCTCACGATAAGCTCCCATGAGGTCGAGCTGTGTGGGCCCCACCGTGATGCGTGTCGACCATCAACATCGTGCATTTGATGGGTGCCCTTTAAATTATGGGATATCCCAAAAATCAGCCGTATACGGAACTCAGTTGGGCCATACTATCTAAAATCATGTGAATACATGCCAAAAACATATAAAAGCACTTGGTGGGGCCCACCTGAGTTTTGAATGCTGCTGAAACTTGGTCTAAACCCTCATCCAAGTGGGACACACATAATGGATGGGCTGAATTTGCAAACCACATCTCGGTGGGCCCAAAAATTGATTATTATTATTTTAATGGTGCAAAGCCCCTCTCAACTTCTGTATGTGGTGTGGCCCACACAAGCCATGGATTGACTTGATTTTTGAGACCTAGGCCCACGATGGAATGGTGCATCTGACTGATGGGGTAGATGTTTGAAACACATCACGGTGGAGCCCACACAGCTCGACCTCATGGGACGTTCCCATCAGCTCGAGCTTATAGTACCTTTTCCCATATATATATATATATATATATATATATATATATATATATATATATATATATATATATATGAAGAACAAGTAATGTTCTCACAATAATACTGTTTGCTGAATTTTCTGTGAAAATGAAGTAAGAGTTTTAAAATATTTGCCCATTTATAACTAAAACATTGAAGAAGCTAACATTGACCTTGATAAAAGTGAAAACAACTTTGACCTCAAATTCATCTATAAAATAAGTAAAGAACGAGCAAACTATATGGAGGGGCATGACAAGTAAACTCCATAGATTCACATAGTTGGTCAATCTAAGCCATTGATCTCAATACCCCAACACTGATGGACCATTCCCAAAAAATATCTCAAATCAGAAGATCATAGCCATCAAATATTTCGTGTCTCCTCCATTGAATGTTGTTTGTACACGCAACTTTTTAGTCATGTATTTGCATACCATTAATAGGTACGGAGGTCAGAATTGAGCCATTGAGGGGATTTTTTGGGAATGGTTCGGCCAAAATAAGACCATCAGATCAATGGCTTGGGCAAACCCACGATGGCCCCCAAATCTACGAGCTGAGATTCAGATTGGAAACTCATACTCCTTTTGTATTAAGAACTTTGGGCCATTGTCTGTCCAAGGTGGGGCACAACGTACAGGTAAATGATCTATGGTGTACACTAGTTTGAATTGAAAACCCTGGTATACTATGCATATCTACGTTGGTTGTCCTTTCCTATGGAAGTGATTCCTGCTGAGAATGCTTCCCAAAAGTTGCTGCCGGCCGCCTGAAACTTCTGAGCTGACATGAAATGAAATGACTTGAATGAATTGGGTGCCAACGAACACGATATGACAGTTCAGATTCTCCGCCGTCCCACTCACCCTGTGTTTCAATCATTACATATCGCGTTTCTTTACGGACGGGAATCTCTACAACACTACTGCGTGAAACAGCCAAAAGTCTGTGGAGCCCACCATGTTGTATACGTCAAATCCACTCGGGCTGTCAGGCTCTATCCTCCGTTTTAGGCTGAAAGGCAAAACATTATCTACATCCACATCTCATATGGGCCACACCGCATGGAACAATGTCGGTGCAATGCTAATCATAGGTTTATGTGGGCCACCACGTGTGCATCTTTAGTCAAACACGTTAACCAGGGTAACTTACCAGGATGAACAGAAGATACAAAACTCAGGCCGGCTACGCCATGTGAACTTACCAGTTTTGTGAGAAATTTTACAATTTTCCCATTTATGTGGTACAAATGAGATGTCGATCGGATTAAATTCTCTAATATACTGTCCAAATAACAGTTGTCACCAGATGGATGGAGTGGATTTTATATATAGTGGACTCCATGGAGCTTGAGTTTTTTCACGCAGTGCCTAAAAGAGCTGTTGTAGGCGATTCCTCTTCTTTCTCGACAGAGGAGGGAGATGATGATACTCTGGCCGTGTGTAACGCTCAACATGCAGGCACTCGGAGATCGTACAGATGGAAACATGAATCCAAGTTTAAGGGACTAAATTGTGGAACCCACTGTCCCTGGATCACAATCCGACTTAAAAAGAAAAAAGAGTGCGAATCCTTTGCGCCCTGTGCCATCGTTTCTCATTGGTACATGTCATTTCCCACCACTCCAACTAACAAAGTATGCCTAATTTCTGAACTTTTTTTATTTTTCTTTTCTATGCCCACACCCTAACACCCACACACCACAATAGTTACCTGAACCATGACCTTTAGGGCCTGTTTGGCTGGGCGGATTAAGAGGGATTAGGAGGGATGGGATGGTAAAATCCCGGGATATGCTAAACGAGCCAAACAGACCCAATGAACTTGTCCCGGGATATAGCAAACCCATGGATCTTAAACCAATCCACTGACATCACCATCATTACCTTAAAATTGATCCCATCCCTCCTAATCCCGTTCAATCGTGCCTGGGGCGTGTTTGGTTGGACGGATTGGAAGAGATTAGAAGGTAAAATCCTGGGATATGCCGGGCATGCCAAACAGACTCGGTGAACTTGTCCCGGGATATAGCAATCCCATGGATCTGAACCAATCCACTGACACCACCATCATTACCTTGAAATCCATCCCATCCCTCCTAATCCCATGGTATCTGTCTAGCTAAACAGGCCCTTAGTGTTAAAACTCTTGTGGGTCTGCCACTAAGCCATGAGTAGGGACCTGCCCAAATAAATTGTGTGCTACACTACAACTTTTAATGTGTGAAACTTTTTCGAGTCCCACCATAATTTTTGTTTTAGATCCACATCATCCATCAATTTTTTCTAGATACTTCTAGAGCATGAAACCAAAAATGAAGTACATCCAAAGCTCAAGTGGACCACACCACATATTATGTCTGATTGCGAGATATTAAGATGGTTTTTTGAATTTGATAGAAACTTGAGTTTGTTTTGAATGCCAATTCAATCCTTTGGAAAAAAAAAGTGGACCACACCACATAAACTAGTGGGGATTAAACAAACTACTATTTCAATGTTGGGACTAACGAAAGCAAAAGGGAAAAAGCCACAACACAAAGCAAGAACGCACTATAAAAAACAAAGTTACAAGAGATGAAAGCTTATTGATCAAAGACCAAAAGGGAAAGCCTTATCTTTTTTCTCTTCAAAACCTTCTCAAACACTTAAGCACATTGTGGAGAACCATAATTTACCATAATT
Source organism: Magnolia changhungtana (assembly GCA_030180095.1). Lineage (NCBI taxonomy): Eukaryota > Viridiplantae > Streptophyta > Magnoliopsida > Magnoliales > Magnoliaceae > Magnolia > Magnolia changhungtana. The sequence continues at coordinate 8,263,847 of JASAUF010000639.1, forward strand.
CAGATTACACTAGGTTATATACTGCCACAACTGGAATAGAAAACAAATCGCGCACTTACGCAGTTCTACGCACTCCTTCGATGGGACCTTCAATGACATCGACAACCATGCATCGAGGATCAGTCAATGACATCAAAGCCACATTTAATGTCATTGAGTAATAACTCCAAAATTGTCCAACAATCAACAATGATTTTTTAGGAGATTGAGCATCTGTCAATGGCATCGACATCTGCTTGATTGAATTAAGAGGTCTATCAACGGCACCGACATCTGCTTGATGGAATTGAGAGATATATTTAAGACATTAGACAACAATCTCCACCATGTCCTCAATCTTCACACTCCATTTCTCCTTTGTAATTTTCGATAATCCATCTCTACTTCATCTCCATCATGGCTCCATAATCATTGCTTCTCATGCACATTCATCTTCACTTTATTTTTTCCAAACTCAAAGAAGTCGCACATAACTTTAACTTTTCTGTAAGAACTACCTTCGTAAGCATGTTAGCCAAATTCACGCTTATGTGGATCTTCTCAAGAGTTATGCATTATTCCTCAGGTACCTGTCGGATAAAATGATACGCACATCAATACGTTTAGTTCTAGAATGGTAAACCAAGTTCTTTGCCAAATTGATCGCACTTTCACTGTCATAATTAACCGGGATAGCCTCCTCCTGAAGCCCCAACTGATTTATCATTCCCCTCAACTAAACTTCTTCCTTAAATGCTTCTGTCACTACCATATACTCAGCTTTGGTAATGGAAAGAGCATTGCAGATTGAAGTTTCAACATCCAATTGATTGCTCCACCCGCTAACAAAAATGAGTAACCAAAAGTCGACCTTCTATTATTCACACTGCCCCCGTAATCTGAATCTACATAGACTACTATCTTGTCCAATGATTTTTCGAATGTCGAGACATAGTCCCGCGTAACTTGAATGTATAGAAGTAGCAATTTCACTGCCTTCCAATATTACTTACTGAGGTTAGACATGTATCTACTAATAATATCCACCACATGTGAAATATATGGTCTTATATAAAGTATGACATACATCAAACTGTTAACTAGAGCTGTACACGAGTCGAGTCGAGTCGAGTATTTTCCTACTCGTACTCGACTCTTAACGACCAACCGCTGCTCGTACTCGGGCTCTACTCGGCCGAGTAGCATGACCCCCTGCTCGTACTCTACTCGCCCGAGTACGAGCTGAGTACGAGTAGTAAACGAGTCGAGTCGAGGCCGAGTTTTCGAGTCGAGTCCGAGTACGAGCACACGAGTTGAGTACCGAGTGCGAGTTTTCGAGGCGAGTTCGAGTCCGAGTCTAAATCTGAGCCCAATTCGAGTAGGGTTTTCGAGTAACGAGTTCGAGCTTTGAGCCAAGTTCAAGTTATAAATTGAAATTAATTTGAATTTCAATTCGATTGTCAATTGAAAAGTTAAACGAAACAATAAAATATATAAAATGCACATAATTAGTAATTACATTACATTGTTACATAATTACATTAACGTATTTACATAATTACATTACATTGTTCAAAATGACAATTTATAAATTATAACCAATAACCTCTATAAGATGAGTGTCTTCCTATTCCTGTATTGTCATCTGATCCATCGAATCAGCTATCTATTTTTTCATATACAAATTGATTCACTTCCTCTGAGTCAGAAGGTGAAGAGATTTTTCCTTCGTGCTCTTCTACACTTTCAACTAGATTTTTCAAACTTGTTTTATGTGAAGAATTGTATGTAGTACCCAATGCCCTATAAAATTCACCGAGACGAGTCAGAAATTTCAATTTGTTACTCTTTTTCTTCTTCTTATTTGTCATACTCGACGAGTAACTAGACCCTGCTTCAACATCGTGTTGTCTTTGACTCGAATATCGTGAAGTCTAGAAGCATCTTCCATACTGCGTTTTATGGCGATTTGGAATTGTTCTTCCTCCAAAGCTTTTAATCTGGCTTCCTCCTCTGCATTTTTTGTGGATGTCATTTGTGTACCAGATCCAGAAGCAGAAGGTTTGGATGGAGTGGAAGGCTTTCTATTCGAATCTAACAGGGCTTGAAAAAGAATTTGGACATCCTTAGGGACATTGGGGCATGGTTTTGCATCACTACCTCGACATGACAAGTGTAGGCGAAAACGATTAGTCTTGTGCACAAACTTTGCGCCACACAAACCACACTTAATCTTTATTTTTCCAGATCGTGGCGGTGATTCAACTAGGGAAGCATAGTCCCAAATGTTTGTCGATGGCTCAGATGACGACATATCTACATTCAATTTTTAATAAAAAAATCAGAATATTGATAAATAAATTGAACTTGATATAGCAACAAAAGAAAGCAATATAAATGTATCAAAATTCAAAAATAAAAGTAAATGAACAGCATATGTAAATAAATATCAATGATTCAAAGTCTTCCAAACCACATTCCAAAAGGACCAACACTTTCGTGTTTGCATTCTGTAAATGAAATAATATTACAGATCATTCAACATTCAGCCAAAAAAATTGAAAAATTGAAAATAATTACTGATCTGTAGGTAGAGACTCATCACGAATCTCAATCTCCTCTTCTTCATCATCATCATTCATATCTCCTCCCCATATCTAAGCAACCAATCTTGCGTACAAATCAACGCTTCAACTGTGTTTGGCGAAAGTGAGCTTCGATACTTGCTCACAACCCTGCTCCCTGTGCTGAATGCGGATTCTGATGCCACTGTTGAAACTGGTATTGATAATATGTCCCGTGCCATCACAGATAATGTAGGGTATTTTGATTCATTAACCCTCATCTTCCACCATTCCAACACATCAAATTCAGCTCGCACTACGATTGACTCCTTGAGGTACATTTCTAACTCTGATTCCTTAGTATCAACTCCCATTCGTGCTTGTGCCAAATATGATATGTATTCATTTAGCACATCCGGATTACCAGGTACAGAAATATCCGCATCTCTACTTTCTTCAACACCCACTGCAGGTAAAGTATTAACATATGATTTATATAGATCTTCAAGGGCTTCACGAACCTTAGACGTTTCTGCTGCCGCTCTTTCAGAGAGGATAAAGCTTCATGAAAATAAAGCTAACCAATCCCATATTACAACGGGGATCAAGAACAACTGCCAAGGACATCAACAGATGACATTCGTGCCAGTATTTATCGAACTTCGTCTTCATACCAACTGTCATCTGACGTATGAAATCTGGACCCGCACTGGCATTTTTCTGCAGAGCATCCTTAATCTTCCAAAGAGACGGAAGAAACAGATTCGCGGTTGGATACTGATTCCCAGAAAAAATCTTCGTGCAATCGTAGAAAACTTGGAGAAATGTGTGAACTTGTTGTGCTTTGACCCAATCATCTGTGCTCGGCAACCAAGAATACGTTCTGTCACGCGCCGCATATTCAGGAAATGCAAGCTGTAATTCTATTGCCGCATCTAACATTTCATAGGTCGAGTTCCAACGTGTACAGACATCCAACTTCAACGTTTTTTTAGATGGCACATTCAAACGTTGGATGATGTCATTCCATACACTCAGCCTCGATGGCGACCTCCTTATATATTTCACACTTTCTCTTATGTTCTCTATAGTGTCGTCGATTGCTTTCAGCCCTTCTTGTACAATCAAATTTATAATATGGGCACAACATCTAACCTGAAATATTTTTCCTTCAAAAAATAAATTTCTGTAGCCTCCGAATCAAGTTACGTAAGCATGAAATGACACTGTTATTTGTGAAGCATTGTCTAAAGTTATTTGAAATTTTCTTCTCAATGCCCCAAATTTTCTAGACAACTGTAGATGCAATCTGAAATAAGTAAACCAGTATGTGGAGGAGGAAGGTGTTTGAAGTTCAAAATTCTCTTGCATAGTTTCCAATCCTTATCGACATAGTGAGCGGTTAATGAAATGTATCCTTTTCTTTGATTGGACGCCGTCCATAAATCAGAAGTCAAAGCTATTCTGTTCACTGAAGCTAAAACTTCTTTCAGTTTCATCTTCTCCTTTACGTACATCTTCATGCTTTCTCTCTGCACTGTGACGCGGGAGACATTCTCGACCCGAGGGTTAAGGAATTGACAGAAAGCCCTAAACCCTTTACTTTCAATCATTCTGAAAGGTTTTTCTTCCAAAATCACTAATCTAGCAAACCACTCATTCAGCTTCTCCTTGTCAAACTTATGAGTGGACACTACGCCTTGGGAGTCGTCCCCTTCTGACTTCGTAAATGACAACGTCTGTTGGCCGGGAGGAGGAAGTCTTGCTTTCTTAGGACACGTCTTCAAATGTCTAATTAGATGTGTCGTAGATCCTCCTGGAATCTTGCTGAATAACCCTTTGCAGTTATTACACTTTATCTTCTGTACACCGTTAACTGTCACATCTTCGAAATCATCCCACACTGCTGATCTCTTCTTCTTCCCTTTGCATGCGGTTGACGTGTCTGTGTCTCCCTCTACTATTAGAGGAGATGTGGCTGATGCACCCATTCCAGGGGTATTTGGGCTTTCGTCTTGACTAGCCATCTATAAAATAAAATTCTTGATATGTTATACGGTTATACCTAGGGGCTAGGGTCCTAGATGGCTAGACGGCTAGACCGCTAGACGGGAATAATTACTTAACTGTCTAAATCAGTCACCCATTCAAAGTTAGATGGATTGTAATGCTTCATTTTCCAATTTAAATGCTACTAGAAATTCCGAAAAGATCTCCCTTATCTCTCCAGAATATATTAATCTTGTATTTGATTCTCATGTCAATCATCAACACAAAGTGTGGACATTTGACGATAAAAATAAATACATGAAATATATCCAGAGAGAAAAAGGAGAGACGAAACCAGAACAGGCATATGCATTTAAATTGGAATAAATGAAGACATTACAATCTATCTAACCCTGAACTGTCCAAAAAGGGACAATTTGAACGATTTCTATGCATCCAAGAACACACTGAATCTATGTCTGGCAACATAGAAATCTTCAAATGGGCAACTGATTATCCTATATACTACAAGTCTACAACTAGAACAATACAAATAATTCATATCTATGCAAACAAAGGAGCATCTGAAATTGACATTTATCATATAGCTAACTAATAACAATTAACAATATGTCATATGAAAAGCCAAAGACATCTTAATGTGGTGCCATTTTAACACTAACAAAGTAAAAAGTAAATTGTCATTTATAAAGTAAATTAAGTCAATTCAATGTATGTATTGTATATCCATCTATTTTGCCCTCTCATTTTAATGTGTGCCAAAAATGAATGAAGCATATCCAAATCTAAGTAAACACGCCTGCCAAACAGGCCCTAAAAGTGGTGGGCGACTGGGCGTTCGCCCGGCCAAACAGGCCCTAAAATTGGAGGCAAGTAAACAGTACAGTGGTCAGTGGGCCCCAAAAAGTTTTTAATGGTGGGCGACTGGGCGTCGCGCACAAACAGCCCTAAAATTGGATATAATCCCATCCATTCGTCACCAAACAGCCCTAAAATTGGATCCCATCCAGTTCGCCAGGCCAAACAGGCCCTAAAATTGGATTCCATCCAGTTCGCCCGGCCAAACACGCCCTAAAATTGGATCTAATCCCATCCAGTTCGCCCGGCCAAACAGCCCTGAAAGTTCAATCGTACCGACCAGGCGTTCAATCCTCCTCCATCGATCTTAATCCCACAATTATATTAGCAATTTCTACTATATATTAGCAACCAAAAATAAAAATCCACCCTGGCCTTACCTAAGAAAGAGAAGAGGGACGACCGGCAGAAGCGGCGGCAGGCAACGTGTAGCAGGCGATGGCGGCAGCGAAGAGCTGAGGCACCGGACGAGTGGCAGTGAAGAGCTGAGGCACCGGACGAGTGGCAGCGATGAGCTGAGGCACCGGAGAGGACTGTAACGACCTGAAAATTTCCGTACATTGGGTCGAGTACCACCTCGACCAGAAATCACGTAGGATTAAATCCTTTAGAAATTTAACAAAGTTAACTAAGTACTAAACTCAATTAGCTATGAAATCCGTTAGGATCGCTTTAAATACGATCTCGCAAGACCCAAAACTTGCGTAACAAGTGACGCTAGGTTACCCTAAAGTTTAGAACCAAACTCATTTCCCGTCTCGCTCTCGGGAATGAAACGAAACTTCAGTATTAGGTCTAGATCGCACATCGGGAGTCCGATTAACCCGAAGCTAAGGAACTAGGACCGCCCACTGGGCTTAACAATCATCTCAAAAATCGCCTTATCCGATATTCCACGGCCATTCATTTCGAATCGGAGCGAGGTAGTGTGAAAAACACTATTCATAAGCCAAAATAAATATACGGAATAGTGATCGCATCGTTCGTTGACGCGTCAATTAAGCAACCCGACCGTCGAATCGACCAAATTACACCCTCGGATTAAGAAAAATTTCAGGAACATTTACATGTACTTGGAATTTCGATCGTGGCCCACTGACCGTCGAACTGAAAGTGGTCCGCCACGTGCGATCTGCGTATCCGAATGAGTCAAAAACGTAATCCCACGTAGATCCATTGGTGGTGAGCTTAAGTCTGACGTTTGGTTCAAAGAGGGCTACCGTAACTTCCCTTTGAGAAATTTGGAAAAGCGTCGAAAATCCTATATAGGCAGCACCCCATGAACCCGAGTCTATTTTCATAATGTTTGAGGCTATAAAAGGGGCTTAGAACAGCCCCTCTCACAGCCATACGAATTTTGCAAGAAACCCTAGAGGAAGAGAGAGAAAAGAGAGAGAAGAACTTGGAGATTGTTGCCAATCTTCCTCCACCTGCATTGGCTCACCACACGGCCTTCACCGCTCCGTTCTAAGTGATTTCCCGGTGTTTTCCACCTCATTTGAAGGTAAGAAACCCTAACCCTAGGTCTGATTTGAGTTGGAATCGAGGTAGGATGTATTCCGACTAACCGATTCCGCTCTTTAGGCTAGAAATCGCCTGTAGACGGAAGATCCATCACCCTTGCTGATTCGTTCCGTTTCCAAAGGCAAAGGTGAGGACTTTAAGTGTATAAGTTACGGTTTTCAACGCTTTCAATGTCAGATAATGGTAGATTCATGATCTGCTTGCAATTGCACATGTACAAAGTGCCTTCCGTTTTCTGTTTTGATTAGCGGTGTGAAATATGGAATTTCACATATTCTAGGTATACGTAGAAATACCGTATACATATTTTTTGGATAAATGCTTGACATGTTTATTTAATGTATAATTATATAACATATGAATAAAATACTAGTTTGGCGAAAGGAATCGCCAAAATATATGTTTACTTGTAAATGCGCCGTATGTTGAAATTACGTGTTGTAGAAATACCGTATACGTATTTCTTTTGGAATAATGTTAGACATATGTATTTAATGTATGATTATACAATACATGATTAAAATACTAGCTTGGTGAAAGGAATCACGAAATCTATCTTCCTTTGTAAACACTATGTATGTCGAAATTGGGTATACGTGAAAGTACCCTATACGTATAAAATTTGCTGATGTGGTTGCCATGTTTATTTCTGTATGAATATGATGTATATGTATAAAATATTAGTTTAGTAAAGGGACAACCCTAGTACACACTTCTCCAAAGATACGTCATGTATGTTGAAATGGTGCATTCCAAGTGTTGGTGAATTCACTTGTGAGTGTAAGTGCTTAAGTGTTAGAACCTTAATTAGGTGCTGAGATGGGATTCTCCGCTACCTTAGAGTCACATATGACACTCTCCATGTGGTTGTTCACTCTAACCACTCACCTATGAACTCTAAGTATTTGTATCCCTATGTGTTTAGTGCTTTATATCATGCTTTACAACATGCTTTACAACATGCCTTATAACATGCTATACTTCATGCTTTATAATACATGCTTTACCTCATGCTTTACTTCATGCTTCACAACTGATTGAGTTTGGGACTATGCCTATAGTCCAAACATTCGGTACCAGACTTGCGGTTGTGGCTGAGATTCATATCGCCACGATGGACGTGTCTGGCGAACCCGAGTCGTACTTCGGTTGGCGATAGTGGTTGGCCACACGGAGTGCTTTTGCGCTCCATATCGCTCAACTTGTGGTGCGCTCGAGCTAGTCAGGCTCGTCAAGCAAACCGATATGTGTATATGTATGTTCACCATGTTTGGTCGCTCTTGCTTGAACCTAGGGTACCAAACTTACCGCTGGCAATCCCGTTAACCATGGTACCTCGATCCGCTAAGACGCATGAGCCGGCATGGTGGTATGGGACACCGTGGTCGAGCCGTCGGCCCTACGCTGGGGTCATGTGCCTCCCCGTAGTGACCATTGCGCAACCAAACTCGTGAGCCGATTATGGTGGTATGGGACACTATATTCGAGCCGTCGATATACTACGGCGAGAGCCGAGTACGGTGAGACCTCGTGCTCGTGCCGACGGCGCACGAGTCCTCCGTAGTATCTTCAAGTGTACTCCAGTGTGTACGTGATTGGCGACGAGTCTTTCACAAGAACTAGAGTATGAGTTGAGCCGAGTACGGTGAGACCCGTACTTGAGCCGACGGCTAGTGATTGAGCAGTGCACGGTGAGATATGTACTGAGCTGACGGCCAAGAATTGAGCCGCATACGGTGAGATCTCGTATCCGCTACTGACGGGTGATGAGCCCTTTGCGATGCCTTCACTACGCTTCTCAAACCATAATATCGTATGAGATTAGCTAGGATTGACGACCCTAGAATGGATCATGTTTGGGAATTATACAAGGGAGGTACCTTAGTTTCCCAATACCGTCGTTGAAATGGATTAATAAAAACTTGGTAATCATGAGCATCATCGCACCGCATGTGCTTTGTAGATGTGGCGCACTGAGGGAGTTAGCATTCGCGAACGTAAGATGATGTCGCTTGAGGGTGGTTTGGCAAGGGCATACAGCATCATGTCATATCATTTTTGCACTTAACAAGAGTAATTAGAAATGTTTGATTTGTATCTTGCGTTATCATTACTGTTTGATTGATTTGATAACATGTTAACCTATGCCTTATTGTTCCACTGAGTTAGCTACTCACTCCCACGTTACGGGACGGTGTTTGCAACACCCACCAGACTCTGTCGCAGGTGTAGATGGCGCCTCTGTTCAGGAGCCGGAGCTCGACTACGAGGAGGATCGGGAGGAGTTCTCCTTTATGCGAAGACTGACGGCTATGCATAGGCACATTTGCATCGCGGGATTTCTGTGGCCTCTTTTGAGGATTGTATTTTGATTTTTTTTTTTGACTTAGAAACAATACGTGTATATTGGTACTCAGTTAGTACTCATACTCTGAAGTTCACAAAATTTTGATACTTTACATATTTTGAATATAAAATTTCAGTCTTCCGCTTGCCTTTATACAATTGAACTGGAGTATGAATTACTGTTTTGGTATAATCTCATTCATGTTTATTGCGCTAACTCAGACAACATTTAACCATCATTGTGTATGTTGCATAAGTGATGCGTTGGAACTCAGGAGTTGAGTTCATACTCGACCCCCGAACTCGGGTTTGGCCGGAGCCGCGCCGCCGCGGTCTGGCCCTGTTCGCCAGACTCCCAGGGTGCTAAATACACCCTGTTTTGGTCTGAACTCTTAACGGATTAGTCGTGGGGTGGGTCGGTTCAGTCCCCTCTACCCCATGGCACGTGCGATTTTGGCAATAGATTAGGTTTTAAAGGGCTGAAACACCCATCTTCCTCATTTCCCCTCTTTTCAACCACCACCACCTCCATTTTCGATTTTGCTGAAAACCCATCCCTCCAAACCTTCAATCCCTCCATTTCCTTCCATAACTCACACACCCCTACCTCCTACAACAGCCCTAGCCTCTCCCTTTCCCCATTTCCACAAGTTGGAGCTCTCATAACCCTCCTTGGAGCTCAAAATCGGGTAATCTACTAACCCATCCCATTTTCTTCTTGTTTCTTCTTCATTTCCTACCTCTAGAGCTTCTTCCACACCTGTTGGATTGTTGATTGTGGAAGATAAAAGAGGTCAGCCCTTTGTTCCCCCATTTTGGAAATTTTCCATGGCCCTCCTTGGTGTGGTGGCCACCATTTTCTCCATTTCCTCCATCCTATCCTTCATGGGAAAGAGGAAAACCGCGGCCGACGACGCCGGCCCAAGTAGGCCAGCCCATACCCGAAGAAGATCCGACGTTGGGGCCGGCACAAGCACCGTGCGGGAGTTTAGGTCGAAGCGAGACCTGGATCCTGATCACCCCGCCAGAAATGCTTATCCAATAGGCATGGAATATGGGCGCTTCGCGGGCCGCAAGGTTGTATTTGAAGCTCATGTAGATGAAAGGATGTTTGGCCTACACCCGATGATGGACCACTTGGTGGATATCGGATTGAATCATATTTTTGAAGGCGAGTCTCCCGCATGTGAGAACACGGTCCGCGCTTTCTACGCTCACATCGTGGACTCATCACTAGAGCCTCTTCAGTTTACTGTCTATGTGAGGGGCATAAGGCGCACAATCACTGTGGACGAAGTAGCTCGAATCACGAAGATCCCGCTTGGTCAAGTGCAGCCTAGTGATGACTTCTCTAGAAGTGCGCGGGAAAGGGATCGCCGCACGCGATTTCTCTGTGGTCGCCGGGTTACTTGGAAGCGAGGAAATTGTATTGCGGCGACAAAGATGTCTGAAGACTTCCATTTGCTCCATCACATCTTCACATACAATGTATACCCACGGTGGGGTAACCGCACGGAATGTACTAGGGTGATGGTGGACTTTCTGTACAAGATGGGACGCTGGGACAACATATGCCTGCCCACATTCATCCTATCCCAGATAGTTAATGTTGTTCGTTCTGCCAGGAACGATCTTTCGCTCCCATTTGGCCGACTGATCTGCAGGATGGCTCGTGATGTAGGCTACAGATTGAATATGGAGGATCTTGCACCGGTCCGAATCATAAATGAAGCGACACTCAGGAATATGAAGATCGGCCCCAACAACAAGCAAGCCCGACTCGACGAGTCTGGAGATGAGACGGATAGCGCCGGTGAGGAGAGTGTTGACCTCCAGCCGAGAGCGATGAGGAGCAGTGATGACATACGGGAGGAAGAACCCGAGGCTCGGGACACGGAGGAGAGTTCACCCCTGCGGCTCGGGCGGGGGTGTGGATCGAGATGTATCCGATGCGCGATTTGCCCCGTCTTGAGGAGAGGCAAGCCGCCCGCAAAGAAGAGGTTGGACAAGTTCTGGGTGAGATTGGACAAGTTCTGGTGAGATTGGTCAAGTTCGAACTAAACTTGAAGAGAATGAAGCCTACATGAAGAAGAATTTCAAGAAGATGTCCCGTACGTTGAAGGCCATCCCTGTCTTTGTGCGCAAGATAAGAATGCTCCTCCTCCACCGCCTACTTCGGATGCTTAGTCATCCGTGTTGTCGTTTGTTGTGTTTGCTTTGGTTACCGCGATAGGCGGTTTGTGTTTTCGCACAGATGTTGTGTTAGGTAGTAGTATGTTTAGGTGTTTGATGTGTGGATGTATGGGCTATAATGTGATTTCCGTCATGATTCATGTAAACTCTGTAGTCCATGTATTATGACAATTTTGAGTAAATGAAAAGCATATAGCCTCTTTTGTTTGATGATGTGTGGAATGCTTAAGTGCTTTATGGAGTGTATTATGCTGTATCTCACAAATGTTGTACCCTGTGTTGTATAGGGCATGCCGCGACAGTATACGCGGAGTACGGCACATCTCCTTTTGACTGGCTCTATGGACCAGACCCCTTCTGGTAGTAGTGGTCCTGCGGACCGTGGATTGGGATCTGATCAGCCTCCTGCTGGTCCCATCGGTGGACAGCCACCTTATACGCCCCCGGTCCGCGAGCAGTATTGGCCGTCTTCTTTTGCGCAGCATGACTCTCAGGCTGCTCCGTCGACCGATAGATTTGAGCAGCTGATGATGATGATGTATCAGCAGCAGATACAAAGAAGAAAGAAGCAGACCAAAGCAACTTATAGCCACTATCGCCGAGGCCTTGTCCCGTGGTGGTAGTGCGACTCCACCGCGACATCTACACATCCCGATGAGCATTCCGGGCCTCCTGCTCAGGTTGAGGATGTGCCTCGCCCCATCCGTCGCACCTCCACTGGAGAGGTCGGTACACGCGGTCTACTCGAGCGATTCCAGCGCTTGAGGCCTCCCTCATTTATGGGTTCTCACAGACCCGAGGAGGCGGAGTTCTGGTTAGACCGCATCTCCAAGATGCTACGGATGCTTCACTGTTCGGAGGCAGAGCAGGTAGAGCTGGCCGCCTTCATGTTTGAGAGAGAGGCGAGCTTATGGTGGGACAGCGTGCTGCGCACTGTCGCAGTAGACTTCGTGTGGACCTGGGAGGCTTTCGAGTCTCGGTTCCACGAGAAGTACTACCGCAGACTTATCGGCACGAGCGGGAGGAAGAGTTTTTGCGCCTCAGGCAGGGAGGCATGACGATCACGAGTACGAGCACCGCTTCACCGAGTTGGGCCGCTTTGTCCCGACTATACTAGTAGACGAGCAGATGCGGATGCGTCGTTTCTCCTTGGGTTTGCGACCGGAGATTCGGTCGAGGATATGCTGCCACAAGATCCCTACATATGCGGCGTTGGTCCACATGTCATGACGGCGAGCGGGATGTGGACCGTTTGGCCGATCACGGGGCACTATGGTTGCGAGACCGCGACAGATGTACGCGAGAGTGGCCTATTTTAGGCAAGAGGCCTCGGCCGATTCTCCCCCGGGGCCGCGGCGCCGCCTATTCCTATGAGACGCCGTTGGTGACCTGCACGTTTTGCGGAAAACCTGGACACCCTGCTGAGAGCTGCTTCTCGCGCATGAGGGCTAGCGGCTTTGCGCCACCACAGAGATTGGGTCGCTCTTATCCACAGGCCATATCAGCTCCGCCGCTACAGACCGTTCCTGCACATCCTTCATTCCGCCCTCCCGTGCCATCCTTCAGGCCGCCACAGCGACCCTTGGCTCCTCAGCCGAACCGCCAGCAGCAGGCTCGCGTTCATACTCTCGTGGCTGAGGCACCTGAGACGTCGGTTTCAGCTCCGACGGCTTTCGAGGGTACGGCTTTTATTCACGACACTCCCGTCTCTTTATTGGTGGACACTGGGTCCACTACCTCTATTATTTCTTGTGGGGCGGTGAAACGCCTATCTTTGCATACGATTCCCACTAAGGGAATGAGACTCACTACGGCTACCGGGACCTGTTCGGATGTCACACGATTATGTGAGGGTTGCTCGGTAGTTTTGGGTAGCAGCACAGTGCTCGTCGACCTCATTGTTGCTCCGCTGTGGCACTACGACGTTATCCTGGGTATGGATTGGCTCACCAGGATGAGGGCGGAGATAGATTGCGATACTCGGATCGTGACGGCCTATGGACCTGACGGTGCAGCTTTCACGTTCCCGGTGCAGGTCAGTTGGCCCTGTCGAGTTGATTGTTATGCTGCTTTGCTTGCGCCGATTGATGGTCCGACAGTAGATAGTACGCCAGTGGTTCGAGACTTTGCGGGCGTGTTTGAGACTATCCCTGGTTTACCTCCTCGGCGTGAGATTGATTTCACGATAGATCTTACGCCCGGTGCGACGCCCATCTCGTTGCCTACTTATCGTATGCCTCCATGTGAGATGGAGGAGCTGCGGACACGTATTGACGTGCTTGTGAGAGAGAGGTTTTATTCGACCTAGTGTGTCTCCTTGGGGAGCACTGTGTTGTTCGTGAAGAAGAAGGACGGGTCCCTACGGTTGTGTATTGATTACCGTAGGTTGAACCAGTCACGGTTAAGAACAAGTATCCTTTGCCAGATTGATGATCTGTTCGATCAGTTGAGGGGGGCGAAGTATTTCTCGAAGATTGACCTTCAGTCAGGGTACCACCAGTTGCGCGTGAGAGAGGAGGACGTGCAGAAGACAGCCTTCAGGACGTGCTTTGGGCACTACGAGTTCTTAGTGATGTCGTTCGGTCTGACGAACGCACCAGCCGTGTTCATGGATCTGATGAACCGGGTATTTCGGCCTTTCCTCTACCGATTCGTCATCGTCTTTATCGATGACATCTTGATATACTCCACGAGTCGGGAGGAGCACGAGGAGCACTTGCGAGCGGTATTGGATACACTGAAGAAGAACCAGTTGTTTGCGCAATACAAGAAGTGCGACTTCTGGCAGGAGGAAGTCAAGTTCCTGGGACATGTAGTGTCCAAGGATGGGATAGCAGTGGACCTTGCTAAGGTAGCTGCGGTTCAGGATTGGCAGCAGCCTGAATCGGTTACTGAGGTGAGGAGTTTCCTTGGCCTGGCTGGGTACTACAGACGTTTCATTCGGGATTTCTCGAAGATCGCCAGGCCCTTGTCTCAGCTGACTCGAAAGGACCTGAAGTTCGCCTGGAATGAGAAGGCGGAGGCAGCTTTTAAGGAGCTGAAGGACAAGTTGACGTCCGCCCCTGTGCTAGTATTGCCAGAGCAAGGGGTGAAATACACGGTGTATACTGACGCGTCTCGCGTTGGTTTGGGTTGTGTGTTGATGCATAAAGATAGGGTGATATCGTATGCCTCGAGACAATTAAGGAAGCACGAGGAGAATTACCCTACACACGACTGAGAGTTGGCGGTGTCATCTTTGCATTGAAGCTCGGAGACATTACCTCTACGGTGAGGAGTTCGAGCTTTTCTGCGACCACAAGAGCCTTAAATACATATTCACGCAGCCGAGATTTGAATATGAGACAGGCCGATGGATGGAGACCTTGAAGGACTTCAAGTTCGAGGTTTCCTACCATCCCGGCAAGGCGAACCTGTGGCGACGCGTTGAGCCGCAAGAAGGCGATTGCATTTGCGGCACCGCTGATGATAGCCGAGTGGGATATGGTAGAGTTTGTGCGGGACTTCGAGCAGAGACTCACTGTCGAGGAGCCATTTGAGTGTGTTGCGCACGTTCGGGTGCGACCACTTATTGACGACAGGATTGTTGAGGCCCAAGAGGGCGATGCACGGCTGTCTGAGCTTCGAGAGCATAGCGGCGTTGTGGACTCCGAGTGGAGAGTTGGATCTGATGGGGGTTTATGGTTCCGTGGCCGCCTATGTGTTCCAGATGTGCCTGACTTGAGACGCGAGCTTCTCGAGTCTGCCCATAACTCGAAGTTTGCGATGCATCCTGGTAGCACGAAGATGTACCAAGATATGAGAAGGACGTATTGGTGGGATAACATGAAGGCCCATATTGCTGAGTATGTGTCTCGATGCCTGAAGTGCCAGCAGGTCAAGGCAGAACATCGCCGACCTCCTGGACCGCTTTCACCCATGCCTATAGCGGAGTGGAAGTGGGACTTCATCTCCATGGACTTCATATCCGGGTTCGAAGACGAGGAAGGGGCACGATTCCATTCGGGTGATTGTGGACCGGTTGACTAAATCGGCCCATTTCCTCCCTATCGAGTTACGAACTCGCAGATGAGCCGGCTAGATTGTATATCGGGAGATCGTCCGTCCGCACGGAGTTCCTTTGGAGATTGTGTCGGACGGAGACACGCGGTTCACATCCATCTTCCGGACTCGTATCCGGAGGCGATGGGTGTGAAGTTGAAGTTCGATGCGGCGTTTCATCCTCGGGACCGATGGGCGCAGAGCGGGTGAATCGACTGGAGGATATGTTGCGAGCATGTGTGTTGGACTTCAAGGACAGTTGGGATGACTGTCTTCCGTACGCAGAGTTCGCCTACAACAACAGCTTCCAGGCGACGATTGGCATGGCGCCATATGAGGCTCTATATGGTCGACCTTGTAGAGCACCGCACTGTTGGGCAGAGGTTGGAGAGCGTAGCCTGATTGGCCCGGAGTTGGTTCAGGCGACTACAGAGAAGGTAGACATTATCAGGCGTCGATTACTCACAGCGCAGAGCAGGCAGAAGAGTTACGCCGATACGAGGCGGCGACCGCTGGAGTTCGAGGTTGGTGATCATGTGTTCCTTCGGGTTTCCCCTATGAAGGGAGTCCTTCGGTTTGGGAAGAAGGGGAAGCTCACACCGAGGTTTATCGGTCCATTTCAGATACTGGATCGAGTGGGTGATGTGGCGTATCGTCTCGCCTTGCCTACACCACTTGCTTCCGTACACAACGTATTTCATGTATCTATGCTGAAGAAGTACGTTCCTGATCCTTCGCATATCATCAGATGGGAGCAGGTACAGTTGAGCGAGGATGCTACATATGAGTTGCGCCCGACGCGCATCCTTGACAGGAAGGAGCAGGTACTGCGTAGCAAGGTCATCCCGCTTGTGAAAGTGCTTTGGACACATCATTCTGAGGAGGAAGCTACCTGGGAGACTGAGGCCGAGGTCAGGAAGAACTACCCTCAGATTCTCGAGGAGTACGAACAGGTATAAATTTCGAGGACGAAATTTTTTGTTTAAGGGGGTAGATTGTAACGACCGAAAATTTCAGACATTGGGTCGAGTACCACCTCGAATTTAAATCACGTAGGATGAAATCCTTTAGAAATTTAACAAAGTTTACTAAGTACTAAACTCAATTAGCTATGAAATCCGTTAGGATCGCTTTAAATACGATTTGCAAGACCCAAAACTTGCAGAACAAGTGACGCTAAGTTACCCTAAAGTTTAGAACCAAACTCATTTCCGTCTCGCTTCGGGAATGAAACGAAACTTCAGTATTAGGTCTAGATCGCACATCGGGAGTCCGATTAACCCGAAGCTAAGGAACTAGGACCGCCCCACCGGGCTTAACAATCATCTCAAAATCAGCCTTATCCGATATTCCACGGCCATTCATTTCGAATCGGAGCGAGGTAGTGTGAAAAACACTATTCATAAGCCAAAATAAATATCCGGAATAGTGATCGGCATCGTTCGTTGACGCGTCAAGATTAAGCAACCCGACCGTCGAATCGACCAAATTACACCCTCGGATTAAGAAAAATTTCAGAACATTTACATGTACTTGGAATTTCGATCGTGGCCCACCGACCGTCGAACCGAAAGTGGTCCGCCACGTGCGATCCGCGTATCCGAATGAGTCAAAAACGTAATCCCACGTAGATCCATTGATGGTGAGCTTAAGTCGACGTTTGGTTCAAAGAGGGCTACCGAACTTCCCTTTGAGCTGGAAAAGCGTCGAAAATCCTATATAGGCAAAGACCCCATGAACCCGAGTCTATTTTCGTAATGTTTGAGGCTATAAAAGGGGCTTAGAACAGCCCCTCTCACAGCCATACGAATTTTGCAAGAAACCCTAGAGGAAGAGAGAGAAAAGAGAGAGAAGAACTTGGAGATTGTTGCCAATCTTCCTCCACCGCATTGGCTCACCACACGGCCTTCACCGCTCCGTTCTAAGTGATTTCCGGTGTTTTCCACCTCATTTGAAGGTAAGAAACCCTAACCCTAGGTCGATTTGAGTTGGAATCGAGGTAGGATGTATTCCGACTAACCGATTCCGCTCTTTAGGCTAGAAATCGCTCAGTAGACGGAAGATCCATCACCCTTTGATTCGTCCGTTTCCAAAGGCAAAGGTGAGGACTTTAAGTGTATAAGTTACGGTTTTCAACGCTTTCAATGTCGATAATGGTAGATTCATGATCGCTTGCAATTGCACATGTACAAAGTGCTTTCCGTTTTCGTTTTGATTAGCGGTGTGAAATATGGAATTTCACATATTCTAGGTATACGTAGAAATACCGTATACATATATTTTTTTTTTTTTTGGATAAATGCTTGACATGTTTATTTAATGTATAATTATATAACATATGAATAAAATACTAGTTTGGCGAAAGGAATCGCCAAAATATATGTTTACTTGTAAATGCGCCGTATGTTGAAATTACGTGTTGTAGAAATACCGTATACGTATTTCTTTTGGAATAATGTTAGACATATGTATTTAATGTATGATTATACAATACATGATTAAAATACTAGCTTGGTGAAAGGAATCACCGAAATCTATCTTCCTTTGTAAACACTATGTATGTCGAAATTGGGTATACGTGAAAGTACCCTATACGTATAAAATTTGCTTTGATGTGGTTGCCATGTTTATTTGTTGTATGAATATGATGTATATGTATAAAATATTAGTTTAGTAAAGGGACAACCCTAGTACACACTTCTCTAGCATACGTCATGTATGTTGAAATGGTGCATTCCAAGTGTTGGTGAATTCACTTGTGAGTGTAAGTGCTTAAGTGTTAGAACCTTAATTAGGTGCTTGAGATGGGATTCTCCGCTACCTTAGAGTCACATATGACACTCTCCATGTGGTTGTTCACTCTAACCACTCACCTATGAACTCTAAGTATTTGTATCCCTATGTGTTTAGTGCTTTATATCATGCTTTACAACATGCTTTACAACATGCCTTATAACATGCTATACTTCATGCTTTATAATACATGCTTTACCTCATGCTTTACTTCATGCTTCACAACTGATTGAGTTTGGGACTATGCCTATAGTCCAAACATTCGGTACCAGACTTGCGGTTGTGGCTGAGATTCATATCGCCACGATGGACGTGTCCGCGAACCCGAGTCGTACTTCGGTTGGCGATAGTGGTTGGCCACACGGAGTGCTTTTGCGCTCCATATCGCTCAACTTGTGGTGCGCTCGAGCTAGTCGTGCTCGTCAAGCAAACCGATATGTGTATATGTATGTTCACCATGTTTGGTCGCCATCGCTTGAACCTAGGGTACCAAACTTACTACGGTGGCAATCCCGTTAACCATGGTACCTCGATCCGCTAAGACGCATGAGCCGGGCATGGTGGTATGGGACCGTGGTCGAGTGTCGGCCTACGCCGGGGTCATGTGCCTCCCCGTAGTGACCATTGCGCAACCAAACTCGTGAGCCGATTATGGTGGTATGGGACACTATATTCGAGCCGTCGATACTTACTCACGGCGAGAGCCGAGTACGGTGAGACCCGTGCTCGTGCCGACTTGGCGACGAGTCCTCCGTAGTATCTTCGAGTGTACTCCAAGTGTCCGTGATTGGCGACGAGTCTTTCACAAGAACTAGAGTATGAGTTGAGCCGAGTATGGTGAGACCCGTACTTGAGCCGACGGCTAGTGATTGAGCCGTGCACGGTGAGATATGTACTTGAGCCGACGGCCGCACAATTGAGCCGCATACGGTGAGATCTCAGATCCGCGCTGACGGTGACGAGCCCTTTGCGATGCCTTCACTACGCTTCTCAAACCATAATATCGTATGAGATTAGCTAGGATTGACGACCCTAGAATGGATCATGTTTGGGAATTATACAAGGGAGGTACCTTAGTTTCCCAATACTGCTGGTTGAAATGGATTAATAAAAACTTGGTAATCATGAGCATCATCGCACCGCATGTGCTTTGTAGATGTGGCGCACTGAGGGAGTTAGCATTCGCGAACGTAAGATGATGTCGCTTGAGGGTGGTTTGGCAAGGGCATACAGCATCATGTCATATCATTTTTTGCACTTAACAAGAGTAATTAGAAATGTTTGATTTGTACTGCGTTATCATTTCTGTTTGATTGATTTGATAACATGTTAACCTATGCCTTATTGTTCCACTGAGTTAGCTACTCACTCCCACGTTACGGGACGGTGTTTGCAACACCCACCAGACTCTGTCGCAGGTGTAGATGGCGCCTCTGTTCAGGAGCCGGAGCTCGACTACGAGGAGGATCAGGAGGAGTTCTCCTTTATGCAGTACTCTGACGGCTATGCATAGGCCGGCTGCATCGCGGGATTTACAGGGCCTCTTTTGAGGATTGTATTTTGATTTTTTTTTTGACTTAGAAACAATACGTGTATATTGGTACTCAGTT
Organism: Magnolia changhungtana; assembly: GCA_030180095.1. Taxonomy (NCBI): domain Eukaryota; kingdom Viridiplantae; phylum Streptophyta; class Magnoliopsida; order Magnoliales; family Magnoliaceae; genus Magnolia; species Magnolia changhungtana. The sequence goes on from JASAUF010000639.1 coordinate 8,283,765, forward strand.
AGTACTCATACTCTGAAGTTCACAAAATTTTGATACTTTACATATTTTGAATATAAAATTTCAGTCTTCCGCTTGCCTTTATACAATTGAACCTGAGTATGAATTATGTTTTGGTATAATCTCATTCATGTTTATTGCGCTAACTCAGACAACATTTAACCATCATTGTGTATGTTGCATAAGTGATGCGTTGGAACTCGGGAGTTGAGTTCATACTCGACCCCCGAATTTCAGGGCGTTACAAGGACGCAGGGACGAGCGGCAAGGTCTAGCACCGCCGGACAGGGGCGAGTGTGAGAGAGAGAGAGGGAAGAAGAAGGACGGCCGGACGGGCTCTGGCCTCTGGCTCTGGGAGAGGGAGAGAGAGAGAAATTTTTGAATGCTCGCTGGGAGGGAAGGGGTCGGGCGCTACTTGAAAACGACGGGTGGGGTGGGGTAGGGTTTGAGCGAGGTGAGTGCTGGACGGGAAAATGACGGGTGGGGGTAGGGTTTTTTTTTTCGGGCGTTTATATAATACACATGTACGAGTCGAGTACGAGTCGAGTACCGAGTCGAGTACCGATAGACTCGTACTCTACTCGTAATGTAAACGAGCAGTGAAAACCCGCTCGTACTCGGCTCTAACTCAGGCGAGTCGAGTACGAGTCGAGTATTCCGAGTCGAGTCGAGCGAGTACTCGAGCCATAGGCTGCTCGTGTACAGCTCTACTGTTAACTTCACTAGAATAAGGCACACGAGATTAACCTGCTTTTCTTCATACATTTCATGACCTTATTAAGAAGAAAACCTAAAATGAGCCGTGTGGGGAACACTGATCGGTTTTGCCTTGTCCATCTCATACTTCATCAATACCTTCTCAATGTATTCGGCTTAAGATAACAACAGCCTACTCTTTTTCTTTCTTTGTATATGTCAATACCGAGAACCCTCTTTGCAGCTCCTAGATCTCTCTTCTTAAATTTCCCTGATTGTTGAGCCTTCAGTATGTTGATCTCAGAGATGCTATTACTAACAATGAGCATGTTAACAACATACAATACTAAAATAATGAACTTAACATCACTCAGTGTCTTGAAATAGACACAATGATCATATGCACTCTTGATAAACATCTGACTCATCATGAAAGAATTAAATTTCTTGTACCATTACTTAGGCGGCTGTTTTAGGTCGTACAATGACCTATTTAACCTGCAAACCTTATTATATACCCCTTATATTTCAAATTCTTCTGGTTGCTTCATGTAAATCTTCTCTTCCAATTCCCTATGCAGGAAAGCAGTCTTCACATCCATATATTCCAGCTCGAGATTGTATTGGGCAACCATCACCAATATGAATCTGATGATACTTGCTTCACCACAGGCGCGAAGATCTCACTAAAGTCGATACCTTCTCTCTAAGCATATCCATTCGTTACCAACCTTACCTTATACTTATCCCGTTTCTTCTTCTAGATCTATTTACTCCTTTTTTTTCATATAGAAATTTATATATAAATCTTGGAAAAGGATTACAACGCCTTTAGGCGAGCATCACAAAAAGGCCGATACTGCACCTATCATGTATTAGATATAGAAAGTTAAACCTCCCTCAAGTAACCCAAGCCTACCCTATCTAAAAAGAGAAGGCCCCTAGTAACACTCAGCAGTGAGGCTAGAGTATCGAAAAAGGAGCTAGATTGGGATATGCTACCTCGCCTTGCCATATCATCCACTACTTCATTCACCTCCTTGGGTGTATGGGCAAAGGAAATATCTAGCACATCCCGCATCACCCTCACCCTCGCAAATCAGTAGCACATGGACCACGCAGGAGTGGAGTGCTGATCTAAGCGATGCTACGACATGCTAAGATCAAAGCTGTCCAACCACGGAGAATGTCGAGGATCTGGGCGCATAGGGAAGCAGACAGATGGAGAAGAAGCAGGGCGCCATCCAGAGTCGGTGCTCCCCTCCGTTATGCGGATGTGTGCAGAATTAGAGGAAGGTCCCCAACCCGCAGAGAGGTAAGCCCTCTAATTAGGGCAAGTAACAGAGGTGTGTTTAATTTTTTTTATTGGTAACATTCCGTTCTCATGCTCTTCCGAAGATCTCTTCAAGATCTTCCAGAAGTATGGGAGAGTGGTGGATGTTTTCATTCCATCCTTCCCTGGATCGATTTGGCCCAGGGGCTTCGCATTTGTGCGATATCAGTATGAGGATGATGCCAGGGTTGCCATTGGGGTCCTCAATGGGAGGAGGATAGACGTTAGAATCGTGAACATTCAGCCTGCTAAGAAAAATCTCCGGCCCCAACGTCTAACCACACCCAACTCCCCACCATTCCGCTCAGTTTCCCTGCAATCACCAGCAGGGCCCAATCCCCAGTCATGGGCTTGGGAGCCAGAGTCGCTCCCACCGTAGCTCGCGTGATTTCGAACCCGAAAGCACTGGAGTGTATAAATATAGGCCATATGTTGCTGAGCAAGAAGATGGTAGAGCTCAAGATGAGTTTGATAGGGATAGTTGCAGATCCATCCACGTCCATTCTCCAGCTTATGGAAGCTATCAGGGGATCCATTTTCCAAGCATTGGTGGTGGATGTCACCAGATTATCCAGCAACGCCTTCCTGCTCGGATTCAAATCCAATGACGATTCAATAGATTTTTTAAACGACACTCAACTGCATCAGAAAATGGGCTTCAGTGGTGTAGTTATTTGGACTCTAGAATCCACCCCGGTCTACGAGGGGCATTGGATGCGTTTCCATGGGATCCCAGCGCATGCTTGGGTGGAGCAGGTCATTCGGGATCTCAGCTGCAGATATGGAGAGGTCACACAGATTGATCCAAACAGTAAGTATGGGCTGTTTCAGGCTTTTGCTAGGGTCAAGGTCATCTTGGAACCTGAAGCAGACTTCCAATGAACGTAAAAGTTAAAGGTAGATGGGAAGATGTTCTGTGTGGGAGTGGAATTGGAACCTCTCAATACTATCCAGGGGAGACGGTGTAGCGAGAGTGGTAATCCTTGGTACCCAGAGAGAACCAGGGACTGGGTAAACAGGTGCTTTGAGTCGGTTCCTAGCACGATGGTGGGACGCAGCACAGCTGTTTGTAGAAATTCCCAAGAGAAGGCTCCAGATTTTGCCATCAACGAACAGTCAGGGATATAGGGGTCGGAGGTGCTTAGAGGCAGGGACTTGGAAATCCCCATTAAAGTAGCTCATCTAGCATCTCAGCCCTGCACGCTACATGGTGCTACCAGAGCAATGGCAGAGCCTTCACAGCCCCATCATCTCGCCGAGATCACACCTGCTCAGCTTGACCAGGAACAGGTCACTGTACCAGATTTACTCAAAGCAGAAGACCTTCAGCGAGACGTGAGGCGTGCTCCTTTTAATACTCTGGCCAATAACAAGATCATCCCTCAACCCTGCCCATTGGAGGGGGCAAGCAGAGCAGTAGCTGAGCCGTGCCATCCCCCTTAGGGAGGAGATTTCAGACCTATCCAGCCTACTCAGGAACAGGCTCCTGATCTAAAATATGCAGAAGAATTCCAGCGAGGTGTGAGGGGTGCTCTACCCAACCTCAGCCCCAGAGATATGGCAGAGCCTTGCCAGCCCCATCAGGTCACCAAGATAAGCTCTATTCAGCCTGCTAAGGAACAGATCCCTGAGCTGAACTTCCATGAAGTAGAGGACTTTCAGCGAGGCGCGAGGTGCGCTCTCCCTAATCCCTTGGCTGTTAGCAAGACCATTTCTCAAACCAGCACCTTCGAAGGTGAGATCAGATCAGATCAGAGACTAAGCCGAGCCACCCCCCACAGGTAGCAGTTTTCAAACCTGTCCACCCTGCTCAGGAACAGGTACCTGACCCAAAAATTCATGAAGCAGAAGACTTCCAGCGAGGTATGAGGGGTGTTCAATCCTACCTCAGTCCCATGGCCAACAGACAGACCATATCTAGCCCACCATTGGTGGATGTCCTTCAACCCCATGTCTGCACACGCCTGCGGGGCAAGGCAAAATCAATTGGCTGCTCCCTAGCCTCCCCCCATTATGACAGTGAGGATGAGGTTGCTAGACACTTCTGGGATTCAGCTTTGATTGTTCCTCAATCAGTGGAGGATGTTGATCTTAGGATGGACAGTGAGATTGTTCTGATGGTTGATTTCTCACCGTTTGCAGTCCCGACTCGCCAAGACGGGGCCAACGAAGGGATAAACGTCGAGCCTATGCCCCATTTTTGTGATGAACACCAACCACATGCTCTCAGAGCAGAGGTCGCCTCTGCAACACCCTATGTAGGGGTGGGGGCCTGCCTAGCGCCTTTCCACTATGTTCAGAGGGGCTGTGTAGAGGATGCAGTCCTAGGTAATGAGGATGGGATTGACAGAGATCCAGGAATATCAGCTCAAGATGAGAACTCAGCAAAGCTGGCCAGACCGGAAACCTTCTCCATAGCAGGTGAAGCCAAAAAGAAATATAAGTCCAGAGCACTCCAAGCAAGAGTCCCTTGCCAGGCGGAGTGGAAAGGCAGACTACGGAGGTTGAAGAGAAGGGCCGTCTACTCTGGCTGTATCACCGATGGATAACTGCCTCGTTTGGAATGCCCGGGGTATAGGTAATTCCTCTACCACCAGAACAGCGAAGAGATTGATTTCCGAACACAAGCCTCGGATTGTTGCCATACTTGAGCCTATGCTTAGAGAGGAGAGGATGGCAACAGGCTTGAAGCTAGGCTTCCACTCCTCCTTTTCCAATGCAAAGGCTGGAGGGAAAGTTTGGGTATTTGTTCACGCATCTGTAAACGCTGTTGTTGAATATTGTTCTGACCAAATGCTATCTCTTAGAGTCTCCTTGTAGCATGTGCAGGATCCAGTGCTTCTTTCCATGGTCTACGCCAAATGCTCAAGAATTCGTAGGCATGATTTATGAATTGAGTTGGCTGCCATCAGCAGATCATCTACAGGGCCATGGGTAGTGTGCGGTGATTTTAATGCAGTGGCAAAAGTATCAGAAAGACTTGGCAGCAGATCGCATTTCAGCGCAGGTGATGAGGAGTTTGCAGCGGCCATTAACAGTGCAGGGCTCCTCGATGTGGGATTCTCTGGAAATAGATTTACGTGGAGTAATAACCAAAGAGGGAATGTTAGAGTCTGGGCTAGACTGGATAGGGCTCTTTGCAAGGGCGATTGGATCAGGTGTTTCCCCCGCTTCTGTTTAGAGCACCTTCCTCGTGCTAGCTCGGATCACGCCCCTATGATTATGAAGTTCCCTTCTACTGCTCCGACTACCGCGAAGCCGCTCCATTTTCAACGGATGTGGCTTCTCCATTAAGGTTTTCTTCAAGTTGTCAAAGGGGCGTGGGACAGCGAAAATTCTGGCTCGCCGATGATTGCGCTCATGCTCAAGTTAAGAAAAGTGAAGCAAGCAATCAAGGCCTAGAATAGGGAAGTTTTTAGTGATGTTTTCTCCAAACGTAAACAGGCTGAACTGTTTCTGGATCAATTGGAAAACAATATGCAAGAATCTACTACCCAGCCCTCGTCGGATGACCTGTTGGCTACCAAACAAAACCTTGCCCAGTGGGAACTAGCAGAGGAGATTTTCTGGAAATAAAAGGCGCGTAACAGTTGGCTGACTGAGGGTGACCGCAACACAAATTTCTTCCATTTATCGGCTATGGATAGTACGAGAAGGGCGGAAATCAGGGAAGTTAGACTTCAGGCCGACTCTGTTATCACTGATCCGGGTATGATCAAGGATGAAGCTGTTCGTTTCTTTTCTAACCTTCTCGTAGGAAATCAGTCGTCAGACGACTCAGACAATGGCATTATCAATGCCAACATTCCTCCCCTATTATCTGAAGGGGAGAACGAGGCCCTAATGTGCAGCCTGTCCTTGGAGAAAATGCGGCGGGCGGTTTTTTCCCTACCCCCAGACGCTGCCCCAGGGCCTGACAGATTTGGGGGCTCTTTTTTAACTGGGTGTTGGCAGATAGTGGTGTCTGATGTCCATAAAGCAGCTACGCACCTTTTTAAATGGGGGGAGGTCCCGAGGGCCTTCACATCCTCTTTGATCTGTCTCATTCCAAAATCACCTGCCCCGTCATCCTTTGATCATTACAGGCCAATCAGCCTCTGCAATTGTATTTACAAGATACTCTCGAAGGTCATCACGTCAAGGCTAACAGTCGTTTTTCCCAAGCTCATCTCCTTAGAGTAGGGTGCTTTCATCCAGGGTCGGAATATAGCTGAACATATCGCACTGACCCAAGAGGTTTTCAGGGATCTGGACAGGAAGGTTCGAGGGGGAAACATTGTCATAAAGCTTGATATGGAAAAAGCTTACAATAAGGTCAACTGGACCTTCCTTAAGCAAGTGCTCCTCCATTTTGGCTTCACCAAGAGTTGGGTTGACATGGTAGAAAAATGTTGGAATAACTGTTGGTTCTCCGTCCTCATCAATGGGGAGGCTAGGGGCTACTTTAAGTCCTCGCGCGGTCTTCGGCAAGGCGACCCCTTGTCCCCTAGTCTCTTCATTTTAACAGTGGAAGTTTTAAGCTGGGGTCTCAAATCCATGTACAGCCAGGGTCTCTGTCATCCTTTCAAGCTAAAGATGGGTTGTCCCCTCATTTCCCACCTGTTATATGCGGACGACACGTTAATTTTCAACAATGGTAGTGTGGCCTCGCTTACGACAATCAATGATTTCCTACGCTCCTATCAGCTCACTTCGAGGCAGAAAATCAACCACTCTAAGAGTGTATTCTTTTGCTCCTCAAAGCTCACTCCTGGAAGAGTCTGACAAATTGCTAGTAGGCTGGATATCCCTAAAGCGACTTCAGGTGCGTTCTATCTTGGAGTCCCAATTTGCAAAGGCAGGCCTTCTAAGGATGCTTTCAAGTCACTTATGGAGAGGATTTCCGCTAGGCTGAGTGGCTGGAATGCCAGAATTCTTTCCCAAGCGGGCCGCGCGACTCTAATAAAGCACGTCCTTGGCAGCATCTCAGTTCACACGATGGCGGCCACTCCCATGCCAGCCAAGTGCTTGTCTGAAATGGAAAAGTTCTTTGCAAATTTTTTCTGGGGATGGACGAAAGGTAAAAAAAAGTTACATTGGATGAATTGGAAGAAGATTGCCTCTCCGATAGATGAAGGTGGGCTTAGTATTAGACGGCTTCGTGACATGATGGCAGCCTTGAGGCTGAAAATGGCTTGGGCCCTCTCTTATGAGAAGAGTGGTAGCTTATGGGCGAGCTTCATGAGGGCAAAATTTGGGGATCCCCTCCACTCGGACAGCACTCTACCTCGTAGAAGACCTATCCAACCTGCGTCCTCCCCTCTTTAGAGGAGTATCCATGCCCTTCTTCCCTTCCTTGCAGAAAATGTTCGGTGTTTGATTGGTAAAGGCGAGTGCAACCTTTGGGAGGTTGACTGGACAGGGCTCGGTCCTTTGTTGGAGAGTGTCATTCAGTGGCTTCCTCTCCCCAGTCGCACTCTTAAGGTCCATGATTTTCTCGATGGGCACGATCCTCTGCCTCCTTCTTCAGTCCCTGTTTTCCTACCGCAGGAGGCCATTCACCACATCTTTCAAAGTGGATTCGGTACAACGGATGACGAGGACGTGTGGATTTGGCCGCTTACACCTTCAGGGGATTTTTCAGTTAAATCAGCCTGGGCCAAATTCAGATCGAGTGGACTGAGAAGAGGTTGGTCGAGATGGCTGTGGCATCCCCAGGTTCCCCCAAAGTTATCAATTTTTGTCTGGAGGCTTCTCGGTGGTGCAATCCCAGTCGATGGTAGGATTCAGAGCAAGGGGGTCCTTTTTGGCTTCTCGCTGCAAATGTTGTCCCTGGAATGTCCGGTGCCCAAACTCGGAAACACTCAAGCATCTGTTTGTTTCGGGCCAGCTAGCCACTGTTGTGTGGTGTCATTTCAGCAATATTTTTGACATCATCCTAGCTAATCATAGCTCCATCCTCGACCGGCTGAGCCAATGGTGGGGGACGTCCCATGGTGCTCCTTTAGCCCAGGTTCGTGCTTTGACTCCTTTCTTCCTGTGTTGGGAAATGTGGAAGGCGCGTAACTCCTCTAGATTTGAGGACAAGAAGATGTGCATAGGGGCCGTGATCACGCGCACAAACTAGTGGCTGTGGAGGATTTTCAAAGGAGGACGGCCGTATTCCTGGATGGCTCGTCTCCAGCTGAGGAACTTACACATCACCGTCATTACCCCGCCAGCTAAGAGAGTTGATTTTGTGAAATGGGACAGACCAGAGAGTGGCCGGGTCAAGCTGAATGTGGACGGATCAACTATCCTAAATCCTGGGGTGACTGGAGGTGGTGATATCATTTTTGCTTTCTCAAATGGCTATGGTTTAGGCACCAATAATAGTGCAGAATTCTCGGCGGTTTATGATGGCCTAGCCATCTATGTTGAAATGGGGCTTTGGAAGGTGATACTAGAATCAGACTCCAAGTTGGTGGTGGACACGCTCAACCGAGTCATTAAGGTGGGTTAGAAATGGGTTCATTGGCTGGCCCGCATTTCTAACCTTAATTGGAGGGGGTCTTTTCTATTCAATCATATTTTGAGAGAGGGGAATGGTCCGGCCGATGGTTTGGCTCTGCTAGGCAGCAAGAATCAAGCGAATAGGCTCTTCCTCATGATGTGGGACCTCCCCCAAGATATCAGGGGGATGGTGGTGTTGGATAAAGTCGGGTTGGGTGCCGTTAGGGTGGTGGATCATGTATAGTTTGGTTTGCTTTATGATAGGTCACCCAGAGCCTATTTTTTTGTTCATGGGGCCACCTGAATTACAGTCCCTGTAATTATCCTTTTGCAATGGAAAAAGTTGGTTTGAAAAAAAAGGGAGTGGAGTTCTTCGAGAGGATCCCCACAATGGAATTGGAGTCACTAGCCACCCCAGATCTACTTTTAAATAGCCAAAATTATCACACTTCACCAGGCCCTCCCAGATTGCTCAAAACTCAACCCGGGAGTTAAAGCAATGCCTTAGCCTGATGAGAAAGTAAAAACAAATTTTCCATCACAATCTCTCACAAACCGCTCTCCCCCCCCCCCCCAGATGGGCCTGGGTTTCCTAGAGCGGACCCATTAACATTAATTTTTAATCCAGCCTCTCTTGGGTCTAATCTATATCACTATGGTAGTGGATTTGAGTCAACATCGGGTTGGTGATATGAAGCTGTGATAGAAGAGCGATTAAGCGCCTATTGAGAAACTTAGGCAGGGGTAAGGACAGACTGATCCTCTCAATCCAACGATGGACCTGGGTGATGACTCTAGAAACACTGAACAAAGCTCCATCAAAAAATGATCTATTCCTTTCCAACCAGATCTCCTAGAAGATGAACGAGGGAAGCAAGAGGCGCAGAGTGTGGAGGCGGTTGGACACGGAGAGGGAGGCCCACCATAAGGTGGCCCTATCGAAAGCTAAGGTCTGAAATGCGGCGGTGACCCTAAAGAAAGGCTCAAAATGGCTCTAAACTTTCCTAGCAGCAAAGTCATCTGAGAAGCGACGGTTGATCGATTTAAAGCTAGGTTGAAGAGGAGGGGGGCAGCAGATGCATTTAGAAGATCTATCATCCACTAAAACCGCTCTATGGAAAATCTTCTAAGAGCAAAAGAGAGATTTTCAGCGGGATGAGAGGGTGCCTGTAATGCCCCAGTTTTTGGGACCCAAGTATACAACTCATTTCCTAAAAACCCGGATGTTAGCAAATAATCAAACAAGATCAAAGTGCAATTAACAGAAATCAAGCGTAGTATAAATGTAACCCAAATGATAACAATATCCTGGGCCACTCAGCTGGGGCCGAAATACAAAACTTAAGTTCCCAAGTGTACTGAAATGAACATAAGCAACTAGTCTATTGGTTTAGTCCAAAGTAAGCAGCTACTTCTTGGTACTGCTCATCCTCGTACGACTCCTCCTCTGCTACGACAGTAGCGGTCCCGAAATCCGCTGCATGCTCATCCATCCCTGCACCTGTATTCTCTGTACGGTTGAACATTGATGAATGTGTGGCCATCTCAATGTGATTTTTCCTCAAGATTTCACACCGCCGCCCTAGACAAGAAATAGCACAAAACATCCAGGTAACAATAAAATAGTAAATGCAGTCTTATTATATGCATGGATGCGTGAATACATCATCGCCCAAGGGATGCTCATCCGTGCGGACATTGGGCTCGTCACCCATGCAAAGAGGCTGGCTGTTAGCGAAGCACATCATATGCGTACATCACGTACCGCATAACGACTGCCTATCGTACATCACGTACGTTAGCGATGGACACTGGTCTGTGTCATGTATGCATGATTAGCCAAACCCTTATTAATCCAGTTACAATAAGCCATTTTAAATAGACTCAAGGTCACTACGGGGGCTTGTCACCAGCATAAGTTGACGACTCGGGCATAGTGTCCCATGACCACCGTCCCCGGCCCATGAGTCTACTGCCTTAGGTTGTGTATAGAACCCATCAACATGTGGCCAATCAATTTTCAATCACTACCAAAAAAAGGGGCAAAGGATACAGACCACGTTACTTTTCTGCTACAGATATAAACCTTAGCTATAGTTGCTACGGTTTTAATCCGTAGCTAAAAAGTTGATACACCATTAATAATTAATGGTGTTATAAGGGGCTCTATGAGGCCTAAAAAAACTATATGTTATATCTAAGCCGTCTATATATTTTTAAATATTACGTTAGAAGATGAAAAAAAATCAGGTAGATCAAAGGCTCAAGTGGACCACACGGTAGGAAACATGGATATTAAATTACAGTTGATTCTTATGGTGTGGTCCACTTTGGCCTTCAATATACCTGAAATTTTGTGTCATAAACTAAAATTATTTATTAAAATTACTTATTGGATTGGATTAATCAAAGACATCATGGTGGGCCCCACGGAGCCCATGTCTGGACCGTGGCGTCCGTCCGACCCAAATTTGGGCGCGCACTCAAAACAGAGCCGTGCCCAAAAGAGGGTATTTCACACACACACACACACACACACACACACTCTCTCTCTCTCTCTCTCTCTCTCTCTCTCTCTCTCTCTCTCTCTCCCCATTCCCTAATCCCTCTCCCTCCCGATCTCTGCTCCATCTCTCTCGATCTCCCTCCCTTCCTCTCCCTCCCTCTCTCGATCTCCCTGATTTCCCTCCCTTCCTCTCCCTCCCTCTCTCGATCTCCCTGATTTCCCTCCCTCTCTATCGACGTCTCTCTCCCAGCTCATTCTCTTCGAAGCAGTCTTTTCGTCGATCTCTCTCCAACAGTTGAAGAGAATAGAAGAAATCAGATGAGGAAGTCGAAGGTACTTTCTCTTTCTCTCTCATTTCCTCTTTTGATGGCTAGAAATTGGGCAGTAGCCATAGCAGCGACAACCATATCCGCCACTGTCCATGGTCGCCTACATGTTTGAAGAAATGCTTCAACAAAGAATGTGGATTGTGTTACTCTTGTAAAATGTGGATTAATTCCACAGTTGGAACCACTAGGTAGATCGTGGATGATACTCGTGGATGAATGAGGAGATCCCTTTGAATATGATATTCCCTTTGAATACAATATTTATGAAATTTATGTTGTTGAAATTTATACGCTTTCTATTTTTCCTGCAAGTGTTTTCATTTTCTTATTAGAATTGACTCTTACTGAATCAATGCCTGAGCAATTAATGGGGATGGATTACAAATTCATTGGCAATATGTCTACATTGCCTCAAATCTAGCTAAGGGCCATTGTTGTGAAGAGAAAACTTTGAAACTCAGGAAGAATGTGATGTTTCATACACATGCACACAGAAATTGTGATGTGGTCAAGAGGTAACCCGAACTGAACTGTGCAAATCAGGGCCCACTTTACATGGGCCGTGAACAAAATTTTGATGGAACTGATATGTTACCTGGCCAGTTGGTTACTTCTAAATAGAAGGTTGAAATCCAAATAGTCAACTTTCCAAATTTGGCAAACAAATGTGTATCAATACAAGGATGTAGTCTCTCCTTTTAAGGTCGTATTCAACTTTGTCATGGCACTGTATTTTTATAGTTTTTTCAGTTTTTTGTGTTGTATAACAGTTCTATATGATGATAGGTGTGGCCTGTTCCTTTTTGAGGAGCCCACCCAAATGATTATACAACATGCTTTTTTTTTTTTTAATAAAAAAGGAAAAAAAAAGGTGAGACTCATTTGAAAATCAGGGTGGGAGATGTTCTTCCAATGGTCCGGTATCATCTAAAGGTTAGGTTGCAAGTTTCAGTTGTGTTCCTACAAAGTGTTAGGCAACTAGTCGTTGCCACTTTCAGAACCTGTCTTTCAGCAAACTAGCATGCTCATAACCATGATGTGAATATTCTTTTGTTCAGACTGTCATTCTGTTTTGTTCCCTTGTGTAACAATATAGATGGTTGTAGATAGGGGTGGGCTGCTGTGGACTGATGCTCTGATCTGATCTGCTGATGTTCATTGGGATGGCTATGCTGTGGTAATTGAATTATATATATATATATGTGTGTGTGTATGCGTCTTTGCTGAATTCTTATCTGCGATTCCTTTGTAATTCCCTCTCCTTCCTGCATGCCATGTGTGTGTGCCTTTGCTGAATTCTTATCTGCGATTCCTTTGCAATTCACTCTCCTTCCTGCATGCAATACTTTATGACAATTACTTGTGTTGGTTCCCAAAGGTTCATAACCACTTGCCAATGAGTGCCCAATTAATGATTGTTAAGTCCTTCATGCATATATGACTTTTGTACTGACGATGGCAGGCTTCCTTCCAATTAACCAAATGATAAGTATTTTGATCGATGACATGGAGTAAATTGGCAAATTTGAGAGAGCTTCCTTTCTTTATAAGAGTGAATGTTCTACCTCCTAATGATCACGATGATGTTGCAGCTTGTATTGTCAGGCTTCGGTCCGCCACAACCCAAACATATGGTATATCAAGAGAGAAGTAGCAACTTCACCACTATTTTATATGAAACACACCATAATTTGATTAATTATCCTTTAATTAAACAAAAAGAGGAACATTTCATATTTTATTTACTCTATTTTCTTTCTTTTCTTCGTAGAGATACAAATTGGGGATTGTAAATCAGCCATTCAATTCAAGCATGGCAAATGTGGCTAAGGAGTTCTGTAGTTCCACAAGGTAGAGAAAGAAGGGCTAGACTGGTATGTTGGTTACACACCATTTAAAAATGGTGATGACTCTTCCAATGTACATATGGCATAGTTATATTGCTATCCGGATCGTGCAAATCAATGACGTAATTGTGGATAGATCATAACAAAACCATAGTGTCGACGAGATGGAAAACCATCTTATTTTTCATTTGAATTTGGATCACTCACTATTTTACTTTTAACCATTCATTTGTTAGCCATTGATTGGATGATTAGGATTGTTTGATTAGTGTCATGTTTACAGATTGGTCCATGGGTCAATAAGGAGGATCCATGCCTACCAAATAGTGGACATCCTAGTCCTTTTTATGATGGGTTGCTAACATCATCATTTGCTAGTGATGTCAGAGCCCATGGGCCTCCAAACAGTATGCATGTGCTGTCTTCTTTTTTTTTGCAGCACCCTGCATCATTTCTTTCATATGCATGTGTCTGCAGTTGGGGAGAGTCATACTTGTGCTCTTTCTCTTGACATACAATAGCTTGCATGTGAGATGCTATTTTCTTGATGTTCTTTTGTTTTCATGTGTAGATGAAGGAATGGGTATTGTATGTTGGAACAAAAGGTTGCTGATATCAGGTATCTCTAGAGCCGTTCCATGAATTTCCATTTCATCTCTACTGGGAAAGGCCAACTTTGTGGTAGTGACGGTGTAGAAAATATGCCAAAGATTGGATTGATTTGGGATGAATTTCTTTTTCTGCTAGGGGAGGTATTTTGTAAATGGACTCATATGATAGGTAACATCCCAAGTTTTTAATGGGATCATGCCGGAATGTAGCAGTCTTGTTACAAGTTTGTTAATTAAAAAAAAATAAGTTTCCATTGAAAAAAGGAAGAAGAAGAAAAGAAGATAAACCCATGCCTAGCCCATTTCAGGATGGTCTCGTGTACCATTGGGTTACCATGCCCATAGTGACCCTTACTCTTGACTAAATTTAAGAAATTTGTAATTCTTTTTAATAAAATTTTCTTATTCTTAAAAACAATATAATGGGTGTGATCCAAATTCATTTGAAGGCACTGGGTTCTTTTTCTTTTTCTGTTTTTAAATTCCAGTTACCTGTACAAGCCCCATTTTGCTTCTTTTGTAAATCTTGTGGAATTGGGCTCATTTAAAATACAATTAGTTTAAATTCTAATAATAGTGATGAAGTTGTTTATGTTCTTTTGGGATTCTCTTTAGATTTTGATTGAATGGTTGTGGAATTTAGTCATTTCTTTCTTTCTTTTTTTTAAAAAAAAAAAAAAAAAAAAGTAAAAATCTGTTTGACCGTGAGTAGGATTCTAATCCTACTTGCATGAATTGCCTACACATTTCTCTTCACTAGTTTGTGTGCGTCCAACAAAAATAAGGTTAGAGTTCATGTATTTCGGGGACGTTACGCTAAATTAGCATAGTAATCCATGGCCTGATCTACTTTTCATTTATTCTTGGACTAAACTCCCTAAGTATTATCGCTTTCTTTCTCATTTTAGTTTTTTACTTTTATAGGCTTTAAATTTTGTTTTCTTTAGTGCAGCATTTCAAAAAGTTATGTGTGACACCAGCTTATTAGAGACCCAAAAAAATGTCCAACACTTTATAATTAGGCTTTTTGGTTGCTGGCTTCTAAGCACATGTCATGGGAGCGGTTCATATGCACATTTTCTTGGATCATCTTACAGGTTAACCATGTGGGGCATTGATTGAATGGTCAAGAATATTATAGCCATTTTACGCAACCTTTTCTTTATAAAACCACATTACAAATTTCTCAAACCACATTACATTCTCAAGATTCATCAATTATTAAAACTCACCTTTTCCCATCCCCTTGTATCCTTGAAGTACTTATCTGTAATAGATTCATGTTGAACAGAGGACTTAACAGTTTGTCATGCCTTCTAATTAACATTTCTTTTTTTTATGTGGTTTGTGCATCATGATGAATAAAGACGGTGCGAGCGGCCAGTTATGAGTTACCTAACTAGCAGATTCGATGTAAGTTTTTCATTTTTTTTTGTTACATATGATCTTTTATGTGATCCTTGTCAAGTAAATGGTGGTAATTTCAGTGATTGGGACTTATTATTATTATAACATCCATTTCTTCTTTGAAGATAATGATTTTGATGGTTTTGTTGCTCAATTTAGTTTTCTACCTATGGACTCATTTAATCAATTTCTTCCATGTAGATTGAAATGCCAATGCCTTCACAGTTGTTGCATCAATATTCAAAATTCAACATTCCTTCTCTTGCAGTTTTTGGACCAATCCTTATTTGTATATGTATGTTTAGCTATTTTATTTATTTCTTTCTTCTTCTTATTCTTTTTTTTTCCCCCACTTGACATATTTCTGAGGTGAATACTTCCCTTCTTCAACTGGTAGTAAACAAATTCCACATGATAAATTGAAGGATAAAATGTTCATTGCTCAAGTGCCCAAATGTCCCCTGAAGACTAAGCGGAGCAACAACATGAGCTGACTTTTGGTTACCTGTGTAGGTTGGACATGTATGCATGATATGGACTGGCAGACTGAGCACATGCTTAAATGATAATATGGAATAATTCATTATCTAATATCTGTTCATGTTTGGTATGAAAAAGAACATGGATGTTATATCCAATATATATATATATATATATATATATATTAAATAAATGGTACAAAGGAGAAGTAAAAGGATCAATTATCTATTTTATGGAATTATCATGAAAGTCTAAACATGATCCATCATGTCCGGCATGGTGTTTGTTGATAACTCTGTTACTTGCACATGGAAATGTGTCGAGCTGGGTATTATGCACTTTGTTAGACATGATAACTATATAAAAGCTGATGCACCAGCAACAGGGTTGTTTTGCTCAGTCAACATGGGTACCACTATAAGTTGTAATTAAATGCGGTGTTACTATACCTCTTGCTTTGGTTTACATGTTTTGTTTGCCGTTATTTTCTCCTCCATATCTTCATTATATTCCTATGATAAGCCTGTAGTGCCAGTTTTAATTGTTATTTCTCCATTGCTTATGTCTACTCTTCCCACGTTCATGTAAAACCTACCGTTAGTGGTTATTTGGTTTTTCTTTCAACTAATGTCTCAGGCACTAAAGCCAGTCCAAAAAAAAAAAAAGAAGAAGAAGAAAAAGAAAAAGAAAAAAGAAAGAAAAAAAGAAAAAGAAAACTATCTACTTTTTGTTTTGAGATGATACCATTGTGAATGAATTGATGCTTGTTCTACTTTGTGACTTCTAATTTTTAACTGTCATATACTGCCACAAAAGAACTATTTAGTTATGATAACTTATGTGTTTGGCATGTGCTATGAAAAACTTACTTTCTTGATAGCTTTCAATGTCTTTCTCTTGGTATATTTGAAGAAAAATGAGATTTGGAACTTGAGAAGTTTCATTTATATAATTTTTTTGTTCTGTCAACGCAGCTAGATACAACATTGGTGCAGTTATCTTGCTCTGGGCACCCGCAGCCTTGGTATGTCTCATTGTCCTTCAATAATTTAATATATTGAGATTTCTTTCCTATTATCATTTACATTTTTCTTCTTAATCGATACTTGGAAGTTAATATAATCATTTACTCTATTTTACAATCTTTAAAATATTTATTTGTAAATCTGTGCCCATATGCATTGTCGGAGAAACTAAAAAAATTACTCATTCTCAGATTGCATTGTGGAATATGCATCCATTATTCAAAGAAATGGCAACATTCCAAGCACTCACACTTTCTCTCCTTGCTAGCTAAATTGGTGAGTCTTCTTTCCTTCATACTATATGATTCATTGATGAAGTGGCCTGGCCATTTAGACAGGCCCATGTTTATATATTATCTCAAAATTGATGAAGTAGATCCGGATGTGTGTCGGAGCTATTCGAATGTTGAGCGGGGGTCCCTGGAAGGTGGGAACTGCTGTTATGACCATGATGAAGCTGTCTATTTCCTATGGACAGCATTGGAGGGGTCCGACCATTTGGATAGGCCGTGTTTATGTTTTTGCTCGAAATTAATGGAGTAGACCCGGATGTGCGTTGGAGCTATCCGGATGAGCAGGGGTACCTGGAAGGTGGGAATTGCTGACCATAATGAAGCTGTCCATTTTCTATGGACGGTATTGGAGGGGCCTGACCATTTAGACAGGCTGTGTTTATGTATTTGCTCAAAATTAATTGAATAGACCCGGATGTGCGTCGGAGCTATCCGGATGAGCGGGGGTCTCTGGAAGGTGGGAACCACTGACCATGATGAAGCTATCCATTTCCTATGGACAACATTGGAGGGGCCTGACCATTTGGATAGGCTGTGTTTATATATCTGTATTTGCAGGGACCACACCCTTAATCTAAACCACACCCTAAACCTATAACCTAAACCTATTCTCAATTCCCTAAAGCTATAACCTATAACCTAAACCTAACCCTAAACCAAAACCTATAACCTAAACCTTAACCTAAACATAAACCTAAACCTAAACCTATAACCTATACTTATAACCTTAACCAAAACTATAACCCTAACCTATAACCTATACTTATAACCTTAACCTAAACTTATAACCTTAACCTAAATCTATTCACAAATCCCAAAACATATACTTATAACATAAACCTAGACGTAAACCTATAACCTATAACCTAAAACCTAAACCCAAACCTAAACCGACCCCAGAACCCGAACCCGATTTCATAAACCTAAACCTTAACCCATAACCTATACTTAACCTTAACCTAAACCTATTCTCAAATCCCAAAACCTATACCGATAACCCGAACCTAAACCCGATCCGAACCCGAGCCCGATTTCCTAAACCTAAACCTTAACATATTCTCAATTCCCTAAAGCTATAACCTAAAACCTAAACCTAAACTTATAACCTAAACCTAAACCTAAACCTAAACCTAAACCTAAAATCTAAATGTATTCTCAAATCCCCAAACCTAAACCTACACCTAATCTTAATCTCAACTCCCTAACCTAAACCTAAACCTAAACTTGAAAACCTAAACCTAAAACCGATCCCGAACCCAAACCCGATTTCCTAAACCTAAACCTTAACCTAATCTCAATTCCCTAAAGCTATAACGTATAACCTATAACCTAAACCTAAACCTAAAACCAAAACCTATAACCTTAACCTAAACCAAAACCTATAACCATAACCTTAACCTATAACCTATAACCTATAACCTAAACTTATAACCTATAACCTAACCTTAACCTAAACCTAAAACCGAAACCTAAACCTAAACCTAAACCAAAACCTATAACCTTAACTTATAAACTAAAACCTAAATCTAAATGTCTTCTCAAATCTCTAAACCTAAACCTACACCTAATCCTAATCTCAACTCCTAACCTAAACTTAAACCTAAATTTGAAAACCCAAACCTAAACCAAATCGAACCCGAACACGATTCCTAAACCTAAACCTTTACCTATTCTCAATTCCTTAAAGCTATAACCTAAACCTAAACCTAAAACTTAAACCTAAACCTAAACCTAAACCTATTACCTTAACCTAAACCTAAAACCTAAAACCTAAACCAAAACCAAAACCAAAACCTATAACCTTAACCTAAACTAAAAGCTATAACCTTAACCTTAACCTATAACCCATAACCTAACCTAAACCTAAACTAGAAAACCCAAACCTAAACTTGAAAACCCAAACCTAAACCCGATCCAGGGAACCCGAACCCGATTTCCTAAACCTAAACCTTAACCTATTCTCAATTCCTAAACCTAAACCTAAATGTATTCTCAAATCCCTAAACCTAAACCTACACCTAATCCTAATCTCAACTCCCTAACCTAAACCAAAACCTAAACTTGAAAACCCAAACTTAAACCCGATCCTGAACCCGAACCCGATTTCCTAAACCTAAACCTTAACCTATTCTCAATTCCCTAAAGCTATAACCTAAACCTATAACCTAAATCTATCACCTTAACCTAACCCTAAAACCTAAAACCTAAACCTAAACCTATAACCTTAACCTAAACCAAAACCTATAACCTAAACCTTAACCTATAACCCATAACGTAACCTAAACACTGAACCTAAACTTGAAAACCCAAACCTATACCCGATCCAGAACCCGAACCCGATTTCCCAAACCTAAACCTTAACCTATTCTCAATTCCCTAAAGCTATAACCTAAACCTATAACCTAAACCTAAAACTTAAACCTAAACCTAAACCTAAACCTTTTTTTTTACCTAAACCTAAACCTATCACCTTAACCTAAACCTAAAACCTAAAACCTAAACATAAACCTAAACCAAAACCTATAACCTTAACCTAAACCAAAACCTATAACCTAAACCTTAACCTATAACCCATAACCTAACCTAAACCTAAACCTAAACTTGAAAACCCAAACCTAAACCGATCCCGATTTCCTAAACCTAAACCTTAACCTATTCTCAATTCTTTAAACCTTAACCTAAATGTATTCTTAAATCCCTAAACCTAAACCTACACCTAATCATAATCTCAACTTCCTAACCTAAACCTAAACCTAAACTTGAAAACCTAAACCTAAACCCGATCCCGAACCCGAACCGATTTCTAAACCTAAACCTTAACCTAAATGTATTCTCAAATCCCTAAACCTAAACCTACACCTAATCCTAATCTCAACTCCCTAACCTAAACCTAAACCTAAACTTGAAAACCCAAACCTAAACCCGATCCCGAACCCGAACCCGATTTCCTAAACCTAAACCTTAACCTATTCTCATTCCCTAAAGTTATAGCCTAAACCTATAACTTAAACATAAACTTAAACCTAAACCTAAACCTATCACCTTAACCTAAACCTAAAACCTAAATCTAAACCTAAACCTAAACCTATAACCTTAACCTAAACCAAAACCTATAGCCTAAACCTTAACCTATAACCTATAACCTATAACCTAAACTTATAACCTATAACCTAACCTTAACCTAAACCTAAAACCTATAACCTAAACCTATAAACTAAAACCTAAACCTAAACCCAAATGTATTCTCAAATCCCTAAACCTAAACCTACACCTAATCCTAATCTTAACTCCCTAACCTAAACCTATACCTGAACTTGAAAACCCAAACTTAAACCCAATCCCGAACCTGAACCCGATTTCCTAAACCTAAACCTTAACTTATTCTCAATTCCTTAAAGCTATAAGCTATAACCTATAACAACATATAACCTAAACCTAAAACCTTAACCTAAACCAAAACCTATAAACTAAACCTTAACCTATAACTTATAACCTAAACTTATAACCGATAACCTAACCTATGGATTTTGCCATAGTTTAGAAGATTTGTAGGTACATTTTTTATTTCTTCATATATAATTTTTTTTTTTTCTCTTTCTTCCTTTTGAGATGTGTACAAAGGCATGCTTGTTTGATTGTATCTACAATTGCTGTTTTATACAGGCTGACAAGCTAAAGAAGTCAGTGGAGGATGAAATTCATTTTCTCAAGAGAAGGGTTTCAGAACTTGAAAGTGATCTTGTGTCGAAGTCCACAGAAGTTACATCTGCAGTTTTAAGGAAAGAAGAAGCTCTATCTTCTGTGTTTGCTAAAATTGACCGTCTGAAGGAAGAAAATTCTATAAAAACGTGAACATTATTGAATGCATATGGAGGGTGTTTACTATGTTGGAGTGTATTTGTTTCTTACACATGAGGGCACACCTTAGTTGTAATTCTTATGATAGGTTGAGCAAAGTGAAGTATAGTTTATTTAGAAATGTGAATGTATGATGCATTATAGATTTGATTGCTATTATAATAAAATACATCATTTTTTTCTCTGATTTCATTTTATGTACTATTTCTATCATTAAGCTTAGATGAGTTATCAATCACAGCAGGTTCTTGCAATGGAAACAGGTAAAAATAGCTACGAATATAATCCGTAGCTTTAGCTACGGCTTTTGTCCGTAATTATTGCTATCTATTGCTACGGATAGAATCCGTAGCTATTGCTGTCTATTGCTACAGATACTATCCGTAGCTATTGCTATCTATTGCTACGGATATGATCCGTAGCTATTAGTATCGATCGCTACGGATATAATCTGTAGCGATTGGTGTCTATTGCTACGGATAATATCTGTAGCTATTGTTATCTATTGCTACGGATAGTATCCGTAGCTATTGGTATCTATAGCTACGGATCGAATCCGTAGCTCTTGATACCTATTGCTACGGATATAATCCGTAGCTATTAGTATCTATTGCTACAGATAGAATCCGTAGCAAAAAGTCCTTTTGCTAACAGATATAGTCTGTAGCTATACATTTAGCTACACCACCAATAGCGACAGACATGCTACGGATTATATCCGCAGCAAAAGGGCTTTTGCTACGGATTTTGATCGTAGCTTTTACCCATTTTTCTTGTAGTGAATACAAGGAAACTACCACTGTATGCTGACTAGGGATGAAGTATAAAAATCATTAAATGCAGCGACTAAAATGAGATGGTATATATGGTTCAAATACGAGTAAACAGCGGTGATAATAAATGTTGCATAGTTCATTCGATAGTCAGGTATGTGGAATCGCTCCATAGGTGGTAAGCCCCATAAATCAATTACCACTAATCATAACCTCCATGTTGAGGGTCTATTTTCATCACAATCCGTTTTGTTACACCTTAATCTCAGACTCTCTTTAAATAGGAGTTTCCATAGAGAGATTTCAAATAATATGTGACTTGCAACCAATACACTCATATGAGGGTGAGACATAAAGATATAAGCATGATTCAATACTTAAAGTAAAACTCATGTATGTATATAATTCAAGAGTCATGCTCCTATAACTTATCAATTCTAAACATGTAGCTTTAAGGATCTGAATAAAGAGAGTCGTATACTTGAGTATCTAACCAATCGATCTTAGAACATGTGCTCAAACAAATTGATCAAATGTTTTAATGAATCTAAGACATGCTTTTATATAGAACTAATTAAGCGATTTAATGAATTTCTAAGACATGTGATAAAGTAAACTAATTAAATGATCAGTCCTATGACAGATGATCAAGTAGATTAAAGACTTAATCACTTCTAAGATACATATATAATAGCTAACTAATGGTTAAATAAAGTTATAAGGCATGTATTCAAGCAAGCAAGTCGAATGATCATTCACTCCTAGGATATCATTTACAACTATAAAAGACTATTCCTAATCCAGTTTAAAGATGGAAAGCTCAAGGGGAAGGAAATCATCACCTTGAGAGTTGTGGTTTTGTCCTTGATTCAAGTCTCCATCAATAACTTACAGTCCAAAATCACGTAAGTAGCTCCTAGAGTTATAGTTTGCATTAGTCACGCATTTTCAAGGTCTTAAACAATCAACATTGTGTGGGGTTTGTAAGGGCTCATAAATATGGAAATGGGCTTGCTCCAAGGTGACCAGGACCACTAACTATAGCCCCAACACGTGGCCCAAATTTGGGCCCGGAGTCGTCCCTAACCAAGGTCCGAACTAGGCCCGACTTTGGCCTAGTCTAGCCCACCACCTAGTTGCTCTCTTATAGCCTGAATTAGGCCTGATCGTGGCCTAATATTGCTAGGCTTTGGTGGCTGAGGAATTGAGCTGGATTTGGGTCTTGTTCGGCCCAGCTCGGCAGCCCCCCAGCTGCTACAATGCGGCCCACCAACTATTGAGGCCCATCGAGACTTAGCCTAGGTGTGGCCCACCTGATTTCTACGTGCGGCCCACTTGATTTCTACAGAGAGTGCGGCCCACCTGTAAATGTGTAAGGCCCACTGTAACCCCAGATGGTGCGGCTCACTGAGCTATAAATTCAGGTGCGGCCCACCCTGTTCAATGTGGTGCGGCCCACTAAGATGGAAACTCAGGTGCGGCCCACCCTGTTCATGTGGTGCGGCCCACCCTGTTCATGTGGTGCGGCCCACTGAGCTGATTTTGGCCCATTACTGGGCTCAGGTTTGCACAGGCCCATGGCCTGCTTTTCTACACACTTTCCATCCCAACTGAGGCCAAATTCTATAATTTTCATGGCTCATCAGGGAACTGTTTTAAGCCCACTTCATGGCTCATTGAAAGGCCAATTTCGGCTCATTCTCTGGACTAGTTTCAGCCCAGAATATGGGCTAGTTTTAGCCCATTTTCCAACCCCATTCATAGCCCAACTGGTGGAACGTTGGCAGCTCGGATCGAGGCCCAGTTGAGGGCTGCTCTAAGCCTAACATGAGGACTGTTTCCCAACTAACTTTTGGCCCAACTTTAAGGCTAAAATTGGGTTCACTTCCAGCCCAGTTCACTGCCCATGCAAGGCTTGTATTCCAACCCGAATCAGGGCCTGTTTGAGGCCTAATTCCAGTCCAAATCAAAGCCCATTCACGGGCTGCTTTTAGTTTCCTTCAGAGCCTAGACAGAGGCTCAATTTCTACCACAGTTCCGGTCTGATTTCGCTCTGTTTACACGACCTGATGGAGCTTGGTTTCAACTTAGATTGGAAGCTTTAAGAAGATGGAGGGGAAGGAGTTACCTGGCTCGACTCGGACGTGGCTTGAACTCGGTCGAGTCTGGTTCGGAGCGGTGCAAAATGCACACTCTCACTGGATGTGGAGCTACAGGCCTACATTAACCCAACTCGGTCCGATTTGTGTGGGCTAAGTTGGTGCAGTCTGCACTGAGTCCACCCGGTCGAGACTCGCTCTCTCTCTCTCTCTCTCTCTCTTTCACTCCTCTCTCTTTCCTTTCTCTCTCTCTTTTCTCCTCTCTCTGGTGTGGATCCGAAGGGCAACAGTGCCCTTTTATAGGCGTGGGAGAGGCTACCAACGGCTGGAAAAAGAACTTCCCTTGCAACAGTCGTGGTTAAAAAACGGCCATGCCTGGGGCCTATCCACACGTTGGGATGGATTGCTGATGCCCTGACCCACCAGAAAAGCAAGTTTTTAGCCCTGGTGGGGCCCATCCCGTGATCACGCTCGGATGGGTTAACGGGGAAGATGACCTAACCGTTAATGGCAGATCACTACCCAGGGTATTTCGATGTGATCTGGTCCATTTGAGTGGACCAGATGGAGCCTCTTATTAGCGTGGGGCCCACTTTTTGGGACTCGAATGTGAGTTTCAATCCCTCTCACGAGATTTTCTAATTTCTCACAAGATGGAGCATTTCTCTCCATAAACTCGTATCAACTTAAAGTGAGGGCTTGGATGGCTCCATGTCGTCCAGGGGACGGTGAGAGGCATGACAGCGCCCATTTCCTAGAAGGAAAATTCTCCTTTTCACTTTTCTTGTGCAGGCCCTTATTCAGCTATTTCTGGAAACGAGAGGGCGTGGCTTTGGCTGGAAGATGAATGGTTGGGTTGGCTTGATCAAAATGATCGTGGGCCGCCCATATGGTCATAGATTAGCCCACCATTTTAGATCCCAGCTGTACGTAGGATTTTGATCAGTTTCATCCCAAAACTGTCATCCCTTTGCATGTCTACAAGGCTTTAAGGTTTTGGTCGGACGGACCCCACGAGTCCGATGAACAGCTCAAATTGTCCCAAAAGTGCCAGGGTGGGACACTTAAAGGCTACTGTTCGTTAGTTTTCAAACAGGTTGTTGGCAAGAGAAAATCCTGATTTTTGTGTTTTGGTTCGGTCCAAGCCAGTTTGACCGAACTGGTTCACCCAGTGCACGTCATGCACGGGTGCACACGCACTCCGTGTGGGGTCCACTGTGGTGTTTGTGATAAATCCACTCCATTCATTCCTCTCACGAGTCCCACTTAAGGGTCCTAGCTCGGTTTGGGGCGGGACTGAAGCCTAGGTGGGCCGTATCACACGTCTTAGGCCACTTTACGACCAATACAATCGATCCAATGGCCGGATTGATTCGATACTTGGTTTCAACAACTAAATATGAATTTGAGAGGTAGTGAGTGCTTGGTTGGCCATTCACTACCCCTCGGAGGTTGATCACAAGAGTGTCATTCCGTTTATTTATCAATAGTTAACTTAAAAATTGCTTCAACTCAAGATGTTTAATCAAGGTTACCTTTCTGAGTAAGGTAGGGTGCAACTTAACTTCCAGGTCCTTTGATGGAGGGTTTTAACGGTGACTGGAAGTCCCATCCTGGATTCGTTGGATTTAAGTTGCCTGTTAGTTGAGTTCAAAATCCCCTGCTACAGTTTAGGTGATAACACTCGCGTACCAGAAGTGCGGGGTGTTACAGTGCCAAACCCATCTGGCCTAGGGATACTTGGTTCTGACCGACCTTAGAATATCTCAGGCCAATCTAACTTTGAACTCACCAGATGAGGAGGGGGCTCAGATTCTTTTATCCTCAATAGGAGAGGTACAAATGCCCTTATCAGGTATGTGGTCGACAATCACCAACGAAAGGAAGGCACGAGCAAAAGTAGGATCGATCCATCCTTGGGGGCCAATGAAGTCTCGAACTTGATTTAACTAAATCTGGGTAGGATGTTGCACCCGTTTGGAGAGAGGCCCAAGACCCAACTAAGAGTCAGCCTAGAAATCTAACTCACCGTTTCCAATTTAGCCTACGAGACCTGATAGCCACCTCTGGGAGCAATGCACAAATACGCTTCCAGATGGATGATGCGTGGGAGGAGAGACAAGCACCACCAGTAGTGGCGAGGTCAACAGGGTATTTTGCCTTGACAAAATTCACCCACTTGCTGTCTTTTCGTGAGCTAAAAACACTCTAGGCCAACTTCATCTTAAACGCTTTCATGACGCAAGCTAGGCTTTTGATCCCAAGGCCTCCCTCATCCTTTGGACGAGCAATGCACTCCCACCTTATCCAATGCACTACTAAAAAAAGGGACAAAGGATTCAGACCACGTTACTTTTTTGCTACAGATATAAACCTTAGCTATAGTTGCTACGGTTATAATCTGTAGCAAAAAATTTGATACACTATTAATTAATAATTAATAGTGTTGTAAGGGGCTCTATGAGGCCTAAAAAAACTATATATTCTATCTAAGCCATCTATATATATTTATAAATATTACTTTAAAGGTTAAAATAAAAAATCAGCTAGATCGAAGGCTCATGTGGACCACATGGTAGGAAACATTGATATTAAATTACAGTTGCTTCTTATGGTGTGGTCCACTTGGGCCTTCAATATATCTGAAATTTGGTTTTCTAAAGTAAAATAATTTATTAAAATTATGGATCAAAATGGATTAACGAAATACATCATGGTGGGCCCCACGAAGTCCCTGATCGGACCGTCTACGTCCATCCGTCAGAGGAGCCCCAAATTTGGGCGCGCGCTCAAAACAGAGCTGCGCCTAACTCTCCCTCTCTCTCCCTCTCTCTCTCTCTCTCTCTCTCTCTCTCTCTCTCTCTCTCTCTCTTTTCTCTGTTCTCATCTCCCCATCGATGATTCCCCTCTCTCTCCGCCCCCTAACTTTTCTCTCTCTTTCTCTGTGTGAGTGTTTGTGATCCAAAGAAGGGAGGGAACTGAAACCCTAAACCTATCTTTAAATGCAGATTTGATTCTATTTGGAGCATTTTCTGACAAAATTCCACTTTCAGGTATGGTTTCTAAGAGGTTTCAGCTCCTGTGGAGATTCTTTTACTTTTGAGATTTAATTTGCAGGTTTCAGCTCTCGAATCTGGGTTTTTACTCTCTGATTTGGGTTTTGTAGAATGTTTCTTTTGGTTTGCTCGTTTTTTAAGGAGTTTCTTTCAATTTAAGAACTTATATGTGAATATGCATGTGCTTCCTTTTTTTCAGTTTTGAGAGGATTCAAATAGCGAGATTTTGATGGATTTTACTGGAGTTTGGGAAATCTTAATGGAATTCCTCTTTCTGGAAAGATAATGTATGGTACTGATTTGAGAAAGCACAGGTTTAGAGGATTGTGTTTGGAAATATCTGATTTACACACTGGAATTAGGGTACTTTTTCTCTGTTTCCGCTTGGAATTTTACTTTAGATCTTCTTTGATGGAATATTTTAATTTTTCAATCTTTTTTTGGGGTAGAATATGTGAATCTTTACTGTTTTATTTGTTTTAATGGGAAAATTTTAAAAAGATCATAGAAATAACAAATTTTATTATGCGATTTCCAAGTTTAAGAAAATGTAGTGTGGATTTAAGTAGGGTTTTAAATTTTCACTGCATTTGAATGATTTATTATTGTATTGTGGCTCAGTTTCACTAACAAAATTTACTATTGTTGTATTGTGGCTCAGTTTGACTGCATTTGAATGATTTCCTGTTGTTCATTTGAATGATTTCCAGATCTCATCCACTTGTACCGTGCCTATAAGTTGAATTCTATAAAACCCATTCCTTGATGAATTCAGTTTGATTTGATTTTATCTGATGCTGCTGAACTTTCTACAAAACTCTAACCTTTTTAGGCAAGAATTGTTCACTCACCCATCTTTCATATTTGTCAACAAACTGTTTGAGCGACCTAGCTGACTGTGTTTGTTCACTTCCACATGATCATCTGATGAGTTGGTCTCCTGGGAGGCCTGTTTATCAAAAACAAGAATCTGCCTGCTACACTGGCATTTTGAGAAATGCTCTGATTTCATCGAGTTCCAAGAGTTCAATGCTTCATTTCCATCGACAATGGCAAGAGATTTCCTCTTCATACCAGGAAGCACTCTCAGTCCAGCATATGAACCAGGCATGCATGGTTGTGTTTCCATTTCACCACAATCACAAGAAATGTTCCGTGTGCTGCAACTGTTGGATTGAGTTATTTTGTACATATGCTCAACAAATTCATCATTGAGAATAGGCCAAGCACCTTTAGGGTCATATCCTTTAAGATCCTCATGTATGCATTTGCTAAATGGTAGAAGCTGTTGCCAAGTGTCCTCAGAAATATTATGCCGATGATGTTTCTCGACAAATTCACACCACTGGTTAAGAAGTCGAAACCTTCCTGTCAAAAGTAATCTCCACATAGCTACAACCCTTCTTACACCGATGTTCTGTTTCCCATTTTCACGGCAAATGAAAAACACAAACCCATAGAAACATGTGAATGAATGAGAATCTACAGTCAAGTTTAGGAGTGACATGAGCTTGGAAAGGTCGTCAAAAATCACACTCCTGTCACTTGATTGTCCTCTTGAGTCAACCAACTTTGAAAGCAGAGTCAGTTCCTCCTTTGATTTTGCATGTTCATTTATTGATATAATCTCGCAATATCGGGTGTAGATGTCGACCAGATTTGAGCCAGGAGAGTCCATCGATGGTTGAAATCCAGCTCCGAAAACTAGGGGTTTTTTATTTTTATTTTTTATCAATTAAAGAAACAAAAACCCTAGCTTAGAGGGAAGAGCTCTCTCCCTCTAAGCTAGAAGAAAGAAATGGAAATGATAGACTCCCTATGATTCCAGATATCCAAAACACCCCATTATTCAAATAGTTCTCAGATTCTAACAAATTTCAACTTTTAAGTCACTTAATTGCAACTTGGAATTTCAAGCCTCGGGCCTCAACATATATCTTATTTATTTCCGTTTTACTATGGACTAGTAATTGTAACTCAATTCAACAACACATCCAATCAATGGACAGGAGCATTTTCACCAATCTTTCATCCAAGAACCTACAAATGACATCCATTCTGTGCCCTCTCATCTGGAGGCCAGGGCGCATTTGGATGCACTACCAAATTGAATAGCAATTATTAGTCTAATGGAGCGGAAATAACTCAACTGTCTTTTCCTTTATTTTCCTTCCATTCATATTGATGGTATACACATCAATTTAAATTACATCTCGGACATGGAAAGAACAAAACTCCAATTTAGGGGCCGTGCTTCCTAATTATGAACACCAGAAAACATCTCATTTAATCTTAATTGAACTGATTGTTCATGATGCAATCAGCTCATGCACCCAAATGTAGAAAAAGAGAGTGATAAGGCAAGGCAGCCTCTTGAAAACCAAAAAGATGTGTCTCAGTTTATAATATATAATGTTTCCTCACATTTGATTAAGATTAAGGTGAGTTAAAAAGCTCATTATTCAATATCAGCTCAAACAGCTATTACGAAGGGACATTGTTGTGCATAGTAAGGATCTTAGACAAGCAGAACAACATTTATACAACCATCATTCTCTGGATTATTTGTAACTTGGGCATATTTCCTTGCATCCATCAGTGAAATTGAAATTTAGTTCCCAAGGAATGAGATAAGGATACAAGGAATTGAAATTTATACAACCATCATTGAAAGATTACCCTTGTAGTGAGTCCAATTAAGGTATGGATAATATATGGTTTTAGTTCATGGTAAATGGTACCTTTTATTGTGGATCACCCATGGACCAAAGACCTGGTACCTATTGTTGTAAGTTCATATTGATTTTGCTAATTGTAATAGAAAATAGACTCAAGCTCAAGCTGGGAGAGATTGTTACCACAATTCTAACTATCGGTGAGTACAATAATTTAATATATCGAGATTTCTTTCCCACCATCATTTACATTTTTCTTCTTAATCGATACTTGGAAGTTAATTTAATCACTTACTCTATTTTACAATCTTTAAAATCTTTATTTGTAAATTTATGCCCATATGCATTGTCGGAGAAACTAAAAAACTTACTCATTCTCAGATTGCATTATGGAATATGCATCCATTATTCAAAGACAGGGCGACATTCCAAGCACTCACACTTTTTCTCCTTGTTAGCTAAATTGGTGAGTCTTCTTTCCTTCATACTATTTGATTTATTGATGAAGTGGCCTGGCCATTTGGACAGGCCCATGTTTATATATTATCTTGAAATTGATGAAGTAGATCCGGATGTGCGTTGAAGCTATCCGGATATTGAGCGGGGGTCCCTGGAAGGTGGGAACCATTTTTATGACCATGATGAAGTTGTCCATTTCCTATAGACAGAAAAACGGGTGGCCTGGCCATTTGGACAGGCCCATATTTATATATTATCTCGAAATTGATGAAGCAGATCCGGATGTGCGTCGGAGCTATCCAGATGTTGAGCAGGGGTCCCTGGAAGGTGGGAACCGCTGTTATGACCATGATGAAGCTGTCAAATTCCTATGAATAGCATTGGAGGGGCCTGGCCATTTGGACAGGCCATGTTTATATATATATATTTGCAGGGACCACACCCTTAGCCTAAACCACACCGTAAACCCTAAACGCTAAACCTAAACCTTAACTTATAACCTAAACTTTAACCTATAACCTATAACCTATAACCTAAACTAAACCTAAACCTGTAACCTAAACCTATAACCTATAACCTAAACCTAAACCTATAACCTAAACCCGATCCTAAACCCAATCCCGAACCCGAACCCTATAACTTAAACCTATAACCTTAACCTAAACCTAAAACCTAAACCTAAACCTATAACCTTAACCTAAACTTAAACCTAAAACCTATACGTATTCTCAAATCCCAAAACCTAAACCTACACCTAATCCTAATCTCGACTACTTAACCTAAACCTACACCTAATCCTAATCTCAACTACTTAACCTAAACCTAAACTTGACAACCCATACCTAAACTCGATCCCGAACTTGAACCCGATTTCCTAAACCTAAACTTTAACCTATTCTCAATTTCCTAAAGCTATAACCTATAACCTACAACCTAAACCTAACCTAAACCTAAACCAAAACCTTAACCTATAACCTATAAGCTATAACCTATAACCTAACCTTAGCCTAAACCTAAAACCTAAACCTAAACCTATAACTTAAACCTATAAAATAAAACCTAAACCTAAAACCTAAATGTATTCTCAAATCCCTAAACCTAAACCTACACCTAATCCTAAACTCCCTAACCTAAACCTAAACCTAAACTTGAAAACCCAAACCTAAACCCGATCCAGAACCCAAACCCGATTTCCTAAACCTAAACCTTAACCTATTCTCAATTACTTAAAGCTATAACCTATAACCTATAACATATAACCTAAACCTAAACCTTAACCTAAACCTATAACCTAAACCTAAACCTTAACCTAAACCTAAACCTATAACCTTAACTTAAACCAAAACCTATAAACTAAACCTTAACTTATAACCTATAAGCTATAACCTAAACTTATAACGAGATAACCTAACCTTAACCTAAACCTAAAACCTAAACCTAAACCTATAAACTAAAACCTAAACATAAACTTAAAACCTAAATGTATTCTCAAATCCCTAAACCTAAACCTACACCTAATCCTAATCTCAACTCCCTAACCTAAACCTAAACATAAACTTGAAAACCCAAACCTAAACCCGATCCCGAACCCGAACCCGATTTCCTAAACCTAAACCTTAACCTATTCTCAATTCCCTCAAGCTATAACCTATAACCTATAACCTAAACCTAACCTAAACCTAAAACCTAAACCTAAAACTAAACCAAAACTTATAACGTTAACCTAAACCAAAACCTTAACCTATAACCTATAATCTAAACTTATAACTTATAAGCTAACCTTAACCTAAACCTAAACTTATAACCTAAACCTATAAACTAAAACCTAAACCTAAACCTAAAACCTAAATGTATTCTCAAATCCCTAAACCTAAACCTACACCTAACCCTAATCTCAACTCCCTAACCTAAACCTAAACCTAAACTTGAAAACCCAAACCTAAACCTACACCTAACCCTAATCTCAACTCCCTAACCTAAACCTAAACCTAAACTTGAAAACCCAAACCTAAACCCGATCCCGAACCCGAACCCGATTTCCTAAACCTAAACCTTAACCTATTCTCAATTCCTTAATGTTATAACTTATAACCTATAGCATATAACATAAACCTATAACATTAACCTAAACCTTAACTTAAACCTAAACCTATAACCTTAACCTAAACCAAAACCTATAAACTAAACCTTAACCTAAAACCTATAACCTATAACCTAAACTTATAACCGATAACCTAACCTTAACCTAAACCTAAACCAATAAACTAAAACCTAAACCTAAACCTAAAACCTAAATGTATTCTCAAATCCCTAAACCTAAACCTACACTAATCCTATTCTCAACTCCCTAACCTAAACCGAAACCTAAACTTGAAAACCCAAACCTAAACTTGATCCTAAACCCGAACCCGATTTCCTAATCCTAAACCTTAACCTATTCTCAATTCCCTAAAGCTATAACCTATAACCTATAACCTATAACCTAAACCTAACCTAAACCAAAACCAAAACCAAAACCTATAACCTTAAACGAAACCAAAACCTTAACCTATAACCTATAACCTATAACCTAACCTTAACCTAAACCTAAAATCTAAACCTAAACCTATAACCTAAAGCTATAAACTAAAACCTAAACATAAACCTAAAACTTAAAAGTCTTCTCAAATCCCTAAACCTAAACCTACACCTAATCCTAATCTCAACTCCCTAACCTAAACCTAAACCTAAACTTGAAAACCCAAACCTAAACCCGATCCCGAACCTAAACCCAATTTCTTAAACCTAAACCTTAACCTATTCTCAATTTCTTAAAGCTATAACCTATAACCTATAACATATAACCTAAACCTAAACCTTTACCTAAACCTAAACCTAAACCTATAACCTTAACCTAAACCAAAACCTATAAACTAAACCTTAACCTATAACTTATAACCTATAACCTAAACTTATAACCGATAACCTAACGTTAACCTAAACCTAAAACCTAAACCTAAACTTATAAACTAAAACCTAAACCTAAACCTAAAACCTAAATGTATTATCAAATCCCTAAACCTAAACCTACACCTAATCCTAATCTCAACTCTCTAACCTAAACCTAAACCTAAACTTGAAAACCCAAACCTAAACCCGATACCGAACCCGAACCGGATTTCCTAAACCTAAACCTTAACCTATTCTCAATTCCTTAAAGCTATAACCTATAACATATAACCTAAACGTAAACCTTAACCTAAACCTATAACCTAAACCTAAACCTTAACCTAAACCTAAACTTATAACCTTAACCTAAACCAAAACCTATAACCTAAACCTTAACCTATAACCTATAACCTCACCTTAACCTAAACCTAAACCTATAAACTAAAACCTAAACCTAAACCTAGAACCTAAATATATTCTCAAATCCCTAAACCTAAACCTATACCTAATCTAATCTCAACTCCCAACCTAAACCTAAACCTAAACTTAAAAACCCAAACCTAAACCCGATCTCGAACCCGAACCCAATTTCCTAAACCTAAACCTTAACCTATTCTCAATTCCTTAAAGCTATAACCTATAACATATAAACTTAACCTAAACCTATAACCTAAACCTAAACCTTAACCTAAACCTAAACCTATACATTTTATGCAAGAGATGGAGGAACAGGAGCGTGAGGATCGGAATCGGGATAACCCTAACCCTTGGGTTCGTGTTACTGCAAAAAAACCCCTCTCCTCAAAATCCTATTTCTCTATTTTTGCGGCGAATCTGACATTTGATACCACGGAAGAGGATCTTCTCCGCATTTTCGGCCGATTCGGAAGAATAAGGGATGTATTCATTCCGTGGAATCATCAACTTAACAGAGCTCGTGGATTCGCCTTCATCCATTTCCTCTACGAACAGGATGCCCACAATGCAATCCAATGCCTTCACGAAAGACAGATCGATGGTAGGATTGCTCATGTTGCTTGGGTGAAAGGGCAATCGGGTGGCGCTCGGGCACCAATCTCACCCACTTTCCAACTGGTATCTCAACAGAGAGGCCCGGTCACGGACCGTCCTTTCTCTGATGTGATTACTAGAGATAAACTAGGAGACCGAATCCGGCCGGAAGGGAGCTCAGAGGTCACAACCATCGCAGACCCGAAAGCAGTGGAGAACCGACTACGTGGTTTAAATCTTGCCTTGGTAGAGACAGCAGTGGACCAGAGCATTCACATTGATCGGCTAGTTGCAGCATTGAAGAACCCGGATCTGAAGTTCTCCACAGTGGATGTTGCGAGGATACATGTATCTAAATTCCTATTAATGTTCAGATCTGACGCTGAGATGAAGACCTTCAGTAAAAATACTCCGCTTCTTACAGAAATGGGACTTCAGTCAGTTGAATCGTGGTCTCCAGACCAGGTTCTCGGGGCTGATGGGGTTTGGGTCAGATTGTTTGGCATTCCAGCTCATGCTTGGTTTGAAACCGTTATCCTCGATCTGGCGAGCTTCTATGGTAAAGTTATTATAATCGACTCTAACTCCCGGTTCGGAAATTTTCAAGCTTTTGCGCGGATAAAAATCATTCCTCATCCAGGTGTTAGCTTCAGCAATGTATTGTGTTTAAACGTATTGGGGAAGGAATATCCTATAGTAGCAGAGACGAAACCACTATTCAAGTTCGGACCCCCTTCATTCATCAAACAAATCGCGAATGAGAGCACCAAGGATTGGGTTGTTCGTCGGTTTCATGATGGTTTAGGGCTCCCTTCGGATGTTTGTGGAAATGCCGTGGATGTCTATGGAAATGCCGCAGTCAGAGTGGAAGAGACTGGTAATGGTAAACCGGGCAGTAGGTCAGGTGCCTTGGATGTTTGTGAAAATGTCGTGGAAATTTGTGAAAATGCTGTCGTCAGAGTAGAAGAAATTGGTAATGGTAAACCCGACAGTAGGTCAGGTGCTCGCCCATCTGTCAATTTGGGGGATGATATTTTAAGCAATCAGGCTGGAATTGAGAATACAGGAAAATGCACCGTAGAAAATCCTAATGACTGTGTCAACAGATCTCAAGCTATGGCTGGAAATGTTTCATTTGGGGAGGACTCATCAGGTGCTCGTATAAATGACCAGACCAGAGGGGATAGAACTGTCCGCGGTATTCTACACCAATGGCTACCAATCAAGGTGAGGTTGAATTGTTGTGTGGATTACAGCCCTATGTTCAGTCATCTCATGAACCAGCCTCAAATGTCCCTGACCTGATGATGCAGTCTGCAATTCCTCTGGATAAGAATATTGAAACAGTTAACAATCAACCTCTCCAGATGTCACTATCTGAAGTTCTATGGATAGGAATATTGAAACAGCTTCAGAAGGGAGTGGAATTAGGTAGTTCAACTACCTTCAGCAACACATTCATTTCCACCAAATTGTTAACATGTCTAACCAGTCTAATGGTCTAGATCGTGGCCTCTCCCGGCTTGAACACTCAGGAGCTCAATGTTTTCTGCCTGAACTGCCCAATCAGGCCCTCCCCACTCTACATCAACACAACAATTCTATCCTCCAACAAGTTGATCCCCCTACAAATGTTATCGCTGGAAGCAGAGAGTTCAACACCCCAAACCGCACTTTCCCTTCTTCTCAATGGAACCGCTCAACTCTAGAAATCTTGGCCTCATGGGAGAGATGGCTTTCAGGAGTCAAGGAGATGTTCAATGAGAAAACATCAGATCAGGATTGGCCTACTTCCAGGCCAATCAGGCAACAAACAGAGACCTCCTCTCCTCTAAGCCTGTCTGATCCTCTAAGCCTGTCTGATGGTTTTTTTATTGCAAGATGCAACGATAGGGAGAAGGATCCGGTTGTGGCGTCAAGAGACCAAGGGAATCTTTGGGTTGCAGATGCTCAGAACTTGCCTCTCCAGTGTGAGGGTGGTAGGAGAAGCTGAGAACCTCTCAGTCTATGGGTAGATCTCCAGGGCGAGGACCCATATCCGGACACCATTGACTCTGACTCTAGTAGTACATCAAAGAAGGAGAAACTATTAGAAGTAAGGAAAAAAAGAAACGTCATATAGTGCAGAAACTAATTCTTAGCAAACGGACAAATCAGAGATTGAAGACATTGCGCGAAAGGGCCAAGCAAAATGGAGGGGTTTCTAATGACTAGTCTCCTATCTTGGAATGTTCGAGGGGTAGGTAACACCCACACTACCCGGTTTCTGAAGCGGCTAATCAGAAAACACAACATTGGTATCTTACTGTTGCAAGAGCCTATGATAAGGGAATCGAAACGTCAGGCAGTTGTTGCAAAACTGGGATTTCAAACCCAGTTCTCTGATGATGTTGTCGACAACAGGATCTGGATCCTGGCGAAGAACCACTTCCAAGTGCGAAAGATCCGTGCTATCAGACAATGTATTATGATCCAAATTTCTGAAAAGAACCTTTCTCACCCTGTCTATGTCACCACAGTTTATGCTAGCTGTTCCAGTTCCCAAAGGGAGGATCTGTGGGCTGAGATTAGGAGTATTTCTGGATCCATTGTGGGACCTTGGATGGTGTGTGGTGATTTTAATACCACCATCAGTCTGGACGAACATCTCGGTGGATCTATGCAGATGGCCTCTGCCATGTCTGCCTTCCAAGAGGCTCTTAATGACGCTGGGCTGATTGATGCAGGGTTCACGGGTTCCCCCTTCACGTGGTGCAACAATAGAGCGGGGTCTGGTCGTAGATGGGCACGGTTAGATAGGATTATGATTAACTCAGATTGGATGCGATGCTTCCCGAGCTGCAAGGTCAATCATCTGACCCGTACTTACTCGGACCACTCTCCCCTTTTGCTTTCTATCTAAGCAGACTCGGCTACTTTCCCCCGCCCGTTTAGATTCCAACGAATGTGGTCCACCCACGACGAATTTACCTCCACTGTTCTAGCCTCTTGGAAAGAGGTAACCCCCGGCACTCCCATGATTAAGTTTTATCTTAAAATGAAAAGGTTGAAATCTGTTCTTAAAGTTTGAAACAAGGAGACATTTGGTGACGTCGACAGGAACATTCACCTCACTGAAAATGAAGTTCTCAGGGCTGAATTTGCTCTTCTCAATTCACAAACGGAATTCAACTTGCTCAACCTCAACAGGGCCCAAGCCAATCTTAAAAAGGCCTATCTCTAAGAGGAGATTTTTTGGAAGCAAAAATCCATGATAACCTAGTTATCTGAGGGGGACAGAAACACGAAAAATTTCCACAACTCTGTCCTGGAAAATTGTAGAAAAATTCACATCAGAAAGCTTATAACTTCCACTGGCGCTACAATTGAGAAAATCGAAGATATTAGTCAAGAAGCTATTTCCTTTTTTTCCAACCTTTTCACCTCCAGCGGCAGCAACCATATTGGTGATATCGTAAATCACATTCCTCGTTTGGTTTCTGATGATATGAATACTGATCTCTATAAGCCAGTTTCCATTGATGAAGTTAAAGAGGCTGCTTTCTCCATCCCCGCTGACAGTGCCCCGGGCCCTGATGGTTTTAGCGACAAGAATCCGGAATTCATTGCCGATTTCAGACCCATCAGTTTATGCAACTGCATTATGAAGATCTTCTCCAAAATCATGGCCTCAAGGCTCGCCCTCATCCTCCCTAACATCATAGCCGAAGAACAAGGTGCTTTCATTCATGGCAAATCTATAGTCGAGAACATCTCCTTAGCTAGGGAAATGGCCCATAATCTTGACCGCAAGGTGTTTGGCGGGAACTTGATTATCAAAGTTAATATGGAAAAAGCGTATGAGCGGATGGAGTGGGACTTCTTCGCCCAGGTGTTACAGAAATTTGGTTTCACTTCTCAATGGGTTTCCAAAATGCGGCGCTGCTGGGAAGATATCTGGTTCTCTGTTATCATCAATGGGAGGAGCTTCGGTTTCTTCAAGTCTTCCAGGGGCTTGAGGCAGGGGGACCTGCTCTCCCCTTCCATCTTCATTCTGGCGGCTGATGTGTTCAGCAGGGGTTTATCTAAGCTCTTCTCTTCAGGATGCTGCCAACCCTTCAAGCTTCCCCAGCAATGCCCCACTATCACCCACCTTTTCTATGCTAACGATGCTATTCTATTTCTTAATGGCAGGTTATCCAATGTGCGCATGCTGCTCAGATTCATCACTCAATATGAAAATGCTTCTGGTTAAAAGGTGAATTCCTCCAAGACGTATTTCATCGTCCCAAAAAAATGCTCCAGATCCAAAGTCCAGAAGCTCAGCAACATTAAGGGCTTCAAGCAGACTTTTCTTCCCACTATGTACCTGGGAGTGCCGCTATCCAAAGGGAGAATTTCGGCTCCGGAATTCCAACAGCTAGTCCAAAAAATCTCCAACAGAATCGACGGGTGGAAAGCTAAGCTTCTGAATCAAGCAGCTAAATTGGTTTTAATCAAGCATGTCCTATGTAGCATACCCATTCATCTGCTTGCAGCTATCTGCATCCCAAAATCAGTGTCCAACTCTATCAACAGGGCGATTGCTAATTTCTTTTGGGGTTCTTCTAATAATGGCAACAGGAGGCACAGGGTTAACTGGAAATCGGTGTGCACCCCAATCCTCAAAGGTGGGCTGGGCATTAGATCCTTCGAGGACATCTCCCAGGCATTCAAAATCAAGATGGGCTGGCATCTTCTGCAGGGCAAGTCATTATGGGCTAAATTCTTCTTCGGCAGGTACCTCCTGAAGACCATTGCCACAAATGGTATGATTGGCCAGAGCTCCTCTCCTTCATGGAAGGAAATTTTCTCAGTGTTGCAGTTTACAATCCACCACTCCAGATGGCTGATCGGGGAAGGCAATGTCAATATGTGGTACCAGAATTGGTCCGGTTGTGGTCTGTTAGCAGGCGCTTCTGACAGACCCATTCCCCTGCATCTGAAAGATGCCTCTGTTAGGGACTTCTTTCACCTCCCAGCTGCTAGGAATCTTTCAGATATCAGTCCCCTTCTCTCCCCTCAAGCAATGCGATCTATCACAGCTTCTTCTCCTAAGTTTTCCAACAGGCAAGACCGTATGATATGGGACCTCTCAGCTTCAGGGAAGTTCTCAGTTAAATCGGCATGGAATGAAGTCAGGCCCCACCTTCCTCATCTTCGTTGGACTAATTGGATTTGGAATAAGGCTCTCCCCCCTAAGATGAGCATTTTTGTCTGGAAAATCTTTAAAAATGCTATTCCTGTGGACAAATCCCTGAAAAATCTTGGAATTTCTATGGCCTCCCGCTGTGAATGCTGTAGCCTGCCTCCCTTAATCCTACAAGCTCTTGCTTCTACCCAGGACTCCCTTCTCCCAATTCTGCCATCTCCTCTTATCGACCTTCAGCAAGTGCATCCGATCAGGCAGCAACATCTGTCAGGGAGTTCCAACATTGCTTAGGCCCAACGTCTTTCTCGTCAGCTCCCTCTCCGTTTCCAGGTATCTAATCAGCATCCTCCTTCTGCTCCTGATCAGTTAACGGCTTCCCATGTTCCTGCTCTTGGTGGGGAGGAGGACCAGGACCATCTCTTTAGCCAAGGTGAGATCGCAGGCTCGGTGTGGGGCCACTTCAGTAGGATTTTGGGTGTTAGCTTCCTTCCCAATCAGCCCATTATGTAGCGCTTTAATCTCTGGTTCTCGAAAGCAAGCAGGAGAACCAGAGTGACTCGGCTTCTCAGTCTTCTTCCTTGTGTGATCTGCTAGGAAATCTGGCTTAGCAGAAACCAGGCCCGTTTTGAAGGCTATGCCATGTCCGCCCCCAAGATCATCTCCAAAGTTTCTTTTTGGTTGTCTGAAATAGCTTGCTCTTTCCCTGGTGAGGACAGGACCTCCTTCACAGATTCCATCTCGCTTCAGCTCCTCAATATTCCAAAGCATGTGCCCCTTCCTCCCAGAAACCACTCCATTGTTACTTGGCTTAAACCTCCCAGGGGTTTTCTTAAACTGAATGTCGAAGGCTCCTCCAGGGGTAACCCGGGTCCGAGTGGCAGTGGCAGGGTCTGTAGGGACCACCTTGGTAATCTCATCTTTGCCTTCCACCGCAACTACGGCCACTCTTCAAACACTATTGCTGAAGCCCAAGCAATGTTGGATGGCATTTCGATCTGTTCCAACTTAGGCCTCAGCAATATCATCGTCGAATCAAATTCGATGACCATTGCTGAAGCCCACCCGAAGGGTTGTAAATTTTCGGTGGTTAATGAAAAAAAAAAAAATATCATCGTCGAATCAAATTCGATGACCATTGCTAAGGCAGCTGAGAACAAGCACGCTTCAGTTTCTTGGCACATCTGGTACAAGATTGTCGCAATTCAGGAGTTTCGTCGCCCTCTCAATCTTTCATTCAGTCATATATTCAGAGAAGGGAACTCGGTGGCAGATATGCTAGCTAGATTAGCCAGTGGTGGTAATCCTAATAATTTATTTTTCTCCAAGTCAGCCCTCCCGGTTAAGGTTCGGGGTGCTCTCCTCCTTAATCAGGCGGGCCTGGGGAACTTAAGGTGTATCTGATGGTTCGATCGGTTCTTTTTGTTTCAGCTTTTTTTCACTCCTGGCTCTCCTTAGTCTCTTTTTTGGAGAGCCTTCCTTGTGCAGTTTGGCGTATATGATAGGAGTGGTCCCCTTCCTTTTTGTAGGGCCGCTCCCGAATGGTTATATTTCCTCTTCCTTCAATGAAATTTCCGCGGCTTAAAAAAAAAAAAAAAAACCTAAACCTATAACTTTAACCTACACCAAAACCTATAACCTAAACCTTAACCTATAACCTATAACCTATAACCTAAACTTATAACCTATAACATAACCTTAACCTAAACCTAAACCTATAACCTAAACCTAAACCTAAAACCTAAATGTATTCTCAAATCCCTAAACCTAAACCTACACCTAATCCTAATCTCAACTCCCTAACCTAAACCTAATCTTGATCTCAACTCCCTAACCTATACCTAAACCTAAACTTGAAAACCTAAACCTAAACCCGGTCCCGAACCCGAACCCGATTGATGTAATAATGTAGCCCAATCACATGACAACAAACAAGAAAATCTTGCTTTGTTGGCAAGCATACTCGAATGAATTTTTCTTTATGGTGTCTGGTCGCGTACAACATTTTAACATGTTAACATTTTAGCAAACCAGAATGAGTTTTTCAACATATCATATATTATTTTAAGTAGGAGAAGCTACTTTAGCAAACAAACCCCACTACGCCAGGTTGGCCACGCCAAATTTATGAGATTTTATTTGAGTGAATTGTCAAAAGTCCATTTTATTTTCATTTTTACTATAAATGGTAAGTTTTAAATTGCATATAACTTTTGATCCTTCTGAGTTGTAGGAGACGTGCCAACATGAAAAGGGCTCCGAAAAATTAGGAGAATAATGTGGTTAGGCCAAATGGGGCTGTTACT
This sequence comes from Magnolia changhungtana, assembly GCA_030180095.1. Taxonomy (NCBI): domain Eukaryota; kingdom Viridiplantae; phylum Streptophyta; class Magnoliopsida; order Magnoliales; family Magnoliaceae; genus Magnolia; species Magnolia changhungtana. Next base: position 8,325,092 of record JASAUF010000639.1, read on the forward strand.
ACTTTTGGCAGAAAATCATGAAGTCTAGTAGGAATGGATATCATCTGTAAATAGTAAGTTTACTTTTTATAGTAAGTCATATATTTTTAGTGTATTTGAGTTGGAGTTTTGAGTTTAAAAGTCCATCCTAGGTTTGAACACATTAATCATGTTGGATTTTGCCATAGTTTAGAAGATTTGTAGGTACATTTTTTATTTCTTCATATATAAGTGTTTTTTTTTTTTTTGTCCTTCTTCCTTTTGAGATGTGTACAAAGGCATGCTTATTTGATTATGTCTACAAATGCTGTTTTATACAAGCTGACAAGCTAAAAAATCAGTGGAGGATGAAATTCATTTTCTCAAGGGAAGGGTTTCAGAACGTGAAAGTGATCTTGTGTCGAAATCTATAGAAGTTACATCTACAGTTTCAAGGAAAGAAGAAGCTCTATCTTCTGCATTTGCTGAAATTGATCGTCTAAAGGAAGAAAATTCTGTAAAAACATGAGCATTATTGAATGCATATGGAGGGTGTTTACTGTGTTAGAGTGTATTTGTTTCTTGCACATGAGAGCACGCCTTAGTTGTAATTCTTATGATAGGTTGAGCAAAGTGAAGTATTGTTTATTTAGAAATGTGGATGTAGGATGCATTGTATGATTTAATTGCTATTTGTAATAAATGCATCATTTTTTTTTCTGATTGCATTTTATGTACTATTTCTATCAGCATTAAGCTTAAATGAGTTATCAATCACAGCAGGTTCTTGCAATGGAAACAGGTCGTATTATTACAATTTTTTAAAAAATAGCTACGAATATAATCCATAGCTATAGCTACGGCTTTTGTCTGTAGCTATTGGTATATATTACTACGGATATAGTCCGTAGCTATTAGTATCTATTACTACGGATATAATCCATAGCTATTAGTATCTATTGCTACAGGTATTATTGGTAGCTATTGGCATCTATTGCTACGGATATGATCCGTAGCTATTAGTGTATATAGCTACGGATATAGTCTGTAGATGTTGGTATCTATTGCTATGGATATAATCCGTAGCTATTGGTATCTATTGCTATGGATATAATCCGTAGCAATACCTTTAGCTACCCCACCAATAGTGACGGACGTGCTACGGATCATATCCGTAGCGAAAGGCCTTTTGCTATGGTTTTTAGCCATAGCCTTTGCCCATTTTTCTTGTAGTGATGGTAGCGTCTGCAGGTCCCATCCCAGCCCAAAAAAATAAAATCAGAAGAGGCTTTATTGAGCTCACCAAGAAGAGAAGAAGGGATATTAGTTGGTGCCATTACATGTACCGGAATGCTACAGAACGTGATTGATAAGAGTGGCGTGGCCCACTTGGGACAGGAACTTGGTCTTCCATCCAGAAATTCTAAACTAAAACTTCTCCACCAATGGTTGGAAGTAGCACCTTAGCGATCTCCCTCTGAAAATAGGGACACCTAGGTAGGTAAAAGGAGTTAATCCCTGATTAAAAATGAGCAATCTCTGGGCCGACCTGACCCAGGATTGAGATTACGAAGCTGAGAGGATGAAGAAACTCTTTCTGCTGTTGATTTTCTGACCGGAGGCTAATTAGTGCCGCTTGAGGAAGATATCGATATTAGCCAGGGAGGCCCTCCTACTGTTAGCCAGCAGTAAAGCGTCATCTGTGAATAGTTGGTGGGAGATGACTGGACAGTCGCGGGTGGTGAAAGGGAAGCAGGAACTGCTATTGAAGAGGTGCTAGAAACCTCTATTGAGAACTTCTGAAGCTAGAATAAATAGGCCGAGAGAAATCAGATCTTCCTGAAGAAGTCCTCTAGACGAGTAGAAGAAACTACAAGATTCCCCATTGATAAGAACTGAGAACTAGGAGTTTCTCCAGCATCTTTCAACCAAATCTAACCAGATGGGATCGAAGCCAAAACGACACAGGACAGACTTGAGGAACCCCCAATCTAGCCTATCGTAGGATTTTTCCATGTCCAGCTTAATGAGGATGTTCCCTCCTCTGACTTTTCTGTCGATGTCCTTAAAGACCTCTTAAGTTAGAGCACAATTCTCAGCTATGGATCTTCCTTGGACAAAAGCCCCTTACTCAGGCGAGATGATCTTGGGTAGGATCCTGCTAAGATGATCTGCAATCAGTTTAGAAAAGATTTTGTAAATGTAGTTGCATAAACTTATGGGGCGAAAATCAGCAAAAAATTTTGGGCCCACAGTTTTGGGGATGAGACATATGAGCGTCGCCATGTAGGCCCTAGGGAGGTAACCCCCTCTGAAGAAGGATAAGGCCACTAGGAATATATCTTGTCCAACAATTTCCCAACATCTCTGAAAGAAGGCCCCAATGAAACCATCAGGACCGGGAGCCCCATCTTGGGGGAGGCCTCGGACAGCTAAGTGGACCTCCTCGATGGAGGGCTCATGCAACAGCTCCAGATTGTCCTCAGTAGTGATCGTAGCAGGAATGGAGTTGAGGATGTCCTCATGAGCAGCGGTGGGCTCGACAACCAAAAGAGAGGCGAAAAACTCTCTCTTTTCTTCTTCTTTTTTTTTTAAGGGAAATGTGGTGGGAATTCCACCATCAATATATTAGATGAACAAAATGTACAGCCACTCGGGCATGCCCAAAATATCAAAAAGGAAAAACAAACCTAGCCTATCGTATGAGGGAGATGACAGAGAGGAGGAAGAGAAGCAGAATCTGCATCGTAGGCCTAGAAGTTGAAAGGCCGGGACGATAGTAGCATGGGTCAGTTGCGCCAAGGATAGCCAACAGCAACAGGAGAGCAACATTCCCATGGGGGCCAGAAGCCTATTGGGGAACAAGATCATCAGTTGATGCGACAACAGCAGCACTGACGAGGGCAAGGAACTGGCTGATGAAGGAAACTGAGCGTGACAGGACAGGGATCCTTTAACCGATTCTTGGATTTTTGCTCCACGACTATCTTCTTTATGGTTTCATGGTTATCAACCATCTGACCATCCTCCATCTCAATACTATGAATGATATCTCCTCGCCCGCTCTGAAGCCATCTTATGGAAAAAGCTGGTATTTCGATCGCCCTCTTTCAACCAATTGCACCTGGATTTTTGCTTCTAGTAAATCTCCTCACATAATTCAAGATGTGTTAACTTCTCCTTGGCCCGTTCCAAAATTAGAAGGTGCTCATGGGATGTCGATATGAAGTGTTTCCTCCTTTGTTAAAGCCAGCTACACTTCAGCTTCTCCTCACTTGGATTTTTTTATTTATTTATTTATTTATAGAAAGGTGGACAATTGATCCACCACAATTCATTCATTAACCAGGATACTCAGCATTTCAAGCGAGTCAGACAAAAAGATATTGACCTCACCTATCGTATAACAACAAGGAAACCAAAAACAGACTGCACAGGGAGCCACAACAAATATACAAAATGCCCCAAGAAAACGAAAATTAAAACCGTGAGACATCACACTGTGCTCCGGACTTCCTTTCTGGCAACCTCTCTCAGAGCACCCAAGCTAACCTTGTCCAGAAAAATGCTACCTCTAACCTTGGGCGGGAGATCATGGATGGAAGAAAAGGAAATGGATGAATCTTGGGCACTACCCAGCCGCGCCAATCCATCAGCAACTATATTCCCTTCCCTGTAAATGTGACAAAATTGAAATTGCCTTTTCTCCTTGAATCGAGCAATCCTAGCCATCCAGTAATTCCACTTCCAGCTGGGAACAATGGACCCCTTTAGAATCTTCACTGCCAATAGGGAATCAGACTCCACCATCAATTTATGGTAGCCTTTCAACAGGCATTGTTCCATTTAGTCAGTAATGGCCCTCAGTTCAGCATTAATGTTAGAACCCACCCCGTAACTAGCTGAGAATGCAGACAGAAAAATCACTGTTTTCATTTCTGCATATCCCACCACCTCCTGATTGCCCAGGATTACCTAAAGCAGAGCCGTCCACATTGATGTTAACTGAACTGGCTGGTGGCCTATTCCATCTCACCAGAAACGAAAAGAAGTGGCTGATTCCCCTAACGGTGTGTACGCTGCCCTGTTGAGTTGTCTGCGTACCAGTGCTGAGATTAGGCACCGCCATAGCCCCGGAACCGCTGCTTTCTCCTTGAACAGGAGCAGCAAAGACCCTCGCTACCTCAGAAACTGGCTCAGTCTCCTTGCCGTGCAAGTTGGCGAACCACCAAGCCAACTGCAGAATGGACGTTTGAATGGAGATGTTAATGTTGTCATGGATAGCAGCGTTCCGGTTCTTCCAAATAACCCAGAATATGAGGCAGGGAGTAATTTTGTGAGCCATTAGATTTGCTACTTGATGGACGGCCGAACCCCACCATTGCGACAACCTACTACCGATTGACTGAACTTCTACTAGATGGATGCCGAATCTGTTGCTACATAATGTCCAGAGAGCCTTGGCAATAACGTTTAACATTAAGGAATATATTTCCAAACGTGTCCTTGTTCCAGGTTTTCAAGGCCACCTTAATGTCCCTAAGTTTGCTTTGCAGGGTGATCAAAAGATCTCCCACAACATCTGGCTTCTAGGTGTTCTTGATCAGCTCCTGAAAAGATACATGAGCCAACCACATTCTTTGAAACTTGAATAGTTTTGGAAAAGTGCTAGTTACTCCTGATTGTTTTACAGCCGATGAAAAGCTCCACCAGCTCTCACATCTCATTTTATATAAAGATTCCATCTCATAATACATCACCTCTTTCCACTCATCATCCAGCATGAGATTCCATTCACCTCTTTCCATTCTTCATCCAGCATGGGATTCCATCCACCGATGATTTGGATCAAAGGACGATGGGCCCAACTTGACATTATTCAATACTCGTGTATATGTTGAAAGATGCCGACCACGAATCATGTCCCCTTTTTACAAGACTTTCCCGTAACACTTGCTATAAAGAACCCCTACAACAGAAAAGCTATGTGGGACCGTCTATGAAGCCTTTGCGACATCCACTCCGTCCATCAGTTGTACAAGCTCGTGTAGAGCATGATCCTAAAATCAGACATATCTAAAAAGTCAAGGGAACCACACTGTGGGTTCCACATCAGGATAGATGGGAAAGAGGTGAGTTCCACACCAGGATAGATGGGAAATAACGGGTTAGTCCGATCCAAGATTTTGGCGGGCCAAAGAAGATTTCAATGTTGTGCCTCCTCGTATGCACTTTTTCCTGCGATATGCTCCACTTGAGTTTTAGATCTTCTTATTTTTTGGCTCACATCCTTAACAGAGATGGGGCGACCGATGGATGGAGTGGATGTCAGACAGCTGACATCTCAGTCGGCCCCACAGCTTTTTGCTGCATGCGCTATTCCCCACTTTTCATCCATGTAAGCAATACAGAACGTATAAATGGTGGCCCATTGTGAATGGAGCATGGACAAAAATCATCCTAATCGGACATCCTATCCATCTGATTTTCACCATTGAATTTAGATCAGTAACCATTTTATTGTCTACCGTTCATTGCCACAAAATCGTAATAATGCGGTTGTTTTCTTGTTAACTACGTCAACAAGCCGAAGGCGGATTGCGTCCTGCCCCGCCTGGACAGATTTCCGTCCAGCAGATCGGTGGAGAGGTACACCGTGATGTATTTGTTTATCCACGCCGTTCATCCCTTTTAACGGACGATTTTAAGGTATGATCCAATGAAAGAGGCAGAACCAACGCTCATGTGGACCACACCACAGATGAATTTTGCATTTATTGCAACCCAAGTGCCCAACTTGGTGTGGTCCACTTGATCGTTAGAGGCAGCTTATTTCTGGGCTCATATCTTAATATGGCCCGAGAAAAGGATGGACAGCTTGGATAAACAGATACGTCACGGTGGGCCCCTTGACAGATCCGCTGAACGGTGGGCAGGACCCATTCCGCATTCAAACAAGCCGGGAGTGCTATACATGCATGCGCCACGTGAGTGGTAGATGAATCACCAAAATTTAAACAGTAAATTGGGAGGGAAAGATTGTGTTCGCAGTGGAAAATGGAAGATAATCTCCCACCATCCATTGATAACTGATGGGAATCATGATGTGCAATCAAAATAAGATTTTTTTTTTTTTTTTTTTTTTTTATTATTATTATTATTATTTTTTTTTTTTTGGGGGGGGGGGGGGTTGGTTAGCTTGTTAGTACAAGCCCACTGTCAGCCACCCCCACTAAGGGAGTACAAGCCCACTGTCAGCCACCCCCACTAGGGATGGGATTAGGATGGGATTAAGGTAGATGGAATTGTTACTTGTAAAAGTAACAATAAATGCATGTGTAAGGTATTGTCCCTGGATTAGGTGTATCCCATGTTTTCCAATACCATGTTTGGAATGTATGCAATTAAAAATAAATCCCAGGATTTTCTTTCAAATTACACTTGGAAATTCATCATGATGGGATTTGGAAATCCCATCTCACACTTTCCAACACAAGGCTCATTTTCCAAAGCCTACAAAATTAAGTTTAATCCCATTTTTTTTTTTGGGTTAACTTGTAATTAGTACACACCCATGTCAATAAACACACTCCATGTTAGCCACCCCCGCTAGGGATCGATACCAAGAGCTCAAGTGTTGAAACGAGGTATCTCCACTCAGTCTACAAAATTAATTTTAATTCCATCTCACACTCCTTCCAAACATGTCATTCCCAATCCCGAGGTGGGTTTAGCAATGCAATCCCATTTAATACAACTTAATACCACTGGCCAAACAGGCCCGACAGTGGGATTAGGTGGGATGGGATTCATCTGTTCCTGTGCCAATTCCACTCCATGTTTGGGAAGAATGGAAAAGCTCGGAATTACGTTAAATGGAATTGCATTGGGTCCGTGCCAATTTCACTCAATGTTAGCAAGTTCTATAGGTCCCACCATGATGTGTGGGATATATCCACATTGTCCACCCATTTTTTGAGATTATTTTAGAGCATGGACCAAAAAATCAGGTAAATCTAAAGCTCAAGTGGACCCCACCATAGAAAGCAACGGAGATTGAATACTTACTGTTGAAAACTTCTTTAGGGCCACATAAGTTTTGGATCTAACTCATTTTTAGGCCCATGCCATAAAATAAGGTTACAAAACAAATGAATGGTTTAGATATAACACATGTGTGTTATTCTCAGTAATTTCAATTGATGGTGGGTATATCCATTCAATGTACCAGCGTATTATCAACAAAGCATGACATTAACCTTATCCCATGGCAACAGGGGAAATCCCTACCATGGGTAATAATTATGTTTTTTGAATCCATCCCACCTAATCCCTTCTAATCCCACCACCCAAACAGGCCTTAAGGGTTGAAACAAGGTATCTCCACTCAATCTACCAGTTGAGCTATGGTCAGGAATCAAAATAAGATTCCTGACCATATGTATGTCAATCCAACTCCCAACCATCCAAAGCATCGTCTATCATCTGATGGGATAGCGCCAAATATTGATTAGCTCTGATGAACGAACATTCTTTTGTTGCACTAGGACATTTGACAACTGTTCATTTGTGGGATCATTTATTATGTATTTCGGTTAGGAAATTGACCGTACTAACCTCGATGTGTGGTCAAATTTTCTAAAAAGATTAAACATTTCTAATATTCTGAGGTAGCCTTCTGACCAGCTTTTGAAAATTACTTGAACCAAAATGGCCTTTGTCCTTGGTTTAGTAGTTGTAAAGTTTTTCGGTGAAGTTAGTCGTATTTAATAACATGTACAAGACCCTTTTTTAGGCTTGCAAGGCCAAACTCCCCACACTGATGTATATGTATAATTCATGCCACTCATCCTTCTTGCCATGTATTTTTAGGGCTAGGGCCCAAATATTAGCCTAATCCAGTGCTCGTGTGGCCCACATAATAAAAAATAATAGTGACTATTAAAAGTTTCTAGGCTTACTGTGGTGTTTGTTAGAAGTGGACACTGCCAAAGTCCATAATTTTTGGGCTCACGGTAAGTTGCCCGACAAGGTGGATGGATCGGATCACTCCATTGTAGACCTTAGGATATGGTACCAATGGCTAGGTAGTAAAGGAAGTGAACACGTTCAAAACCACGATCTATACAATATGAAAACCACAACCCATATAACATGGCAACTATGACCCATGCAAAGCCTTTTCCGTGCTCATAAATGGCAGAGCGTATGGCTTGTTTCAGTCGTCCAGAGGCTTGAGACAGGGAGATCCCCTTTCCCCAGCCATGTTTATTATTGCTGCTGAACTTCTCAGTCACGGCATTAGAAAGTTGTTCGCTTCTGGGTTTTGCCAGGCCTTCAAACTCTCCACTAACCGCCCCCTGATCACTCACTTGATATACGCTGACGAAGCTATCTTATTTCTGAATGGCAGGCTTTCCTCTCTGCAACCGCTGCTTAATTTCATTAGAGAATATGAGGAAAGCTCGGGCCAAAAGGTGAACGCCCATAACTCCTCCTTAATTGTCCCAAAGAAAGCTTCCAGAGCCAAAGTCCGCAGATTGGCCCACCTAACAGGCTTCAAGCAAGCCTTTCTTCCTTGCACTTACCTAGGTGCGCCTCTCAGTAGAGGGAAGACTCGCTCCCCCTTGCTGTAGCCGATCATTTAGAAAATTCTCAATAGGACTGACGGATGGAAATCCAAACTCCTCAATCCAGCGGCTAAGGCCATCCTGATCAAGAACGTCTTGTCCAGCATACTGATTCATGTCTTGTCAGCCTTGAACATCTCCGCAACTGTCTGTAATACCCTAGAGGCAGGGTTCGCTAATTTCTTCTGGGACAACACGGAGGGTCGTCAGAAGAAGCATTGGATCAAGTGGGCTAGGATTTACAAACCCTTATCAGAGGAAGGGCTGGGGATCAGAAGACTGGGGGACGTCATGCGTGCGTTTCGTATCAAAATGGGCTGGAATCTTCTACTAGGGAATCTCTGTGGACGAGACTCATGTCTACCAAATACATTCCCAATCTCATTCGTAGTAGAGGGAAGAGTTCTTCGGTAGTCTCCCAGGTGTGGAAGGAGATGCTCACTATGCTGCATTTTACTATTCATCACTCAAAGTGGCTCATCGGCGAGGGAAGGATTAATTTCTGGAATCAAACTGGACAGGGATGGGCTTCCTAGAGGGTGCCACCCTGTTCCCTGTCCCGCCTAATCTTCAAGATGTGATGGTGTGAGACTTCCATCCGTGCTCTGGCAAATGGAACCTCTCCCACGTCCAATCCCTTCTCCCTCCGTCTATTCTTCAGATGCTTACAACCAACCCAACTGTTTTTTCAACTAGAGAAGACATTTTGGTTTGGGATCTTTCTACCTCCTGCGCCTTCACTCTGAAGTCAACTTAGAATGGTCTCTGGAATCACCATCCGAAATTGAGCTGGACCAAGTGGGCCTGGAATAAGTTGCTCACCCCCAAGATTGGAACTTTCCTCTGGAAGATTATGCTCAGTGTTGTTCCTGTGGATCTTGCGGTCCAAAAATTTGGCATTAGTCTAGCTTCCCGATGTGAATGTTGTAGGGTCCCCAATGTCAGTGTTGATCCTTCGCCCGCCTACGATCACGATGGTTCTCACTTGATTCAGCTCTCGCCAGCCCCGTCTTCACCGTCAAAACAATTCTCTGAGAACCTTGACCACCTCTTTTTCCATGGCATGATTGTGACGGAGGTTTGGGCGCATTTCTCTCGAATTTTTGGCATGTCTCTAACTCCTAACCAGTCTATTAAAAGCAGAATCCTGCAGTGGTCCTCCAAAGCCTTTAAATCCCCTTGTTTCAAGCATCTGTTGGGTCTCACCCCAGCTTTCATTTCCTAGGAGCTCTGGCTCAGCCGGAATGCTTCTAGATTCGATGAGACGAAGATGTCAGCTGGCCAGATCATCTTGAGAGTCACTAGGTGGATTCAGGAAATTGGGAACCTTATTCCTGACAGATCCTCGCACTCTTTCTCGAAAGCAATTGCGCTCTAGTCCTTCCACTTGTAAACCTCCCCAACCCCCAATCCTACTACATCAGTTATTGTTAAATGGTCTAAGTCTCGCTGCGGCGGGGTAAAGCTCAACACCGACGGCTCCTTATGAGGGAATTCGGGCGAAAGTGGAGGTGGGGGTGTTTGCAGGGACTCTCAGGGGCGTCTTATATTCGCCTTCCATAAGAGATATGGTAGGGAAACTAATACGATGGCGGAGGCTCGGGCAATGCGGGATGACATTGTTATTTGTGCCAATTTAGGCTTGTCGCATGTAGTGGTTGAATCGGACTCCAAGATCATTGTAGACGTAGTTGCAAACCCCACGGCACCTTCCCCTTGGAACATTTGGTATGACTTGGGCTCCATTCTCCATTTCGGCCACGCTCTTCACCTCTCTTTCTGCCACATGTACAGGGAAGGCAACTCAGTAGTGGATGCTCTGGCCAGAATGGCTTCGGATGGGTGCCCCAACCACCTTTACACTGCCTGTGTTGACCTTCCCTATAGAATTAGGGGCTCTTTGGTTCTTGACAATGCGGGGATTGGTATAATCAGATCTACTTAAACCTCCCCCCCCTGTGGATACTTAGCGTGTGACCATCTAAGTTTCTGTTTTTGGGTATATGATAGGTGGGGTCTGAGTCTTTTTGTTGGCTCCCGCCTGAAAGGTTGTAAATCCTTTGCGCTTTATTAATACAATCTTCCTTTAAATAAATAAATAAATAACTACGACCCATGCAAACCACAACCCAAACGGACCCACACTGATGTATGTGTATAATCCATGCTGCCCATCCTTTTTGCCGTGTCATTTTAGGGGTAGGGCCCAAATATTAGCCTGATCCAGTGCTCGTGTGGGCCACAAATAAAAAAAATGGTAACTATTGAAACTTTCTAGGCTCACTGTGATGTTTGTTAGAAGTGGACACTTCCAAAGACAAGACTTTTTTGGACCACGACAAGCTGGCTGACAAGGTGGATAGATCAGATCACCCCATTTTGGGCCTTAGGATATGGTACCAATGTCTAGGTAGTAAAGGAAGTGAACACATTGAAAACCACTATCCATACAACATGACAACCACGACCCATATAACATGGCAACTACGACCCATGTAAATCATGACCCATATGGGCCTACATTGATGCATGTGTATAATCCATGCAGCCCATCCTTTTTGCCGTGTCATTTTAGGCTAGGAACCAAATATCAGCCTAATCTAGTGCTCTTGTCGGCTACAAAATAGAAAATAATGATAACTGTTGAAACATTCTAGGCTCACTATGATGTTTGTTAGAAGTGAGAACTACCCAAGTCAGTACTTTTTGTGCCCACAACGTGTTCACTCCCCAAGTATAGGGTTGTGATGTAGTAATAAACTCGGTGAGACCGAGGTCGAATCCACAGGGACTGAAACTCGTGCGTATTCTGAAAATTACTAGAATTAGAACTAGAAAAAGATGAAATCTAAATTAGGTGAATTTGATGAATAATGGTGGAATAGTAAACTAAAATATGTAGAATTCAAAGGTAGGTAACTAGGGTGCCAAGGATCCACTTGTAGAGATCAGGGAGATCTACGCTTGATTCACAAACTCAACTGGACTTCGAGTCCCATCTTCATCCAGTTGAAAGATATGTCACTAAAGCTCGATCTGAACTTCCATTGATCTAGTTTTCAAAGAGATGAAAGATATGAGAATTAGAATCGATTCCATCACAAATCCATGCCCATGAGACAAGGTAAACAACAGAACTCAAATCAATCCACAATCAATCAGAAGATGTATGAAAGTTAGGAAAGATTCCATCATCCAACCATGTCCAAGGGGCGATGGTGAACAACAGGGCATCCTAGTTTCATAATCAAATAATGGAAAAAGTAAATACTCAAAGCCATCGCAGATCTATTGTAATTTAAGTCACAACAAACCATTAAAAACTATGAATAGCTCAATTAATCAAACTAGAATCAACATCAGTCCATAACATGAATCAAAGCCGTGGAATCGGTCCCATCACACTGCAAGCTTTACCTCTTGGCCCTAGCCAAGAGATTCAGCCCAACATGAATGGGCTAGATCGCTGGCTGGATCGCTGAAACAAAAAAACAAAATAATAAAAAAAACAACTCTAACTACTCTCCCTTCCGCAGGCACGTCCAAGGCGAAAAAAATCCCCCACTTCTCTCTTTCCCTCTCCTTCTTATAGGCAACAAAATCATTGAACGGTCAGAAGAGTTGGAGTCAGCTGCTGTCTATGGAGGCGGTGGAGAATTACGCAACAACGTGAGCAGCCGGTCCCTGTTTCTGCAGCCAAGAAAATGACAAAAACTTCCCCACTTTCCTTCCTTTCCTTTCAAAGAAATAACGTCCCCTGGGACGTTTCGATGTGGCCTACATGATAGACGGTGCAGATCAGCCGACTGATCATCAACGAGACCACACCACAGCCCGCAAAAATCAGGCTGCGTGTGGACGTAAAACAGGGATTTGCGCTGTTTGATTGGTGGGGCACAAGATCAGTATTTACAGATAAATCCACTCCGTTCATTTGACTCATGGAGAAATTTCAGCTAGATAGGATCGGTTTTGGATTGCTTCTGACGTGGCCCACTTGATTTTATGTTCTACTGTCCAACCTGTGTTTGAACGGTTAAAAACTAATCTTCGCTGTCTTCTGAACTTTCGCCACCTAGGCGTAGATGAGAGGGAGTCAGGGATTCTAATGAATGGTTTGGATTGTCCTTTAGGACAATAGGTGGGGCCCACAACGTGTCCGATCACAAGACAGCGTTAACGCTGTCTGAAATAAAACGGCAGTTTCCGTTTTTAGAGAAGATGCGGGTCAGCGCCTGCTGACCCGCCTCAGTCAGTCCGGTGTTTCGCAGGCATTCATGCACTGTGTACACACACTCCACAGTGCGGGGTCCACTGTGATGTTTTTTCAGATATCCAATCCATCCATCCATTTTTTCATCTCATTTTAACCATGGGGACCGAATTTAAGGTATATCCAGATTGTAGGTGGGCCCTGGTTTAACAATTTGTGGGCTGATCTGGCTATTGGGCCTCTTCCACAGTGATCCAATGGTTTATTTTTTACGTGTACGGTTAATTAATGATCATCAGGCCACATATAAATTTTTGAGTTGAACGGATGGTGGGAACCCTATGATCTTGCATTCTGGACGTCATTCAAGCCACTTGAGCTTCAGTTTCTCGGTTTCCTCAGATTTCTGGCGTGAAAATCTTCCGATCTTGGTCCCCTGGAATCCTATCCAATGCCTTGGTGATTTCAGAGCATCAAATACACACTTTTAGCACCTTTTTGTAGTCCACACTTGCAAATGTATCTTGCATCACAAACACGATTAAATTAGGCTTTTAAACAGTGGCATGTTCATAAATCCAGTAATAACTAGGGTCTAATATGCAATATTTGACCCTCAACACAACGAGCTAGCTAACACGGTGAATGGATCAGATCACCCCATTCCGGGCCTTAGGCTATGGTACTAATGGCTAGGTAGTAAAGGAAGTGAACACGTGTAAACCATGATCCATTTAAAGTGACAACCACAACCCATATAACATGACAACTATGACCCATGTAAACCACGATCCCATATGGGCCCACATTAATGTATGTGTATAATCCATGCTGCCCATCCTTTTTGTCGTATCATTTTAGGGCTAGGGACCAAATATCAGCCTGATCTAGTACTCATGTGGGCCAAAAAATAGAAAATACTGGTAACTGTTGAAACTTTCCAAGCTCACTTTGATGTTTGTTAGAAGCTGACACTACCCAAGTCAGGACTTTTTGAGCCCACGACGAGCTGGCCGACACGGTGAATGGATCGGATCACCTCATTCTAGGCCATAGGCTATGGTACCAATGTCTGAGTAGTAAAGGAAGTGAACACGTGCAAACCACGAACTATTTAACGTGACAACCAAGATCCATATAACATGACAACTACGACCCATGCAAACCACGACCATATGGGCCAACATTGATGTATGTGTATAATCCATGCTGCCCATCCTTTTTGCAGTGTCATTTTAGGGGTAGGACCTAAATATCAGCCTGATCCAGCGCTCATATGGGCCACAAAATAAAAAATAATGGTGATTGTTAAAACTTTCTAGGCTTATTGTAAAGTTTGTTAGAAGTGGACACTGCCCAAGTTAAGACTTTTTGGGCCCACAGTGAGCTAGCCGACAAGGTGGATGGATCGAACCACCCCATTGTGGGCCTTAAGCTATGGTGCCAATGGTTTGTTAGAAAAGGAAGTGAACATATTGAAAACCACGATCCATACAACATGACAATCACGACCCATATAACATGGCAATTACGACCCATGTAAACCACGATCCATACAACATGACAACCATGACCCATATAACATGACAACTATGACCCATGAAAACCATGATCTATACAACATGACAACCATGACCCATATAACATGACAACTACGACCCATGTAAATCACGATCCATACACCATGCAAACCACAATCTATATAACATGACAACCACGACCCATATAACATGGCAACTACGACCTAAATGGGTTTACATTGATGTATGTGTATAATCCATGCCGCCCATCCTTTTTGTCGTGTCATGTTGTATGGATTGTGGTTTGCATGGGTCATGGCTATCATGTTATATGGATCGTGGTTTGCATGGGTCGTAGTTGTCATGTTATATGGGTCGTGGTTGTCATGTTGTATGGACACTACTAAAAAAAAGGGCAAAGGATACAGACCATGCTATTTTTTGCTACGGATATAAACCTTGGCTATAGTTGCTATGGTTTTAATCTATAGCTAAAAAGTTGACACACCATTAATAATTAATTATGGTGTTGTAAGGGGCTCTATGAGGCCTAGAAAAAACTATATGTTCTATCTAAGCCATCTATATATTTGGAAATATTATTTTAGAGGATGAAAAAAAAATCAGCTAGATAGAAGGTTCAAGTGGACCACACGGTAGGAAACATGGATATTAAATTACAATTGCTTCTTATGGTGTGGTCCACTTGGGCCTTCAATATACCTGAAATTTGGGATCATAAACTAAAATAATTTATTAAAATTATGGATCAGAATGGATAAACCAAATATATCATGGTGGGCCCCACGGACCCCCTGTCCGGACCATCTACGTTCGTCGGTGAGAAGACGCCCAAATTTGGGCGCGCGCTCAAAACAGAGCTGCACCCAAAGAGGGGTATTTCACACACACACACACACACACACACACACACTCTCTCTCTCTCTCTCTCTCTCTCTCTCTCTCTCTCTCTCTCTCTCTCTCTCTCCCCATTCCCTAATCAAAGCATTCCCTAAGCTCCTTTCCCTAATCCTCTCTCTCCCTCCTAATCTTTGGTCCATCTCTCTCATTCTCCTTCCTCTCTCTCCAATGCATCAGCCGTGAATGCCCTCTTCACTCTCTCTCTCTCTCTCTCTCTCTCTCTCTCTCCATTGCAGTAGCCGTAAATCTCCTACCTGAAGAAACAGACGTCGTGAAGCTCCCTCCATAGGTTTGATATCTTCTTCTATTTGTATCTCTTTTTCCTATCTTTCAGATTTGATATATGCTAACTGTTTGATGAAATGGCATGCTATTTGTTTGTTGAAATGGCTAGATGAGATTTTTTTTTTAATCTTCTGTAATTTTAGATACATGCTAACAGCCTGTTCACGGATAGCTTCTCTTCGAAGAGGCAAGGAAATTCATGCTCGGTCGATCCGCATTGGGTCCTATCTTGATGTGTTTGTCGTGAATGCTTTGACTGACATGTATGCGAAATGTGGATGCTTGAACCTTGCAAGGAATGTTTTTAAGGTCTCAGTGAGGGACCAAGTGTCCTACAACATACAGATCATGGGCTACTCCCAGACTCCAAATTGTGTGGAGTCTCTACATCTGAAAGGTTGACTCCTGAAAATTGGAAGAGAAGTGAAAGTTGATTTGAAATTGGGACCAAATCTAGCTTGAAAACCCAAATTGGATGCAAATGTTGGCTACCATTAAGTATACAGTGTGATACTAGAAATTTTGCTACGACTTCACTTTGAACAACTACAAAATGACAAACAACATGAAGATCTATTTCCAATCCAGAATAAATATGCCTGAGCAGTTGGAAATAGAATTTTCAGGCATTAGCTAAAATGATATCAACCAAATGAATCATGTGGCATAGAAAAGAATCACTATTACATGAAACATCGAAATGCCTAAGTGGAAAATTCACAAATGAGAAAAGCCTTAGCCAAGGAGAAACCTCCATCACATAAAGAAATCATAATCTAACTAACTGTTTTGGAAATGGCCTTCTAAGCATTTATGTTGGGAATCAAAACATGGATTAGAAACATAGGGAGAAAACATAGATTCTGGAAGTTCCATATGCATTACTTTTTAAAATAGTTTTCATAGAAGGAAAACATATACTGCATTTTTTATATGGAAACAAGTGTTTCTATAGAAACTTTTTAGGAACCTATCATCTAGATCATCCAAGGAGAAGCAGATGATCAGAAACAAAATACCAACAACAGTCTATGTTCGTCATACGTGTGGCCCACTTGTCATGTTAATGATTGATGGCCCCTGCCTGATAATTAGCCTAGATCTTGCACAAGTGCTCCATGTCTCACATATGATGCAAACCACATCTTAAAATTGTCTTAGCGTCTCTCAACTTTTCACATAAACTTCAACCATGATACTTATTAATTCCAAGTCCAAATTGAAACTAATGTAATTTTAATGTAATATAAGTCCAAATTGAAACCATGATAAATCAGGTTGGGTCAGGTACTTCATCATGCATCCTTCTCCTTGTGGGGTATGCCTAGTGAATGTCTTGGATGGCATATACACATGATACTAAACTCCATTGATACTATGATATGCTTTTGAGGTGGGGCATCCTCCCTCATTGTTCCCTGTGTTACGACTCACCTGAGTTTGTGTTTGGCCTGATTTTTTATTTTCATTTTTTGAAAATCAGTTTCTTTGTATTGAAATCCATAAGTGAAACACAAGAAAGTGAATGGGCCATGACCAAACATTTGGGTTTGGAAGATCCTAGCCTCTAATCAAAGTCTAATTCTAATAGGAAGATTTGAAGATATGGTACATTGTTTGTAGGGCCGAAAAGATGGACCATTGATAGTTACATTATACCATATTGACATTTTATAAAATGCTTTTTTTTTTTTTTTTGGAAACATTAACATCCAAACAACATTAGGAGGTCATTTGGATTGGGGACATATAGATAATTTAGGCATTTCAATAACCATGCATTGCAAATTGCTGAGAATTATCCTTACAGTGTTTGGCTGGTCCTAACCCTCAATATGGGCAATCCATCAAATGGGTCCATCCTTGATTGCCCCTCTCTCTCTCTCTCAATAAAATCATGTTTGACTAGATGATCTTAACTATCTAATCAATGGCTAAGGAAATTGATGGTTTATATTGTTCATACTACAAACAGTCCATTAATCTAGACATTCCATGATGTGGGTCCTGAGCTTAATTGTCCATTCATTTTTCCATATCAACACGGGTCATGAGCCCAAAAATGAATGGGCGTTCAATAATCATTATTTCATCTTATGTAATCCACATAAGATTTAGATCTTCCTTTTTTCGGTCTCATGCCCTAACATGTAGAAAAATGGATGAATGGCATGGATGAAACACATACATCATGCGGTGACCCACACAACACCGTCAGTAGGTAATCCAGGCCCCTCGTGATATGCCTAGGAAAAGTTAAAGCTATTCAAAGACTAAACTCCAATGATAGTCATAGATGAATGTGTTTAGAATTAGATCCGTGAATGGGTGAAAAATAATAATTATTTTTTTGGTAAGGTGCAGGTTCAAAATGAACCCCTTGGTTAATTAGGATCCGGCTATAATAGATAGGGAGTGGATGACACTAAGTTTTCAAAACCTTTGTTTTATTTATGAAATCAGAAGCTTTTTGAAGTTTGCACGAGAACACCTTCCTGGTAGAGAAACCATTATTTGTCCATGCACCACTTGCAGATGTTTACGATTACCAGTTTCTTATGATGATTTGGAAATACATCTAATGAAAAATGGATTCGACCCAAGATATAGGGTTTGGGACATGCATGGTGAGTATGTATCACCTAAGTGTACTAAATATATATGCATCAAGTTCCCAACAGTACCACAATGTCCTGAACTTAAATGAGGTTCACAATGCGATCGTTCAAGAACTCGGTGGTAATAAGCTAGATGAAGTTGTATAGGATGAGCCAAATGTCACCCCTGTAGTCGAAGGCGTCTTTGGGGAAAATGAAACTGATGAGTTTGAAGAAAATCTACGAGACGCAATGACTGAGCTATACCCAGGCGCCCAAGATTTCACCGTGCTAACTTTTATTGTACAACTTTTCAAATTAAAGGTGAACCATAGATGGAGCGAAAAAAGCTTTATAGAGCTCCTTCAACTACTAAAGAAAGTGTTACCTTCCGGTAATAAGGCCCCTACTAATACCTACCAAGCGAAGAAAATCAGTACAAAGTTGGGTCATGATTATGTGAAGATCCATGCTTGTCAAAATGACTGTATCTTGTACTGGAAAGAGAATGAGATAAAAACCAGTTGTCCAACTTGTAAAGCTTCTAGGTACAAGATAGAAATGGATGTTGAGAAAAAATAATCTCGAGTACCTGTCAAGGTGTTAAGGTATTTTTCATTAACACCAAGGCTACAAAGAATGTTCAGTGTGCCATGGTTAGTGAAAGAAATGTCCTGGCACTCAACCAGAAAATTACAAACTGAAAAGATGGAGCATCCGGCTGATTTTATTGCATGAAAGAATCTCGATGAGAAGTATATAGATTTTTTAATTGAGCCTCGTAATATTTGATTGGGCCTGGCTACAGATGGGTTTAACCCATTCAGTTCTTTGACTATAGCTTATAATTCATGGCCCGTTATGTGTGTGATGTACAACCTTCCACCAAAGCTTTGCATAAAACCTCAGTTTACTATGTTGACTTTACTCATTGAGGGACCACAACAACCAGGAAAGGATATTGATGTTTATTTATGG
The DNA here is from genome assembly GCA_030180095.1 of Magnolia changhungtana. Taxonomy (NCBI): domain Eukaryota; kingdom Viridiplantae; phylum Streptophyta; class Magnoliopsida; order Magnoliales; family Magnoliaceae; genus Magnolia; species Magnolia changhungtana. Next base: position 8,344,194 of record JASAUF010000639.1, read on the forward strand.
CCATTGATTGATGAATTGCAAGACTTATGACAAAAAGGGGTAACGATCCTCGATGCATACCATGAAAATAAATTCAACATGCGTGCCATTTTGCTCTGGACAATCCATAACTTTCCAGCATATGGTAATGTTTTTGGTTGTAGGACCAAGGGTAAGTATGGTTATCCTATATGTGGTCCCAACACAAATTCCTTGCAACTCCAATATGGAAAGAAACATGTTTATATGGGCCACAGACGGTGGTTGCCAATGTTAGACCAGGCAAGGAAGGACACAAGTGCTGGCACATTCAATAAGAAGGTAGAGATACGACGACAACCCATTCGTCTGGATGGGATTGAGGTCGAAAGACAGACTGTGAACCTGAATATGCAATGGGGGAAGAATGAGAAGAGGAATATGAGGAGTGTTGATGGAGGCCGACAAGAGCTAACGGGTGATGTTGAATCACCGTGGTTCTTCAAACGGTCTATATTATTTGATCTGGAGTATTGGAAAGATATTCCAGTGCGTCACAACCTTGATGTTATGCATGTTGAGAAAAATATATGTGAAATCCTTATCGCCTTGTTGTTGAACACACCTGGCAAGACTAAGGATGATGTTAATGCGTGCAGGGACCTAAAACGGTTGGGAATTAAGAAGCGTCTATGGATAAAAAAGAGCAATGGCAAGATGATTCAGAAACAAGGTCCTTTTTATTTAAGAAAAGAAGAGAAAAAGCTTTTTATCTCGACTTTGCATGACCTGCGTGTTCCAATCGGTTTTAGTGCTAATTGGAAGACCATCATAAAGGAAAGTTACGTGGATTTAAAGGGAATGAAGTCTCATTCTTACCATGTCAAGCACACGAAGTTAATCCAGATGCAGTTGTCCATTGCGAACCATTGGAGGAGGGAGCTTTTGTTATTGTCCTGACTGAGATTATACATCTTGGCACTTGTTTGTGGAAAGAAGATGGGTTCGCATCTACACTTGGAGAGGCCGGTCCGAGATCACTTGTCCAATGGGGGAAGGAATCTTTGAGATTTCGATAATTTGAACAAATTTAGTACTCTATAATTGAACTTGGTGTGGATGATTTTTTTAGTTACTTTATATGATGTTTCGCTTGTTTTTTCTTTAATTTTAAACTAATTTGGCACTTTATAGTTCAACATATTGATGGTCTTCATGTTTTTTCTAGTTACTTTATATGTTGTTTGGTTTGGTTTTTGTAATTTTGAATGAATTTTGTACTCTATATTTAAACATATTAGATTCCGTTTGGTCATCACAAACTAAATGGAGCCTAAGCCCCTTTTTAACTCCACCAATGCAACTCCTTATATTGTCGATCCCAAGCCCGAGTAAAGGAGGAGGGAGAATGGGCATCAAGGTGAGTTGTGTACTTTTCATTCATTTTCTAAGAGGCATTTTTAAAATGCTTGATGGTTAATTTCAAGAGTTTTTCGGCTTCTTCTACTATAATTTGAGGACCTGAAAGGCCCAACTAACTTGAGATTTTTATATGCAGGCTGATGTATTTTTAGCCCCACAAATCAATGTTGCCACTACAAGGTTCAATATTGAAATGGTAAAGTTTTTAACTATTTATTTTATCTTTATTTTTTCCTGTTCTTCATAAATAATTTGATATCTTAGCCTCCTGTCATTACCAGCTAGTCTTGTTACTTTTTGTACATATGTCATCTCATGAGTCTTACTTTTTGTAATTTTCTTACCCCTGTAGTGATTATCAAAAGCAGTGGGCCATCATTGAAAGATTACCCTTGTAGTGAGTCCAATCAAGGTATGGATAATACATGGTTTTAGTTCATGGTAAATGGTACCTTTTATTGTGGATCACCCCTGGACCAAAGACCTGGTACCTTTTGTTGTTGTAAGTTCCTAATTAGTTTATTTTTGTATTTACGTCGGAGCTATCCGGATGTTAAGCGGGAGTCCCTGCAAGGTAGGAACCGCCGTTATGACCATGATGAAGTTGTCCATTTCCTTTGAATAATAATATAGGTGGCCTAGCCATTTGGACAGGCATATGTTTATGTATTATCTTGAAATTGATGAAGCAGATCCGGATGTGCGTCGGAGCTATCCGGATATTGAGTGGGGGTCTTTGGAAGGTAGGAACTACTGTTATGACCATGATGAAGCTGTCCATTTCCTATGGATAACAATATGGGTGTCCTGGCCATTTGGACAGGCCCGTGTTTATATATTATCTCGAAATTGATGAAGCAGATCTAGATGTGCGTCAGAGCTATTCGGATGTTGAGCGGGGGTCCATGGAAGGTGGGAACCACTAATATTTATTTTTTCCCTTCACCATTGTTTGTGTGATCTTGTGAACAGGTTGTGTTTAACCTTACCGCAAGTCAGCACTTTCGGTATCATCCAGCCTATTCACAAGATCACACAGATAGTGATTCTGAGAGATTTCTCAATTTTTGAATATAGAGCAACGGTCCATTGAATGAATAGAAACAGTCACTCATTATTGTTTTAAGCATTGTCCCATCCATTGATGGGCTCATGTCAATTGACACATTCGTCAATTTTATGAGATACGATTGGAAAATGACATTGGGTGTACGTGTACCTGGATGCTGCTTTAATAGAAAATAACAATGTTACCAGCTAAACACATTTACATTTTAACATATTATCTGTGTTATTTCTGTATGTGCGTTTATCTTACATGTTTCATTCACCTGTCTGTACGCATATTTTAGAAATAGCCGAACTCATTAGTGAGATGACATTATCCTCCAGAAACTGAAAGATGAAACCGTATGTTTGAACCAAGGGCTAGATTAATCCTCTTTTCTCCCTAACTAATTATCAAATATTCTGGACTATATGAACCTGCTTTAGGTCCGAATCAAACTAGGTTCTGCGTTTTGGAGTTTCTTAAATATGTTTTACATGCAACTTCTAGAGGGTCTGAAATAGAACTAAGGTTCTAGAAATATTTTACAGATATAAAATGCAGCCAGTACATTGAGTACACTTTTGATCTAACCAGGATACAGAGAAGAGCGAACTAAGCATTTAAGAAGAACCATTCTATTCTCTGTGGTACTGGGGTCTAGTTTTCTGAGGTTTTGTTTAAACAAAATAAGTGAAATAGTACATTTTTTTTTAAAAAAAAAGGGGGATTCCATTCATATGAACAACAAAGTTACAATGGAACCAGATTCGGGCGCCCACGGGCTGCCAAAAGAAGGCCCGACTCGCCTATCATGTGGCTATACAGGAAAGGAAAAAGGAACCAAATATGTTATGAATCCCTTAAAGCTCTGATACCCGCTTTGTCGAGAAAGCACAACCCCCTGATCAGCCTGGGAAGATCGGCCACCGAATCCGTCCAAAAGTTCCCCTAATCGGCCGCTCCCATACGGGTGAGACCATCCGCCGGCCCATTAATTTCACGAGGAATATGCGTTATGAGAAAATTTCCTTTCTTTTGAAGATTTTTTATTCTCGCTATCCAGTAGTCCCATTTCCAATGGAGGTGTGACCGCCCGTTGAAAGCGTCCACCACAAAGGACGAATCTGTTTCAATAATCACCTCATGCAGCCCCTTCGATATGTTGTGATGCAATGCGTCATGTAGAGCTCGGATTTCCGCTCTGTTATTTGTCGCGTGGCCGTATCCCTAATAAAAGGAGAAAATCAGGTCCCCGTTAGCATTTCTGCAAATGCCACCTCCTCCAGATGGGCCGGGGTTTCCAGCAGTAGCCCCATCAATATTTAGCTTTACTTTGCCCATCTGAGATCTGGACCATTTAAAAAAATGATAAGTTGAAGGCAAAATGGGTCTATGTGAAAGGCCAAGACGGGTGGCTAAAGTACTTAGTGCCTTAGACCCATGGAAGAGTTTACCGAGAAGCCACTTTACATTTGTAATAACCTTGTTGCTGGTTGGAGTGGTCCCTTCGAACCTGGCAGAATTCCTCATCTTCCATTTTTCCAAACAATGAGACATGGCGTTATTCGGCGAATAAGCGAAGGCGCCCTCCTTGAAGCCAAGGGATCCCACCAGTGAGAGAACAGAGTAGCTATGGAGGTTAGAGAGATGGGCTGGATGCGAAAACAGTTGCTGAACTCAATCCATACTGAGGTCGTTAAAGCCCCTCGACATAAAATGTGATCCAGAGTTTCAAATTGAGGGGAGAAGTTCTGAGAACCATCGCAACATACACACCTGGATGCTAGAGAGACACCACGCACTTGGATCCTATCATCCGTGGGGATAGCCCGATGGAAGAGTCTCCACAGGAAGATGGATATCTTGTTTGGAATAAACTTATGCCAGATATAAGTGGCCCAATCAATAGGCTGCCCTGTTGTTCTATAGGCCGACCAACTTGATTTAACTGAAAAGCCTGTTGTATTTATTTCGAGGATGTCTGTTGGCACTTCATTTCTGCTCCAATCAGTAAGTGAAACAGCACATTACTAAAATCGTATTTATTTCGAGGATGCCTGTTGGCACTTCATTTCTGCTCTAAAAATCACGAGTCCAATGCATCAATCAATTTAAACTTCCCAGATTTCTGAGCTCAAAGAAATCTGGGAAGGGGAAGAGGCCTGGGAAGGGCAGAAATCGTTACTGGAAAAGTGTTGGATTGGGCTTCAAGACTCCCAGAGATGCGATCGAAGGGACATATATCGATAAAAAATGCCCCTTTACCGGAACTGTTTCCATCAGGGGCCGTATCCTAGCGAGCACCTGCCACAGTGCCAAGATGATGAGACCATCATTGTCCGCCGAAACTACCTTCACTATGTGAAGAAATACCAGAGATGAGAAAAGGCACTCCAACATTCCAATGCATGTATCTCCATGCTTCCGTGTTAAGGAGGGTGATCAAGTCATCATCGGCCAATGCAAGCCCTTGTCAAAGACAGTGAGGTTCAATGTCTTGAAAGTCATTCCAACTGGATCCTCTGGTGGAGGCGGGAAAAAGGCCTTCTCTGCAATCTAAGGCTAGTTTGTAGTTGTTTCCTGATGCAGCTAGGCTTATTATTATTTTTTAAAGTTTCTTATATATAAACAGTTTTGTTAATTCAAACATATTCGGGGTTTCTTGTGGCCCATGCCTGTGTGGCTCTGATTGAATTGAGATTTTGAATGGGGTTACATTGATTCGGTTATATGGATTCAAGCACAATTCTAGTAAAAAAAAAAAAAAACTAAGCATGACTTTTGAAGTTCTTGAGTTGCGCATTTGATGTTTCAACAAGCCATGTATGCCTTCCTCGTCTTCTTTTGAATGCCCATTCAATTAGTAGAGGGAATGTTGAGAAACTTGGAATATCCATTTTCTCTTCATAAACAAGCTGAAAGTAGCTATTAATTCATGATTTCTCCATCTATTGTTCTTTTGTAGTAAGGAGCTCACGAACCTGAGACTCTTAGCATTGGAATGTCCTAACTTAATCTTCCACTTTGCCATATAGTCTGTCTTGCCATTTATAAGTTGGTATGTTTGCACACAGCCACAATGCTATGGGATGAGGTTGAAGCTTCTACCATTCATCGTGTTTTTGTCCAGTTTCCATGTTCTAGGAACATAAGGTTATTTTTTTTTGGCACCCATATAAATTCCTCTGTGGGATTAGTTTCCACTTTAATCGATTATGTTATTTTCTCCATGTACTAACTTTATACCAGTTTATACAGGAGTCTCTCTCTCTCTCTCTCTCTCTCTCTCTCTCTCTCTCTCTCTCTCTCAAATCTTATATATTCCTGATGCATCTATATGTGACTATAATTTTGGGTATGAGATCTCTAAACAGAGAAGTTATAGGTTCCTGATGCATCTGTATGTGACTATAATTTTGGGTTTGAGAAGTTATAGGGTCCAAATGCATCTGTACATGACTAGCTTACTGATGATCTAATTGGTACATGTGGGGCCACAAGATTTCATACCATAGTTCTTTAACAATAATGTGTATGTAGGTCAGGTTCAAGTTCAAATCAGACCTGATTCAGTTATCTACAAAACTGGTATAAGTTGGTTTGGTCTAATTTCTGGTTTCTCACTTAATATAGATTTCCAGCTAAGCACCTTACTGCATGTTTTCTTTATTTGGGTGTTTCTTATTTTAGTTAATTGGTTTAACTGCCTTAAAGGAAATATAGGAGTCAGTTCTAGATCATGCGGGCATAGGTCGGGTAATTTTCAGTGGACCAGAATCTGACCGATTCGGAAGTAGGGAGACAGGGGTGGGTTGGGTCAGCTTAGGAGGTTCCATTTGATAAATGGATTTGGGGTGGTGTTTTGGTCCTATACTCAACCTGGTGGATCCAATTTCACATTCAAAACCATTTATCATTGGATGGGATCTATTAACCTGATCAGTTGACCCAAATCATTTGTGTGCATAGTTCTTTAAGGGAAAGAAAGAGGTTATAAAGATAAAATTCTAAAATGGGTGCTTAGGCCCTATTTGGGATCAGGAAGTGAGAATATAAATTTGGTAAATCCATGAACTAATCAAATTCATGGATTTGCACTGGATTTGGATTTGGTAAAACTACTTCATAGTTTGGAAGCTAAGCTACAAATCCATGGAGCATTTATGGCAATGACAAAGAATTTATAGTATTTGCTGCAAGAGAATAAGTTGTATTGCTTTTAGGAGAGTATTATTTTGTGGATTTGCCAAATCTGGCAAGTCCTCACAAATTTGAAATCTGTAGATTTCACAAATCCCCCAAACAACACCTTAGTGAATTTCAACAAACATAGATTCTTGCCTAGGCGGGTGGTACTTAAAATGATGTGGAGGTTGCTTTTAACCTTACCGCAAGTCAGCACTTGAGATATTTATTTTTTCCCTTCATCACTTGAGTATCTTGTGATCTTGTGAACAGTTAAGGCCCTGTTAGGTTGCCACTTAAAAATGAAAAATATATTTTTCCTTGATCTGACATTTCTTGCTATTTGGATTGCAAAGAAAACTATGAATTCCATTAAGTAATCCATATTCATAGTGGTAGTTCTTGCAAGATACAATATACCCATTATGTAATGAAGCTGGAATTTTAGCTTGCTACCCAAAAAGATACTTTTTTTTTTTAAGTTATTCATTTCAATTATTCATGTCCATAGCCTAAATTCTTGGTATTCGAAAGGCAATGGAAACTTTCATTTGTCTTTTTATTTTAAGGCAATAAAAACTTTCATAGTAGGAAAAAAGAAAAAAAAAAAAGGCGGTCAAAAGGGAGAATACAAGCCCCATAAAAAAAAGATAATGTCTAAACTCCGTTGGGCTATAACCTATATACCTGTATGTATAATCTATATGAGAAACCTATTTTGTCAAGAACTAGCAATCCCCTAACTAACCTCGGGAGGAGAGAGCGGAAATGGAAGATCTATATGAGAAACCTTTTTTCTTTCAAAGTCATAGCTCGATCATCCATAAAGTTACATGTTGGCTGAGAGAGATCGCCCCCTCCATTCCTGCCTCTGACAAAAAATCCTTGTCTGAATCGATCACCCTCCAGCTTCTCAAAATTAACAATCCCTCTCCGTCTAAAGGAAGGAAGCCTATTTTTGTCACTTGGGCCAAGCCTCCAACAGGGTGGCTGAAGCTCAACACAGACGGTTCTTTGAGAGGTAATCCGGGGCCAAAGTGGTGGCGGGGGTGTCTGTAGGGATTGCAATGGTCGGTTCATCTTTGCATTCTCGAGAAGTTACGGGGTAGCTTCAAACAATCTTGCGGAAGCTTAGGCCATGTTGGATGGATTAATCATTTGCTCCAACCTTGGGTTAACTAATCTTGTAGTGGAATCAGATTCCAAGTTCATAGCAGCAGCGGATACTGACCCTTCAGCCCCCAGTCCCTGGAATATTTGGCACATCATAGGTGCAATTCACCAAGTAAGGCGGAGGCTCAATCTTTCTGTTAGCCACATCTATCGCGAAGGGAATTCGGTGGCTGATGCATTGGCGAGGCTAGCTAGCGAAGGATGCCCAGAAACGATCTTCCATTCCCGCTCTCTCCTCCCGAGGTTAGTTAGGGGATTGCTAGTTCTTGACAAAATAGGTTTAGGGTCTCTTAGAAATCTTTGATCTTTGATGTTATTACATTTTCCAGCGTAGTCCTGCTGACCTTTAGGCTTGTCCTGGGAAGCAATCGGTCGCTTCTCTGTCCATTTTGAGTTTTTTTTTTTCTTCTGTATTTAGCTCAGTTAGGGGGTACATGATAGGTGAGGCCCATCTCTTTTTGTTAGGACCCACCCAAAAGTTTGTAAATTTCCGTGGTTAATGAATTTGTGGTATGAACCCACTTTCCTATATATATATATATATATATATATATATATATATATATATATATATATATATATATATGAGAAATATTTTGGCCTGATTTTTCTCTCCTCTTTTTCTTACTCATGTCTTTCTCTCTTACTATGTAATCTTTCTACAAGTATGTTCCAATTTTTTTAGTTATATATGTAATAGCTTATTGAGGACATGCAGAAAGTAAGACGAGATGGAAAAACTGAAAGGGGAGGCACAAGCCAACAAGGATCACATGCTACAAGTGATTTGGAGTTTTTACTTGGATTTATTATTTGATACTCTTAAGGATTTAAATATTTTATGATATATATATATATATATATATATATATATTTACAGTATAAAGAAATAGTACAAGTGAATGAAGTTGCATTGAAGTAAATTGAATCTGCCCATGAAAAATTCAAGGCTGAGGTACATCCCTGTATCTTGAACCTCATTTGTTTGAAAGTTGCAACCCTGTTTTTAGTGTTTTTTTTTTTTGTCTTTCTTTCTTTTGAGATGTATACAAAGGCATGCTTGTTTGATTGTGTCTACAAATGTTATTTTATACAGGCTGACAAGCTAAAGAAGTCACTGGAGGATGAAATTCATTTTCTCAAGGGAAGGGTTTCAAAACTTGAAAGTGATCTTGTGTCAAAGTCTACAGAATTTACATCCGCAATTTCAGGGAAAGAAGAAGCTCTATCTTCTCTGCATTTACTGAAATTGACAGTCTGAAGGAAGAAAATTTTGTAAAAACGTGAGCATTATTGCATTATATGGAGGGTGTTTACTGTGTTGGAGTGTATTTGTTTCTTACACATGAGGGCACGCCTTAGTTGTATGCAACCACTCTTCTTATTGTAAGTCTCAGATAGTGGAATTGGAAATTCAGATCTCTTCTTTGAAGGAAGATCTTGAAAAGGAGCATTTACGCTGGTGTTCTAGCCAGAGGAATTATGAAAGATAGGTTTACTCTTAATTTCATGTCGTAATTCTTATTTCCCATCTCATTCATGTGCAGTGGGATATGGAAGAACTTTGTAGGAAGTATTTGGAGATGGAGTCGAAGCTAAAGTTCGAACAGGTTCCTTTAAAAAAAAAAAAAATTCTTATGATAGGTTGAACAAAGTGAAGTATTATTTATTTAGAAATGTGAATGTGGGATGCATTGTATGATTTGATTGTTATTTGTAATAAATGCATCTTTTTTTTCCTGATTGCATTTTATGTACTATTCCTATCAGCATTAAGCTTAGATGAGTTATCAATCACAGCAGGTTCTTGCAATGGAAATAGGCACCGTTATTATAAAAAAAAAATTTAAAAATAGCTATGGTTTAGCCATAGCTCTTGTTGTGAAAACCGTAGCAATTGCTAACTTCAACATATTGATACGGATTTCATTCCACTTTCAGCTACTGATATTATCCGTAGCCGTAGGTACATTTCGCTACAGAAATTATAGCTACTGCTTTTTTCCGTAGCTAGTGATATCTATTGCTACGGATGTAATCTGTAGCCGTAGGTATATTTCTCTAAAGAAATTATAGCTACGGCCTTTATCCGTAGCTAGTGATATCTATTGCTACGGATTTAAGTTGTAGCCGTAGGTACATTTCGCTACAAAAATTATAGCTACGACTTATATTCGTAGCTACTGATCTCTATTGCTATGAATATAATCCATAGCCATAGGTTTTTTGACCTTTAGCTACACCACCAATAGCTACGGATGTGCTACGGACTAGATCCGTAGCGAAAGGCCTTTAGCTACGGTTTTTATCCGTAGCCTTTACCCCTTTTTCTGGTAATAGGATCGTGGTTTGAATGTTGTATGGATCGTGTCTTGCATGTGTCGTAGTTGCCATGTTATATAGGTCGTGGTTGTCATATTGTATGGATTGTGGTTTTTAACGTATTTACTTCGTTTTCTACGAAACCATTGGTACCATAGCTTAAGGCCCATAATGGGGTGATCCGATCCATCCACCTTGTCGGCCAACTTGCCGTGGGCCCAAAAAGTCCTAACTTGGGCAGTGTCCACTTCTAACAAACATCACAGTGAGCTTGAAAAGTTTCAACAGTCACCAATATTTTCTATTTTGTGGCCCACATGAGCACTGGATCAGGGTGATATTTGGTCCCTAGCCTTAAAATGACACAACAAAAAGGATGGGTGGCATGGATTATACACATACATCAATGTGGGCCCATTTGGGTCATGGTTTGCATGGGTCGTAGTTGTCATGTTATATGGGTTGTGGTTGTCATGTTAAATGGATCGGGTTTGCACGTGTTCACTTCCTTTACTACCCAAGCATTGGTACCATAGCCTAAGGCCCAAAATGGGGTGATCCGATCCATTCACTGTGTCGGCTAGCTCGTTGTGGGCTCAAAAAGTCCTGACTTGGGTAGTGTCCACTTCTAACAAACATCACAGTAAGCCTAGAAAGTTTCAACAATTACATGTATTTTCTATTTTGTCGCCCACATGAGCACTGGATCAGGCTGATATTTGGTCCTTACCTCTAAAATGACAAGGCAAAAAAGATGGGCGATATGAATTATACACATATCAATGTGGGCCCACATGGGTCGTGGTTTGCATGGGTTGTAGTTGTCATGTTATATGGGTCTTGGTTGTCATGTTAAATGGATCATAGTTTGCACGTGTTCACTTCCTTTACTACCCAGCCATTGGTACCATAGACTGAGGCCCAAAATGGGGTGATATGATCCATTCACCGTGTCGGCCAGCTCGCCGGGGAACCAAAAAGTCCTGACTTGGGTAGTTCCACTTCTAACAAACATCACAGTGAGCCTAGAAAGTTTCAATAGTCATCGGTATTTTCTATTTTGTGGCCCACGTGAGCACTGAATTAGGCTGATATTTGGTCCCTAGCCATAAAATGACACGATAAAAAGGATGGGTAGCATGGATTATACACATACATGAATGTGGGCCCATATATATGGGTCGTGGTTTAATTGCGCCGTAGTTATCATGTTATATGGGTCGTGGTTGTCATGTTAAATGGATCTAGTTTACACGTGTTCACTTCATTTACTACCTAGCCATTAGTACCATAGCTTAAGGTCCACAACGAGGTATTCTGATCCATTCATTGTGTCGGCTAGCTCGTCGTGGGCCTAGAAAGTCCTGACTTGCGCAGTGTCCACTTCTAACAAACATCACAGTGAGACTGAAAAGTTTCAACAGTCAACATTATTTTCTATTTTGTGGCCCACATGAGCACTGGATCAGGGTGATATGTGGTCTCTAGCCCTAAAATGACATGATAAAAAGGATGGGCGACATGAATTATACACATACATCAATGTGGGCCCATATGCATCGTGGTTTGCGTGGGTTGTAGTTGTCATGTTATATGGGTCGTAGTTGTCATGTTGTATGGATCGTGGTTTTCAACGTGTTCACTTCCTTTTTTACCAAACCATTGATATCATAGCTTAAGGCCCACAATGGGGTGATTCAATCCATCCACCTTGTCGGCCAGCTTGGCATGGTCCCAAATAGTCCTGACTTGGGCAGTGCCCACTTCTAACAAACATCATAGTGAACCTGGAAAGTTTCAACAGTCACCAGTATTTTCTATTTTGTGGCCCATAGGAGCACTGGATCAGGCTGATATTTGGTTCCTAGCCCTAAAATGACACAGCAAAAAGGATGGGTGGCATGGATTATACACATACATCAATGTGGGTCCATATGGGTCGTGTTTGCATGGGTCATAGTTGTCATGTTATATAGGTTGTGGTTGTTATGTTATATGGATTGTGGTTTTGTGAAAGGAAGATCCATAATCGAGAATATCTCAATTGCTAGAGAGATGGCTTATGAAATTGACCGCAAGGTATTCGGTGGCAACTTGATCATCAAAGTCGACATGGAAAAGGCTTACGATCGTCTAGAATGGGGGTTCATCGTGCAGGTTCTCAAAAATTTCGGTTTTGACCCTCATTGGATATCGGGAGTCCAGCGGTGTTGGGAAGACATGTGGTTTTCAGTAATCATCAATGGTAGAAGCTTTGGTTTTTTCAAATCATCAAGGGGTTTGAGGCAGGGAGACCCGCTATCCCCTTCCATCTTCATCCTGGCGGCCAAGGTCTTCAGCAGAGGACTGTCCAAGCTATTCTCCTTAGGAAGCTGTCAGCCGTACAAATTGCCCCGAAATTGCCCAACAATCACCCACCTTTTTTTCGCTGATGATGCTATTTTGTTTCTTAATGGCAGGATATCAAACGTTCAATGTCTTCTCAAATTCATCTCCGAATATGAGAATGCTTCAGGCCAAAAAGTGAACGCCTCCAAGACATCCTTCATATCTCCGAAGAATGCTACAAGAAGTAAGATCCAGAAGCTTCGCAACTTAACGGGATTCAGGCAGACGTTGCTCCCTACTATGTATCTCGGAGTTCCTCTTTCGAAAGGAAGAACTCCAGCCCCTCTTTTGCATGAACTTACGCGGAAGATTACCAGCAAAATAGATGGTTGGAAGGCCAAATTGCTCAATCAGGCAGCCAAGTTGATTTTGATTAAACACGTCCTCAACAGTATCCCAATCCACATGCTCGCGGCTATTACCATTCCAAAATCCGTCTCCAAAATCATCGAACGGGCGATTGCCAACTTCTTTTGGGGCTCTTCTGAGAGCGGTAACAAGATGCATTGGATTAAATGGTCGACCTTGTGCACCCCTATTCAGGAAGGAGGGCTCGGGATCAGAACTTTTCGTGACACCACGCAGGCATTCAGGATTAAGATGGGATGGCGGCTCCTTCAGGGGAATTCACTATGGGCCAATTTTTATGCAGCAAAATATTTTAAGAAGATTATTGCAGCTAAAGGAGCAAATGCCTCCGCCTCTTCACCAGCTTGGAAGGAGATATTTAGATCTCTCCAATACGCTATTCATCACTCAAGATGGTTGATAGGGGAGGGGAAAATCAACGTCTGGTCCCAGAACTGGACAGGCAAAGGGCTTCTAGCTGGTGCGGCTGTCAGGACTATCCCCGAACAACTCAAGGATGCTATCGTCAGAGACTATTTCGCGTATCCCATTTTCAAAAATCTGACTGAAATCCAGACGTATATCCCCTCATTAGCAATGCAGACAATCTCAGCTCTCCCAATAGCAATATCAGACAGGTCTGATCGACTCATTTGGAACCAATCTTCGTCAGGCAAGTTCTCAGTCAATTCGGCATGGAATGTCATCAGGCATCATCAGCCTACCCTCCATTGGACCAAATGGATCTGGAACAAATACACCCCCCCAAAAATGAGCATTCTCACTTGGAAAATCATGCATGAAGCAATCCCAGTGGACCAGGCAGTGCAAAACCGTGGCATTGCTCTGGCCTCTCGCTGTGAGTGTTGCGGGTTGAACGAGCCACTGGCATACGACTCCATCCGAACGAGCTCTCTCTTCCTTCTTCCAACCGGCAACAATCCCAACAGAACGGCGACCTATCAGAGATGGGGATGCAGTCCAGTGGCCACCAACAAGATCGATTCAGACCAATCGATCACCACCACGCGCCCAACAGAAGCATGCAATTCCTTCTCCTGCCGCCAGCCCCTCTTCAAAGAAGGCTGAACAGGGGACGGCAACGCCCATCTGTTCCTGAGGATGGTGGGGTGGAAACTCAGGATCATCTCTTTAGTCAGAGTCAGATTGCTACCCGTATTTGGAGCCACTTCAGTCAGCTTTTTGATGTCGACAACTCCTCAGGTCAGTCGATTACTCAGCGAATTCGAATCTGGACTCCCAAAGCAAGCAAGAAATCCAGAATCATGTATCTCACGGGGCTTGTCCCTAGCATCATCATCTGGGACATTTGGCTGAGCAGAAATCAAGCTCGTTTTGAAGGCAATACGATGTCGCTTAGTCAGATTCAGTTTAAGGTACATCGATGGTTGAATGAAATCGGATCAAACATTCCAATTCCGGATAGGAACTCCATGACGGAAACCATCACTCTTCAGGCCCTCAAGATTGATTCAGCTCGCCTTCATCCCGCTACAAAATTCATTAAAGTCGTTTGGTATAGGCCCCCCCGGGGCTGGTTGAAGTTGAACGTCAATGGCTCCTCCCGGGGTAATCCAGGTCCGAGCGGTGGGGGAGGAGTTTGTCGGGATCACATGGGCAACATCCTTTTTGCTTTTCACAGGAACTATGGCCATACTACTAACACAATCGCTGAGGCCCAAGCCATGCTTGATGGCATCACGATATGCGCCAAGCTGGGCCTATCCAATATAATTGTGGAAACGGATTCGAGGGTCATTGCAAGTTCGGTTGAAGATCCTTCACACCCCAGCTCATGGAACATTTGGTACAAGCTGGGTAAAATTCAGCACTTTCGGAGACCCCTAAACCTTCATTTCAGACACATTTTTCGCGAAGGGAATTCGGTTGCGGATGCCTTGGCCAGAATGGCCAGTGAGGGATGCCCAAATAGATTATATAACTCTCGGACTGCCCTTCCGAGACTTGTTCGTGGGTCCCTTGCCTTAGATAAAGTCGGTTTAGGGAACATTAGGCTTTCTTAGATGTGCAGTTAGGCTTATATGATAGGAGGGGTCCACGCCTTTTTTTTGTATGGACCCTCCTGAATGTTTGTATTTTTCTCGAGAAATGAAATCTTCATTTTTTTGAATATATATATATATATATATATATATATATATATATATATATATATATATATATATATATATATATGGATCGTGGTTTTCACTTGTTCACTTCCTTTACTACCCAACCATTGGTACCATAGCCTGAAAAAGTAGTGTATTTGGGAAGTTCCCCTAAGTCCCCAAGTGAGATGTCCCCCGCGGGTGCGGATCGTCGGTGTTGAAGGCACAGGAAAATTCGGAACGATGGCTTCTCGTTGGTCCACGTCATCGCGGATGACTCCAGCTAATCAGATACACCGGTCCCAAATGGATTGGGTGCTACACTACATGACTTTTATCAGGTGGACCATACCATAGGAAACAGTGGTGGTTGACCATTAGTAAGCCACACAAACTTTGTATCAAGCCGATATTTGTTTTATCTCTTCATCCAGTTTTACGTGAACTTATCAAAATAAAACGTACGGAAACGAACCCTGAGAAATTTTTAATGATAGGGTGTTCAATCACCACTGTTTCCTACGGAAACGAGCCCTGAGAAATCGTGGCAAGAGCCCACCTTTAACCAAAAAAAAAACCTACGGAAACGAGCCCTGAGAAATCGTTGCAAGAGCCCACCTTTAACCCAAAAAAAAAAAAAAAAAAAAATGACCACTGTTTCCTGGAATATGGTCCACCTGATATAATTTGATATTTTTAAATTTGGTATCATGTTCTACATGATCTGAAAAAATGGATGGATGGAGTCGATACAGAATACAAAAGTCAAGGTGGGCCTGCAGTAAGGGCTTCACCGTCTTGGTTGAGGCCGGGTACTAATCTGCATCCCACAACAAGCAACTGAATTTATTGGGGTATGAGATTTACGTCGGATTACCATGATGTATTTCTTAGAGCTAAAACGTCCATCCATTTTTCAGATTATTCTAGTATACAAACCCAAAAACACAGAAAGCTCTATTCAAGAAGATATTTGTATTTTAACTTCATCCAGGTATGTGGGATCTTCTGAAAACGTAGGATGTAAAATAAGCCTTAGGGTCGCCCTAGGAAAGTTTCAACCATAGTTTGTTCAATCACCACTACTTTGTGTGGCATGATCCACTTAAGCTTTGGATGTACCTCATTTTTACGATCATTCTCTATATTTATCTAGAAAAATTGATGAACGGTGTAGATCTAACACGAAAATCATGGTGGGATCCAGAAAAAAATTCCACAAGTTAAAAGTTGTGTAGTTAGCAATCTATTTGGGAGAGAGAAATCCGGCACGTCTAATTAGCTGAGTTATAGGAAATGAGGTGGATGAATGAGAAGCGACAGCACTGGAATTTCTTGTGCCTTCAACACAGACGATCCGCACTTGTCCCCGCTGTCTCATGCATCTCAACTAGTTAGAGATAATGTGAAAATGGACGCCTGATGTATGTAGGATTCCATTTCTTGCACCGCCCGAAACATAAATTGCATCTTGTTAGCTGAAAACTCCAAGGCAAAACACAATTTGGCATTAGATTGAAACACAGCAAGAACTATGACCAACCAGCCAAAGGATATTGTCAACATAACAATAAGAAAGCCGCTTATGAACTTCAATGAAAATAAAAGAACCAAATAAAGTTCTTAACATAACAAGCATATGGAAGACAAATAGAAGTTTTCGTCTCCTTACGAAACAATTAAGTACATGGAAGAATGAATGCTCCATTTTACTCTGATGAGGACATTGGACACATGATTGAGGATCCTGAAGGGTGAATGGAGTTCTATCATATGCTTCATAGTGTTCCCTTTCTCATCAAATGCTTATCTGATCCCTGTAAAAACCAACTCGAGAAGATCAGGTATGCCATTCAAGTTAGTAGAATCTAAATAAAGATGAACTTTATTGCTATAATTTGTATAAAGAGTTCATTGGCTAAATGACAATAAAAAAAATGAGGTAGCTTCGGTACTCTCTCACCCAAGGGCTTGGAAAATCACTCACCCAATAATCAACTCATAGATACAAAGCTTGTAGAAAATAACTACTACATATATATATAAGAGGAAAACTTTATTATGATATAGTACTTCTTGGTGTATAAGCTTCTTGATGTACCAAAGGCTAGAACAAGTAGAAAACGAACATAATTACCATAAGATTCCTTGTTTGTCATATCTCTTTGGGAGCATTTCTGTACTGTCTATGGGTAATGTTGGCATGTTATAGTTTTTTTAAAAGAAAAATGATAAATTTTATTAAAGGTAAGGAGACCAATACACATTCAGGAGGGGCCCCACAAAAAGGCAGTGACCCACCTATCATATAACTCAAAAGTTAAAACCAAACAAAAGCTCTAAAAAAAAAACGAAGCATCCCACCCTGCTCTAAAAAAAAACGAAGCATCCCACCCAAGGAGGGCACAGGACTATTGAAATCGGGTGCCTTTAATCTATGTTGAAATACAATTTTAATATATACAACTATTCGGGATTAGGATTCTATCATCTTGGAATTATCACTTCACAAGTTAGACATGGGACTAACATGAGTTGTGGTCCTTGGTGCGAGGCCCTCATCGGAATGCAATACTATGGACTACGACTTGATTTTTCTTCATGTATTCTTTTATAATGTGTTACAGTAGAAGTTTTAATTTTGGAAATGATGTGACCTTATGAGCCCTCGTGTTCACACCCGCTTAGATTGTTTTGTAGGGCTTGTGCATGAAGAGCTAGTTGAGAAAGATGAAAGACTTTCATTTCTATTTATTTGAGTACTAGTTGAATTTCAATGTATCTTTTTATTATATTTTTAATATCCATGTAATTAAATATTAAAGAATTGACTAGTGGACAATTATTTAATGACCACGATGATTCACCTTTTAGATGCTTTGATTGCCATGAAAATGTATTAAAATTATGTGGGTTGCAATATATATT
Source organism: Magnolia changhungtana (assembly GCA_030180095.1). Lineage (NCBI taxonomy): Eukaryota > Viridiplantae > Streptophyta > Magnoliopsida > Magnoliales > Magnoliaceae > Magnolia > Magnolia changhungtana. Next base: position 8,362,101 of record JASAUF010000639.1, read on the forward strand.
TTGTTTAAATACAACTCACAATCCAAGAATTCAGGTTCAGGCTTGGCCAACTCGGGTACCAAATTTCGAGGCATGACAGATTGGTATCAAAGCTTAGGCTTTCGATTCTCATAAGGAACTTAGGTGTACATTACACCAGATATTAAGACTAAGCATAGATTAAATTAAATACCCAAACCTAGGACCCCTTGTTTTTTTTTGAAGAGTTAAGTATAGAAATTCAAATTTAGCATCCCTTGCATCAATCTCTCTATAACATCTGACCCTATTTACACCTTATATCAAAATATAAACTCGAATCTGGACCCTAGATAATTTTAAGGATTTTTAGCCCCCACATTTTGTTGGACAACAATGGAAAATACAAAATATGTGTCTTCGAAAAATCATAACTATTAAATTACAACTCCAATCAAGGTAATTCAAAGTTAGGTGATACCTTGATAAGTCTAGTTTCAAGCAAAAATAATTACAAAATATAATTATAGACTTTTATTGTACTTATTTTGTGTTATTGGAGAACTAGTAAAAAATTATATGTTTCCAAACAATGCCCGCTAATTGAATTTTAGGATTTTCTATAGACATCATATTAGGCTGAAATTTTACACGGTGATAGTAGACTCATAAATGCATCAATAAAAAAAAATTTAGAGACCAATCCAATATTTAAAACTATCAAAAAAATCAACGTGACGAGCACCATCAGAACCTGAAATTTTCCTACATTCAATCTTAACACATATCTCAACTTTTTTTTTTTTGGAAAAAGGGCTTGAGATTCATTTCACTAAATCATTTAGAAAATATACAATCAGGCTACCCCTGGACTAAAAAACTAGGGGAACCAACTTTTTTATTTTTTATTTTATTTATTTATTATTTTATTTATTTATTATTATTTTTTCAACAATCACCTTGTATATTTCAACTCAAAAGGCTGTACAAATTGATTCGGGAGGGGCCCCAGCAGGCCCCTCCTATCATAAGCATAAAATTAGAATAGAAAGCAGGAGAAGAGGGAAGGGCTAGGCTCGACAAATGTTACCTAGCCTGGTTTTGTCTATGAATATCAGACCACGAATTCTAGCCGGGAGAGCAGAAATGTCGTGGAAAAAAGAGGTTCTCCCTGCCTTCGCTCTCCATGCGAGCCAGTTCATCTACCGGGGAGTTAGCTTCTCTTGGGCAATGAGAGAAGCGGACAAGGAAGGATCGGGAAAGGGCCTCTATCCTCTTACGCCAATACCACATAGACTAGGAAAGGGAGGCGCTGGAGCTGAGGGCAGAGACTACCGATAGGGAGTCGCTAGCCAGCTCCACCTGCATGAATCCTTGGTCTACCAGAGGTTTAGACCATCCCGAATAGGTCGAATTTCAGCTTGAGTATTGGAACCGAAGCCGTATGAGTAGGCGGACATGAAGAGTGTGTTACCGGCAGCATCTCTAGCAAGGTCCCCCCACCCAAGGAGCCCGGGTTGCCTCTTGTTGAACCGTCCATGTTTAATTTAATTCAGCCTGCCTGTGGCCTAGCCCATTTGACCACTCGAGGGCTGTTGGGCTGACAGGGATGATTGGGCCTGGCCCAGACAGGGAGGGGCAGCAACGGGCAATGGCTGGAGGAGAGATGGGCCGGGAGCAATGGGTTTATCAAGTCGACCCAAACAGGGGAACCAACTCCAGCTACCAAATCCTTTCCTTGTAATCTTATGAATATCTGGTATCCATAGTATCCTTGTCCAACCAATCGTAGATTATCTCTATAACAATACGAGTTACAGTGCTTCATTAGGAATACCTGACTTGCCAACTTTAAGAGTGGATTTCTTGTGAATGAAGTAGTAAACCCTAGAGAGTCATCTGGCAAAACATGTTCTTGGCGGTGTTGGTAAAACATGTTCTTGGCAACATCCTTGTCCATTCGATGGTGGCTGTTCACCTACCTTCTCAGGTCCTGGCTACTTTAGAGAGTCATTTGGCAAACTTTTTTCTGGGGTTGGTCGGATGGCAAGAGGAAACTACATTGGAAGAGCTAGAAGCTGATTACTCTGCCTAAAGAGGAAGGCAGCATCGGCATTAGAAAATTTTCTGATGTTATGAAGGCATTCCAACTAAAGATGGCATGGGCAATAAAATTCAGGAAGGAGGACAACCTTTAGAGCTCATTTATGACTGCTAAATACTATCTTGATCAGTCCTTAGCTACGTTAGGCCCTTCTTTTCGCCTAGCGTCCCCTCTTTGGAAGTGGATTCTGGCCCAGATCCCAATCCTGGAATCCAACGTTCAATGGAAGATTGGGGATGGCAAATGCAGTCTCTAGCATGCTAATTGGACCGGTTTGGACCCTCTCCAGTAATTTTTAGAGACAGCCATCCCAGAGGCTTTGCTGAATTTACAGGTATGTCAGTTTCTTGACTCCAACGGCCCTATTCCACCTTCTGTGGTATTTGGCTTGTTACTTCAGAATATTATTGACTTCATATTCCAGGATGGTTTTTGCTTTTCGGAAGGTCTAGATACACCCTTTTGGCCTTTAACCCCATCAGGCGATTTCTCGGTGAAATCTTCTTGGAATATCTGTATAGCAATCGGCCCGGGCGGAAACTAGTCCAAGTGGGTTTGGCATGCGAAATTTCCCCCCAAAAGTTCTCTCTTTGTTTAGAAAGTCCTGCACAAGGCAGTCCTAGTTGACTGCGCTGTCCAATCTTGGGGTATCCACCTCGCATCCAGATGTAGTTGCTGCAATTCCCAGGACGATCAATCCCATGAGACGGAGTCCCTGAACCCTGTTCATGGACAGTAGGTTGACATAGCTGGTTTGGACCTCAGTGGGTAGGAATTTTGGCATCAACGTGATGGTGACATCTTCCATTAAAGCCAGATTATCTTAGTGGTAGAGTGCGGCTTATTCAAGGACGAGGAGATCAGTTGTCCAGATGTTGTCTCCGTGCTTCATAATCTGGGAACTTTGGATATCCTGAAATGTTGCAGTCTTTGAGGACAGGCCTGCGTCGTCTTCTATGGTCTTAGTGAGAGTGAGATGGTGGACCGACTTCATTAATCTCCTAGATAGAAATCCTCATATCTAAAACCTTGTCTGCCTTCTCCGCGGTGGAGATGGTGTTTTTTCTGCATGCAGGAGAACCCGTGGGTCACCAATGCTTATTAAGTGGGCTGTTCTAATGGCCGGCTGGGTAAAAGTTAATGTGGACGGTTCTGCTAGAGGGAACCCGAGGGATTCTGGGGGCGGAGGGATCTGTAGGGGAGACCGGGGTGAATTTCTTTTTGCTTTTTTCATAGGCTATGGTGAGGGCTCGAATACCTACACTGAGCTGTGAGCCATCCATGATGGTCTTTCCCTCTGCCTTCAAAAAGGTTTCTACAAGGTGGTTGTAGAATTAGATTCGTGACTGCTTATAAATGTTCTGAATGGGGACTCTTAGCCAAGTTGGAAATGGAGCTACTAGCTCAATAGAATCAGTAGGCTTAAGCTTAGAGGGCAGATTCTTATTGTGCATATCTTCAGGGAAGGTAATTCCCTCGCTGATCCTATGGCCCGTTTAGGGAGTGGATCCCAATCCTTCTCTTGGTTTGACCGTTTTGCCGAGCTTCCCCTGTAGGTCAAAGGGCTTCTCTTCCTTGATAAGGTTGGGCTTGGTGCAATTAAGGAAGCCTAATGCTTCCTCTCCTGATATATTTTGTGCAGTTTTCTTTTCTTCTTTGCCATGATAGGCTCCCTCGGCCTTTTGGTCTTGGGGCAGCCCGAATGTACATTTTGTTGTTGATATAGTGAAATGAAAATCGTCATTCCAAAAAAAAAATAATAATAATAGTAAACCCTAGAATATTTTTAGGTTACTAGGTAAGGTAGAATCCATCATATGGTTAGACCTGACCGAGACCGCATTTCCAACATCCTCACTCCCAAAAAGCTTGTTACAACTAAGGATCTGAAGACCACGTTGCACATCTATGCCAATTGCCTCACCTGCCGTACCGACATGTTTTTCATCTTCACATCCGACAACTGATACATTTGTGGACTCGAGGGACACCTGCGCCTCAATGTCAATAATTGCCTCATCGTTGTTAACTGCAGAGTCAAGGACCAACACCTTAACAAGTCTACAGGCCACCTCGTAGACTGCGCTGCCATTTACATACCAACTATCCCCACCGTACTCTTTAACACAATTGACATCCTCGAGATCATTTTAGTCATATTACTCCACACTGCTACAGCTTTATCCAGGATCAACATAGTAAGAACAGTTCACAGGACATCGCAGGGACACCTTATCAGTCACAACTATAGATTAGGCCTCCCTAGCATCAGCAACTAAGGCATGGAGGACAAGCGCCACAACCTCATACTCGAGAACACATCGATGTCATGGCACCACCCTCGGACAATACAATTGAACCCTATGTGGACATGCCTCCGTAATATGAAGATCCATCTTGAGGTTATGATGACCCAATACTACCATAGATCCACAGATGCAAGCGTGCAATGCCACTACCCAACAATACGGGGACTCAACGCACCAACGAATAATGCTCCACAGCCATACGCCGAAGCTCCCAAAGTAGATTAATCATTCTAGGTTAAATAAAGAGTCATAAATAAACGAAGAAGGAAGCTAGGATCAGGAGTAAGATCACACCAATTAACATCGCGCAACGGACTAAGGATCAAAGAACAACATCGACCACCTGGCTACCACAACATTCAGAATCTCAATCGCAATGTTCGTTGACCTAACCACAACACTTGGATTCTCCACAACCACGTCAAGTACCTTGGCGAAAACAACATCAAAAGACCTTTGCAGTAACCATCTCAACTGCACTAAGGACCGCCATGACAACTTTGACAACTACATCAATGACCTCCATCGTGCTCATAGCAAACAAGACCCCAAATAGACTCAACCTCAGTAACAACAACCTCAACCGGGATACCACCATCTCATTCGTGAATTCAAGGATACGCCATCACAATCGCCAGAAAGGAGCAAGCTTCAACACACGAACATACAAGCCGCTACTTGAAGATGAATCATGACTAGAGGAAATGTTAGCGCAAGGTACACCAATTCGCAGGACACATCATCCGACTTGAGTGTATTAGTGTGTATCTTAAATTTCAAGGACAATTTCGTTAAGGAGGTAGAATGTAACAACCCAAATTTCTTTTAAACTGTGGGTACCTAATCCCACTATTTTCAATGGTGTGGCCCACTTGAACTTTGTATCAGCTCCGTTTTTGGGGCGCTGACCTAATCTTGACCGTCATAACAGATGAACATAATGTATTTCCTGAAAACCCTTCCGTGACCCAACTCCCTCCCCGACCTTCTCTCTCATTCTCCTCCTTCGATTTTAGTTCACACCAATAACCACATGCCGTGACCCATCAACCGTGCACCATCCATTAAGTTAGGGACCTATCACCTCAATCTGTACTGTCCATCCAAACTGAACCATCACGAAACCCTATCTGTTGATGCCCCTTGTGTTGAAACTCCATGTGCGACCCACTTTGAATCTTTGATCAAGCCACGATTTGATCTCTTAAACCATCTCAACCCTATAAAACTGATAGACAAATTTAATTCCTCTTGACCAACTCGATGGACCCTAACCATCAATCATATTTCCAACGGAAATCCATGAGTTACAAGACTCCATCTGCATGACTCCTTCCTTCTCTCAGTGGTAAAGCCACACATGACGTCCTTCTTTAGCAATTCATGTGAAATTTTCTTATACGATCTCAGACATCCAACGTCTTTCATCTAACAACTCCTAAAACACTAACCTTACTCCGTTGTTAATAACTAACCAATAAACTCTATCTTTGTGCCTCTAGTAAGTGCACCGTCAAAATTCTTCAATTCGTGAACCCACCACCTAAATTGCTCTTTAACTTTAATTTACCTCATCCATAAGCTCCATCATGATGATTTGGACCATTTAGGAGAAGATACGGACCAAGATTTGTCGGATACAAGAAAACAGCAATGCCATCTTCGTCATCCGTGTTAAGAATCCATCAACCATGGGTTGCCATTCGACCCCTGTAAGTGCTTGTACTTAAGCACAATTAGGATTGTCAAATTTCGTAGTCCTGAAAGAAACACAAGCACTCATGAAGATACTCTTCAATGACTCATGAAAAACTGTTATTGACTCGATCAAGCATCTCAGGGAAGACTCAACATCTCAAGGCGTAAAAAGATATGGTCAGGATACTTCGTATGAGTCAACCATCAGGTGGTATAACCTTAGATTGACCCTAGGTTAGGTGTATTTCACATAGCAATATAATGAACATATTTTCAAGTAAAATACATTCTAGTTAGGCTAGCCCGACATTTGGTTCAACTAGCCTAACTACCTTTGGCTAATCCAACATAATTCAGGCAAGTTTACAAATTGATATAGATTTTCCACGGCAAGTTCGGCCAGCCCAACATGTCCGTTCGGCCAGCTCAAAGGATGTTCAGTCAAGTTTCCAGCGTGTAAAGATTTCGGATCTTAGGGCGATTCGGCCAGTCGAATTTTGGCTTGGGCCAGTCGAATTTTTGAAAGGGCTTATCCCACGAAATCCGAGTGCCATTGGAATGAAATCGTTGAAATCTGGCTAACTAAACTAACACTCAGGCCAGCTGAATTTCTAAAACATTTGGCTATAAATAGAGGCCTTCTCTCATTCATTTCTATAACGAAAATCAATGAGAAAACTCTTTAAAGAAAAAGAGAAAGCCAGGCCATTCTTAAAGCTATTTGTGTAGTAATTCTAATATTCTATTAACTTATTTTATTCCCTTTCTCATGTTAGATTTTATTGTTTTTAAGAGAGTTATGTAAACTCTACTTGAGATTAAGAGAATAGAATTTGCAACAATTATGGTTTTGTTTATATATTGAAAATACATTAGATCTCTATATTCTTTTTAGGTTGAACTCATACACGACTTCATCAATACCCTAAGAAAGAAGATCGTTGCGATCAGGCTATAGTAACGTCTTTGCTCACAATTTGAATATAAGTACTATATTTATATTCATTTCATTTTGACTTTTTCTGAGATAGCCTGAAAATATCAGCGAATTGTTTTGCGGTGATCCTGTGAAAATCACAAAGTGGGTTTTGTTGTGATAACCCGTGAAAATCATAAGAACTGTATTAGGTAGTTAAGGTGACCCTGTGAAAACCTTGAAATAGTGAAAGCCAAAATTGTGAGAGTAGTAATTTTGGGAGTGGAGTGAATAGTGAAAGCCAAAATTGTGAGAGTAGTAATTTTAAGAGTGGAGTATGTTTGAGTTTAAGCACTGAACCACTATAATTCCTTTGTGCATTGTGGTGATTGTTTTAAGTATTTATATGTCTGTCTTGTGATTGATTAACTCTTGCGAAGTTTGATATTTTGATTTCAAAGACATCGTGAAATAAGGTTGTTCTGCCTAAATCTTTTAGGTGAAGGTTGTCCTACGAACTATTTGATATCAAGAATTCAATACTCTAAGCAATTAAGTATAATTGCTTAATTATTCCGCATTATATCGAAATATTTGGTATTGTCCTATTCCCCCCCCTCTCTAGGACATCTATAGCTCGTCCTTTTAACCCTTCTCTCCATTCAACCATTCAATGGTCTTTAATCTTCTAGCAAGTCGCCTCATCACTAGTTAATCAAAACACTTCTCCTTCGTCTTCTACTCACCATTTTCAATGCGTGAAAGCCAAAACACTTTCTCCTCATGACCCATAGGATGAACAACTATGAACCTTTGTTTTTATGCCTTTCTAAGCTTCTTGACATCAGTCCTCACCATCCATTAGAATTAAAATAGAGAAAAACCACCTGCCTACGAATCCACCATTGAAGCCGACCCTTCTTCATTGTTGTGAAGCACCATCATTTTTCCTAGTGTAGTAGTGATTCAACAATCCAAACCATTCAGCTAATGGGAACACCTCTCATCTCACAACAGTTCCAGAACGGTGATGCAGAACTCTTTCAAGCTCCACATGATGCAGAAGTTATTCAAGCTCCAGATGAATGCCAGGGAAGGATGAATGATTTGGCTGTGATGGGCCAGGGTAACGGGCCTACTTCTTTGCCTGAGCTTCGCATCAGGCCAGGCAATTGTCTTCCCTCTTCCAGAATTGCAGATGGCATGGGAGTTGCAGCTTCTATGCTTGCAGATCCTATGCAACACCTCATCAGGCCAGGCAACTGTCTTCCCTCTTCCAGAATTGCAGATGGCATGGGAGTTGCATCTTCTATGCTTGCAGATCCTATGCAACACCTATTTCCTGACAGCAGGCTTGTAGGAAACAACCCGGTTTCATGTCCTAGCCCTTCTATCTTACAGTGCCAGCCTCTTAGTCCTTTGCACCAGTCAAACTTGCAGCGACAGAGGAACACGATGAATATATCCAGAGTGCTGTTCCTCGTGGACTCTGATCCTATTACAACTTCCCATCGAGACCATCAACAAGGTGTGGAATTAGAGCCAACTCACAGCATCAATAAGGTGACTAATTATGAATGCAGGAGTGCTAGATCGGAGGGTAACCCCCCTTTTAATTTTGGGGAACAAATCTTTCCTTCAAAGGAATCTGCTATCCTTTCAGATGAAGACCCAGGAGCTGAGTCAGAAGATGAAGATACGGGAGCTGAGTCAGATGATGGCATAACTGTGACTCAGGGACTCCCAAATGTTTTTCAGGGGGGTTCTCAGTTATCAAAAAATTTTCATGCGACATGCAGAAGGGATTGGTTGCTTCACCAGCACTTGGAGGTTGATATCTCTCATTTTTTCGCAGATCATGATAAGGAACTCAAGGAGGGTAACCAACCACTGGATGAAACAGACAATCAGAACAATCAGGAAACAAAGCTTCCAACAAAGCAGTCAGCCAAGCGGAACAAGGTTCCTACAAGAAGACCACGTTTTCTATATGGTAAAGGAGATTGGGAATCTAGACTAAGGCGTCTCAAACGCAGGGCAGTAAACACAGGATGTGTAACGGATGGATAAAATCCTTGTGTGGAATGCCAGGGGTGTTGGAAATTGCAGAACTATCAGAACGCTGAGACGATTGATGAGAGCTCATCACCCAGGGATCGTGGTGATCCTGGAACCTATGATCAGCGATGCAAGCCGTGTGAGAATTGGCCTATCTTTGGGCTTCCACCTCTCCTTCTCGAATTTTGAAGAGGGGGGAAAGATCTGGTTCTTCTACAAGAACCCTGTTTCCTGTTCAATTATTAAAGCAACTAATCAGCTTATTTCTATAAATATGTATGTTCCATCCTTGCATATCTCCATAAACCTAACATGTATCTACGCCAGCTGTTCAAGACTCACCAGGAGACTTCTCTGGGAGAATCTGGCAGATCTGTCCACCTTGCTACAGGGTCCTTGGGGTGTCTGCGGGGATTTTAATGCCATCACTGAAGCATCAGAAAGACGCAGCAGAGGAACGTTTGATCGGCATAGTGCCAGGGAATTCAGTGAGGCAATAGACAACGCTAGCTTGTTGGATGCAGGTTTCTCGGGGACGCGATTCACATGGTGCAACAATCAGTCAGGAACTGCTCGAATTTGGGCTAGGCTCGACAGAATGCTAATCAACTCAGCCTGGGCCTCCTCCTTCCCAACTTTTCAAGTTGATCATCTACCGAGGACTAATTCGGACCACAGCCCTCTTCTTCTTTCCTTCCCTCCTCCACCTCCGAGCGCACCAAAGCCGTTCAAATTTCAGAGGATGTGGATTACGGATAATTCCTTCATGCAGGTAGTAAAACAAGCTTGGAACAGTGTCGATTCCTATCACCCAGTCTTCAACGTGCTAGCAAAATTGAAAAACGTGAAAGCGCAGCTGAAAATCTGGAACAAGGAGCATTTTGGGGATATCTTTGAGAAACTTACGATGGCAGAAGCTAAAGTAGCAGAGACTGATCGGCAGCTCCAACAGTCTGACTTAAGCCAAGGTGAGTACACATCCTTAAACAACAGATTTCTGGAAGCATCAAATCAGCTTAACCAGTTGGAAATCAAACAAGAAATCTTTTGGCATCAGAAATGTAGGTCAAAGTGGCTTCAGGAGGGGGACCGTAACACAAAGTTCTTTCATGCAACCGCCACAGAACGGCACAGGAGAGCCAGGATATCAAACATTCAGCTTCAGTCAGGTGCGGTTATGACAGATAACGAGGATATAAAAAGGGAAGCAATCAAATATTTTGAGATGCTTTTTACGGAAAGAACCAGTCCGACAAACTTGGAATTACTGGATTTGGTGCCAAAGCTGGTGACTCAGGACATGAACAATTCCCTCACTGCTCTGCCTTCCATTCAAGAGGTTAAAGAGGCCATCCATGCCATCCCACCTGACAGTGCGCCTGGCCCCGATGGCTTCTCGGGAGTATTTTACTCCACCTGTTGGGATATCATTGGCTTGGACATTCACAAGGCCATAACCTATTTCTTCCAGGGTGGTAAGATTCCTCGTGCAGTTAATTCCTCTCTTATTTGTTTGATCCCCAAGAGGGAGGCGCCTAGAAATTGGTCTGATTTTAGACCAATAAGTTTATGTAACTGCCTTTACAAAATATTCTCTAAGATCATTGCAGCCCGCCTCAGCTGTTTCCTCCCCGCCCTCATATCTCCGGAGCAGGGTGCTTTCATCAAAGGCAGAGCTATCTCAGAAAATATTGCGCTTGCTCAGGAATTGTTCCGGGAGGTGAATCGGAAGACTAGAGGAGGAAATGTGGTTCTAAAACTGGATATGGAAAAGGCGTATGATAAAGTCGACTGGAACTATCTTAAGCTAGTTTTGTTGCGTTTTGGCTTCTGTGAAAGATGGGTCAACATGGTTGAAAACTGTTGGACTTCCTGCTGGTTCTCCGTTCTCATTAATGGAGAAGTGACCGGGTTTTTCAAGTCATCCTGCGGATTGCGTCAAGGGGACCCCCTATCGCCGAGTCTTTTCATTTTGGGGGCTGATGTCTTGAGCCGTAGCCTTCACCGTTTGATGTCTAATGGCAGCTGTATGCCTTTCTCACTTGGGAGGGGCTGCCCACAAGTTTCCCACCTACTCTATGCGGACGATACTCTTCTATTTCTTAACGGTGGGAGAACATCTATGCATAAGATTGTGGACTTGTTGGAGAAATACCAATCAGCGTCGGGGCAACTCATTAACAAAGCCAAAAGCTCATTTTTCTGCTCAGACAAAATCCCAGCCTCCAGGATTCGTGCTCTCACCTCTCTGCTAGGAATTTCCAGATCCAATGGCTCCTTTTGCTACCTCGGGGTTCCCCTATCCGTTGGTAGGCCAAGGTCTTCTGCTTTTCAACCTTTGGTGGATAAAGTGGGGGGCCGTATAAATGGTTGGACATCCAGATTTCTATCGCAAGCAGGGCGATTGGTCCTCATAAAGCATGTGCTGTGCAGCATTCCTATTCATTCTATGGCATCTTCCTCTATTCCAAAACGAGTCCTTTCCGATCTTGACAGAAAATTTGCTTGCTTCTTTTGGGGGTGGACTGAGGGTAAAAGAAAGCTACATTGGAAGAGTTGGAAGTCTATCACGACGCCTAAGGAAGAAGGTGGTCTCGGTATCAGGAAACTTGCTGAGGTGTTGCACGCCTATCGTATTAAAATGGCATGGGTCCTTCGATTTCACAAAGACTCCAGTCTCTGGGCCTCTTTTATAGCAGCGAAATATAATTTAACCCAAGATCCGATGAGGTCTGATCTCATCCGGGGAAGAGCCTCCCCTTTTCTTAAGATGATATTTAGCAAGCTTTCTTTCCTTGATGAGAGGGTTCAATGGAGTGTTGGCGCAGGAGATTGTAATTTCTGGCAGACAAATTGGACGGGCCTTGGCCCTCTTCAGAATTTTCATGGTGAGGTTGCGACCACCGTCCTTCCTTTGAAGGTGAATCAGTGTTGGCCCTCGAGTGCGCTTCCTCCATCAAGTGCCCCTGTCCATGCTCCCCAATGATGGTGTGATTTCATCTTCCACCATGGCTTTTGCATCTCACCGAGCCGATTCCCCCTTTTGGCCCTTTACTTCTTCGGGTTCTTTTTCCGTAAAATCTGCGTGGGATGTCAACAATGGTGAATGGTCCCAGAAAAAAATTTGGGCAAGGTGGGTTTGGCACAGTGCACTTTTGCCAAAAATCTCTCTTTTCCTCCGGAGGCTTCTTCAAAAGCCCTTCCCCTTCGAGATAGTGATCCAAGCAAAGGTGTTTCCCTTGCCTCCAAATGTTTGTCTTTTGCAGAACGGACACCGAACAGGCCCAGTGCAGAATCCTTTTTGCATCTTTTTCTCGGATGGAATGATTGCAAAGTCTGTTTGGAATTTCTTTGGTGTGCGAGCGAGGATCTCTATCATGCGGCGATGACGGTGGAATCTAGAATCGTGCAATGGACAAGCGCATGTGTGGACAGGAGATTCCGAGGGGACGCGATATCTCCTCACTCCAGCTTTTATTTTGTGGGAACTCTGGCGATGTCGGAATGGGGCATTTTTCGAAGACAAATTGATGAATCACCGGTCGGTCATTGCTAAAGTCTCTGGTGGTTGGCGTACGCCGAGGAAGAGGTTGTCGAAGGTTCCCCAAAGCATCTCCAATCGTGGACGGCCTACAAAATACCCATTCAAACCAAATGGCGCAGCGATCATACGATGGCGAAACCGCCTACAGTGGGTTAAGGTAAACGTAGATGGATCCTCTAGAGGAAACCGGAGGGCTTGGCAGGGGGCGGTGGCGTTTGTAGAAACGACAGAGGAGATTTTATTTTCGGTTTGCTTATGGGTATGGTAATTCAATGTCGAACTTTGGCGCCGAGTTCAGAGCGGTTTATGATGGAATTCTCTTGTGTTTGGAGAGAGGCTTCTCACAAATCATTGTCGAGTCAGATTCAAATATGGTGATTAAGATTTTTAATCATGGGGTTCAGACCGGCTGGGTATGGAAAGGGTGGAGAACCCTTATAGACAGAGCTCGAGGTCTCGCGCAACGGTGAATTTCTTGCACATCTTTAGGGAAGGAAACGGCACGGTGACGCTCTGGCTCGGATGGGAAGTTTTTCACAATCTCGGTTATATTTCCCGACTTCTGCCGACCTTCCTAGACAGGTGAGGGGAGTCCTTTTCCTGGACAAAGTGGGGTTAGGTTCGATAAGGGAGATGAAGATTCCCTTCAATTTTCCGTAATTTTTCTGGTTGTTTCTCTTTTCGACCTTTACGATAGGTCTTCCTTTGGTCCTTTTTTCCAAGGAAGACCCGAAGATCTGTAATTTTGTCCAGATATGAATACAACACTCCTTTTTGAAAAAAAAAAAAAAAAACAATCCAAACCATTCGTTGTGTGGCCTTCCTTTTTAGCAATCACTGAGGCCCACAACCACCACTTAACTTTAGCAATCACCGAGGTCACAGCTGGCTTCGAATCTGGCCCCATTCCTTGCGAGCCACAACTCCCAGAGAATCATACAAGGAGATAAACCGCAAAGGATGTGAACACGTGAAGAAGGGTGGGACGGGAGCCACCAATTCAACATATGCCCAACAAGTGATGAAGAAGATGGAAAATACAACCTGAAGATAGAGGCAAAAGCATTCCAAACTCTGGACGCCAGATCACTGGAAAGAAAAATGTGATGCAGGAATTTGATGGACAGATTGGCAATCTGGTCAAGAGGGCAACAAGAACACCTGGAGGCAAGTTGAACACCTTTGCCCATGATCCTCTCATCCACCGGAACCACGCCATGAAGCAATCTCCACATGAAAAGGGAGATCTTAGGAAGTAGCTTATGGTACCAAACCCTCCTGGCCCAGGCATTTTGATGGCCTTCTTGATGCATATTAGATCATCATAATCTATCCAAGATCGGATCTCTATTTGTATCTGTGGAAATTTAAAATCAACATCAAGACAATCTTATGCGCAATACATTTGACCATAACCTGTTCGAAAACGACGCTTGTTACTCCCATGCTCCGAAAGTGGAAAGTTAAAAGTTAAAAAAATAATATGCTCACATCAAGAAATAGGAAGAAAAAAAAGGAAGGAATCAAGAGAGAGAGAGAGAGAGAGAGAGAGTTCTCATAACTCCACTACCAAGCTGTCTAGTTCGACCCACTGGACTCAACTGGGTTGAGTTGAACTTTGTTGTCCAAACTCTTGCTGGATTTCTCTGGAAGCAGAGGAAAAGAAAGAGAAGGAAAGAAGAAAGAAATCAGAAAGGAAGAAGAAGAAGAAGAAGAAGAAGAAAGAGATCGAGAGATAGAGATAGAGAGAGAGAGAGAGAGAGAGCTTGTTGACTTGTAATCGATCGAGTCGACTTGCCATTCAATCGCCGCTGGCATGCCCAGTCGAACTAACCTCAGAAGCTATATCTGTTCATCCATATTAACCCTGAGGTAAGATCTTCCCACCATCCAATTAGTTACAGTTATTGCATCTTGCAACTGTTGCACCATAGACTTCTTTTCAATCCCTTGTTAGCACGACATCGTGTCAACTCAGTGAGTTGGTTTCCTTTTTCTTTTCTTGTTCTCTTAAAGATAAACTTTAGATCTTAGAATTCTAATTTTGTCAATCTGATTACTCATGTTTGGAATCCTTAAGGGAATCTGAATTGTCCAGGTTGATGATTAATTGAGACATTTATATACCCTTTCGTGAACATTTGAGTTGAAACAGATTGTCATTGTATCTAATTTAGGGAGACATTTGCCTATTTAAGCCGCATATCAGATTTATACCACATTAAATTGTTTACGAGCTGTAACAGGTAGATAATCTTCCAGGTTGAAAACCCTACATTACTAAGATTGATTCCATTATTTATTTATTTCATACTATTGATTTAATTTTTTTCTTCTTTTTTTTAAAAAAAATAAAAAAATAAAATGGTTGTACGTGATGAAGAATGCAATTTTTTATTATTGATATTCATTTGATTTTGTTACATACATTTGAATATATTTAAGTTATGGGTGCTTTGCTCTGAAAGAATCATTAAATTATTTTGTTATGGGTGCACTGCTCATGGTCATTTCCAAAAGGATGTTTATGATGTGTAGCATTTGTGAATTCAACATTTATGAATGTTCGACCCTTGGCCCGTGTTCTAGGATATGTCGTATATGAATATTCAATCCTTGTCCCATGTTACAGGATGAAATTTGTATTTCCTTTATTTTAAGATTAAGTGAATGTACACTTGGGTGCTCTGTTTGAATCCTTAACATGTTGGATGTACGGTTCCCTACACTGGGAGGTCTAAAAATATCACGATGTTTGCCTTGGGTTAATCCCTAAAAAAGGTCCATGGGTGTTATGCCCTATAAAAGTCCAAAAATGGATTGGAATTTTTTATTTTTTATTTTTGATTTCGTTAGCAAAATTTCAATGGTTATTATTGCAATGTTAACGTTCTCTTATATATTGGATTGTGGCTGCGTAAATAAAGTTTTGATATACACATTCATGGGCTACAATCTCCAATAAGTATGTGATTATTTGTGATCAGGAGTTTATCATCTTGGAATTACTTTACACGTTAGGTGTGGAAGTAATGTGAGTTGTAGTCCTTTGTGCAAGGCCCCTATCGGCTTGCCATACTACTCACTATGACTCAACTTTTCTTTATATATTATTTTATAATGTGCTAACTTAGAATTTCTAATTTTGGAAATGATGTGACCTTACAAGCCATCGCACTCACTCCCGCTTAGATTGTTTTACATGGTTTGAGTATGAAAAGTTAGTTGGGCAAGATGGAAGACTTTTCTTTTTATTTATTTGAGGACTAGTTGAATTTCAATGTATCTTATTATTTGTTATTTTTTTTTAATATCCATGTAATTAAAGATTCAAGGATTGACGGAAAAAAAATATGGAAAAAAATTGATGTGAAAAAATATGGAAAAAAATTGATGTGAAAAAATATGGAAAAAAATTGATGTGAAAAAATATGGAAAAAAATTGCAATAAAAAAAAAAAATTTGATGGAAAAAAAAAAAAAAAAAAAAAAAAAAAAAAGATTCAAGGATTGACTAGTGGACAATTTTTTTTAATGATAATTATTTAATGACAATGATGATTCACCCTTTAGATGCTCTGATTGCCATGGAAATATATTAAAATTATGTAGGTTGTTATATATATTCTGTTTAAATACAAATCACAGCCTGGAATTCAGGTTCGGGCCTCACCAACTCGAGTACCAAATTTCGGGGCATGACATGGCTCTTCCACAACAGTGATCGTGACAGTGGCCAGTGGTTGTCATTCCTTCCCTTTTTTACTTCTCTCATTTTTATCCTTTATTTTCACAATTTCTCGTAAAATTCTTATTCCTCTCCTAATATATACTCTCTTTTTTAAAATTAATTCCTCATTCCTAATTTTATTTTTGTTTAGACATTTTAAAATAGAAGAAAAATATTCAGATAATGATCAATTATATCTAATTAAAATAAAAGAACTTTAATAATGTACAAAAGTTGGAATTGTAAAACGTTACTTACCGTAATGCAATTTGTTGTACACTAAATTGGAGATCCGTCATTTAACCTAGTTCTAATACCATTGAAAGGCGGTCGGGATCAGTGGGCCCACAGGATGTAATGGTTTACATGATATGGGATTTTCGTAAGAGTCAAAGATGTACAATGAACGATCAGTGGTCCAATTAACCACTATGGGAGTAGAGAGGTCTAATCCCCTCTCTTTTCTTCAAAAAGGTAGGAGCACACCACGTATAACTTTACTGATAAAAAAAAAACGTTATACCGCCGTCCGCAACGCAAAACGGACGATGTCTAATCACCTCTCTTTTCTTCAAAAGAGAGGGAAAGCTGTAATACCGCCGTCCGCAACGCAAACGGACGATGTCTGTTTGAGGGAGTTGTGGCCCAGTTTGATCGTCCGATGGGATGATCCAAACCGTCCATTCTAAAGTTGATGAAATTTCGAACAAATCCTTGCTTGATCCTCATGAAGGAAAGCTCACACGTAGACAGAAAACCGTGCCAAAAGAGGAAGGTTACGTCCTTCCTCGTTGGGGAATTCAAATCCGACCCAACTGAAGATGCAATGGGACCCATCATCGAGAAGAGATGACCAAATCTGAGCCGTCCATCTAGTAGAGAGACTACCACCGTCCAATCCGTACCCACTTCCAACCAGTGGATCGCACACGGG
Source organism: Magnolia changhungtana (assembly GCA_030180095.1). Lineage (NCBI taxonomy): Eukaryota > Viridiplantae > Streptophyta > Magnoliopsida > Magnoliales > Magnoliaceae > Magnolia > Magnolia changhungtana. The sequence goes on from JASAUF010000639.1 coordinate 8,379,351, forward strand.
TGGACACTTGCTAGCGTGGAAACCCGTTGCGTGCGGCTACTTCTCCTCCGAAAACGGAAAGAATTCCAAAAGAATTCTGATTCTCCCTCTTCGTGCATTCACACACGCAACTACTACTTCATCCCCACCGACTCCAGCAGAGAAATCGGAGTCGAAAACCTTCCGCACTCGTCCGCATTCCTCTCCGCACACGACTACAAAACCGAAACCAATCCAAAATACCTCCGTAGAAAACTCAAGGAAGAGCCTATGGCTCTGATCGGGACCGTCCAAAGTCGAGAATAGGGACTTACGACCATGCCCACATTGGCAGAAAATAAAGGAAGATTCCGATGGGATTGATATTCTCTGGGCTTTCAAACGAAGCTACCGAAAAACGCTGCAGCTACATTGAAACAGGGCCGCCATTGATTAGCCGATTTAAAGTTCTTGCACCCAAGAACATAGCCACAACCTTCTTCCTGTGGGCCCCATTCAATGAACGTGTCAGATTCGTCGGGAGAGATCGGAGGAGAGAAGAAGGCACGCTCCAAAATCGGACGCCCAGACAGAACCGTATAAATACATGCCTCCCACGTTGGGAGGCACGCCAACAAGAAAAGAAGAAGAGAGAGAGAGAGAGAGAGAGAGAGAGAGAGAGAGAGAGAGAGAGAGAGAGAGAGAGAGAGAACGGCTGGACCTACTGAGTCGCCACTAACTAGGTTCGAATCCAACCAACCTTCTCTAATTTACTCCCTTTCTAAAAATCCCATTGATAGGATCCCATCTCACAAAAACGAGTCGACTCAGTGGTAGAGCACACCCTGAATTTTAGACGAAGACAGTACATGGTATAGCATAAACCTCAGATTCATTATTCTAGAATGTCTAACATTCACCTTAGTCAAATTTAAACCAGGTGAACAAGATTAAAGGTTGGTCCTAAAAGATATCTCTGAAGGTTTAATCTTATGGAACGACCAGACAATGGTGAGGGTTTATATCCTTTAAGCTTACTTGATTCAAGATATTATCATCCTACCATTTATAAGTTTTCATGACACTAGAATAACGGTTAAGTTGTGAGGATATTCATGCATGGCCTTACAAAATTGTTGTGAAGGACTTTCCTTTAAATTGACATTAAGTTAAGTTGATGTGAATTACCTTGCATTTACATGCTCTCATGATTCTTTTCTGCAATCATTTAATTTATCATCCACCATTATCTACCCTTTCAAGAATTATGATATGATGTTAATTGCAAGTGATCTTTATGAATTTATGGGAAGCGATGGATACATGAATCGGACTCGCAATTAATTGGCTTTTGCATCAGGCTATAGAGTGAGATCGAGCTCATATGTTGAGTTGCGCGCCATCCACGACGGTCTAGCCCTCTGCCTCCAAAAAGGCTTCTTCAGGGCCATTATTGAATCGGACTCGCGGTTAATTGTGGATGTGATGAATGGGAATTTAAGTCGGGCTGGAAATGGGGCTCCTAGGTGTATAAGATCGATCAATTGAAGCATAGAGGTCAGTTCCTTTTTGTACATACCTTCAGGGAAGGAAATTCCTCCACTGATTATATGGCCCATTTGGGCAGCGCTTCCTAAGCTTCAGCCTAGTTTGATCGGTTTTTAGAGCTTCCTTTACAGGTCAAAGGGTTACTACTCCTAGATAAGGTTGGGCTAGGCTCGATTAGGATAGCTTAAGGGCCCCATTTTTTGCGATTTTTCTTTGTTTTGTGCAATTTTGTGTTTCCTTTGCTTTTCGCCATGATAGGTTGTCCCAGTGTTTTTTTTTTTTTGTGACGTGGGACGGCCCGAATGTAAATTCAGTTGATTTGTGAATGGAAAAGTGAAGGTTTTAACTTTAAAAAATGGATACATACCTTGCCCTTGCCATTATCGATTTATTGAGTTAGCCCTTGCTACTTTTATCTTTATTGAGTTGACCATTGTCACTCTCCTTGTTATTGAGTTGGCCATTGCCACTCTTCTATTTGTTGAGTTAGCCATTGCTACTCTCTTTTTATTGAGTTGATCATTGTCACTCTCCTCTTTGTGAGTTAGTCATGGCTACTCTCTTCCTTACTTTACTAGTATCGTGTTATTTACCTTCGAGGCTTGGGCAGGTGTCTTGATATTCCAGAACCCCAATGATTCAATTTATATTCTCTACAAGTGCAAGTTATATGTTAAGATGTATCACAACTAATGATTCAAATATTTTATCATAGATGTAATGCGCTCTGGGTTGAGACCATCTTGGTCGTCACGTAATTCCATGGATTTTTGGGTAGTGGTGCACAAACTGATGTAAGTCATTCGCGATATGTGTTACATCACTTCCGGGATTGGATGTCACAAATAGTGGTTCCATGAACAAATCGTGTCACGTAATTCATCTGACTCATGTGTTGTGTGCTTTGAGGTATTCACATAAATCCATGGCAACGTTGTCCATGCCGGCGAATATCAGTAGTTATGGGATGCTGGTCGAGTTGGATTTTCTATCAAATATATTCCACATTGTGATGATCACTATGTATAATAAGCCGCACACACTTTGCTAGGCATGTACCTCATGTAGGTTGTTTGCGCATGTTGATACCCTCATATTAGTGGAGTATGGGACGTATCAGAACCCTTATATTACTTTTATGAATCTCTTGAATTATTGTTAACCTTAATGGATAACCATCACTATGAGTACAGTGTTGACCCTCTCCAACCGTACAGATGGTGCGGGCGATGTACAGATTGAAGACCTAGAAAACCATCTCCATATGGAAGATTATACTGGATGAATAAAAAGATAGCTTCATGATTTAGTTTTATACTTTTGCTGCAAACTCGATAAATGTAATGAGCTCCCATTGGGAGGGCCTTTGTTTATTTACTAAATTCTTTTACTCTGATAAAATAATCAATATAGTCGATTTTCATTCTCGTGAATATTACCTTCGTGAATGTATCTAGATGTGATCTAAATGAAAGAAAGAGGTGCAATTTTTAAAGCATCCAATTTATACATTATTAACTCTCATTTTTCTCAGGCACGAGTATAAACTCTGGCCATGAAAATTCAGGATGTCATGGAGTTTCCCTCAAACCGCCTTTTATTTCTCCCTAACCATAATTCAAAGACCATAAAACTTGGGCTTGAGAGGCTTGTTTAGGACTATATGTAGCCTTTTTTAGGTAGCAAGCATAATTAGGAAGAGAAGAGGTTTGCGGATAGCTACTAGCACATAAAAAATTCTTTTGAAAACATTTATATAATCGAACAATGGTTGTGCGCCTAATTTCATGTCTTACATTTGTTGTTTCAATTGGATATCACAGTCCTTTATGACCTATAAAAAAGTTTTCATCTAACAACTTTTAAAGCTTCCTAGTTTTAGTGCATTAGACCATGAGGTAAAAGGCTTTTTCAAACATCATCCTTGTAATCCAACTACGAAGAAGAAGATCATAATATGTACATAATTTCCTTTATTTTCAACAATAATAACATCTTCTATACAACTTAAAATCCACCGCACAAAAGAGAGATGTAGAGAAGAAAAAAATTGACAGATGTAGATTCCTCTCTCGGGGGTAGTACGGGAAGATCTGCTAGACATGCATGCCAAAGCCTCCATCTCATCGAAAATTAGTAGAAAGAAACTAGGGAATGAGGATTTTAGCCTATTCGTGGGGAACTTGTCATTTATTTACTCCAAAGAGGATATTAGAGAAATCTTTAAGAAGTATGGTAAGGTTACGAATGTCTATGTCCCTAGAAATCCACATTCTTTGCACCCTAAGGGTTTTGCCTTTATTTGATTCTTGTATAAGGATGAAGCCATTGGAGTGAAAGGGGTCTTGGATGGGAGATGTATGATGGTAGGTTGGTGACGGTGAGGGAGGCTAAACCTAGAGGACCCTTGGTTGTCCAGAACCTAGATCTAGCTTCGACTCCTAATCGCCCAACTCCTCTCATGGTACAACAACCTTAACTCTACTTGGAAGCAGTCTAGAGGATAGGTCAGAGAATCAATTCATCTTCTCTTGTGGAAATTCATCAGCTAGGGTGGATTACTCCATAACTAAGACTGATGTTAATGCAACAACTAGGAAGATGAAGGAGTCGGAATTTTCCTTGCTAGGAATAGCGGCCAACTAGGTAATTTCCATCCTCCACTTGATAGATGCCATCCGAGCTTTGTAATATGCATCGTCTGTAATTGATCTTATGTCGATTGCCCTTAGCCGATTCCTCATATTCTTTAAGACCATAATCAAAATTCTTGGAAGAAAATTCTTCAGCTGCTACCCCATCTGGAAGCGCAGGTGCATTGGAATATTGGTGAAGGTGACTGTACTCTATGAAGCACAAACTTGACTGGCCTAGGTCCTCTTCAACTCACCTCTGATGATCCAATTCCTGCTGACCTACTTTCAATGAACGTGCGGCACTTCATTGGATCTTGCGGTCCTCTTCCACCATCAGCAGTCTTCAGTTACCTCCCCCAGGATGTGGTTAACTTCATATTTTTGGCAGGTTTCTATCTATCAGATGGTCCAGATAGTCCTCTCTGGCTTCATACATCCTTGGGTATTTTCTCCGTGAAATCAGCTTAGGCTAATTATAGGACAATCCAGCCTCGTAAGAACTGTGCGAAGTGGGTGTGGCACGTAAAGGTTCCCCCGAAGATCTCTCTATTCATCTGGAAGATTATTTAAAAAGCAGTTCCAGTGGAAGAAGCGGTCTAATCGCGTGATATTCAGTTAGCTTCAAAATGTGTATGTTGTGGCATTAACTCATCATTGAGTCGATCCTACACTTATTCCTGGAGGGTGAACTTACGGCTTCCTCATGGAATCATTTTAGTATTTTATTTGGCATTAATGTGATGTCAGCCTCCTCAGTTGAATCCAGGCTATCGCAGTGGTGGATGGCTCTTGCAAGTGGGGCCACAAATCCCTTCATCCACATGTTAGTCCCCTGTTTCATTTTCTGGGAACTATGGAAATTGAGAACCACAGCTATTTATGATGGCAAGTCTACCTCTTTGTCTGCACTGATTGCTCAAGTTTCATGGTGGATTTTCACCATTTACATCTCCAACAGAATGCCCTCGGTGAGATCCTTTTCTTCCCAGAATTCATCGACGGTGACAGGCGTCAGATTCTCGGTCATCTCGCCAGCAACTTATGGTGAAATGGTTGAAACCTCTAAGGGATTGGGTCAAAATTAATGTTGATGGGTTCTCAAGAGGTAACCTAACCTCGGTTTATCTGCTCCTCTACACTTCTCAGGGGTCCGGTTGTTTGGTTGTATAGGCTAGGTTGTCTTTTGGTTTTGGCTTTGTTTATACGATACGTGTGGCCTCAAATTGGCTCACCTGAATGGTTGTAAAGCCTTTCTGTTTCAATAAATCTTAGGTGGTGTGCTCCCACCTTTTCAAAAAAAAAAAAAAAAAAAAAAAAAAAAAAAAAAAAAAAAAACACCTCGGTTTATCTGGTGGCAGTGGCATCCGTAGGAGTGACAAGGGTGATTTTGTATTTGGTATCTCGACAGGTTACGGGGTCCTGTCCAACATTGGTGCCAAGATTAGAGCAATCCATGATGGTCTTTCCCTCTGTTTGTCTATGGGTTTTTCCAAAGTTGTCATTGAATCTGACTCGCAGCTGCTAGTGAGCGTATTGAATGAAGGCGCCATCCTGGGTTGGAAATGGAGATATTGGCTCATCAGGATTGAGAAACTTCGCCGCGTAAAGGTCAAGTGGATATTCACCACATTTTCAAAGAGGGTAACGTTCCAGTAGATTCTTTAGCTCACTTGGGAAGCGAGTCCTAATTGGCCTCTTTCTATGATCGTTTTGCTGTTGTTCCTCCCCAAGTTAGACGCCTCCCGTTTTTGGTTAAGGTGGGTCTTGGGGCGATCAGGAACGCTTAGTTTTTCTCAACTTTCTATTTTCATCTAGGTGATGATAGGCGTTCTCTAGGTCCTTTTTTTTCCTGGAGAAGCCCGAATGTAAATTGTTGTTACAGTGATGAAATCAAACTTGGTTTTTTTTTTTTTTTTTTTTTTAAGAATCAAAATGCTTGGATTCTTCGCAGACAAAACCCTTCAGCATGGGTGTAGAGAATGTGGATGTGTGGAGCCCGAGAGCAATGTTAGGTAATTGTGGAGTGTGGATCCATTTCTATGGCATCCCTTCTCACTCTTGGTTCGAATTAGTTATTTTAGACCTGGGGCAAACCTTTGGCAAGGTTATTGTTATTGATAGTGGGGCTAAGTATGGGATATTCCAGAGGGGGCTTAGGGTTCATTTTCTCTCTTTTGGGTTCCTAGGGTTATCGTGTCCCCCATGGCGCAAGGTAGCAGATTGAGCAGTGTTATGAAGTGGTTTAACGGCCAGAAGGGCTTCGGCTTCATAACGCCGGATGACGGTGGGGAAGATCTGTTTGTCCATCAGTCCTTTATCAAATCTGACGGCTATCGTAGCCTCGCTGAGGGGGAAGCCGTTGAGTTCGAGATTGAGCAGGGCGATGATGGGTGGACCAAGGGCATCGATGTGAGTAGGCCCAACGAATCCTCCGTGCAAGGAGACCGAGGGGGGGGGCGGCGGTGGCGGTGGAGGCGGCCATAGTGGCGGAGGCCGGGGAGGTGGGTACGGGTTCAAAGGTGGCGGCGGGTACGGTGGCAGTGGGTATGGCTTCAACAACGATGGCGGAAGAGGTGGAGGCGGAAGAGGCGGACGCGGTGGGAGGAACGACGGTGGTGGTGGTGGGTACGGTGGTGCCTACGGCGGCAGTGTCAGAGGTGGAACTTGTTACAGTTGCGGTAAGCCGGGCCATATGGCAAGGGACTATTATCAGGGCAACGGTGGTGGTGGAAGGAGTGGCAGCAGTGGTGGAGGGAGGTACGGAGGTGACGGAGGCGGTGGCAGTGGGGGTGGTGGATTGTGTTATAACTGCAGGGAGCAAGGACATTTTGCTAGGGAGTGCCCTAGTGGCTTGATGAAATGAAGTGAGTAGGTTTTTTTTTCTTTTCTCTCTCTTTTTTTTTCTCTTATTTTAGGTTCCCATCGGATATTTTGAATTGGGTTTTGGTTTTTTAGGTTGTTGGTAGTGGAAATCTGACGGTTGATGGAGGTGGGTCTGGTTTTTCTCCTTTTCTTTTTCTGCTGATATGCGTTTTTTGGACTTGTTTTTGGAGCAATTGAGCTTTGATGTGGAGGGAAGGAAAGGTTTTTTTTTTTTATGTATGGGATATTCCAGGTGTTTTTATAAGGTGAAAGTGGTGTTCTTCCTAGGGGTGGATTTCCTAAAGGTGAGGAATCTAGATATGGCAAGGAAATTCTTCCCAATGTTTACATCGATGAAGTAGGAATTAATGTAGCTTAAGAAATTGGGTGCAAAAGATATTTGTTTAACCTAGGGGGCCTATAGAGTTCACATACAGTGTTTGTTTATATGGAGCTTAGTCAAGGAATTTCCAGCAAGGTGTTTGTCAATTAGCTTGAAAAGCAGTTTAAGATCTAGCTGGGGTGGTAGCTTACGATGAGCCAACTGAGGTAGCCCCACCAACTTCTTGTATTAGTGTTAGAACCACATCTCTCAAACTGTCGCAACTCCCCTCCTCGCACTTCTCACTTCCTATGGTGCTGGGGATTGAAGGGGCAACCCTCTTAACATCTCAGGGCTCTCTTCCCCGATGGCAATCCCTCTAAGCCTGATGTAGTGGGAGCCAGCATAACCACTAGAGACGCTACAATGATAGTTTTTCCATAGGAAGCTCATTATTAGCAATTGTGGAAAGACACGATGCAATTTCTTTTCCACATAGACCACATACTAGGGAGTAGAGAAGGGGGAATTTGCATCCCATCACCCAAGTGATTGGGCAAAAGGCTTAGAGCATTGTCGATAGAGTGTAACCCTTTGAAAGTTGAAGATGACGATTCCAATGTGCATCTAATTGACCCATGGCTATGGGGAAAAAATGATCAGTATGGTACTCAGGAAAGTATAGCTAGGAACAGGGAGAAAAGAACTATTAAAGCCCCAATTCGGTATGGGTTCGAGGACATGGTCTCTTTTACATTGTTCGTAAAGAGTGAAGATGAAATCTCTAAACAGGAATCAGCCATAAGAGTTGGTAGAATTTTTTAAAGTTCAGCAAACTATAGGGTGCAAATGAGTTTACAGGAAGAAAGAAACATTAATAGAAAATGATGATAAAAAGTACAAAGCAAGGCTAGTATTGAAGGGGTACTTACAGAGGGGAAGAGTATATTACAATAAAGTTTTCTCTCCGGACGTGAAACATACCTTAATTAGGGTACTACTAGAGATGTTAGGATAATCCAATTTGAAATTGGAGTAGCTTGATGTGAAGATGGCATTCCTTAATGGGAACCTAGAGGAAGGCCACGTGTGTTGGCTAAAGAAGTCGTTGTATAGGCTTAAGTAGTCTTCAAGGTAATGGTACAATCAGTTCGATTCTTACATAGTTGAGATTGGCTATAACAAGTATGAGTATGATTGCTACATATATTATAGGGTACTTGTGGACGAGTCCTACATTCTATTATATAAATGATATGTTAATTACTGTAAAAGATAAGATGGAGATACACTTACTTCAGTCTCTGTTAAGCAAAGAGTTTGACATGAAGGATTTCGACATTGCGAAGAAGATCCTAGACATGGAGAAAAGCATATATAGAGAGTCTAAAAATCTATGGCTTTCTCAGAAGGGTTATGTGCGAAGATGGTAGAGAGGTTCCACATAAAAATGTTAAGCTAATTGGCACACATCTAGCAGCCCACTTTAAGTTATCAGTCAGGTGATGTCCAAGTACAGAAGATTATATTTCATAAATTTCACAAGTGTCGTACGCTAGTGCAGTGGGGCGCCTGATGTATGCAATGGTTTGCATGAGGCTGATCATCTCATAGGCAGTCAATGTGGTTAGCAGATACATGGTGAATCCAGTGAATAAGCATTGGAATACTATTAAGTGGATTCTCAAGTGTCTTAGGGGCACAGTCGATATTGGAATCATGTTTGGTGGACACAGAGCTTCAGATGGAGTTGTATGCTACATGTATTCATATTATGCAGGTGATATAAACAATAAGAGGTCAGTTATGAGAATGTTTTAACATCAGCAGGCATACTGATATGTTGGAATCTATGTTATAGTCTATAAAAGCGTTGTTTATAACCGAAGCAGAATAGATGTCAGCCAAAGAGGCGTAAAAGGAGGTATTAAGTTGAAAGGTATGATAGGTGAACTTAGGTTAAAGTAGGAGGCGATTTGATTGCATTATGAAGATCAGAGTGCTATCCATTTGGTGATAAATCAGGTGTATCATGTGTGAACTAAGCACATCGACGTGACATTCCATAAGATACGAGATCTCATTGCTTCAAGGGAGATTCTATTTCGAAAGATTCATATGGACGAGAATGCTACAGATATGTTGATAAAGCTGGTGACTACAGAGAAGTTCAAGCACTGCTTAGGCTTGATTAATCTTGCTAGCCATTGATGAAATTGGGCACCCTTGCACATAGGTGCGAATGGAGTTGTGTTTTAGGTAGAGGGACACAGGGAGTGGTCTATCCTCAAGGTGGAGGTTGCATGGGAGGTCTTCAGGGTGACTTAGCAGAATGCAAGTAAAGGCGGAGATTATTATGCAGATGCTTTTTTTTCTAAATAAGGAAATCACTTTCATATATAGTAAAAATAACAGGATTTACATCGCTTTCGGGTGGCATCACAAAAAAGGTTGATGTCGCATCACAAGATAGAGATTATTATGTAAATGCCTTGTGAGAATCCATGGTCAATTGTGGAATTCCACAGTCAGTCGTGACTTGCTATGATGTTCACAGTTGAATGTCGATCAACCTTGGAGCGACCGTCGAATTTCAGGATTTGGCGTTAAATAGGGTATTTAGTCTGATTTTCATTAGGGTAAAATTTCATATGAGTGTTATTCTCTCAAGAGCTAGGGTTTTTTAAGGGAGGTGGTTTTCTACACTTTTTTTCATTCCACCTATACTTTATTAACTTGAAAGGATTTACAGCCATTTGGGTGGGTCCCAACAAAAAGATTTCAGACCACACCTATCATCTAAAAAAAAAAAAAAAAAAAAAAAAAAAAAAGCTAGGCTTCACAACGAAAAAACGGACCCAACTAGGAGTGATGCAGCATCAGTACCAGCTCAGAAGCCTATTAACATGTAAAACATCCACCTGCATTGGGGCGCTAGCTCAGAGAAAAATATGGCATCCATCAACAAATAACAGTGGGAGGCTAGAAAACTGGGTTCCTATTCATGTACAACTAAATGGATCCTAGGTCGACATTGTCTAACACTAGAGCTCCTCTAATCAACCTCAGAAGATCTGCTCGGCAGCAATAAAATCTGTCGGAGCATCCTTCACTTGCCATCCTAGCCAGAGCGTTTGCCACCGAGTTCCCCTCGCGGAAAGTGTGCTTAAATATTAGTTTAAGGGGTCAATGCTTTTGATGGATGGCTTCCAACCTGTACTAGATGTTCCATGGGCTAGGAGCTGTGGGGTCTCTAGCCGCATCCGCTATGATTTTGGAGTTAGACTCGACAATGATATTAGAAAGGCCTAAGGAGGAGCAAATGTCTATACCATCTAGCATAGCTTGCACTTCTGCAATTGTGTTCGTAGTGTTCCCATAATATTTGTAGAAGGCAAAGATTAACCGCCCTGCATGGTCCTTACATACTCCCCCTCCCCCGATAGTTTTCTACACTTGTAAAGGTCTTAAGAAGGATTTCTCAAGGGATATAGGAGTTTTCTCGAGGTGTGAACGCAAGTGAAGATCGGGTAAATCTGTAATTGAAGAAGGTGAGTCTGTACAATTCTAAGGTTTTGACTATAATGGATCTCTATCACTTTGTTTCATGTTTTTTTTTTTCCACAAAGGTTTTTCACATAAACTAGTGTGTGTTTGTGAATTTTTTGTTTTTTATTTGATTATCCTCCATTATTATATTATTCTATTTTCGTTTATCATTCTTCCACAAAGCGTACGGATTGACAATGGTGTTAGATATGAATTTCTAACACCTAGGGTTTGATCCGGGTTTATTGTTATCTCGGTTTTACATCATTATGGTGTGATATAGAGTAGGTTCACTCACAACACTATGGCTATAAAGCATGAAACATGAACCAGTAGATCATAACATGGCTTTTTTTTGCCAATGACTTTTTTAAGAAAGATGAGAGTACATCATTTATAACTTTGTTGATGATTAAAAAAAAAAAATCCATTTTTCGCATCCAACATTGGCTCAGGTTAATTAGGCGGTTCCTCCCACAACTTATGGACAATCTTGCTTTGTGTTAGGAGTCTCTGCAGGCCATGGGTATTTGTGTGGGGCAACCTCACTCTTGCTCTTTTAGCATGGTTACGTAGTTCAAGCCGGAGGAGCGTTGGTTCAAAATCAATGTAGTTGGCTCCTTTAGAGGTAATCTTAGGCCATCAAGTGAAGGTGGGGTGTGTAGAGTTAGTAAGGGATATTTTATTTTTTGCTTTCTCTACGAGCTTCGGTTGGGGTTCCAATAGTTAAGTTGAAGCTTGTGCTTTAGTGGAGGGACTCTCCTTAGGTATATGCAAGGGGCTCCCCAAAGTTCTTATGGACAGAATCTGAAGTTCGAGTGGTTCTTGAACACAGACAGCAAAAAAGACAGGAGGGGCCCCATAAAAAATAGGTTTTACGGAGAAAACAACGGTGCAAGGTTTCATGAGGGACCACTCGAGGGGCCGCGCCCCATTGAGAAGGAAGAGCCGGGTAGATACCGGGAGCCAGAAGACTCTGTTCATGGGGAATCTGCCATTCAACTGCTCTACCGAAGATCCATTCAAAAAATTTTAAAGATACAGGAGGATCTCAGAGGTCTTTCTTCCCCTTGTCCCTGGGATAAGCAAATCTAGGGGTTATGCTTTCATCTGATACATGTACGAAGATGATGCTCAAGCCACAAAGGGAGTATTAGACGGACAGAAGATCAATGGAAGGAAGGTTTCTGTAAAAGATGTTAGGCCCAAACACCAAATTCAATTGTCTTCAACTGATAATCCTTTTAAGGGAACTCTACAAAAGGATGCAGAGATAGATTTGGGGAAGTTTCCTTCTAAGGGTCCCAAGCTCTCCCATAGAGGTTGGGAAAAACCTCCTGCTCAAATTGATACATACCAATATGGTTATGGATGTGCAATGGCTGACCCCGGGAATGTAGATCGAAAACTCCGGGTGCTAGAACTAGGGTTGGTGGGTGACATAGGCAATAAGCTAATTTCTATACTTCAGCTGATTGATGGCTTTAGGGCCCCCAGATTTAGGGCCTTTGCCATTGATGTTGTAGGGATTCCTGACTATCGATTTCTCATTACCTTCAAATCTAAAGCAGAGCTCACTGATTTCGTGGCCAACTCCCCCTTTTGGGGGGATCTAGGTCTAGTTGAGGTGTTCCCGTGGTCGTTAGAGATATACGATGATCTGGTCGAGCCTTGGATTTAGATGTTCAGGATCCCAACTCATGCCTATTTTGAATATGTGATCAGGGACCTGAGTATTGCCTATGGTGAGGTGGTTCAGATTGACAACTGTTCGAGATTCGAGATCATCCAGAAAGTTGCCAGGGTTAAGGTGAAACAGATGGTGGGCTCTTCCTCCCTAGTGCTACAAACTCTCATGGTTGGTGGGGATCCTTTCAGAATTTGGGCTCTTTTAGAGGAGCCCTTAGGGGAGTGTAACTCCGATCATAAGAGTCTTAGACATAGAGGGCAGCAAGCTGGAACAGGGCGTACCAGAGATTGGGTGGAAGACAGGTTCGCTGGGAGTAAAGATGGGAAGGGGGATTGCATTTTAGGTGCTTCTGATAACACTAACCCCAAGGGCTCACCTGGCGCCCCAATTCTTTGTGACGATGGCAGAGAGGGACTACCCTTAGCTCTACCATGGGAAGGTCTGGAGTCTCAACACCCCAACCCATCTCAGTGCACTATGGAAGGTCTTGAGGGGAATGGATCTCAAATGCCTTTCCCTTTGGAGAATCACCTGGGATCAGATAGGCAAATGGAGAATCTCGATACTAGCCTCAACTTCAACGGAGGGACTCAGCTCCCTACCCAGGTGCGCACTCCTAATAAGAAGTTTTTAGCTCTTCCAGGCCCTAATGTCCCCAATCCCACTCCCTCCCTTTCTCATACTATTATCCCTTACTCCCTAAATGGGACCAATCCTGTGGGTCGAAGCGGTCTATTCAAGGGATTTCTAGATCAACTGATCATTCCCCTGTGTCCCCATTGTCAAGCAGGGGGGATGGAGAGGAATTAGATGTAGGAATCTCCCCTGGCACCACCCCTTCTTTCCATACTAGGGGTGTGGGATCTTCTCCACCCCACAAGGGGCTCACCAATGGTTGCATTATAGTCTACAGATGGCTAGATTTATTGGTAGATCTATCTCCTTATCAACTTCACCAAAGTGAATCAGGGATTCATAATCCTAGGAAGCAGGATGGATATACTAAAAAGTCGGCTAATTCAGAGGAGAGGCCCTCGTAAATTTTGGTTTCTCTTGGGACAGGGATTACTCCTACCATGTGGATGAGCGGGAACCCCCTGACGGATGTGCGGTCAGGGCCCCTTCTCCACATCATACATCTGCTAGACCAGGAGAGGTTTCACCAGCTTGTGGGAATGGCTAAGTAGTCTGACATCAGAGTAAGAACATGGTTTCGTGCTCTGAGGCAGGAGTCTGGAAGGAAAAACTCAAAATGTCGCAAAAAAAGGCTAGGTTCTCAAGAAATTTTTCTGATGGATAGCCTCCTTACTTGGAACGCCCAAGGTTTGGCCAATGCGGCCAGGGTCCGTACTGCAATTAGAATAATCCGGGGTTATAACCCCTTGATTGTTGCCATCTTGAAGCCCATGGCTTCGGATAGGAAGAGGTTGGGCATCGGCTTAAAACTTGGTTTTAATGGGGTTTTCTTCCTCAGTTCAGAGGAGAGGTAGCGCAGTTTCCTTATTTGACTCTAATTCCTTCGCTTATGTGTAGTTTCCTTATTTAAGTCTAATTCCTCCGCATATGTGCAGTTTCCTTATTTGAGTCTAATTCATCCAGTTCTCTATTTAAGGGGTTCCAAAATGGGATTAGGGTATTCTATTTTAAGGGGTTCTCACCTCCAAGGTGAGAGAGAGAGAAAAAAAAAAAGAGGAAGTGAGAAATAGAAAAGAGAGAGGAAGTTTGTGAAAGGGAGAATTCTGTTCGTAGAGGTGATCTACTGCACAGTCGACGTCTCAGTGCTTCTACGTCCTCGTGATTGGTGAGATCTCTCCTTTTCTTAATTATTCTCTTATTGTTCATCCACTCCTGCATGAGTGAAGAAGGTTTGATCGAAGCAGTGAGTTCTTGTGATCGGTTGTAACGTTCTACTTCTTAATGGATTGTGGATCTGGGCGAGGTCCCGTGGTTTTTACCTCTTTGAGGGTTTTCTACGTAAAAATCTCTTGTGTCATGTGGTTTGTGCTTTGATTTATTTCATTGCTTTATTATCCCATAATTTTGGTTTGATCTGGGAGTCTAGATCCTAAGGTTTTGTGCAATGCCCCCAACAGGTTTCCACTCATCTATCTCCAATGTCGACTTCTGGGGTAAATTATGGATCTTTCACAGAGAAAATCTTTCAGTTTCAGTTATTGGGATGACTAACCAATTTATATATCCATTCATGTTTCTCTGCCAAACTCCCCTGCTCCTTGCCGTCTTTCCTTTGTGTATGCTAAATGTTCCAGGTTCAGCAGAAGATTTCTCTGGGAGACTTTGGAATCTCTTACTTCCAATTCGAATGGGCCTTGGGCTGTTTGTGGCGATTTCAATGCAATTCTAAAGTCCACTGAGAGGTTAGGTAACAAAAGTCTCGATCAGGCCAGTTCTACTGAATTCAGGGATGCTATTGAAAAGGCTGGGTTGTTGGACACTGGATTTTATGGGAACAGGTACACCTGGTGTAACAACCACATTGGAGGCATTAGGGTGTAGGCCAGGCTGGATAGGGTCCATTGCAACGTGGATTAGATCAACATCTTCAGTGGCTTCTAAGTCAAACATCTTCCCAGGCTAAACTCCGACCACTCCCCAATTCTGCTGACATTCCCCTCCCCAGCTGCTCCCGTCCCAAGGCCCTTTCATTTACAGTGGATGTGGCTTCTTGACGGTTCTTTCCCACGACTAGTTGATGATGTCTGGAGCCAACAACTGCTGCTGAAAATTAAGAAACTCAAAGTGCGGTTAAAAGCTTGGGATAAAGACGTTTTCGGTAATATATTCCAAAATCTTAAAATATCAGAATAGGAGTTGGCCCTCGCAGAATCTCGAGCCCAATCGTCCCTTGTAGACATCAACCCAGAAGATCTTTCTGAAGCTAGGCGAAAGCTAGCTAACTTGGAACTTGCTGAAGAAATTTTCTGGAAACAAAAAGCCCGCAATAACTGGCTTTCTAAGAGAGATCGAAATACAAAGTTCTTTCATCTTACTACTTCCGAAAGAGTTAGAAGAACCACGATCCAAGAGATTCAGCTTGAATCAGGTGGAACCACTTCCAATCAAGCTTTAATTAAGGCTGAAGGCGTACATTATATGAAAGCTCTCCTATCCTCGAGGCCCACCTCGATCTCCTCTATGGCTGTCAGCCAGCTATTGGACTGCATCCCCTCACTGGCTACCATAGAAGACAATGGTCATCTTATGGGGGTTCCATCCTTTGAGGAAGTTAGGGACTCAGTGTTTGCTCTCGCCATTGATGGGGCCCCTGGGCCTGATGGGATCTCAGGGGCTTTCTATAAAGGATGCTGGGGCATTGTGGGGAAGGATATCTTCATGACAGTTAAAGAATTCTTTCTAGGGAGTCATCTCCCCAGAGTTTTCACCACTACCCTTATTTGTCTAATCCCTAAATCACCGGGGCCGAAATCCTTTACCGATTTTAGACCAATTAGCCTGCGCAATGTGGTCTATAAAATCTTTTCCAAAATCATTATCTATGGGCTTAGCTCCATTCTCCCCAAGTTGGTTTTGGTTGAACAATGGGCCTTTATTAAAGGTCACTCTATTGTTGAAAATATCGTCATTTGCCAAGAAATATTCAGAGACATCAGCAGGAAGGTCGGGGGAGGAAACCTCGTTTTGAAGCTTAATATGGAGAAGGCATATGACAGGGTTGATTAGAGCTTCCTAAAACAGGTCCTTCTCAATTTCAGTTTTTGTCTCGCCTGGGTAAAGATGGTGGAATCTTGCTGGAACAACAACTGGTTATCTGTCCTTATTAACGATGAAAGTTGCGGGTTCTTCCAAGCTACCAGAGGGCTTAGGCAATCAAGAATTAGGTTGGAGGAAGGGGATAGGAATACAAAGCACTTTCATACCTCAACTCATGAGCGTGTTAGGAGAAGCACGATTACCTCGATTAAGGATGATAGTGGATCTTCTTACAATGGCCAGGCCTAAATCAAGGTTGCTGCGGTTCAACATTTTGAAAAGCTGTTTCAGGCAGAGCCTACTGCAGATCTGACCAGATTTCTAGATGTCATTCCTCACATCCTCACCTTGGAAGATAACAATGCGTTACTTGCCACTCCATCCTTTTAGGAAACAAAATCTGCAGCCTTTAACATCCCCAAAGACGGTGCCCCAGGCCCTGATGGGTTTTCTGCTTCCTTCTTCGTTGACTGTTGGCCGACGGTGGATCATGGCATTCACAAAGCCGCGTGCTTCATGTTCTCGGGAGAACCGATCCCTAGAGCCTTCACTGCTTCTCTGATATGTCTCATTCCAAAGTCCTCGGGAGCCTCTAAAATTGCGGATTATCGCCCAATCAGTTAGTGCAATGTCATCTACAAAATTTTCTCCAAGATCCTCGCTTCGAGATTGAGCAAGATCCTTCCAAAACTGATCTCACCCGAACAAGGGGCTTTCGTCAAAGGAAGAGATATCACAAAGAACATTGCTATGGCTCTAAAGGCTATGCGTCACCTCGACAGAAAATATAGGGGCAGGAATATCATTCTCAAACTTGACTTGGAAAAAGCTTATGACAGGATTGATTGGAATTTCCTTAAGCAGGTCTTGATTAAATTTGGGTTCAGTGATAGATGAGTTGCTCTCATGGAAACCTGTTGGGGAAATAGTTGGTTCTTGGTCCTTATTAATGGAGAGGCTACAGGTTTCTTCAAATCCTCTAGGGGTTTGCGGCAAGGGGACCCTATCTCCCCTGGGCTATTCATCCTTGCTATGGAAGCCTTCTCCAGATCCTTCAGACAGCTGGTAGTAAGAGGTTGGTGCAAACCGTTCAGCCTTCTGAGAGGTGCCCCGTCATCTCCCACCTGTTGCTCACAGATGACACATTGTTGTTCGTCAATGGAAGTCGGGAATCGCTCAAGGCTGTTAAGGAATTCTTAAGCTCCTTCCAAAATGCCTCGAGCCATAAGATTAACAACACTAAGAGTTGTTTTGTTCCTTCAAAGGAGTTTCCCCCTCCTAGGATCAGGAGCATGAAGCGCATTCTGGGTTTTTCCAAAGCCAGCTCGGGGGTCCTTTACCTTGGAGTTCCTCTCTATAAAGGTAAGATTACCTTGGTTATGTTTCAGTCGCTCATTGAAAAAATTACTGGCAAGATTAGTGGGTGGAATGCTAGGTTTCCGGCCCAAGCGGGGAGGCTAACCCTCATCAAGCATGTGTTGGGGAGTATTCCCCTTAATACTATGGCAGCCATGAAGATGCCAGCTCAGGTGATTATTAATGTGGAGCGCAAGTTTGCTCAATTTTTTTGGGGTTGGGCTGATGGAAAAAAGAAATGTCATTGGACTGCATGGAGCAAGATTGCTAGGCCAATTGAGGACGGTGGCCTTGGGGTTAGGAAGTTGAAAGATATGACGACCACGCTTCGTATGAAGATGGCTTGGAATGTGAAGTATGGGGAGAAGGAAGGCCCTTGGGTGGCTCACATGTGTGCCATGTATGGGGGTGATCTGGAGGATGCGCTGCTGGTCAGAACATACAATCTCCTTATTGGAAAGAAATCAGAAACGTCCTTCCGACTATCACCAGCAAGTCCAGTGGCAGGTGGGCTCTGGCACGCTGAACCTATGTCTGAAAACTGGACAGGTCTTGGACCCCTACAACACTTAGCCGTCAGCCCCATTCTGGTATCGCTTCAATCTCTCCAGGCAAACGATTTCATTGGGCCTTCGGGTCCCAGGCCCCCATCCGCTGTTCCTTTATACCTACCCCAGGACTCGCTTGATTTCATTTTCCAGTGAGGTTTTGCTACCTCTGATGACAGGCCCGAGGTGTTCTGGCCGCATGACCCCTCTAGCTTGTTTTTGACAAAATTTGCATGGCAGATTTTAAGAGACCCGACTCCAGGTAGATGGTGGTTCCATTGGATCTGATACAGTAAAATGCCTCCGAAGATGTCCCTGTTTCTTTGGAGGGTGTTGCAGAGGGCGGTACCCATTGATGATAAAGTGCAGAAAAAGGTATCTACCTAGCGTCTATGTGCTCCTGTTGTGCCAATGCAAACATTTCGAAGCCAAATCAGGAATCCATACAACATCTGTTCCTCCAGGGGAAACTTGCTTCTCAGATCTGGTCCCATTTTGGTGCGCTTTGTGGGGTTTTCCTCCTCCATTAGATTTCAGTGGAAGATAGGTTGGCATAATGGAGAAATGTTGCGGCCCAGGGTGCGGTGCTTGCCCCGATTAGGAGGGTCATTCCTATTTTCATCCTCCGGGAACTTTGGCGTTCAAGAAATAGAGCGAGGGAGGAGAATCGTCCCACATCTGCTTTCCAATCCATTGTTTGGATAAAATGGTGGGCTTCGCGCATCCTAGTGGACCACTGGGAGTGCCTCCATCATTTGGGCGTGGCTGGTTTTGTTTCTCGGTCTTGCCCCACGCAGGCTCCTATCATGCAAACGGTTTACTGGGCGAAGCCGACTCCTGGTTGGGTGTTAATGTGGATGGCTCAGCGCGTGGTAATCCAAGCGCTTCTGGAGGTGGCAGGGTATGCAGAAGGGATGATGGCAGCTTTGTTTTTGCCTTCTCGACTGCCTACAGGGTTGGCACGAACAACAAAGTAGAACTTCGAGCTATTTACGACAGTGTGCTACTCTGTCTGGAAAATGGTTTTTCAAAAATTGTCATTGAAACAGATTCCAAGGTCGTGGTAGGCCTGCTGTCTGGGTCTTCGTTCACCCATTGGAAATGGACGCCTTGGGTTACTAGGATCAAGAGCTTTGAACGGAATGCAGAGTGTGTTTTCTCAGTTATCCCCACGGAATGGAACGGCCCAGCTGACGGTATGGCTAGGGAGGCTAGCGACGCCCAAATTTCACGTGTGATCTCCCATATTCGGGATCTCCCTCCCAGCATTCGTAGCCTGTTATTCTTAGATAAGATCGGGTTAAGGGTGGTTAGAGAGCCCCGTGTATATTTGCAAATTTTATAGTAGTTCTGTCCGGGTCTTCTCGATTTTATGATAGGTGGGCTTAGTCCTTTTTGTAAGGGCCCACCCGAAAAGATGTTTCTTGTTTTTGCTGCTAGGTTCAATACAAAATAAAAATAAAAATAAAAAAACTAAAAGTTTTTAAATAATAATAATAATAAATCAAGAATTAGGTTTATCACCGTGGCATGATAGGTGGGTGGGGCTTGTTTTCTTTTTGTGCTGACCACCTGATTGAATATATATCTTTTTTTCAATATCGACAAAGTTATAGATGGTGTGCTCACACTTTCAAGTAAAAATAAAATAAAATTGATCACTTTGTAACGCAGGCGATAGTTTTTTTTTTTTTTTTTTTGGCAAAACAAATTTACAGCTTAAAAAAATTACTCAAGCTTTCTAACCCATCACTTGTTACCAATATTTGGGTGCACATGCTGAACGGACCAGATTAATTCTTGGGAAAACATGTAGAAAGTCGTACTAACCTTATGGATGGATTGGATGTTGCACCTAACTGCTATGCTAGCCCATTGTGGCGTGCACATGAGCTTTATTAAACACGCATGTGCTCTTAGCAAAGCTGATAAGCTACCATTCTTTAAATTGAGAAACTAGAGTCAATGTAAAAGATGAGGATGTTAAAATTGGACCCATTTAAAATAGGGTCAGGTAAATAATATGAGGCCCATTCATCTGCAGTTTTTGTGGAATAATATGAGGCCATTCCTCTGCAGTTTTTGTGGAATAATACGAAGCCCATTCCTCTGCAATTTCTTTAAAAAAAAACAAAACCAAACAAACAAACAAACAAACAAACAAAACAAAAAACAAAAGTGGTTCGAAAAAAAAAAAGATTAATGTACAATGAGTTGTGTGTGGGCTGCGGTCGTGTGTGCATGACATTTAATCCATCCATCATGTATGGCCCCACTTCTCCTTGGAGCCCAAAAATCAGGACTATCCAAAACACAAGTGGGTCGACAGTGAAAAATCATGTCTAAAACCTCTACAATCATGTGGTGTGACCCACATGTGTTTTGGAAAAGAATGCTTTTGCGATGGCCATCCATCCTAGTGGGGCATATCTTTTCAATTGGCCCACCTATATTTTGAACTGGGATGATATTTGGGATACGAGGTCAAGTCAAAAGTGGGAGAGGCCTATTTAGCTTAAGGGTGCACATCGAACCGGTAGAACCGTGAAATCGAACCGAAACTGACCAAACGGTCAAGTTTGGTTCAGTTCTAGAGTGCACCGGTTCTGGTTCCAGTTCCAAGAATTGAAGAACCGATTACAACAGTTCGATTCTCAGTTTGGAGTATGTAGAACCGAACCAAACCGTGAACCAATCTGTAGAATCGAACCATGGATCTAAACCACAGAACCGAACCGTGGAACCGAACTTGGAACCGAACCAGGAACCCTTTGATTGTTTCCATATTTGACTCATGATTTATGGTTTACAATGCACTATTTGATTGTTTCCATAAATGTATTTTTGCACACCTTATACAATATCTAAACCATTCATCAAATGGATCACAACACGAATGGACATGGGCTAGATTATAAAATAAAACATGCAATTGGGCTGGATTATAAAAATCCCAAAACCATGGAACCGATCCGGAACCGAACCGGTTTTAACGGTCCGATTCGGTTCTAAGGTGCTAACGGTCCAGTTCTGGTTCCGAATATCCTAGAACCATTAGGAACGGTTAGGTTCCGGTTTCACCCCAGAACCGAACCGAACCGACTGTGTGCACCCCTAGTTTATCTTGTGGTGCCCTCCCGAAATACATACCTGTACATTCCCTTTTGCAATACTGACGCAGGGGAGGACGTGAGGTCGAGCATCATCTTCCTCAAGAGGATAACTATTCCGAATCCACGGAACTTCTCTGGACTCCTCATAGAGACTTCTCGAATCCACGAGGAAAGAAGGCAGAAAATAAGAATAAAATTTTAATGAATTTGAAATTGATTAATGAATAATTGATAATTCTCTAATGTGTCTCCTTACACCATTAATAAAGAAAAAAAATAAACTAAAATTCATAATTACCAAAAATAACAAAATTCTAACTCTAATAAAAATCCTAATTCAAATAAAACTCTTCTAATGCCTAATTTCTAAAAATATAAATTTCAAATAAACTTTCTCTAGAAGAGTCCTAGTATAACTAAAAGTTATTTCTAAAAAGGAAGAAAATCTAAAACTCTAAAAATAGAAAAAAAAATATTAAAAAATCGAAATTACTAAAAATAATAAATTTTTTCTAAAAATTCATTTTTGAGCTGAAAGGGCGCGTTTTCTTACGAAACGGATAGATGTGACCCACTTTGTGGGTCAATTCACCTCGGATGGCCCGTTTCAGTAAAGATTGATAGGTTGTCTTCCCTGTAATGATTCTTGGATCAAAAGTTATGGTCAATTTACGGTCCATCTTCTTTCGGCCCAACCATGCTAGAAACGTATGTTTGACACGTTCTACATCAGACCCCTCCACTTGAAAAAAACTCATCCTCGAGTTACGCAAGAGACCTAACACATGAGTTTGAGATAACTTCTGACGCCAATGTTCATTAGCCATTTTTTTTTTTTTTGTAATTAGCATTAAGCTCTTGAGTTAACACAATACATGTACTCATGCTTTCCTTGACTTGACTAATATCGATCGATTCTTTCACATTTGCCTTCGAGATCTCATATTTTTTCTGATAATGTGGGCAATTAAGCGGACTTGCCCCTAAGACGAGATCAATGTGATTTTGTATATCTAGTATGGGAGGTAATTTATTAGGGAGTTCATCGAGCACAACCCTCTTGAACTCCTACGATACTAGTTCCAAATCCTCTAGGATATTCATAGGCTTCACATATTTTTTCTTTTCAACTAATGGATATATATTTTCCGTTTTCTTAGATTGTTTAACAAAGGTATGTTCAGTGATGAGATATTGTCCATCCACTTTAGAAGTCTTGGGTTGGTTCCCCATTCCTATAGAGGTCACATGTTCGCCACTGATGAATCCTGTGGTTTGTTGCAACTCTGTTTTGATGAAGTCGTTTCTCACGGACCAATAATAGAATTTTTCTGCATAACCTTTTACTGTAGTCGAAGAAACGTTCGACCTCAAGCAACCAATCGAGGAAGTCCTTGAAGTAGAGCTGGCCATTAAAACTAGGAAGATCGACTTTCATCTTGAATTCTTGAACCATTTTATGGTTCATTGATAGCATCACCCTACGATTAGTATAATTACAAATTCCAGCAATTGCTGGTGGTGGATCACCACCATGAATACGGAGCTGCCCTAGGCTTTCTGCTAAGAGATCTGCTATGCGGTTCATGGAAGCCTGCAGCCCTTACATGACTTGTCGATTCTCTTGTTGCGCTACTTCGAAAGCTACCGCCGTTAAAGGTAAATTTCTTGGAGCACCGCCCATGGGATTGTTGCCCGACCCGTCGTTAGAAGTCATCGATTCGAGGAGAAACCTCGCTTTGATACCAAACTGACGTAGGGGAGGACATGAGGTCCAGCACCATCTTCCTCAAGAGGATAACTATTCCGAATCCACGGAACTTATCTGGACTCATCACAGAGACTTCTCGAATCCACGAGGAAAGAAGTCAGAAAATAAGAATAAAATTCTAATAAATTTGAAATTGATTAATGAATAATTGATAATTCTCTAATGTGTCTCCTTACACCGTTAATAAAGAAAAAAAATAAACTAAAATTCATAATTACCAAAAATAACAAAATTCTAACTCTAATAAAAATCCTAATTCTAATAAAACTCTTCTAATGCCTAATTTCTAAAAATAAAAATTCCAAATAAACTTTCTTTAAAAGAGTCCTAGTATAACTAAAAGTTATTTCTAAAAAGGAAGAAAATCTAAAACTCCAAAAATAGAAAAAAAATATTAAAAAAATCAGAATTACTAAAAATAGTAAATTTTTCCTAAAAATTCGTTTTTGAACTGAAAGCGCGCGTTTTCTGATGAAACGGACAGATGCGACCCATGTTATGGGTCGGTTCACCTCGGATGGCCCGTTTCAGTAAAGATTGATAGATTGTGCGCCCTGTAACAATACCCGGATCAAAAGTTATGGTCAATTTACGGTCCATCTTCTTTCGGCCCAACCATGCTAGAAACGTATCTTTGACACGTTCTACATCAAATACAATGCTGGTGGAGTAATTCCACCTTCCTTTAAATAAATAAATAAATAAAAAGAAGAGGTCAAGTCGAAGTGGTGCACTTTATGGGACGTATTGGATGTGGACTTTAGATAATGGTGAGCCACACACTTCGTGCTGTAGAACAAGTTTATTCTACATATGTTCTAGATGAACCGACCACAAATAATATTTGTTTTATTACAATGAAGAGATCTCATGGGAATTTAATAGTAGGCTGATCTTAGGGAACCTAATTGATAGAACTCCCTCCTCTCTCTTCCTATGATTACCAAAAACCTGGTACGAAGAACCTGATTTTTTTTTTTCTTTAAAAAAAAAAAAAAAAAAACGGCGGGGTCTTGCCCCTAAATTGACAATCAGGACAAAACATGTACAACCAGCCAGGAACCTGATTTCGTATCTCGAATAGGTTGCTTGGACCCAACCTATAGGTCTGGGCACACCACTGCCCGAACCCTCCAAGATCGATTTGACAGTACTTTAAGACATGGGGTATGTACCGGTTTCTCTAGACAATGTCCTTTTTTTTTTTTTTTGACATGCATGGATGTGACTCCTTAAAGCTTCAATGACAAGAACTCTGGGCAATGCCCTGGGATGTATGTAAATTTGTCAAACACCCTGGATGAAGGAAGCAATATCCCACACATTTGATACATATGCGTGTTTGGACGGGCCCATCCCATGGGATTGGATTGTATTAGGGTGGATGGCAAGTAATGATGGCTGTGTCAGTGGATTGCTGGCAATCCCATGGGATTGCTATATCCAGGGAACTCACCACCGAGTATGTTTGGCTTGCCTGGCCAATCCCGGGATTACGTCAGCCAATCCCAGGATTGCTCCGTCTAACCAAACATGTCCCAAGCAAAATAGATGGGATTAAGAGGGATTGGGTGGATTTTGAGGTAATGATGGTGATGTTGGTGGATTGCTGGGGGATTGCTATATCCAACTTCTGCCTGTTTGGCATGCCCGGCCAAATCCCGGGATTGCTCCTTCCAATCCATCCTAATACAACCTAATCTCATCCACCCTGCCTGGCCAAACAGGCTTATGGGAAGATTGACAGTGACACATGTTCGACACTTGAAGATAGAAGTTGGCAGCTGGAGTGGCACATGTGGATAATAGATTGACATATGTGGTACATGTGCAGTGTTTGATACTAGCACATATAACGTATGTGGTGCACTTGAAGATAGATGATGGCACATGTGACATATGGAAAATTGGCACCTTTATTCAATAATAGCATGCGTCTGCCCTTTCGTAAAGACCAGCAATTCATCACCACACTCCATTCTTTCCTGTCAACTGCAGCTTTGTGACCAAAAAGGTAAATTTTGGTGGTCTCTTTTCCCTAAATATTGCATCAACACACCTGAACAATCCACATCTTTTTAGGCATGGACCACCTAAGATGGGGACCATTTTTTTTTTTATTACCAAAAGGTCGGAGGACACACCACCTATAGTTTTATAGATATCGGGGAAAATATTTATAGATGCAGGTGAGGGATCCCTTTCCACGCCCCACCAAACGCCTACCATAGAGGTCAAAGAGACAAGCATGTCTTGCGCCTAAACAGTAATAAGATACGAAAAAAAAACTATTCGCGCGGGCTCAGCTAGGACGGATGTTCCCAATCCCGGCCATGTACAACAATAACAGGCCCCTAATCTCTCTAGCTAGGAGCTCAGCCGTACGCATATACTTGCTATCTCCTTCCCACTGCCCATCTCCTTTTCCTTATATGTGTGTTTAATGGCACAAGGGAATGTTGTGAGCTCTTATATATATATATATATATATATATATATATATATATATATATATATATATATATATATATATATATATATTGGCTCCATGTACCAGATGCACCAAGGAAGACGCCTGCCTTTTACAATGCTGTCACCACCATCTGAAGGGCGAATAAGGAAACCATGCTGGTTTTTTCCATGGTGGATCAATTTTGCCTGGTCTTAGGCGGCCCCGTTCTACAACTCTTTCTTAGTGCTGCTGAGGCATCTAGTATCTGTTTGAAGAGTATTTCTCCGACCTTTTTGTCATGTCTCCTTTTCTTTTTGTAGAGATTGTTGATGGTGTGTGCAGTTTTATACAATAGGTGAAGCTTGACTTCTTTCGTGGAGAATAATGTGCTCCCACCTTCGAAGCAGAAAGAAAAAAAAGAAAAGAAAAGAAAAGAAAAGAAAAAAGAAGAGAGTAGAAGAGTCGGTCTTTTGATGGCAAAATCTAAAATGGAATGTACCCCCAGCTAGTGCCCCAATGTCCTACAAACGTGACATGTTGGCAGTCAAGCTAGCATTGCATATATATATATATATATATATATATATATATATATATATATATATATATATATATATATATATATATATATATATATATATATATATATATATATATATAAACTAGGCCCACCTATCATATCCCCTGAACAACACCCCAAACGACACTAAATCTGGCCCCTACTCTCCCTAATGTTCCCAATCCCACCCGGTCTCTATCTGATCTTTGCTGCGTGCTTAATCTGATCTTTGCTGCCCATATAGTGCTCTCTCTCTCTTCTCTCTCTCTCTCTCTCTCTCTCTCTATATATATATATATATATATATATATATATATATATATATATATATATATATATATATATATATATATATATGGTTTAGGTACTATGCGCTCGAGCTCATGGGAACGTCCCATGAGGTCGAGCTGTGTGGGCCCACCGTGATGCGTTTCGAACATCTACCCCATCAGTCAGATGCACCATTCCATTGTGGGCCTAGGTCTCAAAAATCAAGTCAATCCGTGACTTGTGTGGGCCACACCACATACAGAAGTTGAGAGGGGTCGTGCACCATTAAAACATTAATAATCATTTTTGAGGGCCCACCGAGATGTGGTTTGCAAATCTAGCCCATCCATTATGTGTGTCCCACTTGGATGAGGGTTCAGACCAAGTTTTAACAGCATTCAAAACTCAGGTGGGCCCCACCAAGTGCTTTTATATGTTTTTGGCATGTCTTCACATGATTTTAGATGGTATGGCCCACCTGAGTTATGTATACAGCTGATTTTTGGGATATCCCATAATTTAAAGGGGACCCATCAAATGCACGGTGTTGATGGTCAACACGCATCACGGTGGGGCCCACACAGCTCGACCTCATGGGAGCTTATCGTGTGCTCAAGTGCATAGTACCTTTTCCATATATATATATATATATATATATATATATATATATATATATATATATATATATATATATATATATATATATATATATAGTTTTCCCTCCTCTCTTTCCTTTTATATATATATTTTTTAATTTTAATTTTAATTTTATTTTTTTTAACCGGAACTTTCATATCTCTTGATTACTTATGAGTATAATGCATTATTCCTAAGCCTAAAAATAGTGAACTCCTGCCCATTTTCATTTCGGACTCAGAATGAGTTGTTTGTGGGGTTTGCTGTTTTTAATCTTCCTACATGGGAATTTTACCCGATTCATGATTAGATTTTGGAAGGTTCAATAGTAACTTAGGTTGATTTCTTGCCATCAGTTTTATTGTCATGTCTTCTTATTCATGTAGGTTTAATAATCTTCTCCGACGAATTGATAACATAATAAGTTATTTGCCTCTTTTTTTCACTTTTTTTTTTAATTATTTTTTTCACTATGTCATCAATGATATATAAACTAAAATTCCCATCTTCATGGATACAAGACATTAAAAATCAGTTCAGGCCACTGTAATCTTTAAGACCACCAGCATCTAGCTACCATTCAGTTTTTAAAATGTGGATTTCACAGTCCTTACTATCGACTACATGCAGAAGAATTTAATCAATACTGAATTAGAAGGTGCAAGGTAAGGAAAATTCAAGAAGTTATCTTATCCCTATAAAATGAAAATGCAATTTCTTCTTCCTCTAAAATTCCCAGATCAAGTCCTTACCTCATCAAGCTGTTTCGATTGCTTGTTGCTCTCCAGCATCAACCCAAAGTGAATGTGAGGGAAGTGTGCCCACTAACAAAGAAAAGAAAGATTGCAATTAAAGAGGAGACATGTCTACAATTGCGATTTATAGGGTTCTACTCACATTCTTAGCTGCAGTGCTGAATGCTTCTCTGTGGCTTATCTCCGGGTTGTTGGCCTTGATCCTCTGAATCTCTTCTCTGCAATCAACATTTGTGTCCAACAGAATGAGATTTATGGCAGACTTTCAATAAATGATATTACGATGAAGTGTTATCCCCCCACCATACAGTGCTAAAAAACGTACTGGGATCAGACCAATGATTCGTACAGCCATCAAGTGGGTGGGCTTTTTTTTTTCTTTTCTTTTCCAAGACAACTAAAATATACATCTTTTTGATAACTAATATATACATCTTTTGTCCCCAGGAGTCCCTCTTTTCTCTTCTGTACATCTTTTTGATATCAATATACATCCAGCCTTTAAAAAAAAAAAAAAAAAAGAGGTGGGTTATATATATATATATATATATATATATATATATATATATATATATATATATATATATATATATATATATATCGCAGTGTCTTCATGGATCTGACCATCTAATACTTGTGAGATTTTCCCATCGAATGTGCATTATCTCTCATTTGTTGAACCTGGCCTCAATTTTCCAAGACACTAACTAAGTTGGCAAGTGGTTCAACTGCCTGCATTTCAGCGATATGGCCCATCCATCGGTTCCACCAATTAAAATTGACCTAATTACCGTACATAATTGACATGTATACAATAGACACGTCCGGCTGTGCACTTAGTAGAATTCGTTGAGGTGTGACTCAAACTAGCATATTCTTCTAGAGCTTTTTTAATTTTATTTTTGTTATCTCAAAAGCTAAAGAAACATTCAAGAGGCTGACAGCAGATTTATTACTTGATGAACTGATTGTAGGCAGAAGGAACGCGTTGTCTCTTCTCTGGAGCTGCACAAAATTAAAAAGCGAAAAAACAAAAAAACAAAAAGAAAAAGAAAAAAAAAATGCAGCTTAGTTAGAATACCAAGGAATTCTTTTTAACATACCATGTAATAAAAATATCAAACTACAGCCAGCTTGGATCTTTCAACTGTAATCATTACAGGGTTGTCAGTAATATTGCGGCCAAGGCTAGGGCCATTTTTTACTTAAACAAAGGTGTGGTTAATGTTTTTGGGTCTTCTAATCCTCCCCCATGGGCAATCTGGAAATAAACTCTAGGATATGAACTTCAAGCAATCACAAATATTTAGGAACAGCTACTCAGTTGCAGACCGTTTGGCCGTCTGGGTAGCTTGAGGGACTAGGCCTAGTTTTTGACAGATTGGCGGGCTTGCCCAGAGCATCCAGGGGATGTATATATATATTTTTTTAGATAAAAATGGTTTGGGGTACATTAGATGTAAATGAGTATGGCTCCCCTTCTTTTTGGCTATGGTGTATAGGGCTTCGCTTGTATCGGTTTCATGGGTGGTGGGTCATTTGTATCATCCTCTTGTATATCAATGCATAGCAGGTGGTGTGCTCCCATATTTTCACGAGAGAGAGAGGGGGGGAAAAAAGGAAAAGAAGAAGAAGAAGAAGAAAGAAGACTCACGCCTGTTTACGGTCCTCTCCGCATTGCTCGAGGCTGGTGATCGTATTGTGGCCTTGTTGCATGACGAGGAAGAAGGCAGGTCTATCCTGTAATCTGGAGGAATAAAACTTGGGTTCTGGAAGATCGGCCATTTACAAGAAAGAAGGTTAGGTTCAAATTATACAAGTGGGGTTTAGAACCAGAAAATGTAATTCAAGGAGTTGGATTATTGGTTTCTAGTAGAGCAGCTAAAAGAGAAAGGGAAAGAGAAAGGTGAATAGAGGCAAGAGCCTTGGGAAGCGGAAAATAACTTATGCGCAGTGTTCTTTTGCACAGAAGCGTTATCCCTCTTGAGTGCCCAGATTTCTAGCACTCTTGGTATGGATCCAAAGAGTATCAGTTCATGCGCTATACACGTAGAAATACGTATGTATATCTAATATAATATGCATGCCTGAGAGTAATAACTACAATGGATTAATGCTAACATATGCAAAAGAGAACTGATTACCTACAAAAGAGGCTTAAATCTGCATGGTATTATCAAGGACAATACTGGAAACTAAAATTCCGACGACATGAAGACATGGGTTGTAGCGTACAACCGGTGTTAGGTGAGAAATTCGGTCCTCAACCCCAAATTCTCAAAGAGAAAAAAAAAAAAAAAAAGAACGTGGAAGAGGAACCTTAGAAGACGAATGGAAGGAACCAACTTCTTTCTTGGTCCCAAAAAGAAAGAAAAGGACAATCTGAAGTGACTGTATCGATTACAATGCTGTCTTTCTTATGAAACATATGCAAGGAAAATCTCTCTCTCATGCTGTCTTTCTTACGAAACATCCGCAAGGAAAACCGATTTGGAGGACAGTGACTGATAGGAGATCGATGGTAAAGAAACCTTTGCGAGCTTGCATGCCCGTCAATCAAATCAAACCAACAGAAAAGAAAAAGAAGAGAGAGAGAGAGAGAGAGAGAGAGAGAGAGAGAGAGAGAGAGAACAGCGGGCTAATAACCCTAGGAAATGCGACCCATGGGCAGGTTCGGACCTGATCCGTTTACGACTGTGGCCGGAGATTCCATCTATGAACAGCTAATGTAGGTTTCTCATGGCGACTCCTAGGGCCACACTTTACAGCCTTTGAAATCTCTCTCTCTCTCTCTCTCTCTCTCTCTCTCTCTCTCTCTCCCCAAAAGAAGATAACCCGGAAAGTCTAGATTTCAGAAGCTCTCTCTCTCTCTCTCTCTCTCTCTCTCTCTCTCTCTCTCTCTCTCTCTCTCTCTCTCTCTCCCCAAAAGAAGATAACCTGGAAATTCTAGATTTCAGAAGCTAGAAATAGATGGGTAGATAGACTCATCACATCTCATGTAAACCCTAGTTTCTTTTTTTCTTACTTTAACAATATTTACATACCTGGATCTCTTGCCACGAAAGCGACTGCAAAGCGGCTGCCATGTTCACGGACCATAAATTGGTGCAATGGCCGCATCGAACGGTCACAATGTCGAACATGCAGCTGGATGGAACACTCACCTGAAATAATGAAAAGCAAAACGAAAAACGAAGGTGAGTTCATGAAAGAATCTAATTTGGATTTGTGTTTGTTTCTCTATATATAATTAGAAATGGGTTCAAAAATCTAAAACTCTCTTCCATGATTCATTTTCTTCTATTTTCTTCTTGTCCAATATATTAAACAGCTTCTCATGGTCTTTAATTTTTTAAAGAACCAATTTTAATTTTTTGTTGGATTTTTTTATCATATAATCAGAAAAAGCTTCTTTTTACAAGAAAATCACAAGTATTCTTATTTTTCTTAAATGGTGTATTCAAAACCCATTATTCTTTCTTCCTGTCATTCCCATCAAATGCACTTTGGCTTCATAAATATTCACATAAGATGCATGTTTTCATAGAAAAAAGAAAAGAAAAGAAAACACCACCCATTTCAAGTTTAAATTCTTATGTTGGAAACCGATTCTAAGATAAAAACTGGATAGCATTAAACAAGTTTGTTGCTCTTTTTTTTTTCTTTTTTTTTTTCTTTTCTAAAACGCCACGAAAGGATCGACTGTTCCAACTATGCAATTTTGGCAAATATAGGGCTGACACGGACCAAGAAATCTAACGATTTTCGAATTGACTTCGCCATTTTATCTCACAATTTTGTTCCTCAACCCCCCCCCCCCCCCCCCCCAAAAAAAAAAAAAAAAAAAAAAAAAGAAGAAGAAGAAAGAAACAATTGTAATACAACTCTCTCTCTCTCTCTCTCTCTCTCTCTCTCTCTCTCTCTCTCTCTCTCTCTCTCTCTCTCTCTCTCTCTCTGTGCCATGGAAAAAGTGAAAATTATAAGAATCCAGATTTAAGAAGCTTGCTTTTCTTATATTATTGCAAGAAAAAAATGAAATAGAAAAATTCATTGAGTGGGGGTGCTTTGGATCATTTGTATACCGCGAGAATGATGTTGCAGAAGTTACAAGGGATGTAGCAAACTTGCTCGGAAGCAACATCGATGCAGCTCGACATGTCTTTCTCACACTATCTGAATTCCAGTCTCTGAGGAAAAAGAGAAGAGCTTCTTTTCCGAGTGGGGGATGGAGGGAAGTCGAAAGGCAAAGAGCAAGCGAGAAAGCAAGAAATATAAAAAGCGGGTATGTTATTATTACCCCTCGGCCTTCCTTGATGCTTCTGAGTGCTTTAAAAGGAGAATAAATAGGGTAGAAAGAGAGTAAAGAATCAGAAAAGGTAAAAGAGAAAGGATCCAAAGTGGCAAGACAGAAATGCGACGGACGATAAAAAAAAAAAAAATAAGATAAATTAGTGGTTGCTGGTGTACGGATTAGCGGTTTTGGTAGTGCGTGCGGCAGGTAGCCCAGAGAAAAACCTAAGTACTTTAGTAGCCTATGGCCATCCATAGGCATGCAGACTTCGTGCATTTGTCTCACAGGTATCAAATTTAAACTATCCACGTGTGAACCGATGTGGATGGGCCATAAACTAAAAAATCATACTGGATGGTCTGAATTTTCATAATTCGACCATCAAATGGACGATTAAATTGGAAGACGGTGAATGGTTGGAATTCAGCAAATTAATTTTTCACTAGCCACGATTTAGGATCATGCAATCAATCTACTTATACGAGTTTTTCTCGCAATCCACAGTGGATCACAAGATTTGAACAGTTAGGCTTGAAGAACATGTGCAACGTATGCAGTGGTTTTCGCAAGTGTATGGAAAGCGTGACTTGCCAGCTTATAAACGTTGTTTTCCATGTCCATTGTGAAATAGAACGGATGTCGTAGTGCGTTTTCTACGGCTGAAGCACCCACTCGGCAGATATTTTGAAATTTATGGAAACGAAACGTCATCACGTAGAAAAATACCAACTGGCATCCACGAGTGAGACTGACGAGCCCTGCCATACACGTGCCAACTGCAAACACGGCATACGAGATCAAAGGCCATTCTTCAGCTGGTGTACATCACTCATGGTGGGCCAGGTTAGTACGTTGAATGTTAATAGTTTGTCATTGTCCTGATCATCCATTTTTCACGCACACGTGTGATCTATCTGATACCATCCATTTTTCACGCACACGTGTGATCTATCTGATACCATCCATTTTTCACGCACACGTGTGATATATCTTATCAGAGAGCTGCGGGTGGCCAACCCTATTGAGCCAGGGCCTGGGCTCTTTCTTAAACTTATCAAATATTAAATTTCAACTACTCTTTCGGGTACAAAAGCGGGGTTGCTCGAATAACGTACTGTATCTACATCAATTTACGGCAATCTACACCACCTTAAGATTCAATTTAATTAGGTACCATCTTATTGTGACTTTTCATTTATCCGTAATAGCAAACTTGCTTTTGTTTGCTCCGGGCATTACCAGAGCACCCCGCCCCGAGAGATTGGCTACTGTGTACGGATTGGGCTATGCCTGCCAGCGCAATTCTTTCAGTGGGTCATTCTAACAGCGGCTTTCGATTGATCTGGACACTTGGATCCTATGGATGAAGATATGAAGCTTGAAATTTAAGGCCAGTGTCCCAGCCGAGCATGCGATGGAGGGTTTGGCCTGGCCATTTAGTATGATCCAATCATTAACTAGGCCTCTATACTAAATAAATAAAATCAGTTGGGAGAGGTTCTCATTCACCATACGTCTTAATTTAAAGGGAGTCGTTGTATTTAGAGACATTTCAAAAGAATCCAATCAGTGTCGTGGTAGTGAGGATATCTCTCAGCCCACCCATTGCCACCCTACAAAGGGCCTGCTTATTCATGTTAAACACATCTAAACCGAGGTCGACCTGACAAATGGCCTGGATCTCTCCCACGTGGTCCCATGTTTCCATTTGGGTACTCCAAGGCCCCCTCTTAATCTTCGTTCTAATTACCGTAGCTAGAGCTCACTTAGGGCCGTTTGAGCTTGGGCAAAGTTGTGTCTGGCACAAATTTGTACCAGTAGACAGCTTATTCATGCTTGTTAAATTCATATATGCATACAGCCCAGGAAAATAGGGTGTCTCAAACAAGGATAACAGGCCTTCTTTAAGTAGCAGGGGCGGGTCAGTTTTCCAGGCTGCTTGCATTTGCTGAGGTAGTCGGGTTGTACCCCAGCCCAAATGGATGTACAGGCGCTTTCCAAACTAAAAAAATTTCAGCTGGTGTACTCCCAACTATCATTTTAAAAAAAAGGATAGCATGCCTTCACTAAAAATGACATAAAAGTAAGAAAAGTTATTCTTGGTTCAATGCATGTTGGAACACAATCTCACATCACACGCAAATGAATTAAATGTGTAAAATGTGCCACATTTACAATGGTGCATGTAAAAATTCCATGTTGATCTAGCCACACAAGGCCAGTGCGATCAATATTCTTAGTCTGTGAGCAGGATTTTGTTCATCAAGTAGTGTGTAATGCTGACACAAGGTAGAAACTCATTGGTCCATGTAAGTGTGTCAAAAAATGGACTTAAACACCTTGCATGAATTAGAATTCATTTTCATGTGCCTCATACATGTGCCATATGCGTCAATGTACATATCCACTATAAATCCTACATGTATAGTTAACCATCTTCAGAAGCTACCCCAAAATTCTACTTCTATCCTTATACTGTATTCCATGTACTTGACAAGGTCACAAGGGACATCTACCTGAAGGCAGCATGACCTAGATAACCTTGGGAATTTTTAAATAGAAAAAAAAAAAAAAAAAAAAAAAAAAACAAAACAAAAACAACCTTGAGAACTTATTCTAGATAGGATGACTTGGACTATCTTTGTTGTGTTTTAATCGATTCATGGACAGCCCACGCATAACACAACTTTGCCCTCATCCAAACTGCCGCTCAATTTTTCCTCACAACTTCAAGGCCTCGGTTAGGAGTACTACAAACAGGAACGTGAGTTTGCTCGTTGGCCTAACATGCACGGTGGACTTCGCAGCACATGTGTTATGTGGCACGTGTATTATTCCTATCCATTCATGAAGTATGACCCAGTACATGTATGCTCTGGTCCAAAAAACATGTGGTGACACTTGAATGACATAAATGGGCTTTCACATTAATGAAAGGTGTGTCGCATTAATGAAAGGTGTGTCGCCTATCTGATGAGCGGGCTGGACTAATTTTTGGACCAAAGCATGCTAATAGTGCTTGATGAGTGGACCGGATCTGTCACAGAGGTCTCATATTGGACTTTGTATCACCTAGCGAGTACACTTTACTGTTTACTCCCTCGCCTATTGTAGTCTATGAGGACTACCTTCTCTCGTTGGATGCTGAGATAGGGCCATGGGAGCCGTTAATTATGGGAGCCTGGACCCTGCACGTGGATTGGATACTACCCCGCCCGCCCCTAGCAAGGAACGACAGGGGTTCTGAGGGGGCACCGTGATATATGGGTTTTATTCTCACCGTCCGTCCATTTTGCCATATAATTTCAGGGTAAAAGCCAAAAATGAGGCAGATCGAAGGTTCAAATGGACCACACATTTAGGTTTAAATACATACAGTTAAAAGCATTTTGGGGGCAACAGAAGTTCTGGGTCATGCTGATATTTGTGCTTTCCCTTCATCCAGGTCTATTTGACCTTATGAACAGGTTGGATGGAAATTAACCATCACGGTGGGCCCTAGGAAGGTTTCAACGGTGGGTGTCATTATCACTGCTTTTTCCTATGGTGTGGTCCACTTAAACCTTGGATATACCTAAGTTTTGGGCTTCTAACCTAAATGATATGGCAAAATGGATGGACGGTGGGGATAAAACACGGCAGCCCCATGGTGCCCTTGTCCGTTCCTAGCTATGGTTGGGCGGTGGTAGACGGTAGCACCCAATCCACGTCCCTGGAACCTAGCTTCCACCGATAGGGCGCCGTGGTACTCTTTTCCATTTCAGGGAACTGACTGTTTAAACTTTAAAAGTTTTGTGTCAAGACATCAACCATGTGCATCAGAGGATTTGTGGATATGGATTATCCATCGGATGATAACTGTGCTGGATGGAGCATTGCACCAAAAGCAGGTTGATCGCTAGATTTTAGCCAAGACGAACCTTTTTTTTTTCTTTTTTCAAACAAATGAACGAGCTTTTCATGTCTGACATTTAACTATCTATTTCGAGGTCAGGTCACCAATGGAACTGTTGCGGTCTTGGGGCACTGCTGCCATCATGAGCCATCTATGTTAGTTCTACTAGACATAGGACAAGACTATTCCAAATGCAGCCACAAGGCTCGGCGATGTAGAGCGGATCGTATATACTTTCATGTTCAAAATGGACCAAAAAAGGCACGATTGCAAGTGGAATTGATGAGGACCATTAGAACCCTAAAACAGGCATATCTCGCAAATCGAAATAAGTTATTCCATGTACTATATATGATTTTGGGATAGGAGAAATTACTTTACCCATCCAACCCCGCTACGCCACATTGCCCACACCATATTTGTGAGATTCCATTAGATCGACTGTCGAAAGTCATTTTTAATTTCTCTTTTACTATTTTTAGTAAGTTTTAGTTCAATCATAACTCTTGATCCGTTAAGCTTTAGGAGTCGTACCCAAGATAAAAAGGGCTTGGAAAATATAGGAGAATCACACTGTTAGGCCAAATTGGACACTTACTATTTTTGGCCGAAAACCGTGAAATTTAGTAGAAATCATGATAAATAGTAAGTTTACAAATCTTAGGGAGTTTGAGTTGGAGTTTGATTCTAAAACTTATTCCTAAGTTTTGTATCACTATTTAAAGGGTTGTAATTTTATTTTTATCATCAATCACACTATTTTCGAATTTATGAGAATCATTTCTATTTTCCTATTTTTTTCTCGTGGATTTGAAGAATCTCTATGAGGAGTCCAGAGAAGCTCCGTCGATTTAGAGTAATCATCCCCTTGAGGAAGACAATGATCGACCTCATCGCATCCATCCCCGCGTCACTGAGTCATGGATGAGTCCATATATGGAAGTGACTCTCAATCTAGTGTTGATTACTTGGGTCCATCCAGTCCAAGGGCATCTCCCATTCCACCCATGATAATCTTGACTACCCCCATACTTAACCCGTTGGAAGTGGGTCTTAGTCGAAAAAAGCAAATCTTTTTATTAATGTCTTAAGTATGATGATAGTGGTTCTTATCGTCCAAAACAACATACATGGTCATCCATAGCTATAGCAAAGATCGATGACAAAAGTCACCAATTGATAATACTGAGTTCGCTAGCCAACTCGTCAACAAATCACAGTGATTGTAGTGCTATAGTCACCCTACGACTAATATAGAAATTGAAACATCAAAAACAAAAAATTCAAAGGATATAAAACACGTACTTTCTTTTGTAATTGTAAAGAGGAATAAATAAATAAAAGATAAAAAGTGAGAGCACAAGAAAAGTATAATTTTATAAAACTAATCAACTATGTAATTATAATGCAATAAGAGTATTTATTATAACTTATAATCCTAATTAATTTTGACCTTTCATTCCACATATTTTACTTGTAATTATAAGCATTTATTTTAATAAAACATTAAAAATGTATAAAAAAAAAAAAAAAAAAAAAAAACAAACCCTTAATCCATTTTTTAATATACTTTAATTCCATCACAATCCTACACATGCTTAGAAAAATATGTTATAACTGTTGGGAGCCGTCGCACAAAACCTTAGGATCTAGTCTCCCAAAAACATCAGAATTATGGGATAATAAAGCATTGAAGTAAATCAAAGCACAAACTACACAACACAAGAGATTTTTACATGGAAAACCCTCAAAGAGATAAAAACAACAGGATCTTGTCCAGATCAACAATCCACTATGAAGTAGAACGTTACAACCAATCACAATCACACACCGCTTGGATCAAACTTTCTTCACTCATGCCAGAGCGGATAAACAATAAGAGAATAAAGAAAAATGGAGAGATCTCACCGATCACGAGGACGTAGAAGCGCTATGACGTCGACTGCGAAGTAGATCACCTCTACGAGCAGAATTCTCCATTCCACAAGCTTCCTCTTTTTTTTTTCCTTTTTTTTTTCTCTTTTTTTTTATAGAAAGGTGGGATCACACCACCTGGGATTCATTGATCAAAAGGATGTATACAACGTATGGGAGGGCACCACAAAATGATCGGGCCTCACTAGAATGAAACTCATTCCACAAGCTTCCTCTCTCTCTCTCTCTCTCTCTCTCTCTCTCTCTCTCTCTCTCTCTCTCTCTCTCTCTCTCTCTCACCTTGGTCGTCAAAACCCTTGGCACAATAACTTTAGAAAGCCTTCTCAATACCCTAAAAAAGCCCTAAGGACCCCTATTTATAATCTAAGCAACTTCCTTCCTCACTTCTTGTGAAACCGCCTCAAATTTACGCAGTCCGCACCAAATCCAAACTAGAATTTGCGTAACCTCGATTAGTCGAGCAGAGTCCTTGACCGGTCGAGTGGACCCTCGACCGGTCGACCAGCGCGGAAGAATTAACACAATTGATCGTTGGACTTCGAGTTGAGTCAAGCCCTCAATCGGTTGAGCCATGAGGAGGAAATCCCATCAAATCTCCCATTTTCTGACTGTGGAGAAATTCGTCATCTTCAAGCCAGCTAGGTTTCTACAAACCTCAAACTTGCCCTTAAGCAAAACCTTGGTCATCATGTCTGACCCATTATCGTTCGTGTGGACCTTCTTAAGCTGTAACATCTCTGTTCTAAAGTATCCCTAATCATTCAGTGATACTAAATCTTTATGTGCTTTTACTTGGAGTGCTGACTTGGATTCTTGCTCAAGTGTATAGCACTTTAACTATCGCAATAGACCATGTGATGCTCTTACTTCAGGCTAAGTTCATGTAGGAACCTTTTCATCCAAAGTATCTCTTTTACATGCCTCTGTGACCGCAATGTACTTGGCCTCTGTCGTCGACAATGTTATGACCTTCTGTAGATTACTCTGCCAAGAGACCGCTCCCCCTGCAAACGTAAACATGAACGCCGATGTAGACTTCCTGGAGTCTATGTCACCTGCCATATCTGCATCTGTATAAGGGGTGATAAGGGCCAATTCATTTGCGCCTTCTCTTCGGGCTATGGTATTGGTTCTAATTCCTATGCCGAGCTCCGTGCAGTGTACGAGGGCTTACTCCTAGTCCTCACTTTGGGGTTAGTCATATCATCCTGGAGTCCGACCATGCGGTGGTGAAGATGTTGAATGGGATTAGCTGTGAGTGGAAATGGAAATTTTGGTTGGGGCGGATTTTCCTATTGAAGAGTAAGGTCGTATTGGTCGCGCATATTTTCGGGAGGGGAATGCCCCGCATTTGATGCATTAGCCCGCCCGGGAAGCGAAAGTCATCCTCCGCTTCGTTTGATCGGCTCTATGATCTCCGCCCAAAATCCGTGGTCTCCTCTTCTGACAACCTGGGGTCGATTAGAGGAATTTAGCCGTCGGTGTTTACTGTTTTTGCGTTTTGTTTGGCGCCTCCTGCTCTATTTTCTGTTCACATGATAGGTCTCCCTTGGTCCTTTTTTCCAGGGGAGGCCCGAAATCTGTCTTTGTAATTTCCTGCTTCTTCAATGAAATTTCTCCCTTTTCTCAAAAAAAAAAAAAAAAAGCTATAAAAATAAATAAATAAATAAATATAAAAAAAGAGTTTGGAAATATAAAAAAAATAAAAAAATTATCAGCATCTGTATAGCCTTCTAACACAGGTTTTCCGTCACCATAGCATAGGCTCAACCTGGATGAGCCTCTTAGATACCATAATATCCACTTCACTGCTATCCAATGTCCTTTCCCAGGATTGGCAAGATACTGGCTGACAACACCAACCGTATATGTTATGTCTGGGCCCGTACACACCATAGCATACATCAAACTTCTTACTGCTGACGCGTAGGATATCTTTTACATCTCATCTACCTCTGCCTTCGTCTTGGGACACTGCCTGTTGCTCAATCTGAAGTGACAATCTAGTAGAGTACTGACCGACTTTGCTGCATTCATATTGAACCACTCTAGGACTTTCTCAATATACCGCTCTTGTGATAGACAAAACTTTCTGTTGCTTCTGTGACGAGTTATCTCCATTTATAGGATTTGTTTAGCCAGGCCCAAGTCTTTCATTGCAAACGACTTGCCCAACTCCTACTTTAACCTGTCAATCACCACATGATAAAGCGGCCAGTGCTCCTTTTGTCCGCCTGTGTGCGCCGAATCATTGTTACTTTTGTAACACGCTTGTTGATATCAATGGAATTTCAGATTTATTTAAAAAAAAAAAAAAAAAAAAAAAACCTATCAATCTTCTTGATGTCTTTACCCATGATGAGCATGTCATCAACGTATAATAGCAGAACTAAGAAATCACCATATGAGAACTTGCGCGTGAACACACAGTGGTCCGACTCCGTTCCTGTCATATCCATGCTTTAACATAAACGAGTCAAACTTCTTCTACCATTGTCATGAGCTTGTTTTAACCCATACAAGCTATTCCGTAGCCTACACATCATATGCTCTTTGCTCTTGACTTTGAACTCTTTTGGTTGGTGCATGTAGATCTTTTCTTCCAGGTCATCATGGAGAAAGACAGTTTTAACATCTAACTGCTCTATCTCCAGATCCATGCTAGCCGTCAACCCAAGCAACACCCGTATGGATGTCATCTTCACCACTGGTAAGAATATCTCATCAAAGTCTATACCTTTTCTCTGACCAAACTCTTTCACTACAAGTCTGACCTTGAACCTCGTCTGTGAATTCTTCTACTCAATCTTCTTTCTAAACACCCACTTGTTGCTCAGAGCTTTCTTGCCCTTAGGCAATTTCACCATATCATAGATGTGGTCTTATGCAAGGATTATATCCCTCTTGCATAACTTTCAACCACTCCCCCTTATGCTCGTTGTTTAGGGCCTCAGAATAATCTCCAGACTCTCCCTCAT
Source organism: Magnolia changhungtana (assembly GCA_030180095.1). Lineage (NCBI taxonomy): Eukaryota > Viridiplantae > Streptophyta > Magnoliopsida > Magnoliales > Magnoliaceae > Magnolia > Magnolia changhungtana. The sequence continues at coordinate 8,420,207 of JASAUF010000639.1, forward strand.
AGTCAGCATAATGTACTTATGCGGGGAGTACCTCTTGGACGGCTGTCTTTCCCTAAATGACTTCTTCACCTGCGGCTCAACAAGTGGATCAAGTGGGGGCTGTTCACCTCGTTCATCTTCTATAGGAACTCCCTCGTCCTCTGCACATTACTGTATTCCCCTATCATCAGGCACCACTGGAAGAATAACCAGATCCATGTCCTCTAGCTCTCCTGAACTAGGTTATGTCTTTTCTAGCTTATAAATGTCTTCAATACATTGGTCTTCAAAGAAAACCACATCTCTGCTCCTGACGAGCTTCTTCTCAATCGGATTCCATAATTTGTAGCTGAACTTTTCATTACCATACCCCAAGAACACACATTGTGTGATCTTCATATCGAGTTTGGACCTCTCGTCCTTTGGTATGTGAATGGATGCCCTGCATCTAAACACCCTGAGATGACTGTAAAATGGATCTTATTCAGTTCACACCTTCTTGGGTACTTCTCCATTCAATGGGGCTGAAAGAGACCTGTTTATCAAATGCACTGCCGTGTGCATTACTTCTCCCTAGAACGTATTGGGCAACTTCGCATGGGATAACATGTATTTGATTTTCTGTACAATGGTGCGATTCTTCACTCAGCCACACCGTTATGCTAAGGTGTCTTGGGAACCGTCTGTTCATGCCGTATACCCAGGGACTTGCAATACTCATGAAAGTCACCGATGTATTTACCACTTGTCAGTGCGAATGTACTTCAATAATCTACCTGTCTCTCTCTTGACCATAGCATGAAATAATTTAAACACACCAAAGACCTCGTCCTTAGATTTCAAAGCATAAACCCAAACCCTCTTAGATGCATCATCTATAAAAAGTGACAAAATACAATGCCCCACCTAAGGTTTTTATCCTCATAGGACCACAAACATCAGAATAAACCAAATTTAATGCATGCACTTTATTAACATGAGAAACAGATTTAACAAATGAAACTCCATGTTGTTTCCCTGATAAACAATCAATACAAGTTTTGAGAGGTATACCTGTCACGTTTAAAAGGAACCGCTTCCTTACTAGTAGATGAAGCCCCTTTCACTCATATGGCTTAGCTGCCTGTGCCACATGTCAGTAGTTGAATCTTCCGATGCGTTCAACCCACCCTTGCACACACTGACACTTGCCTTGTAAAGGGTCCAGCACCTCTTTCCTCTGACTGCGATCAACGAACCATTGATGAGCTTCCAGCGCCCACCAACAATTCAGCTTTCATAGTCATCATCATCCAACTTTTTCGTCGACATCAAGTTGAGGCGAAGGTCTAGAATGTGCCTCACATCCCTGAGAACCAATGTGCAGCCTACATCGGTCTTCACACAAATATCACCAACCCCTACAATCTTTGATATGCCAGAATTTTCTATCTTCATGATCCCAAAGTCACCTGACTTATAGCTTGTGAAGAAATTCTTGTATGGAGTCGCATGAAACGAGGTTCCTGAGTCTATCACCCAGTCGGTGTCCTGACTTGTAGCCATGAGACAAACATCATGATCTGCTGAAAGAATAACTACAACGTCGCCATCTGAAGTGACCGTAGTAAAATCTGATTCATTTTAATTCTCCTTTCCTTTTCCTTTCTTGTCATTCTTCTTCTTATGACATCATGCTTGTAGTAGCCCTTCTTGCCATAATTTCAGCATTCAACATCCTTCTTGGTACTCGACTTACCTCTTGATTTATTTCGGGCCTTCCCGCCCTTTCTGTTCTTTCCTTTCCCTCAATCTTATATCACAAGGGTCTCTTGATGAGTAGACCCTTGAGACTTCCTCCTTGTTCCCTCATTGAAGAAACAACTAGTTATCTGTTCCACGGATACCTTTCCGTCTGGCGCGAAGTTACTCAAAGACACCACCAATGTCTCTCAACTATCAGACAATGAGCTAAGCAATAACAAAGCCTGTAATTCATCATTCAGGACCATCTTCATAACGGAGAGTTGGTTCAATATATTACTGACTTCATTCATGTGCTCAGCCACAGAACCACCATCTTTGAACTTGAGATTCACAAGTCGTCTTATCAGAAAATTTTTATTGCCGGCTGTCTTCCTCTCATACAGCCCTTGCAGTTTCAGCTATAGGCTAGCGGCTGAGGTCTCCATAGACACATGGTGGAATACGGAATCATCTAGCTATTGTCTAATAAACCCCACCACCTTCCAGTCCAATTTCTTCCAATCATCATCTACATATCTTTTGACTTTGTTGATACGCCTTGAATTGGAGAATACAAGTCCTTGTAATAAAGCAAGTCCTCCATATTAGCCTTCCATATGATCCAGTAAGAACATTGAGACTGATCATCCTTGATGAGCCACCTTCCATAATTCAGAACCGATCCCACTCCGTTCAACCAACCTGAACGCTTTAATACTACTTTGTTGGGAGCCGTTGCACAAACCTTAGGATTTAGCCTCCCAAAAAAGCCAGAATTATAGGATAATAAAGAAATGAAATAGATCAAAGCACAAACCACACGACACAAGAGATTTTTACGTGGAAAACCCTCAAAGAGGTAAAAACCACGGGACCTCGTCCAGATCAACAATCTACTATGAAGTAGAACGTGATAATCGATCATAAGCACACACCACTTGGATCAAACCTTCTTCACTCACGTAGAAAAAGATAAACAATAAGAGAATAAAGAAAAATGGAGAGATCTCACCGATCACAAGGACGTAGAAGCGCCGAGACATCGACTGCAAAGTAGATCACCTCTACGAGCAGAATTCTCCCTTCTATAAGCTTCCTCTCTCTCTCTCTTTCTCTCTCTCTCTCTCTCTCTCTCTCTCTCTCTCTCTCACCTTGGTCGTCAAAACCCTTAGCACAATAGCTTTAGAAAGCATTCTCAATACCTTAGAAAAGTCCTAGGGACCCCTATTTATAGTTTAGGCAACTTCCTTCTGCACCTCTTGCGAAACCGCCTCAAATTTACGTAGTCCGCATTAAATTCGGACTAAAATTTGCGTAACATCGACTAGTCGAGCAGAGTTCTCGACGGGTCGAGCGGACTCTCGACGGGTCGAGCAGTGAGGAAGAATTAACACAATTGGTCGTCGGACTTCGAGTCGAGCCAGGCCTCGACCGGTCGACCCAGTCCCTCGACCGGTCGAGCCATGAGGAGGAAATCCCATCAATATGGATTTTTTTTTTTCTTAAATGGAATCAGTGTTACATACTCTTTTTTGTTTTTTTTTTTCTTAAATATGATTGGTGTTACATACATTTGACATTGTTTGATATCTTGAAAGTAAGCTGCAAAAAAATGTGACAAAAATAGCAATTAAAACTTTAGTTGAATAATTAAAAAGTTTTTAAAAAAATCTTGAAATAAACTAGCACGACTTATAAATCACTCAACATTGAGAACTTTCACGTGGGGCCCATGACAGTGACCTAACTCTTTACCAAATCATAATCATGGTCCTCCAAGGTTAAAGATTTTATTTCAAAGGTTAAAGATGATAATTCATACATGATTTCGAAAAATTTAAGTCTTTGAATAGTTTGGTTGTCGGTCAACTAAAGATCTGGGGGTGAAGATTGTATTAGCCCATATGCTTATTGCATATATTTGGGTATATTATTGGATTTGTACTATGCTCCTTGCATATATTTGGGAATATTATAGGATTTATACCCGGATCATCTACTTTATGTGTCATGCCAATTGGTGGTGTGCTCCCACGTTGGTGGTGTGCTCCCACGTTTCAGTTATAAATAAATAAATAATTTTTTTAAAAAAAAAAAAAAAAAAAAAAAAGAGCGTGTCATGTCCTGGGGGTCAACTGACAGTAAGCGCTCCTTTCTGTTTTCGATGCTAAACTTGTATCCATGAAAACAAACAATCAGTTTGCATGAAAAATATAATTGCAAAACAAACAATGAACGTGATTTTCCACATTTATAGTCCATCTACAGAAGTTTCCATTCTTATATACAAAGAGGCCAAGATCAAATGAACAAGAAGAGCACTTGGTCCATCTAATGAGTGAATTAGTCTGATTTCCAGAACATATGATTTTCATGTTGGATCTCACGGTTCACATGGCATGGATATCCTGCACAAGAGATAGTTTGGTGGGAAAAGATGAGACTTACAATACAAGCTAAAGGGACTCATAGAAATTAGCTTCTTACATGACTTAGGTTGGGTGTTGGCAAATTAAAATAAAATAAAATGTTGGTGCTAGTGGGGTTGATTTTATAATTGCACAAATCAGTCCAGTTAAAAATCAACATCAGAGTCCGGTCTGTCCAGCTTTATTATAGAGGTTCCGAGCCGTCCCATTTAGTAGTCCAGTTGAACTTTTGGACATAGGCAGTTAAATGGATCCAAATTTTGGACCCAGGCTTGTTTATTATTAGAGGTTCCGAACCGTCCCATTTAGCAGTCCAAGGACACAACAGTTCAACCCAACCCATTCTCACCCTAGCCAACACTCAACTGATAGCCTTGCAGTCTACAAACCAAAGGGAGTTGTAAACCATGAGTCGAGTCATGTGAATGGACGTACGACTGGACTGTCTAAGAGGCAGAAACCAGCTTGCTTCGCCGTGGATGAAGTACGAGTTGCAATCCTAATCACTCTATGTATCCATATAGGATGGTCTAGACTGAAGTCCATCTTTTAATGATCAGTTCGTCTAACTTATAGGAGCACTATTGATGATTTATCCTACTTTTGCAAGTGAGTCTGATACATGTCTGATACATGACCCAACTAGTTCATGGATTGGATAGTTCTCCTAACTGAGATCGTTCCATTCTAATGTGGCAAGATTTGATTGGATAGCAAACCACGTATCAGAAGCAAAGGAAGCTCACTCAAAATAAGCCGTACCCAATCTACGTCCCCCAAGCTGGTTGTCTACATTCTTACCCAATTCAATACGACGGAGTACACCACATGTGGGCCCTAAATTGATTGATCTCCATCTGTTGGGCCTCACTATATATCGATCATGACGGAAATCTCAGGAAACAATATTGGCAGATAAAAATAGAATAAAAATAAAATAAACCTTTATAGCTGAAGCAACGAAGTTCAGTCATTTGGAAGGTGACTAGGGCCAGGTTCAGATCGATAGTTCTAACTGCCACGTGGACGGCGAAAGGGTGCTCTCAGATAGATGAACAGTTCTTTTCACCAATACACTTTTGTTTAGTCACCATGGGCCCACATGCAAAGATGAAGACACGATTGGAACTGACCACCTTCTGCACTCGATGGGCTGCAATCTAAAACTTGTGGGAGATGGACGTCTCTGACAATCGATGTGCAGCTGAAATTGGGTAATTAAAAGGAAAAAAAAAAAAAAAAACTTTCAACTATTCATTATCAACTCCACAAATAAACGGGAATTAATAAGAATTGCGTTGAAAATTACACGTGTGAAAGCTGTGAGGTTATAAATGCATCTTTTTTACTCTGAAAATATCGACAAAAATATCCAGAATGATACGAACGAGAAAACTCGTTTTATTCTAGGGGACCACGAGAGCGAGGAGCTCGCTCTGCCTCCATCGCACTCATGATCCCCCATGCATCGCTGCCCACCTACTGAAATGGTCCAATGATTTGAACCGTCAATATTATCATTACTACCATCAATAATCCGTCTTCATTCCTAATCCCAACCTTTGATTTTTAGAATTGAATGTGATCCATCGAAAATTTTCTTTTCATTTCCCTAAATTCATCTGCAGTAGAGATTATCAGAATCATATGTTTAGCTCAAGGTTATCAAATTGGCTTTATTAGCATAGAATTATTCAACATGACGGTTTCAATCATGCTGGTTTGTAAGTCGCGACATAGCAAAAGGAACTGGCGAGGTGAAAGGAAAATCCGGTTTTTAGAAGGGTAAAAGCGGAATTCCACGTGAGCAAGCGCGGCAGGTTAGGCCGTAGGGGAGGTTTTGGACGTATTGCCATACAAGCGCAGATGAGGGTTGTTATGAGAAAATGAGTGCGACAGCTCCTCCTCCCCCTGCTACCAGGGCGGACGAGGGGGGCGAAAATCGAACTCTGGGTAGCTGCTTGCATCCGCTCCTTTAGATGCGCCAAACCACAAAAGCCCAACACGTGTTGTCATTTCCAACTTTCCAAAAGATCGAAGCCGTTCATTCTACGTGTCCATACACGAATTTCTTTTGGTCCATGAATCAGGCCAGATGACTGCTCAGTTGAACCACATATGCATATTGAACGTCTACACCATAGAGTTTCCTTGTACAGGTCCCACCAACCTGATGAGCGACGAGTAAATGGTCAAGCGCATGAAACTAAGGAACATCATCTGCGCTGCTTGTATGATCAATGACTTGGATCTTGCACACGTGAGTCACTTTGGCAACTGTGCGGGTGCTTGTGTTTGGCGTAGCATTCCTTGGTGAAAAAAGTCTCCCTGGGTGGGACACGAAATTACGTGGAACATGTGGCGTTCATGATTTAGCGCTCCACATTTAATACGTCCGTTAAATAATAGACCTGTCTTCTGTCTAAGTTGATCGACAGTTAATGAGGCCTACCTCTTTCTATGGTGTGGTCCACTTGAGCCTTCAATTTTTCCACCCCTTCTTTCTGTGGTGTGGTCCACTTGAGCCTTCAATCTTTCCAAGCCCCACTTTCTGTGGTGTCGTCCACTTAAGCCTTCAGTCTACATTTTTTCTAGGCTCATGCCCTAAAATGATTTATCAAAATGGATGCACATGTGAATAAAACATATACATCACAGTGGCCCCACGGAGCCCTGACTTGATTGTCTGTTGCTAGTGAGGTCCTAGTGGGGTATCACCCCATCGACATCCATTCAATGCAAGCTTTATCAAATAAACGGTTTGAAAAATATCCAAATCCAATGGCTAGAGTACGGACATATCTCATTGCAATAAGGTGTATATGAGCAAAACCTCATGGCATGTTGGGATGCATGTATTAAAGGAAAACAGATATCTACAATCCACCGGGCTGATATAAGCAATCTTTCTTTTATTTCTACTTTTTCAGATACACTGTACAAGATTGTAATTTGGTATGTGCAGAAAGTATATAGGGGACGAATCTATCAATAAGAGGGGGTGAAAATGTTGGTTACTGTGTTAAAAACGCAAGTTATTGAGATACCGAAGAGGACAAGCTCCATAAAAGCCCAATAGAAAAAACAGGAAAATACTGGGAAAATCAAATATAACCGGATCTCTCGTTTGTCGGATTGGCCAGCCTGATGAATGGGCTGAACGTGATGGTTTGGGTCGGGTCCCTTTCCATGTCTGAAATGATAAAGGTTGATAAGTAGGTATGAGGACGGATCCTCCCAGCGTCTGCGGAATAAGCTTATTCTACAACGCCATATGTGTGGTCCACTGTGATGTGTGAATGACATCCAGTCTGTCTATCATGTGCGCCCCCTCCTATTTCTATTGCATGCCAAAAATCAGGCCGACCCAAAGCTCTGGTTGGCCATACCATGTAGAATCATGCTAAAACCTATAAATCACATGGTGGGGCCCACTTGAGTTTTGGAATGAACTGAGTGTTTGGGGTTCCTATTAATCATGGTGGGCCGCATATTATGAATGGATGAGATGGCGTATATAAAACACGGTGGCCCTACATAATATATAATTTTTAAATGGTAGGCATCCCCATCTCAACTTTTCCTTGTGGTATGACCCACCTGTGTTTTGGATCTTGCTGATTTTTGGGATGTGGAGAAAACTTGAATAGTTGCAACTTTTGGACGGGTTGGATGTCATGCCCACATCACGATGGGCCTCATCCGCACGCTGTAAGATAAGCTTATTCTACAATCGTTGCAGAGGATCCAGCGTCAGTATATAAATATAAAACATAACAATAGAAAATATTTTCTATTATAGGTAATGCACCCATTTTTTCCCTCTTTTTCTGAGGCGCGTTTGGCTGCACCAAATATCATGTTTCTTGATTAATTAGTCCGGTGCAATCAAACACACCCGGTGTGACAAATATCGGAGAAATTTTGGAAAGCTCGTGAGAAATATATTAAATGATATTATTTGTGATATTATCACCATTTTAACTCAAAAAATAGTTTTAAAAATTAGGAATTTGTTGTATAAATATATTTTAAAAATTTTAATTTATTTAATATTTTGTAATAAATATTTTAAAATATATCTTTATCTCCAACGACATTTTCCCAACAATATCTATTGGGGATTTGTGCTGCGGAATTACACAGATTTAGATCTAGGATAGCAATCCAATGGCACCAAGCATACACGAGAGAACACAAATTCAACGTAGAAAACCCTTTCAAGAAAAAACCACGGCACAAAGTAACAGAATTCCATTATGAAGGCATTTTTTATTTTTTTTTAAACAAAAAAAGATTGAATTGAAAGAAGGAAGGCCGGGAATGGCTACAAGGAAGATTTGGGGTGGGCAGGATACAAAAAAGGGGACGACCCCCCTATCGTGTTGCTGTACAACGGAGCAAAAAATTATAGGTGGTTCTAAGGTTGCCTAGGCCCGTCCTATCCAGAAAGAGCAGGCCCCTAATGTCAGCCAGGAGGGAACTCCGAGAGACAAAGTTGTGATCCTGCTGCCGCTCACTTCCCAACTTAGCCAAGCCGTCCTCAACTATGTTAACTTCTCGAGGAGTATAGAAGAATGTCGTCTGAATGGAGAGGGCTAAGGCCCGCATTCGAGCAATCCAATACCAGGTGGATCAAGGCCTTTTATGGCTAGATAAGGCCTGAATTGCAATTTGAGAGTCGCTGGCCACTTGAACTCTGTTAAATCCCAAATGGGCATAGCGCAAAAGATCGTCATGGATTTCTTTAATTTCTGCTCTAGTGTTGGTTCCTACACCATATCCACTGAAGAAGCCGAAGAGAAAGGAACCATTGGAGTCTCTTCCGATATCACCGCCACCAGAAAGGCCCAGATTCCCTCTAGCAGAACCGTCGACGTTAAGTTTAATCCAGCCAGGGGGGTTTTGACCAGGTCACTACCAAGACTTGCTGGGGTCTAGGGATCAGGATCTGGATATGCATACCCTTCAACATGTCAAGAATGGAGGGATGGAGGTTAATGGGAGAAGAGAGAAGGTTGTTGGCCCATTTAATCCAACTAAGGGTCCTCATGATGATACCTTTGGCATTGAGGATCTTATCCTCGAACAAGCATGCATTTCTTTCTTTCCAGAGTTCCCAGAAGATGAACAATGGGATCAAACTGCGGATAGGAGAACACTGCTAAGGGCCAGAGAGGCGCCCCACCAATGAGCAGCATGGCCTGTTGCCAAGTCTAAGTCCGGGTCCTGCAAAAGACAGATTCGGTAGAAAAAGTCCCAAGTAGTTTTTGCCACCCAGCCCGTTGCAAAGATGTGGTCGATGGACTCCGTTGCTAGAGAGTGGGGGAACGGGCAGCAGGAGCAGCGAGACGCCAAAGTCACTCCCTTGGATTGGAGCCTCTCATCCGAAGGGATCGGACGATGCATGACTTTCCAGGCTAAAAGTGAGATTTTTGGTGGGACCGTGGGATACCACACCCAACGACACCATCTCTATTTCACCCCTGTAGGTCTAATAGAGTTCCAAGCCCGAGTGACCGTAAGCTCCCCATCTGGTGCATCCAGCCAGATGCAGCAATCATCAAAGGTGGATGTGCAAATACCCTCCTGAGAGATATGGTCAATAACAGATTGGGGGAGAGAAGGCGGGATATGGACGTTCGGGATCCATCCATGAGGGCCGATGAGGTCCCTAACTCTGGGCCCGTTGCCAACATTGGCTGAGGCCGCAGAAAAAGGAGATTGCAAAGTGCGTAGAGGACCCTGATCTGACCATTCTTCATCCCAAAAACTGATGTTCCCTTTTCCAATGAGCCACCTCAAACCCGAGCGGAGTTGCCGGAAGGTGCCCTGGATTTTCCTCCAAATAAGAGAGATCTGGTAGGTAGTAGACCATGGCAGGGTAGCGACTGAAACATCCCAAGACTGAAGGCAGAAATCAGCATTGTACTTGGCAAGGACAAAATGACTCCAGCAGCTACAATGGTGTCTGAAAAGCACAGTCCAAGCAAGTCTCATTCTGTAAGCTTTCATGATGGATTTTAAGGTTCTAAGGCCCAGGCCCCCCTCTGCTTTAGGCAGGGCGATGGTGCTCCACTTCCTCCGATGGTATTTATTTTTGGAGCCCTTCCAGCCCCAAAAGAAATCAGCCATGATTCTTTCCAGATCCACCAGAACGTAGCTCGGGACGTCAATGGCCGCAAGGGTGTGAACGGGGATGCTACTGAGGACATGGTTGATGAGGGTAAGCCGACCTTCCTGGGACAGAATTCTGTTCTTCCAACTAAAAATTCTGGACTGCAGTTTGTCATAAAGAGGCTAAAAGTAGGCCCGCTTGGGTCTACCTTGGAAGATGGGCACGCCCAAGTATTAAAAAGGAGCTAGCACTTTTCGAAATCCTAGAATGGCAGTCGCTGATCTGGATCTACCCTCTGACATACCTAAAGAAGGAATGAAGAAACTCTTATTGAGGTTGATACGCTGGCCTGAGTAGAGCTCGTAGTTTGACAGAAATTTTTTGATCGCCAACAAGGAAGATTTGGAACCGTTGGCGAAGAGAATAGTATCATCAGCGAAAAGAAGGTGGGAGATTGTCGAGCATTGGGGACGGGTCTTAAAGGGTTGGCAAATCCCTCTCTCCATAAGATTGTGAAAGCCGCGACTGAGAGCTTCAATAGCCAAAATGAAGAGGGCGGGGGAGATGGGGTCTCCCTGGCGGAGGCCCCTCGAAGATTGGAAGAAACCGGCGGGCTCACCGTTGATGAGAACAGAAAACCAGCAGTCAGCCCAACATTTTTGAATTGACGATATCCAACCATCATGAAAGCCAAAATTGGAGAGAACGATGCGTAGGAACCTCCAGCTGAGCCTGTCATAGGCTTTTTCCATATCCAGTTTGATGAGGCAATTGATGCCTCTAGTTTTTTTGTTAATATCCCGGAAGACTTCCTACATAAGAACACAATTTTTTGTGATGGACCGACCCTGCACGAAGGCACCTTGCTCACAGGAGATGATCTTGGGTAGGATCTTACCTAATCTTGCAGCCATGATTTTAGAGAAAATTTTATATAGAAAATTACATAAGATGATAGGTCTAAAATCAGAAAAGAGAGAGGGGGCACTTATCTTGGGAATTAAGCAAATGAGCGTGGCCAAAAGGGCCCTTGGGATATTGGGGGCACTGAAGAAGACCCGGGCCACATTCAACAGGTCATAACAGATGATGTCCCAACATTCCTGGAAGAATGCCATAGAAAACCCGTCTGGACCCGCTGCGCCATCGGGTGGGATGGCCATAACAACAGTGTGAAGTTCCTCCATTGACAGCTCCGACTGCAGCAGTAAATTGTCTGCATCTGTGACCAACTTAGGGATGCAGTTCAGAAAATCAGAGGGAGGGGGAGTCCCTTCAGCTTGAAATAAATTCTGAAAGAAAGACACGGCTTCCTGTTTGATTTGGGACTGATCCGTGAGCACCGTCCCATCCGTGTGGGAAATTTAGAGGATTTTGGCTCTCCTGGCTTTACCTGTCACCGAGTTGTGGAAGAATTTGGTGTTCTGGTCCCCTTCTTATAGCCAATGCGACCTGGACTTCTATTTCTAGAAAATTTCTTCGTAAAGCTCAAGGTAAGATAACTTGTTTCTAGTTTCTTGGACTTGAAGATGGGCATGAGGATCATATGAAGAATGGGGAGCCATCTCAGCTTGCTTAAGCTCCTCTGAGGCCGCCTTATTTGAAGGAAAATGTTCCCAAACATAGTTTTGTTCCAGGTAATGAGGGCGCTTTTGATAGCTTTCATTTTGGCAATAAAATTCTGCAAATGATTCCCCGGGTGGGATAACTCCCAAACAGTCCTGACGAGATTAAGGAACCCCTCATGTTGACACCACATACGCTGAAATTTGAAAGGCCTAGGACCTGAAGGAGAGGGGAGGGGGAAAGATAATAGGAGGGGGACGTGGTCTGAGTGAAGCCTAGGGAGATGTTGGACTTTAAAGGTAGGGAAAGCATGGAACCAACTATCATTGCAGCAAACATGATCCAGCCTGACCAGCTTGGCTATTGCACCAAGTGAAACGATTGCCCGAGAAGAGGGCATCCATAAGACCGGCATTGTTGATAGCTGCAGCAAACTCAACTGCACTACAAGCATCAAAAAAAGTGGAGCCGCGACGCTCGTCCCTAGAGATCACCGCATTAAAATCACCCCCGACCATCCAAGGTGAGTTGCAATTGGAGTTCAACATAGCCAGATCACCCCATAACGATCTACGCGGGATTCTTGAACACTTGGCATCGATAAAGGAGATAAGAAGCTTTCTTGGGTCCTTAAGGAGGTTGATGGAGAAAGAGATCATTTGGTCTAAGTAAGAGATAGTCTGAGGAGTGATGAAGGAGTCAGCAAACACCCATATCTTACCACCCTGGACTGCGTTGGAGAGAGAAGAGTGAAAACCCAACTTCAGCCCTAATCTGACGCGCTTATCGTCCCTAAGCATCGGCTCAAGGATGACGAGGATGGTAGGGCTGAACTCACGCTTGAGCCTTCTGATGGACCTGACTATGGGAATGTTACCCACCCCACGCGCATTCCAAATAAGGATTCTATCCATTGACAAAACTAATAGGTAGCCCGTCCCTACGCTTCAGTTTTCTCAATTTGTCGTACCAATTGGACTCGATGCCTAATCTGCAGGTAACAGATTTTAGCTTATGCACTCTTCTGGCTAGTACCGAGGGTCTGCCTACAATCCTGGAGCGAGATGAATCAGTAGCTAAATTCCCCGCGCAGGCCGTTTGAAGGTTGGAGGATTTGGGGGGAGGGGGTGGGGGAATGGAGTGTGATAAGCAAAGGCCTCTCCACAGGCTTGTGATGGGAGCTTCAGCTGTTCCTGGGGAGTGGTTCAGCCCAGCTGGGGTAGATGGAAGGCCTGGTGAAGCGCGACATGACTCAGCGTGAAAAGTGCCTCTGGAGGGAGATAGATCCGTTGGTGGGGGGTTGTGGTGGATAGGATTGGAGGCGCGGGTTGGAGGAGGTTGGGAGAGCCTGTGAGGAGGATGCGTTGGGTTAAAATAGGGGGATAAGTCAATAGCTAGCTGACCTCCAGCTGAGGGTGGTTGCCTATCATGAGTCGCATTGTGGGTCATCCGGAATTTCTTTAAAATTCTCCCCAATCCTTAAGGGGTTGTTCCCTTTAGATAAGGCTCGGCAAGGGGATGGGATGGCATTGGAGATGATAGTCATGTGGAGGAGGGAAGAGGACGAGGTGGGTGGTTGCAGGGTGGGATTGGGGTCCACCATTGAGTGGGATTGGGTGGGGAAGTTAATTTGCTGAGCACCAGGTAGGGGGCCATTTTGGTCGAGGTCAAGAGGTGAAAAAGGGTCATTTAGGGAGAGGTCAGGGGGTGAAAAATGGACGTTGATGAGGCTATTGGAAGGGGGGTAGGTGGATTTTGTGGCAAATGGGGAAGGGCGGTGGAGGGTTGAGTGGGTGGGCAGTGTTGAAGGCGAGTTAGGGAGGTAGTCTGGATTGAAGTTGGGGGGACGGGATGTTGGAAGGAATGCTCCACCCACTGCCTGGTTGATTCGTCATGGTCGGTAAAATTGTCTATGTTCTCAGACTGCCAGGAGAAGTGGTCTATGTAAGGCCAGACGGAAAAGGATTTACCTGCAACCAGGAGAGTCCTGGGGGAGTGGATGTCGGCACTTGGGGAGATGATAACCTTGACACGAGCAACCCCCTGATCAACTCCCAAAGTGGAGCAACTCCCCACATCCACCACTTCCCCAATGGAATTCCCTAAGGCTCTGAAAACAGACTCCATTCAGGCGTGGGCCGGGATGCCCAAAAGCCAAAACCAGGTGCCTCCTCCAAGCGGGTTGAAATTCGGAGACCAAACCTCAACTTTAATGAATCCCATCTTTGTCTGCAGGATGGAGTTGGAGAAGAAGGAGGTCAGCCCAGAGCGCGAAGTGAAGACCAGGAGGAAAGAATTTGGACTGAGGCGTGAGACTTTCACAGCCGCAGACGAGTATTTGGCAATCCTGAATGCTTGCAGGATATGGGAAACCTGCACGGTAGTGTCCTGCACCTGGCCAACCAAGGCCATAGTCAGCGCTTTGAGTTTGAGCGCGACACTCCTATTATATGCTCGGATAGTTGGGGATTCTTGGGTTGGAAAGGGCATGGAGTGCTAGACTCTCTGGTTCTCACAGACATTTGGTCGAACATCTGGTGGGCGTGGGAGGATGGGGTTCTCATAGACATTAGATCGAACATTTGGGGGGCGTGGGAGAAAGGGGCCTTGCATAGCTTGGACAAAAGATCTGGTCTCTGATTGAGAACTGTTGGGGTTTATGGCCTGTTCGAAGGAGAGGGGCGGGACCATCCTGGTAGGAGTGGAAACGGGTTGAAAAGGGCGTCGATTGGGGAGAGGCGATGTTCTGGCCTTTACCATTTGGACGAGCAGGATCCTACCATCGACCCGCTTGCCATTCAGGACTCCCAGCGCTGCTCTTGCATCGTCCTCGTATTGAAATCTGATAAATCCATACCCTCGAGGTCTGTTGAGGTTGGGATTCCAAGAGATGAACGTGTCGACGACCTTGCCGTACCTTCCAAAAATTTGGAATAAGTCTTCCGCCGAGGTCTCAAAGGAAATATTACCTGCGAACAGAGTGAATGCAGGGGAGTTGATTGTTTTTGATTTAGGTCTAACCTGTTGCCAGTCCGTTGAATGCATCTTTTTATCTCCTTTATCTAACTCTTTCTACAGAAGCATTTCTTCTATAGAAATCCTCATCTTTTTATCTCATTATCGGCACTAGACTAAGTACACTTGAGTTTTCTGGATTGAAGGCATAAATTACAAAGAGAGAAACTTACCCGATTCGAACAACCTCGAATCTCACCCTTGCTACACCCTTTAGAAATCCTAAAAACCCTTTTAGGAACCCTTGGAACCCCTTTAGAAAGCCTTAACATGCCCTAGAATAGCCCTAGGGACCCCTATTTATAGTTTAGAAAACTCCCCTTTAGCACCTTTGTGAAACCTCCTCAAATTTACGCAGTCCGCACAGAATCTGCATACTATCTGTGTAACCCTCGACTAGTCGAGTCAGGTCCTCGACTGGTTGAAGGGCACCCTCGACCGATCGAGCGACCTGAACACTTAAAAGAAAAAACACGCTGGACTTCGAGTCAAGCTGTCCTCGACTAGTTGAGCTGCCCCCTCGACTGGTTGAGCAGCGTAATAATTACAGACTTAAGACATCTGATTACAACAATATTCTGAGAAAAACCTCAAAATTGGAAAATCTCCAGAGAAATTTTTTTTACTGACGAATTGCCAAGAACGTGATTTCTCACATAGTTTGGAACACATCGGTCCCACCTTTCTTGGAGAGAGAGAGAGAGAGAGAGAGAGAGAGAGGAAAAAAGTTCCCCATAAGTTTCAGCTTTTGTGTGGTCCACTAGTATCACAATGAGATGTAGAACTAGCAACAAATGCATTCTTATAACACAACTGGACCAAAAGAAGCCTAAATGAAAGCGAAAATAATTTTTCGAAATCGGACTCAGTTGTTGAGTGTGAAATATTACATATTTCCCCCTTGTTATGCATTGGTTTTGCAAACAAGGATGCACTTAATTGATCTAATTACACATATTTTTTTTTCTTACAAGGTGATTTTGGGAGTTAAAGAGAAAAGGATGCTTAAAGGCGATGATTTGATGCTTAAAGGATTACCTAAATAATGATTGGATCTATGGAGGTCAAGATTGAAGAATTCAGGAGTCCAAGATCCAAGGAAACCAAGTGAAGAAAGAAGAAATTCAAAGTTGCAAAGTGCAAAAAATAGGAAGTGCTGAACTTGATATTTCGATGTCATCGAAGTAAATGTTCGATGACATCGAGTGTGGGTCGATCCCATCACAAAAATTAGAAAAATTCAATTTTCTTATTAGACATATTTGAGCACCCTTTGATACCATCAAAGGAGTGTTCGATGTCATCGAAGGAGTGTTCAATGCCATCGAAGCCAATCCGATCTCATCGTAAAAATCATGAATTTCTGGATTTCGTTGCTGAACACTTTAGAGCATTCTTCGATGCCATCGAGGAGATGTTTGATACCATCGAAGTGAAGTTTGATGCCATCGAAGGACGTGTGATGACATTGAGGAATTACGTTAATTCAAAATATGGTTGTTGGATAGTTTTCCAATTCGACTCGAACTCTTCAATGCCATCGAAGTTGCCATCAAAGCTATGATAGTTGTGTAAATTGATCCATTTTTTAAGTCAGTCTAATCAAAGCCTATATAAAGGGATGTTTGGAGTTTGTGTAGGTACAAATCATGGTAGGAGGAGTAGAGCAAGGAGTGCATGGAGCTTCGAGGAGTCCTCTTTCCTCTTCAATCTTTTAGTTCTAGTTAGTTTTTATGCTTTTTTAAAAAATATTTTTTTATTTTTTAGTTCAACCATTTCTATGGTTGGCTAATCTCTTATCTAGGGCTAAGGGGTGAAGCTTATAGTTAATTTTTGTACTTAGTTTATTGAATTTAATGGCATTAATTTGAATGATGAGATTATATTGATATGGTTTGGATTTGCTTTAAGTCTTTGAGTTTTTTATTTCTGAATTTATTATGCACTCTGGGTACAATGAATACTTTGATTTAATAATTGTTTAGCCTGAGTTAGAGAAGGAATCAATCTATATAATTGATTGATCCAATGATGCCTAAGGGTGTATTGGAAGCTTTTAATTCCATGTGATTATTGTCTGAGTGCTTCATGAGAAAACCTATAAATTGAAATATCCCTCTTGATGTTATGGATGATTTAACTGAATTATCCTCTGATTGGATAGATTAGGACTTCGATTCCAATTGTGATAGACGTTGAATCAGTAAATTAATATTAAGATTGCTATGAGTAGATTCATCGAGCCTTAGTCTTTTAATTATTTATTTCCAAACTCTTTTTATCACGCTGGATTGAAAACCCAGACACCGTTAAACTTAGATTAGTTTTAGATCGTGTTCCCCATTCCCTGTGGAATCGACCTCAATCTCGCCAAGTTATTACTACATTGCGGCCCTACACTTGAGGTTGTGAACACCAGTCCTACGTAGGGCATGACATAACTGAGTCCCAGGAATGCCTGTTTGAAGAAATTCATCCTAGATGTTGAAAAATTATTATTCAAAGTTTTGATGATAAAAGCATTATAACTTTTTATTCGAGCATCATCACGAAATGCATGACCTATCGATCTTTATCTAGCAGTGCAGCTGAGGTCAATCCAACCATCATAGCAGGTCTTCACCAACCATTTCAAAAGAAAATGCATGGCCTAAGGGTTAAAATCTCGATTTTATGAAAATTTTACTATTTTTGGTGCTTTTGTCATCATCATATTTCCTTATATTTAGAGTTCTAGATTTATTTTTTCTTTTTAGAAGTTGCTCGTAATAATGCTAGGAATGTTCCAATAAGATCTTATAGACCTTTCTATTTTGGCAAATTTAACTTTTTAAGAGATTTTGCTATTTCAGGTAATTTTCAATCGAATTAGGGATCTGAAGTCATTTATATAAGTGATGTAATCGAGAAATTTTAGATTATTATGTAATAAAATGTTGAGATGTGGAGCCACATCTGGGGTCGTCTTCGACCGGTCGTGGGCTATGTATGACCGGTCGTAGGGGCCCGCTCGATCGATCGTGGACCGGTTCGACTCAAAGTCCAGCGAGTATCATTTTTTGGTCCCGAGGTGCTCGACCGGTCATGGCCCATTCACGACCGGTCGTAGGGGTCGCTTGACTAGTCGTGTAGTCTGCTCGACCGGTCGTAGTTACGCAGATTTGTTTCTGAATCCGATGCGGACTATGGATTTTGGTGTCGCCTTTCGCAAGGGTGCGGAAGGGAAGTTGCCTAAACTATATATAGGTGTCCCTAGGGCTTTTCTAGGATATGGGAAAGTATTAGAAAGAGTTCTGAGGTGTGGGCTAAGGGTTTTTTATGTGCTTTTAAGGGAGAGGTTAGTATTTTACCTTGTAATCTTAGTTATTCTTCATAGTGAAAGTTTGCATCCGTGGTTTTTTACCCTAGTTTGGAATTTTTCCACGTATATCTTGTCTTGTGGTTTGGTTGAATGCTTTGATTCCGTTTCTAGTTTATATTTCTTCCTGTTTATCGTTTGTGGGTGAGGCTTGAGATTGGATCTCAGCTTACTACATTGTTGGCATGCTGCGCACAACTGGTATCAGAGCTATTGGTTTAGTTCTATTGGGAGTGATGACGGAAGAAGGAAAAACTAGAATTGAGAAGTTTGATGGTTCAAACTTTGCCTTCTGGAAGATGCAGATAGAGGATTATCTGTATCAGAAGGATCTCTATATACCTCTAGGAGGAAAAAAAAAAGAAAAGAGAAGAAACCAGAAAAGATGACAAATGATGAATGGTTTTTATTGGATAGGAAGCCTTTAGGAACGATCCAACTCTCTTTGTCTAAGAGCGTTGCCTCCAATATATCCAAGGTGAAAACTACAAAAGAATTAATGGAAGCCCTAACCACCATGTATGAAAAGCCCTCAGCGTCCAACAAGGTTTATCTTATGAAACATTATCGAGGCCAATTCTGATTTGTCGAGGCTGATTGTATAGGCCGATTCCAATTGTCGAAGCCAAGTATCGAGGCTGATTCTGATTGTCGAGGCCGCGTATCGAGGCCAATTCCGAGTGTCAATTTGATTGTTGAGGCTGAGGCCGATTGTTGAGACCTATATGATGTATATGCGATCCGTAGTTGGAGCCCACTGTGATATATTCGTGGCCTATGGGCAAGGCCCATTGTGATATATATTAGGCTCATGATGCATGGCCCATTTGATGTATTCGAGACCCATGTGTAGGGTCCATATGTCATGTATTTAAAGCCCATGAGCAGGGCCCACCCGTTATGTATATATGGCCCTTAAGTAAGGCCCATTTTGTTGTATATTAGGCCTTTGTGTGAGGTCGTGGGCCTATTATATGTTTAGCTTTGTGTGAGTCATTCTTTAGGGGCAATATTAGTTAAATGTCCACATTGTCAAGGCCGATTGTTGATACCGGTTATTGATACCGATTATGAGTATGTGACTGCATAGCATCATGATACATGCTCATATGCATCATCTGCATGTTTGTTATGAGATGTGGTTGACCATTGCATATGTCATTAGGCAGATTGTTATGAGACTTCCTGATAGGCAGAGGTTATCTCACATGAGCGCACGGTATGCGTATGATTGATGCATCATTAGATTGTATGGATCATGCATCTTACATTGTGTGCCCTAGCGACATCAGGGCCATAGCCTCCATAGGCATATCGTGGATGGCCAGACAGGACAGCGAAAATCTGTTCTACATGGGGTGCTATAGATATCCCTGGGTGAAAGTTCCTAAACCCTCTTGATTCCAGAGGTTGCTCCAACGTCTAGACCGAGTGGATGCATGAGCGCATGAGGGCCATATACCGTTACACCCCGTCTCCCACTATGTCGTGGTCGGTTGGAAGGGGGTACGGCCTTATCTGCCTGAGAGGAGGAGGCAATGCTAGGCTGAGTCTAACCAGCTCGAGGAACGGGTCCGCTATCGACTAGCCGGGCCCGATATTGGCAGGCGGATAGTCAGGTCTCTTTCACTCACCTTGTTGCTCGCGATGGGGTGGCAATCTGGTTTGGAGTATAATAGACCCTGGTGACTTCCCAGAGAGGAACCATACTGATATGTGGACTTATTGAGTAGGAGTGGCATACTAATGCATTCATTTCATTCACTATCCACTCGGGCTGGTAGTGCGCAACTAATTGTTGTGTACCAACGCATGGTTAGGGTTTCTGTTGGGTGCGCGACTAAGCTGAGATCAAGAGTTTACCACATTGAGTCTGACTATCCAAATTTAGGTATGGGACTGGTTTGGATAGAAGTCTCTTGTGATGGACCCCATAGCCTTCGATACTACGTACTATCATCCCAACTTCACTCCAGCATGGTCATTTCATTTGCACCACATATTACATTGCGTCCGAGTACTTAGCATTTTGGGTTGCCATGTTTCTACATTGATATGGCCGTTAGTACTCATACCTTACATCGCATAACCTTGGTACGGCTGATGATACTCATAGACTTATCAGTATATTCCCACTTATTTCGATATTGTATGATTTATGACATTGTATCCTCAGCATCTGATATTTGACTTTCTTTGACTCCTCATTTTTATAGCTGAATTGCATTGCATACCCTGACATTGTATGACTCACGGACTGCCAGTATTTTCGCTTACTCTATTTACTCTAATATTGCTTACTTGGCACTTACCTTGTGCACACACTTTCACCACCCACTAAGCTTTTTATAAGCTTATGCACGATAGATGCGTACAGGTGGCGTTAGGTTGCAGCAGCATTGAGCATAGAGCGTACAGTGAACTTATGGAGTTTTGCTTTTTGTCATATGTAATTCCCTTTCAGTACTGTATTCAACAGTTTATATTAGTGGATATGTGATGATGATGTTGCCTTTATGATTTGGGTATACTTGTGGTTATGCTTATTACGAGATAAATGTACACAAAAAAAAATCCTCCTTATAGGATCCCAGGATCGGAATCTGGTGCATAGGCGCTGGGAACCGAGAATGGGATACTACGGAGGTTGTCGGCACCGATTTCGGCGATCGGGGTTCTTGTGATTCCGATCTCCGGGTTTGGGACGTGATAAATTTGGCTTAAGTAGGTTTTGGTTGTGCATGTACATGATGCTTTTTTTTTTTGCTTAAGCAGTTACTCTACATGATGTTTGGCTTAAGTAGTTACTCTATATGATGTTTGGCTTGTTTTTTTTTTTTTTTTTTTTTTGTACTCTATAGTTCATCGATATGTATAGTTTGCATGAATTTTGCACTAAATATTTGAATATATTTATAGTCTTAGGCTCCATTTGGTCATCACATTGGTGTTTATGAATGTAAATTTATCTCAAACCAAATGGAGCTTAAGCCCTTTTTTTTTTTAACTCCGCTAATGCAACTCCTTGCATTGCCAGTCCCAAGCCCAGGTAAAGGAGGAGGGAGAAGGGCTTCAAGGTTAGTTTTATCATTTTTTTTTTCATTTATTGAAGCTGTTATAATTTTTGAGTTTATTTTTGCTTGCAGGCTGGTAGATTTGCTCGCATATGTTGGCGTATGGCCTTACAATTCTCAGAAGTACTCATGGAACTTAACAGGATCATTGGCCTATTACAAAATTGGAAATTGGATACTTCCTCTTGTGAGAGATTGCAATGAATGAAGAAACAAACAATTGTCTACAATCAAAACAATGCTCTTTTGCACCTTTTGCAGCCCACAAATCATTCATATAGTGGGATGCACTATGGATGGGTCATGTTCAAAACCACCCACCGTTGGATGTTCCTACCATTCAACTGGTGGATATTTTCCAATTGAATGTGAACTGTTGTTATATGGTTTTATCAATTGACCTAGTTCAAGGCGTATTCCATATGCAAACTACTTTATTTTTGCGCATTCATGATTTGTTATTATTTTAAAATGATTAAGTTTTGTTTTCTTGTAGGTTGTGCCTTATGAACGACCTACATTGAGCAACGGGTTTTTACTTCCAAAAGGTGTATTTTTATTTCTTGGAATACATGTGATCAATTTTCAAAATAACACAATGATGGTTTATACTTAAGTCTATTCTCTGCAACTGTAGCAATTTTGTCCTCTCATTTCCAGAATATACAACTTGGTAGAACTAATAGAGACTTTTGTTTTCTAGGTGCTTGACATAATGAAATGTATCCAAATGAAAGAAATTATAGAAGGAGACAAGCTGCCCCATAATTCATTCCCAAAATTATGCTTCCTACAATTGGATCGATTAACAGAATTAGAAAGCATTTGTAGCCAGCGATTTATGTTTATATCTTTGGAAGAGATGGAAGTAATTTCCTGTCCAAAGTTGAAGAAGATCCCCCTCTTCTGCTCAAGCATCCATGAAATAAAAGGAAAAATAGAAGGCAAGAGAGAATGGTGGGAAGGATTAGAGTGGCAAGATGAGAACGCCAGGTCCCTCTGCTCCACAATTTACAAAGAAGCTTCCTCAGAAATAGAAGAGGTGAAGTAGATTTCTTTCATTAGCTCATGTTTTACATTGTGACGAATATCGACAGTATTTTTAAAATATCACGATACTTTCTTGGGAAATTGATAATGCGCCATTATTATGATCATAATGGTGTGGGATTTTCAAAATCTTAGACTATTTTAATTTTTGCAGCTTAAATAGCAAAATTTATTACTATAAAGGAATTTCATTTATGATTTCATTGAGGCTGGTATAATTAAAATTCTAATGATTTATTAGTTTATAGTAACCATTTTTAATATTTTACTTTCAAGAAACATTTTTCTGAATAACACTATGAGAACATCATTAATATTTTACTTTGGAAGAGATCCATGTACGTTCGTGTGGTATGTTGCAAAACTCCCTCTCTTCAGCTCAAGCATCCATGAAATAAAAGGAGAAATAGAAGACAATGGAGAATGGTGGGAAGGATTAGAGTGGGAAGACAAGAAGGCCAATTCCCTCTACACCAGAATTTACAAGGCTCACTGATTTGCAAATGAAGAAGCTTCCTCTCTCCTTGACGTAGAAAAAACGTTACGTAGATTTCTTTCATTATCTCAGGTTTTACTTTACGACTAATATTTTTTTTTCTTTTTTAAAGCAATTGTGTCCTCTCAATCACATAAGGGCATGTTTGGATGGGCCCATCCCATGGGATTGTATCGTATTAGGGTGAATGGCAAGTAATGATGGCTGTGTCAGTGGATTGCTGGCAATCCCATGGGATTGCTATATCCAGGGAATTCACCACCGAGTATGTTTGGCTCGCCTAGCCAATCCCGAGATTACATCAGCCAATCCCGGGATTGCTCCATCTAACCAAACATGTCCCAAGCAAAATAGATGGGATTAAGAGGGATTGGGTGGATTTCAAGGTAATGATGGTGATGTCAGTGGATTGCTGGCAATCCCATGGGATTGTTATATCCAACTTCTGCCTGTTTGGCACGCCCGGCCAAACCCCGGGATTGCTCCTTCCAATCCATCCTAATACAACCTAATCCCATCCACCCTACCCAGCCAAACAGGCCCTAAACTTCTCAGAAGAGATCTGAGCCGTTTACTTTGATTGAGCTGAGCCAATATCACCCTGGGCTTTGGTTGGTGTTTCTTATCTTCACTCATCTAACTAATCATTGACAGTGTAAGCCCGACTGTGATGTTGGTCAGGTTCAATCACTTGAATTACTTAGATAAAATCTGAGCCGTTTACAATATCACCATGGCCTTTGGTTGGTATTTCTTATCTTCACACATCTAACTAAGTGAAACCCATGTAAATAGAATAAATATGAAATCTAATTGCAAGGACAATGGAGAACTCCCTAACTAAAATTTCTTATTTCAAGCACTTATTGTCCTCATGCATGATATGGGTCCAAACTGGGAGCTGATAAGTGATGCTATCAACAGTACCCTACAGTTCAAGGTGAAGTTGTATTTGGATCTTTTTCTTTGGTTATACTAGGAGCACAGTAACTTATAGTGATCTAAGGGAGCTGGAGCATTTTATGAGTATGGAGCACAGTAATTTCATATTATTTACAATTTCTGGAATATGAATGACAGCATATATCCTGTGATCTCAAGGAGTTGGTGCAGAAGTTCATCCCCGAGGTGATTGGAAAGGAGATCAAGAAGGCGACATCCAGCATCTATCCTCTACAGAATGTCTTCATTCGGAAAGTCAAGATCCTTAAGGCCCCAAAATTTGATCTTGGCAAGCTGATGGAGGTTCATGGTGACTACTCGGAAGATGTCGGAGTGAAGTTGGAGAGGCCAACAAATGAACCAATTGCAGAGGTGGAAGCTGAAGTTGTTGGCGCTTAAGGTTTAGTGTTTTCATTTTCATTTTCATGGAATGTTTGAGGATTTTGTTTTATGCCTTAAGTTTCTCATTGTATTCTCGAAATGAATTCCTTTTAACATGCTTTGTGCTTGCATTGGAAGAAGGATATGTTTCTATTTTATTTATCATGCATTGGAAGAAGGATATGTTTCTCACATTTAGCATGCTTCATATTTGTACAGTTTTTTTTTCAGTACGGAAACTGAAAGCTGTACACGGTGGACAGATAGCCAAAAAACTGTACAACTAAAAGTTGCAAAGGTAGAAAGGGCAGCAGCTGAATAGGAGAAGCGTGAGGAGGAATCTGCACAGAAGGCTTTTGCTGAACAAGAACTCATCATGGAAAGGGTGGTCCAAGAGTCAAAGAAACTTCAGCAAGAGGCAGAGGAGAATGTGAAGGCAATGATAAAGGTGATAGTTACGAGCAACAAAGACTAATATAATTCATAGCATTGTCTGATCGTCTTGATGCTCTGTTGCAACTACGGGAGTTCTTAATGGACCGTGGTCGTGTTGTCGATGTATTGCAGTAAGTCTCCATTTTCTCATTTCTTGATTTATAGAGCTAGAGGTTTCAGCTACTTTTGGACTGAAATCCCCAAGAAAAAAATTCATGTGGGACAGTCCAGTCCAGTCTAATGTTGCCAATATTGTAAAGAGTGGGTGGCATTTGAAATAACAAACGCTTTTCTTATGTGGTATATCATGGGATTAGCTATCTGTTGATAAATTTTTCTTGGGTATTTTAGTCCAAGTGCAGCCTAATCTAACTTTGATTTATTTGAAAACTTGGCTGGTTATTCATTCATTTCCTAACAATGAAATTCTGTCATAACTGGACAAAAAACAAACGTCTTCTGCTCATAGATGAACTGTTATTAGCATTCGTTTTTTGTCACTGTCTTGGTCCAGACTCTTAGTTGGCCCCAGTAGCAGCAGATAAATGGATCTGACTCTGCCACATTGTGATATTGCATTGAAATCTTTCTGCCTTAGCTTATCGATCAGAAGAGAAGGATACACTGTGAAGGCTCATTGATGTTATCATCATAGTAGTAGCCTTGTCCCAGCCATTTGGGGTCAGCTTTCACATGAAATGCATGAATCTTGATGTTTTCCTCGGAATGAGAACAGTTGAAAACAGAACTTGATTTCTCAAACCTGATGAAGTTTGAAGGATAAATCTTAATGTTTAAAAACTACATCAATTCCTTTTACTTGACCCAATTTCTGATGAATTTACAAGGATAGACTTTGAGAATTGTTGGGTCCTTAGTGAGAAACTAGAGATGATGTTTGGCCGAACAAAAAGGTGTTTTTAGTTTTGCTAGCAATGGTGTTGTTGGCCTCCACATTTCTGTGATCCTGACCATTCATCTGGTGGCGCCATCATGAATTTGTTCCCAAAGTTCACCTCTGGAAAATCTTGCACATGCAGTTTGACTTTTCCAATTGAATGTGGACATGACATTTTAAGGAAATCGGATTGCATACTGAGTTACTCAGTGTGCTCTTATCATACTGAGTTACTCAGAAACTCAGTTGGGCCCACCTTGAATGTATGTGGTCTATCCACTCCATCCATCCGTTCTTCCATATAATTTAAGGGGTTGAGCCCAAAATTGAAGCATATCCAAAGATCAAGTGGATCACAGTGGAGATAATGATTTCCACTGTTAAAACCTTGCTAGGCCCCACAGTGATGTTTATTTGTCATCCAACCTGTTCATTAGATCATACAGACATGGATGAATGGAAAACAAAAATATAAGCTTGATCCAAAACTTTTGTGCCCCCCAAGAAATTTTTAACCGTAGTAGTTCATTTTATCTGTTTCATGTGGTGTGGTCCATTTAAACAAAAATATAAGCTTGATCCAAAACTTCTGTGAACATACAAGGATACTTTTTTCGAGGTGATTAACATGCTTTATTTCATTGCCATTGTATGAAAGAACTTGTCCTCAATATATGCTACAATTTTTTTTTCTCTTAAAACTTCTTGAACATGAAAATGTTTAGAGTCCACTCATGGACATGTCTTTCTTTCTTTTTTCCCAAGATTGCCTCAAGTTCTTAAAAGAAATACCTTCTGCAGCAACAAATGATGCATCTGCCAATCCTTTCCAACATTCCACAGCTCTGTCATGAATCTTTATCTAGAGACAAGTTCTACTCTTTTGAAGGTTTTTGCTTCCAAAATTTCTTTTTCTATACCTATACATAACGTCATAGAGAACTATTATGCATATTGTAGTTTACATGAATATTTCACAGGTCCTTCAAGCCCATTTTGGCCAGCTCATCTCCCACCAACTTTCTGAGGAATTGAGAAGGTTGCAGGCATCATCTGTGCATGCTAATCCTGAAACTTCTTATTTCCCAAGCATCTCCTTGTTTTTGTGGACTTCTCATTGCCTTTTTGGTTTGGATCTTTCAGCAGAAAATGCCGACTGCCGCTGATAGTGAAGTGCTCGAGCTGAAAGAACAACTGGCAGTATATAACATTGATTCTCCTTTAGATCAAACAGGTATATGATCATCCATGTGCAGTAAGCTTTCAGATCAAAGTGAAGCTGAGAATAAGGTGTTAGTTGATTGCAAATTGATAACCAGTAGATGTACATCCATGGAGTTTTCGCTTGCGATTGTTGAGAAGCTATTTGGCTGCGAGAAGGCATTGGATCTTGCTGTTAATGAGAACTTTAAATAGACATAACTATTATGTTGGCATTGTACTTTTGTGAATGGAAATGAATGTTTGTGTTTGATTGAATGAATGAATGATTTAGCCATGAAGTATTTATCTATATTAGCTTATATGAGTTATCAGGGTGTACTACAATGGTAAGAGCTGCCATTACTAATTAAATTATTTATTAATAATAAGCATTAGCTACGATTATTAACTATAGCCCTTTGTTCAAAACCGTAGCTATTATTAAATTCAGCTATTTGCTATGGTTCTCATTCTACTTTTAGCTACAAATAAAATCCGTAGCTGTATATAATTTTAAACTAAAGACAATAGTGCTACGGATTTAATCCGTACATATAGTTTCATTAGCTACGGCTATTAACCGTAGCCGTGTATCTGAAACCGTAGTTGTTGCTAATTTAAGCCTATTGCTACGGTTCTTTTTCAACTTTTAGCTACAGATATAAACCGTAGCTGTAAACACTTTTAGCATTACAGAAGTAACGGCTACGGATTTAATCCGTATCAATCATCTCTATGGCTACGGATTTGAGCCGTAGCCATAGCTTTTAGACCTATGGCTACGGCACCAATGGCTACGATCGTGCTACGGATTTTAACCGTAGCCATAGACTTTTAGCTACGGTTTTTATTCGTAGCCTTTGCCCTGTTTTCTGGTAGTGAATGTTTCTTGAATTCAAGATCGAGTGTTGATGAGAGCCCACACCAAAGGTGAGGAATTACCCTCATTGCTTCTTACATTCATTAATTTCCATCTTAGTTTGAAACTAAAGTGTAGAGAATTATAGAATATTGTGAATATCAATTTAATTCTTTCATTCCTATTTAGTGTTAATGATTCTGAAGTAAGTTTTTAATTCCTATTACTCAAATCTTACATTAATTAACCATGTATATAGAATTTAAACTTGCATTTTTATATTACAGTAGTAATTACTTAATTTGAGCATACTTTTAATAATCATGTCATGAGCCTTGAGATTTCATTTTAACTTATAGTATATGAAATTGCGGTAATGACCGCTTAAGTTGAAGTAGGAATATGCCAACATGTCCTAGAGGGGGGTGAATAGGACTTTTTAAATATTTTATGGTTATTTAAAATCCTATTGAACCTATCCTGAGAAAATATACATAAATCAGGATTTTATCAGAGTAACTCTAATGACTTCCATGCTAACTAGAGGATCCAATCATAGAACTACTTTGTAAAGTAAACAAGATATAAGTCAGAGTTTATGATGGATGTGACTGTGTGTGAGGTGTGATCAAATATGAAAGCCTTTAGAGAAATCTTTACGAGTAATCAAAGACAAATATCAATCACAAACACAGTCATTTTTATAGTGGTTCGACTACTTGTCTACTCCACTCCCAGCAGACGCACTCAACCCTTGAGTGTGCCAGATTTCACTAAGGAGGTTTCACACGGTTCACCTCAAACCCGAGGTTTTAAATCAGGTTCACCTCTAACCAGTACAACCTACACTTAAGCTGACAGTTTATGCTCTGGTCAACACATAGCACCCGATTTTAGGCACACTGCCCAAGGATCCACATAAGGAACCTAACTGTTTATGTTCTCCACAGAGCAAGGGTTAACACAACGCACCCACCACGTACACTCCCGCCGGAGGCCTCTAGAGGACTTGCAAGGGGTGAGAAACACCTTAGACCCAATCCTACAGAAGGAATGATCACAAGGGTCCTCTGGACTCTAATGACTTACAGATAGTAGATGAGCTTCATTCAGCGCGTTGTCGAAGATCTCCTCCTTTGTTGATGAAGAATCTTCTACTTCCTTGATCACAACTCAAAAGATGTACCAATACATGGCGACGGATTAGGTCAAAGTTATGATGGAATCCTATTCTTTTAAAAGTTTTCCTATATGGAAGATAGAACGATTCCAATCATCTATGCATTCAAGGCATCCCAGCTTAATGATTTGCCATTAAGGTAGTAGCTGGAGGATCCTTAAATGCGGACGTTCATTCCCCAATCCACTCTATTAAATGTCAATGATGAGGGTGGATATTGGATGATGAACTTCCATGAGAGAAAGGGCTTTGGATATATGATCTAAGGTTAAACACTCAAAAGCACTCTCTTCTTTCTCTACTAGCAACTAAGGACAAGCTCTCATTAAATAGGCAAAAGGTTCCAACGGATATAAAACGGTCACATTTATGATAAAGTTCGATATCATCGAGCAAGGTCGATATCATCGAGCGTATACTCTCGATTGCATCGACTGGCCGCTCGATAACACAAACTCAAATGTCATACGCTTTTGAAACATTTTGCCAGATAGTCGAGAGTATCGAAACAAGTGTCGATATCATCGAATTTCAAACTCCGATTGCATCGATACGAGGTTCGATTCCTCGACATTTGAAAAATGAGAGAGATTTGCCTTTGAAATATTTCAGGTCTAAAGAATGATCGAGGCACACTCGATATCATCAGAATTTGAATATCGATGATATCGATGGCAGTGTCAATGCATCAATAAATCCAAAGGATTTTCCAATAAGCTTGCTGGATAGTTTATGTCCATGCTCGATGCAATGACCCGGCCTCGATATGATCGATATTTGAATAACGATTCCATCGAGTGACCCTCGATCCATGATAAAACCACCTGAAAATATTGCTTGAAAACAGAGTGTCCAAACCGATATCATCGAAGGCCTTCCAATATCATCAAAATTTGAATTCCGAGGGTATCGAGGAGAACTTCGATATATCGAAGATGTTTACGATTTTCTTTAGAGTGCTGTCGATTTTATCGAGTCAACTTCGATAGACTTGAGATTCAAACTTTGATGATGTCGATAAGTATATTGATACATCATAATTCTGTCTAGAGATATATATGGTTGTTGGACATCTTTTATCCTTATTTCGATGGTATCAATTGGTCATCGAGGACATCAACAGCACTATTCAATTTTATCGATCAGTTTATCGATAAATCGACAGAGGTAGAAAACTTAGAGATTTTCTGAAGTTTTGAAAAAGTTTTCTTACCCATAAACCCTATGATATTCTAATTGATTTTAAGGGTTTTAATTACCTGGTGTTTGGGACATGGGATGTGAGGCTTAGATTTACCTATAACGAGTTCGGGTACACATCCGGTTGAGGCAGACGCTTGATTAATCTTCCTATGAGGCTCTTCTGTCTCGCAGACTCAACACTCACGCTAATTGACAAACTAGGGCACTTTCAGTATAAACAGTATGATGAAGAATATATGTGGATGTCTTCTTTTGTAAGAAAGGTGGAATGAACTTCTAATTGTTTCTATTGGGTTAATCATACTTGATCTCGATATGCGACATTTGTGGGCCCTTATCTAAGCTTAGAGAAATTATAAAGATCCATGTTAAACTCATGGTTAGATGCTTAATCTTTTGCTAAGAACCTTATGATTTGATTATGTTTACAATTTGAGGAGCAATCTTGTCAAATCTAAGGAATGTACATGGATACCATGGTGCATAACATCCATGCATGACATGTGAGTTTTATCGAGTACTCAATGTAAGCCACATTCTGTTAGGGGTTCTATTACTTGAGTTAAACCCTCAAAATATGTGCATTTGCACCACTATGGGCCCCTCACTCTTTACATGAGGCTTTTCCGGGTTCAGAACCTCCTCGGGTGTATCCTGAATATTTTTTCAAGAGGTTAAACATCCTTGGGTGCACTCATTTACATGGTTTTTTCTAGGTAGTCAATCTACCGTGGGTGACCTTTTCTTTTAACAGCTGGATGTACATCCCCAGATCTATGACTTAGGCATACATTCATACACCCAAGCATAGGTACATATGATATTACTATCTTTATTAAATGGATATGTCGGTTTAAACTACTTTGGAATGCTTTAATATGCATGAATCTTTGAGGAAAATTTCCACTGAGTTATCACTCATCTAATCATGTGGTTGCACCAAATAGATGCAATTTTGATGGCAGAAGGAGACCCCTATGATGGGATCCCAGGGACAGCTGAGGAAGAGTTCAGCGAGGAAGAACTTTATGCTGATGTAGTTGAGCCGTTGGAGCTCAACTGATATCTTAGGATTTACTTACTTTCGTATTTTAGACTTTATGTTTTGTTTGATTTGTAATAACAACTTTCCCTGTTGAAGGATTTCATTTAGCTTTCATTTACTCGTATTGTACTCCTTTGTTGTTTCTCATAATATCCTTAGCTTATGTAGTGGTTGCTTTACATCTTTTTTTTCGCTGTCAGCTTGTTAATACATCCCACTGTCAGTTCACACATCATTGTTAGCCACCCCCACTAGGGAGTGGTTGTTTTACTTTATGCTATGAAATTTACTATAAATTAGACGTATGGTAGTTCACTTTTTGATGTAATGCTCGAGTTCTCATACGCGAGTGACTATCCTCGGGTTATAAGAACCAAGGTGTTACACTAAAAGTCTAAAAATAAGAAATTATTAAAAAATTAAAATTACTTTTTTAGTAATTTTTCCTTGAAATTTCATTTTTGAGCTAAAAGAACGCATTTTCTAGAGAAACTAACAGACGCGACCCACCTTGTGGGTTGGTTCACATCAGATGGTCTGTTACAGTAAAGATTGATAGGTTGTGCACCCTGTAAGGATACCCGGATCAAAAGTTATGGCCAATTTAATGTTCACCTTCTTCTGGTCCAATCATGTTATGAATGTATCTATGCCACGTCCTACATTAAACCCCTCCACTTGGAAAAAACTCGTCCTCGAGTTACTTAAAGAACTTCACTCATAATACTCAAATAATTTCTAGCACTGATGTTTATCAGCCTTTTCCTTGTACTTTACATTAGGATATTGAGCTGACATAATACATATATTCATGCTCTCATTGACTTGACTAGTATGGATCAGTTCCTTCGCTTGTGCTTCTATTTTGTTAACCTCCTTGATCCATCCAATCGTGTACGGAGATGGGAGCTTTTCTATTTTCAGTTGTAGCTTTTCCACCATTATTTTCAACACGAGATTCTCACTACTTCTTACATAAATGTCCTCGTTGCTAAAGCTCAACTCATCTGGGGTAGTCCTATAATTCACATTCAGAAGTGATCTACAAAAATTGGGGTTATGCCGTATAGCAATCACGAGTGACTGAGTGTTGCCTTAGGCTTGGAGTAGAATTAGCGCATTTGCGATATGATCGATAGTTGTCTGCAGCCCTTACATTATCAATTAACTCTTCCGGTAGAAAGCTTCCATTCTTTCCAAAAGATAATGAATCTCTGGATCATCATCCATGGGATTTTGGTTCATTCCTTCGTTATTTGTCATCATCCTAAGGGGAGTCCTCGCTCTAATACCAATTGATGTAGGAAGGACGTGATGACATCGAGCATCGTCTTCCTCCAAGGATAATTACTTCGAATCCACGGAGTTTCTTTAGACTCTTCACAGAGATTCCTCAAATCCACGAGGAAAAATAAGAAAATAGAAATAATTCTAATAAATTAGAAAATAAATTGATTTATGATTGTTTAATATGTATATGTCTTTATTACACCATTAAAAAAAAAAAAAAAAACTAAACCAAAATTCATAATTGCCAAAAATAGCAAAATTCGAACTCTAATAAAAATTTTAATTCTACTAAAACTCTTCTAAAAATAAAAATTCTAAATAAACTTTTAGCAGAAGAGCCCTAGTATGATTATAAGTTATTTCTAAAAAAGAAGAAAAATCTAAAAGTCTAAAAACAAGAAATTATTAAAAAATTGAAATTACAAAAAATAGTACTTTTTTCTTTAAAATTTCATTTTTGAGCTGAAAGCACGCGTTTTCTGGCAAAATAAACAAACGCAGCCCACTGTGGGTCAGTTCACCTTGGATGGTCCGTTACAGTAAATATCGATAGGTTGTGTGCCCTGTAATGATACCCGGATCAAAAGTTATG
The DNA here is from genome assembly GCA_030180095.1 of Magnolia changhungtana. Lineage (NCBI taxonomy): Eukaryota > Viridiplantae > Streptophyta > Magnoliopsida > Magnoliales > Magnoliaceae > Magnolia > Magnolia changhungtana. The sequence goes on from JASAUF010000639.1 coordinate 8,453,045, forward strand.
GCCAATTTTTGGTTAACCGTCTTTTGGTCCAACCATGCTAGGAATGTATTTGTGCCACATCCTACATCTAAGCACTCTACTGCCTTCTTATTATGGGTAGTTATATAATTACTTCACAATCTTCTCAATTATAAGTGGTTATGTAACTGCTCTAAAACCTTCTTAGTCATGAGTAGCTATTGAAGCAGTTAGGCCACTAAAAGGTGTAACGCCCCGAATTTCAATAGTCGAGTAGATACTTGACTCCCAACATCCCGGGTGTTACTTATGCTTTGTGGAAGTGAGATTTTATAGTTCATTTTACCTGGCATTTGAGTGGTTCATAGAATTAAAATAGACTATGCGATGTACCCTGGAATAAACATAAATTTTAATGCAAGTAAATCAGTTAACAAGTAAAATATGTCTATCCAGATTACAAGACTACAGCTGAGGAAAGTTTACAGTTCTAAAAATACAAATGAGACGACTCTAAAATCTCATCGACGTCCTACAGGTGTCTGACATCGCCCTATGCAGCAACTGGAAAAACAAGGATTCCTCCGAGTCTATGCGAGCCTCCTCCTATGCATCGGATTTCCAGTATCTACATCTAAAATAGGGTCTAGTTGGTGTTTTAAAATACCGTCCCAGAGTGGGAGTGAGTGATCAACTCAATGGGTTCCATTAGCAATAAGTTACACATGTTATCAATTCCATGGACATAATTAGTGAAAAGAAATCAAACACACAGTCCCTAGCTACTCTTATTAATGCATATGCATGATTTTATGATATGATGCATGCCCTCGCCATCCAACACTCCCTTGAGCAATACCATCTTACGTTCGCAATGCCAAACACTCCCTCAATACAACCTCAACTGTCGAGTTGCCAACCTAACTAATGCGATGCGATGTAAATATGTTAGTCGAGTATTTAGTTACGTTCATTCATCCAACAGTTTGGGAAAACTGGGACACCCTAATGGAGTCAATGCCCTATCCCGATCGCGAGGCCTAGGCGGCCGCGGCGGTGTTGCGCCAGCGATCCTTCATCCTTTTAGGTTTGTCACTCCCAGATAACACATACAAAGGCGGATTATAAGCTGAATCACTCGCGGTCACTATAGGGAGGCTCGTCACCCTAGCGTAGGCCAACAGCTCGACCATAGTATCTCATTCCACCATGACCGGCTCAAGAGGTGAGTTTGTACCCTGGTTTACTCGAGGTCACTATGGGGAGGCTCGTCACCTTAGCGTAGGCTGACAGCTCGAGCATAGTGTCCCATTCCACCATGCCCGACTCTCGAGACTTGTGGATAGCATCACAATTATTACCAGTGGGTGCTACATGGGCGTAGGGTGTCTCGGGTTCAAACGGACGTAAGCATACATGGTTAACAGACATGGTCGGCCAACTAATGGGCCAATTTGTCCCCTCTAGATGAATTACGGAATGCACGACATTGGGAGCAAGCATCCCGCGTAGTCCAACTACTGCCAGCTATCCATATTCGAACTAACTGGGTCAGATTGGTCCTTGGATGGCCCTACCAATGGGACCGCCCATACGGGTTCTAAAATTTGCCGGCCAACCCGACAAAAGGGGAAATGAATTTTCATATCATGTTGAAGGAGATCACGATCTACTCCTAGTTGTGAGAAATTTAGACATGCATAGTATAAGATACAATCATTTGACTTCATAAAAGATCATGGATTTCTTTGATTGCCAAGAGAATCTAAATGAGCATGTAGATAAGTCTTAAATTACTTAAAACGTGGGACAATCATATACAATTCATAATTATAGAGAATTTGAACATGCATGTAGGAATTTAGCAATTAATCTTCTCAAATTATACGCATAGGAAACATGCAACATAGTTTTCGTAATTTACCTCAAAATTGGGGATGAGTCATGCTTAAATTTCTCATAGGGAAAAGGAAATTAGGTAATGTAAATATTAAGATGATTAGGAGTTAAGCACTTTTTCCCTAAATGAATTCAATCAAGATAATACTTAGTTCCAACTATTATACTCCTTGCAAATGACATGCAAAGTAAAACTTGCAATCACAATCACTAATTTCAGCCTAGATTTGATAAACGGCCACCTAAGGATAATGGTCCGCACCTACGGATTGTCGAGGGCTTGCGGAGTTGCTCTTAGAGTACTGGACTTGTGAATTAATGTGACAGAGCCCTACGTCAAATGGATTCGCATGTTAGGACACATGCATGTGGCTCAATGTACAGAAATTTGGGAGATGATAGGGCGGTTACCTTTCAATCACCGGCAAATCGCTTCCGTGGTGGAGGAGTTGCGATTTTTGGCATGGGGTCGTGATGGGAGAGGGAATTTCCTCAATTCCCAGCTCCTTCCCCTTCTACTCTCTCTCTCTCTCTCTCTCTCTCTCTCTCTCTCTCTCTCTCTCTCTCTCTCTCTCTCTCTCTCTCTCTCTCCCCCCCCCTCTTTACTAGAAAAATTTGTATGGGAGTGAGGGAGAGTTTTTTGAGTTTATATAGTCTGGAATTTAGCTCAAATGGCCCTAAGGTGGCTAGTCCTAATGCACATGACCTTATGGGGTACATTTATAGTCCTAGGGTTGTCTTAATGGGCCCCTGGCCCATCTATGCTATGGAATAGGTGTCTCATAGTCAGATGAAGGGTTGTCCTAAGTTTGGTGGTAAACGGATGAGTCACTTGATCGCAGGGGCTCGATTTGCGATCAACGGTCATCGATGTTTGATCAGGGCCCCGGTTATACGGATATGAGCGGAAAAATATCCTTAACTCATGCCTCGAGTTTGATTGCGATCAATAGTCGAAAAGTCATAATTTTGAAAAAAAAAATAGAAGGTCTATTTCACTTAAGTTTTCAAATTTCAGCCTAGGGGATTCGTGCATTTCAAGCACTTGGTTTCTAGCCTAAGTTGAGCAGTTCTAGGCACTTTCTTAGTTCGCCACTCTCGATGGACATCAAGCCCAGTGAGATGGACATTATTTTATAATTTCGGAACTAGTGGGCCCACTAATGAGCAGTCTAGAGCTTGTTTGGATAATCGGGGCATTTTTCAAATGAATTTGGTATGGAGATTTCTTGTGCACAATGATTAGGGTCTAGATTAACTATGTTCATGGTGTGGCTTATTCAAAATTAGCAAAAATGGCGGTTCGGTCATAATCACTCTAAACCATTGGTTCTTAGGCTAAATGAGTAAATAAGTTAACTTGGTCCATTAGTTAAGATTCGAACCATAGCCAGCTCAGCTTTGGGTAGATCTTTAATTTAGTTACGGTTGTCTTGATTAGTCAGTGATGGGTCGGTTAGATTTGGGCCTTAGATGAACCTTTCACGAGTTATACTTGAGGTTTAAGTGATCAGGAGGATTCGTTGGCTCCATACGGTTAATTAATCGAATTTGTGCAGTTTTTTACTGGTATCACCTACGTATAGGCTCACCTCGAGCGTCAAGGGTCAGTAAGTGACGACGTGGGCTAGTTTTACATATATATATATATATATATATATATATATATATATATATATATATATATATAATTTAAGGATTTTTGGCAATCTAAAATAGCGAAAATTTAGGATGTTACAAAAGGGCATGACTTCTCATTTCTCACTACATGTACATGATAGTTATTGTTGTTTGGCTTCGGCCATATGACACATATCCACATGAAAAGTGGGGAGGGTGACGCCCACCATTAAAAAGTTTTAAGAGCCACAAAAGTTTTCGATCAAGCAGATATTTGTATTTTCCCTTCTTTCATGTCTACTTTAACACATGAATAGGTTGGATCTCAAATAAAGATCATGGTAGACCTTTGGAAGGTTTCAATGGTGGGCGTCACTCTCTCCATTGTTTTCCGTGGTGGGGTCCACTCTATACTTGGATTGCCTCATTCTTTGGATCATGCCCTAAAATGATCTATCAAAATGTATGGACGTTGTGGATACAAAACATACATCATGGTGGGGCCCACATAACGTGGTGATGTCACTTCAGTAGGAAGTCTCGCTACTCAACCTGTCAGTAGCTAATCCACGCCCAAAGTAAGCTACACCATAAAAAATAATATACACTAGTTAAAAACATCAAAATGCTTGTGGAGCCCATTAGATAATTTATTTTGTTTGTGTGATTATTATGATTGAATTTGCACGATTGATAGGCTGGATGCCATACATACCAAGTGGACCCAATATTTTTTACTTTACCACCTTTTAAAGAAAACCAATATATTGAATTTCCCTTCTCAAAAAAAGTGACCAGCATATTTTGACATTGGTAGGAAAATTTGAGATTTATAAGGAATATTTTGGTAAATTTTCAGTTATTTAATTGTTTTTATTGGAGTATTGATTGTCATATGTGCGATTTGACTGTTGACGCGCTTTGGACACCTACTTGCCACGTGTAGCATGACTCCGTTTCTTAGAAATAATGTCCCTAAATGGGGACCGGATTAGGCTTTATCAGGTTAACATGGACTGTCCAGGCGGTGTTATCCTGGTGTGGCGGCATATCATTCACGCACAAGACCTTACCTTGTGCGGCGGTGCGTATCAAAGGACGGCCGAGTACATACTCAGCATGTGAAAGTTGATGACCCCACTCTGACGGGCACCTGCAAGTGAATAATATACCGCCACATCAGGAGTAATGGTGTTACCTAGGGCGGTGAATGTTGGGGCATGGGACCCGACTCTTGTACTAAATAGGTGGGTCTCAGTAAATTTCATTAGATCCATTTGTAAATAGAGTTGGGTATGGTAGAGGGAGATCCACTTACACCGGTTTATAAATGGATCGAGTCTAAAAGATCTGGTTAATGAAATATCTAAACCCTGAACTATCCCAACACAGGAACTTTCTACAAAAGCTTTTCACTTGCAAACGCACACATCCTAATTCATTAATTTCACTCTTCTCAATACGTTGATTCAGATACCATGGTATCCCATATTCTCAGTCAGACATGGCGTGGATTTTTTATTTTTTATTTTTTCATGCTACTTATCAATGTATACAAGCATTTTTACCGAATTTAAAACAGAATCTGGATGGATTCGAATCTGAATAAGTCCCTTGCAACATATATCAAACCCACCCATTTACTAAATGAGCTCGGATGGAGTCAGGTTGGGCCAGGCCTAATATAAAGAAAACCATATCTAGACCCATTTAACAATTCGGTCTATTCTTAGACCCAGACCCATACTATTTAACAAACAGGTCAAGTCTGGGTCACGTCTGAGAACCCCCAGTGTTACTCAGTGGAGTGGATTAGGTGAGACCCTAAACTCACCCTAGACGGTATGGCCCTTATTGTAGGACCCATCTTGATGTATATATATCCTGTGTCCGCACCGTCCATCCATTTTCCTCCGGCATTCTATCCCAAAAATTAAGCATATCCAATTATCATGAGAACCAAACCATAGGAATCAGTGGCAATTGATCATTAATGGGCCACGTTAGTTCCGGATCAAGGTGATATTTGTTTTTTCAGTTCATCCAGGCTTATGTGACCTCATCAACGGATTGGATGAAAGTAAACACTGGAAATATTAAGGTGAGCCCTATGACATTTTTAATGGTAGGAATTCACTCACCATTGTTTCATATGGTATGGTTCACCTGATAGTTGGATATGCTCTATTTCCGACATAATGCCCTAAAATGATTTATAAAAACTGATGGATGGAGTGGATACGGGATACATACAACAAGGTGGAATCTATGGTAAGGGCCGCACCATCTTGACTGAGGCCGAGGTCTCACCTAATCCGCTCCCATTACCAGGTAACTCCTAATCTGCTCCCATAAACGAAGAGTGGCAGGGAAGGTACGGCTAAAACAGCTCTTTGGGGGCCATGGTGATGTCTATGTGACATCCTGTCCATCCATCAGATAATCTCGGTTATGTTCAACTTTAGCCTCAAATAAATCCATAACTCAAGTAGGCCCATCAAAGGAAAGAGTGAGAATAGAAGCGGCCACCGTTGAAACATTCCTTGGATCCACTGTGATGTTTGTATGTCATCCTAACCCATTGATAGGGGGATTATCACCAGCACGAATGTGAAAATCAAATATCATCCTCATTTTAAACTTTGATGGGCCCATAAATCTTTCAAGGGTTAGGATTTATATCCCACTATTTCTTGTAGTGTGGCCGACTCAGGTTTTATATCTACCCAATTTTTGGTCCCACGTCCTGAAATGATCTTAAAAAAACAGATGAACTGAGTGGATTTCACGTAGACATCACGGTGGACCCCAAATGGCTCTTTATTGCCCGGATCCCTACTAAATTCTCCCCTTCCCATGCAAAGCACGACTTATAATACGAACGTACGGTTTGGATTATCGAAACGTGACCCAAATCCATCAGCCAGATGCGAACATAGAAAAGCAATAATCGAGATGTGTTGTAGGAATCTTCCTTGGTGGGTGGATACCAAATAAGCGAGAGACTGGCCAATAAGACGAAGTCTCCTCTTCGTTGATTGGTAGGCAAAGTAAAAGAGATGGGAGCACCTTCAAGTCTTGCCCACATGATTGCCTAGGGACCTGTGTATTTTATCTTTTACAACTTGTACGTGGCTTAGACACGTGTATTTCATACGTGTATATCCTCTAGTACATGCACGTGAATAGTGCTATTAATGCATGGTAAGAGACAGAGTGCTCATGTTCGCTTGACATGATACATGACACCCTAATCTTCAGGGAATGATTGCCGGAGGTTACCTCCTGTCATCCGAGTTGTAGGAAACGTTCAAACAAGATATTAGAGTAACATAGCCCCCACAATGATCCATTTTCGGAGATCCATGAGCCCAAAAATAATCATATCCAAAGCTTAAGTGGACCACACCACAGGAACAATGATTCTCACTGTTAAAATATTTCTAGGGCAAATCATAAAGTTTATTTTCCATCTAATCTGTTCTTAAGGTCACACAGACCTGGATGAAGAGGAAAAGCAAATATCATAATGATCCATAACTTCTGTGACCCTCAAAAGAGTTTCAATGGCAGACGTTCAATCCCCCATTGCTTTTTAGTGTGGTCTACTTTTATCTTTGATCTATCTTGTTTTTCTGTTCAAGACTTATGACTAATTTTCCAAATGGATGGACGGTTTGGATATAACACATACCTCATGGTGGAGCTCACAAAACTTGGTTACGTCAACTCACCAGTCAGATCGGCGGTACACCAGCCAATCCACTCTTATCTGGCCCTTTTTCTGTGTCGTTTTTTCTTCTATTATTTTATCTTTTAATAGGATCAGATGAGAGAAGAGGACCTGTCCTATCCAATCCTGACATATACATGTAAGAATCTACGGCTGCCACGTATCACAAAAACCATAGATCGCAGGACACTGTATTTAAGGAGCTGGAATGCTTGTGGACTCACTCAGTCCAGCTGCACAACTGGAAAAGAAAGCGTGTGGTATCAGAACGGATCATCACCCAATTCCTACTGCTGATTTACCACATCACACAAACAATAGATTGATGAAACCATCGAGTGAGCAAGATTATAACGAAAAAAAATAAAAATAAAAAATGAACGGCTACGTGAATTGACCAGAGATCCAAATTCACTGTGCGAGTTTGGCATACCTGTGAATCTGATTGGCCTTGTTTTTTAGATAGGCATCTACAAAGTGGGGAAAGCTTGATAAGCGACTCAGATGTCTCACACGTGTGCATCGTATCGTTTCCTCGTGTGAGGATAGTGCAGTTACTCGTAGCAAGTCCACTTACTAGGCGAGCAGGAGACCCGTGAGTTGTGAGCTCTCATGATGATGGAAGCGGATTGGCTGGTGTACCACACACCACCGATGTGGCTGGTGTGTTGACGTCACCAAGTTACGTGGGTCCCGTTTGAATTATATCCAAAGCGTACGTCCACTTGTTGAGCTCGTTGTAAAGCTTGAGCCTAAAAATAAGACGGATCCAAAAATCAAGTGGACCACGCTGTAAAAAGCAGTGGAGGATTGAACGCCTGCCATTGAAACACGTCTGTCTGACCTTATTAAACGTTAGGGTGGGCCCTGAGAATGCTTTAACGGTTATAATCATTGTGCCCACTGTTATTTGTGGTGTGGCACACTTGAGCCTTGGAAATTACTCCTTTTTGGATCACGAACTAAAATGGTCTCGCCAAATGGATGAACGGTGTAGATATGATAAATACATCACCGTGGGGCCATGTTACTGTGATATCCTTTGAACCGTTCGTACAACTCGGAGTCCGAGGATCTTCAGCGATCGTCTTTGCAGGACACGTACTCACACTAGGTAGGTTGCTGGTGTATAGTACAACAGCTAATCCGCTTTCCATGATAATGGGGAATTATTCTATGATCTGGCGGAGCATAATGTACCGTAAGTACGCATATTCCGCCAAGCTGGTGGCTTACATGTACATCTACCAAGATAGTCCGAACATTGGGAAAATCTATGGATGCGGCACTGCTCAAAAATCAGAATTAAAGAATGTTCCTAGTAATCTAGTTGGAGTCCATCAAATGGATGGTTGGAAAGACTAATGAACAATGGTCAAATTTCAAACGACAAGATAGAATTTCTAGGATTGTCTTGTTATATTTGATTATTGGGACATGTACCATCCAAAATGGAGTCATGATACGGATGGTCTTGATTGACATGAATACAAACCATGAGCTGTTCGGTGGCGTATGAATGAGTATGGTCCACCTGTACTGGGTATAAGAGTGCGCTATGTTTCATGGTTATGAATCATAAATATGGAAATTGACATTACAGAGAAATTACTACATCCAACGAGTTCGACGAATCATCCATCAAATAATTCCTAGCAAGTCATGTAGGCATGACATCCAAACCGTCCAATATGTTATCTTTACTCCCTGTATACTGATCAGGGATTGCATTCGTATTTAGTTATTTATCAGTGGATGTGCATCCTTTGATAGGTGTGTCTCACATGATTAGTGGATGTAGCTGATTTTTACCAACCATAGTCCAAATGGCGAGACTAATCTATTTGAGGGGGTGGATGTCGTAGAAACATGATAATTTGGAAGATATTAGCTAGGCGGACGGAAAAATATGGTCCTTCCAGGCTGATGCGATCATTTCTCGGACATTTCAACGTCCTGTTTAATGAGAAGGTCTTAAAGTCAAACTGGTTAAACCATAACTCGGGATCCAACTAGCAGTTAACTTACTACCTATTAAGTGAACAAAAAATCCAACCCATTTATCATATTTTCCCACAATTCGGATCACCAACTACAAAAAGGTCCTATTTACTCAACAGCTAGATAGATCACAAAAGACAATGTGCACCCATTTATAAATATAAAAATAAAATTTTGGTCCACTCGATCAATGGATGTGATTGATTTTTTCATAAGAAAATTTTCATGATGAGGAAAACGTATTGGACGGATTGTATGTTTCACAAACATTATATGTTACGAGTTATCCGCTGGGTGGACTGTAATTTGTGGTCCATGCGGTTGGACCTGAGACCTTTACCCTTTAATGTGCATCCAGCCATCTTGTATTTTAAGAAAATGAAATAATACCCTCATGGGAAACGGATTGCGTCCTGCCCCTGCCTGTACGGATTCAGTCAGGCAAGGGCACTGCGGCTCACCATGACATATGCGTTTTATCCACGCCTCAATTTTTCCAGATCATTACAGGATAAGAGCCCAAAAATGAGGCAGATCAAAGGTTCAAGTGGACCACACCAGATTAAGAAGATGTGATAATGACGACTACCGTTGAAACCTTTTTAGGGCCCACCGTGATGCTTACTTTCCATCAAATTTGTTCACAAGGTCAAAAAAAATATGGATGAAGGGAAAGTAGAAATGTCAGAATGATCCAAAACTTCCGTGCCCATGAAGTTTTTAATGGTGAGCGTTCAATCCCCAATGTGTTGTCCACTTGATCCTTGGATCACCCTCATTTTTGGGATCATACCCTAAAATGATCTGGAAAAATGGATGAACAGTGTGGATAAAACCATACATGACAGTGGGGCCCACAGATCCCCTGCCTGGACCGAGTCCACACAGGCGGGGCAAGACGCACTCCGTTTCCCCTTTTGGACAGCGTTCTAGGCTTCCAGCCCAAAAATGCATTCGTTTGTTATTTATATACCAAACATGAAATATGGGTGAGGGCACGTAGAAAGGAGAGCTGTGGCTGCCCCGTTTGTAAGTGGGCAAAGGGCCTAGTCCATGCGCAGCCATGCCTCTGAGCTAATGAACCGGGCTGGTGGCAGAGCTGGGACGACCACCAAAACAGTTGGCTCGACCATGTTATAAATGTATGATTGGATTGGCAACCACAGACCTAGACCAATCAGCCATCTAGCTTTTTTCTTTTTTTCTTTTTAAAGATTCTATTAACAATTGGGCCTCGCAGCCAAAAGTTACATTCAACCACACTAGACATTAACACGGGCTGTTGGACTCCCCGACGCGTCCCAGCCCTACCCGATCGAGGAAGAGAGACCCACGAAAGACTTGGGGAAGTCTGAAACATCGAGGAAGATATCGCTGCCTTGCGACACACTTCCCAAGCGAGCTACACCATCTGCCACCCCATTAGTTTCCCTGGGGAAAAAAACAATAGAAACGGGCACTTACCTCTTGAGATTATCGACCTGGGCCTACCAATACCATAAGTCCCACTTTGATGGGGCACCCAAGTTAAAGAAGTCAACAATTACCTTGGAATCACTCTCCATTTGGATCCTAGGGAGCCCTTGCCTCACTCACACCCAAGGAGAGCCCCTTCGCCACAGCACGAACCTCAGCTCAGCTATTGGAACCCCACCTGAATCCCCTGTAAAAAGCAAAAACAAATTCACCCTTACTGTTTCAGACAAGCTGATATTATGTCCGGATGACCCATCTACATTGATTTTGAACCAACTATCTGCCAGCTTTGTCCATCGAACCTGAAAACTCTTACGACACTTGTAGAAAACGTTACACATAGTTTTTAGCTGGGCAACTCAGATCGAGTTATTCAGTTTCCAGTCAAGTTCAGACTCGCACTTGAAGTAGTGGGGTACCAATCCCATTCTCCTCTAGCTTTTATCTTTGAGTCACTTTCAGCTCAGCAGAGTGCTCTCACCATTACCATTCTTTTCGATTTCTCTGTCTTTCACTGCTCCATTGAAATTCCCACTACCCCTACTACACTCTAGCTTGATAGGTGACTCATAGTATTGAAGCCAATCAGGTAGTATTGAACCGAACTGGGATGCGTTGTATCCGACTCTTCTCAGTCGTAGAACCACGAGTGGCCCCTCTAATAACTTCCACGGTAGGCACTTATTATCCATTGTTTCCTATGGTGTGGTCCACTTGAGCCTTCGATCTGTCTCCTTTTTTTGGATCATGCCTTAAAATGAGCTATAAAATGAATGGACGGCTTAGATAAAATACACACATTTTGGTGGGCCCCATAGAGCCCCTTATGAGACTTGAGCCTTCAGCAACGGACTGGTAAGATATCAGATTTTAGCTACGGTTTAAATTTGTAGTTCTATAGTAATATAGTTACAGATTAAAACCGTAACAAATGATCCCCCACAGTCCGTAGCTTTTACTCCCTCTGTTTGTAGTGCCTATCTGCCATTATCCTAAAAATCAGGTTTATTCGGCACCCGGATGAGCCCCAAAAGACTATACCTAAAACCTCGTAAAGCCCACCCCGGTTTTAAAATACTGTGATTTTTAGGTAATTCTTTTATCATGACGAGGGATGTTAGATGAATGGATTGGATGGAACATGAACATGGTGAACCGTAGAATAAATAATATTAGTGGACATTTTACTCCAACTGTTTCCTATGGTGTGACCTAACTGATTTTTGGGTTAAATGGTAAACATGCATAGGACAGCATGCCTGATGAACCACGCGGCTCTTGGTCTGTGAAAGTAACCTTCGTAGATACCTAGCACGAGGTTTGCTAACGCAGTTCTTTAGGCCCATGCCAAACAAGAGGCTTTATTCTAGCCCATGAATCAAGGTTTTAAGTCTGTCTATGGTACTTTATTGTTCACGATTCATATATGGCCCCATATCACCCTGTGTTGTATCATGCTGTTTTGGGCTGATACGGGTAAATACAGCTGTATTGTAAATGGGCTATAGCGGGCAATACATGCTGCTTTTGGATTATACTTTTGGACTGGGCTGGGTTAAGTTTGCCTGATTTCGGACTAGTTGTTGTTTTTTTATTTTTAACCAAGAGTTGTATATTCCATCTATTAGGCATCTTTACAGAGGAGATACAAGTACGTCCCTCCATAACAAAAAGGAGAGGAGGGACGAAAGAGCTGAAAGAAAGCTGAGGGCTGGGGATACAGGCTAGGACTCTCTCACTTTATTAGATTTCGGACTAGTTAGGTCGTACTTTATTTTTTAGGTTTAGTTCAAGTGAGTCCTTTCGCTACAAACGTAGGTGGAGATAGATACCAAATCTGGATTGATTTCTGGACCTACTTTTGGGATATGTGGATCCAAGATTTGGATGTTTTTTCTGGGCCTAAATTCGGCCTGGTTTTAGTACCCAAATCTGGACGGTTATTATTATTTCTTTTTTTAACCAAGTGTTTTGGGCCGTGGATAGGCCAAGAGTCAATTTCAACTAAATCTAATTACAGGCTTTGAGCTATCAATTTATCAGCACATGACCATTTATCTGTGGTAATCTTGATGATCTTAGCCCATCTTTTAGGGTCCATATTTTTTAGTACGTATTGGAACCGGTGTTATTTTGCCAATCAATATCAGTTTTGACCTGTTTTGGTCAAAAAAAGAATTTACATCTAGCCGGGAGGGCAACAACATAACCCTATAGAAAACACTATAAAAGACTACAGGCCCTCTAACAATAAATAAATAAACAGGGACTTCCCAAAAGAACACATACAAACATCCCTTTAAAACAAACATCTGCAGTAAACTAAACCAGAAAACGAAACTTATCTCACGGGAGATGCCGTTTAAAGCCAAGTCCGAGGCTGGAAGAGAAGCCGAGGATTCGAAGCACATGATCCTCCTTGAGCAGAGTTTTGTTGGGCCACTCCACCTAACCAAATACTACAGCCAAGCACAAATAGACAACTCCCGATGCATGTTAAAGAAATACAACCATAGCGTAGCATCCCTACTGCAAGCATGGCCATTTTCCGGACAAAAAAAAAAAATCTTGCAAGTGAACAGAACCAAAACAGTAAGACAAAACACAGCCCCAAGACAAGACACAATTATTGACCAAGTTTATTTAAAAACATAAGAAAGCCTTTGTAATTTAGCATCTTATTTGGGAGTGTCGCCTGTCCCATGTCAGTCAGATACGGAGAGAACTTATTAAGACTTTATATTAAGTCCTTGGTCTAAAGGTTTGTAATGCAAATCAAAGTTATTGGGAACATTCTCTCCCATTATCGTGGGGGAGGAATGATGAGGTCAGTCACCGCCTTCCTCAATGGATAACTACCTTGAATCCACAAGGTTCTCTTGAATTCACAAGAGAAAATCTCAAATCCACGGTAAGAAAGAAGAAAACGTTTAAGGAATTGATTTATTGAATGAATTAATTAATAAAAATGAGTTTAACACCCTTTAAATAATTCTAAACAAACCCTAAAAATGTAATCAAAGAGTTCCAATCAAATAAGAAAACAAATTCCCAAAAACATATAAATTTTCTTCGTCTGTCCACCTGTCGAACTGGATTTCGACTTGTCGACAAGATCTGTCGACCTGTCTAAACTGGCAGAAACTAGCCAACAAGCAATCTAAAATAGTATTTTGAGCTGTTGAACTGGATTTTGGCTTGTCTAAACTGAAAGAAATCAGCCAATAAAAAATTTGGAATTTATGGCGGAATTTCAACTTGTCAACCAGATTTGTCGACCAGTCGAACTATGCTGAATTTTTGTTAATTTCTCCTTGCTCTTCTTCTGGTCCATGTGTTAGGAATGTGCTCAATCCATGTCGTACATCAAACACCTCTACTTAATTTATAAAAATAATAATAATAATAAATAAATAAATAAAAAGAAAGAAGAAAAACAACTTGTCCTCGACACGATACATTTCAACTTCCTCGAGTTCTTCAACGAACTTAGTTCACGACACGTATTCTGCTCTGCTACATTGAAAGTAGAGGACAAAAGTGTTATCACTAATTTTCTTAAGGATCATAATAGGGCCTATCTTCTAATTCATCAACTTGTTATATGCCACAGTCAGAAATTTTTCCTTACACAAGTGAACTAAAACATTATCATCCACCTAAAACACATTCTGACACTGATGTTTGTTAACTTCTTCCTTGTTCTTAACGTTAGACTCCTAAGTTGGCACAACACATGTACTCATGCTCTCCTTGACTTGACTCTTATAGATCAATCTATTTGCTTGTGCCTGCAGGATCCTGCATTCTTTTTAATAATGTAGGCAATTAGGCAAACTTGCTCCTGGGACAAGATCAATGTGGTTTTTGTATATGTCGCACAGGAGGTAACTCCTTAAGAAGTTCATCGGGCGCAATTGCCTTGAAGTACTCCTGCAAGACTTAGTTCAAATATTTCTTAAAGGATGTTCATGGGCTCGACATCTTTGTCCTTTTAGAGACCACTCGTTCTCAATATTTGGGCAGCCCCTGTTAGAGACCACTCGTTCTCAATTGTGAAGTGGAAGAGGCCCATGAAAGGATGTGCTAAACTAAATGTCAATAGTTCTTCAAGAGGGAATCCGGGTTTATCTGAAAGTGGAGGAGTTTGTGGGGACGACAGGGGGGATTTCCTTTTTGCATACACAAGAGGCTACAGAGTTGGGGTCCAACTTTCAAGCAGAGACTAGAGCAATCGCAGATGGGATGGACCTGTGCGTGGCCCATGGGTGTCTAAGGGTGGAGGTGGAGTTTGGTGGTGGCTCTTCTTAATGGATCCTCCAGTCCGAGCTGGAAATGGAAGATCTGGATGTTGAGGATTGAGAGGCTAAAGAGCATAGGGCAGGTGAAGTTTAAGCATGTGCTTAGGGAATGTAATGCGCCAGCCGATGGAATGGCCTATTTGGGTATCGAGCTCCAGGTCTCCTCCGTGTTCCGCCAGCTCTCGGATCTCCCCCCTCAAGTTAGAGGTCTTCTTTTCCTGGATAGAGTGGGCCTAGGGGCCATCAGGAAGTCTCCCAGGGGTCCCTTCCAGTGAGCCCTGCTGTTTTTCTGGGGTATTTCCTTCTTCTGTTTGTCCTCGTTGCTGTGGTTTCTTTTTGTGGTTCGTTACGTTAGGCGTCGTCCAGGTCCTTTTTCTTCTAGGCTAGCTCAAATGCCGTCTGAGCTGTATATTCTATCTATTTGAATGAGAAAGCCGATACCTTCTTTTTTTTTTAAAGGTGGAGGTGGAGAGGATTCTTCGACGGTCGTGGACCTTTTCTCAAATTCAATCGCCGCCCAGTGAAAGGCCTTTTATTGGAAAAAAAAATTCATTTTGATTATTTCTAGAACTTGGCCTCCATATCGATTATTCACACCCCCAGAGAGGCGAACAGGGTTGCGGATGGTCTCGCTCGTTTTGGTAGCACTAACCAGCAAAATAGGGGAGTTTTTGGACCCATCTCTTCTTCCCCCAATCTCCAGAGGGGACCTTGTCCTGGACAGAATAGGTTTAGGAGTTGTGAGAGTCAGCCTCATCCAAAACACCTCCTCTTAGTCTTTTGGGAGGTTTTTGTTATGCTAGTTTTTGGATTTGAGGGTCAGGATAGGCCCCTTCCCACCCCTTTTGTAAGCGGAGGGTGGCCCGAAGGGTTTTTTGTGTTTCATGGTATACATTTCCCTCATCTAATATACTCTCCCATTTTGAAAATAAAAAATAAAAAATAAAAAGGCTTGTCCCATCTCTTTGGATTTCTCCACAAAATCCCGTATGGTTAAGAGTGAATGCCCCTCCACTTTAGAAGTTTTAGGTAGCTCCTCTAGATCCATAGGGGCTAGTACAGTTTTCTAACCGTCCTTGACAAAAACACACACATTATCTCATCCTCTATGAGTGGTGTCACGATCAGATTGTCATGGTCAACTAAGTAGAATGTGACAGACCTTCATGTTAACAACGTCGCATATTACTTGGTCTTTATAATGTTCGTCAATTGAAAAATATATAGTACATTGTTCAGTTACCTTCGCCTTGTTGACTTTCTTAATCCAACCGATTGTATATAGGCAGAGATAATGCTTTGTTTTCAATTCCAACTTTTTCATCATGACTTTGGAGACGATGTTCTCACTGCTCCCGTTGTCAATGATCACATCACAGACTTTTGAATTTATCATATACCTTGTTCAGAAGATGTTGTGTCGTTGTAGATGTACTTCCTTAATGCATACAATTTATCATAACTGCCTCCTGACTAGTGACTCACCATGATCCTGCGGAAGCCAATATGCTTTGTCATCCATAGCATGACCTAACTCATCATGTTCTAGGTCTTCTTCTGTGTTCTCGACACCCCTATCATTAATGGTAAGGTTTGCCACTTGTCGCTAAGGGCAAGTGTTTGATAAGTGACTCAGTTGGTCACATTGATAACAGTGGTCAAGCCGTGGCTAACTATAAGGGTTTGGAATCTTACTCGGATCGACAACAACGGTTGTTGTTCATTAGGGTCTACATGGACCGCTCCCTGTGTCACGATTCGCAGTTGTAGGAGGTTAAGGACACGCTCCTACTGCTTCTTTTCCTTTGGCCAATGTTGAATCCATGTGGGACCCATCATGGCGGGTCGAGTCAAACGATAAGGCCGAGTATGGACTTTTACAAGCTATATTTCCGCCCTACCTGCCAATTGAACTGCTTCATCCATGATTCTAACTAGGTGCATCTGGACTCGGTCCTGAATTGTCAGTCGTAAACCGCCTATGAACCATGTTACCTTCTTTAATTTAGTGTCCAACAAATCATTCTGCATTGCCAACCATCGAAATTCTTTGATGTAATTTATGACGGTCTGATTCCCGTGTCGACAATTTTAGTATTGTCAGAACAACACTTGCTCATAATCACTGGGGAGGAATCGTGGTCGAGGAAGGCATCTCATTTGCGGCCATGATCAAATGAGCGCCTCATTTTATTGGCCACGTGAGAGTTGTAATTGCTCCCATCATGCAAAAGCACCAGATTTCAATTTGAACGCAACCAACTTCACTTTCTTCTGTTTCGACACGTCCATGTAATCAAAATACTTCTCTACTTCAGCTAACCAATCAAGAAAGTCTTCTATTCACAATAAGCCATTAAAATTAGGAAGTTCAGCCTTACCTCGATAGTCTCTTTTAGCACAATCTATTCGATCATTTCCATGTACCGGTCGTCGAGCAACAACGTCACTGATGTCCTCATCACTGGAGCATGACTCATCTAGGGTAGCCCTAAGGTTTACCTCCAGAAATGGTCTGTAAAAATCGGGGTTGTGTCGTACAACGATCACGGGTGACTGAATATTGCCTTGGGCTCGGGGTGGAATTAGTACATCCGCAATATGGTCGAGGGTTACCTATAACCCTTGCATGGTCAACTGACTCTCCCGATGAAAAGCTTTTATTCTTTTCAATATATAACTAATCCCTGGATTGTCATCCACATGATTTTAATCCATTCCGTCATTAGTTAGCATCGATCTGAGGGGAGTCCTCGCTCTGATACCAATTGATGCAAGGGAGGACATGATGAGGTTGATCACCGTCTTCTTCAATCGATAACTACCTTAAATCCACAACGCTCTCTTGAATCCATAAGAGAATATCTCAAATCCACGAGAAGAAAGAAGAAAACTTCTAATAAATTGATTTATTGAATGAATTAATCAATCAAAATGAGTTTAACACCCTTTAAATAACCCTAAACAAATCCTAAAAATGTAATCAAAGAGTTCTAATCAAATAAGGAAATAAATTTCAAAAAATTTATAAATTGTAGTTGTTTATTGACCTGTCGAGTCGATAAGTCGAAACAACAAAAAAGTGTTGAGGGATTTAAACCAGAAATTCTATGATTTTCAACCTATTGACTCGATCTGTCGACTTGTCAAACTAGATTTTAGCCTATTGAAAAGATCTGTTGACTTGTCTAAACTAGCAAAAACTAGCCAGCAAGCAATTTGGAATAATATTTTGACATGTCGAACTGGATTATGACCTGTTTAAACTGACAGAAATCAGCTAACAAGAAATTTGAAATTTCTGGTGGAATTACCACTTGTCAACCAGATTTGTTGACTGGTCGAACTATGCTAAATTTTTGTCAATTTCTCATTAGGCCTCTTCCTGTTCATGTGTGTTAGGAATGTGCTTGATCCACATCCTACATCACCCATGTGGGTTGTGTGTCTCATATGAACATTTTTTGTATTTTATGTTTTTTCTTTAATATTGCTTTTGGCACCGTCATGCCATGTGTTCTATTGGTTCCACCACATATGATGTTGTTACTGCCACGTGTGCATCCCCGGGTGCCTCTAGTCCTACATTAGTTTTTCCTCTCTCTCCCTCTTTATTCCTTTGAAAAGGGTTTTATTTTATATATATATATATATATATATATATATATATATATATATATATATATATATATATATATATATATATATATATATATAACTCTTTGTTCTTTATCCTCTCACTAACTCTTCTTCCTCCTTCTCAATTTTCCATGTGGGTAAATCAGATAAGGAAAACTTTGATTCATAGGCTTTTATCAAGCGTGCACCTGATTTGCACCTGATTTAAGTCATTCATCATTATGGAGAGTTGTTGTATCCCGAGGATAGACTGTAATAACCCAAGTTTGTGTAGTCAATTATACACGCTCGTATGCACACAAATGTACCTAGGGGTGTACACAAATTGGGCTAGCCCGGTTAGCTCGCTCAACCCGGCCCGAAAAAGCCCAACTCGGCCCGACCCGGAACTGAGTTCGGGTAAGGATGGGCCAATTTTCTAGGCCCGAAAGTGAGTTCAGGCCGAGTTCGGATACCTCCCAGTTTGGCCCGACTCGGTCCGAAATCTGACTCGCCCCAGCCCGACCCGTGTATGACTGTATTTAATTTGTATAAAATGTTTTATTTTATGCTTTGTCAAATGTATGTAAATGTCCTGACTAGTTAGATTTTTTGTGGAGTCTATAGTTCAACTATCTAAACCGTTGATCGAGGGCCTTGTAATGGGATGCGGATTACCGCCAAAGCCCTTCCCATGAACTTGCTGTAAGGTTCGAAACTAGCCCGAACTTAGGTTCGAAACTGGCCAGAACTTGAAGGTTCGAACTCGGCCCGAACTCGCGCTGGGCCCGGTTCGGGCTGGAGATGTTGACCCGATGACCAGGCCCGGTCGGGTTCGGGCCTTGTGTGGCTGTTGAACGGGCCTGGACGGGCTGAGGCCAGTTCGACTCGGCCCGACCCGTGTACACCCCTAAATCTACCTCATGAGGAATATAGCGAACACATAAACACATCATAAATTAAAATATTCCCATCTGTATACTTGCAGAAGCATTTGAATTTTGAGGTTGAAATTCTTTTAAGAGGGTAGAATGTAATGACTCATAATTTTGGTGTATACATATGTATGTGAGCATGTACACTTAGACTCATCGAAGCATACATATGTGGATCCATCAATCCACGTAAGGTGTGATTATTGATATGCTTGATCAATGTGTTAATTAGTATAAACAATTGACTCATGTAAGCATCAACCATATAAATTTAAGTATATATGATTTACTTTGAGCTCTTGTACTTGTAACACTACCCCTTCATATATAATCTAAGCGTAAATCTAATTGTTCACACCACCATCGAGCCATTGAATCATAGCAAATCTACCACTTTATATGTGACATCATGATGCATCGGGACTATTTCCAGATATCCCAGATTGTTTGGGAGGAATCGTATAAATCCTACCATCGTTAACTTAAAAAGAGTATGGTACTCATGTGTACAACTTATACCATACAACCTCGCTCCGAATATCACGATATGACCCTTCGATTGTAAGACCGACCATACATCTACACCTAGACACTACAACTAACCCCGTGGGCTGTCAACCTATGAGTTTAAGAGCGATCTGACCGTTAAATTTCAGAGTTAACTGTTCCTAACCCTCTGATTTAGGAAACTAATTAAACGAGCCATCATTCAATGATCAAAGACGTTCGATGGGTGGGACACTGAACACATTGAACCGAATTAACCTACAAGCCAACCCTTGGTTGTTTACATGTGCCAATTGGAGCACACGGTGTGGCTCATCTCGGTAGTGGAAATCAAGCTCCATTCTTCTCTAATAGTTTAGAATCTCTTCCATCTCAAGTTAGGGGCCTAATCTTCCTGGATAAGGTGGCCCATTAGAGCCGCTCGAGTTGCAGATCGCCATTCGCCCTCCCTGCGATGATGCCTTCTCCTCGAGGCGTCAATCCTTTTCTTGGCTCCGTCGTTTACAGTTTTTATGCTGTCTTTTTTTTTTCCGATTACGATAGCTCTTCCCAGATTCTTTTCCTTCTGCGCAACCCGAAATTGTAAATTTTGATGATACATATGATGATCGATCTTTTTAAAAAAAAAGCACACAGTGCATGTGCATGCGTGCATAGAGTTCGGGAGACGATAGCTTTCCTTTGCGAAAGGCATTCGAAAACTTTTCTCGATTTCTTTGTCCAGTAAATCAATCCAATTTCAATCTAAGAAGAGAGATCTCTGAGCAATCAAGACCCTCTACACCTATGAATCTCAACCGTTCAAAAATAATCACCAGGATCGAAACCTAATAGGAAATGGATTCACAAAGACCTTCGTTGACAATTTATGGAAGAAGATTTTAGAAAACTGAGGATGGGAGATTCGAACTAAATTCAGACCATTCAAACAACATCAGAAGAATTTCTAAAATCCCAGCTATAATGCAAGAGATTGTAAACTTGCAGTTTCTCCCCAATTCACATGGCCACAGCGTGCGTCGAACCGAAGCCTTCTTCTTTCGAACCCACCGGAAGAAACGATCTAAACCTTCAATTTTCAATGTCCAGAAGCTCCCAAGCACCTATGAGAACCATCCAAAAGTAGCAGAATAATGTGTTGGTGACAGATGTCTTAAATCTGTCAAACAGGCTCAATGTCATTAAGGAAATTCGGCCAGCCCAAGATAGTTTGGCTGAAAATCTAGCAGCATATTCTTTTGAATATGCAAGAAGATCGGCCAGCCTAAGGTCAAGTTCGGCTAGCCCGAGCTCTGGTTAGGCCAGCCAAAGGTTACGCGGTTTATGCGTGGACTGCGTAAAATTGAGGCAGTTTCCGGATTATTCCAAGTCAGTACGAAAGTGGAGTTTCATAAACTATAAATAGGAGTTCCTAGGGTCATTCTAGAGAGTGCTAAGGCTTTATAAAAGTATTCTAAGGGTTTCTAGAAGGACTTTTAGGGTTTTAAAGAGTGTAGCAAGGGTAAGATTCGAGGTTGTTTGAATCAAATAAGTCCTCTCTCTTTGTAATTTATGCTTTCATAGTGGATTTCTGTAGCTTTGTACTATAGTTTTTTTCCCGAAAGGGTTTTCCATGCTAAATCTTTATGTTCGCTTGTGTTTGCTTGGTGTCATTGGATTGTTATCCTATATCCATATCTGTGTGATTCCGCGGTACAAATTTGAACAAGTGGTATCAAAGCAATCGTTAGGGCACAGATCTGAATCTAAAGGATAAGCAATAATGGTAAGCACTAGGTATGATATTGAGAAGTACTCAGGCAAAAATAACTTTTGAGTTATGAAAGATCAAGATGATTAGTTCATTAATCAAGAAAGGCGAAGATAGTGCTCTTGAGGAGCGAAAGTCTACTATGACTAATGATGATTGGAATACTCTTAAAAAGAAGGTCTTATCTTCGATCCGTATATATCTCACGAATGAGGTTCTCTACAATGTCATGAGAGAGAAAACTGTGGCTAAATTATAAGTGAAGTTAGAGGATGTCTATGCAAAAAAATCCTCTAAAAATCGCCTACACTTGAAGCGTCAGTGATATAACTTCGAGATGGCAGAAGGTGAAGATATAGAGGCTCACATCAGCAACTTTAATAAATTGGTTTGCAAATTTCTGGATATGGAGGAAGTGATGAAAGATAAAGAACAAGCATGTATATTGTTGAATTCTCTTCTGGTGTCATATAAATCATTTAAGGACACAATGTGCACCATGAATGTCAACACCGTTATCTCAGCCCTTCAAGGGAAGGCCATGAGAAAGGTAAACGGCGACATGAGGACATCTTCTGATGCACTATTTACGAGGGGCAGAAATTCTGAACAAGGTACAGGATTTTTAAGTTGTAGATCCAAATCCAAGGGTAAGGGCAAAGGTAAGATAAAGTGCTAGAACTGTGGAATGGAAGGATACATGAAGAAGGATTTTGAAAATCCTAAATCGAAGAGAGAATAATCTAAGGCTTCGTACAAGGAGGTCAATGCTGTCACATCAAATGGATTGAGTGGATGTGATGGTGATGTCTTGTCTGTATCAACGATTAGACGCCCATATGATGATTGTAAGGGTGAATGGATCCTAGACATAGGGACATCGTTTCACATGACTCATCATCGGAGTTGGTTCACCAATTACAAAGAGCGCGATGGTGGACATGCGTTTATAGGCAATGACATTGCCTGTAATGTTATGGTTGTTGGTACAGTGTGCATCAAGATGTTTGATAGGACAGAGCGTACCCTGACTAATGTAAGGCACGTTCCTAATTTGAAAAAGAATCTGATTTCTATTGGTGTACTTGAGGTAATGGGTTGCAAGTTCACAGGTATGGATGGTGCTCTTAAAGTATCTAAGGGGGCACGGGTAATCATGAAAGCGCAACAACTCAGTAATCTTTACAGGTTGATCGGGAGCACTTCAAAAGGTAGAGTTGCAGTGGCTATAACAGAGTCCACATCAGCACGTGTGTGGCATACTAGGCATGGCCACACGAGCGGGTAAGGCATGAAGGCTATGATGCGCGGACAACAATACGAAGCAGGTAGAGCAGTCACCTATGAGAATAATCACACAGCATAATCACAAGATATTGGCGAGGTACATGGACGACTCCAAATCGCATATGCTCTCATTACAGATGAGGGAGATTCGTCTTCTATTCAAATGGCTCTAGGTGAGCCTACTAGAGCTGAGAAGTGGAAGGTGACTATGGACGATGTGATAGACTCGTTGTACTAGATCGGCACATGGGAGCTAGTGGAGCTTTCAGTGGGCCGAATAGTGGTCAGATGCAGGTAGATCTTCAGGAGGATACAATATAGATACAGAGCGAGTTTGGTAGTGAAGGGTTATGCTCAGATAGAAGGGATTGTAAGACCCGTAACCTAGACCATACAATTCTGTAGGACTTCACGATCCTTCCGGTCGAATTTCGCCAATTCTCGACCCATTTCTGACGTTGCGCGTGTTCCTAAGCCGAGTCCCGCATGCCGAAATCAGCTCGACCCGAAACCTGTATCTTGGCGACCGCATCGTCGCCGCGGTTCTAACGCCGTGACTCGCGCACCGAACCGATACCCAGTCCAGGAGATACGGGTCAGCGTTCGGTTCGAAGAAATGCTGCACGTTGTGAATCTCGAGGGAATCTCTATGAGATGTCACATCAATCAACTATAAATGTACCTCCATACCTAAGTACAAGCAACCTATGCCTCCTTTACTCAAAGTCAACTCTCTCTCTCATTTTTCAAAACTACCCTTACCCATGACATCATCACACCACTCCCTCCATCCCTTCTTTCTTTATTTTATTTCTTTCTCTCTCATTCCCTCCCTCTCACACGTCCAAGCCTCCTCTAAGCAATCCAATCTCCCAAAAAATTCTAAGTGTGGCCCACCTCCTCATTTTCCATCTCGACCGTCCAATCATCATCCGCACCGTTAAAACCCAAGCAAAGGAGCTAAGGAGGCTTAAGGAGCAAGGAAAAGGCCAATAAGGTGAGTGATCTTCCGTTAAATTTCAATTCTTAGGGGCCACTTGTTGTGGGACCCATTTTAATGTATGTGATGTATCCATGAGGGGCCCATAGTGGCGGGGTCCCTCTATCACCGTCTCTCTCTCTCTCTCTCTCTCTCTTTGAATGATGATGATGATGATGGAGTGAGTGTGGCCCACCATGAATCACATATTTTATGTGGGACCCGTCGGATGAGTGGGTAGGATCTATGTCATCCAGCTAATGGCCCGGATGGGAGAAAAACATAAATATCAGGTGGGCCACGTGCATGTGGGACCCACCACGATGTCCTTGTCCATCCATGCCGTTCAGCGTCTCTGGACACTGGACGTTGTAATGGTGGCTAACAGGGAGTGCGTGTACTGACAGGGAGTGTACTATCGAGCTAACAAAAAAAAAAGAGTTGGGATGGGCCGCCCATACAAGCCCCACCTTGATGTTTGTGCATGATCCAAGCCATCCATCCCAACCCTTGCATCATTTTAGGCGTTGAGCCAAAGTCTTAAGGTGATCTGATCACCGGGTGGGCCATACCCTCTAAAACCATGTGAAGACATGCCAGAACATATAAAAGTACTTGGTGGGACCCACCTGAAGTTTGGATGCAGCTGAAACTCGGTCTGGACAGCCAGACAAGTGGGACACACATAATGGATGGGCTGGATTTTGAATCACGTCTCGGTGGGCCCCAAAAAAAAAAAAAGAAGAAAGAAAGCGGGGGGCCGCTGCAGCTCACGCCGCAGCGTCTTTACTGCGCCCATTGGAGAAACAGTGTGCAGGACCCACGGCTCCTGCCGTGGGCCCCACCATGATGTATGCGTGTCATCTACACCATCCATCTATTTTGTCAGATCATTTTAAGGCATGAGCCCAAAAATGAGGTAAATCCTAATCTCGGGTGGCCCACATCACAGGGAATAGTGTTGGGTTGGATGTCTACCATTGAAACCCTTGTTGGGTTACAGAAGTTTTGTATTAATATGAAATTTGTTTTTCCCGTTCGTCCAGGTCCACGTGACCTTATGAACGGTGTGGACGGTAGGTAAATACCACGGTGGGCCCCATGTACTGGTTGGATGTAAATAAACAGTACAGTGGACCTTGGGTCCACGTGACCTTATGACCAGTTTGGGTGGCAGAGAAGCATCACCGTGGGCCCTGGTCAGTTTAGATGGCATATAAACAGTACGGTGGGCCCCGTGCCTGTGTGGCATTATCAATAGTTTGGATGCAAATAAACATTACAGTGGGCCCACCCCAAGTTCACATGACCTTATCAACTGGTTGGGTGGAAAATAAACATTATGGTGGGCCCCCTATTCATGCGACCTCATCAACAGGTGGATGGAAAATAAATATTATGGTGCCCCCCCCCCTACTCATGTGACCTTATCAACAGATTGGATAGGAAAATAAACATTATGGCGGGCCTCACATGAGGCTCACTTTGGTAAATATGGGCTGATGTGTTTAGGCCCATCTTGATGTATTTTTAGGCCCATTATGGAGGCCCACTTGGATGCATATGGGCTGATGTGTTTAGGCCCATCTTGATGTATTTTTAGGCCCATTATGGAGGCCCACTTGGATGCATATGGGCTGATGTGTTTAGGCCCATCTTGATGTATTTTTAGGCCCATTATTGAGGCCCACTTTGGTATATATGGGCCCATGTATTTAGGCCCATCTTGGCACGTATATGGGCCGAATATTGAGGCCCACTTTGATGTATATGAGGCCCATATGATTAGGCCCACCTTGTTATAGTTGAGACCCATGTTATGTGACTAATGTGATATATGCAAAGCCCATGGGTTATGGCCCATTGCAATGTACATAAGGCCCATTGGTGCGGCCCATTTGATTTACCTAAGGCCCAATGGAGTGCGACTATATCCATTGCAATGTGTGATTCCCCGCGGTGTATATAATGATGTTTGTAGCAGGCTATACTTTGGGAGCAATGATGGTTTGACGTCCACATTGCATGGTCAGTGTCGGTTAAAGGTCCGCACCACCACTCTCCATGAGGCCCACTGGCAGGCCCGTACTCGTAGTGCATTGGCCGTCTAGGCCATCTTCGCTTTGCACAGACCCATCACTTTATATCATGATTAGTATAGATCCATGATTCATGATCATACGCATCATATGTATGCTTGATATGGAGAGTGACTGATCATAGCATATGCCTACGGGCAGATCGTTTATGGGTTCCCTGATATACGGAGTTACCCTACATGAGCGCACGGTATGCACAGGATTGATGCATGTCTGGCAATATAATTCATGCACTTGCATCTGTGTGATTGTGATATGCCCTAGCGACATCAGGGCCATAGCCTCCACAGATATATCGTGGGTGGCTGGTTGGATACCGAAAAAATCTTGTTCTAAACAATTGAGGCGCCATAGTTGTCCCTAGGTGAGAGTCCCTGAACCCGATGGTACTAGAGGATGACTCCAGCGTCGAGACCGAGTGGATATACGAGCGCACGAGGGCCGAATACCAGAAGGTCGCGTCTCCCACTGTGTTGTGGTCGGTTGGAAAGGAGTGGTGGCATTACTCGCCCGAGAGCAGGGGGCATTACTAGGCTAAGTTTGACCAGCTCGAAAATGGGTTCGTTATCGACGTGCCGGATAGGTATTGGCTGACTATTGGCTAGGCGGATAGTGAGGTTTCTTACGCTCACTTGGACTGTGCTGCTTGGAGAGAGACAGTGCCATTTGGAGTGTACTGAACCCCGGTGATTATCCATACTGAGAACTGTACTGATTTGGTGCTTTAGTGAGGAGTGGCATTAGTATGAGGGTTGGCGTGCTTGACCTACATGTTGCATCGCATGGCCTTATTATGGTCGATTGCATTCATATCTTGTACTGCATAGCCTTGGTACGGCTGGTTGCATTTACGAACTCATCAGCATGGTTCCACATTACTCTAACTTTGCATTCTGAGCACGTCCGCACACACATACATCACCCTCTAAGATTTTCATAAGCTTATACACGATTGATGCGAGCAGGTGACGCCAGGACGCAGCCGTAGCTTCGCCACAGTTGGAGCGTGCAGTCGAGCTTTTGGAGTTTTTGTTATTTGCAATATCTTGTATTTCCTTTTATACACCTTATACTCAAAGTTTTTTATCATAGCGGATTTTGTGGTGGTGTTCTTGTGGTTATTGTTCGTGGGTTATGCTTGTGGTTATGTTCATTACGAATCAAACTGATTATTAGAAATCCTCCTTGTAGCATCCCAGGATCGGAACCTGGTATATGGGTGCCGGGGGCTGAGAATGGGGTATTACGGAGGCTGTTTGCGTCGGATTCGGCAATCGAAAATTTTGTGAGCCTGGTTTCCGAGTTCGGGGCGTGACAGGGATCGACTTCTCAAAGATATTCATGTCGATGGTATGTATAGCAGGTGTCTATTAGATCCTTGATTGGCGCTGGTTGGCCAATGCGATCTCGAGCTGGAGGGATGGATGAGAAGATTGCGCTTCTGCATGGGAAATTGGAATAACGATTCTTCATGAAGCAACCAGAGCGGTTCGAAATTAAAGGGGCTGAGAAAAAAATTATAGGAGGTCATGGTATAACCTGTCGCCTAGACAGTGATATAAAATTTAATTCCTTCATGGTGAGTTAGGAATTGTATGTTGATGACATGTAGATCGTCAATCATGACATGTCTGAAACCAACATACTAAAGACTCGGTTAAGTGGGACATTCGAGATGAAGGATCATGGGAGTTGCAAAAATGGTTCTCGGCATTGAGACTAGAAGAGCAGTTGACTTTGGTTATCTCAGACAGAATACCTTAGGTAGGTATTGATCAAGTATGTACTGAACTAGGCAAAGTCGATGAGCGTTCCCTACGCATCTCTCCTCAAGTTTTTCTTAGGACATGTCCCAAAACAGATGAGAAAAAGTAGGATATGTCTCATAAGCTTTATTCGAATGCGATTAGCAGTGTATGCCATGGTCTATATTAGACCAGTTATTTCACAGGCAATTAGTGTTGTGAGCAGATACCCCGGCTAGCAACATTGGGATGCGGTGAGATGGTTACTTCAATACATTTGAGGTATGAAGGACTACGTCTTACTTTTGAGAAGACAAAAGCATAGGTGGTTGGGCATGTGGATTCAGATCCAACGGACATACTTACCAAGATCGTTCCTTCAGAGAAGTTCAAGTTCTGTGCAACTTCTCTAGGCTTGGCGTTGGCGTAAAATGAAGACGGAGTATGCACGAGAAGCGTTGATGGAGCTATGATGTAAAGCAGAGATAAGAGAAGAGGTCGAGAAACTACACGCCTGAAGATTAAAGAAATGGTGGAGATTGTTGGTTACAGATGTCTTAAATCTGTCAAACATGCTCAATGTCATCAAGGAAATTCGGCCAGCCCAAGATAGTTCGGCTGAAAATCCAGCAGCATATTCTTTTGAATTTGCGGGAAGTTCGGCCAACCTAAGGTCAAGTTCGGCTAGCCTGAGCTCTGCTTAGGCCAGCCAAAGGTTACACAATTTGTGCGCGGACTGCGTAAAATTGAGGTGATTTCCAAATTATTCCAAGTCAGTGCAAAAGTGGGGTTTCCTAAACTATAAATACGAGTTCCTAGGGCCATTCTAGAGAGTGTTAAGGTTTTCTAAAAGTATTCTAAGGGTTTCTAAGGTGTCAAAGGGTGTAGCAAGGGTGAGATTCGAGGTTATTCGGATTGGCTAAGTCTTCTCTCTTTGTAATTTATGCTTTCATAGTGGATTCTGTCACTTTGTACCGTGGTTTTTTTTTCTCGAAAGGGTTTTGCACGTTAAATCTTTATGTTCTCTTGTATTTGCTTGGTGTTATTGGATTGCTATCCTAGATCTATATCAGTGTGATTCCGCGGTACAAATCCCAACAAAATGAAGAAATCTATAATTGATGGAAATCCATCATTAAAGAACCTTGTCTTCCTCACAAACAACCAACACCCTAGGATCTTTATAACCTCTGATTCAGGAATCCAAACTATCCATTAAGTGCGCCACACTATCATCTTTTATACATCAAAATCCAACCCCAAACTAAACACGTGAGAAATCCAAAATTAAATCTTTCCCTCACAAAAATCACGTGCAACCTATTTTCTGTGTCGACTCGAAGCTGGGTCATTACGAAGACCTTCCAAAAAGAGCTATGAGCTCTATATAATCCCCTCTCATCATAGGAAACAACCCATAGCAAATGAGAGAGAGAAAAGAAGGATAAGTCATTGGTGAATCGACTCAGTCAACCCTACTGAGTTCCAAGGCCAAGTCAAGCCTGATTTAGATTGAATCCATCCCAACCTTGCTAGGAGACCTTGCTAAGAGGCCAAATAACCCATCAAGTTTGTGTTTAAAGAGGTTTTAAACCAAGTTAAGTTGACTCAATGAGTTAACCCATTGAGTCAGAATCGAATCCAAGTCAGGAAGAGTCTAAATCTAATAGGTGAGTTTTCTTGTACCTTTTATCACCATTGTAATCTTGAATTTTCCTATTCAATGTCAATTTTATTGAATTACTAATAAATGTTTTATGTTAAGTTTGAGATTATGTTTGATTAGTCTAATGAATATGGAAATTAAATTCATGTTTTACATGATGAAAATCCATGTTTACAAATATTTTAGTTTTAATTGTAACTATGTATAAGGACTCGCAGTTTTGTATTAGATTTTTGAAAATTATTTTCCAAAGGATGTACTTAAGAGCGAGTTCTTTCCAAGTGGAGGTGACTAATACAAGACCTACCATAGATGCATTCTTAGCACAACTATACCAAAAACAGCCCAAACGAAAGCAATAGTCCATTAGAACCAAACTCAGTCCTACATAAGGCATAATGCAATTAAGTTTCAGGCATGTCTGGTTTGAAGAAATTCATTCTGGATATGGAAAAATTGTCGTTTAAAGTGTACGTCGACCGTAAAACAATCGTAATTTTTTATTCGGGCATCGTCACGAAATGTAAAACCTATCAATCTTTATGTAATGGTGGTTACAGGGTCAACTGACATGCTATGCAGGTCACAAATGTTCATTTCAATAGAAATGTTCATCTTGAGGGTCAAAATCAAGATTTTAGAAGAAAAAATTATGGTGATTTTTATTTTTTAATGTATTTTTCTATTCTTGTACTTCTAGGATTTTTATCTTTTTTAGAAATTGCTTGTAATAATACCGGGAATGCTCTGGTAAGATTTATTTATTGTTTTTATTTTTAACAAATTTAATCTTTTAGGAGATTTTTTGCTATTTTAAATAATTTTGAATTAAGATTTTAGGTCTACCATAAGTTATGTAATCTAGCAGTATTAGATTATTATGGCTCCTCGAGGGGTAACCCAGGAGCGAGTGGTAACTTAGGAGCAAGCGGAGAGGGAGGAGTCTGTGGGGACCATCATGGCAAGCTCATTTTTGCCTTTCATAGAAACTATGGTCATTCAACGAACACTATTGCAAAGGCCCAAGCCATGCTAGATGGCATAACGATATGCTCCAACCTGGGCCTTTCCAACATAATTGTGGAAACAGATTCGATGACCATTGCTAAAGCGGTTGAAGACCCTCACTCCCTCAACTCTTGAAACATCTGGTACAAGCTGGGAGCAATCCAGCAATTTCGTCGGTCCCTTAACCTCACTTTCAGCCACATTTTACGCGAAGGGAACTCGGTTGCAAATGCCTTAGCCAGAATGGCTAGCGAAGATGCCCAAATAGGATGTTTGGATCCCGTCCCGATTTTCCGAGGCTTGTGAGTGGTGCCCTAGTCATGGATAATGTCGGCATAAGGGCCATTAGGCATGTGTAAAAGTGGCGCCAATCTTGTTTTTGTCTAGAGTTAGTGGGGGCTGCTTTCTCCTTTTTGTTCTTATTTTTTCTAGTGGTTCATATGCAATTAGAATTATATGATGGGAGTGGTCCGCTCCTTTTTTGTTGGGACCCTCCTGAATGGCTGTAAATTTCCAAGAGTAATGAAATTTTCGTGACTTTTGAAAAAAAATTTATTATGCAATAAAATATTTAAGTTTTCTCTCTTATCATTTCTTATGGATTCAAGATTTTGTCTATTTGAAGAAAACAAAAATAAGTCTAATCAACAACATGATGCCTTGTTTCTTACGACCTTCATGGATGCTCATGGTTCTAAGGAATCACTTTTGTTATGCAATTATAATCATCCCATATCAGTGGCTTGGAAGATGGCTGCATAGAATAAATTAAAGCCAAAGATGGATTAGATCATCCCATCAATGTGATTTTTCATGCATGGTTTCCTTTAGAGGATGACTTCATGTTAGCCACATTGGCCCGAAGGGTTTTTTGTCCCCTTGATCATGTGGCTGCGGTTTGCAAAACAACAGGGTGTGGGCCAAACAAGCACAAAATGCTCCATACTCCCTTTGAAGGAGAGTCCTCTCCCTCGCCCCCATCGGAGTTTAATTTTCTTAGATCGGGTGGGACTGGTTACAGTTAGAGAAAGATCGGCACCCCTTTAATTTTCTTTGTAGGTTATAGTGTCCTTATGATAGGTGGGCGGAAACATTTTTTTCGGGCCCGAATGTTCCGATCCGTACAGCCCCTTTGTGAATAAAATTCTCATTTTCCAAAAAAAAAAAAAAAAGGATAATGCGACCAGTGGATGGCTAAACAAAATTCCTTGAATGAATATGTTTCGACCACTGACCAATTCGATTAGCAAATGGCCTGAGTTTTGGGCCAGGGAACCTGATCTGCTTCTGATGGACAGGTATCATCTTGCACACAGATGATGGCTTGCCACTATTTGGACTAGTGGGCTTAGCCAGACGCAAGCGTGTTTACCAAAGCTAGCGACTGATTGGACAGCTTTTGAGGATTACAATTTGGGTGGCTAGGAACTACGTTCAACCAGGACACGGATTGCATCCTACCCCCGCCCTTTGATGGGGTTTTTTCCCCGTCTTCGACCGGTCGTGGGAGGTGCTCGACCGGTCGTGGGAGGTGCTCGACCGGTCGTAGGTTCGAGCCCTGGCACGACTCAAAGTCCAGCGAGTTCGTGCTGTTTTTTACTGTAGTCAGGACTAGTCGTAGGTTACGCAGATTGTTCCGCGATTTTGCGCGAAAGCTGCGGATTTGAGTCCTTTCGCATGGCCCGGGATGCGGAAAGGAGTTTCCCAAAACTATAAAAGGGGTTGCCTAGGGTTTTTCTAGGTATCACAAAATAGCAAGAGGGTTTCTAAAGCTTTGCAAGGGATTTGCTAAAGGGTTTAGGGCTATCAGAGTGAGAGAGAGGGAGAAAGAGAGAGAGGAAGCTTATAGAAGGGAGGTTCGCTCGTGGAGGTTCTCTACTTTGCAATCTACATCTCGGCGCTTCTATGTCCTCATAGTCGGTTAGATCTCTCCGTTTTCTCTATTTCTCTTATTGTTTATCCACTCTGCGTGAGTGAAGAAGATTGTAACGTTCTACTTCATAGTGGATTGTTGATACGGGACGAGGTCCCGTGGTTTTTACCTCTTTGAGGGTTTTCCACGTAAAAATCTCTTGTGTGATGTGTGATTGATGCTTTGATTTATTTCATTGCTTTATCCATAATTCTGGTTTGTTCTGGAGGGCTAGATCCTAAGGTTTTGTGCAAGGCCCCCAACAAAGTGGTATCAGAGCTAAGTTCATTGAACGAATAGGATCGGTTTGAATTATGGAAGGTGGCTCAAGGATGATCAGCCTCAATGGTTCTAACTGGACCATATGGAAGGCTAAGATGGAGGACTTGCTTTATTGCAAGGACCTATATTCTCCAATCTCGGGCATATCAAGCAAAATCAATGATATGGTGATGATGATTGGAAGAAGATGGACCGAAAGGCGGTGGGGTTTATCGGACAATGGTTGGATGATTCCGTGTTTCACCATGTGTCTACGAAACCTCAAATTTTGCAAGCCTATGGCATTTGAAATTACAAGGGTGTATGAGAGGAAGAAGACAAAGTAGGTAATAAGATATTTCGATAAGGCGACTTGTAAATCTCAAGTTCAAGGATGGTGGGTTGGCCGAGCATATGAATGAGGTCAAGCAATATAGTGAACCAACTCACCTCTATGAAGATGGTCCTGGATGATGAATTGCAGGCTTTACTATTGCTTAGTTCATTGCCTGACAGTTGGGAGACATTAGTGGTGTCTCTAAGTAACTCCGCGCCAGACAGAAAGATATCCATGGAACAGGTAACCAGTTGTCTCTTCAATGAGGAGACAAGGAGGAAGTCTCAGGGGTCTACACAGCAAGAGGCCCTTGTGACACAGGAACGGGGGAGAGGAAAGAACAGGAAGGGCGGGAAGGCCCGAGATAAATCAAGAGGCAAGTCGAGTAACAGAAAAGAGGTTGAATGCTGGAATTGTGGCAAGAAGGGCCACTACAAGCATGAATGTCGTGGTAAGAAAAACGACAAGAAAGTAAAAGGGAAGGAAGAAGAATCTGATTCCACTGCGGTCGCTTCAGATGGCGACATGGTAGTTATTCTTTCTACAGATCACGATGTATGTCTCACGGCTACGAGTCAGGGCACCGACTGGGTGATAGATTCGGGAGCTTCTTTTCATGCGACTCCACACAGGGACTCCTTCACAAGCTACAAGTTAGGTGACTATGGGACTGTAAAGATGGAAAATTCTGGCGTATCAAAGATCGTGGGAGTCGGTGATATTTGTGTGAAGACCGATGTGGGCTGCACATTGGTTCTCAGGGATGTGAGGCATATCCCAGACCTTCGCCTCAACCTGATGTCGACGGGAAGGCTGGATGATGATGGCTATGAAAGCCGGTTTGCTGGTGGGCGATGGAAGCTCATCAAGGGTTCGTTGATCGTGGCTAGAGGAAAGAAGTGTTGCACCCTGTACAAGGCAAGTGTCAGTATGTGCAAGGGTGGATTGAACGCACGGAAGATTCGGCTATTGACATGTGGCAGGCGTCCAGGCCACATGAGTGAAAAAGGGCTTCGGCTACTAGCGAGGAAAGCGACTCCTTCCAGACGTGACAGGTATGCCTCTCAAAACCTGTCTTGATTGTTTATCGGGAAACTTGACATAGAGTTTCATTTATTAAAAGCGCTTCTCATGTTAATAAAGTGCATGCATTAGATTTGGTTTATTCGATGTTTGTGGTCCTATGAGGACAAAAACCTTGGGTGGGGCATTGTATTTTGTCACTTTTATAGATGATGCATCTAGGAGGGTTTGGGTTTATGCTTTGAAATCCAAGGACGAGGTCTTTGGTGTGTTTAAATTGTTTCATGCTATGGTCGAGAGAGACAGTAGATCATTGAAGTGCATCCGCTTGCCCGACAATGGTGGTGAATACATTGGCGACTTTCACGAGTACCGCAAGTCCCAAGGTATACGGCATGAACAGACGGTTCCCAAGACCCCCAAAGATAATGGTGTAGGCGAGCGAATGAATCGCACCATTGTTGAGAGAATCGGATGCATGTTATCCCATGCGAAGTTGCCCAAGACGTTACGGGGAGAAGCAATGCGCACACGGCGGTGTATTTGATAAATGGTCTCCATCGGCCCGTTGAATGGAGAAGTACCGAGAAGGTGTGGACTGGACAGGATCCATCGTACGGTCATCTCGGGTGTTTGGATGCGGGACATCCGTTCACGTACCAAATGACGAGAGGTCCAAGCTCGATATGAAGATCAGGCAGTGTGTGTTCTTAGGGTACGGTGATGAAAAATTCGGTTACAGGTTATGGGATCCGACCGAGAAGAAGCTCGTCAGGAGCAGAGATGTGGTTTTCTTTGAAGATCAGTGTATCGAAGACATTGGTAAGCCAGAGAAGAACCAGCCTAGTTCAGGTGAGCTAGAGGACATGGATCCGATCACTCCTCCTGTGGTGCCTGATGACGGGGGAGTACAGCAAGGTGCAGAGGACGAGGGAGGTCCTTCAGAAGATGGACCAGGGGAGCAGCCCCCACTTGATCCACCTGTTGAGCCACAGGTGAGGAGGTCATCTAGGGACGGACGGTAGTCAAGAGGTACTCACCGCACGAGTACATTATGCTAACCGATGGGGAGAGCCGAAGATTATTCTCGAGGCCCTAGCCGACGAGCATAAGGAGGAGTGGTTGAAAGCTATGCAAGAGGAGATGGAATCCTTGCATAAGAACCACACCTATGATATGGTGAAACTGCCTAAGGGCAAGAAAGCTCTGAGCAACAAGTGGGTGTTCAGAAAGAAGATTGAGCAGAAGAATTCACAGATGAGGTTCAAGGCCAGACTTGTGGTTAAAGGGTTTGGTCAGAGGAAAGGTATAGACTTCGAGGAGATATTCTCACCAGTGGTGAAGATGACATCCATACGGGTGTTGCTTGGGTTTGCGGCGAGCATGGATCTGGAGATAGAGCAGTTAGATGTTAAAACTGCCTTTCTCCATGGTGACCTGGAAGAAGAGATCTACATGCTCCAACCAGAAGGGTTCGAAGTCAAGGGCAAGGAACATATGGTGTGTAGGCTGAGGAAGAGCTTGTATGGGCTGAAACAAGCTCCACGGCAATGGTACAAGAAGTTCGATTCGTTCATGTTACAGCATGGGTATGACAGAACGGAGTCGGACCATTGTGTGTTCACGCGTAAGTTCTCAGATGGTGATTTCTTAGTTCTGCTTTGTTATACGTTGATGACATGCTCATCATGGGAAAAGACATCAAGAAGATTGTGGTGAAACGGGAGTTGGGCAAGTCTTTGCGATGAAAGACTTGGGCCGGCTAGACAGATCCTAGGAATGGAGATAACCCGTGATGAAGCGGCAGGAAGCTTTGGCATCACAAGAGCGGTATATTGAGAAAGTCCTAGAGCGGTTCAATATGAATGCGTGGCCGGTCGGTACTCCACTAGATGGTCACTTCAGATTGAGCGACGAGACGGTGTCCCAAGACGAAGGCGAGGTGGAAGAGATGCGAGAAGATACCCCTACGCGTCGGTGTAGGAAGTTTGATGTATGCTATGGTGTGTACACGCCCGGACATAGCATATGCGGTTGGTGTTGTCGGCCGGTACCTTGCCAATCCCGGCAAAGAA
The DNA here is from genome assembly GCA_030180095.1 of Magnolia changhungtana. Classification (NCBI taxonomy): domain Eukaryota; kingdom Viridiplantae; phylum Streptophyta; class Magnoliopsida; order Magnoliales; family Magnoliaceae; genus Magnolia; species Magnolia changhungtana. The sequence continues at coordinate 8,489,235 of JASAUF010000639.1, forward strand.
CATTGGGCGGCGGTGAAATGGATACTACGGTATCTAAGAGGCTCATCCAGTTGAGCCTATGCTATGGTGACGGTAAACCTGTGTTAGAGGGGGCTACAGATGCGGATATGGCGGGTGACATAGATTCAGGAAGTCTACATCGGGGTTCATGTTCACGTTTGGGGGAGCGGTTTCTTGGCGAGCAAGCTACGAAGGTCGTAGCATTGTCGACGACATGCAGGCCGAATACATTGCGATCACGAAGCATGTAAAGAGATGCTTTGGATGAAAAGGTTCCTACAGAACTTAGCACGAAGCGGGAGGAGCACGTGGTCTATTGCGATAGTCGAGTGCTATACACTTGAGCAAGAATCCAAGTCGGCATTCCAAGTCGAAGCACATAGAGATTCGGTATCCTTGGATCGGGATACTTTAGAACAAAAGGTGTTACTGCTTGAGAAGGTCCACACGGACGATAATGGGTCGGACATGATGACCAAGGCTTTGCTCAAGGGCAAGTTTGAGGTTTGTAGAAACTGGGCCGGCTTGAAGAAGGTGGATCCCTCCGGGTCAAAAAGGGGAGATTTGATGGGGTTTTTTCCCCGTCTTCGACCGGTCGTGGGAGGTGCTCGGCCGGTCGTGGGAGGTGCTCGACCGGTCGTAGGTTCGAGCCACGGCACGACTCAAAGTCCGCCGAGTTCGTCTTTGTTTTTTACATGTAGTCGGTCGGGACTAGTCGTAGGTTACGCAGATTGTTCGCGATTTTCTTGTGGCTGCGGATTTGAGTCCTTTCAAGAATGGCCTGGGATGCGGAAAGGAGTTTCCCAAAACTATAAAAGGGGTTGCCTAGGGTTTTTCTAGGTATCACAAAATAGCAAGAGGGTTTCCTAAAGCTTTGCAAGGGATTTGCTAAAGGGTTTAGGGCTATCAAAGGTGAGAGAGAGGGAGAAAGAGAGAGAGGAAGCTTATAGAAGGGAGGTTCTGCTCGTGGAGGTTCTCTACTTTGCAATCTACATCTCAGCGCTTCTATGTCCTCATAGTCGGTTAGATCTCTCCGTTTTCTCTATTTCTCTTATTGTTTATCCACTCCTGCGTGAGTGAAGAAGATTGTAACGTTCTACTTCATAGTGGATTGTTGATCTGGACGAGGTCCCGTGGTTTTTACCTCTTTGAGGGTTTTCCACGTAAAAATCTCTTGTGTGATGTGTGATTGATGCTTTGATTTATTTCATTGCTTTATCCATAATTCTGGTTTGTTCTGGAGGGCTAGATCCTAAGGTTTTGTGCAAGGCCCCCAACACCCTTCTCTAGATGAAGGGGCGGTTCTATGGGTGTGCCCACCATGATGTATCTGTTTATCCACGCCGTCCATCCCTTCTCTCTCTCATGTCATTTCAAGCTATGTGCACAAAAATGAGGCAGATCCAACGCTCAAATGGATCATACCAAATAATAAGCTTGGGTTGCATTAAATGCAAGTCATCTTTGGTGTGGTCCACTTGAGCGTTGGATTTGCCTCATTTTTTTTTACATGCCTTAAAATGATCTGAAAGAAGGAATGGATGGCGTGGATAAATAGATAAATCACATTGGGCCTGCCCACAAAATTGACCGTTCATGGCTAGAGACGGGCGGGAGTGGGACACAATCCGCGTCCGTTCAACCAACGGTGTAAAACTCTTTCCACATGGACCAAACAGATGAAAGGCCTAGATCTAGTGCACATGCTCGCCTAACCCATACAAACAAGGAACACGTGCAAGAGACTGGAGCCATTTATCAGGTAACCCCTCTGTATAGGTATTAAATCAAGCCGATTTAATCAATCACGTGATCCCCCGTGCAGATATACATTAGGATCATCTGACTGATATTATTTTTGGCACAATATGGGCCAAACAGATTAAAGGTCCAGATCTAGTATACATGCTCGCCTAACCCATACAATCAAAGAACACGTCCACGAGACTGGAGCCACTCGTCAGGCAACCCCAGGCCGATCTAGCCATCAGGTGAGCTTCAGGGGGACATATAATTTAGACCATTGATCAATTTCTTTTAACCATGCATTTCTTTGATTACATGGACCTGATTTATGAAATACGGCATGTACATAGTGGGACCATCTGATGAGAGGCTCCGAGGTGGCATATGTGCCCATGCATAGGTTTCATATGTTAAGCAAGCACGCATGATGTACACGACTCGAACCAAGTCGAGCTTGGCACAGCTCAACTCGGCTCGGCCACTAACTGACCCAGCTCAAACTCGGTTCAGCTCGGGTGCATTTTCTCAAACACATGGAGTGCGCCTTCAATTTCTCACGGAATGTAAAACAGCAACATCGATTTACAGGTATTTCATCAAACACTCAGTAGACAACATAAAAAAATAAGATACAAAGGTATTTGTTTCATATCCATACCTTCCTCACCACCAGCCGCCACTTCGTTGAGTCATTTTATCAAACACTTGCTGAGCAACATCAATATCAAAATAACCCTGGTCACTGAACTGGTTCGATCCGAGTTCGGTTCAAGTTGGGGTTCGATTTGAGTCGAGTCAAGCTTAGGCAAACTCGAACTTTCGAGCTCAAAAAATCAGCTCGCTCGAACTCAGTTTTGAACCAAGTAGAATTGAGCTTTTTCAACTTGAGTCGAGCGAGCTAACCGAGCTAACTCGGTTCGTGTACAGCTCCACACGCATACAACCCTAACCTAAACCAATAGTAGAAAGACGATCGCATGGACAATGGAAAGAACACTGTTACACCGTTTTCCCTTTGAGCTTTTTTTAGCATACGACCCGAAATGGCACATCACATTGGTAGAGTACTGCATAAGGCCAAACCCTAACCCTAACAGTATCAAGTCCTTTTCCCAATATCCTTTGCCATGCACGTTGTCTGAAGCACGTGCACTTGCCTTGCACGTACGTTCTCCTTTCCTTTATGATGCGTCGGTGGCATCTCTTCGTTAGGAAGGTACTAGTGTCTGGTGTTGAGGACTGCTAGGTGCAATAGAGCCATGCGCTTCTTTTTTGTATTAGACTTACATGTGCATGAGATGAGAGCCTCTCATGAGGTGAGTGAAGATACTTTTTGCCTAAAATGATGTTAATGCTTGTCAAGCTTACTACTTTTATAGTAAATTTGGTTAGTAGTTTTTTTTTTTTTTTTGGCACAAGGTGGGAACACACCACCTATCATATTATAAGATGATTGGGCTAAAGTTTTGTCAAGACTAGTGACGCAGGGGAGGACGTGAGGTCGAGCACCGTCTTCCTCAAGAGGATAACTATTCTGAATCCACGAAACTTCTCTGGACTCCTCACAGAGACTTTCTCGAATCCACGAGAAAAGAGAGCAGAAAATAGAAATAAATTATAAATAAATTTGAAATAGATTAATGAATAATTGATAATCCTCTAATGCGTCTCCTTACACCATTAATAACGAAAAAAAATTAAAATTCGTAATTACCAAAAATAGCAAAATTCTAACTCTAATAAAAATTCTAATTCTAATAAAACTCTTCTAAGGCCTAATTTCTAAAAATAAAAATTGCAAATAAACTTTCTCTAGAAGAGTCCTAGTATAACTAAAACTTATTTCTATAAGGAAAGAAAATCTAAAACTCTAAAAAAATATTAAAAATTCGGAATTACTAAAAATAGTAAAATTTTCCTAAAAATTCGTTTTTGAGCCGAAAGCGCATGTTTTCTAACAAAACGGACAGATGTGACCCACATGGTGGGTCAGTTCACCTCGGATGGCCCGTTTCAGTAAAGATTGATAGGTTGTGCGCCCCATAACGATACCCGGATCAAAAGTTATGGTCAATTTACGATCCATCTTCTTTTGGCCCAACCATGCTAGGAACGTATCTGTGACACGTTTTACATCAGACTCCTCCACTTGAAAAAAACTCGTCCTCGAGTTACGCAAGAGACTTGATACATGAGTCTGAGATAACTTCCGACGTCGATGTTCATTAACTCTTTTTATGTACTTGGCATTAAGCTCTTGAGTTGACACAATACATGTACTCATGCTTTCCTTGACTTGACTAATATCGATTAGTTCCTTCACATCTGCCTTCAAGATCTTATATTTTTTCTGATAATATGGGCAATTAGGCGGACTTGTCCCTGAGACGGGATCAACGTGATTTTGTATATCTCATATGGGAGGTAATTTATTAGAGAGCTCATCGAGCACAACCCTCTTAAACTCCTGCGATACTGGTTCCAAATCCTCTAAGATATTCACAGACTTCACATATTTTTTCTTTTCAACTAATGGATATATATTTTCCATTTCCTTAGATTGTTTAATAAAGGCCTGTTCAGTGATGAGATATTGTCCTTCTACTTTAGAAGTCTTGGGTTGGTTCTCCATTCCCATAGAGGTCACATATTCGCCATTGATGAATCCTGTAGTCTGTTGCAACTCCGTTTTGATGAAGTCGTTTCTCGCAGACCAATAATAGGATTTTTCTGCATAACATTTTACTGATCGACTATCCTGATAATAATTTTAGTTTTGTTGGAATAATACCTGATCGTAATCTCGAGGGAGGAATCGCATGCACAATAACTTCTTCATCCGCGACCACGTGCGGATTGGTGCCTTCATCTGTCTCGCCCGCTCGAGTTGAAGTTGTTCCCACCAATCTGAAGCTCTGCCCGTCAACTTGTATGCCACGAGTTTAACTTTCCTTTCTTCTACGATGTTCATGTAGTCGAAGAAACGTTCGACTTCAAGCAACCAATCGAAGAAGTCCTTGAAGTAGAGTTGACCATTAAAACTAGGAAAATCGACTTTCATCTTGAATTCTTGAACCATCCTGTGGTTCATTGATAGCATCACCTTACGATCAGTATAATTACGAATTCCAGCAATTGCTGGTGGTGGATCACCACTATGAACACGGAGTTGCCTTAGGTTTTCCGTCAAGAGATCCGCTATGCGGTCGATGGAAGCCTGCAGCCCTTGCATGGCTTGTCGATTCTCTTGTTGCACTACTTTGAAAACTGTCGCCGTTAAAGGTAAATTCCCTGGAGCACCACCCATGGGATTGTTGCCCGACTCGTCGTTAGAAGCCATCAATCCGAGGAGAAACCTCGCTCTGATACCAAACTGACGCAGGGGAGGACGTGAGGTCGAGCACCGTCTTCCTCAAGAGGATAACTATTCCGAATCCACGGAACTTCTCTGGACTCCTCATAGAGACTTTCTCGAATCCACGAGAAAAGAGAGCAGAAAATAGAAATAAATTCTAAATAAATTTGAAATAGATTAATAAATAATTGATAATCCTCTAATGCGTCTCCTTACACCATTAATAAAAAAAAAAAAAAATTAATTCGTAATTACCAAAAATAGCAAAATTCTAACTCTAATAAAAATCCTAATTCTAATAAAACTCTTCTAAGGCCTAATTTCTAAAAATAAAAATTGCAAATAAACTTTCTCTAGAAGAGTCCTAGTATAACTAAAACTTATTTCTATAAGGAAAGAAAATCTAAAACTCTAAAAAAATATTAAAAATTCGGAATTACTAAAAATAGTAAAATTTTCCTAAAAATTCGTTTTTGAGCCGAAAGCGCATGTTTTCTGACGAAACGGACAGATGCGACCCACCATGTGGGTCAATTCACCTCGGATGGCCCGTTTCAGTAAAGATTGATAGGTTGTGCGCCCCATAATGATACCCGGATCAAAAGTTATGGTCAATTTACGATCCATCTTCTTTTGGCCCAACCATGCTAGGAACGTATCTGTGACACGTTCTACATCAACTAGCTATAACAACCCTGAATTTTTTAGTCATATAAGATCTCAATTAATCAAATTAAGAATTTATTTTTAAAATTAACAACAAAAACAAAACACTTAGCACAATGGTAGAAATACTCTTGGTGGAAGGTAAGGTCAAAGGATTGATATCCTTAAATCTATACAATAAACAGGGCAAATCGGCCTTACGTCCATTGTCTGGGTTCGTGGAAAGTTTTGAAGAAAAGAAGAAGGCCTTGCGTGGAAAATTGTCTAGCGACCAAGCTGAATTAAATATGGTATTTATCAATCGATTAATGAATGGATTCGATTTATCGAAAGTAACCAAAAAATTTTAGAAACTTGAAATGTAAAATTCGAATTTCCCTGATCTCTGATTAATTGATCGAAGGGATCAATTAATTGAGGGCCTTCAAGGTGGCTCAATCGATTGACTGGACAATCCCCTGTATTGATTTCCAACCTAAGATGGTGGGATTAATAAGACCATAAGAGATGTAATTTTCTGAACTAATAATAGGGGGGTCATCTTTGATTGATCAAAGGTGGGCTCCCTAGATGGAATACCTAAATTAAATTCGTGATTTGTTAAACTATCTTAAAAGGGATTCAAATTCTAGATTCCAAAGCATACAATTGTTCAGCAAATTTAACTCTACTATGGATAGGCAAGTGAATCCTAACATGTCTCATACTTATATGAACAAGATGAATTGATTGTTGCTATGATTATTGTATTGCCCTGTTGCAATGAATTATTGATTCCTCTCATATGAAGAGATGTACTTGATGACCGCGTATATGTTAATGCATAGAGCATTGAATATATATTACATGCATCCATAACGTTCCTATGTTGGTTCCTACAGGCCTGCTCTAAATGACCGGATGCACACCTCATGTCTAGGTTCTGGGGATCCTCCTTGATGGCTTCCTAATAAATTCTTTGCTAGATGCTCATGTTTAGTGGAAGCCTACTCAATGAGTAGATGCAAACCTTGCCTATGCCTACCTACAGTAGAAGCCTGCCAAGTGCAAATGCGGGTTGACGGATATCCAATCCAAGCAAGTAGACGATCATATAACTTGACATGCATTTCATAACATCTCTGCATACATATATACTCATATCTGTACACACACGCACATGCACACATAGATATATATATATATATATATATATATATATATATATATATATATATATATATATATATATATCTATATCTATTATGTACTATCTTCTTCGTGTTGTGTATAAACCATGATGGGTTCACTTACTAGCCCAACCAGCTAACATTGTGAAATGATAACCATACATAGATGATCGAGATAGGAAACATAAATCAAATATCGGAGAATAAGACCCGAATGGCGGATGAATCTTAGGATCAATGGTCATATTTTACAGAAGATGAACTAGTTGCACTAGATTGATAAACTATTCATATGATTTATTGTTTATGAGATTTGGTTTCCTTTTTTATAGCCTTTAATAGTTAAATTGAATTCAACATTGTTTATAAATATGTTCTACTGAATGATTTTGGATATTATGATTGAAAAAAGTTCTAAATGGGTGGATTTAGTTAATTATTGAATAAGGTGGTTTAGCATTAGTGATGAAATGTGTTAGAATATATGACATGTGTGTATTTTGAATGTAAATTGGGTGTGAACGTAGGAGACATTAAAATACGCCTCCAAGTAACAGTATGATGAGATAGTTTGTGTACACTTGGTGTACAAGTAATGGACCATAACTCGGGTCTGAGGGTGCAAACTCTGTATCTGAATTACGAGGTATGACACTAGTAATCCATTGTATACCATCCAAAATAGCTAGTATTGGACATGGTACCACTGACTAGTTGTTTCATCTTGCTTGCAAACAGATTGAACATTGACACAATAAATTATGGCACATGTGGGCATGGAGTATATTGGTTTTCATGTGCAATCGACTAGAACTATACACAAGCCGAGCTAGCTTGAAAAGCTTGCTCAGCTCAACTCGGTTTAGCTCAGATCACCTCAACCTGAAAGGGGGATTTGGGATAGACCGAGGCCTGTTTGACTTAGCTCGTTAGAAAAAACAAACTGAGGTCAAGCAACAGGTAGCTCGGCTTGAAGCTCGACTCAGACCTAAACTCGACTTGTTGTGTGTGTCTGTGTGTGTCTGTGTGTGTCTGTGTGTGTGTGTGTGTGTGTGAGAGAGAGAGAGAGAGAGAGAGAGAGAGAGAGAGAGAGAGAGAGAGTGTGTGTGTGTGTGTGTGTGTGTGTAATATGTGAAATTTTTGCCTGTACATGTCTTCCACGCCATTTATGCTCATTTGCCAAGAACCGTTAGATTAAAAGGATTAAGAATAACTCAGATCTCCTCCCGCTTCTGCTCAAAATGTGAGTAGAACTCTTATCTTGAATGTATTACACTTCTGGAATTATTGTTATTTAAATTACATATATCATTCATAACTTGTTTTTAGGCTTTTACTTGTTACTAAAGATAACTCAGCTCGACTTGCCTTGACTTGACTAGCTCGCTCGCCTCAACTTGATCCAAGCTCGACTCGGCTCTAACCATCAGGCCAAGGCGAGCTTATGTGTTGAGCTCAAAGGGGAGCCAAGCTGAGCTCGAGCTGAGATTAGAGTAGGGCTGAGCTGAGCTGGCATATCTCGGCTCGATGTACAGCTCTAAGACCGACCAACCATATGGCCATGTATAGTTGCTCCAACTACTTGTTGAGTCACAACTTAGCCCATATCCAAACAGCCCTCTAGGTTTCGATGAGTCCAGCCCTAAATCAAAGTTCTTATTTGAGTTGTCCAATAGTTGTTAAACGTGTTTTACATCAGTTTTTAGGTCATTGTTATCTTTAGTGAGTTTATTATCATAGATAAGTTGAATTAAGAGTTTAAGGTTTATAGAAACCATATGAAATATACGGTGAAGCAAAATTTATTCTTATTAATTTTATTATAGGTTTTTTCTTTTAATTCAAGGCCTAACATAGAGGAAGATAATAGCCCTTTGATCTTCGGCATTTGTCCAGTCGTTGTTAGAACATTGTCCAGCCACTGTTGGATCCTTTATCATTGCTATCCAGCCATTGTACGAACACTCTCCAATCACGGTACAACCACTGACTATCGTTCGCCCCCAAATATACTTGATATGATTCAGTTACTTGTCAAATGCAAGATTTGACCACTCAGATTAAGATCCCATGTGCAATATCCGATATCTCGAATAAGATTCCACGCCCAAATTTCTCTCGATGACGTGTGATTTTGTAAAGTTGTTCGCAGGTGCATGACGATGATCGGATGATAAGAATTTATAATCAACGGTTATTCCACCATGGGTGGATAAAAAAGAGGCCTGGATTAAATATCAATGGTAAGTAAGAGACGAAGAATGATCAGATTTACCAATAATGGACTATCAACAATTGGATCCGGAGGTTATGGATGATCACGGTAGGATTCAGCTTTGATTGAAGATCAACGGTCTGATCAAGCAATGATGAAAGCCAGTGGTCATTTTCACCAGTAATGGATAATAGATAAAAGATCAATGGTCGGAGCTAATAATAATGGAAGATCAGTGCTCGGATCTAGTTATGATGAATGACCAATGGTCAGATCTAGCAACGATGGAAGACCAGTGGTCACATATAGTGATAATGGACGATCCATGTTTGAATTTAATGATAATGAGTGACCAATGGTCCGATCACATTTAGTTTACGCCCAATGGTGGATATAACAACAATGGGAGCAGATTAGGTGCACCCTGGCCTCGCTCAAGACGGTGTGGCCCTCACTGTGGGGCCCAACTTGATGTATGTATTCTATATCCATGCCGTCATTCCGTTTTTACAGATCATTTTAGGGCATGAACCCGAAACAGATCCAAATCTCAAGTGGACCATATATACCATAAGAAACACTGGTGATTGAATGCCCTACCATTAAAATTTTCCTAAGGCCCACCGCATTGTTTCTGTGACATTTATTTTCCATCCAATCTATTGATAAGGTAATATAAAACTGAATGGAGTAAAGAAATATCAGCTTGATAAAGAAAAATAAAAATTGTGGCCCACAATAAGTATTTAATGGTCAACCACCACTGTTTCTTATGGTATGATCCACCTGAGATTTGGATCCGTGTCATTTTTGAGCTCACGCCTTAAAACAATCTAGCGATGGACGGCGATATAGAATACATACATTAAGGTGGGCCCCGGTGAGGGACGCACCATCTAGGGTGAGGCCAGGGTCGCACCTAATCCGCTCCCAACAGTAATGAATAATCAATAGGCAAATCTGGCAATGGCCGATGATCAACTATCAAAACTAGCAATTTTTGCACCAGGCAAACTTCATAGGCTAGCCCACCCTTTGCATTGATTCCACGTATTCCACATGTTACATGTTGGGGATTATGCATGGTATGCCAGCCTTTATATTCATGATGCCACAGACCTTTTGTGTGGCTTGTATATCACACACATGGGATATTGTTGGCGCTTATGGATTAATAGTCGTGCCTACCTTTATATATTTCACATTCCTATAGAATTTGCTAAGCCCACACGCCTAAACAATGTAACTCATGTACAGGCCAGACATGTGCCGTCATGGCTCATAGGTGTGAGACCCAATCCATCCAAAAGAGGGGGTACTACATATATGTTAGATTCCCTGGTCTAAGAATCAGGTCGGTCAGTCAGGTGGGCCATGATTAACTGAACAAATGCGTAGTTGTCAAAAGATCCCCAAAAGGTTTTTAACCCGTCCACATATTTCTAATAACATGCAATACTGGTTGAGTAGACCAACTTTATCTTTGGGTAATAACCTTTACACAGCGAGGCCCACTTGATGGATGGCTATGATATTACACCTGCCGCTGACATTTATGGCCGCATGCACATTAGCTGACAAGTACACACGTGTTGCCTAGCAAAGTGATGTAAAACAACTCGAGAAAAATCCCATGGATGGCCAAAATCTAAGAATATAGGCTAGAAAGTTCAGCTCAGGGTCTGGCAGGCGCTATCGCATCTGGGGCAATAATTTTTTGACCTATTCGTTTTGCACATATAGTATATCATTGAAAAGTTATCAATGAACTCTACGTGCAGGCGACTGCCTACGGCCATTATTATTCGCTCTTGAATGGTTTTTCAAAAACAAGCCATTTTACGGGGGGTCGATTTTGAATTTTAGTCAGAAATTGTTATTTTTAATAAGTATGGTTTTGAATATTTTTAGTGTTTTAAAGTTTAAAAGTTATGGAAAAGCTTAAAGTTTTTATTTGAATCATGAAGAGTTTGAATTAGTTTAAAAATCTTACTAATTTTTAAATTTTTACTATTTTAAAAGGTTAAATATTTTGAGAAAGTAACGAATTTAAGGTTTAAACGGCTTATATATAAGCTATGTCAATAGCTTGGTAAAAGGACTTTCTTTAGAATTTCATAATGACATTGCTTTTATTTCTGTTTTTGAGATTTTTCTCTCCCTATGAATTGAAGTGCTATTTCATGAGAAGAAGATGGTGATCTCTTCTTTCATCCACGCACCCATAGGTCACAAAGCTTCTCTAAAAATATTGTTTTCTCTTGCCAAGCTATGGCTTAGAAAATCCTAAGATGTATAACTCCTAGCCTAAGATACCAACCAAACAAAAATGACAAAATTTCAAGATTGAAGACTCCCAATCTACCAAGGAGGTCATCTACCACTTTCAAAATGGACAACCCTTAACCTTCCTGAAGAACTAAAATCCAGCATCCTCAGACAGCCCATTAATCCCTGGCTAGATACTATTTCCTTTTATATATTGCCATTTGGGAGAGTCTACGGATGGGAACTGTAGACCCTCCACTACAGGGTGGGCCTAGATTGGAAGTCTTAATCAAAAATGTGGATTTGATCTTGTTGTGTTCAGAATTGGATGTTTGTTTGGTATCCTTTGTTTCAGGAATGATGTGGATGATGAAATCCAAGCTTAAGCATTTGGCCTTTTAATTAATAGAGGCGAAAGATGATAAAGACGGAGTGGACCCCATGAAGAGTTGTTGGAGCTCACAAATCATTTTTTGTGAGATGTAATAAATAAGGTTTAAACTTTAATGGCCTAAAGGATCAAATGTGAGGGTGGCCTGATTAAGTCAGTGCATTTGTATGGTTTAACCTGATTCATTTTCTAAACGAGCCGAGAATTCCGATCCACACACGACCCATAACCCATTACCCTATGGCCAAACCCAACCTACTTGAAATTCATCAGGCCCAAACCCGTCCTAACCTGACCTATTTAAATATAATCAGGTCAGGCTTGCTCAACCATACCCAACCTGACCTTCACACCTAACTCAGGTTTAAGAATGGAATATGAGGTTAAGGGTTGCATGAGCCAACCAAATTAGTGGGTACATATTCATATGTATATGTTGGCACTTATCTTCTATTATTTTGTTTTGGGTAGGGTTTAATTCAAACTGGAACAGACCCATTTACTCGATTGGGCTAAATTTCTAGCCAGAGCCCAACACACTACCCATTTTAGTTCGCCCAAACCCATCTCATACGTAGTTGTGCCAGTTAACCCGCAACCAGACCATTGTCATCACTGTAGTGTTGATAAGTGCACTAACACAGGTGAAACCGTATTGTGGTAGTATTCTTTTTTTCTTTTTTCCTGAAAGAGAAGAAAGATGGGAGCACCCCACTTATCACTTTGTTGAATCAATTAAGACGGCAATATATTTAGGCTGGCGCCACAGAAAGAAACAGGACTCACAGAAAGACAACCCACCTCTTATATACAAAAGGGCTAGACCACACCAAACCAAAACCAGCCAAACGGGGAAAATGTATAACACCCAAAGTCACCCTCAAGTCGGGTGAGTTGGGCCAAATCAACCTGACTCAAACGGTGACTTGCTCCCATGAGCGGCTTGGATCGCATGCACGTATTCCCCAAAGTTTCCGCATGTGCCTCAAAAGTCCATGAAATGACAGACAAAGTTCAAACTATCAGTCAAGAAGTCCACATCGATTCTTCCCTTTTGACTGCTTCACATAACAGTATAGAACAGTAATATAGTGGGCCATTTACCATTCACAAGATCGTAGTGACTCATCCACCGTACAAATAGCATGAAATGAGATGTGGGGACATGAAATGGACCACTAACGATATTATGGTGGACGTTCCTTATGCATCATTGAGTAAGATCAGAACGTTATCACTGATGTGACCAACATTTTTTAAAATGGTGTATGAGGGCCATTCGGTCCCACCCAGCCCAACGGATTAATGACCTTGACCTTCATTTGCCCCGATTGCTGGTTGGGCCCGATCTCTTAGACCCAACTCGACCTGGGAAGCATAGGAACCTAGGGTTGAGCCCGGCCCTCACTGTGTAGGTCAACAGACTGTTCATGCCTAAGACCTGACGAGCTGGACGAACCCAGTTGCACCATTCTTTAACTGTGGGTCCTAAAAACTAGGCCCGACCCAACCCACAAGCCTAACGTTTTGGACAATCATGGCCCATAGTTGATCAGGCAATGGAGCTAGTCTGGCCGTTTAAGCACACTGCAGTCCAACTGGCTAAGAAAATATTGCCTGCATCACATCCAACGGTCCAAGTGCAACCATGGGCCCAGCAAGCATTCCTCTGGGCCAACAGGCGAACACTACTTCATTGCACAACAACGGCCAGATTTTCATGAGTCGTTGAAGCAGGCACCTATACATGCTGCCATGTCCTGAACTGGCATGTGCATGGAAACTGAGGCCATGTCTCATGTGGCCCAATAATCAGCCCTTGACATATTTTCTGAATGTGGACCATTCACAGATTCTTTTAAACCATCTATTGTTTCCATATGTCTGGAGCATCTGTTCAGCTGACCTGCCTGATTTTAAGGCCAGATAAGCCGGTGGTGGGGCCCACCTTAGGCACGGCTCCGATATCCATTTTAGTATTTTGTCAAATGTAGTGTCATAGATTTTCACTTTGGTTTCTGAATCCTAATGTGGAGACTCAGTAACACCAATGCTTACAGTTATGGGTGGCAACCAGACCCGACAAGCCTGACTAGCTTGTCCTGTGGGCCGGCTTGGGCCTCGTATGCATGGCCCGATCAATTCTAGGTTGGGCTTGGGTACAATTCATTTTAGCCGGACCAGGCCTGACTTTATACATACATGTTATATTTCATGAATGTGTCATTCCAATCCTCAGTTAGGCAATCCCCATCCAGCATTGGTTTCATTCCTCTAAAATGTTTATTTCTTATGCATGTGTGGCCCACTTGATCAATGGATAGATTAAGAAGAGTGAAGTGGGAAAAGTGATTTTTATAAATTTTCAGGCTGGGTCGGGTCGGGACCAGACCCAAAATAAAATGTTTGGGTTCAGACTTGGGCCTGCTGTGATAGGTCAAGGCTAGGCTAGGGTTAGGCAAAGGCCTTAGGTCTTGAGTGTCAGGCTGGGCCCCACCCGTTCCCATCCTTACAGTCGTTTGAGCTTAATCCATATCATGAAACGATCATAGTGGACAGAGGCCCCGTTTGGGTGCACAAGTGAATTAAAGTTTGTGCCAGCCCATCAATTATGAATTACAAAGACAATTGCAATTTGGACTTCTGCCATGTTAAACTAATTGTTGCCATTCAATTGGATAGTGCATCAAAACATGCGTGCCCATATGCCTATATGCCTAGGGTTTTCGAAGGCTAGCCCAACCCTGACTAGTCCAAAAATAATTAGGCCCAAGCCCAAGCCGCCGAGAAAATTTTAGCCAATTTGATGTAAATGCCGATGCAATTTTGATGGTAGCATGTAGTCTATCCGAACTAGAAATATGTATGCATATCAATTTTAGGGATCAAATATATTTATGACTATTACTTTAATTTATTCTTGTTTATATTGCCTTCATTCACATCCACATCTCAAACACGATTCAAGTATCGAGACTTAAACTAACATTCAAATTTAAAAGAAAATCAAAGAAACTATTTTATTTCAAAACAACATATAATAAATGTAAGAGTTTCAAAAAAAAAAAAAAAAATCAAAGATAAACCTATTTATGTATTTAAAAAACAAAAAATAAAAATAAAAATAAAAACAAATTTTAAAAATTAATTTTAAAAAAAAAAAACACAAAAAAAAAAAAAACAAAAAAAAAAACAAAAAAACAAAAAACAAAACAAAACAAAACAAAACCATCTGTCATGATTCCTCCTACTGAAAAGTCACACATTGAATACATAACTTTGCACATCATTGGGGCTATAGTTCCTTAGGTGCCATTTCATGTGATTTAAGATATGAGTGTTGGCTTGAAATTGATTCACATCATGACAAATATGTATTAATTAAAACTTTAGAAATTATCAAAAAAATCTTTACCTTTATTTTTGTTCATATTCTTCTTGAGCCAAGTTTTATACATATGACATTGCTTATTTATGTGACCCTCATGATAACAAAAGTAGCAGATTCTAACCATTTAGTTTTAATCATTCGACTCTACATCATTGCCTATCACATTTCCTTTGCCTTTACCCTTATTCCTAAAAAAAAAAAAAAAAATCTTTTATTTGAGTTATTGTCGTGAGAGGAGTAAGCGAGATGAGCACTTTCTGGTTGTTTGAGTCTCTCTTCCTTTCGCATACAGTGCGATATTAATTTAGTGAATGTCCATTTTTCTTTTTGAATATTATAATTGACCTTGAAAGTGTTGAATCTGGAAGGAGGATAAATCATCACTAAATAGACTATTAGGTCTTCTGGAATGTTCAACTAGAGTACCCTTAACTTACCTGTAAGGTCGGCCATCTTTATAATGTGCCGCATAATTCTATTGTCATTATATTTTAGATATAAGAGTTCACAAAAAATTGTTATAGTCTTTGCCTTATCGAAATTGGTAAGCCTCTTTCAAATTTCTTCAATGAATTCTCTTGCGTTTTCTTTCTTAGGTATACCCACACGAAAAAAACTTAGGAATGGATATTATTTTTATCTTTATACTTGACTTATTCATCTGTTTCCACCTATTATATTCGGCAATATCACAAGTAGGACTGGATTCAGTTAGTTTTAGAGGTTGATTCTTATTTAAGGCCAAGTCTAATATCACTTAGCTAGAGATAGAGATAATATCGGGGATATTTAAATAATATCGGTGATAATTCGAACAATGGGTATGCCAGACCTGGTGGGTCATGAATATGGTATACCCCTTGCCTCACTAAATTGCAAACTACATGTGTATTATAACTGTATTATAACATATTATGAGTTTAAATTTTTTTGAACTTGGTTAAAATGGTCGTAATAAAAGTCTGATTTTATATTAATTAAGAGTTCTACTTATGAAGTTGATATTATATATATAGAATGACAATGTATTTTATTTTTAATTTTTAAAACTAAATGGGTTAAGTGGTTTGGGTTGGGGTTGAGATTTTCAACCCGTTTAATAAATTGATTGGGTTTGGGTTGGACTCATCCTTGTTATGACCCGAACCTAGCCCAACCTGACCCATTGCCACCCCTAATTGAAATACATGGCCATTCTATTTGTTCTTGCATATGAAAAGAGAGTATCAAGTACCACTGCCTCTTAGTTATTGAGCGCGCTTTTATCTTTGTATATGTGGCATACATAAACAGGATCCTGATTGTTCATCTGCTGGGCCCTGTCATAGATAGACCTACCCCAAAGATCACACCAGCTGGATGTTCCCATCTGCCAATTAGAGGAACCTTGGTGATTGGAAATGGACTGAGAAAACAAATAACCTAGATAATGGTCGACATCATGGCTGAAGATTTGCCAATCAGCAGTTAGGATGAGCTGAACATTGTGAATTTTTTTAGGTCAGGGGTCATCTACAGCAGGCCCAACAAACAAGTGGTCTGAATATTGTACCTCTGTGCTATAGTACAGAGCTGCGTGCTTGATTGATGACTTTACCTAAGTATTTTATGCTTTGAACAGGTTGGCTCATTGAGACTTGTCATGCCACAGGATGGAAGTTTCCTTTCCTAATAGATCCTGAATGATTTTCTTATACATTCTTTTCTTTTTGCAGCTCATCTCTCTTTCTGGGAAAAGATGGTAGGAGATTTTCGGCTTTCTTATATTGAATGGGAAGTGAAGTCGAACTTGAAGGACAACCAACTCTAGAACTTGATTTTCATCGACATCAAACTCATTCTGCTTTCAACTGCAACTGCTACAGCCTGATGAATGACAACCCATCCTTTCAGCCAAGGTTCGCATGTTCGTTCCAATACCCGATAAAAGCTGACTTTGGACTATGATGTGGAGATCGAGAACTTGGTTACATCTTCAGAAATAATGCGTGGTATCATCCGCGTCACTTATATGTGTTGTTGTCAAACTGTTTATCCTTTTCATCCAATGATTTTGCTGAGTTATTCCATCTGTAATGTATGCACAAAGAAGTTATGAGAGGTGGCTCTTTTTATTCAACCTTTGAGGAGTGTTTCTTGTAGACTTTGGTTTCTTAACTGGCTGATCCTACTATTTTCAAGCATTGCCGTGAGAAACTTCATGCATGTTGTGGCGGTGGATTCAGATTCCATCACATTCCAAGTTTTCCTTTCTTTCATGATGACCATTTCTCCTGCTTTTCATGTATTCTCCTTCAACATTCTCTGTGACTTTCCAAGCCTGATGCATGATTTTGAGACTCGGTGACTCGATATACTGCTGATTTGACTCTGTAACTGAGTTCCTCTATCAATTTAACTAATACAACTTGTACAGTGTATGCTGTGTGGATTGTCACTCTGTTTTCCTTTCCTGGTAAGTGTGGACTATCTATTGTTTCTTCTCTACCAAAAAGTAAGGGCTCTGAAGGTAGATATGCTACTGGAATATGCGAGTCATAAACATGCACTCAAACCACTGTAATGTGGCTTGCATGTACCAAAATCCAAACAGTGGTAATCACATTAGATGGGTAATATGTCCACAATCAGATAGACATCTGACTATTTTCATCCTAATTGCCCATTAAAAAACAGGTCCGATCTCGCAATACAAACCCTTTCTTGCCTAGTATGCTGGATGCAGCTACATTTTAAGTTCTTGATCTTACAGGACGCACCCAAGATAGTACCCGTTTCAATTGACATACGCACGTATGTGATTAGCTGTTCTTAATTCCTTTCCTCAACTCAAAAGCCATTAAACTGCTACTTTTCATTTTCCCACTTTTTGGTGTTTCCATCTTTTCATGTTTCATTAAAAAAGAAGAAAGAAGAAGAAGAAGAAGAAAAGTGTATTACTTATGGTCTTTTGCTAACTATGCTTTGGAGTTGCTACTTTGCCTTTTGAGTATTTAGATGGTCTGTTTCCATATTCATTGTAGATGTAGCAGTGGTAGAAGAGAATTAAGCTTGAGAATGAGAGCCTTCAGCTGGCTACTTGCATTCATGCAGTCTTGCTATAACTCAGAGTTATTTCTAATGCATCTTTCTATTTAAAAAAGTTATAGCCATTAAGGTTTGGGATGACTTTAATTTGGGAGAGAATTGATTCAACATCCATGACTACAATATAAAAGGTGCAACAATTCACATAAGAGAAAATACCCCATTAAACCTTAGGCATCAATAAAAGACACTTTATTATACTAAATTGTATCGAATCAATGGGGTAGTCGATTAGATTATTCGGGATGACGAGCATAATCATCAAATCCTTATGTGAAAACCCAATGCATTATTACTGCCCCTTCCTTTGGGCTAAGATCGCAACATGCAAGCAGCATTCACAACGGACCAATATCACCAACATAGGCCCAAACAGTCCAACACCTTTGTGGTAAGATGAACCATCTAATCCTACACTGTTAACACCATCAACCCCACCCCGTTTGACTCCAGCTAGACCAATAACTTATTTGAATCAAACACCGCCTATTTAGAGACAAACGTCACCTCATTGGTCCTTTATGCATGGCGCTTGTATCATGCCCTTGAGTCTAAGACCCAATGGATATCATTAGTCACGACCACTTTGGTGGAACGCGCAACTAAGAGTCTCCATTAAGTTGTAGAAAATAGGACCTACCCCTATCCAATCACCCCTAATTAATATCTTTAATGCCTCATAGACATAGATATGAGTGAACTTAACTATATGGGTCACTGTGTAGTCTGTCTAGCTAGCTACTAGAAATGCATGGACCCTCACAGACTGGGCGAGCATAGTGCCTATAAACTTTGTCCAATATCCTTTAGACCATAATGGATAAGATTAGGCATAAATGACCTATACCAATAATTCAAAATAAAATTTTATAACTCATCCACTCAATTCAACAAGAAATAATCAAAACTATGTATTTCAACCCATAAATGAGGTGGTTAAACGAGGATTCAATTATAAAAAATCGGTTCTTAAAAGCTCTTTAATTAGGTCCATAGAATTAGACCTAAACAGGGCTTACAACTAGCTCTCAATTAGTTATTAAAAATGGGCTCAAAACATGCTCATAGCCTAGCCCAAATAATAATGGTTTAAGGAGGCCCAAAACTAGGACTAAAACCAACCTAAAAATTGTTTAAAATCAAGCCCAAAAACAGGCTAAAATTAGCCTAAATCAGAACTAAAATTAGGCCTAAAACCAGGCCTAAAGAGAAGGTCCACTGCAAATTTAAATTGGGCTCAATGTCGTACCAAAAACCCATCAAGGCTGCAAGGGTGCACGACCCTTTAAGTAGCAAATGACCCAACTGATATGGGTCTATTTGATGGTCCGTAAACCTAGGCCCATGGAATCAACGGCCCGCTGATGGATTCCCCCGTTTTAACAATTGTCCAGGCCCCTGGCTTAATTTTAAAGCAAAACAGCCTTTTTAGGGCTTCATTTGAAGCAAAAAATGGAAAGGAAAAAATCACTAACCCTATTCGCATCTCCCTCTCTTCCTCTAGCGTGACAGCCACGAGGCATTCCCAATGAAGACGTAACAGCCACTGTCCTCTCTAGGTGCCAACACCACCACACCTCACGATTATGCAAAGGGGCTCCCTCTCGTTGATTTCCACCCCGAGGTTGTGGCCAGACATTGTCAATCCACAATTACCGCCACCCATTTTTAATAGTTTCAGGCAATGACTAGAGGGCATGGAGACAACCTTCATCGTAGCTAAGCGGGAAGGGGAAGAGGGCACTAGATCTAGAGGTTTTCTAGTTGTTGGTGATAATGGCAGCCCACTCTATTGCCACTAAGGTGACCAAAAAAGGAGAAGAAAAGCAAGAGAAGCAGCTGCCATCGTCGCAGAAGAGGACCCCATCAATGGTGACATATGGATTTTCGATAGTAACTATCCCCTTTTATTATTATTATTAGAATATGAGAGGGAAAGGGACATTGAAATCCATGGTAGCTTCATTCGAAAAAAAAAAAAAAACCCCACCCTGTTACGATCCAAGCAGCTATCACCATCGTCAATCAAAAGTTGTATTCCATTCGATTGTGGTTGCTGACTCTGATAGATATGTTGATAAGGTCTAATGGCCATGAATCTCTCACATTACTCTAGCTGCTAATGAAAGGTAAAGTACTCTATCTTTAAAGTTGTTAGGGTTAACCTATAAAGTCACGGCTATAGATCTTTGGAGTTTAGGGCTGCCGGTGAACAGGGTTTGGGATTGTCGAAACATAAACGATTGGTGCTTTGCCATCCAATTCCAGACACAATCCTGATTGGGCACTTGTCGGATTCCGATGATAGCATGTTATTTCAGCCCAAGTTTCTTTAATGAGAGTTTGAATCAATATAAAGGATTGAATTGCTTGTTTGTTGTCGGAATTAGAGTTGGGCAAAAACCGACCCGATTCGAACCAAACCAAAGGCCTGGATTGGTGCGGTTCGAGTAAGATCAATCAGATCCGATCGTACATCGGATCGGGTTCGGATTGTAGTCAATCCGGACCGATCTGAACCAAAATTTGATCTGATCCAACGCGATCCACACAATATTCGTTCAATATTGTTTCCTGTAATGTTGTCCACTTGAGATTGGGATATACTTCACTTTTGGTTTAATACCATAAAATGATCTAGAAAAACAGATGGGCAGCATGGATGAAATAAATACATCATGGTGGGGTACATAGAGCACCAACTACCAGGGGGAGTAGCCAATCTGTCCTATTGCCTCAGCTCGTGGCTCGAGGTGCATCGAGCACTAAGCTATGTCAAACTGCCATAACACTGTGTTGCGTGCAAGGAAATGGTTTTATGTGTCGAGCTCATGGGAACTTCTTATGAGTTCAGCTATGTGGGCCCTACTGTGATGCGTGTCTAACATTGACATCGTGCAATTGATGGGTCCCCTTTAAATTATGGGATATCCCAAAAATCAGTCGTATACAGAACTCAGGTGGGCCATACCATCTTGTAGACACCTCACCCAGGCTAGCATCTTGAAAAGGCAAAGACAACCAAGAAACCCTGACCGAATCCTAACCCTAGCCTAAACCCAGCTTAAACCCTAACCCTAGCCTAAACCCAACCTAAACCCTAACCCTAGCCTAAACCATAATCTAAACCCTGACTACCATCCAAGCCAGTGCCTACATGCAAATCGGTACAATTTCCTAAAATACACTCAACCATTTTGAGCCAAACTTCCAAAAATAAACTTTAAGCTGAGCCAAAACACCGAAGCAAGCCCACAAACCAAAGCCCAGAGGGAACCCAGCCTAGGCGATAGTCGGACTACCGCCGGAGGTAATCGGATTGCCGCTCCTTATCCAACAAGTGCCCCCTCGGAGTACACAGCTGTCCCCTGTCCCAAAGTTAACTTTCATATGGAATTACCTTTGAAGTTCACCCTATTTACCCTTTTACCTAACCCTAAGAGCCTATAAGAGCATGTCACATGGCATTTCTCACTCTTCAACCGATATCAAGCTACCATGTCAACTTGTACCCTTCACAAACCCAACAATTACAAAAATGTTATCACAAAATGCTATAAATAGCATTCACCTCTTCTCATTTCACACAACAACTATCTTATTCCAAAAATTTTCAAGTGAGAGAGTGAGGGAGAGAGGAAGAGAGTGAGGGTGAGAAGGAGCTCCAAGCCTCCAAGATCTGACCATATAGCTACCCCTTAGCCTCCTCCCAGCCATCTCAATCCCATAGTCTAGCACAGATTGGTCATGGTGTATTTCATGTTCTAGTCATCTCAAGAGCAAGCCAAAGATCATCTTTCTATTTAAGCATTCATCATATCATTTTCTCTCTTCTCAACCCCTTGCTACTCTAAATCGCTAGTGAATGTATGCTTCATGACTTGCCGTATATCGGATCCTATCACATCAGAAACTCATAACAATTTAGTCCACTTTTTCTTTACATTTACATAATCATCATCACATACGTCTTTCCAGATACATCTTCGTACGTATGCTCTGTGGCTTGTTGGAATTCCGGATCTTGCTACATCAGAAATCCGTATGTACCTAGTTCTACTCTTATTACATCATTTACTCCTTGAGATTACTTATATGTGTATGCATTTTTTGTTTTTTGTTTTCGCTTTTAACATGGAGTTTAAAAAGGACTTGAATTGCTCACTAGCTGCTACAAAGGGTGCTCAATTGGCCCCACCATAATGTATGTGTTTTATCTACGGCATCAATGTATTTTTCCCCATCATTTGAAGTAATAACTCAAAAAATAAGATAGATCTAAATATCTAAGTATTGAACCACACCACAAGAAAATTGTAATAATTAAACACCCACCTTAAAAACTAAATAGTGCTCACCGTAAATTTTATTTGCCATCTAACTTAACCTGTTAATTAGGTCAGAAAGACCTGGATGAACGGAAACACAAATGTAAGCTTCATCTTGTGGCCGCCAAGAAGTTTTTAATGATGGTGTTCAGTTACCACTGTTTCATGTGATGTGGTTCACATGAGTTTTGGATCTGGTTTATTTTTGGGCTCATGCCCCAAAATAATCTCTAAAAATGGATGGACAGCATGGATAAAGCACATGCATCGTGGTGGGCCCCACAGAGCACAGTCCAATAGTTACTGAAAGAATATGTACAACCCCCGTCCGTTTGAAAGAGAGTTCTAATAACCATAACTCCGCCTCATTTTTATGTGACCAGTCATTTGCATGGGGGAGCTTCCTACACAAGTGGCATTTGGAGGCATGACTCGGTTCTCGAACATTTGTATTACGTCGCCACGTTGAGGCGAGTGCAAAAGTGCTCGAGCTAAGAAGGAGCGGATTCGCTACTGACAGTTTGAGTAGCCAAACTCATAAGTGACGTCACCAAGTTTTGTGGGTCCCACCATGATGTATGTTTCGTATCCACACCATCCATTCATTTTTAGAGACCATTTTTGGGCATGATCCAACGAATGATTAAGATCCAAATCTCGAGTGGACCCCACCACAAAAAGAAGTGGAGAGAGTGACGCCCACCCTTAAAAACTTCTAAGGGCCATAAAAGTTCTCGATGAAGCTGATATTTGTTTTTTATACTTTCTTTAATGTCTGTGTTAACTTATTAACAGATTGGATCTCAAATAAACATTACGGTGGGGCTTAAAAAGGTTTCAACGGTGGTCATCACTCTCTCCACTATTTTCTTTGGTGGGTCCATTATAGCTTTGGATCTGACTCATTCTTTGGATCATGCCGTAAAATGGTCTCTTCAAATGGATGGACGGTGTGGATACAACAAAAAGATCATGAGAGGACCCACAAAACTTGGTGACGTCACTTCAGCAACGAGTTTCGCTACTCAGCATGCCACTAGCAAATCCGCGTCCACCTCTACCCGACAACAGAAGGAAAAGAGAGTTCCGTGAGTCGAGAGATTGCAGTGGTGAATCACAGATCAAATGCCTATATTGCACACGTGTTATAGAAAAAGACCGACAATTAGACGGGGCTGGCATGCCCTGTCACATGATTAAACCAATGGCTCATCAGAGGGCCCATACAGACGAGTAGCCGACCTGATGCGTTCACAGCCTGGTTCTCTAGAAATGTTATGGTCAGAAGTTCACCTAGTACATGGACCATATCTCGTACACGTGTGAACCACACATCCAATCAATACTCCGAGCAAATGAAGAGAGACGGACGCGGATTTCCTGCGAAGTTCCTGCGCTGGGAATCCAGTTGGCGCCCACTGTGATGTTCGTGAAAATTCCTCCTGTACATATGTTTTGTGAGTTTATTTTAGGACATGTTATCAAAAATAACAATATCCAAAGCTCAAGTGAGCTGAAATTGTGATAATTAAACCTCCACAGTTGAAATATTCGTGGGGCCACAGAAGTTTTGATTCATGATAATATTTTTCTTTCAGTTCATCCCAATAAGAATGACGTTATTAACGGTGTGGATGGCATCTAAACATCACTGTTGAACCCAGGAAGGTTCCAACTGTAGGATTTCCCTAACCACAAAACTTTAGTACGGCTCACTTTGTATACGGTTCATTTTTGACAACAACTCTTAAAATGAACTCACAAAACGGAAGGACGGGGAGGATTTCTCACAAACATCACAGTGAGCTGTGAGCCCCACCTAAGTTCCCAGCGCAGGAGATAGACGATGACGGTCGACGATGTGTGGTGAGGCGCACACCAACCTTTAACGGTACTGTAAAGACTGTGCGGGCCCATCGTTATATATGCATTTTATCCACTCTGTCCAGCCGTTTTTCAAGCGCGTTTTACAACGCGAGCTAAAAACTAAAGGTCCTACAAAGGTTAGATAGACTACATCACAGAAAACAGCGGGTATGATGATGTCCACCGTTGAAACCTTTCAAGAATCATGGTAATATTTATTCGTCATCCAACCTGTTTATACAGTTACACAAACCTAGATGGAGGGAAAATCACAAATCCCAGCTTGACCCAAAACTTCCGTGGGCCCCAGGAAGTTTTCAATGGTAGTCATTCAATTCCCACTATTATATATGGTGTGGCCACTTGAGCTTTCGATAAACTTCAATTCTGATCTCACGCCTAAAATGAGCTAGAAAAAACGGATGGACGGGGTGGATAAAACGCATACACCACGGTGGGCCCCACGGTCTTCGCACCACATTGAAGGTTGGTGTGCGCTTCGCTGCACAGTCCGCGTCGCAGAACGGCGGGCAACTGTCCGCATTCGACATGCACACGTAGCAGCCCACCTGATGAGGGGACCTGATTTTGCGCCGAAGGCTTGCTCACGGTCGGCCCACCAGCGCGAGAATATCGTACACGTATGCGACGTCAGCACGTGTGCAGCGAATCCCCTCTCCACTTCTCCAACCGTCTTATCCACTTCTCCGCTGTCGTTGTTCTAAGGAGTGAGAGAAGAAAAAAGAAAGGGAAAAGGAAGAACCTTTCTTTCAATTTCTTCCTCTTTTCTTCTTCTTCTTCTTCTTCTTCTTCTTCGTTTTTCTACATATTGTAGCATGGCGAGTGACAGCCCTGAAGTCGTCTCTATAGAGCTTCCTGCTCCTCCTGGCTGGAAGAAAAAGGTCTCTCTCTCTCTCTCTCTCTCTGTTTTAGCGCTTTGAACCTTTCTTTCGTTTCTCTTCTTGATTACTGTGATAACAAACTTCTTATTTTGTACTGAAAATTTCTGGTTTTGCTTCTTTTTCTTTTATTCTGCACTTCTGTTGTTGAAATTGCTTGACTTGGGGTAGTTTTTTAGTTGGGGTTTTCAAGAAAAATCCCACTTCATGGAAAAAGGCGAGTAGCAATACGAATAACAATTGAAACGAATTCGACCTTTCTTTGATCGTGTTGGTTTTAATTGTCTTCTGTTCTTTTTTCTTTTATATGGAATTTCTGTAGTTTTTGTTTATTTTGGGGATGTGGAGTTGCGGTTTGTTGAAAAATCACTTCTTGTAGTACTTGGAATATATTGGTGTTATTTATTTATTTTTTTTAATGATTTTTTCTGGGTTGATTGGTTTTGTTTTTTGTTTTTTGTTTTTGTTTTTGTTTTTTTTTTTTTTTTTTTTTTTTTTGTGAAAATGAAAGAAAGTTGTAAATGAAGGAAATTGAAGGATTTATATATGAATTATTATACAATGCTCAGGCTGAATGTCCATACAGTATTGTGGGCTTTCAGTTGGTACAAGTGGGGCCCATGGTTCAGTCATTCGAACTGTTGATATGATGGGTCCCACCACAGATGGCCCATGAACTGAAAATCCTCCCTTTTAGAAAATTTATAAACCTTCAATTGGGGGGACCGAGAAATAGATAATTAAGAAGAAAAAGACAGCAACCGTTCCCATTCAATCGAGGAATGGCTTAACATTCTGTGGCTAGGATATCTCGATCCAGGGGATTTTTGATGCATGGGCCATCCACAATGAGACCCATCAGACCAACGATTTGGGTTATTGAATCATGTCCCCCTTCTTTATACAAGATGAAAGCCGGAATGTACTGTACAAGCATTCTGCGGATCATTGCACGCTACCTTCTTATACCATAGTGTCAATAAATCTGAATCAATCAGTGCCAGCTGGAATAAGAAAATAAAAGGATGACGATGCATAAAAAAGAGAGAGTTGAAACAGATCAAAGTTATAATGGGTTGAAGTGCACTTCGATGAATCAAAGCACACTCAAAATTGAGTGCGAGTACACAGAATTTGAGCCTGCGTGTTAGATTAATGAACAAGAGTCAACATAATTTCTTATTATTTACAATTTAAGAGACGCAGAAAATAGTTAAAAGAGGACACATTGGGTGAGGATTTGAACATAATTCAAGTTCTAGTTTTTCCTGTTGGTGTGATGTTGGTATTTGCGAGAACTAGAACAGAATGTTAATCGAAAACTGACTTTGAAATTATAATATTAAAGGAAGATAGTGAAATTAAACAGTATTGAACTTGAGAAACTGAATCAATATCCCAAAATAAAATTGGGAGTAATGGCGTAAGAAAATCTGAAGGTGATACTCAAATATATGATCACAACAATTGAAATAAATAGCCAGTAGCTATAGGGATCTTTAATTAATCAAAACAATCAACTGAATCCAAACAACTGCCTCATCAAACAGATCTGAAATTATGACTACAGATGGAATAATGGAAAATAAAAAAGAAAGGTTCAGATTTCTTCCTGGGGTCCATTCAGATTGCTGGTCACCGTGACTCGTGACTCGGGTAGGCAATGGCAAGAAGCCTTGAGGAAGAAGCACTTTTCCTGTGGATGGTCTTCTGTTGAAATCAGCGTGAATGTGAATGCAATGTGATATTAGGTAGTTGCGAGAATGCCTATGTATGCGATGTTGCTTGGGTGAAGTCGGAATTGTGAAAAGTAGCCATAGAATCAAGGAAAATGGGATATTTGTGAAAGGATGGTGCTTGAATGATTGTTTTCAGTGAGATTTTGTGAGGACTAGTGTTGATAGAGGTCTTTTTAAGGGAGATAAGGGGTGTTTTGATGACTGGAGAGGGGTTTTAAAAGAGGAGTTTTTTTTTTTTTTTGGATTTGATAAACACAAATTTAAGGAATGCTTGTAGTGATTGCTAATGTAGGATTTGTTGATGGTTGCTTGATGCCTCGAAAAGAGGTGATGCTCATGAATTTTATGGAGGAGAGTTGAAGGGATCGTCTCGAGGGGCCTGTTTTGTGTTGATTTTCCCATTGGATTCACACAATAGTGTAGGTAGGTAGGACAAGAGGGCTATTGTGAGAGGCCCATTTTGTGTTGATTTCCTCTTGGATTCACATGATGAGGGAAGGAGGAAATTGTGCCAGAGAATCTGCTCGAATGACGATGGTTTTGGTACCAACAGAAATACCCTGGTTTTCTTTTATTTTTAGTCTTTCTCTCTTTTACAGTTTGATGCTTCTCTATGTGTTCTATTGTAGGTATCAGTATGAATGGTTGGGCTGTAGAAAAACCCCTTCCTTTTATTGAGGAACGATGAATAGAAGATGTAGGAATAAGCGTTTTTTTTTTTTTTTTTGGTGAAGATTTCAGTACTCGTCTGTTTCCATATCTTCAGCACTTCTGTTGTGGAAATTGGTTGAATGGAGATGATTTTTGTATTGCCTGCATAGAAAATGATGAGTTCTAGTGTTTTTTTTATATTCATTTTTTATCGAATACTTGTAGGAGTAAATGGATCTTCTTTTTTATTCTTGTGAATCTTTCTTGGTTTTCTGTTTCCACTTTTCTCCATCTTGTGTGTAGTCCTTGTGAGGCTTGGCTTCTCTTTTGCAAATTTCTTCTACTTTTTTATTCATTTATTTTCTTTCTTCCATTAATCATCTGTTGGGCACTTCTTCTTGCGTTCTTTTCTTACAGAAATTGCTCGAATGTTAATGTTTTGTGACAGAATGTTCAATAGAGGAAGTCGTCTTTGTATAGAAAATAATGAATTGTATTGTTTTTCTCTGCAAGTTTTGCTGTTAGCTTCTATCTGCAGAATATTCTTTGTTTGTGAGTTGTTGCTATACACTTTCCCTGTGGAGGAACAATTGGTTGCTAGGTTTGTTGAAAGGAAGATTGTTAACAATGTTTGTCACGCCCCAAAATTCGGGTACCCGAATAGGGTGTCCAGGATCCGAATTCCAGACCCGTGACTTAAAATAAAAAAAAATAAATAAAAATAAATAAAGTATGACAATTTCATATGCATTTCATTTTCTCCTACCATAGCCCAAAACTTTTAAATTCCAAACACATACTAAGATAACTAATTGCAAAATCTGTTATTACATCGATGCATGATTATTTAACTTAACTTGAAATAAGAAAATTAAGTCAAACATTACTACACTCAGAGTTCTAAAATAAAATAAAATTCATCCTATATAAAATGACATGCCACGTGCATCAAATCACATTCCATGCTCCACTACTAATAGAAGTACGCTGCATCTTCAAAATATTCATAACCTGAAACGGTTAAAACATAATGAGTTGACAACTCAATAGGATCACATCAATCTCGAGTTGAAAATCTCACAAATACTACCAAATTTAATCTTGACATATTAATCAAAATAATACGAACACATGATGTAAAAATCATAGTTAATAATTTGACATTCATGAATATGAAATAAATAAATTGTTTAACATAACTTTCTAAAAATGCTAAGATTTGGAGTGGCAAAACACTCATGTGTGCTGATCCTTTTAGGGGATGATCCATGGCAGAGCACCGGTGTTAATCCTTTTAGGGTATGACCCTCGGCAGAGCACCGGTATAACCTTTTAAGAACAAAAGCCCAGGGCAGTGCACCCATGTGTACTGATCCTTTTAGGGAATCACCCAGGGTAGAGCACCCGTGCCGATCCTTTTGGGAATGACCCTGGGCAGAGCACCCGTGTCGTGCTGATCATTTCGGGAATGACCCTGGGCAGAGCACCCGTAAGAATCATTGCATAAAACAAATAATTATTCACATAAGATGCATCTAACTTACAAAGAAATATATCAAATATAGTATCTATTTTCATATAATGAATATTCATTATCACCACCAGATAATATTAAATAAATTTAAAAAAATAATGATATTTGCATTGGTTCAATCAAATAAAGAATATCTCACTGTCTAGATTAAATAAGGCCATTACTTATGAATTTTTCAAATAAGGAATGATCACCTACCTGTTATAGAAAACTCGTATGAGGAAAATAATCTGAAACGATGCTGATTAGATTCAGTTAACTTGGTGGAATGGCTCGATATATGCTACCTCTACTCAGGATCTCTCTCTCTCTCTAAAATAGTTGCAAAGGATACTGGAAAAACCGACAACGCATCATTGGGGATTGAGTCAGTGAGGTATGAACTCGATGTTGACCCCTCACGGATACTCTCCCTTCACCTAATCTCTCTTTTTCTTCTCACAATCTTTCTTTTGTAATTTTTTCTATGGTTTTTCTCTAGATAGAATGAGAAAAACGGGGTGTAAAAATGTTGTGAGGTGAGTTAGTGGGTTGGGAGTTTAATAGACGGTTTAGATTGAGGAATGGGTCCCACCATGATGATGGTAATCATGGTGAATGGGTTCGTGTGTGCAACCGAACCACAAAGAACAAGGAAGGAGAGAGAGAAACGTGGAGGAGAGGCGTGGTTTGTGGGTAACGCACGTCACTTGCTTCCTTTTTTTTTTTTTTTTTTTTTTTTAAGAAATGGGTCCCACAGGAATAACATGATGAATCCACACCGTTCATCAGTCCTGCCCTTCAAGGTTAGGGCATGAGCCCAAAAATGAGGGCCATCCACAGCTCAGGTGGGCCACACCAAAGGCAACAGTGGAACCCACCGTAAAAAAAAAAAAAAAAAAAAAAAAAAAAAAAAAAAAACAGAGTATTACAATGTTTCCCTTTCAAAATTCCAGTACTTGTTGTTTTTCCCTTTTCTTTTACGTTGATGCTCTTTATATTTTGTGGATTCCAAATGCCAGTCTAGAGCCCCCCATACTCCTTGCCCCACTCTCGTTTTTCATTAAAGGGGTTTTGTAGTGAGTTAGTGGATTAGCAATTGCAGTTCTAGGCTCTTATCTTCTGGTTTCTATTAATGTTCAAATGATTCCATAAGCTGTGATGAGAAAAGGGAAGGAATGTTCATGGTAGCTCACTGCAAAATAGGAGCATGGAATGGTTTGCATCAGTTTGTCTAGTTTGGTTACACTTTCAACGTGTCCAAACTGCAAAATGGTATGTTATTACGGGTTTGTGGTGCCTTTTGTTTTGAAAGTAGCCACAATCATACAGCAAGGTTGGAGAAATTGTTTCCCAACTTATAAGTGTATTGTGTCAACTTACCATTTGTTTAAGCTGGTGACAACTGGTATATTCAAAAGCTTTCTGGTGAAAATACACTTCAATATAAGGTAAAGAAAAAAGTTTTATAATCAGTTCCGTAATTATTTCTACATTTTTATCCTACATCTATGTAACTTAATTAGAGGACTCGAACTATTACATTGTAATGTACCAATATGAAAATAATACACCAAGGTAAAAAATTGTGGTACCAATATCAATTTGGATCTAGAGGATCCATGTACACAGTCCTTATCATATTCATACCTGATACCCGTGGTACTTGTGTACAGGCATTATATGTTGTCCTTGAGCTTTCATTCCCAAGATGATTTTGTTGAATGGGGAGCATGGATCTATCTTAGGTTTCACTTGGCCTATTGTAATCTTCAACTTCAAGGGATATATGATTGGTCTATATAATATAGTCGAAAACACACTTGATGTAGTTCTATTCTTCTATTATCATAGATGGATATTTCCAGTGTTGTTCTCATCCAGTGGTAATTTGTCATTTACAGTTAAATTTTTAGTTCCTCGGTAGTTCCCAAATTTAGTGAGTCAATTTGTGATTATTTGGGATGAAGATGTGCTTGCCAAGGAGGAATGGATAGTGTTTGTGTCTTTCCAGGTTTTCATATGGGTGTTTATGTCAGTCTATTGTCCCAATGACCCAAAACTATGGTAGGAAATGAGCTGGATTTTATTATGAGCATGTGGAACTTACTGTGATGCTTAGGGAGTGACTTTAATGTTATTTGATTCTCTCTCTTTTGAAAAGAGAGGTGCTAGCAGGGTAACATTGAGAGCATAAGAAAAGGGGGTGACTTAAATGTAACTTGATTCTTCTCTTTTAAAAAAAGAGTTGCTAGTAGGGTAACGTAGATCATGAGTGGCTTCTCAAACTATATTCATATACATGCTCTGGTTGATGTTCCTCTTGTGGATGCTTCTTTCGCATGGATCACTGACTAGTAAACATGATTATGACAGGGCTAGATTAATTTCTGTATCGAGGGGATTGGGAGTCTTGATAACCAAAGGTCTCTCAACCAGTGGCATTGTGGCCCATATCCGATCATTGCCCCATCCTCTCTTCCTTGAATTTGATCCTTGGTGTCCAATTATTATTATTATTACTTTTCTCTTTGAACCGATGTAATTAGAAGAAGAACATTTTCTTCAAATGGTCAAAGATTGGTGGGAATCTTTTGAGGTGGAGGAGGGAGAAGGTAGAAGATTTGCTTGAAGGGCCTGTTTGAAGTTTTCCAATTCCAATGGTAAATGGCTGTAAATGGATAATGATTATTGACTATTGTAATTGTGCGGTGAGATCACTTACATTTGACTGCAATGATGATTTTGTTATATTGTTTGTTTCATCCGCAAATCACTGTAAAAGTGATAGTTTTATAGTGTGAAAATGTAATGATTGCATTTTACTTTTCCTACTTCCTTTACAAGTGTATTTGACTCTCGTTTTACTAGCCATAATTCCTTTTAAACAAACACTTGAAAATGATAATGATGACTCATTTACTTTGCATTTCATAGGAATTTGGAAAACCAAACAGGCCCTACAACTAAAAATAACTTGTTTGGATTGGTGGAATCCAGAAAGTGGATTTGGAAAGGATAACATCACATTTGAAGAAATATGCGTAAATAAAAATATGTAGGAAAAGAATTTTTTATTTTTAAAAAAAGAAAAAAAAAAACCTTGTTTGTTTTAGCACATGTGACTTCCATGAAAATGTGAAAAGGTCAATGGTCAAAAAGTGAAAGTTGTCTCTAAAAAAGGTCGAGATCTCCATGTAACCCTTTTTTTAAGGAAATGTAAATTGCCCTTTTCTCAGGAAAACCATGGGAAAGGAAATCGATTTTCCACAGCTGACTTTGTTTCCTCAAACAATTGAAAACGTCACATATGAGGAAAATGATTTCATTTCAATCATAGAAAAGAGGATTCCACCAATTGAAAAACTTAAAGAATGGAACAAGGATTTATGAGGATTGAGGATGCGACATTGAAGATCCTTGGCAAGATTTAGGATATAGATGGGAAGGAGGAATGTTTAGTTGTGGAGGAATCCATCCAAAGAGGCCACTTTCTAATGACTAAAGCATAAAGACAAGATCTATGAATCCTATTGTGGCAAAGATCTCTTTGAACTGATGTAATTAGAAAATAAGGTTTTCAAGTAGTCAAAGATTGGTGGGGATCTTTTAAGGTGGAAGGGAAGAAGAAGGTAGACGATTGGCTCAAAAACTAAAACATGTTTGAGGAAATCTATGGAAATAAACATGTGGAAAAGAATCCAAAATTGTTTTAGCACACGTGATTTTTATGGAAATATAGAAAGGTCAATAGTCAAAAAGTAAGAGTTGTCTCTAAAAAATGTGGAGATCTCCATGCAGCAAGAAGAATTTAGGAGGATCAAGGAAATGATGTTGAAGATCCTAGGGAAAATTTAGGATAGATGGGAAGAATGGATGTTTATTCTTGGGAAAAATTGATGTTTGGGATGTTTACCTTACTCAAGGAGGTATCCATCCAAAGGAGCCACTTACAGATGACTTCAAGAGAAAGACAAGATGAATAAAATTATGTTGTGGCAAAGATCTTAGTTGTTATGGCTTAAGGAGGGGGGCATTAGTTTTGTTCATCAAAAGACCAAAGACCATCCATCGATATGTGTTCCCCCAAGAACTTGAGAGAACTACAAGGTTTTATTGGACGTCTCTTGTATATCCAACAATTTTTTACTTCGGTTAGTGGAGAAGCTATTGCCACTCTTTGAACTGATGAAGAAGAGTCAGTTCCAATGGATTGCCGAGGCAAAAACTGCCCTGGATCTTCGATATAGTGATGGGAATGATTTGGATGATCTAATACAAAAAATAGTGGTAATTGCTAGCGAGAATATAATGGAGGTGCTATCAACATAGACAAGAATTCCAAGTCTTTCTCACAAAATGGATATTACTCGAAGAGTTAGCTGCATCGAAACCTTAAAGTCAGTGGTGTGAAGCTTGAGAACCCGCAAGAGGTTTGTCTGGCGATTTTGGATTTCTATCAAAATGTAGAAATGAATGACAAGTGAAGGACAAGCAGATTTCAGAAACTTAGTTTAACCAAATCAATCAAGAAGGGGTCAATCTTGTTAAAAGGGAGGAGGGGGAGGGGGCTCTATTTCAATTGGGACTAAATAAGGCCTTGAGGCCAAACAACTATCTTGGCATGCTCTTATAGGTGTCTGGGAAGAAGTGAAGGGCGGAATGATGAATTTCATGGTAGAGTTTCACGAAAGAAGGAAACTTGCTTATAACATAGGGGTGTTATTCATCACATTAATTCCTAAGAAATGATCTAATAACTTGACAAAGTATAGGCCCTTTAGTCTTACTGGAGGCCCACACAAGATCCTAATGAAGTTGTTGACTTCAAGTCTTCAACAAGTGTTGGATCAAATCATTTCCATTTCCAAGGTGTGTTTGTGAGGGGTAAAGATCAGGGGCAGGGCACTCGTGGCTCATGAGTGCATTGGCTCAAGTATAGATTAGGTGAATGAGTTTTTGTGTGCAAAATTGACTAAGAGAAGGCATTTGGTAAAGTGAATCTGGACTAGATTACTTGGTTTAAAGGATGGTCTTCATGATATGTTGGAGAGGATGGATGCATGAATGTGTATGGTCGATAAACCACTCAGTGCTTGTAAATGGATCCCTAAAAGGGCTGTTTGGTAGATCTAGAGGGATTGGTTAGGGAGGGTCCTTAGTCCCCTCTCTACCCATTCATATTCATGGTGATTGCAAAAGGCCTTAGTAAAGTATTGGAAGGGGCAGAGGAAGGTCTGGTTGAGGACTTCAAGGTGGCTTTAACTAAGTCCCAAATATTTCACTTGCAATTTGTGGACGATACTCTGATTCTTTCATGTGAGTAGGAAGCAACTCTCGAATCCGAGATGTATCCTAAGGTGCCTCAAGTAGTCTCGGGGTATAAAGTGAATTTATCCATGAATTAGCTATGGTGGGTGAGGATGGATGATGGAGAGGTGAAAGATCTTGCAATAATCTTGGGTTGGAAGGCAGACTCTTTTTCATCTACTTGGCTTCCTAATATTGGTGGGAGAACCTTCAAAGGGCAATGGGACCTAGTGATCATGAGAATGGAGAGTAGGGAGATCTTTCCCTAGGTGATCAGATTACTGTCATCAAGGCAGCTCTATCGGCAATGTTGGTGTACTTCATGTCTCACTCTTAGTGTCTGATGAGCCTCATTAGTAGAGTGGAATAGTTGACAAGGGACTTCTTGTTGCAAGGGGTGGAAGAAAAACATAAAAGTTCTTGTGTGGTTAGAAAGTGGTGTAAAAACTGGTGCACCAAGTCTATGAAATCTATGAACCAAACCCGACTTGGTAAGTTGGTTACGGAGGTTTGGAGAGGAAGATGATATGTTCTAGAAAAAGGTCATGGTGATAAGTATGGCGTGTGGGAAGATGTTGCTGCACTCCAAGCATACCTAGGTATAGTAACTCAAAGGGCACTAAAATCAATTCACCAGATGGATAACATGGTAACCCAAAGCATTGGGCTTGAGTTAGAAAGTAAAACCTTAGTTGGATTTTGGGAGGGTCAGTAGTCTGATGATTGGATGAGCATTTCATTTGTTGACTTTTACAGACTAACAATGTGCAAAAATGTCAAAATAATCAATTGCTATGAGTAGATGAGCACTCAAATTATCTGGCCTCTTGTCTTTCGAAGGAAGTTGAGAGGACACAAGGTGCTTATCAGAATGACAAGGCTACTAGGGGGTGCAACTCTTGATAATTGCATGTCTCTGTTGAATCTCTCTAAGAGAGCTTATGAAGGGAAGGTTGGGGTTGCCCCATCAACGTGGTTAAGGGATGTAAAAGGTCATTGGATCATCACATTTGGATGGTTGGTTAGCAGCGATAAGGTGTTGATGATTGATCACCTTCATAAGAAAATGATTATTGTGAATGGGAGTTGCATGTGTCCAAGGATGCAAAAATTGTGAATCACATGTTCGCTTTTGGCCTATGGGGGTGTTGTTGTAACCAATTTATATTGCATGGTTGAGCTTTATGGCAATGCTTCTAGAGGAATGGATGCTTGGTCATAGAGGTTGTAAGCGCAAATCGATGCGGTATCTTTGACTACTAGCAGGTCTATGGGCCATCTATAAGGAAAGGGATAACTTTTTTTTTTTTTTTTAATTATTTTTTATTTTTTATAAAACAATAAAAGTGGATCAGTTACCCAGGTGATTGATAAAGTGAGACATCACGTCAACTCCTAGGCATTGTCCTTAAGGGCGTGTTTGGATTCATGGAAAGCATAGGAAAGGAAATACCATTTCTTGGGAAACTTTATTTTCAGAAAATGTTGGATAAAGAAACATTATTTTCCTTGTTTGTTTTTCAACAAGACTTTCTTAAAAATTTAGGATCTATTTTCAAATTTTTTGTTTGGCAAAATAAAAATATAAAAAATCTTGGGAAGAAAATTTTAGGTAATCACTAGCATGTGCCAAATTAGCATATGTGACAGAAGACAAGCATTGGTACATTTGACACATGGGCACTTCAAAGCTTGATAGCAACACTTGTGCACACTGGCACCATTGGCTGGTGGTATATTTGGAGGAATTAAAGAAGAGGCCAATGGCACGTGGCACATTGGCGCCAGTGGAGTGCTTTGCACATGTGGGGCACAAGAGAAGATGAATGGTAGTACACATTGCACATTAGCACATGGGGTGCAAGAGAATATGGATGTGTCACATGTGGCACATAAGCACACATGGGGTGCACGAGGTGAATGGTGAAACATGGCATCGTGGCATGCATGGGGGCATAACCAAAGATGGATAATGGCTCATTTGTCACATAGTCGCATGTGGCACATATGAGGCGATTGAAGATGGATGGTATCACATTTGGGCTTAACCCTTAAGAAACCTATTTTCCTTCCATTGTGGGAAAATGCCTTTCTTAGGGCCTCTTAGATTTCCCTAATTATGTTGTAAATGACTGCAAATGGGTCATCATTATTTTTCACCACTGTTTGGTCGAACGAGGAATTGCTGCCTCAAAAACCATGTGAAGTCCATGTGTTTCTACACACTCAAAAAGTGTGGGGCTTACCATGATGAATATGTCATATCCATGCCATCCATTTGTTCCACAAGCTCATTTTAGGGCATGAGTCAAAAAATGAGGCAAATTCAAAGCTCAAGTGGACCACACCACATGAAATAGTGATCCTAATGGACCTAACCGTTGAAAGCTAAAACCTTCCTAGGACCCACAATGATGTTTATTTGTCATCCAAACCGTTCATAAGGTCATAAAGACATAGATAAAGGAGAAAAATCAGCTTGATCAAAAACTTCTGTGGCCTCCAAGAGGTTATTAATGGTGGGCGTTCAATTTCCACAGTTTATTGTGGGATGGTTCACTTGAGCTTTGGATCTGCCTCATTTTTTGGCTCATGCCCTAAAATGAGCTGGCATAATGGATGGATGGCATGGATATGACATATACATCACGGTGGGCCCCACAGTTTTTGCACCTAAATGTTTTTCGGCCTCCGTTTTGTGCCAAAACACTAGACTTGTTAACATCAGCCTTGGGGTAAGAGTTGTAATTACATGTGCAAATAATGATGACTATTTTACAATGTATTTACATTGTAATTTGAAAATCAAACAAGCCCTTAGGGGTGGAGGCGGGAAAATGAATTTGTTTATTTTCCAACAAAGACAAAAAGCAGGTAATGGTGTTTCTCGTAAATTCCCACAAAGAAAGGCTTGGTAAACAACGGAAAGTAAGTTTCATGGGGAAACAATGTTTTTGTAACTTTTTTTTTTTTTTTGGAAGATAAAAGAACTATTATTAAATAGGCGCTAAGGTGGCACCCAAAAGCTTACAACCCTTTCAAGCAAAATGCAAAATACGATCTTTCAAAATAGCACTACAAGAAGCCTACTAGGCTACATAAGATTTCTCCCTATGAATGACGAAAGAAAGATCATTACCGTATTAAACATCTCCCATTTCTTTGCCCCTCACATCGACTAAAGAGCCTTTAATAGCGTCATCCTCCACTCCGTCGGAGCTTGCTTTCCGAGATAGCCCCCATGCCCCACCTCCAGTATACTCTCCACCAAGGCAGGCATGGTCCACTGCACCTTGAACGAAGAGAGGAGACAATCCGTAATCCCTCAAGCGAAGGGACAATGAATGATCAAATGATCTATTGATTCTACATTACCCATGCACAAAGCGCAATTGTTTGGGATTCTCATTCCTCTTTTACGGAGCTTGTCGATGGTCAACGTTGTCTTCCTACCAGCTAACCACACAAAGGCCACCACTTTTAGAGGAGCCCATAACGCCAAAACATAACTATCAGTACTCGGTTGTCAAATGAGTGGCGGCAAAGCAGCTTATAGAAGGTGCTAACTGAAAATGATCAAAGTTTTCCTTTTCCCACAATACTATATTGCTCCTCAATGAAAATTCTGGCAGTTCGATGAAAAGCTCGAGAATGGTGAAAACGCGAGAACAACGACAAGATCGTGGAAAAGCTTGAGATCCAACTAAGCGTAGCTAGGGAGATTCATCAATAGATGACAGTGATCATTCTGTAACTGATCGAGATCCGGGGAGAAATAGGGATCGTTGAAATGTAGCTGATACTGAAGCTACTCTAAAAGAAGGTGAATATGATCCTCAACGGGATGCGGAAGGAAGTTCATCGCTGGAAAAAGGCATCCGTCGGTTCATCAACAAAAAATCGAACTGCCTATCCTACTTTATTTGTGAGGGGTTTCCCAGTTGGCTGGCTTCCTCTCAATGTTGAAAGGATTTTTGGCCAGTGTGGTAATGGATGTGGTAATGCCCAGAGATCAGAACAGTGGCGAATACAGAGGATTTGCCTTAGTTCGTATGTCCTCTGAGGACGAACTAGCAAGAGCTGTCACTATGCCGCACGGGGTGAGGTTTGTTGGATGTCCTCTGTTGGTTCAGCGAGCTCGTTTTGGACCACCTTTAGATCGCCTTCACTCCTCTCGCCCTGTTGCTCCAATCCCTCCAAAAATATACAGACCTAAGCGTGTCCTACCCACCCCCCATCCTTCTCCTCCACCCCCCCTGATTCCCCCCCTCCCTCTTGAGCCTGTGGCCCCTTCCTTTAAGGAGGTCCTCCTCCAACATCAACCTCATCCTCACCCTTTCCAGACACCCATTACTCGCACACCTTCACTCTCTGACCTTCCTGCCCCCCTCGTCCCCTTTCCTGCGGATTCATCTCCTCCTTCTAAAATGGGTGTCCCAATTACTATCAATACTGACCTCTTTCTCAAGGTGAAGGAAGACCTAAAGGAGTTGGTGGTGATTATATGTAAAGAAGGTGCTTCGCTTTCGCAGGTTAAGGACTGGATAGGAGAAACTACAGGTTTTAACCCAGGGAACTATAAGATCAAACCGTTGGGTTATAATGAATTATGGCTTAAGGTATGTCCCGGGATCAACCCGGAAATGTTGATCATGGCAGGTCATCTTCATTCCGGTGGACCGGTGGCGGCGGTGAAGAGGTGGGAAGAATTTTCGAGCTTTGGTATGAAAAATGTTTGGTTCCAAATCTGGGGTGTCCCGCTAGAATTATGGTTCGATGAGTTTTTTATTGCAGTTGCCGCTTATCTAGGTTCCTATCTGGAGTTGGACACGAAGACGAAGCTAGGGGAGGAGATCAGAGTTATCAGACTTAGAGTAAGGAGAAAGAAGGGTCTGGATCCGCCCTTGTCGGTGAAGGTGATCGTGGAAGATCGATGCCTCGACTTCCCGGTCATCAAGGAAGCGTTCGATGATCCTCTACCTCGTTGGGGGGATCTATGGTGAATCAAGGAAGGATCCTCGCCGGACTAATCCTTAGCTTCTCATTCATGGCGGAACGCAGGTGCTCAAATTCCATGTTCCAGCAGACCACCAGATCTGACGCCTGCCATTTCTCCTACTGACAGCAGACGGAATGACCGCTCCGTAGCCACCATAGTGACATGTGGAGTCCGTCAATCCCTTCAGCCGCCCTCTCCAGCTCCTACCTCTCCTCGCCAGGTGTGCGACCTGTCTACGGATTTTGATATGGTGACACGTGCCGCTAT
The DNA here is from genome assembly GCA_030180095.1 of Magnolia changhungtana. Taxonomy (NCBI): domain Eukaryota; kingdom Viridiplantae; phylum Streptophyta; class Magnoliopsida; order Magnoliales; family Magnoliaceae; genus Magnolia; species Magnolia changhungtana. The sequence goes on from JASAUF010000639.1 coordinate 8,529,095, forward strand.
TCTTGAGACGAGTTCCAACGATCGACTTTCTGTTGATTACCCAGCGGATATTTCGGAGAAAGATTTGACTCGCCAGGATTTTTTCCAGGAATATCTGTAACCGGTGTCAGGGGCCATAATGGTAGCTCCTATCGCGTCACATTACCTTGGACGCGTGGCGCACATAGAAAGAAATAATGATAGATGCGTGGAGCTCGAGGCGCTTCCAGGGTGTACGTTTTCTCATCGCGAGGATCCATGTGATGGGTACGTGGAGGGAGGTGATGGCAGTCTTTGACACGCGGCAGTCGCCTAGGTCATCCCTCTTTCGGTTCCTTCCTCGGGTGGATCCCCTGCGGACCCAGACCCGGACCCAACATCCGTTTCCTACCGATCAGCAGTCATACCTCCACCTCTCTCATTAGCCCTTACTCCCTCTTCTTACCTCACTCCCTTAGCCCCTTTCAACCTAAGTCCTTTATCTGCCTCGGATGACCCTTTCGATCCTCGATCTATGTCTGACCGAAGTTCTTCAGTGATCCGCTCTCTGCTGTCCTCGCCCTGCTCTCCTTCGGCTTCCTCCTTCCTGTCTACCGATGCTCTGGACATGGGGCCGATCACTCCGTTTCAAGAGTCTTTTGAATGCTTGATGGCAGAGCCTCTGCAGATTATAGCTGATCCTCAAGTCGATCCTTCGACATCGGACACGGACCGAGTTGAACTGCTAACCAAGATCCAGAAGAAGCGGTGGATATGTGATGCAATTGGTAAAGTTGGAAGATCCCTCGACTTATTGTTCGGGGACAGGGTGGAAGTCTACATTGCCCTATTTCAATGTATTGAAAATAGAGGCAGACCCATTGAAAAGAAATTGACTCCTGCAAAACACTTTGTCAAGATCTCTACCCCCTGCAAGCTGCAACGACTTGAAGCTAGCCCAGGGTTCATCTATTCTTCTACTTCTACCTCTAGATGCTAGGGCAAATGGGGAAGTGTAGTGATTCCATGAAGATGATCTCATGGAATGTCAGGGGAGTAGGCTCCAAGCATAAAAGGAGTCTCATTAAGGCGACCATCAGCACTAAAAATCCTGACGTTCTTTGTCTGCAGGAGACTAAGGTCTCCCATTTCAAAGACTCCCTGTTGGCTTCATTGTGGAAAGCTAATGATGCAAATTGGTTAACTGTTGATGCGGTAGGAAGCTCGGGTGAGATTCTCATTTCCTGGAAATCCTCTAAATGGGACCTTGTCTCCTCTTCTTCAGGCACTTTCTCGGTGTCAATGACTCTCCAAGATAAGTCTTCTTCTACTCATCTCATTTCAGTTATTTACTGGCCTACTAGTCACTCTCTCAGGGCCAGTTTCTGGGATGAGCTGTCGCAAGTTAGACGGACTTTCTCTGGTCTGTGGTGTGTAGTTGGCGATTTTTAATGTTACGCGCTATCCAGAGGATCACTCCAGATGCAGAAGAACCTCCACTGCCATGGCTCACTTTTCCGACTGGATCCAGCAAGAGGAGCTTATCGACTTGCCTCTCTTGGGTGCAAGATTCACTTGGACCAACGGCCAGGCTTCTCCTATCCAATCTTGCCCGGATAGATTCCTTCTCCCCAGAATGGCTTGAAGCTTTCTCATCTATTAAGCAAATCGTCATGCTGCGCACCACGTCCGATCACTGCCCGATCCTGTTGACTGTGGAAGATGAAAATCGGGGCCCAAAACCTTTCAGGTTTAATTCTTCTTGGCTCCATTTTGAGGGTCTTCACCAGAAAATCATTGACTGGTGGAAGTCCTTCAATGTGAAAGGATTTGCTGGTCAGAAGTTGCTCTGTAAACTCAAACTTCACAAGGAAAAGCTAAAGGAATGGTGTGGGAGGAAATTCAGAAACAGGAAGCTGAGACTGAATCTCTTCTGTCCGAGTTACAGAATATTGACCGCGACTCTGAAGAAGCTCCGCTGCCTAAAGAAGTCTTAGTCAGGCGCATATCCATCATTCAGGACCTCTCGAATAAAGCTTTAGAAGAAGAAGCGTCCTGGAAGATCAAGTCCAGAGCCAAATGGATTGCGGAAGGAGATAAAAACACCAAGTTCTTTCATCAAATGGCCAATATGCACTCTCGGGCTAAGTCTATTCTCAGCATTGACGACAAAGGCAGCAGGATCGAGGACAGAAAGGAGATAGAAGATCTCACAATTTCTCATTTTCAAGATCTCCTTTCATTCGAGAATTGGCCTAGACCGACTCTAGATTTGATTTCCTTTAACAGGCTCCAGGCAGATGACGCGGCTTTTTTAGAATCTCAATTTACGGAAGCAGAGGTCAAGACTGCTGTGGATGCTCTGAGAGGGGATAAGTCTCTAGGCCCAGACGGTTTTCCAATTGCTTTCTTCCAAATTTTTCGGGATTTAGTGCGCTAGGATGTCCTCCAGTTTCTATACGAATTCTATAATAGAGGAAGATTGTCAAAAGGTCTTGGTGCCACCTTTATTTCTATGATCCCCAAGGTGGCGGGTGCTTCCTCTTTTGCTGAATTTAGGCCGATTAGCCTCATAGGGAGTCCCTACAAAATCTTGGCGAAAGTTTTGTCCACTCGGCTATCAAAAGTCATTGGGAGTCTCACCTCCAGCAACCAGAATGCCTTCATAAGAGGCAGACAAATCATCGATGGTGCACTCATTGCCAATGAAGTCCTACATACCTGTCATAAGTCCAGGAACAAAGCAGTCTTCTGTAAGTTGGATATTGCCGAGGCCTACAACCATGTGGATTGGGATTTTCTGTTATATATGCTGTCGCGAATGGGCTTTGGAACCAAGTGGAAACAATGGATCGCCGCTTGCATTGGATCGGCCCACTTCTCCATTATTCTAAATGGCTCGCCTAAGGGCTTCTTCAGGAGTTTGAGAGGTTTAAGACAGGGGAACCCTCTCTCCGCTTCTATTTCTAATCGTAGACGAGGCTCTCTCCCAAATGCTAAAGAGAGGTCAGGAGCATGGTCTTCTTCGTGGAATCGTGATGCTGGGTCTGTCAGCTTTCCTAACTCACATCCAGTTCGCTGACGATACCAATATATTCTCTGAAGCATCGGAGGAGAAAATACAGCACCTCCTCACTGCTCTTTGCTATTTCGAAGCGGTTTCGGGATTAAGGATCAATCTAAACAAATTAAAGATCTTTGGTATCAACGTCTCACAGAATTCTCTCCAAACATTTGCTTCCACGCTCGGATGTCGTATTGATTCCTTCCCCTCTCAGTGGGCTCCCCGCCGAAAGGCATGTGGGATAGGGTTATCAATAGATTTCAGAAATATCTGGCTTCATGGAAATGCCGTTATCTCTCTCTGGGTGGTCGTCTGACTCTAACCAAAGCCGCTCTTTCTAGCATTGCTCCTTATTTCATGTCGCTGTATAGATGCCCGGGGACGGTTCTTAAGACCATGGAAAAAATTCGAAGAGATTTCTTGTGGTTTGGTAAGGAAAATCAGAGGATGATACATCTTCTAGAATGGAATCAGGTGTGTAAGGTTTTCAGAGAGGGTGGAGCGAATGTTAAGATTCTGAAGATTATGAATTCGGTGTTGTTGGGGAAATGGGCTTGGCGATTTGCCTCCGATCAACACTCCCTTTGGTTTTCGATAGCTAGAGGTAAGTATGGTGCCTCCTATGGTAACTGGTGGCCTACAGATAAGTCTCATTACAAAGCCTCTCACACATGGAGAGGAATTCTCAAAGCCAAAAATCCCGTGATAGCTAACAGCAGGCACGTGTTGGGCAATGGTTTAGCGACTCGTTTTTGGGAAGATGTCTGGATTGGAGGGAAGCCTCTCAACTTCCTGTTCCCGCAAATCTATCGTCTCTCCCCTGACAAAGGGATTTTCATTAATAACTGTGGTGATTTCTCTTCCGATCAGTTCGTGTGGGATATTAAGTGCTCCAGAAATCTCGATGACAACGAGGTTGATGAATACACGGCCCTCCTCGACCTCATCTCCAAATCCAAGCCTAATCCCTCGCATCATGATAGCATTGAGTGGCTGCTTGAAAAGTCTGTGGTCTTCTCAGTTAGGTCTCTTTATGCAGCTATTTATCCTGCGGCCCAACCTCAATTTGATGCGACCCCTTTTATCTGGAAATATCAAGTTCCTCCTAAAATCAAATGTTTTGGGTGGCCTGCGGCTCGTAACAGAAATCTTACTATTGATAATCTAGCCAAGTGAGGCATGCAGATTGTCAACATTTGCCTTTGTTGTATGCATCAGGCGGAGTCCATGAACCATTTGTTGGTTCATCGTTCCGTTATCTGGGACATTTTGATGGAGTTCTCTTAGATCTTCTCAGTATCCTGGTGTATGCTGAATTCGGCAGATAAACTGTTAATTGCGTGGAATGGGTCCAAGCTTGGCAAAACCAAATCGATTATCTGGCGCATGACCATTCTTGCCATTTGGTGGGCCGTTTGGGAGGAAAGAAATGACAGATGTTTCAACGATCGATCGTCTTCTGCGAAGAGGGTGGGTGTTAGGGCCAAATCGTTGTTCATAGAATGGGCAGTCATTGTAAAGGATTTGAATAGGGCTGATCTTTCCTTTTTAAGTAGTTAGGAATCGTTTGCTATCTCAGCAGTCCTCCTCCTTTCTTCTCTTTTCTTTCCTTCTTTATATCTGTTTCCTTTTTTAATGAATTTCCTGCATTGTTTTAAAATAAAAATAAAAATACTATCTTGCTCCTCAGTCAATAAGCTAACCAAGTGGATTCTCTGAAGGAGCAAGACAAAGTCTTCTATTTCTTCATCTAACAAATTCTAATGACAAGGGGGTGACCACACCTTTGAGGATCTGGTAACCGACCAGCAATTGGCAAACAAGATATCATCATCCGTCACTAACTGCGTCAAACTTGGAAGCTTATTAATTGAAGGGGACTCCTTCACCCAGGCATCCTTATAGAACTCGATGTAATCGTCATTTTCAACCAAAAAGCCTATCCCCTCAAAATTTTCTTTCACACTAGAGACACCTCTCCAAAAACCAGACACTCTGTAAAGGGAAGTATCTCTTGTCCACCAACCCCCTTCCTCGCAACCGTATTTAAAAGCAAACGATTTCTCCATAGAGAATTTTCTTTGATCCAAACCACCACCACCACTTCGTTAGAAGCATTTTGTTTTGTTTTTTTTTTTTTTTTTTTTCCTTTCCATGAATCCAAACAGGCCCTAAAAGGAATTTTTAGGATGTAGGAAACATTACATTAGGGATTTTTTTTCAAAAATAATAATTTATTAAAGAGAGCAAGCCCAAGTCTACAAAGTAGAGACCAACCATCGTTATGCCAAGGCCCGACAGCCCCAGCAAGGACCTTGACGACTATACAAATCCAAGAAAAGACCCGAAAGCTATACAAGAACCCAAGGAAAACGAAAACACTACGAATCCTAACAATCGGGAAGCTCACTACAACATATCAGTTTTTTCTTCCCTTAAGACCTTCAGAGTCGACCTGCTTAAATTCCTAAACTATTGGTTGTTTTGTTCTCCCCAAAGGGATGAAAGGCCCTAGCCTCCACTTATGTCTTCCTTCCTTCCCAACTCCACCCTTGTGCCATGAGAGGAAGAAGTCCTCTATGTTGCACCGAATGACCCAAGTGACATCGAAGAAACCAAAGAAACCTTCCTAGACCTTTTTGGCGAAGGTACAGTGAATGAACAAGTGACCCACAGTCTCCTCATCTTAAAGGCGCAAGCTACAAACGTTGATGATGATCCTCAACCATCTTCGTAGATGTTGATGATGAGCACTATGTTTCTTCCAACTATCTAAGCGAAGGTTGTAACCTTGAGAGGGGCACCATAATGCTACAGAGTGGTGGTGCGGCTCTACTAAACACACTAGCCGAAGAATGACTAATCATCTTGTAGAATGAAACGCTTCTCATCAAGCGAGAGACAGCACACTAGCCGAAGAATGAGTGATCATCTCGTAGAAGGAAATGCTTCTCACCAAGCGAGAGACAAATATTATGAATTCGAGCTAGAAGCTGGTAAGATCATCACCTCCGTGTCAGACAAATCCCTTCTACAAGGGGGAGATGATATAGCTCCTGCCCTGACAACCGAGCAACATCAAGCTATAGGGATATCCTTTGCCGGAGGAAGTCTAGCCAGCCTTGGTTCACTAAGTTGAGCATCTCCAAGTCATGCATCCTCCCAAAACTGAACCCTTTCCCCAATCCCCAACAAAGAATAAAACTCTTGCCTTGAGCTTACATTCCAAACTAGCAACCAATTTCCACATGCTGGGGATGCTATAAAGAGTTGATTCCTTAACCCACCACCCCCTTCGCCTGGTACCATACTTGCAACTACCACTCTCCACAAGCTCCCCTCTGTACCAAATCTTTGCAGCCACTTCCAAAGCAAGGCAAGGTTTGCAACCTCTAACTTCCTAATACTTGCACCCCTTTCTTTGTAGGGGTTACAAACATTGCCCTCATCCATCAAATGGAACTTATGATTCTCCACGGCCCCTTGCGAAAGGAAGTCCCTCCTCAGCTCCTCTAACCTTGCCAAAACCGACTTTGGGCATTGAAAGAGAGACATAAAATATATTGGCAGTGGCAGATTTGACAAGGCTGCTTGGCAGAAGTGCTCATGAGTTATGAAACATCATAGTTGCCTCCTCTTGAAGGTTTGTACTTCCCCCAAGGATCTTGGTCTCTTAATAAAACTTTCTCATGGATCAAAGAAAATAAAATTGGATTGTCGTTGTGTTTTCTTTCTTAACCATCCATTCTCTAGCCGCCAACAAAAAGCATTAGGATTTACCATTCTCAGATATTTTTCGTTGTATAGCCTTCCACAATAGGGTTTGCAATATCAATAGTTTGGGTCAATAAATAACGGCCAAGTTTTACAAAATGAATACCCAAACAAACTATACATTCTCTTACTCCAAGAACCAAGTAATACCTCGTGTACTACATCTCGAGAATATCATTGTCTTTGTCATCGTCGTCGGCATCATCATCATCATCATCATCATTAGCCTTACTAGTAGCATTTTGAGTGGCTTTTAAATGATAAATTCGCAAAAAATCTATGCTTGGCTACCTACTAGACATAATCTTCCTTTTTGCCCAGGCTGTTAGAACCAGCCATGACAAAGACCCACATTGACACCACTCACTTGCCAGCACTGTTAATGCAGGGGCATTTTCACACTGGGCTCAAGTGGGGTCGCCTGTGAGACAAGGGCACACTCGGGGTGGGTGGGGCCCACGGGGGAGGTCTCGTGTTCGAGACTCCTCACCGGGGATGATTAATGCGCATTTCACACTGGGCTTGAGTGGGGTAGCAAGTGGGATGCGGGGACACACTCGGGGTGGGCGGCCCGTGTGAGGCGGTACCCATGTGATTTGGGGCCCATGAGGGGGGTTTAGCTGAGGTCCTAACCCATGAGATGTGGGGCTTGGGCTATGAGATAAAGGGATTAATTCGCCATACTCTAACAGTTCGAGCTTTTAGAGTAAGTGGTTAATTGTCCTACATCAAATTGGTATCAGAGCGAGAGGTCTCGTGTTCGAGATTCCTCACCGAGGGTGATTAATGCAGGGGCATTTTCACACCGAGCTCGAGTGGGGTCACCTGTGGGATGCAGGGGCACACTCGGGGTGGGCGGGGCCCATGGGGGAGGTCTCGTGTTCGAGACTCCTCATCGGAGGTGATTAATGTAGGGGCATTTTCATACCAGGCTCAAGTGGGGTCACCTGTGGGATGCGGGGGTACACTCAGGGTGGGCGGGGCCCACAGGGGAGGTCTCGTATTCGAGACTCCTCACCGGGGGTGATTAATGCGCATTTCACACCGGGCTCGAGTTGGGTAGCCCATGGGATGCAGACCCTAAAGGTAACCAAGCAAACTATGGTTTTGGAGGGCTTTTACAAGGAAAACCTTAAAGATAAAAGCACCCATAGGTTATGCATGAGTAACTGTCTCTGCGAAATAGCAGGGAACCTACCAATACATGATTACCACATTAGAACAAAAGTGGAAATGACATGCTCAAGTAGTTGGTTGCAAGGAATAGTTGGGGACCCACTAATACAAGTATACCTGTCGCCACTCACATTATAACATGATCAATGCCCAACAATTCACTTCAGCCAAATTATTGTCCATTATCCAGAAAGGGAAATTTGCAAAGAGGTAAGATTATCTAACATGCAATGCAAGACAAACTCTCCAAGAGCAATCACTAAATTGGTGCATGCGATATGAAGATTCTTACCCATAGCTAAAGCCAGATGGAAGTGTTGAAGTTTTAAAATTGAAAGGTAGGGGTCATTATTTGGTTCAATTAGACCACATTCCCTAACATTTTCACCCAGCACTTCACAGAGAGCATGTTCATAATTTCAAGAACATGTTTCAGTTCCACAACCTTCTCAACTTGCAAACTGAGGTCTTTCTTAAAAAATTCCCTCAGCAAGTGATTTGCCCAATTACATTTTTAGCTATTGCTATTGATAACTTGTTCAAGTGAGAGTGCAAGATGTCAATGTTTTTTTGTTTTTTGGAAGTCAAGCATCATAGATAGAGCTGGGCATCGAGTCGAGTCTGACCGAATTAGGGCTGACACGACTTGATTCGGTTTTGAAATAGGCCTGACCCGAACTCAATACGACTCGATACCGAGTCCAACATGCCTGACTCTATTCGAGTTCGGTCTGGCCTAGACTGACCCGGACCGAGTCTGATCCAGTCAGAAGTACCAAGTCGGGTCGCCGAGTTGGATGGAGGGAGGGAGGGAGTGGAGTGGAGTGGAGTGGAGAGGAGAGAGAGAGGAGGAGGAGGAGGAGGAGGAGGAGGGTGATGGTGGTGGGTGGTTGTCGGGCTTGGAAGAGGAAGAGGAGGAGGATGAGGGAGGGAGTGGAGAGGAGAGAGAGAGGGTGAGGGTGATGGTGGTGGGTGGTTCTTTGGGCTTGGAAGAGTAGGATGAGGGAGGGAGAGAGAGAGAGGTTGGGATTGGGTCGGGGTAGGGTTAGAGAGTCGGGTTTCGGATCGAGTCGAGTCTAATCGGATCGAGTTTTGGGTCGAGTCGGGTCAAGTTACTGGGTAACTCGAACTCAACTCGGTTTAAGTTCGGATTGGGCGAAGCTTACTCAGTTCGGACCGACTCACCCATTCAGTTTGGGTCGAGTCGGATCGAAACAAGTCGGACGAGTCGAGTTAGCCGGATCGAGTCGTCCCGTGCCCACCTCTAGTCATAGATTTGTATATGATGTACAATTTAAATCCCACCACACAATGAATCCATTCTGCTCTCAGTCTTTCTTTGTTATTTTGACATGGTTCAAAGATGGACTTCAGAGGCAATCAAATTGACTTGTTCATTGCTAGTTGTGGACTTGCACTTTTGTGGTTACTTTGACTTCTAGATACTCTAGTAACACACTCTAAATGGAAACTCCTCGGAGATTTTTTTGAAGGATTTGTCCTAAAACAGAAGTGCCAATTTGGTTTTTGGGAACCTTCTACCCAAGATGTCACTCTCCCTTTTTTTTTATTTATTTTTTATTTTAAAGGTAAAAAAATTATATTAAAAAGAAAAAAGAGAGAAAATAGCAAAACGGGAAAGAAGAAAACACCCAAATATAACCCTATCTAGGGTCCCAATCCCTTAAAAGTGAGAACACCTTGCTGGTTGCTTTCGGAACAATCCTGGCCACGTTCCTAAAGCAACGATCGTACCTCTCCCCCCAAATGGTCCAAAGAGTTGCCAACATGACCTTTCTCATCTCTCCCTGATACAATCGGTGTTCCCTCGTGCCATGAAACAGAAAACTCATAAACTGAGCATGGCATGATCCAACTCAGATTGAAGAAGTTAAGGATACTATCCCATAAGAGAAGGGGCAAAAAAGGAAAAGGTGGTTAACTGATTTAGCATCCTTCATACAAAGGAGATAAACGTTTGGAATGATCAAACCTCTCTTGCGTAGGTTGTCGACAGTGAGGACTATTTCTTCCCACGAGCCAAGTGAAAGCGATAACCTTGGGAGGAGCTTAATAACCTTGTCGATAGGCATAGGGGTAGGGCCTATCGTGAGACTGTTGTATAGATTTTATAGAGAAGTGTTCCGGACTTGTCTCTACGCTAAACTAAGGAATCAACAATTTTCGGCGATGGGATATGCCTCGAAGCCCTTGCAATAGCTGGATGCATTCCTCTTCTTTGATCTCGTTCATGTCCCGCCTGCAAGGAGGGATCCAAACTCCGAAGTCGCCCTTGCCGTTAAAGCATGGAGCAACCGAAATATTGTTAGAGGGACATATGGCCACCAAATCAAGATAATCTAATCTCAGGGGATGGTTGACTTAGGATATGTGATGTAACTACTTGAATGTGGGAGATTATTAACAAATTAACCACAATAAAGGAAATATAATAACATGCTATCCAAATCAATGGCTGATTTGGTGCACTTCTAGGGTAGGAAATTTGGGGATTTAGGAATTAGGGTTTGAAAGTAAGATTAGGAAATTTGGGGATTTGGGAATTTGGGTTTTGAGGGCTATGGTTTGGTTTTAGGCTTAAGCCTAGGGGTTTTAAAGGGGAATGGAATAAGAATCAAGAGGGAAAGAGAAAAGGGAGGGGTTGGCCATACGAATGGCTGTAGGCACACCCGTATGGATAGTCTTGTGTTAATCCGTACAATTGTATGGCTTGAATGGGGTTGGGCTTAGGTGGGTCTAAGATGTGATGGGAATGGGTTTTGGGTGAAAGTAAAAGGGAAAAGAAGAGATGGAGAAAAATAAAGAGGAGTTGAGAGAGATAGAGAAAGAGAAAGTGAAGAAGATACCTTGCTTGTAGAGAATGAGGGAGAAAAAGAAGACAATGGGCTTCAAACCCTTGGATTCACACCAAAATAGTCTCTTTTCATAAGAGATTTCCATGCATCGTATATGGGAAGAAAAAGAATTTTTGTTTTTCTATTTTACAAAACTTCATGCCTAAAAAAAACCCGTAAGGGTAGGTATCCAAGCCTAAATAGGCTTTGGACTGCCAAATTATGAAAATGCCCTTTCAGTTCTTTTTTGTTCCCACTATGTCCCAAACCTCACAAAACATCAAATAAATGCACCGAATATGAAATAAATTAAAAAAACACCTAATCAAAGCTAAAAAAATAAAATCCGTTGATGTTCGGTGACGATGATGGCCCATGATCAACGGTCCGATCAAGTTGTCCATGTGATACGACGGTCCAATCATCATATTGTTGTGATCTAACGGTTCAAAACTCTCAATGAAGCAACCTGAAGCAACCCACATGCCTCTTCATAGTGTAGGGTCTTCGAAGATGCACGATCATGCATGTGGAGTCTTCAAGACCATAGTGTGGCCTACTCGGGCCCATGTACAAGTCGTCGAGCCAAAGTGAAGGCTAGGCCGACCTCCTCTGTTACACTCTAAATGGCCAGACGTCCTCATCAACTCTCCACGATTGAGAAGATTTCTCCTTTGGCGAAATAAAGCTGCGATGTTGCTCTAGAAGATCCGGGTCAAGTTGCTTAAGATCCGCATATTTGATACATGTGCAATATGAAACTAGTCGATGTTTCCGCTTGACTAAATTTTTCTGAAAGCCCCAATGTCGAGTGGAAAGCACCTGCTCGGCCAAAATATCATCTAGCTCCTCTCTGCTCATAGGTATGGATGGTAAAGGTGGTAGAGGCTGAGAAGATGGGTTAGGTAAGGTCCATGGGTGATGGGATAAGTCGAGTATGTCATCATCTAGGTCAGGAGAAGGGTTCGAGAAAGGCAGAAGATCCTCCACATTGAATGTAACACTAATTCCCATACCAGGTGGAAGATCTACCAAGTACGTATTGGGACCTAAACATTTTAAAATCTTATATGGCTCAGCATTGCGGGCTTGTAATTTTTTGAAGGTTCCCTATGGAAACCGTTAAGGTTTTATCCTTATCATCACTTTATCGCCTACTTGATATTCTTTGAACATACGATGAGAGTCGGCAAGTTTCTTATATTTTTCATTACTTACGTTAATCCATTTTCTAATCTTCGTATGCAAGTCATAAATGTGGCATGCAAATGCTTTTGCAAACTCTGATGTTCTATAGGAGACTGACATGGGAATAAGGTCTATAGGTTTTTTAGGCTATAATCAGACACGACTTCAAAGGGACTCATGCCTATTGACCTATTGACTGAACTATTATATGCAAACTCGGCTACAGGTAATACTGCGTCCTAAGTCCTGGTATGGTCACTCACAAGACACTGTAACAGGATCCCTAAACTCCTATTGATCACTTCTGTCTGACCGTTAGTTTGAAGATGGTATGCCAATGAAAATTATCATCTCGTGCCCATCTTGTGCCAAAGTGTCTTCCAAATTACAAACCTAACATCCTGTCAGACCTGATGGTTTTCGGCAAACCATGTAAACGAACCACCTCTATAAAGAATAGCTTTGTGATATTAGAGGCATCGGATGATTTAGAGCATGGTTGAGAATGAGCCATTTTAGAAAAACAATCCACTACCATGATGGAATCGTGCTTCTTGATTGTCTTGGGAAGCCCAAGCACAAAGTCCATAACGAGGTCTTGCCACGGAGCGTGTGGCACTGGCAACAGTGTTATAAACCCGTGTTCTGCTTCTTCTACTTTGTCAGCTGACATGTTCGACATCATCTTATAATTTTGGCTACATCTCACCTGAGACTTGGCTAATAAAACATGTCCTCTACAAGGGCAACAGTCTTGTCACGACCAAAATGACTAACGTGAAGCTCCCAAATAAGGAAATCCCGTAGGGATGTACGGGGAACGTAGAGTTTGTCTCCTTTGAATAGAAAGTTATCAATCAGGACAAACCCACTATCATTCCTCTTATCATCTAAAAGTGATGTATATACTTTCCCGAAGTCTGGACACGTGGGATATTCATCCTTCAAACTCTCGAATCTAGTGACTTCAACGATTATAGATTGAAGTAAAGTCACTCTACGGCTAAGGGCATCAGCAGGTTTGTTCACGGCCACAACCTTGTGTTTCAGAACAAATGAGTACTCTTGAAGAAACTCAACCCACTTGGCATGCTTTGGGTTTAATTTCTTTTGGGAGTCAAGATAACGTAAGGCTGAGAACAAGACGAACTCTTATGGTAGTCAATAATGTCGCCAATGATGTAAGGATTGGGCTACCGCGTAATATTCATTGTCATAAGTAGAGTATCATTGCTTTGCTTCATTCAACTTCTCACTAAAGAAAACAAGGTGTCCCTCTTGGCTAAGTACTTCACCTATATCTACCCCAAACTCGTCACAAGCAACCTCGAAAACTTTAAACAAGTCAGGAAGGCGCATGATAAGAGCCTCGACCATCTTATCCTTAATCTCGTAAACTCTTTTGGCACGACGTTAGTCCATTTGAACTCCCCTTTCTTTATGCAATCTATGATGGGGACCATAATGGAACTAAAGCCTCTGAAACCGCATATAAAAAGTAGTTAAGCCGTGAAAGCTGCGTACCCCATGAATGTTCTGCGGTTCAGACCAACTCACAATGACCTTGGCTTTCTTGGGATCCGTAGACATGCCTTCTGATGAAACTATAAAACCTAAGAAGATAACTCTATCTAACATGAACGAACACTTCTTGAGGTTTGCATATAACTTCTCTTCCCTAAGGATCCCTCCAACTTGTCTCAAATGGTAGAGGTATAGTTCTCTGAAGGTACTATAAATGAGGATATCGTCAAAGTACACCACCAAGAACTTCCCTATAAAGGGTCTCAACACCTGAGGCCTCACACGCATGAATGTACTCGGAGCATTAGTCAAACTAAAAGGCATGATCAACCACTTGTAGAGCCTATCCTTCGTTTTGAAGGCCTTTTTCCATTCATCCCTTGGGCGAATACGTATCTAGTGATACCCACTCTTGAGATCTATCTTTGAGAAATCGTTACACCTGCCATCATGTCTAACATATCATCAAGTCATGGTATGGGAGATCAATACTTGATCATGATTTTATTGATGGACTGACTGTCCACGCACATGCGTCAAGTGCCATCTTTCTTAGGCGTGAGAAGCATTGGCACAACACGTGAACTCAAATACTTTCCTGAATGAAACCCTTCCTAAGGAGCCCATGTACCTGCTTCTTCAACTCCGCATGCTCCGTAGGGTTCATCGATAATGATGAAGGTTCGGTAGAGTCAACCTAGGAAGAAGATCAATGGCATGTTGAATGTCCCTCATGGGTGGAAGCTCATTCGGTAAATCCTCAGGAAAAACATCACTAAACTTCTCCAGTACCGAACTCACCATGGGTGACTACTCTACTCTAACCTCGGGTGTAGCCTCTCTAGTCACGAAGGCATACACCATCGAATCCGCCTTAGTCTCCCGCTCGAACTCTTTAGCGTTTAATGTGTAGAGACTTGGGCTGCGATTTCCTCACATCCTTTTGTCCACCCTTTTTAATGCCATCCATCTTAACTTTTAGGGTGTTCTTATCTTTTAAAAAAAAATTAATTTCTGAGGTGTTCTTGAGCAGAAGGGAATTTAACTTTATCTTCTTACCCTCATGCATGAAGGAACAAATATTTGAATGATCGAATATTGTTATATCATGATCAAAGAGCCAAGGCCTGCCCAAGATGATGTGGCCTACATTCATATGCAAAACATCACACCACAACGAGTCTTTATATAATGCAAACTAGATGGGAATAAGACAACGCTGAGAGATTGGCATAGAGGATGCATCAACCTATGAAACTCTATAGGATTGAGGGTGAGGACTGGGCTTCAAGCCTAAACGAGAAATGGTGCTTTCGAAGATCACATTTGTACAACTGTTATTATCGACGATCACTTTTCAATTTTTCTTGCCACCTTTGGCCCAAGTATAGAAAATGGTATTCATGTGCAAATCATCAATTCCCCTAGTCTGAGGTAAGGCGCACTTAACAACTACAAGTGGTACGGTTTTCTCTTCTTCTTCATCACTAGCACCAATTATAGGGTGATATTCTTCTTATTCACAGTCACCCTAGTCATCTTTATCTTTCTCATGCTCTCCAATCACAAGGGCCTTAGGTCGCTCCATTACAGACACTCATAAACGAAATGGCCAAATCCTTGGCAATTATAGCACCACTTGGGTTCACCACCTCGCGAACTAGTATTGGTGACTCCTTAACCCTTAAAGTCCTTTTGGTTACTTTGAGTGCCAACAAAGGGTTTGGGTTGACTCTCAAAGTTAGACTTAGCTCCCTTGGGGGGTAGTCTTAACATTGGACTCACGTGAGTCAAACTGTCTTCCAAATTGCGGTTTTAAGTATTGCTCAAGTTCTTACACCAACTGATAGGCATGCTCAAGGGTGCCAACATTGTGAGAGAGCAACTCGCACTGACTATCAAATCGGAGGCCTATCCTAAAATGCGAAAGAGTCACTATTGGGTCCTCTACATTACATCTCATCATGTACTCTTCAAATTCGGTGATATAATCATTCACAGTCATTGTTCCCTGGCGAAGGGATTGCCATTGATCCACTAATTTGTGACGATAATAAAGAGGCAAATATTTTTCCTTTAGTGCTTCCTTCGGGTCTCGTCCATACCTTTCTAACTTGCCCTCAAGATTGGTCCAAAACAATTTAGCCTAGCCCACCAACTTCATCTTGGTGAACCCCACATGACGGCGATTAGATATCTCGGACCACTCAAAGTAGTGGTCCATGTCCGCAAGCCAGTCGAGGAAAGCCTTCGAGTCTAGATGACCATTAAAGCTAGGGGTCTCGATCTTGATGCTTTTTCATCACATAATCATTAGGATCATGGTGGTCTAGATACTCTCCATGGGGTGGTTGGGCACGCACCCCATTATGGCCAACACCTCGGCCTCGGCCTCTTCCACATCCTCCAACGTGACCTCCCAAATGAACTTCCTTTGCACCTCCCACTTGAGACTGGCCATCTTCCCCATTATCGGGATTTGCCTGAAGGGAAGTCTCTAATTGAGCTATACAATTGTTAGTCGTTGTCAATTGGTTGGTGGTGGTTATGCTTTGAGCCCCAAGAGCCTCCAATCATCTAGTTATGGCATTAAAAGTTTCGATAATCTAATCTTGGCTCATGGTGGTAGGGTGCAGACCAAAACCTCGCCCAGAACACGTGGGCATAAACAAGGGACAAACTAAGGGGCCTAAGACTTAAGACTCTAAGTTCTATGTTATGATAAAGGAAAATGGCTAACCTAGACGCCGCAATATGTAAACCTAAACTCTATATGCAATGAATGCACTAATAAGGCCCTAGCTGTGACGAATGTGCTAACCCTAAGTAAAGCTATGCTAAAATCCTAAGCTCTGATACCAAAATTTGGTGCAGGACATGTGATATAACTACTTGAATGCGGTAGATTATTAACAAATTAACCACATTAAAGAAAATATAATAACATGTTATCCAACCATGATCTAAAGTGTACCAAAGAGCCAATAAATTTCAGATTTATGATAAAATCACAATCCCACATGAGTAAGAATCATATAAACATGAAAACCCAAGGCCCAATCAGTGTTTGAAGTATTGGTATCGCTAGAAGTTTCACTGGCCAAGGATAAGGAAACAATATCGATATCGCTGATAATATCGCTGATAACCGGGAATGCCGGGAAACATGGGAAAAGCGGTGGAATTTTCAGTGAAACTTCAGGATATGTTAAAATGTTACATATTTGCATATTTAGAAATTTAAAAAAAAAAAAAAAAAAAAAAAATGCATACATAACAAGTTTCCATTTAATGGGGCCTTAAAAGCATGTGATGTTGTTAGAAATCAATCTAACCATCCCATCCAGCCTACCATCCAAACATTCATCGATATTACAAAATATTAACAACACATGATATTTCATCAAGAAATCATCAACAATTGGAAAGGAAACAAAAGATTGTGGTCTCAATATCGCGTATGTTGCGATATCGATAATATCGAGATATTATCAACATTATCAATGATAATTGAACACTACATACAACCATGTGCCCATGAAAAAAAATGAAAAAAATAAATTTCTAATAAACAAAATTTTGATGATATCAATACGTTGGCGATATTATTGAAATATCGTTGATACACTTATGATACAAGCGTTACCTAGAATTTACATAGTCGAAAATATTGGTGATACATTAACGATATTGATGCATTGGCAATACAAGTGACCCCTAGAATTTACATAGTTGAAAATATTGGTGATTACGTTAGCGATATTAATACGTTCGCGATACTTAGTGATACATTGCTAATACTTGGAATTTCTGATACTACCAGCATTATTGGTATTGCTGAGCTGGAGATAAAGATAATATCGGAGATAATTTGAACACTGGGCTCAATGAGAGATTGGAACCCCAACATTAGCATAGGCAAGATTCTAAATCAATGTGCAGATTTGACGAACTTCTAGGGTAGGAAATTTGGGGATTTAGGAATTAGGGTTTGAAAGTAGGATTAGGAAATATGGGGATTTGGGAATTAGGGTTTGTAGGGAAATAGGGTTTTGAGGGCTATAGTTTGGTTTGAGGTTTTAGGCTGAAGGCTAGAGGTTTTAAAGGGGAAATGAATAAGAATCAAGAGGGAAAGAGAGAAGGGAGGGTTGCCATAAGGATGGCCGTATAGCACACCCGCATGTCCGTACGGACGTACGGTCTTGGGTTGATCCGTATGGTTGTACGGCTTATGGGGTTGGGCTTAGGTCGGTCTAAGATGTGATAGGAATTGGTTTTAGATGAAAATAAAAGGGAAAAGAAGAGATGAAGAGAAATAAAGAGGGGCTGAGAGAGATGGAGAAGGAGAAAGTGAAGAAGATACCTTGCTTGTAAAGAATGAGGGAGAAAAAAAAGATAATGGGCTTCATACCCTTGGATTCACACCAAAATCGTATCTTTTTATAAGAGATTTCCATGCATCGCACATGGGAAGAAATATATATATATATATTTTTTTCTTTTTTACAAAACTTCATGCCTAAAAAAACCCGTAAGGGATGGTGTCCAAGCCTAAATAGGCTTTGGACTGCCAAATTACGAAAATGCCCTTTTAGTTCTTTTTTGTTCCCACCATGTCTCAAACCTCACAAAAAATCAAATAAATGCACCGAATATGAAATAAATTGGAAAAACACCTAATTTAATCTAAAATAAAAATAAAATCCGATGATGTTCGGTGATGATGATGGCCCATGATCAACGGTCCTATCAAGATGTCAATGCGATCCAACTGTCCGATCATCATATTGTTGCAATCTAACAGTTCAAATCTCCCAATGAAGCAACCCACATGCATCTTCATAGTGTAGGGTCTTCGAAAATGCACGATCATGCATGTGTAGTCTTCAAGGCCACAGTGCAGCCTACTCGGGCCCATGTACAAGTCATCGAGCCAAAGTGAAGGCTAGGCTGACCTCCTCCTCCTCTGGTACACTTTAAATGGTTGGATGTCCTCATGAATGGTCACCCACTCAAATATCGTCCCGAAAACTTATTGTCTTTCCAGTACCTAGGGAGAAACTAATACTCTCCCACACCTTGTTTTCAATCTGGACTACTGCTTTCCAAAGGGAAGAGGGTCTGTACAAGGAAGAGGGATTGGTCCACCCGCCTAAATGGGAAACACCATATTTACCCTTAATAATCGAGCTCCAGAGACTAAGATCTTCAGCAAAAAAAACTCCAAATCCACTTGCATAGAAGAGCTTCATTCATGTCCTCCAAACTTTTGATACCAGCGCCACCTTCTCTATACAAACTTCCTTCCAATCAATCAGGTGGAATTTACAATCTGGGGCCACACCTTGCCAGAGGAAGTTTCTTCTAAGGGATTACATTTTTTTGGAGAATCGCCTTGGGACATTTAAAGAGAGATGGTGATATTTGGCCGATGGATTCTAATTTTTGGAGATTGCCTTACACTCTCTCCCAATCCATCAAGGCAATGGATAAGAATCCTCTATAGACAAAGAAGATCTATGAAACCCTCCTTTGGTAGAGAATCCACTATACAATTTGTCTCTCTAGGTACTTGATTATAGCTTGGATCCATAATTTTAAGGCATTTAGGGCGAAAGCTAATTTCCATGGTGGAGTGCATTTTCCCATGGCCAATGCTATTTCTGTGGAAGAACCCCTTCCACAATTAAGTTTCCACATACTCGGCTCACAAGAATATCCACCACAACTCTAATGGCCATCAACTCTGCTCAGTTCGAGTTGCCATTTCCTACCGGCCCTGAGAAGATTAGCTTGATGACTTTCCCGTTGTCCTTATAAGACAACCTGGATTCCCCAAAGAGCTATCTTCCACATTTAGTTTCCATCATTCCTCGGGAGTAGCTTTCAGGAGATCATGGTGATATTTGTCCGATGGAAGTTGTCAATTACTGATGTGTGGTATCCACATCTGTTAAGGATTGCTTTATATTTGTTATAAGATTGACCCTGCTGGATGACATATCGCCTTCTTTTTTTCTTTTTTCTTTTTTTTTTTTTTTTTTCTTTTCTTTCCTTATTCCACGCATGATTGCAAGTAGTGGCATTCTTCATGAAACCTTCCCTTGAATTTTGAAAGGCCCATTGCTCCAACTTTGTACCGATTGTGATTCGTGGTAGTACCCACTCAATTTGGAAAAGAAGGAAGAAGCTAGGCCAAATGTTCCATGCCTTGCTGCACCTTCTGAAAAATGATCCACAGATTCCAAATCTTTTTTCCCCCTATCTTGAGGAGAGCCCAGTTTCTCGTTTGAAGATTATCCATCGTGAGAATCATGTTTGGAACAGATGCCCAACAAGGGCCTCAACCCTCACCTAATATGCACTCCCACTCTTGGTCACCTTTGCTAAAACTAAGGGGGTGTTACAGATTCTTAGTGAAGGATGCACTGTTTCTCTTTAGAGAAGCTTTATATGTCATACAATGTCTTTTGTATGGTAGGTGCCATACCAATCCAATAGTCACAACTCCTTTATGACATTTATTTGAACTATTTTATTTCATTTCATCATTTCAAAGATGTTTTTCCGGTGCCTTTTGAGGACCAGTGCCCAAAGTATGCCCTTGGACATTCACTACGATGTGTATGATAGAAATGCCGTTTCCATTTCTGCAGAATATTGGCCTATCCATGGTTTTTTTTTTTTTTTTTTTCTATCATACCTTGGGCACTATACAATGCATATTATTATGTATTGCCAATACCGGACTAAAAAAATCGAGGTTCACACAAATATGGCTGATATGGATGAATGTGTTTCAGGTATGGAGCCAACCTATACATGCTCCAATACTGATATTTTGAACGTTGGCTACAATGACCCCTACATGTGCATAGGATAATTACATGACCAGAGGTTGATGGTTTGATGGGTGTAATAAAGGGATCCTAGTTAAGATTCCATTTTATCATATGCTGTCATTTAACCATTTTGGCATCACTGGTTCAGCTTCAGCTTCAGCAGGGAAATCAAGGAATTGCTTCTAGGCTTAGTTTTTGTTAACCTTTCCCCTTCAGAACATTTTGGATTGACTGTTTTTTCAATTTTGCAATATCTTGATTCTTTGCTCAAACTATAAAAGGTTTCCTTGGTGTCTGTGCTTCTAGTGGATTTCAATGGTGAACCAATGTATGCACATGCACACGGCCAACCATGAATCCAAATGTGTTGAAATGTCTGTACACAGTATACAATATTAACAAAACAAATAATATAGGGTGTGTTTGGTTGCAACAAACGTCATGAAATTTCATCATATTACATGATTAATCAGTCTAATTTGGTGCAAATTTTCATGATATTTCATGAATTTTGGTTGCAGCCAAAGACACCGGTAGATACTAGTGTAAATTGGTATTTGTAGAATGTTATATAATCAAGATAGGCAGACATCTTCTGTTTAGGCAGACATCTTCTGTTTGACAGAACTTTTTTCTGAGGATATTAAAGTAGTGGTGTCTAGTTTTGATGCTCCAGATGGTTGCTTGTTGGTGTTCTTTTAGGGGTTTGAGAAGATGTCTGCCCTCTACAAAGCAATCATGATGTGCATGTGTTACTATATTTTCGTAGCGTGGCATTTATTTCACTGTCTTCAGAGATTGGCAATGCAATGCAATGATTCAAAGAAGTTTAGGCTCTTTAGATTGGTTTTGTGGGTTTGCAAGAATCACTTCAAAGGTTCTAGCTTGAAGCGACTTGCTTGTATCAGAACACAAAGGTGAATTGAATCTGACAGCCAGAAATTATTTGCAACTGCATCTGAATTTGATTATTGTGATTCTGTAATCAGTCCATCTATTATTTAATTATGCTCTGAACAACCTTTGATGTTTGTTCCTGTAACTTGCTGCTTCTATCCTTGATTCACCTCATCTACAGTTCATGCCTAGCAAAGGTGGGACGCCAAAGAAAAACGAGATCATTTTCATCGCACCCACAGGGGAGGAGATGAGTAACAGAAGGCAGTTGGAGCAGTACCTGAAATCCCACCCTGGAAATCCTCCAGTATCTGAATTTGACTGGGGGACTGGTGATACCCCGAGGCGATCAGCAAGGATCAGCGAAAAGTTAAAGGCAGCCCCACCTCAGGAAAGTGAGCCAAAGAAGAAGCGAAGTCGGAAATCAACAGGTTCAAAGAAGGGTGATGTGGAAATGAAAGCTGATCAAGAAACCCAGGGGAGGAAAGAAGATCAGATGCAAGATGAACAGACACCAAAGAAGGATGCTAATGCACCTGTAGAAACTGAAGTTGGTAAAGAAGTTAAAATGCAGGATGTGTCAAAGACAGACAAAGCTGTCGATGGCGAAAGAAAGCATGGAGTAGAGGAAGGGGAGAAACGTAACGGAGATGCACCAACATCAACGGTTGGAGAGAATAAGGAGACAGATGGTGTTGAGAAACCCAGCTTGCCAGTTGAAGAGGGAGCGGAAAATGAGAAAAAAGAAACCGAAAATGGGTCCCAAGAGATTCATCAATCAGAGCATGTAGAGTCACAAAAACCTCCAGCACCCTCTTTGGTGAGCTGCTGAATGCATCAGACCTCGTTTCCATTCCTTATGCTCATGTGGGTTCCTTTGGATGACTGTAATTCACAGGCAGTTGATGTTCTAATTGTTCTGTGTATGTAGATCTAGTTTGTAGATTGCGTTGTAACTGTAGGATGTTGAATCGCTGCTAATATATGTATGTCTAAGCTATGTATGTATTCACTGATCTTCTACACTTGCTGTTCTAGATGCCATGCATATCTTCTCTTTTGTAGAAGTAGGGATTTGACTGGTCCACTTAGCTGATTGTATGATTTGGGCTGTGCACATGGTCGAGTGATCCAGACCGTTGGTCTGATGAAACGACTTGGGACCTTGCTCCAAAGACACTCCATATTGTAAACTATAGCCACTAATCCATTTGTTCTGCTACCACTCACTCGCAGACCACAAATTGGAAGAATGGGTTGCTCATCAAGGAGTGTTTTTCAGCACTGTCAATCAATAGTGGGACCCAAGAGATAAAGCCAAGTGTACCTTTAGCTTAGTCAGTTCTATAAAAATCTTAGAGAGATATTATGATTATGCCACCTGCTTCTCTACGTAGTTCACATGAGTTTTTGGTTTTGGCATGGTCTGATAATCAGGACCATTGATCTGTTGCACCCCACCGTGAATGGACCATGCCTAAAGATCTTCTGTATAGGAATTTGAAGGAATTATATTATGTCTTTGGGTTTTGCTATGTGGGGGCTTTCAATTCTTATAAGTGGGTACCATACTTCAATAATCCAGAGTATGATCCATTGCATCCTACCACGGATAGACGGACCACCATAAGTTTGAGACACTCCCAGACATTGTTGTTTTGTTTGTAATATTAACCATCTATGTATAGACCACATATCAAAATGTTAGCATTGCCTTATTAAGAAGATTTTTGGAGTATTGTCTATCCGTTGTGAGATGCAACAGATCAGTGGTCTATATTCCAGTAAGAAAAGAAATGTAACAACGGTCATATTCAAGTGAAAAAGAGAGTCCCGAAAGAAGGTGACGACTTTTGGAGATTCTGAGGTCTTCCTCCATCCACTATGGGAAGCAACAGACCAATGGTTTGGATCTTCGAACAGTGGGCCCCACATGTCGGAATGGAAAAACACGTGTAAAGATTTCATGCCGCATCATATAATTCCTCAACCTTACGAAGAACGCTTTCTTTCTGGACCCTTTTCTAAATGAGAATTATCACATCTTTTCATTTTAACTTTCATTTAAGAATCCATTAACATCTGTAGACCGATGTCTTCACATGCTTTTCCCACACATCATCATATAAATGCTCCCACTAATACAAGCGTTTTCCGTCCTTAATGGACGGTCCACGTCAAACTTTGTGCGCACTGATTTGGGCCGTTGATATGCTTGGCCATTGCCCAAAAATAAAGGCTACCAAACTATGTTAGCCGTCCAATCGCTAGTTGGTAATGGGGAAAATTTCACAACAACCGGATGGTCTGGAATGTTCAGTGGTTTCTCTTTTTGAGTTATGGCCTACTCGCATGGTGGCCCACCAGATCAACTGTCCGGATCACTATACATGTTTTCCACCTGTATGGTGGGGAAATCAAATAATCGGACGTCTACGAGGTGCCCTTACTAATAAAAATTCCCAAAAGGAAAGTTGGGAGGATACCTTTTGGACAGATCAATCCCCCACCCTTTTCATTTGGGTGGTTTTCCATTCACCCCATCTTTTCTATCTTTTCTTTTCTTCTTTTTTTCTTTTTCTTTTTTTCTTTTTGTTTAAAAAAAAAAAAAAAAAAACCAAAAACCAAAAACAATTCATCTCCTGCACACGAAGCAAACTAGGAATTATACAATACTCGAGCCAAAAGATTGTACAGTCCAGTTCGAGTTTTCACCAAACAGGGCCCATGGTTCAATGATCCAGACAGTTGATACTATGGGCCCAATGTGACCAGCCCACGCACAGAAAATTACCCCAGATTAGAAGAATCCCAACCCTAAAATGGATGGTCATCAAATAGACAGTTAAGAACTTAAATACAGCAATGTCTCACATTCAACCTGTAAGGAATTAGGATCTTCCAATATGGTAGATTGTGTGGTGGATAGGTCCAGTGAGGCCCATCATATCAACGGTTTGGATGACCTGTATGTGGGACCACTTTTACAGAATGATGATACGGATGGTACTTAACAACCTTTCGGTGGGAGCACTACCGTATTCGTGATGGCAAAAGACCATGCCACATCACCTTGATACAAAAAGAAAGGAAGATGAGTAGGTTTTGGTATTGAAGAATCTAAAGAAGTCCAAGGTAATGCCCAAAAACGAATAGTTAAATGAAACTCAGGTGGACTCTCTTGTCCTCAACCTGGGCTAAGTACTTGCTTCTTCAAGCAAACATAGTTTTCCTTAGCCAACAATCACCTTTACACGTGGCACCAATCCATCCTTGAACGTTCGTAGGAAATCCTAGCCGTGCATGATGTGGGCCCATGCTAATGACCAGACTTCGTGCAATATCAGACCGTTCCACTCATTACGCAGGCCATGCATGTATATTGAGTGTCCATGTCTCGCAAGCTTTTATGTAAACCGTTCTACGTTGGGAATTTGACCGTACTGACCTCAAAGTTTGGTCAGATTACCTAATGATGTAGAGGGGGTCACGGACACTTTCATGTATAAGATGGATCAAAGAAGGCCCGATCAAAGGCAGAAAGTGTCCAAGATGATCAAAGAAGGCCCAATCAAAGGCAGAAGTCATTAAGACCGCCAGAACCTTAAAACAAACATATCTTGTAAACTCGAATGAGTTACTCGACGTACCATATATGATTTTGAGGTAGGACGAGCTACTTTAGCCGACCAACCCGGTAGCCGGGTTGCCCACGCCGAATTTGTAAGATTCCATCATATTGACGGTCAAATTTCATATTTAGCTCCGTTTTTACTATAAATGGTAAGTTTTAGTTTCATTATAACTCTTCATCCGTTGGGCTTTAGGAGTTGTGTCCAACATGAAAAGTGCTTAGAATAATTAGGAGAATAATGTGGTTAAGCCACATAGGACACTTACTATAAAAGTAAATTTACTATTTATAGTAAGTTACGAATTTTAGGGAGTTTTAGTTATAGTTTGCTTTTGATTTCTCTCATATTTATTTCAATCAATTAATTAAATTTAAAATTTATTAGAATTTATTTCTATTTTCTTGCTTTCTTTCCTCGTGGATTCGAGAAGTCTCTGTGAGGAATCCAGAGAAGCTTCGTGGATTCGGAGTAGTTATCCCTGAGGAAGACGGTGATCAACCTCACGTTCATCCCTGCGTTACCTAACGAGATTCAACCTTTCAAATATTTCAAGAGTGGCCTTCGACAAGCTTCCGTAAATTACTTGGACCAAAATGTCATTGTCCTTGTTTTAGTAATTGTACGATTTTTTAAGGAATAAGAAGTTACGTCATATTTAATGCCAATAAAGTAATGTATACAAAACCCTTTTTTGCGTGTGGGCAAGGACCAAACTAGTAGGGCCCACATTGATGTGTGTGTATAATCCATGCCGCCCATCCTTTTTGTCGTGTCATTTTAGGGCTATGGCTCAAATATCAGCCTTACCCAAAGCTCGTGTGAGCCACATAATAGAAAATAATGATGATAATGGAACCCACTATTGAAACTTTCCAGGCTCACTATGATGTTTGTTAGAAGTGGACACTGCCTAAGTCAGGACTTTTTGGGCCCACGACGAGCAGGCCAACAAGTTGGACGGAACGGATCACCCCATTGTGGGCCTTAGGCCGTGTCATTTTAGGGTAAGGCCCAACTATCAGCCTGATCCAGCACTCATGTGGGCCAGAAAATAGAAAATAATAGTGGGGCCACATTGATGTATGTGTATAATACATGCCGCCCATCCTTTTTGCCGTGTCATTTTAGGGCTAGGGGTCAAATATCACCCTTTATCCAGAGCTCGTGTGGGTCACATAATAGAAAATAATGGTGATAACCCACTGTTGAAACTTTCTGGTCTCACTGTGATGTTTGTTAGAAGTAAACACTGCCCAGTTAGGATTTGTTGGGCCTACGGCGAGCTAACAAACAAGGTGGACGGAACGGATCACCCAATTGTGGGCCTTAAGCTATTGTACCAATGACTATCCTTTCATTTGGTAGTAAAGGAAGTGAACATGTAACAACTGCGACCCATATAACATGACAACCACGACCCGGGTAGATGGATCAGATCACCCTATTGTGGGCCTTAAGTTATGGTACTAATGGTTTAGTAGAAAAGGAAGTGAACACGTTACAAACCACAAACCATGCAACATGACAACCACAACCTATATAACATGGCAACTACGACCCATGGAAACCATGACCCATAACATGGCAACTACGACCCATGCAAACCACAACCCATATGGGACCCATATAGCAACTACAACACATGACAACCACGACTCATATAACATGACAATCACAACCATGTAACATGACAACCATGACCCATAGTCATCTCATATTCGAAAAGTGTCAGGTTAGCTTTGGTACGGATGTACATGTTACTTTTCTAACTTTGTACTATATAACTTCATAAGGATAAGATCCACACTGTCTGTTAGATGCCCCACCTTATATTTAGATCGAGACCCAATGATGAGAATGATTGAACGGTCAGGTGGGCTACTCCATGGGAAACCATGACACATATAACACGACAACCACGACCCATATAATATGACAACTACGACCCATGGAGTCACCAAGTTAGTGCAAGTCACGCCATAGTCGTGCAAACGATATCTATATAGTAGCATAAGTCGCATCATGTGGTTGTGATAAGGTAAGGGTCGTAGTTGTAATGTTTTAAGGGTCATAGTTCTCATGGGTCGTGTCATGAGGTAAGGATCGTGGTTGTCATGTTATATGGGTCATGGTTGTCATAGATCATAGTTATCATATTATATGGGTTGTGGTTGTCGTGTTATATAGGTCACGGTTGTAATGGGTCGTAATTGTCATGGATCGTAGTTATCATGTCATATGGGTCGTGGTTATCATGTTATATGGGTTGTGATTCTCATTTTAGGGCCAAGGCCTATAAAATGAAGATTACGACCCATATTGCATGACAACCACGACCCTTACCTCATGACAACCACAACCCATATCACATTACAACCACGACCCTTACAGCATTACAACCACCTGATACGACCTATGCTACTATACAGATATCGTTTGCACGACTATGGCATGACTTGCACTAACTTGGTCACTACATGGGATAAACATACATAAGATCCTTACCGTCCATCAAAGTCAGAAAAGTAACGTGTCCATCCGTACTAAAGCTAGCCTGACGTTTTTTGAATATGAGATGACTATTGATAAACTGCAGGAGCAGGAAATGCATGCTATATGGGTCGTGGTTGTAATATTACATGGGTCGTGGCTGTCATGTGTCGTAGTTGTCATATGAGTCCCATATAGGTCGTGGTTTGCATAGGTCGTAGTTGTCATGTTATGGGTCGTGGTTTGCATGGGTCGTAGTTGTCATGTTATATGAGTCATGGTTGTTATGTTGCATGGTTCGTGGTCTGCAACGTGTTCACTTCTTTTTTTACCAAACCATTGGTACCATAACTTAAGGCCCACGATGAGGTGATCCTATCCATCTACCTTGACAGGCCAGTTCACTGTGGGCCCAAAAAGTCCTGAGTTGGGCAGTATCCACTTCTAACAAGCATCACAATGAGTCTGAAAAGTTTATACAGTCACCATTATTTTCTTTTTTTTTCTAGCCCACATGAGCGTTGGATGAGGCTAATATGAGGCCATTAAAATCCTCATAAGGCCCACTATACTATTTACTTGACATCCAATCTGTTGATTTGGTCATATAGACACGGATGAAGGAAAAAAACAAAGATCAGCTTGATCCAAAACTGTTATTGCCCTCAAAAAGTTTCTAGTGGTCTTAGCTCATTCAACAATGTTTCCTATAATGTGGTTGTCTTGATATTGGGATATACCTTATTTTTGGTCTCATAACATAAAATGATCTAGAAAAAATATATGGACAGCATGGATGAAACACATACATCATGGTGGGGCCCACAAAGCACTAAGCACCCGTCATTGGTTGGTGGCAGGGAGGAGTAGTCAATCTATTACTTTCTCAGGGTTGTAAAAAGAAAGCAACTTTTTATTCACTCGGGACCGTATGACTTTTAAACGAAGGACAAGGGCATTTAGGTATAAGTAATCTACGGAAGCTTGTCAAAAGGAGGTTGAATCTCATTAAGTAATTTTACCAAACTTTAAGGTTATTAGGGTCAAATTCCCTTCTACTTTTAATAAAGGAACGTAGCTCATCAAGTGGGCCACCTCTTTGTGAAAATTAGAGTGGATGGGGGCCCGAGATGCGTGTCTACCGGTTAGAAGGTGCATGTGCAGACGCGTGTACTGAAAGGGAAGACCGATGTTTCGTGATGTCGTGACAGCGTCTCATATCCAGACAAGTTTGCTAAGCCAGCTCATGTATATGAGAGCACGAAACAATATTGACACGTGTGAGATATACGAACTTAACGTCAGATTGTCCAAACCTTTTAAATATTGGACTGTTTCACTCGTCAATATGGCTAAAGTGTACGAAGCAATTAATGGACGGCTGGAAAATTGTGTTTTGGCTGTCCGTTTGTATTGTACATCGTGGCCCACCAAATCAGTGAGGTAGAAGATCTAAACAATATGAGAAAATCCCATATTTCGTGCATGTGTTATGGCACGTGTGCTTGCACGTAGAAGAGAAGGAATCTATATGCACGTGGGCTTAGCTGACTTCCTTTTCTTTATAACCATCTTTAAAAAGATTCTTCTCTTAAAAATTAAACCTAGAATCGTTGTTGTCAAAATCCTTATTGCATCGCAAATCATAATAAGGATTGAATAGTAAATTGTATCATAAAATATTATATATTTTTTAATGATTTAAAAAAAAAATTGAAAAAGTTTTAAAAATATATATGAATCAGTGTAGTGTGGACTGACAGTAGGGTTTGTACTAACAAGCTAACCCCAAAAAATAATAATAATAATAATAATAATAATAAAATAGAGAAAAAACAGAAACTCACCCATCATCCTCTCGCCATCGGTATACATCAAGTAATAATAAGTATTTCATGATAGTTTGAAAGATTTTTATTTTCTCTCTACTTTTTTGTCTTACTAGAATTTTTCTTTAAAAAATATAAG
Organism: Magnolia changhungtana; assembly: GCA_030180095.1. Taxonomy (NCBI): domain Eukaryota; kingdom Viridiplantae; phylum Streptophyta; class Magnoliopsida; order Magnoliales; family Magnoliaceae; genus Magnolia; species Magnolia changhungtana. The sequence continues at coordinate 8,558,466 of JASAUF010000639.1, forward strand.
AATCTTTTAATAATTAATATTTTTATTGCCTTGCTGGATTGTAGAATCGCATTGCAATAATGCAGTATTTAAGTACGTAGACAGACAAAAAATGATATTTTGATTTCCAAACCATTATCATACCATAATGATAACCATCAATGAAAAAATTTCATATATATATATATATATATATATATATATATATATATGTATGTATATCATTTAGTCTCTTATATAAAATAAAAATCTAAGTGAAGTTTAAAATAAAAAAGAACAAGAATAATCTGAATTATAAATCGAAAATTGAAGAGTAAATTGTCATATGATCGAATGGTTTATATGAAAGGGATTTAAGATGGGAGCTCAAATAATTTCACTTAAAATTCAACTCATTTCGTAAAAATTTGACATTCTATCTTTGGATGCTTTGGCATTTATTGGATTTGATTAGTAGGGTATAGTCCTAATCATGGCCACAAATTTCTTTCTTTCCATCAACGTTAACATGGAGTCTTTCATTGGGCCCCAGACGGTGCTAGCCATCATAGAAAATGAGAAAGCAAACCCAACATCCCAACCGACGTACCTGATCAACCAACAACCAACTCGTGGACAACAAATCAATAATGAGAAATTATAGGGCCGTTGATTGGGGCATTTCATATTGTACTCAAGTTACACCAATGGTTTAGAAATCCAGACCATTGGTATGTTGAAAGATACTAGCTACCCATCTCTGTGCTTTTTTAGTTGAATGTGGACCTTTGCTATATTTAGCTTTTCAACGGCCGTTTATTGCTCAGGCCACAAATCAAAAGGTTAGCATTGCCCTATCCAGGAGATTTTCTGGGCATTTGTCCATCCAAGGTGGGCCAGCAGACCTCCTCTTATGTAAACTGAAAAGTTGCTATAGTACACTATTGAATGACCGATGGCGATTGGCGAATCACAAATTACTGTCCTGATGCGCCAGTCGTACATGCAGTGCCTATGGTTTGGGGATCTTGACCGTTGATCTGAAAGAAGCGACATGGTTGGGTAATGCATATAAAGAAAGTATTCCAAATCAAATAATTCTCGCCCTTTATTCAGTAGCCTCCAGATAAGCGGTTGAGGCGAAAACTCAACAGTCCAAACAACTGTCATAGAGGATGAATCTGGAAAGGTTTTGAGGCATTATTCATCCTAGTTAGAATCATCATTTAAACGGTCTAGATCATCTAAATGTGGCCCGGTTTTACAAAATAATTGCGTCCAGATACCATAATTACTCATTTTTATCTCAATCGCTTTCCGACGTATTGTAAAGTGATACATCAGGACTTGAGCCTTTGAATCTATATAGCCTTCTAATAATCCAACCTGGTCTCAATTTCTATGGTCAATAATTGCAACTAAAATCTCTTAAGTTGCATTATCTAAACGATTTGAAATTCGCATATTGAAATTGGACGGTCTCGATATAAACTTTCTCGGGCATGCATCTCCGTCCGATGGGGTATCGTATCACATAAACGGTTTGGATTATTGAAAAACCACAATTCAGATGGATAAAGTACCGAGGTATCGTATTAAAACAAATAAATAGATAAAAAATCAATTTTAACCGTCCAAGTACATTGTAATTTGTGTCACACGTGAAGGATTAAATTATCTTAATTTCTAGGAAAAATATCTATTCGTTATTTACAACCTCATGGGAAGCTTAGATCTCATGCATGCCTTTTATATTTACACATATGTTCATGAACGGATGTATACGGATCTACACGCGCTTGCAGTGAGCAAACAACCTCTCTGAGCTTCCTCGAAGGAGGAATGACAGAATTCTCAGCCGGAGGATATACATGTAGTTTACTTGGTTCGAGTTTGTATCCAAGGGGCTGTTTTTAACGATACAGATGCCATTTTTAAGTGATCCAGACCATTGGCCTGTAGAGCCCCGCTGTGGGATTGTTTATTCCACAAAAGATCTTCATATCAGATGATCGTAGCCATCAATTGGGACTTCAGTTGAATGTGCACCCTTAATGCTATTCTCTACTAAACCGACCGTTTGCGTACAACAAAGATGTTTGGGTGTTCTACCGAGGATCTTTCGGGGGGCACGATCCATCCACGATAAGGCACACCAGCCAGCCATATGGTGTATGGTGTCAAAACTCCATGGGCCTCACCATGATGTGCGTGTTTTATCCATTATCCACACTTTCAGTCACGCTTGGTGGGATTTCACCACCTATGGTTATTCGAACCCAATACCTTATGTTAAACCACCACCAAGGCAAGGACTAACCTGATTAAACACTTACAGGGAGCCACAAGGTATTTTATTTACCTTAGTTCAGGTCACATGACCTTATCAACAGATTAGATGGCAAATAACATTGCAGTGGGCCCAAGAAGTTTTAATGGTGGAGGTTCAATCCCCCACTGTTTTCCTGTGGTGTGGTCCACTTAAGATTTGAATCTGCCTCATTTTTGAGTTCATGCCCTAAAATGATGTGAAAAAATGGATAGATGGCGTGGATAAAATACATACGTTACGGTGGGATCACATATCTTTGGCACAGCTAGTTGACAGGTGTTGCGGTAACTAGCCAAACGGCGTCCTGTATGGTGCTCACGCGTCGTCTTCACGTAAGTGGGGCCCTTGGTTCCACTATTGGCACCAGTGGTCCAGTGGGCGGCATTGCGCGTGGACGATGCTCACTCAGGTGCGAACGACTCGACCCCTTGTCGGGAGGCAGATTGTCTAGTGGGTCACCAGGGTCTGTGGGGCCTACTGTGATGTATGTGCCTTATCCACGCACGTCCATCCATTTTGCAAGCTTATTTTATTTTCCAAGCACAAAAATGAGACACAATGAAATCTAAAGTGGACCACATCACAGGAAAATGTGGGGACTGGGTGCCTACCCTTAAAAACTTCTCAGGCTGTTGGAAGTTTTAGATCCAGCTTATATTTGTGTTTCCCTTTCATTCAATTATATGTGAATTTATGAAAATGTTGGATGGGAAATAAATATCATGGTGAGCCCTAGGAAGTCCCTACTTCTTCCTGTGGTGTGGTCTAGTTGAAATTTGGATTCACCTTAATTTTTATATCATGCTCTAAAATGATCTTTCAAAACAAATGAATGGAGTGGATAAAATAAACACATCAAGGTCGGCCCCATGGAGTTGGTTCCCCCACTGAGTCGGTTCACCACACAGCAAGATTGATGGTTTTTTTTTTTTTTTTTTTTTTTTTTTTTTTTTTTGTCTTAATACTCGTATACCGTGACATGGTCATGGCAAAGCTAGTCCTTTTCAAACTTAAGTTTATCTAGCCTGTAAACTATCCTTTTCGTTTTTTAAAGTCGAAAATGTTCCTTCGCCATGTATGCCCTCGTACGGCGGGCTTTCCTCTTGAAAATTTAAAGGTCCTTTTAAAAGGAGACGTGGGCCAACTAAAAATTGAAATTTGACTTAGTCAACTATTGATCTAATCCGTTCATTTTAATGAGACAGGTACGAACTCACTAAGGTTTTTCAGTTTTTTATTTGAAGTTCTTTATGACTCACAACTACACTAAAATTATGTGTTAATTCGAAACTATTTTCTGCCGTGTTATCCATTTGTGATGAGTTTTGCCTCGAACTTGAGCCGATGGCATGGAATTAAAATCTTTTACATGTAGAATGGATGAATTTGCTTCAAGATAACTCCAATAGGTCCCATATAAGATGTGGATGGATTCGAAATATGAGGCTCTTGCCGCATAAGGGTCATTTGATTGTTTCCTTATTCTTTCCTTAGTTTTTTTTTTTTCTTCACGGAAGGGGAGGAAGGTGTGAAAGGGATGATCATATTTTTTTTGTTTCCTTCCTTTCTTCTTCCTTCCTTCTTCATTCGTTGGTTTATTTTATAGTTGTTTTTTTTTATATAAATGGTGGAAGCTTGTGAAAGGGATTGGAGTGTGGAAGAATGCTATAGTACATTAATTTTGCAATAAAAGAATGTTATTATGGATGAAATTTATAATAAAATAATTGAATAATATTGTAATAGATGAATGTAATGAACGTTGGAATGGATGAATGTTTTAATGAACAAATTTTGTAATGGAATAATATTTAGATGGGAATATATTGTAATGGATAAATGTTGCATGGTGGATAACCGATATTTATTGTGGATCGTCAATATTTAGTGTGAATCGCCGATATTTATTATGAATCATCAATATTCAATGTGGATTTCTCGATATTCATTGTAAATCGCCGATATTTTTACTATGAATTGCCGAGATTAACAATGGACCGTTGATATTCACTATGGACTATTGATTTTTACTATAGACCATTGATATTTTCACTCTGGATCGCTAATCCCACGAAAAAGGCCATAACTCCCTCGTTACAAGTCCGATTTAAGTGATCTTGTTCTCATTTATAAGATAATTTGATGAAATTTTAAATGGCTTTAGAATCATTTCATTTTGATACTATTTGATTGTCCAAAAGTGGGTCCAAAGTTCATCATTTAGTATAGTTGTACGCCACAAATATCTTCAAACAAAAAAACTATAAAAGCCTTTCTATATGTTCACAGTTGTCCGATTAAAATGAACATATTAGATCGGCTAAAGGGTGGGCCAAATCCTTTTTTTTTGTAGGACCCACATCTCTTTAAAAAAAAAAAAACTCTTATTTTGAAATGAGAGCCCGCTGTATGAGAGGCAACTATGATAGAGAGACATTTTCATCATCTAAAAAAAAAAAGAAAAAACAGTAAGACTAGAAAATTTAAGTTTAAAAAGGAAGGACTCTTGCATTACCAAGTTGCCATAGGAACCGGGTCCTTACTCTTGCTCCGGTGGTAGACTCCCAGGAGCTTCAACACCTGGTCAAGGGTTGAGTACCCATAGGTGGTGAAATCCCACTACCGCGTGAGTGTGTGGTGGTGAAAAAAAAGTTGCCATGGGAACCTATTCAGACAAACACACAGCAGGACGAACCTATTTAGACAAAAACACGGCAGGACGGAGACCTCAAAAAGGAAAAGGTCTTTAAGACCAGCGGATTGGACCACTAGTTATGGTCCACACAGCAGACAACTTATGTATTTCACGTGTATATGAAATCCAACCCATATAATCAGTTGGCCCCAACATGAGAATCTCCTTTCAGACTCATTACGTGGATCATCTTTTATTTTTCCATTTATCAGTGACTAGAAATTGTTTTCTAGCTATAACCGGCCACCTAATAACCAGATGTGGCTGATTTTTATCAAAAGGAAATTCAAGTCGTGAGGCCAACATACTAAGCGCTAGATGTAGTACACACGTAATAGGTTATGAGTTATCCGCTGGTGGATGGTAGCCTGTAGTTCAGCCGGTTGGACTTAAAGACCTTCTCTTTAAAAAAGATAGAAACGAGAGACGATTCCTAGGTTAAATCGAAGTGCCTGAAGAACTCTTGACCATCCAGTGCTTACAAACAATCTATCCCGCGTGCTTTATCACCGATGCTATCTTACACTCGAGCAGCTTAGGGCAACCGGCCAGGTCGAGTCAGAAAGGAGGATGACTGATGTGAATGCAACGAAAAGGAGGAAAAAAGTGGCAGTCGGCTGCCCGATAGCAATAAAAATCAATCGTGGAATTAAAAGCAATGGCCGATGAGAAGCTTCCCAAAACGCACCGCATCAAAGCTTTATTGTTATTATTATTATTATTATTATTATTTTGATTCTTGAAAGATCTTACATACACTTTCTTTCTATTCGAAAGGCTATCAATCCGAGAAAATGACAACATACTGCCCGTTCAAAAATCAGTCTAGAGCTGGGCATCGAGTCGAGTTGAGTCGGACTGAGTTAGGGCTGACCCAACTCGATCCGGCTTTGAAAAAGGCTTGACTCGAACTCGACCTGACTCGGTATCGAGTCTAGCATGCCTAACTCGATTCAAGTCCGGGTCTAGGCTGGACTGATCCGAACCAAGTCTAATCCGATCAGAAATAATGAGTCGAATCAGATCGTCGGGCTCGGTTAATAGGACAAGGCCGCAAGGGCTTGGCCGCTTGGGCTCAAACACTTGACCTAAGGGCTGAGCCCAGGCTTAAAAATCTAGCCTTAGGGCCTGTTTAGGAGCATGGATTTGGAACCCCCTGGATTTGGAACCCCCAAGATTGGAAACCCTCTGGATTTGCAATCCTCACAGTGTGTTTGGCACCCTGGAGTGTGAATCAACCTTAATCCAAAAATATCTATGCATGGTATATTCACAGGGGTTTCAATTTAATTACTAAATCAACTTTAATATCTCTAATTAGTGAGATATATAATTTTTGACACTATTGTGATAAGCACGCTGAAATATATGCTTTGCCTGAAAATGATGAAATTCCAAGTCTCGGATGGACCGCAAGCACAAGATAATGTCTAAGTGACTAACCAACGATTTTTAATCGTTGATTAATATGGACAATGTTTGGACGGTGATGGACAATGTTTGGACGGTGCTGATTTACATGGACAATGTGTGGATGGTGTTGATCATCATTAGTGGGTCATGTGCCCAATAGAATGATAGTGTACAGTGACACACATGTCACACCTGCAACTATTGAAATGATTTTAGGTGTAATCTACGCTCTCACCATGGATTGCAAACCCCCTCAAAGCGGGGATTAGAAACCCCCTGGATTTGCAACCCCAGTTACTTTATGCGCCAAACAACCAAGGGGATTTGAAACCCCCTCCAATTCCCTCCAATCTGTTCACAATCCCAAGTGTAGGGTCGCAATGTAGTAATAATCTCAGTAAGACCGAGGTCGAATCCATAGGGACTAATCTCGTGTGTTTTCTGAAAGCAACTAGAAAAAGATGAAAACCTAAATCTGAAATATTTGAGAGTAATTATGAGAGATTGAATGAAAAACTTAAGAAATTCAAAGGTAGGAAACTAGGGTTTCCAAGGATCCACTTGTAGAGATCAGGGAGATCTATACTTGATTCAATTCACACGATTGGAATCGGAGTCCCATCCTATCCAATTGGAAGATATCTCAGTAAAATCAATTCTGAACTTCCTTTGATCTACTTCTCAATGGATGAGAGGTGTGAGAACCGGAAGTGATTCTGTCACAAAACCATGCCCACGAGACAAGGCAAGCAATATGATTTACCAATCCAGGAGAATTGTGAAAGTTAGGGATGATTCCATCATCCAACCATGCCCAAGGGACGATGGTGAACAACAGGATTTAGTAATTTCACAATCTCGCTACATGAAAAGAACATACTCAAAGCTATCGCAGATCTATTGTAATTTGTGTCACAACAACCATTAAAAACTGAAAGTATTCCTTATAATCAAACTAGAATCAAAGAGAGATTAATATAAACATGAATCGAAGCAATAGAAACATCCCATCACGTTACAAGCTTCACCTCTTAGCCCTATCTAAGAGGTTTAGCCAACCATAGACATGATTGAACTAGAATCTCTTAATAAAAGCATAAAAATAACTAAGGAAAGGGAAGAAAAACTCTTGGCGACGGCTTCTCCACACTTTTGCTCAACTCCTCAAATCTTAGTTGATGCTTAGGGATGCCTTAGGGACCCCTATTTATAGTTTTAGGACTTAAACTTTCACACCAAGTTGGAAAATTCCAGAAACCGCTTCAAATTTTTGCAATTTGTGTGTTGTCTGCGTAACCCATGACTGGTCGATGGTCACCTTCGACTGGTCGAGGATGATGGGAATTTTGAGAATTTGGTCGCTGGAATTTGAGTCGAGGGACCTTCGACTGGTCGAGCAGGGTCCCACGACCAGTTGAGGAAAGGCTTGGACTAGTCGAAGGATGCTGATTTTTAGGATTCTTTTTCTTTTCTTCAAGTCTTTCAATGCTCCTCCTTCCTTACTTGGTTTTTTAGATCTTTAGCATGTAATTTCTGCATTCTTAGTCTCATAAGATCCATCCTTGACCTTGGTAATTCTTGAGCATTAAATACATGCTTTTAACATCTTTTTCAATATCCAAGCTCTTAAATTCACCTTGCAATACAAACATGATTAAAATAGAACATTAAGCATTATCATGTTCATAAAACCAAGTAATAGATGGGGTCCAATATGTAATATTTGACCCTCAACACAATCTCCAACCAGCATTTTGGTAATCCCGAGCAAAGTATGCGAAAAATTAACCTTAACGCTCAATGTTCAAACCTTTTTCAAAAAACGATCTTTTGTGTAATTAAGAATGAATGAGTAGACTCAAGATGAGAAAATGAGATTTTGAAAACCTAGAGTTGAATCACACAAGCAACCGATCAAATAAATCCTTTATTCATTAGGTCAGAGCATAGTTCGCATATCAAGTTTTTCAACGTGCTCAGTGAAAATACTGTCTTTTCATAATGTTAGTTATGCTCATCACTTGAAGATTGGTTGAAAACCCAAGTAATGATTCCGAACTTATCCCATTTTCCTTCGTTTTCCTGTTTTTGATTTTATATCAACGGTCATTTGTATTCATTCAGTCTTTTTATCCTTAAAAAAAAAAAAAAAAAAAAACTCAGACATTACATCCTTATCAAAGACATTTTTCATTCCCCTCAAAGATATTGTCATTCTTCATCCTTTATGACCTCTTTGTCGATCTCCTATTTTTTAACTGTTTTTTTTCTTCTTCTTTTAAGGTGGATAAAATTCTCTAGACTTGATTCTCAATATCTTTCAATGATCACCATACTAACAAGCAAAAAATCTAGTACTATTCACCGAAAACAATTTGAATAATATGATATTCGAACATCCTCTTAACCAAGTGAATGTAAGAACCATAAGTGATAGGTTACTTAGTTGCTCCAACTCCAACAATTCAAAATTTGATTCTATCTTATCGTTATACTCAAAACAGTCTTAAATACATAATTTATCGCTTTCCAAAAAGATAAACATTGAAAATTTTCAAAAATTTTCAAAATTTTTTCTCAAAACTGAGAAAATACTAATTAAGTTACCTAATCTCTCACCCCCAACCTAAAATCAACATTGTCCTTAATATAAAAGAAATAAGCATAATTTGTAAAAGAGACAACATAATTGAAGGAGAAGTGATGGAAAGACAGTACCTAATGAAGGAATTTTGAAGCTTTTTCCAAAGGATCGTAACGTGAAGGTGGTTTAGCACAAGAATCAATCAACCAAAAACAAACTATCTTAAAATGGCGGAAGCAAACTATCCTAAGCAGGATAAAGCCGACAATCCTAAACCGGCAAAAAGCAATAAACCTAACTACACCTCCGTCAGACTAGGAGATCAATCCTGATAAACAGGATCATTCAGAGGTACGGACAGTCCTCTGAATCAAATTTCTCAATGAATGACTTTAATCAATGTCCATTTACTTTAAACTCATTGCCATTGTTTGGATTCTGAATCTCGACAGCCCCATGAGGATAAACATTAGTAATAGTGAAAGGGTCGGTCCAACGAGATCAGAGTTTACCCGGAAAGAGATGTAACCAAGAATTGTACAAGAGGACCTTTTGACCTGGTGTAAATGATTTTCGAAGAATGTGTTGGTCATGAAACACCTTCATCCTGTCCTTGTAAATTCTCGCGTTCTCATACGCATAATTTCAGATTTCTTCAAGTTCATTCAACTGAAGTTTGCGTAGCGAGTCAGCGTTGTCTAGATTGAAATTTAAATTTTTAATCGCCCAGTAGACTCTATGTTCCAACTCCACAGGCAAGTAGCAAGCCTTCCCATGGACAAGTCTAAAAGGAGACATCCTAATAGGGGTCTTAAATGCGGTACGGTAAGCCCATAAGGCATCGGTCAATCGGATTGATCAATCCATGCGGTCAGGGTTAACCATCTTTTCCAAGATGTGTTTAATTTTCCTATTGAAAATCTCAGCTTGCCCACTTATTTGTGGGTGGTATGCAGTGCTCACTTTATGAAAGATGACCTATTTCTTCATTAAGTTCACAAATGACCTATTACAAAAATGTGAGCCCCCATCATAATGATGGCTCGAGGCATTCCGAACCGGGAAAGGATGTTCTCTTTTAAGAATTTAATGACCATTTGATGGTTATTGTTCCGGCACAGAATTGCTTCAACCCATTTAGTGACATAGTCTACGGCAAGCAAAATATATAAATTTTTAAAAGATTGGGGGAATGGTCCCATGAAATCAATGCCCCAATAATCAAATGCTTCAATGATCAGAATGGGGTTTAGAGGCATCATATTTCGACGGATAATGCTCCCAACTTCTGACAATGCTCACAAGCTTTACAAAACTCATGAGTATCCCTGAATATAGTGGGCCAGTAAAAGCCACACTGCAGAATCTTGGCTATGGTCTTTTTAGTAGAAAAGTGACCACCACAGACCTGAGAGTGACAGAAGGAGATAACACTTTGATATTCATTGTCTGGTACACATCTCCTTAAGATTTGGTTTGGGTAATATTTAAACAAATATGGATCATCATAGAAGAACTTACGAACCTCGGCGAAGAATTTTTTTTATCTTGCGCAGTCCAATGTGTCGGCATGAAACCTGTGGCAAGATAATTAGCAATATCAACAAACCAAGGTGAATGGGAGACTTTGAACAATTGTTCGTCAGGGAACATGTCATTTATATGTGTCGTTTCAAGGGAATCAAAGAGATCAAGGCGGGAAAGATAGTCAGCCACTACGTTTTCTACTCCTATCTTTTATTTCTAAATCAAATTCTTGGAGTAGAAGGATCCATCTTATCAGGCGGGGCTTAACATCATTCTTAAAAAGAAGATACTTGAGTATCGCATGATATATGTAAATGACGATCTTGGATCCGATCAAGTAGGACCTAAATTTGTTCAAAGCGAACACTATGGCTAAGAGTTCCTTTTCCGTAGTGGAGTAGTTCACTTGGGCAGGATTTAGAGTTCTACTTACATAATGAATAATGTAGGGCTTCTTTTCTTTTCTCTGGCCTAAAACTGCCCCAAGAGCATAGTCAGACGCCTCGCACATAAGTTCAAAAGGAAGGCTCCAGTTGGGTGGTTGCATGATAGGTGTGGTGGTTAACATGCCCTTGAGCTTAGTAAAAGCTTCCGAGCATTGCTCAGTCCACTCGTATAGTGCATCCTTTTAAAGTAAATTACATAGAAGATGAGAGAGATGACTAAAGTCATTTATGAATCTCCTGTAAAATCCGATGTGTCCTAAGAAGAATCGCACATCTTGTATGTTCTTGGGTGGAGGTAGGTTAGAGATAAGATCAATTTTAGCCTTATCTACCTCAATTCCCTTGGACAAGATGATGTGTCCAAGGACAATTCCCTTTCGAACCATGAAGTGACACTTTTTCCAATTCAGTACTAAGTTCTTTTCCTCACATCGCTTCAACACATTTTTCAAATTTTCTAAACATTTGCTAAAAGATGGACCAAAGACTGAGAAGTCATCCATGAAGACCTCTAAATATTGTCTCACCAAGTTAAAAAAATACTCATCATACATCATTGAAAGGTGGTGGGGGCATTACACAATCCAAATGCCATCCTTTGGTAAGCAAAGGTGCCGTAAGGATATTTAAATGTGGTCTTTTCTTGATCTTCAAGGGCTATCTTAATCTGATTGTAGGTCGAATATCCGTCAAGGAAACAGTAATAGGAATGACCAGCTAACCTTTCCAAAATTTGATCAATGAAGGGCAAAGAAAAGTGGTCTTTCCTCGTAATGGTATTCAACTTCCTGTAGTTAATGCACATTCTCCAACCAATAGTGATTCTAGTTGGCACGAGTTCATTGTTGGCATTGGCTATGATGGTGATTCCGGACTTCTTAGGAACCACCTGAGTTGGACTTACCCATTGGATATCGGATATAGGGTATATGATACTCACATCTAATAGCTTAAGAACCTTAGCCTTCATCACTTCCTTCATATTTGAATTTAGTTTATGTTGTGGTTGTTGTGAGGTCTTCGCATTATCCTCAAGATGAATGCGGTGAGTACAAATTAAATGGTCAATTCCCTTGAGGTCCGCAATTGACCATCCAAGGGCTCCCTTATGCTTAATGAGAGTAGAGATGAGCACACTCTCTTGTTCTTGCTCAAGGTAGGAAGAAATCATCACCAGGTATGCCTCATCTTGACCTAAATAGACATATTTCAAATCAAATGACAAAGGTTTTAGGTCAAGCTTCAATGCCTTGAGGTTAGACGGTAAAGACACTACATCAGTTTGGGGCAACTCTTCAAATTGTAGTCTCCACCGGTTAACTTCAAGTACTGGCACATCATCAAGCATGTCACCCATCTCCCTAATTATGCCATCATCAAAATCATTGGAGTGGGCCAAACATGTCTCTAAAGGGTCAGAGGATAAGGTCAAAAGTGTTCTACCTTCCACGAAATAGTCAATCATATTAATGTCGTGGAAATCGTCATCATCCTCTAACCGTTTGCTTATGTTGAAAAGATATTCAACTCCAATATCATATTCTTGAAAGACATACTCATGACTCCATTCTTGCAATTAATGATTGCGTTTGAAGTGGCAAGGAATGGGCGACCAAGAATGATGAGACTTTGAGTGCTCATGTTACTGATGGGTTCCATATCCAGGGTGATAAAATCTACCAGGTAGTAGAATCTGTCAACCTGGACCAACACATCCTCAATTACCCTCCTTGGTATACGAACTGAGTGATCAACAAGTTGTAATGTGGTTAGGGTGGGTTTCAATTCACCAAAACCTAAGTGTTTGTAGATGAGTAGGGGATCAGATTTATGCTCGCGCCTAAGTCAAGAAGTGCGTGCTCAATCCAATAATTTCCAATTAGATAAGATATGGTTGGGCTACGGGATCTTTGAATTTCTCTGGCATATCTTGCTTTAGGATAGCACTCACTTTTTCAGTTAAAAAGATTTTCTTGTAAATATTTTACCGTCTTTTGGTCGTACACAAGTCTTTCAGAAATTTGGCATATAAAGGTATTTGTTTAACCACATCCAGTAGATGGATGTTGATCTTCACTTGTTTCAGCACCTCTAGAATGTCCTGAGAGTTAGAGAGAGGTTTTAGTGTAACCAATCGTTGGGGGAATGGGGCGATCGGCTTACCTTGAAGTTTCGGTTTCAATTCTTGTGGAGCAATGCTAGGTCTATCATTATTGTCCTCTTCCGGGTCCTTAGGCTTTTCAGCCCTAATCGGAATAGTTTTGCCAATGGTCTTCCCACTCTTAAGAGTGGTGATAGATTTAGCTTGCTCCATCTGATTTGAAGAGCTTAGATCACTTATCTCGTATTGTGGTTTAGGATTGGGGATAGGTTGAGCAGAAAGCATCCCCCTTTCTATAACCGTAACATGTGAATCTATCTTTTGCATACATTTTGTAAGTTCTCATATTGCTTGAGTAAGCTCTTGAGTTTGTGTGGAATTTTGAACCAGTTCTTCTTGAGGTTTCACTTGATTTGGAATTTGATTAAAGAAACCTTGAGGGGTAGCAGTTTGTTCATTCCTCCAACTGAAGTTTGGATGATTTCTCCAATTAGGATTGTATGTATTGGAGGTAGGTCCATTGAAAGGTCTTTAGTAATTATTCACGACATTGGATTGCTCATTCAACACCTCTTGAAAGGCAAGTATTGTTGGATAATTTTCAGTTGTGTGAACGTTGCAAGCACAAATACCGCAAGCAGTTTCCTTAACCTTATCCTTCTTTAGTTCCATGGCCTCGCATTTTCTTATGAGATTAGACACTTTAGCATTGATATCATCATCCTCTTTCAGAAGGTATAATCCACCCCTCTCCTTTGATTGACTGGGCCTAGAAGTGGTGCTTGATTTTGGGTAAGTGTCTTATGATTGTGCATTTTCAGCAAGTCTATTCAAGTAGTCCCACACATCATTGATATTTTTATTTATGAATTCCCCATTGTATATTGTCTCAACCAATTGGCGCATGGAAGACGTCAGTCCATCATAGAAAAAGTGTGTAATGTGTCACATTTCAAAATTGTGTTGTGGGCATGAACTGACAAGATCCTTGAACCGCTCCTAACATTGGAAGAATGTTTCATCCTCCTTTCGGGCAAAGTTCATTATTGACTGTCTAAAGGTGTTCATTTTATGATGTGAAAAAAAATTCTTTATGAACTCCCTTATCATGTCATTTCATGTGCCAATTGATCGGGGATGTAGTAAATGCAACCACGTCTTAGCCTTCTCTTTCAAAGAAAAGGGAAAGAGTTTCAGCCTGACCGTGTCCTCAGACATGTTAGGAAAGTATAAAGTGGCTACAATCTCATCAAACTCTTTCAAGTATAGATATGGACTTACAGATTCAAGTCCATGAAATTTTAGAAGGAGTTGGATCACCCCTGGCTTAATGTCCATATGTTCCGTATTTTTTAGAAAAACCATGCATGAGGGTGTACTCACCCTCGCCAGTTGTAAATAATCTCACAAAGTACGAGGTGGGGGTGCTTGATGTACCTCATTCTCATCCTGGACTTCCTCAACCCTAGGTTGAGGTTGTCTTCCCAGTTGATTAACCGGTTGATTTGCAGTCATTACTTCAACTAACTTTGAGGGTCTTGAGTGGTGTCTAATCATGTGATGTATAGATAACCCCTCAACCAATTCTCCTTCACTCAAAAGACGTTGAGTGTTATCACGGATCCACTTGGGCATGAAATACTTTCAGCCCTCAATTTCAGATTCAAACCTAAACTAAAAAGAAAGAAGGGAAATAGAAATCTAGAAATAGAGAGAGAGAGAGAGAGAGAGAGAGAGAGAGAGAGTTAGAAAGAAGTTACCAAATTAGAAGTTCCTAATTAAAATCCTGCAAAACAAAACAAAACAAGTCAGTTTCTAAAAACAGAAATTCTAAAATTAGAAAGTTCCTAAAATTAAAAATAGAAAGTAAGTTAGTTTCTAAAAACGGAAAAGGAAAGTTTCTAAAAAACAGAAAGTATAAAGTTTCTAAAAACTGATTAGGAAAGTTCTAAACCTAGAATTAGAAAGTAAGTTAGTTTCTAAGAAATCCTAGAATTAAAAAATTTCTAAAAACTGAAAACAAACCCTAAACCTAAAAATAGAAAAACCCTAATCTTAACATAATTTTAAAACTAGCTAATCTCAGAAAAATGCAACCGTCAATCCCCATCAATGGCGCCAAAAACTTGTTCACAACCCCAAGTGTAAGGTCGCGATGTAGTAATAATCTCGATAAGACCGAGGTCGAATCCATAGGGACTAATTTCATGTGTTTTCTAAAAGCAACTAGAAGAAGAACTAGAAAAAGATGAAAACCTAAATCTAAAATATTTGAGAGTGATTATGAGAGATTTAATGAAAAACTTAAGAAATTCAAAGGTGGAAAACTAAGGTTTTCAAGGATCCACTTGTAGAGATCAAGGAGATCTATGCTTGATTCAAGTCACACGATTAGAATCGGAGTCCTATCTTATCCAATTGGAAGATATCTCAATAAAATCAAATCTGAACTTCCTTTGACCTACTTCTCAATGGATGAGAGGTGTGAGAACCGAAAGTGATTCCGTCACAAAACCATGCCCATGAGACAAGGCAAACAATAGGATTTACCAATCCTATAACCAATCTGGGAGAATTGTGAAAGTTCGGGATGATTCCATCATCCAACCATGCCCAAGGGATGATGGTGAACAACAAGATTTCCTAATTTCATAATCTCAATACATGAAAAGAACATACTTAAAGCTATCGCAGATCTATTGTAATTTGAGTCACAACAAACCATTAAAAATTGAAAGTATTCCTTATAATCAAACTAGAATCAAAGAGAGTTCAATATAAACATGAATCAAAGCAATAGAAACATCCCATCACGCTATAAGCTTCACCTCTTAACCCTATCTAAGAGGTTTAGCCAACCATAGACATGATTGAACTAGAATCTTCTAATAAAAACATAAAAACAATTAAGGAAAGGGAAGAAAAACTCTTGGTGACGGCTTCTCCATGCTTTTGTTCCACTCCTTAAACCCTAGATGATGCTTAGGGATGCCCAAGAGACCCCTATTTATAGTTTTAGGGCTTAGACTTTCGCACCAAGTTGAAAAATTCTAGAAACCGCGCGCTTTAAATTTCTGCACTTTGTGTGTTGTCCGCGTAACCTAGGACTGGTCAAGGTTCACCTTCGACTGGTCAAGGGTTTCCTTCGACTGGTCGAGGATGATGGGAATTTTGAGAATTTGGTCGCTGGAGTTTAAGTCGAGGGACCTTCGACTGGTCGAGCAGGGTCCCATGACCAATTGAGGAAGGGCTTGGACTAGTTGAAGGATGCTAATTTTTAGGGTTCTTTTTCTTTTCTTCAAGTCTTCAATGCTCCTCCTTCCTCACTTGGTTTTCTTGGATCTTTGGCATGTGATTTTTGCATTCTTAGTCTCATAAGATCCATCCTTGACCTTGGTGATTCTTGAGCGTTAAATTCATGCTTTTAACATCCTTTTCAATCCAAGCTCTTAAATTCACCTTGCAACACAAACCTGATTAAAATAAAACATTAAGCATTATCATGTTCATAAAACCAAGTAATAGACGGGGTTCAATATGCAATATTTGACCCTCAACACAATCCATGGTGCCAAACGACCCCTTAAGGATCGAGTTGGCACCGACTTGGATCGGATTGCTAAGCTGGGTTACTATGGTAAGGCCGCAAGGGCTTGGGCTTAAACACTTGACTCGAGGGTTGAGCCCAATCTTAAGAATTTAGCCTTGGGGTGTTCGAAGTATGTTTAAAATACATACGTCACTTAAAAGCACTCAGATGAGCCTTATTTGCATTATAACATGCAAAAAATGCAACTGTGCTCATTTTAATTTTTGCATGACTAATCTCATAACACTAAATAGGAGGAGAACAGAGAAGTTGTCGAAAAATGCAAGTTTGTTTCATACACATAATTTTGAATCTTTGATCATTGAAACATGGCAAATCCACTAGAGTTGGGTATTAAGTTGAGTCGGACTGAGTTAGGGCTGACCCTATCCGATTCGGTTTTGAAATCAAAAGTAAATAAACCATGTCCATAAAACGAACAAAGTAAATAAACATAGTCAAAAATTAAGAATATGTTCAAAATCTCAGATGGAGTTCCACATACAAATTAGTAAACATTTCATTCATTCAATATCCTATGTATGATGACTGCCTTTATGGCGTGTAACCTGAGTAACCTTGTGCATAATAGTAACCCCCTCCTCCACCTTCATCGTCAGAATCATCATTGGGTTATCTTTTTACGGCTTGAGCTGCGGGAGAACTCTGGGCTGAGTCTGACATGGATGTGTCCAAAAGATGGCTGTTTACATCAGTTGAATCGGATGGTGGAGATGTCTTTCCATCGTCCTCATTCATAGATTCAACAAGTTTTTTCTAGCTCTTTTTATGATCCGATTTGTATGGGATTCCCAACCGACTATATAATGCTGTGAGACTTTTAAGAAACTTTGATGATTTATCGCTTAACTTATGTCCCATACTCATACCTGCTTCAACTTCATGTTGTCTCGGAGGGGGTTAATGTTGTTGTCTTGTCCTGGATGCAAATTTCAAGCTTTGTTTTAAGGCTTCTTTATAATCTTATTCTTCTTGTTCCCCTAATAGTTTGCCTCCTTCTTCTCTACAAATTATGAAAGCAGTTCATCTGCTTGACCATTCTTCAATTATAATAGGCCTACTTTTATATCTTCTATGGCTAGTTGTATTGGTTGTAGGAGAATGCATGGAGAAAGTCTTTATATTTGAGTTGAGAAAGCTCGAAATAAATCTCGGACCTCTTGAGGAGCTTTACTACATGGGGCAGTGTCTCCTCTCCAACAAGCCAAATATAATTTTAATCAATATGTTTTGTTTACAAATTCTTTTCCAAACAACTCGCATTACAACTTTATCTTTCTATCCTGAGAGTAGACTTGGGCTTCATAATCCCAAATATCTGTCGATGGATCATCTTCCGATGACATATCTATAAGTGTGTATTTTGAAATAGCCAAGCATATGAATAGGTTAAGGTAACATAAATAATTAAGGAACGAAGATAAATAAATGCAATGAGCCAAGCATATGAGATTTAAGCAACATTAATTAATTTAAAAGCATAAATGAAAAGAGAAAAATATTCATCCACCCATTAAATATTACAATTTAAGTCCACAAATAATAACTGTCAAAATCTCGTTGTAAGCAAATGTAAGAGAAATGAAGGGAATGTCTCATCCTATTTCATGCAATTATTATAAGTACTGTGTCAGACCCATATCCTAAACTGTACCATTCTGTAGGCTTCCGTGGTACTCCCGGTCAAATTCTGGTGACCCGCGACGCGCAGATAGTAGTTATGCGCAAGCCTGAGTCGTATCCCGTATTTTAGAGTCGGCTCAACCCGAGACTTATACCCTTGAGACCGCGCTGTCGCCGCCATTCCGACGTCGCGTCTCGCGCGCCGAGGCGATACCCGAGCCAGGAGATGTGGGCCCGTGTTTAGTTCAAGGAAAGCGCCACGCATTTGCAAATCCAAGAGAACATTACATCAATCCTATCAATCAAGTGCACATCACTTCATACCCCATCCCAAGTACAACCACCCTCCCCAAACTCAACTTTCTCTTACAATAAAGTACACCCATCACTCACTCACCCATCACACCTCATCACTCATCCATCCCTCTCCCTCTCTCATTACTCCTAAGCAACCCCATGAGAACTCCCAACATCCAAGCTTTCCTCCATTTTTCCACCCACCTTGAAGCTTCATACCCCATCATCCAACCTCTAAAATCCAATCTTAACCATTGATTCTTTCTCCTTGGAGCTAGATCACCCTAGTGTGGAAGAAGGAGTGGTTTTGAAGGTGGGTGTTCATCATCTCGGTCTTGATTTGGGGCCACTTGTAGTGGGACCCACTTAATATATGCATTGCATTTAGAGGGATCCATAGTGGCGGGTTCCCTCCCATCTCCATGATTCTTTCTCCCTCTCTCTTTCTCTCTCTCTCTCTCTCTCTCTTTCATTTTTTCTTATATAGTGATGAGAAGGTATGTGGCCCACCTAATGTGTTCAGCCATCATCCAGACCATCCAGATTTTTTTCTGGACGTCCGGTTGGTGGGGCCCACCTTATTGTCCATTGGACTGGCCCGAATTAAGGAAAACATAAATATCAGCTTGATGCAAAGCTCCTGGTGGGCCACCACGTGTGGACCCACCTTAATGTATTTTATATCTGGGTCGTGCATCTACTGGACGGCCAGCGGTGACCAGCAACATCACCAAGCTCCGTGGGCCCTTACATGGAGTATGTGTTATACCTCAACTGTCTGTCCGTTTTGGGCAGGACGTGGGACCCACCCACACGTGCTGCATGTGTGGGGTGGGGCCCACCTTAATATATATTGTATCCACACCGTCTCATGCTTAGACGGTGGGCCACCAGCATGCATGTGGTTTAAATCCACACCGTCAGTCCAGAGCGTCTAGAGGGTCTAGATGCTGGACTCTCTCTTTCAAATATTATATTATATTATATATATGTGTGTGATATATATATATACATATATGTATATGGTGGGCCCCATGTGGGACCCACCTGCTAACGGATTGGCTAGTGTGCCTCACACGAGGTATGTGTGGTATCCACACTGTCCAGACCTTAGATAGTGGGACCCACCATAATATATGTTCTTTATCCACCCGTCCACCTATGTAGAGACCACATGTATGGGACCAGCTGTGATATATGTGTCTTATCTCCACCGTCCAGTGATATGGATGGTGACACCACCATGATATATTTATTTCATCCACACCGTCCAGATTATGCTGGAGGGTGTTGTCCAATGTTTTGATGGTGCTGATTTTCCTGGACAGTGTTTGGACGGTGCTATCCAATGTTTGGACGGTGTTGATTTACATAGACAATGTTTGGGCGGTGCTGATCAACATTAGAGTGTCATGTGCCCCATAGAATGATGTGTACAGTGATACACATGTTGCACCTACAACTATTGAAATGATTTTAGATGTAATCCAAGCTCCCATCTGTGAGGCCTACCTTGATGTATTTTGTGACCCATCCGTCAGGCCCACTTTGATGTATTTTGTGGCCCATTCGAGAGGTCCACTTTAATATACTTGTGGCCCATCTGTGAGGCCCACCTTGATATATTTGTACCACATGTATGAGGCCCATTAGTGCGGCCCATTGATGCAGCCCACTTAATGTGTATGAGGCCCATTAGTGCGGCCCATTAATGCAGCCCACTTGATGTGTATGAAGCCCATTAGTGTGGCCCATTGATGTAGCCCACTTGATGTGCATTAGGCCCATGTCAATGCGGCTCATTATGATGTACTGAGGCCCATGGGTCGTGGCCCATTGTTATGGCCCACTGTGATGTATTTTCAGCCCATTTGGTAATGCCCAATGAAACGTATTTCCGGACCATATGGCATGGCCATTGTGATGTTTTTGTAGCCCATTTAATGAGGCCCATTATGATGTGCATTAGGCCCATGGGTTATGGCCCGTGTGATGTATCTGAGGCCCATGTGTGGGGCCCACTTGTTGTGTATATGAGGCCCATGAGCGAGGCTACTGTGCACACAGTGAAGGCAGAACTTTGTCCCACATCGGAAGCATCATCCGATGTTGCGGTGACTATAAGTTGGATTCTTTCCTTAACTATCGTGACACGTTTTAAATCAGTGAGTCTATCTTGATATTTGGACTAAATCCGTCTTCCTTCTGTGGACCCCCATCATTCATATGCATGTTGTGAGGATGTTGATTAAAGCAAATGCTATTGGGCTGAGATGTTTATGGGATTCCTTGTAAGACGAAGTTATCCCCACACGATCGCGCGATACGCGCAGGTTTGATGTATGGCCTAGATGAGGTTGATGGTAATCGTGGCTCTTCTGGATTTGCATATTGCATTGCATCATTGGCATATGATATTTGGCTCTTTATCAATCCTCATTTGCATAGCTGATCTATATTGCGTACTCTGATGTTGTATGACTCATGGACTTGTTAGTATTTTCACTTACTCTGATATCTATATGCTTGGCACATGCATCGCACACACTTTCACCACCCTCTAAGCTTTCTATAAGTTTATGCATGATAGATGCGTGCAGGTGGCATTAGGTCGCAGTAACGTTGATCTTGGAGCGTGCAACGGACTCCTGGAGCTTTGATTTTAACATATGTATTTTTCCTTTCAACATTGTATTCAAATGTTTATATTAGTGGATATGTGATGATGATGTTGCCTTTGTGAGTTAGGTAAACTTGTGGTTATGCTTCTTATGAGACAAATGTACGTTGAAAAATCCTCCTTATAGGATCCCAGGATCGAAATCTGGCGTATGGGCGTTGGGAGCCGAGAATAGGGTACTACGGAGGCTGTCGGCACCGAATTCAGCAATCGAAAATTTTGTGAGCCCGATTTCCGAGTTTGGGGCGTGACAGAAGATGGTATCAGTGCATAACTTGGGAATACCTGAAGATAACATCACATATCTGCTGATAGCTACCATGCACTCTATGATTGTTGAAAACATAGAATGATTAGATCCCCGAGTTCGAATAACTTAGAGACTTTCTGATATAACTCCATCCCGTTAAGATCGTGAGGCTACATATCATTCCAATTTTGATTGTCTCTAATTTGGGATCTGAGGATCAGTGGAGTCATCATGGTGCTAATGAGGTGCCTTGGGAGCAAGAGGCTGAGATTCGTTGGCATTATCCCTATCTCTTAGGTATATGATTATGTTGGTATGTTGTGTTCTGATAGAATTTTCCTTCCTTGGTGAGTTTTGTATTGGTTGTATTGTGGTTTAAATTTTGAGGACGAAATTTTTATTAGGAGAGAAGAGTTGTGAGACCCGTATCCTAGATCGTACCATTCTGTAGGCTTCCACAGTCCTCCCGGTCAAATTCTGGTGACCCGCGACGCGCAGATAGCAGTTGCGTCGAGCCTGAGTCATATCCTGTATTCCAAAGTCGGCTCAACTCGAGAATTGTACTCTTGTGACCATGCTGTCGCCGCCATTCCGACGCCACGTCTCATGAGCCGAGGTGATACCCGGGCCAGAAGATGTGGGCCCGTGTTCAGTTTGAGGAAAATGCCGCGCATTTGTAAACCCAAGAGAACATCACATCAATCCCATCAATCAAGTGCACATCACCTCACATCCCATCCCCAAGTATAAGCACCCTCCCCAAAGTCAACTTTCTCTTACAACAAAGTACACCCATCACTCACTCACCCATCACACCCCATCACTCACCCATC
Source organism: Magnolia changhungtana (assembly GCA_030180095.1). Taxonomy (NCBI): domain Eukaryota; kingdom Viridiplantae; phylum Streptophyta; class Magnoliopsida; order Magnoliales; family Magnoliaceae; genus Magnolia; species Magnolia changhungtana. The sequence continues at coordinate 8,580,815 of JASAUF010000639.1, forward strand.
CCTCTCTCTCTCTTACACCTCTCTCTCTCTCTCTCATTACTCCCAAGCAACCCCATGAGAACTCCCAACGTCCAAGCTTTCCTCCATTTTTCCACCCACCTTGAAGCTTCATACCCCATCATCCAACCTCTAAAATCCAATCTTAACCATTAATTCTTTCTCCTTGGAGCAAGATTACCCTAGTAAGAAGAAGGAGTGGTTTTGAAGGTGGATGTTCATCATCTCGGCCTTGATTTGGGGCCACTTGTAATGGGACCCACTTGATGTATGCATTGCATTTAGACGGACCCATAGTGGCAGGGTCCCTCCCATCTCCACGATTCTTTCTCCCTCTCTCTTTCTCTCTCTTTCTCTTTCATTTTTTCTTATATAGTGATGATAAGGTATGTGGCCCACCTAATGTGTTTAGCCACCATCCAGACCATCCAAATTTTTTTCTGGACGTCCGGTTGGTGGGGCCCACCTTGTTGTCCATTGGACTGGCCTCGGTTAAGGAAAATATAAATATCAGCTTGATGCAAAGCTCCTGGTGGGCCACCATGTGTGGACCCACCTTAATGTATTTTATATCTGGGTCGTGCATCTACTGGACGGCCAGCAGTGACCAGCAACATCACCAAGCTTTGTGGGCCCTGATCATGGAGTATGTGTTATACCTCAACTGTTTGTCCATTTTGGGCAGGACGTGGGACCCACCCACACGTGCTGCATGTGTGGGGTGAGACCCACGTTGATATATATTGTATCCACACCGTCCATTGCTTGGACGGTGGGCCACTAGCATGTATGTGGTTTAAATCCACACCATCAATCCAGAGCGTCCAAAGGGTTTAGACGTTGGACTCTCTCTTTCAAATATAATATAATATTATATTTTATATATGTGTGTGTGATATATATATATATATATATATACAAATGTATATGGTGGGCCCCATGTGGGACCCACCTGCTAACGGATTGGCTGGTATGCCTCACACGAGGTACGTGTGGTATCCACATCATCCAGACCTTGGACGGTGGGACCCGCCATAATATATGCTCTTTATCCACCCGTCCACTTGTGTGGAGACCACATGTATGGGGCCAGCTATGATTTATGTGTCTTATCTCCACCGTCCAGTGATCTGGACGGTGGACACCACCATGATGTGTTTATTTCATCCACAGTCCAGATTATGTTGGACAATGCTAGATAATGTTTGGAAGGTGCTAATTTTCCTGGACAGTGTTTGGACGATGCTGTCCAATGTTCGGACAGTGCTGACTTACATAAACAATGTTTGGGCGGTGTTGATCATCATTAGGGTGCCAAGTGCCCCATAGAATGTAGAGCAGGGCATCGGTCCGAGTCGGGTCGGATTGGGCCCAACTCGATTCGATCCGAAGGCCCAATGGCTTGACTCGAACTCGATCCGATCCAGGACCGGGTCCGAGTCATCTGACTCGAATCGAGCCGAAATGTATATGACCTGAGCCGATCCGAGTCTGACTCGGTCAAGAAAACTAAGTCGGCTCGGATTGGGCACTATTCGGATCAGTCCAGATTTAAACTTTTTCCTAGTGATCATCGTTGTGGGACCAATCGTTTCAACAGATCAGATGATGTATATAGATGACATGTTGGCTATTTGCAATCAATGGAGGGTAGCTTTACCGTCCATTAAGATGGATATGAGAAATCCTCAAATCTGATCTACCTCAAAAGGCAGTAACCTCTAAGGAAGATGAGTAGTATAATCATTGCTGATCCAATAGCAATTGTAACCAAACCCGAAATGCTATGTAACATCGCGGAAGATGATGGGATTAAGTCGAAGACGTCAGAGTAAGAAGGTGAAGTTGTTGGCAACATGGTTGGTGGGAGCATATATGGGAGGGAAAGAACCATTTGTGGGAAACACAGAAACTTCAAGCTTCTGTGACTTTTCGCAATGCCCAGGTGCTCCACTGGTGAAATAAAACTTCCTTAATGAAGTAATATTAAAAACTGAATTTCCATCATCCATGTGCAGAATGGGATATGAGATATTGCAGGCACTGAAAGCTTGCTCTGTCACTTGAATTACAGAATCTTGGCTAGGTGGATAAAGAAACACTTTAAAAAAAGAAACAGAAAAAAGAAAGATGATGAGATTAATCACGTTATGGAAAGGATATTTTGGATTTTCAGTTTTGGATGAATAAAAGAGGCATAAACAACAATCTAAAGCACTAATACAATTAGAAAATAAAGGCGTCAATAGAGGAGAGAAATGGGCATTCCTTTTTATACTTGGTAGGAAAAGAAGCACTATAAAACCATATATATCAAGATTGAAAATGGGTCTTTTGTATCTTTGTTTTCTTTTGCATTATGGAAAGGTTGAAAGAGAAACTTACTAGAGAGTCTCCGATTTGAGGAAGTGGGTATTTCCCAAGCATCCAAATCTCCTACCTTGTATCAAATGCAGAAATGCTATGTAACCAAACCCGGTCCGGATTGAATCCAATCGGATCGGTTCAGATTGGTATGAATCCGAACTCGACCCAAAAATCTTTTGGATCTGGATTGTCTTACTTGATCCACACCGATCCAGGCCGTCGGATAGGTTTGGATCGGGTCAGATCTGGTCGGATCGAGTCAGATCCACCGGATCGAGTCAGGATTGGCCAGCTCTAATAGAATGATGTGTACAGTGATACACATGTTGCACCTGCAACTATTGAAATGATTTTAGATGTAATCTAAGCTCCCATCTGTGAGGCCCACGCTGATGTATTTTGTGATCCATCTGTCATGCCCACTTTGATGTATTTTATGGCCCATTCGAGAGGCCCACTTTGATATACTTGTGGCCCATCTGTGAGGCCCACCTTGATATATTTGTAGCCCATGTATGAGGCCTATTAGTGAGGCCCATTGATGCAGCCCACTTGATGTGCATGAGGCCCATTAGTACGGCCCATTAATGTAGCCCACTTGATGTGTATGAGGTCCATTAGTGTGGCCCATTGATGTAGCCCACTTGATGTACGTATGAGGCCTATTAGTGTGGCCCATTGATGTAGCCCACTTGATGTGCATTAGGCCCATGTCAATATGGCCCATTATGATGTACTGAGGCCCATGGGTCGTGGCTTATTGAGATGTATTTTTGGCCCATATGTCGTGGCCCATTGTAATATATTTTTGGCCCATTTGGTAATGCCCAATGAGATATATTTTCAGCCCATATGGCGTGGCCATTGTGATGTTTTTGTAGCCCATTTAATGAGGTTCATTATGATGTGCATTAGGCCTATAGGTTGTGGCCTGTGTGATGTATCTGAGGCTTATGTGCAGGGCCCACCTGTTGTGTATATGAGGCCCATGGGTTATGGCCCGTGTGATGTATTCGAGGCCCATGTGATGCGGCCCATAATGATGTGTATGTAGCCATTGTATGAGGCCCATGATATTGTATATTAGGCCCTTGTGTGAGGCCATGGGCCTACTATATGTTCGGCCATATGTGGACCACTTATTGGGAGCAATGTTGGTTAAATGTCCACATTGATGGGCAATGATGGTTTAATGTCCACATTGTGACCTTCTCTTAGGCCTTGTTCGACCGATTATCGAGGCCGATTGTATAGGCCGATTATTGATGCTGATTATCGGTGCCGGTTGTCGATACCGATTATGAGTATGTGACAGCATAACATCATGATACCTATATACCTTGGAGCCTACCTCGTGTATATATTTGGCCCCATAGGGAAGTCCAGTTTATTGCGCGATAGAGAGGGTAAGGAAGCCACTTATGGTACTTAGACTCGGCTTTGCCCTCGGTGGGGGATATTGTGATGCTCTATCACTTGATCACATGTGGCCGGGCGCACGTAAGTGAACACTGAGTGGACGGGGCATGAGGACTTGAGCGAGCTACGAGTGATTGGCAGACTACTGTGCTGGCAAGCTACTGTGCACACAGTGAAGGCAGAACTTTGTCCTACATCGAAAGCATCGTCTGATGTTACGGTGGCTATAAGTTAAATTCTTTCCTTAACTATCGTGATGCATTTTAAACTAGTAAGCCTATCTTGATATTTGGACTAGATCCGTCATCCTTCTGTGGACCCTCATCATTCGTATGCATGTTGTGATGGATGATTGATTAAAGCAGATGTCATTGGGCTGAGATGTTTATGGGATTCCTTATGAGATGGAGTTATCCCCACATGATCGTGCGTTACATGCAGGTTTGATGAATGGCCTAGATGAGGTTGATGGTATTTATGTCTCTTCAGAATTTGTATATTACATTGCATCATCGACATTTGATATTTGGCTCTTTATGACTCCTCATTTGCATAGCTGATCTGTATTGTGTACTCTGATGTTGTATAACTTATGGACTTGTCAGTATTTCCACTTACTCTGATATATATATGCTTGGCACGTGCATCGCACACACTTTCACTACCCTCTAAGCTTTCTATAAACTTATGCATGATAGATGCGTGCAGGTGGCGTTAGGTCGCAACAACATTGAGCTTGGAGCGTGCAGCGGACTCCTGGAGCTTTTATTTTGACATATGTATTTTCCCTTTCAGCATTGTATTCAAACGTTTAGTGGATATGTGATGATGATGTTGCCTTTGTAATTTAGATAAACTTGTGGTTATGCTTCTTATGAGATAAATATACATTAGAAAATCCTCCTTGTATGATCCTAGGATTAGAATCTGTCATATGGGCGCTGGGAACCAAGAATGGGGTACTACGGAGGCTATCGGCACTGGATTCGGCAATCGAGAATTTTGTGAACCCAATTTTCGAGTTTGGGGCGTGACATACTGTCTCATCTTGCTTTTCACTCTTCTCTTCCTCGAACTCCTCATCAAAGAGTTCTCTTTTTCCCAGATCAGATGTGGCCAATCCTGTATACAAATGAACGCTTCAATAGATTCAAGTGTAAGTAGGCTTCGATACTTGTTCTCGACCATACTCCCCGTACTAAAAGTAGATTCTGATGCCATGGTTGAAATTGGAATTGATAATATATCTCCTTCTATTAACAAGAGTACATGGTACTGTGATTCACGAGCTTTCGACTTCTACCAAAACATCAAATTCTTCGCCTTTATACTTTACAAGTTGCCCATTGAGATAGTGGTCAAGTTTTGTTTGGATTGTTTGTGTTTGAGTCTATGAACGTTGGGAAATCAGCGCCCACGATGATTTAGGCGATCTAGACTTTTGTTCTTTTTTACGTGTGTTGTATGTTGTGGGGTATGTAACCTTGATTGTCAGTTTGGAGTTGCCACTAACCACTTAATCTCAAAATCCCGCAGTCAGCTAGAACCCGCGGAATATGTAAGGTTGACAAAATCTGGAAACTCTCCCACCTTAGATTGACTCCTGGTCTGCGATCCGGGATTCTGAGTAAAGGACCTCGATTACAAAGAGGGAAGGTGTCAGGCATCCTCTCTGCTCGTACAAATGTACGGTCTCTACTTAGTGTGGTAAGGAAATCTCAAGGGATGAATGATATGGTCAGAGTAGGACTAGGTACACATGGATTTCTGATGCGGCAAGATCCGAGATTTCGGCAAGCTACAGAGCATATATCCAATAATGTGTCTAAAAGGCGGATGTGATGATGCCTATGCAAAAAAGGTAAAGAAAAGTGGACTAAATTATTAGGAGTTTCTGATGTGACAGGATCTGACGTACGACAAGTCACAGAGCATACGTTCACTAGAAATCTAGAGAAGTAGGGGGGTTGAGAAGGGAAGAAATGTCATGATGAATGCTTGTATGTAAAAATGAAAGGATCTTTAGCTTCATCTTGAGTAGGCTAGGACATGGAATATTGCACCATGATCAATCCGGGCTAGACTTGGGGTTGAGAAGGTTGGGAAAAGGCTAAGGGGTAGCTAAAAAATCTGATCTTGGAGGCTTGAGATCTCCTTCTCACCCTCGCTCTTTTCCTCTCTCTCTCTCTCCCTCACTTGTATTTTGGAAATGAGAAGTTGTGTGAAATGTGAAGATTGCTGAGTTTGAGAGGGGTAAAAGATGACATGGTAGCTTGGGATTAGTTGAGGAGAGAGGAATGCCTTGTGGCATGCTTTCATTGGCTCTTGAAGGTTGGTAAAATGGTAAATAAGGTGGGCTGGGGGGGATAAATTCATATGAAAGTTGACTTTGGGACGAGGGACAGCTGTTGCTCGGAGGAGACAGCTGTCCGTTTCTGAAGCGGCAGTCGGATTATCCACCGTAACAATTTGACTATTGCTTGGGTACAGTTTCTCCCAAATTTTGGCCAGTGGGCCCTTTTTTGGGTCCTAAGAGTGAAACAAAGTCCGTTTTGTATATTTGGCTTGAAATGGCTCAAAATTGGCTCGAAAAAATAGATTGATTGTGGGTGAAGGTTTGGGTATGCTTTGGCTTGGATGATGGCTCGTGATGGCTCGGGTTAGGATTAGGGTTTAAGCTGGAGTTAAGCTGGAGTTTGGGTTAGGGTTAGGCTAGTTTTTTGGTTTACGGTTCAGATTAGGGTTTAAGTTGGGATTAGGACATGATCATGGTTCCCGGATTGTCTTAGCTTTCGCAAGATACTAGCTTAGGTGGGGTGTCTACAGGTGCCCCTCTTTGGCCGAGGTTGCGAGCAACTGAGCGCCAAATCGAGTGGACACCCCATCCTACTGGTTAGAAAAGATAGTGGTTCGAATCTATTGCTTGCCATTGTATCATTATCAGTCGACTATTTGGAAAAGAAATGACTCGCACATATCATGAGCGATGAGAAAAATATTGTGATTGTCCCTGCGTGTCGATGCGGCATCACGAGTCACCGACCACAACCCTTTCACGTCCGATTGTTAATAGCATTGGAGGGTAAGTTTAAAAAATAGGGCCTCTGCGCGTTAATGCAGCTTTACGAGGAGTCCCGTACTATTTGGATCTGTCGTTTCCTTTGCTGAGTAATCACCCTAAGAGTATTCGTTCTATTTGATCGTCAAAGTGGTTAGCTTCCCAGCGCGTCGATGCGGCCTTACAGGAAACTCACTACACTGACTTGGACTCGATCAAACTTTTCGAACATCCTGGACTAGGTATGTGCGAGTAATCTTTTGCCATGCAGTTTACTGATTCCGATACTTTGGTTACAATGGATTGTCGTCACTTTAAGTTTGATTATTCTTTCCAGAGATAGATCAAATCATTTTTACTTGCATTCCTCTTGTACAACTATCTAGATATGGAGATCAGGCCAACTGTATTTGTATCATATATGGATTCAACCGTCCCCCGGGGAAACCGGAAGGGATCGAATCTTATTTTGCTGTTTGCACTGACCGCAACTGGAGAATATGGAAGATTCCTCAATGTACTGCGCGCCGCGTGCATTTTTTTAAAAATTTTTTATTTGAAAACTATCCTATTTGGAACTAGACTCCTTGGGAATTTTATTTGAAAATATTTTTAGATTTTTTGAAAAATATCCGTTCGATCTCACGGGTGGGCAACGCCGTTCAGTTTTTATTTGCACGAATTAAGTAAACAGTCGCGTTACCTCCACTAATGAGTTAGTGGGGCTAATGGTTTTTATTTGAAATCTTTTTAGGGTTTTAGAATATCCGTCTGATCTCGCGGGAGGACATCGTCGTTCGGTTTTTATTGTACGGTCTGAATCGAATAGCCAGATGGCCTCCACTAATGAATTAATGGGGCATTATTCATGATTTCTGGACAATGGGCTTAGACTTTGGGATTCTTGAGATGGGCTTTTGAATGGTCTTTTGGATAATGGGCCTTGTGGGCTTTGAAATTGGCTTTTGGATAATGGACCTTGTGGGCTTTGAAATGGGCTTTTGGACCTATGGGCCTAGTGGGCTTTTAACTTGTGGGCCTCTGAGGCTTTGAAATGTAGGCCTTGTGGGATTTTAATTGTGGGCCTCTGAGGCTTTGAAATGTGGACCTCTGGGCCTCTAAGGCTTTGAATTTGTGGGCCTCTGGGGCTTCAGTTTCGTCGGAAGGATATAGATGATTACGTACCTGGCGATGATTTGTTTAGTTATATCATATGATCATGTATCATCAGTTGTACAAATCTTCCGTATATATGGAACTTCAGTTGCCCGATTCACCTTTCTGGTTGCCTTTTAAGCCTTTCTGTTGATCTGTCATTCTTGCTAGCCACACATAGCCATCTCATATATGAGCTTTCGATGTTTCCCCCTATCTACGATGATATGGTGAGAGCATGATCGTATCATGCCGTTGGAGAGAGACAAGGTCTTCTTCCTGCGCATGGAGGCATAAAGACTTAGGTAAAGGCTGATGATATATGAGGGATAAGATAGAGGCTTACCTTGTGATCCTTGACTTTGTTGGCGGCTCGTCCTGTATATGCATATATATATATATGTATATATATATTTGTAAAGAAAGGAAAACAATGTACTTGTAAAAAGATATTTTGAAAGGAATTAATGAAGATTTTTGTTTGTGCCAAATTTGTCCGTGTTTGCTTATGTTTGGATTTGTGCTTTGGATGATTGGGATCAGAATACTGGGCTCAGCCCACATTGCGTTCAGTAGTCTAGGTTGTATACTAGAGACCTTGGTTCCTTGAGAGTGCGCATTTGGGATCGTGCCCCTTGGATTTGGGCAGAGTCTGATAGAATACTGATCCGCAGTTGGTCCTTTCCTTGCATTTATTTGTTTTGTTTGTTGCCTCTATACTTGCACTTTTATGTGTGTGTGTGTGTGTGTGTGTGTGTGTGTATATATATATATATTGTTTTATTACCATTTTTTCCCGTAGCGCCCTTTCTGGTTTTTACTATGACTGGCTTTCCCATCATTTTTGCCCATAGTGTCCTTTCGAATTTTCACTACGTCCCAGATTTTTGTTTTTGCCTACCCCATGGTAGCTGTGCTTTTTTTTTTTTACCCTTGGCGCCCTTTCGGGTTTTCACCAAGTCCGCTACATGCCCGCTGTTTTTACTCGAGCCGCCCTTTTGGGTTTTCAACTCACCCCTTTTGCTTAGGCATGTTTTTTTTTTTTGAAGTGCCTAGAGAGACGGAGAGGTTTCCTTCATAGTCGGCCGACTAGTTACCCTCCAGTCCTTATCTTTGATTACAATTGCAAGCTGTTTTATGTTGGTCAGATTATTTGAGGGATATAGGATGACCTTATTTTCTTCTCCTTTTGAATTCTTTTTGAGGTTTCTATCCCTTTTTCTTCTTTTCTTTTTTGTGTGGGAGTTTTTCTCTCCCCTTTTCTTTTCTTCTTTTTTTTTTTGCATTCTTTTTGTGGGAGTTTTTTTTTGTCTTCTTTTTGTAGGAGATTGATTTTCTTCATTTTTCTTATTTTCGTAAATCTCAGCTTAGCGATTGTAACCATTGATAAAGTTAGGTGTGGTTACCCGTGATAGATTTTCATGTTATTGGCGTTGATGGGATCGGAAAGATCTTCTCCTCTCAACTGGTGAGCCAGAGGGCTCCTCCTGGGAGTACCTCTCAAATGATCAGCGGTCCGTCCCACAAGGGTTTGAACTTTTCTTTGGGATCTGGCAGATGCAGCGGTAAGATACATTTCATGACCATGTCACTGACTTTGAAGCTCCTCTTTCGAACCCGTTTGTTGTAGGCCCGTACAATCCTTTTTTCGTAGCATTGTGAATGGCTTAACGCGCGCATGTACTTTTCGTCTGCCAGGTGTAGTTGGTCGTATCTTGCTGTTGTCACTCATCTTCCTCGACTTCACTTTCTAGCAATACTCGGAGTGATGAGATTTTGATTTCGACTGGCAATACTACTTCTATTCCATATGCAAGTTCGTATGGAGTTGCGCATGTAGCAGACAGTACCGACATCCGATAAGCCCAAAGTGCGTATGGGAGCATTTCCAACCAGTTGCGATATGTCTTGACCATTTTCTCCAGAATGCGGATGATAATCTTGTTTGTAGCTTCGACCCCACTATTCATTTGAGGATGATAGGGGATTGACTGATGACTCTTAATCTTGACCTTGTCGAGGAAATCGCCCATCCTTTTATTGACGAACAGAGTCCCGTTGTCAGTGATGATGGCCTGAGGAATTATGTACTGACTGATGATATTGTTCTTCATGAACTTTATCATGTGGGATGCTGCGATGGTTTTGTAGGATCTTGCCTCTATCCACTTGGTGAAGTAATCTACTGCCACCAAGATGTATTCATGCCCGTTTGAAGCTTTGAGGTTAACTTTGTCAATGATGTTAAGTCTCCATATAGAGAAGGGCCATGGCGTCGTTAGATTGTATAGCTTAGAAGCAGGCGCATGAATTTAGTTTGTGTGCTCCTGACACTTGAAGCACTTCCTAACGTGTTTGCAGCAATCCGTCTCCATCGTTAGCAAGTAATAGCCGAGCCGTAGGATCTTCTTCGTCATCATATGTCCATTCATGTGTGAGCCGCATAGTCCTTCGTGGATTTCTGACATGATTTGAACAGCTTCCATTTCATCCACGCAGCAGAGAAGGACTTGATTGAAGGATCTCTTGTAGAGGATGCCCCCGGTGATAGTGAACTGGGCCGCTAGCCGTTGGATATTGCGACGATCGATTGATGCCGCTCCTTCCGAATACTTTTGATGTTCGAGATATTCCTTGATGTTTTTGTACCACAGCTGATCATTCGAAGAGGTTTCGACTTCATCGATCTGCAGGTAGAACGCGGGTTCTTATTGGAGTTCGACGGTGAGTTCCCATTCAGCAATTACTCTTGGGATCTCCAACATTGAAGCGAGGGTAGCCAGAGAATCTGCAAATTGATTCTTGGCTTGGGGCATGTAAGAGAATATGATCTCTTCAAATTCCTCAGTTAGATTCTCTAGATAGACATGATAAGGGATCAGCTTTTCATCCTTAGTCTTCCAGTCGTCATTCGTCTGATTGATGATGAGTTGTGAGTCTCCGAAAATTCGCAACCTCTTCACATTGATGATGATGGCTTCTCTTAGACCAGCAATATATGCTTCATATTCAGCCACGTTGTTGGTGCAATGAAATGCTAACCGCTTGAAGATGGAGATTGGGATGTCATCGGGAGAGTAGAGTATTTCTCCTACCCCACTCCCTTTTGAGTTCGTGGCTCCGTCGAAGAAAAGTATCCACTCTCCTGCCTTTCTTTCTTTTTCTTCCTCGTTAAGGAGGATATCCTCATCAGGGAAGAAAGTCTTCAGCGGTTGGTAATCAAGCAGAGAGTGTACTACTAAATGGTAGTCCAGTGCTTGCCCCTTGATTGCCTTCTGAGTGACATATGTGATGTCGAACTCAGAAAGCAGCAGTTGCCATTTTGCGATCCTGCCCGTTAGTGCTGGTTTCTCGAACAAGTACTTTAACGGGTTCATGCGAGCTAGCAGAAGGATTGGGTGAATGATCATGTATTGTCATAGTCGTTGTGTCATCCAGACTAGGGCGAGACATATTTTCTCTAAGCTGTAGTATTTGGCTTCATAGCTTGTGAATCATAAGCTTAAATAGTAGATCGCTTGCTCCTTTCTTCCTGTATCATCCTGTTGGCAGTGGATACATCCGATTGCTTCTACCGCAACAGAAATGTACAGTAGTAGTGGCCTACCTGGTGTAGGTGGCATGAGCACTGGAGGGTTTAGCAAATACTTCTTGATTTTGTCAAAAGCTTCTTGACAGCCATCGTTCCATTCTTTTGGCAAGTTCTTCCTTAAAAGATTGAATATAGGCTCACATATGGGATAAGTTATGCGATGAATCGACTGATGTACTGGATCCGTCCGAGGAAACCCCGAATCTCTTTTTCGATTTTGGGAGGCGACATCTCGATGATTGCTTTAATCTTGGTCTCATCCACTCAGATGCCATCTTCATTGACAATGAAGCCTAACAGTTTACCTCCGGTTGCACCAAAGACGCACTTTTGTGGGTTGAGGTGAAGCTTGAACTTTTCTAGCCTGTCGAAGAGCTTCTTGAGGTCTTCAAAATATCCTTCGATCGTGCGAGATTTGATGATCATGTCGTCTACATAGACTTCCATTTTCTTGTTTATCATGTCATGGAACAAGGCTGTCATGGCTCGCTGATATGTAGCCCTCGCGTTCTTCAGCCCGAAGGGCATAACCTGATAACAGAAAGTTTCCTACGGTGTGATGAAAGAAGTCTTCTCACAATCTTCGACGGCCATCTTAATCTGATTATAGCTGGAGAAGCCGTCCATGAATGAGAAGATCCTGTGTCCAGCAATATTATCTACTAGTGTATCGATGTGAGGCAGAGGAAAATCGTCTTTAGGACTTGCTTTGTTGAGGTCCCTAAAATTGATGCGCATCCTGACTTTGCCATCTTTCTTTGGAACTGGTACGATATTTGCGAGCCATTTTGGATAGTTAAAGACTACTAGGAACCCCGCATTGTATTGTTTGATGACTTCATCACGGACCTTTAGGGCCCATTCTGGTTTCATTCTTCGGAGCTTCTGCTTGATAGGCTTCATGTCCGGCTTTATTGGCAAGTGGTGTACCACCAATTCTTCATCGAGCCCTGGCATGTCTTCGTAAGAGAAAGCAAAGTTGGATAACCTTGGCTTCAAGAATTCCATCATCCTCTACTTGTATTCAGGAGGCAGTGATCTACCAATGTGTACTTCTCTAGGGAGTTTTGATGATCCCAAGTTTACAACTTCAAAATCGTCTGCCACAATGTTGGCCTTTGTTTCAAACCTTTTTAGGGAATTCTCAAGTTTGAGAGTTATATCATCATTTCCCTCATCATAGGCTTCATCCAGACCCATGAGCTCGAAATCTAACTCTAGATCAAAATCGTATAAGTCGACCTCGAATTCTGGAGTTGCGTGTGGTATGTTTGACACATTGAAGTTTTCTATTGTTTTTTATTTTTGAGGATTTTTTGATGTTTTGTGATTTTAAGAAATATTTGATGTTTTTGTGATTTTTGGAATATCTGTTGTTTTTGTATTTTGGGAGTTTTTTTTTGTGTCGCCAAGGGATCCTGAGCAGGACATAGTTGCAAAACCATGATTGATCCTGTCTTGGTTCAGAATGCAACTGCTATTTACATTGGCATTTTTTTTAGACCGGTATCTGTGAATGGCTTACTGTCCGATTCGATTGTTAGGGGGATGGCCAACTAGTTTGGTTTTTTCTCCTTTTTCGATCTTGTTGCCCTGATCTGTTCGTACTTGTGGGTCATCCGTCCCGATGACCATGATGTTTGTTAGACTAGGTTCAGAGTCTGTGCCTGACCCGATCTCTTTGTTCAGAAGTTGGAGCTCTTCAGGCTCCTCAGGTCTACACTGTGGTGGAATCATGATGTTCTTCCAGTCAAGGGAAGGCCACTTCCCTTTTTCGATCCAATGGAGGAGCTGCTTTTGCCCCTTGCGCTGTTGAGTTGTTGGCAGGGGTGTCTCCCCTTGGCTGTTGGTGGGGATGGGTGCTTCCCCGCTCTTGTCCGTGTACCTTGTAATGGGCACCTCTGGTCCTGGGTCCTCCGTGGGTGGCCCTGCTTCCATGCCCCTAGCTTCGTTTAATGGGTCCAGAGGTTTTTCCCCTAGCATTGGGTGTGCTTCTGAAGCTCTGAGGATTTTGTCCCACCGTATTGGCGACCAAGTGGACTCGTGGCTGGAGTGTTCTGTTAGCTTTAGCCGCTGGAGGTGATCCTCGAGAGAGGTCATTGTGTCACCACAAACCATCCTGGATTTTACAAACTCGATGGGCGTACATTTGAACGGTTGCCTCTTTCTAAGCCTTGTGGCCTGATCTTCCAGTGTCGGTTGATATCTTAATCCCTGTCTTCACTCGTTGGCATGAGCTTGCTTTACTACCATACCTCTCTCATGGAACTCGGTACTGTAGTTCAGAATTAGTCGTTCAGCCGAGGGGATGACATATTCGGCTACAAGTGTGTATGGGTTGGAGATGGAATTCACAATTTTGAACTTGAAACTATGATACGGTATGTCACCTTCCATGTGTTGGACGTCTATTACTGGGATGTCAGGTTCTGGGATGTTAACCACTACCGATAGAATGATCTTCGGTTCGGTCAGTACCGAAATGATTTAATTTTTCGAATGGAATTTAACCCTTTGATGGAGGGTGGATAGGATGGCTCCAACAGCATGAAGCCATGGTCGCCTTAACAGAAGGTTAAATGAGGCAGGGATGTCGATGATCTGGAATATGATAAGAGTCACATCCGGTCCGATTTGTAGCTTAATGTCTATCTCTGCCTCCACTTGCCTTCGGGAGTTATCGAAGGCTCTGACACTCATGGTACTAGGCCTGAAAGAAGATGGTTCGATCCCTAATTAACAGTCCTTAAAGGGCAAACACTTAAGCTTGATCCGTTGTCAATGAGTACAAGTGGGACCTAGAGGTCCTTGTAATGGACAACTATGTTGAGTGAGCACCCATGTTTGCGGCCCTCAGGTGGCAACTCATCATTGGAGAATGTGATGGCTTGTGGTGCGAGAAGTTGTCCAATCATGCTTGTCACCATATCAGGTGGTACGTCAGGAGAGATGTGTGTATCATTCAGAGTTTTCGCAAAGATTTCTCGATGTGATCTCGACGTACACAAGAGTTCCCTGATGGAAATTTGTGCAGGAATGGTTTTGAGTTGAGCTGCTATGTCGTAGGCAACATCAGCTTTGTGGGTTGTTCTTGATAAAGTTCCTCGGGTTTCTTTTGGATTCTGATTGTCTCTCCTGAAATACCTACTATTGTTGCCCACTTCGGTGCACTCTGGGTAGTGCTATGGGACTGCCTTTGTGTTGTAGGAGGGAACCATCCTCCCCTCCAGGTATATCATCGGTTCTTGAGACTGTGGAGTTGTTACTGGTATTGTTTGTGGTGAGCTTACGAATGTTCCTTGAAGTATGACTAAATCCTCATGGGATTTTACGGCGGAATTTTCCTTCTCCTTTTGGTATACATCTTGTGAAGGAGGGATCCTTTGGGCATGTGCCAATTGATGAGGTAAGAGGAAGCTTGGAGATTGGACTGGGGGTGCCCCTTGCAAGGTTAGTGGGGCTATATCGGGGAGACCCACTGGTAGAATGATAGGTTCAGAGCTTGACTTGTTTGGATATGCGGGAAATGATGCTGGATGTGCCCCTTAGAGAATGAGAGGCTGAGCGTTTGACCTGTTGGATGTTGTTGGTGCCCCTTGGAGCATGAGAGGTTGTGTTGTCGATGTTGCTTCCAAGAATACATGTGGCCCAGGCGGAGGCACCTGTTGGTATCCCCATGTCTAATTTGATGTATGGGGCATGATTGCTTGTATGGAGTGGTGTGGGGAAGAGTACGCGGGATGATCTTCCTCGATGTTGTTGACGATAGAGGTGCCGGATGTGTTGGGCCCTGTTTGATGCAATGACAAGGGATTATGGAGTATGTTGGCCTGAATTATAGTGTTAGCTTGCGGGGTAATCGCAATCTTCTGACTTTTGATCAAATCTTGAACCACGTGTTTCAAGGCGAAACAACGGTCAGTTAGATGGCCAGGAGACTGATGATATGCGCAATACTCGTTTTCATTGTAGCTTGCGGGCAGGGGATTTGGTGAAAGTCGAGGTTAGAGCAGTGTCAGAAATTGCTTTTGCACCAACATTATCATGACCTGACTATATGTTTGTGCCAAAGGGGTGAACTTCCTGCCTAGCATTGCCTGTTTGTACGGGTTTTGCACATTTTTCCCAGGTTGTTGTTGTTGTTGAGGCCACTGTACTTGATATCCCTGTTGGGTTTGCCGTGGTTGGTACTGCCTGTTTTGATGTGGCTCCGATTGCGGAGCGTACTGGTTGCCTTGAGTGTTGGCGACGATGTTGTTAACTTTTGTAATACGCTGCGCGGGAATAGTACCGTTTCCATTCCCATATCTGATGGGCTTCCCCTCACTTTGTTTCTTTTGATTAAGGGGGCCTGATGCAGCCATGGAGAAATGGTTCCGGCTCTTATCCTAGCTTCTACTTGTTCTCCAGCTCGAATGAGCTGGAAGAAGTTCACATATGGGTATGAGATTAAATATCTGAAGATGTTTGGGTTTGTTGAATGGACAATTATGGATATCTGTTCCTCGTCATCGATGGAGTTTCTCATTCGGGCTGCCATTGCTCGCCATCGTCCCACGTATGCTGATAATGATTCATCGCTCTTTTGCCTCAAGGCAACTAGATCGGCTCTTCTTAGAGCCATGTTCAGATTATAGGAAAATCTATCAATGAATGCCTGGGAGAGTCTTTCCCAAGTCCTGATCTGATTGCTATCCAACGATGTGTACCAATTTAAAGCATCGCCTTTAAGGGATTTCTAAAAAAGCAGTATCAAGGCCCCATCATTCCCTGCTATCGTGTTGTGTTCCCCACAAAAAGGCTTTTAGATGTGTTATGGGGCACCCACTACCGTCATATCTTTTGAATTTTGGCACCTCAAAGTTTGGAGGCACCCGAGCATCTGGAAAGGGACATAAATCCCTGAATTTAGTAGATGGATGATCCACTCCTTGCTGCCTCTATAACTAATTTTGCACCATTTGTAATTGTTCCCACAGCTCTTCGATTTCTGATTTGTTGTGCTGCTGGTTTCTTACCCCTTGATGTAAGGCTTGGGCTGCTTCCTCCTCATAACGGTCGATTTTCTTGACCCTTTGGTTTCCAAGAATGTGGGGTTGTTGGAAAGAAAATGGACTCCCAGTGGTGAGAGGTAATTGGAATTGAGCTCCAATCCCTTTCGGGGGAGGGTGTGATGTACGGAAATGGCTCCTGCCTGGGGGAATCTGCCAAATCCGGAATGTTACTCACATTAGGAGGAGTGAGTTGGACTCGAAACTGGCCCCCTTCGTAGGCATCCACCAGTTCTTGTCGGTGATTTCCATTAGGGAGAACCTGTGTTGTAAGTTGATTATTGTTCCCGTTTCCAGGGAGATGTGCTGGGTAATGATGTGTGGGAGGGTTGCTCCCATTTGTCGATTGCTATTGATCTTGTGCTGATTCCTACGGAAGAGGGAGAACAGGATTCACTGGAGGAATGAGGGGGAAGGCAAAAGGAGTTTGCGAGATTGTGCTATTTTATACACTAGGCCGTGTTGCCTGCATGCTCGGTATGGCTCTTAGTACCAGGCGAAGTAGTAACTCTTGCAATGCCTTGAAGTTTTGAGACATCTCACTCAAGGCTACAGTAACTGGCATATCTGTTAGAGCTGCTGGAGGTGTCGGTGTCGGTACAAGTGCCGGTGTTGAGGCTGATATTTTAGGAGCAGGCTGAGCTACTGGCTCTTCTTCATGGGTAGCCATGACTGCACGGTATTGAGTAGTCATAGCTTGGATTGATGCCTGAACAAGCGTAAGCCAAAGATTGATGTTTTTTAGTTAGTTTGTTTGTTTGTCTTACGACTGTTATGTATATTTTTTGTTTGTTTTATATGAATACAATGATGAATGTCCCTTGAGATTGGAATACCACACACTTTTGAGTCGGGTCTCAGCTAGTGCGCTTTAGCATATCCCCAATAGAGTCACCATTCTGTGAACGTTGAGAAATCAGCGCCCGCACTGATTTAGGTGATATGGAATTTTGTTCTTTTTTATGTGTGTTGTATGTTGTGGGGTATGTAACCTTGATTGTCGGTTTGGAGTCTCCACTAGCTGCTTAATCTCAAAATCCCGCAGTCGGCTAGAACCCACGGAATATGTAAGGTTGGAGAAATCTGGAGATTCTCCCACTTTAGATTGACTCCTGATCTTTGATCCGGGATTCTGAGTAAGGGACCTCAGTTATAAAGAGGGAAGGTGTTAGGCACCCTCTCTGCCCGTACAAATGTACAGTCTCTACTTAGTGTAGTAAGGAAATCTCAAGGGATGAATGATGTGGTCGGAGTAGGACTAGGCACACGTGAATTTCTGATGCAGCAAGATCTGAGATTTTGGCAAGCCATAGAGCATACGTCTAATGATGTGTCTAGAAGGCAAATGTGATGATGCTTATGCAAAAAAGGTAAAGAAAAGTGGACTAGATTATTAGAAATTTTTGATGTGACAGGATTCGACGTACAACAAGTCACAGAGCATACGTTCACTAGAAATATAGAGAAGCAGGGAGGTTTGAGAAGGGAAGAAATGTCATGATGAATGCTATATATAAAAATGAAAGGATCTTTGGCTTAATCTTGAGTAGGCTAGGACATGAATTGCACCATGATCAATCTGGGCTAGACTTGGGGTTGAGAAAGTTGAAAAATCTGATCTTAAAGGCTTGAGAGCTCCTTCTCACCCTCACTCTTTTCCTCTCTCTCTCTCTCTCTCTCTCTCTCTCTCTCCCTCACTTGGATTTTGGAAATGAGAAGTTGTGTGAAATGTGAAGAGAAGAGGGCTATTTATAGCCTTTTCCGATGGTATTACTGTAACTGTTGAGTTTGAGAGGGGTAAAAGCTGACATGACAGCTTGGGATTGGTTGAGGAGAGAGGAATGCCACGTGATATGCTTTCATTTGCTCTTGGAGGTTGGTAAAATAATAAATAAGGTGGGCTGGGGGGTAAACCCATATGAAAGTTGACTTTGGAATGAGAGACAGCTGTTGCTCGGAGGAGACATCTGTCCATTTCTGGAGCGGCAGTCAGATTACCGCCCGCGACAGTCTGACTACCGCTCGGGTACAATTTCTCCCGAATTTTGGCCAGTGGGCCCTTTTTTGGGTCCTGAGAGCAACAAAGTTCGTTTTGGATATTTGGCTTGAAAATGACTTAAAATTGGCTCGATCATGACCTGAAGTGGCTTGAAAAATGGATTGATTATGGGTGAAGGTTTGGGTATGCTTTGGCTTAGATGATGGCTCATGATGGCTCAGGTTAGGATTAAGGTTTAAGCTATAGTTAGGCTGAGGTTTGGGTTAGGGTTAGGCTAGTTTTTTAGTTTACGGTTCGGATTAGGGTTTAAGCTTGGATTAGGACATGATCATGGTTCCAGGATTTTCTTAGCTTTCTCAAAATACTAGCCTGGTGGGGTGTTTACAGAGTCACAACCTGTGCCATGAAAGACATAAAATCATCGATCATGTTTCGTTGTGAATCAACACTAGAACTAGAACCCACTTCAGGTGTTTGACTTATGGTTGTAGTATTGTCTTTTGCGGCGCCTAGAGTTTGTACATAGAAATTGTACAGATCATCAATTGCGTCACAAATATTATTGACCTCAGCGACACTCTTCTCACTATACAACTTATTAAAGATAAATATAACCATGAACATCTTGTATCGAGGATCGAGAATGACTGCAATAGCCATTACCAGACTACACTTAGACTAATACTTATCAAACTTTAACTGCATCCCTATAATCATTAATTGTAAAAAGTCTGGTCCACTACAGCTTCTGTACAAAACATCTTTTACTCTCCAAAGTTCTGGCAGAAATATATTTGTTATTGGATACTTGCTTCTTGAAAAAATTTTCGTTGTGTTGTAAAAAAAAAAGAACTTGCGAACTGCTTCAGCTCTTGTGCAATCATCATTAGAAGGCAACCACTGATACACACTATCACGCTCTGCATAGTGAGAGAATGTATCTCTGAAAGCTATCGCTTAATCTAACATTTTGTAAGTTGAATTTCAACGTGTTATGACATCCATCTTCATCGTTTTTCGAGATGAAAATTTCAACCGTTTCACTATCTCATTCTGTATATTTAATCGTGAAGGTGACCCCTGTATGTACTTCACACTCTCGTTTATGTTCTTGATCATTGGCTCAATTGTTTTATGCTCATCTTGTACAATCAAGTTTAGGATGTGGGCACAATACTTGATATAAAATATTTTTCCACCAAAATACAAGTCACTGGTGGCCCTAAACTGGTTCTGTAAATTCATTATCATCTATCGTTTGTAGAGGCATTGTCTAAAGTTATTGAGGAGATTTTCTTCTGTAACGCCCCGGATTTTTGCCAACCTGGGATTAGACGTCCTTAGGCAATGGGTCGATCCTAATACCTCATTAACTTGTCAGAACTGAATCCCAAAGTCTAAAGCCGCCTTTGAACTCATTTCCTTCACAAATCTCACCCTTCATCACCTTGATCTTCCAATTTTTCTAAGAACTTTCACCCTAGACACTATCTTAAACTAGCTAAGTAGTATAACTTGGATCACTTTATATACAAACTACAAAGGCCTGAGTACCACCTCGACCAGAAATCACTTAGGACTAAGTCCTTTAGAAATGAGACAAAGTAACTAGGTGTGAAACCAGATTAGCTATGAATTCATTTAAATCGCTTCAAATACGATCTGCAAGACCCAAAACTTGTAGAATCATTGACGCTAGGTTACCCAAAAATCTAGGATCAAACTCATTACCCGGCTGCTCTCGGGAGCATCTCGAAACTCTGTATCTGATCTGGACCGCACATCGGGAGTCCGAACAATACGAAGTTAAGGACTTAGGACCGCCTCACTGGGCTTGACTATCATCTCAAAAATCAGGTCCAGCCGATGTCCCACGGCCATTCGTTTGGATCCGGAGCGAGGGTGTGTGAAAAACACTATTCCCTTTACAAAATAAATATCTGGAATAGTGATCTGGCACCATTCGCTTGCGCATCAGTATTAAGCAACCAGACCGTCAGAATCAGACTAAATTACACCCTCGGATTAAGAAAAATTTCAGGAACATTTACATGTGCTTGGAATTTCGGATCGTGGCCCACTGACCGTTGAACTGAAAGTGGTCCGCCACGTGCGATCTGGGAATCCGATCGAGTCGAAAACATAATCCCACATAGATCCATGTGTGGTGAGCTTAAGTCTGACGTTTGGCTCAAGGGGGGCCACCAGAAACACTCTTTTGAGCTGGAACATCGCCGAAGTGCTTATAATAGCAGTAACCCTTGAACCTGAGTCTATTTTGGAAAGGTTTGAGGCTATAAAAGGACCTTAAACCCTCTCCCATTCCAGCCATACGAATTTGGATTTGAGAGAGAGAAAAGAGAGAGAAAGTGAGGGAGATGTGGGAGGAACTCCTATTTCATTGTTCCTGCTTGCCGCTATTCGGGCTCCACCGCCTGATTCTCATCGCTTTTCCGGCGATTCCGGCGTCGTTTCTAGGTAAGAAACCCTAACCCTAACCTGTTTTAGGGTTGTTTAGGTTGTAGGTTATGAAATAGCTAATGTATTTCGTTCCATAGGTTGCCAAACTCCCGTATACGGAAGCTTAGCGAACTTATCAACTCCGTTACGATTCTACGACAAAAAGTGCGGACTTTAGGTGTATAGGTTATGGTTTTCAACACTTTCAATGTCAAATAATGATAGATTCATGATCTGCATGCAATTGCACATGTACAAAGTGCTTTCTGTTTTCAGTTTCGATTAGAATTGTAGAATTTGGAATTTCACATACTCTAGGTATTCGTATAAAATACCGTATACGTATTTTTTATGGAAATGTGTTTGACATGTTCATTTGTCGTATGGATATATGACGTATGGATAAAATACTTATTTGGCGAAAGGATTCGCCTAAATACATGTTTACTAATAAACACTATGTATGTAGAAATACAGTATTGTAAGAAGTACCGTATACATGTATATTTTAGCGATGTATTTGTCATGATTAATTGTCGTATAAATATATTATGTGCGTATAAAATATTTGCTTGGCGAAAGGAATCGCCCTAATACATGTTTGCTTGTATACTCTATGTATGTTGAAAATGCGTATTTTAGAAAATACTGTATACGTATAAATTTTGGAGATGTATTTATCATGATTATTTGCTGTAGTAATATATTATACATGGATAAAATACTCACTTGGCAAAAGGATAGCCCTAATACATGTTTTGCTAACATACACCATGTATGTTGTAATAGTGTATTCTAAGTGTTCGTGAAAATGACTGAATGAGTATAGAATTCTCATTCGTGCTCGCCATGATTAATTGTCATGGATTCATGATTGTTGTATTGGCGATACCCTTTTGACGAAAGGATTTTCCCTAAATCACGCCATGGCCAATATACACTATATATGCTAAAATGTGTGGCCCAAGTGTTTGCGGAAATGACTGAATGAATATGGAACTTGGATTCCTGCTTGCCAAGACTATCCGTCGTGGGTGTACGCGTGTTATGATTGGGGCAACTCCCTAGTGAAAGGATTTGGCCTAATGCCTATCTGATCGACATATGTCATGTATGTTGATGTATGTTTGTTTAAGTGTTTCTTGAAATGTCTGAATGAGTAGTAGTTAGCAAATTGTAATGTATAAGGGTGTTGAGATATGATTCTCAACCTCTTTTAACTATGTGTAGGATCTCCTTGGATCGTTGTGTGATTAGGAATTGAACATGTATAAACTCATGCTTGTGTTGTGATTCATAACATGCTCAACTGCTTTATGATTATAACTATGTAATGCATATGTTTAAATTTATATTTACGTTGTATGATCCGTCATGGGTGATGGGGAGCGGAGCAACGAGTGCGTCTGCAATGACCACAGCACCCTAAACGGATAATACCATACCTTGATTGTATGAGTTGAATCTTGATCCATTCTTGCTTTATCTATCTGCAAGTTATCATGTTTGGGGCTATGATTATAGTCCGACACAATCGGTACAGATTGAATTCGTGGTCGCGATTCATTTGCCACGTGAGATGTGTTCGACGAACCCGAGTCGTACTTCGGTTGGCGATAGTGGTTGGCCACGCGAAGTGCTTATGCACTTCATGTCGTTCAACTTGTTGTGCGCTCGAGCTAGCCGAGCTCGTCAAGTAACCCGATCTGTCTTATGTATGTTCACCATGTTTGATCGTTACTGCCTGAACCTAGGGTACCAAATTTACCAGTGAAATCCCTTTTTAACCATGGTACCTTGATCCGCTAAGACTCACGAGCCGGGCATGGTGGTATGGGACATCGTGGTCGAAATTTCTACCTACTGGCGGGGCCACGTGCCTCCCGTAGTGACCAAAGTGAGCAACCGGACTCGTGAGTCGATTATGGTGGTATGGGACACTATATTCGAGTGTCGATACTTACGGCGAGAGCCGAGTACGGTAAGACACGTGCTCGTCTTTGACGGGCGACGTGTCCTCCGTAGTATCTTCGAGTATACTCCAAGAGTCGTGATTGGCGACGAGTCTTTCACAAAGAACTAGAGTATGAGTTGAGCCGAGTACGGTGAGACCCGTACTCGAGCCGACGGCTAGTGATTGAGCCGAGTACGGTGAGACACGTACTCGAGCCGAGTGTCGGCAATTGAGCCGCATACTGATGAGATCTCAGTATCCGTCCGACGGGTGACGAGCCCTTTGTGATGCCTTCGCTACGCCTCTCAAACCATAATATCGTATGAGATTAACTAGGGTGACGACCCTAGAATGGATCATGTTTGGGAATGATACAAGGAGGTACCTTAGTTTCCCAATATTCTTTGTTTGAAATGGACTAATAATAACTCGGTAATCATGATCATCATCGCACCGCATGTGCTTAGTAGATGTGGCGCACTGAGGGAGTTAAGCATTCGCAAACGTAAGATGATGTCGCATGAGGGTGGTTTGGCAAGGGCATACAGCATCATGTCATTTCATTCTCGCACTTAATAAGAGTAGTTAGAATTGTTTGATTTGTACTGCTTTATCATTATTGCTTGATTGAATTGATAACATGTTAACCTATGCTTTACTGTTCCACTGAGTTGATCACTCACTCCCACGTTACGGGACGGTGTTGTACACACCAACCAGTTGTTGAATTTCGGATGATGGCGATGCTTATGAAGCAGAGCCGGACTACTTCTATGGTGATGAGGAGGAGTTCTCCTATCATGTAACTCTCGACGGGTCTCTCGAAGACCTGTACGCATTGACGGGGCTATGGTACTTGGGATAGAAGATATTACACTTACACATTTGGTATATTTTAGAACTGTACTTGTAATTATTTAACCTAGTAATGTTATCACACTCTGGAGACTCATCACAGTTTATATATTTTATCTATCTATCATCGTCTTCCGCTTGCAATTTAACTGTCTCTGGAGTATGATATGCTGTTTTGGCTTAATCTCACTCATGTTCAATGCACAAATATAGTCAACATTCAATCATCATTCATTTTGTTGCATAAGTGATGTTCTGGAACTCGGGAGTTGAGTTTATGCTCGACCCCCGATTTTCAGGGCGTTACATCTTCTCAATGCCCCACTCCACAAGGCATTTGTAGATGTATTATGAAATCATCAATCTAGTGTGAGGAGGCGTAAGATAACAAAAGTTTATAACTTTTTTTATAGAGCCTCTCTATTTGACATCAATGTAATGGGCAGTTAGTGACATATACCCCTTTCGTTGATTGGATGCCATCCACGAATCTGATGTCAGGCTGATTCAAGAAACCGCCAACTGTCCTTTCAACTTTACCTTCTCGCTTGCATACATCTTCATGTACACTCTCTTTATTGTTGTATGAGAGACCTTCTCGTATCTAAGGCTAAGGCCTCTGGATAATTCGACAAAAAAATGACTTTCTACCATCTGAAATGGTCTTTCATTAGCAATAATAAATCTGCCTGACAACTCATTCACTTGGTTTCTGTTATACTTATAAAAGGACAATGTACCTTACGACGGACCCACCAAAGATTGGATAAATGAAAGTGTTTATTGGCCTGAAGTCTGACTTTTCGCTTTTTTATGACACTTCAAAATGTGTTTCTTCAGAGTTGTGGTCGACCCATCTACTTGTTAAATATATTGAGCCTTGCAGTACTTACATTGTATCTTCATCGTGCCGTTTTTCAGGGTTACTTCTTCAAAATCTTCTCACACTACCATTTTTTTTGTTTGCTTTTCTTGAAATATATGACTATAAGGTACTAATATCAATGAGCACCTCTTCATATTCTAGACCTAATCGTTCATCCAAGATCATCAGTGATGTGACAAATCGCCAGGGGTATTGAAATTTTCATATCTAGCCATCTACTAATTGAAAAATATTAAGTCGAAGTACCACTATAATGCCTTAAAAGTTTATACTAAACCCTAAATTAGTCATCCATCTAAGGTTGGATAGATTGTAATATTTTCATATTCCCATTTAAATGTCTACACCGAAAATTCGGTAGCATCTTCCCATGTCTCTCCAAATAAGTTGATATTTCATTTATTCTTATGCCAAATATCTAAGCAATGTGAAGATATTTGACATGAAAAATGAAAGGGAAGAAACGTATCCAGAAAAAAATGGAAAGATGGAGCGCAAATCAAGCATGAGCATTTAAATATGTTATATGAAAGCATACTATCTAACCTTGAACTGTTCAAAATGGGACAATTCAGGCGATTTATATGCCACAAAAATACACTATTTATGTTTGGCTACATAGAAATCCTAAAATGAGTAATTAATTATCTAACTCACAATAATAAGCTAATGAATAAACAATGTAATCCATACATATTAAGGTAACTATCTAATGCACAATAATAAGCTAAGCAATAAGCAATGTAATTCATGATTCATAAAAATAACCAACTAATTATTTAATTCAAATAAATAAAATACATTAGCCATTTAAGATTTAGGGTTTAGGAATTAGATTTAACCATTTAGGGTCTAGAGATTAGGTTTAGGGTTTAGGTTTTAGGTTTTAGGGTTTAAGGATTAGGGATTAGGGTTTAGGTTTAGGTTTAGGGATTAGGATTTAGATTTTATGGATTAAGTTTTAGGGTTTAGGGTTTAGGGATTAGGGTTAGGGTTAAGTTTTAGGATTTATGGTTTATGTTTAGGGATTAGGGTTTAAGGTTAGGTTTAGGGATTAGGGTTTAGGGTTAAGGTTTACATTTTAGGGATTAAGTTTTAGGGTTTAGGGATTAGGGTTATGGTTGATTTAGGGTTCAGCTCGGGCGCACCACAACGAGCTTAGACAGCACCTGAGCCATCCAGTCGCATCATAGTGAGCCCAAGCCACACTAGAGCCAGTCCGACCAAATTAACAATTAAGAATTAAAAATAATGACTTAAAAATTACCTTTAAAAGACAATAAAAGGTTTAGACAACTGATCGAGCTGCTATGGGTGGGTGGTTGGGTGGATGGGATTGTGACAATTGTCTATCGAGCGGCTGATGGGGCCTGAGCTTGAAAGATGAGAGAGAGAGAGAGAGAGAGAGAGAGAGAGAGAGAGAGAGAGAGAGTTGCCGGATGAGTTTTTGGATTGGGTAGGTCTGGTCGGGTGCGGGCGTGCGACGGGTAGGGGTAGAGGTAAAGAAGACTTAGGAATTAGGGTTTTTTTTAATATACCTGACATCCTGAGTCGAGCCGGGTTTCGAATCGGGTCGGGTTTCTGACCGGATCGAGTTTCTGGTCGAGTTGAGTTGAGTTACTACATAACTTGAACTTGACTCGGTTTGCTTTCGCATTGGCTAAGCCTATTTGGTTCAGACCGACTCATTTATTCGGTTCAGGTCGAGTCTGACCGAGTCAAGTCCACCTAGTGGAGTCGTCCCATGCCCAGCTCTAAATATCACCATGCTACAAGAAAAGTGGCGATTGAATGTCCAACATTTAAAACTTTTTTAAGGCCGAATGTAATGTTCATGTACCATTTAACCTATTAATTAAGTCACACAGACCTAGTAAAACGAAAAAAACAAATCCCAGCCTCATACAAAACTCGCCTTCCCCTATAAGTTTTAGTGGTGGGTCATCATTCGCTACTGTTTCCTTTGGTGTAGTCCACACGAGATTTGGATCTGCCTCATTTTTGGGCGCATGCCCTAAAATGATCTGAAAAAAATGGATGGACGGCGTGGATAAAAACGCATACATTATGGTGGGGCCCATAGATCACCGTTCGTTTAGTAGTCACTGGCTACTTAAGGCGTCAGTAGGCGAGAACGTCTGCTTGTAAATCTTTTCAGTCAATGAATTATGCTCTAACGTTCCCTTTGTGGTTATATATGCGTTGCATACACCTGTCCAATCTCCATATGTTTTGAAATATGGCCTATCCATACGTTGACCCACCTAATCAACAGTCCCGATCACGACGTCCGTTCGCCATGTGTAACATGAGGATATAGAATTGTGCATCTGATATGGGGCATTGTACATGGAAACGGATTGGCTACTCCCCCTGACACCAGCCAATGGCTGATGGTCGGTGCTCCGTGGGGCCCATCATGATGTATGTGTTTCATCCATGCTATCCATCTATTTTTACAGATCATTTTAATGTATGCTATCCATCTATTTTTACAGATCATTTTAATGTATGGGACCAAAAATAAGATATATCTCAATCTCAATTAGACCACATTATAGGAAACAGTGTTTAATGAGCGTCGACCATTAAAAACATTTTGGTAACCATAAAAGTTTTGGATCAAGCTGACTTTTGTTTTTTTCTTTCATCTGGGCCTGTATGACCTAATCAACAGGTTGGATGTCAAATAAACAGTACAGTAGGCCTTAGAAGGATATTAATGATGGATATCCAATCACTATTGTTTTCATGTGGTGTGGTCCACCTGAGGTTTGTATATGCCCACATAGCACCGACCACCAGCCCAGGGGCTGGTGTCAGGGGGAGTAGCCAATCCGTTTCCATGGTACATCTGTTTGCTGGTCAGATTAAACGGCCTAGAATGTTGTTGGCTGCGGCCGTAATTTATGAAAACGCTCGTATGGAGGTCGGTTTTGTAGAGTTATATGCAGCTTCTTCTTTACATAGACATGGCAAAAATGAAATGATGGGGACTATTGATCAGGTGGGCCATCGCAGAGATAAGGTACATACCGAAGTGCAAGCAAGTGCACAGCTCTGACCATTCATTTGGAGTATTTTTTTCTTCTCAAAAATCGGATTGTTCCTCTGTTTTGTATTTTTTTTTTATACGCCACCTTACTTTTGGGATCCAGTCCGTCAACTAACTGGCCCACCACATTAATACCACCACAGCACGTTGGCGGCTTGTCGCTTGAAGAGGGAGTTGTACGGAACCTCCCAGGTTCGTTAATTCTACATGCGTGGGAGCAGTACGCATCCACCGCGAGCGGATTGCCTGTGACCCGGGGCAGAGAAATATCTCAGTGCCCGGGGCTGTGTAGGTCCACAGAGACGTCCGTGACAAATCCACTCCGTCCATATGTTTTGAAAGATCTCAATAGGACAGAATTATGAAATTCAGGAAGATCCAATACTCAGGTGGGCCACACCAACAAAAAGGTTGGAAAGCAAGGTCCACCGTCAAAACCTTCCTGGAGCTCAAAGTGATCTTAACATGCCATCCAAACCGTTCATGGAATTATTAACAATCAGAAAAACTGTAGGACTAAATATCATCCTGATACAAAACTATTATCACCGACATGCGTTCAATCCCCACTGCGTATGGTATGGCCCACACGTGTTTTTGATCTGTCTTATTGTGGTCTTTCAAAACAGATGGGCCGAGTGACATGCAATCCGCTCCCACATCCAAGGCACATGTGTCCAAATGCAACACGTGTGAGATATGAGATTTCCATCTGGTTGATTACACCGTTTAGATCTTCTGTCATAAAAATCACGAAATTTCACACCCCATGTGAGCCACAACGGTAGAGAAAAATGAACAGTAGAATTGATACGCTGTGGCCCACCTGAAGAGTGGAATTGATGGACGCGGATTGCGTCTTACCCGGTCCATGTGGGGCTTACTATAGTGTATGTTTTATCTGTGCCATCCATCCATTTTGAAAGACTGTATTAAAGTATGAGACTTGTTGAGGTCAAAATCTGGATCGCCCTCTACTTCGTGCGATTTTCTTCAGGAGGACCTTGGTCCTGCACAAAGAGTTAACAAAGGAGACCCTTGCTAAGCCGAGGGACCCTTCGATGCCTAAGTCAGATCAAGGGAATTGGGGTCTTAGTTGTAGGGTGGATGGAGAATGCGAGATATTGCATACCCGTAGCGATGATGTCCTCATGTATTTATACCTAACTGTAGGATGGTCTGGATCCGTCAAGCACGGCACGATCTGCTCAATCAGGGAGATTTTTGGATCATGGAGATACTGTGCGCAATCCAATGATCCATGCTCCACATTCTTCGCATCGTGCGTATCCGTGAGTGAAGTAACCAGCTATATTCACTTATGGCAGTTTCTAAATTTGACCTGAGGAGTGCCCGCCTCGGAGTGTGCAATCGGCTTGGACCTTCATGTAGGTACCGCTCGGAACAGTAGATCTTCATTGGATACCGTCTGCTCTCGGAATACCTTGTAATCTGAGCCAATCTGTTAACTCGGAGGATGTATCCTTCGAATTGGATCAACATGGCCTCAGATCTCAGAATCGCAAGGGACTCGGATCTTCCCATAACAAGACTAAAATGGAGGTAGATCCAAATCTTAAGTAAACCAGACTAGTATCCACATAAAAGAGTAAAATTTAAACTACTAAAATCCAAAACTTATTGGAAGGCACAAAGTTCCTGGCTATGAGTCAATGCTCGTTTGAAATTGATCTAAACATTATTTCACCGGGACACTGGGTAGAGACGGGACGGTCTTAGCAGAGGCTCTCAGGAGCCCACCGTGATGTATGTATTTTAATCACACTGCTTATCTAGTTTGACAGATCATTTTAGTGCATAAGCTTAAAAAGAAGAGGGATAAAAGGCTTGAGTGGACTACACTATAAAAAACAGTGGTGACAATAACACTCACTTTTGAATCCTTCTGCAAGGCCTTGTCCAGGACTATCGGTCTCTGGCTAGAGCTGGGTAGAAACTGGACTGATCCGATCTGAACCAAAGGCTAGGATTGGGTCGGATCGAGTTGGCCTAGTCAGATCCAACTGTAGATTCGATCGAGTCTGGATCAGTGGTCAATTCGGATCAATCTGATCCAAAATCCAATCCGATCCGATCTTATCCAGTCGAGTATATAAAAATAGTTTTTTAGATTTTTTTTTTTTTTTTAAACTTTTTACCTACCCGCGATGCGACCACCCCTCCCTCACCCAAACCTTAAATCCCTAAACTCTAAGGAAAGGGCAGAATCCAAACCCGGCAGCCCCTCTTCTTCGGATACATTTGCTTTAGAGTCATAAACCCTCATTCACACGGCTAGGTATACTCGGCCATTACCCGTGTTTGCATATGAAGCATCTTCTACTACCCTCGCCTCATATAAAGTCCTTCCCACTTCATTTTCTTTTTCCCACAAGAACAGTTACAAATCCCATGATATCGACACTTCAGCTTCTTTCTACTCTCGCTTTCCCTACAACTACTGCTTTAATTTCCGACCACGTAGCCCACCAGAGTACTCATCACCTTCCTACAGTGGCACTCTTCAAGGTACCTTGGATGAGGATACGATCACTACCGTTGAGACCAATCCTCCTAAAAGGCGGGCTGGACGGATGAAATTCCACGAGATGCGAAATCCCATCTACAAGGGTGTCCAGCAAAAGAATGGAGGTAAAAAAACATTAGGAATGATCCGACTCGGTTTCCCTAAACGAGTCAAACTCGGAATAGATCAGGTCA
Organism: Magnolia changhungtana; assembly: GCA_030180095.1. NCBI lineage: Eukaryota > Viridiplantae > Streptophyta > Magnoliopsida > Magnoliales > Magnoliaceae > Magnolia > Magnolia changhungtana. Next base: position 8,611,384 of record JASAUF010000639.1, read on the forward strand.
GCAAGGCACCGGATCGTATCGAGTCAGATGACCCGAACTCAGTCCCAGTTGAGTCGAGTCCAGGTCAGGTAATAAAAATTTTGGACGAACCAATCCGGTCCGACCGGACTCAATCCGCGACCCGTGGAAAGTCCTGACGTCACAGAATATTTACATCCGTGGCAGCGCGTCTATGGATCTACATACGCGTGAATGCGCAAACCTTCGGACAGACGGTGCCGTGAACCGCTGTATGTCCGTCTTTGTCCATTGTACCGACTCTCAACGGAAGCGGATTAGGTGCGACCCCGGCTTCACCCAACACAGTGCGGCCCTGACATGGAACCCACCTTGATGTATATGTTATATATCCACACCGTTCATCCGTTTTTCCATATCATTTTAAGATAAAGTAAAAAATTAAGAAGATCCAACTCTTATGCTGATCACACTACATGAAAAAGTGGTGGTTGATCATTAAAAACTTTTTGTAGACCAAGAAAGTTTTGGATTAAGGTTATATTTATTTTATACCTTCATCTAGGTATATATTACATTATCAACAGGTTGGATGGCAAATAAACATTACGGTGGGCCTTACTAAGTTTTTAATGGTGTGCGTTCAATCACCACCTCTGCTGTAGTGTGGTACACCAGAGTTTTGAATTCCCTCATATGTTTTTTCATTTTGGTCTCATGCCCTAAACGGATGGACGGCTTGGGTATACTACCTATACATCAAGGTGGGCCCCGCGGTCAGGGTCACAACATGTTGGGTGAGGCCAGCGCCGCACCTAATATGGTCCGAACATTCATGTGGGTCAACCTAATGAGTTGACCACGCTGATTTTGGGCCAAATGACAGTGCTTCCCCACCTCCTACACCGCTGGGATACCTTACAAGTGTGACAGACTGTCACTTTTAGAGGCTCGTGTGGGATTAACAGAGCTCCAAGTTTGTACAATAGGAACTCAAGACTCTACGAGTGATTCAGTACTGTGGTGCAATTTTGGATCCCAGGTGGACCCACCTGTGACGACCAACAATCGCTGGATAGGTGGTCCACCGAAACAATTGCACATGAATCGATAATAATCACGATCGGATGATCAAAGCCATCAGATTGAATCCCGCTGTCTATTTTGCCGGCTCTTAATCAGAAATCCATGCAAATCCAAAAAGCGTGATCATGATGGTAGTTGGCCCACCTGGGAATCTGCACCAGAATCAGGTAAGGGACGGGTCCAGTATCGTTGCTACTTGCTGGTATATGGACGCACATTGCGTACTGACACGGGTGCTCTGTGGACCCAAAAATGATGTATGTATTTTATCCACGCCGTCCATCCATTTTGGATCATTATTTTAAGCCATTATTACAAAAATTAGATAAATAAAAATCTCAAGTGGACCACACCATAATAAAACAGTGATGATTGAATGGTAACCATTACAAGCTTTCCAGGCTTCAGTGTAATGTTTATTTTCCATCCGGCCTGTTGATTATGTGACAAAGACCTGAATGAAGGCAAAAAACAAATATAATCTTGATCCAAAACTTTTGTGGCTCTCAAGAAAATTTTAATGGTGGCCGTTCAATTAACACTGTTTCCTTTGGTGTGGTCCATTTGAGATTTTTATTTATATATTTTTTGGTTATGTCCTCTAAAATGATCTGGAAAAATGATGGACGGTGTGGATAAAACATATAAATCATGGTGAGGTCCACAAATCCAGTAGCGAGTCGCTACTGGCAGTGTCCGTATATATGAATATGATACAATTACACTTTTGAAAAAAAAAAACGCTAACCCCCCCACGAGCGAATAATTACCGGAAATTCCCCCAAACGCTCCCGCAGACTACAAGCTCATTCTCTCCGACAGAGAGGACAGCGAAACGCGGTCGGATCTCTTCCTTCCTCTCACGGTTGCCGATTCTTCATTTCCAGTCTCTAGCTACACCAAAGCCAAGAAAAGCATATCACCAATCGCAAGTCAGAGAGTGAGAGACTGTAGAAATATAAAATAGGAATGGAAGAAGAAGAGGAAAATGGGCCGTACTCTTCAATCTTTGAAAGAATCGATTCTGTCTTCTTCCATCTTCTTCTCTTCTTTGTACAATAACTTGTCTTTCTTTGCTTTTGGAGTTTGGAATCTGGTCTATGGCATGGAAGAAGCTTTGTACCGGCATCGACGAAACTACTACGGCCCCGAATCCCTATTACAAATGGAATCCTCCCTTTCTCTTTCCTTTCAACTACAACGGATGGGAATTCCCTCTCTTTTCGCATCCGTCTCTCTCCTTATCCTCTGCATCATCTTCTCCGAAGGTACCTACTTTATTAAAATTTTTTTTTTAAATTTTAATTTTAATTTTTTTTTTTTTTAAAACTTCTTTCTTGTTGCTTCAGTGCTTCTGCTTTGTACTACGATTGCTTTGATTCTGCTTTGGGTTTTGATTTTTTCTTGAGTCGTGTTTGGATGCGTTTGCTTTCATTTTCTTTTTCACCCTTCTTTTTCGTGCTGTCTTTAGTTCTGTAGCTTTTTCTTTGTCACATATCAATGTGGAATCTCGCATTGATTGGCCTCGGGTTTTTGTGTTTTTCAATTTGAATGGAAGGGTGGATCTGATGCTTCACATGATCGACTTATAGAATAGCTGTAAAGATCTTTCTCTGAATTTTGATAATTGGATTGTTGATCGGCAATTGTTTTGATGCCTTTGTTGGATTCCATTGGTAAAATCGAAACACATCTTTACACATGTTGGAAATTTTTTCTTGAATTTCTTCTTTTTCTTCTCTCTCTCTCTCTCTCTCTCTAAATTGAGGTGGGCTGTAAGTTCTTTATCTTGTTCGTCTTGTACAAACAGAGAAATATGCGAATTGGGAATCAGTTTAGTTCCGATTTCTGAATTTTCAATTTGATTCAGCTTCTGGCATCAGTTATGATAAGGGATTGTTTTTTTTTTTGGAATCAATGATTAGTTTGATATTCGATGGAAAGAGATAAGGAGTCTGTATCTTATATGATCATTTCAAAAAAGATTATTCCTTCTTTCCAACTTGCCCTTTCAAATTGATCAGCTGATGTGAATAAACTAACCACGGTTCTCACATTACTCAATTTCTAAAAGGAAAAAGAACAAAAGAAATGGAAACCAAAAATAACCAAAGAGAACCCCCAAAGAGTCATTTTTAACTCTCCCTTTTTATGCTATAAAATAATTCCGTGAGGATTCAGGGCTTTATTTTCCCCATTCCATCATTTATGGTCTCTTCCTATGGATGTTCTCTTTGGACTATTTTATTTTATTTTTTATTTTTTAAATACTTGATCATTTAAGCATCGTGAATACATATAAACATGATGAATACTTTTGGAACAATTAAAAGTGCACTTGGAGATATCTTTTCTTGTTCTAACCCAAGCCATTTTGAAGTATTAGGAGGGTTCATTTTGGAACATTTATATGATATTCCCTTGTTTTGATGGTATGTTTAAATAGCGATTTCGTTTAATGCATTATCCTAGAGTCTTATCTTGGTTGAAGGATTTTGATCTGCATCAAACTTCTCTGTGGAGCATAATACAAGCTCCAACTTAAGTTGCTTCAATGCATTTGAGGGGTTCTTTGGTTAGTGATAGTGATGTAGAACATGGCATAGATACATTCCTAGCATAGTTGGACCAAGAGAAGGTGGACCGTAAATTGATCATAACTTTTGATCCGGGTATCATTACGGGGTGCATAATGTATCAATCTTTACTGAAATGGGCCATCCGAGGTTAACTGACTTTGTGGGTTGCGTCTGTCCGTTTCGTCAGAAAATGCACACTTTCAGCTCAAAAATGAAAATTTACTACTTTTAGTAATTCTGAATTTTTTAATATTTTCTTACTTTTAGAATTTTAGATTTTCTTCTTTTTTAGAAAGAACTTGTAATCATGGTAGGACTTTTCTAGCAAAAGTTTATTTGGAATTTTTATTTTTAGAAATTAGGTTTTAGAAGAGTTTTATTAGAATTATGATTTTTATTAGAGTTAGAATTTTGCTATTTTTGGTAATTACGAATTTTGATTTTTTTTTTTTTTCTATATTAATGGTGTAATAGGGACATACATATCAAACGATCTATCAATCAATTTACGAATTTTCATGAATATTATTTCTATTTTAATTTTCATGAATATTATTTCTATTTTCTTGCTTTTTCCTCATGGATTCGAGAACTCTCTGTGAGGAGTCTAGAGAAGCTTCGTGGATTCAAAGTAGTTATCCTTGAGGAAGACGGTGATCGACCTCATCATGTTCACCCCTGCGTTAGATAGCTTTTGGTAATTTTTGACTAAGGGTTGTTATTCGTGTCATGATTCCCATGCGGTACTATGATTTATTCAGACAGTTTGTTTGGGAATCTTATATGATATTTTGTAATATGGCGTTATGCATTTTTTTTTTTTTTTTTAAATAAGGGATTTTGTGAAGTCTTGATAGATAGATTGTTGAACTTGAAAGGGATGCATTTGAATCTTGAGGAAGACGGTGATCGACCTCATCATGTTCACCCCTGCGTTAGATAGCTTTTGGTAATTTTTGACTAAGGGTTGTTAATCGTGTCATGATTCCCATGCGGTACTATGATTTATTCAGACAGTTTGTTTGGGAATCTTATATGATATTTTGTAATATGGCGTTATGCATTTTTTTTTTTTTTTTTAATAAGGGATTTTGTGAAGTCTTGATAGATAGATTGTTGAACTTGAAAGGGATGATGCATTTGAATCTTGAAAGGCTTGTTGACAAAACTGTAAATCATTTATATTCGGAATCTTGAGGCAAATTTCTAATGGTAACTGCTAAATGTAATTTGACTATGAATGATGTTCTGTCCATGTCGAGTATGGAGTGCACTGATGTCTCTATTTCATCTCAAGATTTAAATAGTGTAGAATCATAGGGAGAAGATTGGAGAAGAGAAGAAGAGAGATGGGAGAGAAGGAAAAGAGAGGGAGAGAGTGACTAAAGATCTCTCACGCCCCCACCCCTCATACTAGATTAAGGCTAACAATAATAATGTTTACAAAATTGCTCCTCTTACTTAATCCCTCATAAAACCAAGGTCCATGGGCCCAAAACTTAACCCAAAACATATGAAACTCAAGCATAAGAAGTGGACCACTCAAAGGGGACCACTAGTCACCACACGTGGCATGTGTGGACCCCACATGTGATCCACATTTGCTCAAGATAAGGACAAATAACAAATAGTATATTTTCTTAGATGTTTTGGGGTCCATTGTCTTTTGTGTTTTGTCCAATTCAGAAATTTAAATTACTCTTGGAAAATTACTGCAATTCCAGTGTATTAGAGTTGTGCTGCTGTTTATAGAACCATTTCTGTCGCTGTGCAGGCCTTGTGACAGTGCAGGCATTTACTGGAACTTATGGAATAAACTATGGCAGGCTTGCTGATAATATACCTCCGCCTGAAAGTGTAGTTACACTTCTTAAAGCAGCAAAGTTAAAGAATGTTCGGATTTATGATGCTGATCCCAGTGTTCTCAAGGCATTCAAGGGATCTGGTCTTGAATTAGTGGTTACAATTCCCAATGAGATATTGAAAGATATGAGCATGAGTGAAGATCGTGCCATGAGCTGGGTGAAAGAAAATGTTCAGGCGTTTCTGCCTGATACCCATATCCGAGGTATCTCTATTGGGAATGAGATATTGGGGCTTACAGATCTGGAAATACAGGAATCTCTTGTGGGTGCTGTCAAGAACGTCTACAAAGCAGTCGATAGGCTTCAGTTGAAGGATTTGGTAGAGGTCTCAACACCACATTCACAGGCTGTGTTTGCCAATTCTTTTCCTCCATCATCATGTACTTTCAAGGATAACATCATTCAGTACATGAAGCCCCTTTTGGAGTTCTTTTCACAGACGGGGGCTCCTTTCTACATCAATGTGTACCCATTTCTGGCCTACAGCAGTGATCCCAAGAATATCGATATTAATTATGCCCTTTTCCAGTCAAATCCAGGAATCCATGATGCAAAGACCAATCTACACTATGACAACATGTTCGATGCTCAGATAGATGCGGCTTATGCCGCTTTGGAAGCTGCTGGTTTTGAAAAGATGGAAGTCCGAGTTTCTGAGACGGGTTGGGCTTCTAAAGGGGATGATGAAGAATCAGGGGCAACAGTTCACAATGCTAGAACTTATAATTATAATCTGCGGAAACGGCTTGCCAAGAGGAAGGGGACTCCACTCAGGCCGAAGATCGTGGTGAAGGCATATGTCTTTGCATTGTTCAATGAAAATTCAAAACCAGGAAAAACCTCAGAGAGGAACTTTGGACTGTTCAAGGCTGATGGGAGCATTGCATATGATATTGGATTTACCGGACTCAAGCCTTCAGCTGCATCCACATCTCTTTTCTCTCTGAAGGTACAGTGTACTGTAGCACCTGTGGTATTCCACTATCCGTTTGAACCCTGTTCTTGAATGGTATTGGGTAATTGCAGGAGTAGCTCTTGATAATTAAAACAGCCGTCACTGCATTATTTTTCCTTAGGTCTTCAAGTTTGCAGGACTTGATATTCCTTAAATGAAATGATAATACATTTATAAATCTCGTCTTTGAGTTTGCAGGACTTGATATTCGTATCTTGAATGAAATAATAGTACGCTTATAAATCAACTACAGATAAAGAAATCTAGAATCTACTATCCTTCAACTCTCATTACTTTGAAACTTTTCGAATATCGATCAAAAGTAAATTATAGGGCTTCTTTATCCTGCAATTTAATAGTATGTTAATCTTGGTTATTTTGCTAGTCTAGTTCCTGTCTTCCATTTTATTTTTTGGAATATTTCTTCAATTCGATGAAATTAGAATGGGATTTTGTTGCCGAAGAAGAAGAAGAAGAAGAAAATAAAAAAGGAAACAAAGAGAAAGGAAAAACCAAAAACTTCAACAATATTGAAATTGAAAAGTTACGTGTATTTGGAACATCAGTGTAGTCCTTCGTATGGACTGTAGAACCAGCTTTTGACTAGAAATGGACCTATAGGGCCTGTTTGATTTTCCTAATACCCCATAAATACATTGTAAATAGGTAATAATTACTTAGCCAAGTAATTACCACACCATTCCCAATGCTAAGGTTGACACCTGCTTTTTGAACACTAAAATCGAGGACATGTAAAATAAATGTGGAGCCTAGTATGATATATGTATCTTATCCACACCATCCATCTGCCATGCAGACTGATTTTAGGGCATGAGCCCAAAGATGAAGCAAATCCAAAGCTTAAGCGGACCACATCATAGGAAACAGTGGGAATTGAATGCCTATTATTAAAAACTTCTTGGCCCCACAGAAGTTTTGGATCAACATGATATTTGTGATTTCCCCTTATCCATGTCTCTGTGAACTTCTGAACGGGTTAGATGACAAATGAACATCAATGTGGGCCCAGTAAAGGAAACAACTTTCAACAGTGGACGTTTTAAGGCCACTGTTTCCTTTGCTGTGGGCCACTTGAGCTTTGGATCTGCCTCATTTTTTGGCTTACGCCCCAATATCTTTTGGTAAAACAGATGGACGGCGTGGATATACAACAAATATCATGGTGGGCCCCAAACATTTAAGTCAGTGCTTTTGAACCAGTTTTCGAGGCGGAACCATATTTTCAAATAAGTTCAGACAGTAATAATTACTTATTTACAACTTATTTACAAAGGAATTGGAAAATCAAACTGGCCCATAGTTTCAGGAAGTTTGAAGTGAAGTGGAAATAGATTCAGGTGCGGGAGAGGGGAAGTGTCTCTTTCAATATGTTAGCAAGTAAAATAACTAGGAAGCAGGAGGGGAGTTGTCTGAAGTTGGATTCGAAGCAGGAGCGGCAACTAAGAATGGACCATTATTTATTAAAAAACATGCATAAGATACCTCTTAAGCTGCCCTGTACATCATCATCATCGTCGTCATCAAAGCCTTTCCCTACTAATTATGCTGTCCATGACAAATCTTAAAAATGTTACTGAGAAAATATAAATGGAAAAGAAAAAAAAAACAACCTGCTCATGCTGATAAGAAAAGATAAGTTGTACAAACCTATCCTATCATTCTATCATGCAAAACACATTCTTGTCGAACAAACCTTCTACCCAAGTGGTGTTCCTGCTTCAAACCTTGTGCTCCTTCCCTCGCTGTTTATGCTTGCTAACATTTTGAAATGGAGGCCTTCCCACTCCCACACTAAAATTTTTTGCAGTGCAGGCTTACATCATGTTCATGTTCATGTTCTAATTTGGGATATTAGGGATCAGACTTTCTGCATGCTTCTTTGGCAGCCTGCCGATCCTGCATAAGCCGTATGGGCCAACAACCCATCACCCAAGGATTTATTTTCCAATATAAAAAAGAACAGTACAATCTAATAAATAGGTGCGGGTACAAATCCATCCCAGGGCCAAAGAAGAAAAATGCCCTATTTCTCTTTGAGCAGATATCTAAAGAATAATGACTAATAATTGGGGTACCTCAGTTTGCTAGCAGCAGCTTGAACATTACAGGTTTGCATGACATCAGGGCTGTTCACGAGCAGAGTTAGCTCGGTAGCTCGCTCGACTCGACTCGAAAAAGCTTGACTCGACTCGGATCGAAGCTGAGTTTGAACCGAGTCGAGCTGATTTTTGGAGCTTGAAACGAGTTCGAGCCGAGTTCGATCTTGCCCCAGCTTGACTCGACTCAACTCGAATACTACTCGAACTTGGCTAGACTCGGTTCGACTCGGCTCGACTCAGTACAGGGTATATATACCCTTCTAAAAAAAAAGAAAAAAAGAAAAACCCTACCCATTTTCAAAAACCATCCCAGCCCGCCCGAACCCTAGACTCTCCTCCCTAACCCTCTCTTCCTCCCTCTCTCTCAGTCGGCTAAGCTAACCTCCCTCCATCTCTCTCTCTACTCTCTCCCTCACCACGGCCGCACCAACGCACGGCCGTCCGATCTCCCTACTCTCTTCCTCCTCCCTTACCCGCACGGCCCTCTCTACTCGTCTCTCTCCCTCCTCCTCCCTTACCCGCACCGCCGCACAGCCGCCGCCCGATCTCTCTACTCTCTCCCTCTTCCCTTACCTGCACGGCCACCGTGCAACCATTTCCCTAAACCCTAAGTCCGCCATTGTTGTCTGAACTCGGCTCGAACTTGGCCGAGCCGAGCACGAGCTGTTGTTCCGAGCTCGAAGGCCGAGTCAAGCCGAGCCGAGCCGAGCACGAGCTGAGACCTGAGCAGTCCGAGTCGAGCACGAGTTGGGCAAAGCTCGGCTCGGCTTGACTCTAATACACCTCTACATGACATATCACACATGCTGACCTTTTCTCTATAAGGTGAAAATCAACGTCTGCTCATTTACTTGTTTTATTGAACCTCAAGATACGATTCGCATGCAGATAAGGTTTAGTTAGGATTGTTGCCCACCTAGGTTGCATGCATCTTTTACTCTTAGAGAGATCCTGCTCTCTCTATCTGCTGCTTCTTTCAATAGGCCCATCTATAGTTGAGTGACTTTTCTAGTTATGGTACTGCTGCGACTTCTATATGCTGCAGTTGAAAGATGCTTCAGGTCTATCCATTTTCTATCCTCACCATATCACCGTGATCATCTAACCCTTATCTCAACTAACTGCTGTCAGCTACACAAATCCTGTTCCGCCATTCCACTCTATCAAGGATCATATCCTCAGTTAAACCAGAGGTCATTGAGTCATTTCTTATTGCCTCCACCAATGTCCTTTCGAGCATTACCCATACTCTTTTAACTTGAACCATCGCCTAACCGGTGCAGTTCTTGGTCCCTGTTGCACATGGCCAAACCATCTAAGGGTACTTTCTATCATCTTACCTATTAGTGCTACTCCTAAGTTCCCTTGAATGCTTTCATTTTTAATTCTATCCTTCATGGTCTTGCCACTCATCTATATCAAAATCCATATTTCAGAGGTCCAGATGGCATTGAGATCCTTAGAGCCTAGTAGTCCTTTTTCAAGCCGAACCCAGGATTGTTGAAAGTTCATTTCTGTTCTGTAGGAAATTCAAAATGCTTTCCACCAAGCTTCCTATTCTTAGAGCTGCAAAGCATCTTTACAATGAGACATCATATAACTCATTTCTCATGTAGTTGACACTGCTCATCTACCATGGCTTGTTTCTGTCATATCCTGTCCTTGCCACTAGAAGTGCTTGTTTGATGTGGTTATAGGATGTGCTTTATGTTTTAAAAAAAAAAAAAAAAAAAAAAAAAAATCTTATTTGTGTTCGAACTTTGCTTCGGCCATGGTAGGGTTGCAACTGGGGTGGAATTGGTTGGGTTGAGGCTCAACCTGAGCCTGACCTGACCTCAAGGGGACCCAGCCGCAACTCAACCCTAAACTGACCCTGCTCGACCCAACCTGATGCAAGTACATGTGATAATTCCCAACCTGACCTAACCCAACCCAAATTTGCTAAACCCAAACCCAACCCTGATTTCAAATGAGGTTGGAATATCCCAACCCGAGGACCCTGACAACTTGACCCAACCACATCCAAACTCAGGTCGGGTTATTCGGGTTCGGGTACCCAAGTTGCAGCCCTAGGCTATAGGATGGTGCCTGGACTCAAAATGACTGAACCCAAGTTGCAGCCCAGGCCATAAGATGGTGTGTGGACTGAAAATGATGGGTGTACAGCCCTGATCCTCTGACTTAAAAAATTGCATATCCTAGCGCTACAATGGGGCTGGGTTTCAATCTCTGATAGCTGCTTACAAGTTTGCTTTAGATGGCACACTGAATCATCATGGAAGGTGCGGACAGGCAAAATAGATAGTGAAAAAAACCTGACCTGGAATGACAGTCAATCCAAAAGGAACGATTATATTGGGAAAAGTAGCCATGTAACACACAAACAGAAGCTGCTGTGATGATGTTTTGAGTTTTCAGCTTCCGTTTATTGCTATAAAATCTACGGTACATTTCAGGCCATTGTTTCAAGTGGGGGTAGTTTCTGTAAGTCTTTTAACAGATAACATGACCTTAGAAACGGGATACTGTTGCGACCGGGTAGGTGTAGAAGCAACCACCATCTTATTTTAGTTGTTCTTAGCTGTTTTCTGACCTTCACTACCCTCACCTTTTGGTATTGCTTTTTGTTCAACACAGGATATTCGCGCTCGAGGTTGGGCAGGGGCCTTAGGTCCCTACTCCATAACTCTAACAATGTGTGCTGCTGTGCTGATTCTGGTTTGATATCATAATAAAATTGGAGGTTTGGGCTCCCAACCGACTATTTTTTATTTTTATTTTTTATACAACCAAACTGGCCACAGAATTGATCAGATCAGGGTCCAATGTTCTTCATCGGGAACGTTCTCAGGTAACAAATATTTCATGTATCATCCATTCATCTGATCAATATACAGACGTCCCTCTTGAAATTTTTGTGACTAGAAATTACAGATTATTTTAGTTGAGAAATACACATGGATGCCTAGTCAAAACAGGATCATTTCATTTTCATTTTATTTTTTGGCTGTAGTTTGCGATGGACCAGCCAAGTTTTTCAAATGGTCATTTTAACATTGGGGCCAGCTTATGTACCAATAAGATGTCCCAGACACTTGCCAGCTCTGCACGTGTGTTAAGGTGCAGGCTTCCAGGAATTAAGTGAAAACGAGGATGGAGAAAAACCCATTACATCTCTGCTGTCTTGTCCATGCAGTAAGGGTGCCAATGGGTGCGGCCTGCCCCCTCGAACCTGACCCATTTAAGAATCGGATCATAATTTTAGACCCAGACTCAGTCCATTAGAATTCAGGTCGGCTCCTAGTAAAAATTAGATTATCCCTTTATTTACTGGGTCAGGTGTGGGTATATGCCACGGCCCAACCCATTTATTGCATGTGTTGGGTTTGGGTCTGGTTCGTGCATAGAAATTATAATTGGGTTTCCACAACTGTTCCTAACCCATCCAATTGCAGTGGCAATCAATTTGGATGATAAAGAATAATATGGCCAGCAGTGCAAATTCAATGATTATAATTAGGCAGTTAGGATAGTCTAAATAGTCTCATTTTTTTTTTGAATATTCTCCAGTCACATTGGGCCCACTATTTGCACAGTAGAGATTGTCACAAGTAGTAGATGGGTAACTACTTCCAAAATAAAATAAACCCACTTGCTTAGTATACTGCTTTTTCTTCAGCATGGATTGGGTCTGGGTCGAGATTGGGCCTTGGTTGGTTCCATTTTATTATTGACCCAAATTGCATTTCAAGTCTGTTGATTCTAAGAGAACCTGGGCCCAACATATTTTGTAACTCAAGTCTAACTTTTGGACCCCGATCCACCCCATGGGATTGGACCAGGTCCGCTGGTTATCAGGTTGGGTCCAATGACTTGTTGGTTGGCCCTACCCATTCACACCCGTTCAAAGGAGAATTGAACAAATGGAGTTAAGTTGAAGCAGTGGGAGAGGACAGTCCACATGCTTGCCATCGCCACTGCACATGTGGCATGCATATACCCCAATGCAAACCATCCAAATTCTTGGTCCCATTGTGGATGTTGTATGAGCGAAAATTTACACTAAATGGATGGTCCTGATTCCCAACTCCCAACTGGTAGCCATCTAATGGACGGTCAAAATGAGAGAATCGATATTCCAAATTCAACAAACCAATCTCCACAAACAGGAGACTAGGGCATTCCGATCGATCTGATGTTCGGCATGTACCCCGTCAACAGCAAGGCCCACCATCTGGACAGTTCAGGCATTTAAAAAAAATAAAAAAATTAAAAAAAATTCTGCAGCATGACAATCGTTTCTAAGGTTTGCTGGACTACATTCTGATGTATTGTAATGGGCCATAAAACAACAGTTAAGGTGGTGGCTGGCTCCTAATTTTCAAGAACAGAAGATCAAACTTTTGATCAATGATCCATTATTGGTTTTGGATTTAGTCGCATGTGTTATATATGCATGCGTGTATGGGCGTACTAAGAGTCAACAGTGGTTCGACTCAAATTGAATGCCTTGTAACCCAGGTATCGAAATATTTGACTTATGATTGGATTAGTGAAGATCGGCTTAATTACTCAGCCACCAATTGCATAGAATTAGGTGATTTGTAAATGGGAGGGTTCATCCTTCTATTAAGTTGTTTTTACCTTTAAAACAAAGACTTTGCTTCTCATTAAGCGAGTGGTTTTCCTTATAATGTTTAATAATAGAATAATATAATTAAAAAGAATAAAACTAGGTTAAAGTATATGAGTTTTTAACTACACTCGGTTGAAAAAGTAAGTAAAATGAAAAAAGAAAAATTAAAAAGGAATAATGATGGTGGTGGTGTCTATGGTGGATGAAGGATTTACAACATTTGAGTTAAAAAATAATATTATGTTGTATTAGAGTGGCGTGGGCTCTAGTGTTCTTCATTTATCTGTTAAATTTATAGATGTATGAGGCGGTTTACTTGGGATGCATATTGGCATAGACCTTTGGAATTTTCTTTTGATTGATTGACCAGTTAGCGGATGTGGCTGATTAAACTTCTAACTCGAGGTAAGTTTGCGAGTTTTTCTTCCCATCGGGTAGTTGTTCAGAAATCATAAATGATCTTACTTCTATCTTGATTTGTGGTAATTAGTTCACTTTAAGGATTGCTTGGCCAATCACATTGCATTACGTGTCTTTGTTGATCACCGCCTCAACTAATCTTGTGTATTAGAGCTTTCCACTTATAATTTCGCGTGTGTAAAACTACTCTATTTCTTCCATGTGTCACGGGAAGTATCACCACCAGCTGAAACAATGATTTTGACTTCCTTCCTTTTTAGGCCATTATGGTATGTATGGCTTTTTGTATGTTACCACATGTCATGCAACAACTTTATCCACATGCGATGACATGTGTCCCATGGCAACATTGTTCCTTGTGCTTCAAGATCTCCACCAATTGATCATATCCATTATATGGATCTTATCTTTGATCTTTCATACAATGGTATTGCCACATGCTAGTTCACTAGCCGTTGGATCTCACACAGTTAGATCAAGTGTAGACATTGACTAGACAACAATTAAGGTGACCATCTTCAAAGGAGAAGAGTTTAAATAATCAAAATGTTGAGATAATTATAGTTTGAGATTTTCATTATTGGGTATTCTGCCTTGGTACGACTCATATAGACAGTTTGAATTATGACCAGATCCAATGTTTGTAACCCCTTTGCATCCTGTTGCAATAGGCTTTGATGTATTCTATCTAGCAAACCTAGTCACTTTTCCTCGTGGAACAAGTGAACCAAGTCTGCACAAAAGGAGGAATTTTGTGGCCAGAGTGTGGTCGGCATCCAAGCCATGCATCCAGTTGGGTCGCACTGCAAAGCTGACCTGACCTAAGCTCATCAGGTGAACCACATGTAAGTCAAATGTGGACCGTTGAATCATCCAAACCGTTTCCTCACATGTCCGGCCGACCTGATGAGTTTACCGGCCCAGATTTTTGGGACAGGTCATCCATGCTTCCAGACCCACCCGATGCACCTCTCAGGTACCCTGCACACTAGCCACATTGGCCCACTGATGCCATGCATGAGCGTGATAAAGAGCTGGGTTTCACCTGAACTTTGAATGGTCGGATTTTTAATTGGGCCACAAAACAGCTTATAATTAGGCTTGTTCTCAGGAATAGTCGAGGCATTGATAAAAGTCATGCAAAACCTAATCTCAAACCCAACGTCTTTGTTGAGACTCACTGAAGCACACATAGTAGAATCAAACAAAGTAATCATAATAGTACAAACAAACCCAAGCTATGCCCTTGATGGCATCGAGAAAACATTAAATCATTCTAGCAACAAAACATGGATTTTTTTAGATTTTTTCGATGGCATCGAGCATCCTTTGATGGCATCGAACTCTGCTCGATAGTATTAGATGGTTTGTCGATGGCATCGATAGACCCTATTGTTTACAGATTTGAGACACCAACAATAATCTCCACAATGTCTTCATTATTTATAGTTCATTTCCTTATCTCTAATTCTTTATTGTATCATAACTCCACCATTGCTTCTCGTGCACACTATCTTTCTTTTACATCTTCGCCAAGCCCAATGAAGTTGTATAAAACTTGAATTTCTCTGTGGGAACCACCTTAGTGAGTATGTTAGCTAGATTCACGCTCGTGTGAATTTTCTCTAGAATCACACATTCTTCCTCAAGTACCTTTCGGATAAAATGGTGACGCACATCAATATGTTTAGTACGTCAGTGATAAACAAAATTTTTAGCCAAATTTATCGTGTTTTCGCTATCACAATTGACTAGCACGGCCTTCTGCTGAAGCCCCAATTGATTTATCATGCATCTAAACAAAACACCTTCCTTGAACACTTCTGTCACCGCCATGTACTTAACTTTGATTGTAGAAAGAGCCACCATAGACTGAAGCTTTGACATTTAACTGATCGCTCCACCCACTAGCACAAACAAGTTACTGAAAGTCAACCTTCTATTGTCCACACTGCCTGCATAATCAAAATTAACATAACCTACTAATTTGGCCCATGATTTCTCAAAAGATAAGACGTAGTCCTGCGTACGTCGAATGTATTGACGTATCCATTTCACTGCCTCCCAGTGTTACTTGCTAGAGTTAGATATGTATCTGCTAATAACACCCATTACGTGGAAAATGCTGACCGGCTTTGCCTTGTCTATCCTATACTTCATTAATACATTTTCAAGGTATTTTGCCTAAGATAACCATAGCCTACTCCTTTTCCTGTTTCTATGTATATCAATTCCGAGAACCCTTTTTGCAGTTCCTAAATCTTTCATATAGAATGTCCCTGATAACTAAGTTTTTAGTAAATCAATCTCAGACATGCTATGACTGGTGATCAACATGTCATCAACATACAAAACTAGGATAATGAATTTTTCATTACTCAGTGTCTTGTAATAGACACAATGATCATATTCACTCATGGTAAATCTTTGACTCACTATGAAAGAATCAAACTTTTTATACCACTACCTAGACGACTGTTTTAGGCTTTACAACGACCTCTTTAACTGGCAAACCTTGTTCTCTGCCCCTTGTATTTCGTAACCTTTTAGTTGTTTTATGTAAATATGCTCATCCAATTCTATATATAGGAAAGTAATCTTCACATCTATCTGCTTCAGCTCGAAATCATATTGGGCAACCAATGCCAATACGAATTTGATAGATACTTGCTTTATCACATGTGTGAATTTCTCAGTGAAGTCAATACATTCTTTCTGAGCATATCCATTTGCTATCAACGTTGCCTTGTACCTATCCTATTTCTTTATGAAGATCCACTTGTACCTGATCACTTTTCGACTGACGGGAAGCTTCGCTAACTCTCACGTCTCATTGTTTTTCACTTTTCAGCATTAGTCTCATTAAGAGTCTACTAAAGAGTAGACGGATCTCCCTCATTTGTAATGAAGGAAAATGCGACATTTGAATCATCTCTGTATTTCGCCGGTAACCTATGATCCCTTGACGGATTATTTCTTATAGGTGGCTACTCCACCTGCTTTTGTACCTCTGTCTACATCTCTGCCTCAACCCGAGTCTCATCTCTGTCTAACTAAATGACCATAACAAACTTTTTCAGTTTCTTGTGCTCATATTTATATAACAAGGATCCTTCGTCAAATTTGATGTTACGACTAATGATGATTTTTCGTGTGACCTGGTCATATAGCCTGTACCCCTTCACACCACCACCATAGTCAACAAAGATAAACTTTTTAGCTTTTTGATCTAGCTTATCTCTCTCAATTGTCGGTACATGAGAGTAAGCATCATAACCAAATACTCGCAGTCCCGAGTAGTCTACCTGATGACCACTCCACACTTCCTCTAGAATTTTGCAATCGATAGTCATAGAGAGGATCAATTCACTAAATAACAAGCTGTGTTAATGGCCTCAGTTTATAATTTATTGCTCAGCCCAACATTACTAATCACGCATTAAGCCCTCTCTAAGAGAGCCCGGTTCATCCACTTAGCCACACCATTTTGGTCTGGTGTGTGGTGCACTCTATTGTGCCTCACGATCCCTTCATCTTTACAATACCTATTGATTTCCCCAAAAGTGAATTCCCCACCGTTATCTGTCCTTAATACCTTCACATTTTTCCCTGTCTATTTTTCATTCATTGCCTTCCACTGCTCGAAGTTGATGAAAATATTACGTTTATTTTTCATAAAATAAACCCACGCTTTTCTGAAATAGTCGTCAATGAAGGTGACAAACCATAACAACCCTCTACGAGAAACCTAGGATGATAACCTCCATACATTAGAATGCACATAATCAAGAACATCGATCTTGATGTGCATTGATCCAACACCCGCCACATTATAGGCATTATCATTGCCTATAAATACCTGACCATCATCACACTCTCTGTAATTGGTGAACCAACTCTGATGAAGAGTCATGTGATATGATGCCCCAATATCTAAAATTCACCCATCCTTACGTTTATCGTATGAGTGTCCGACTATAGACAATGATAATACATCATAACCACTCGTACTTTCATCAAACTCTATAGTGTTTGCCTCCCTGAAAGAAGCCTCTGAATTCTCTTTTCTTGCCTTGAAATTTTAATAATCCTTCTTCATGTGTCCAGACATCCTATAGTTCCAACACTTCAATTTTCCTTTACCCTTGTATTTGGATTTGGACCTTAATTGAGAAGATCCATTATCCCATTCAAAATTCTGCCCCCTCATAACCAATGTATTTATAGAGGCACCCATGCCACCACTTTTCTTTCTCATCCCATTCGACTAAAGGGCCGAGATAACACTTTTGACGCTAATGGTCGATCAACCACTACACAACGAGTCCTTGAATGACTCGTATGAAGCCGAGAGAGAATTCAGCAAGATGCATGCCTGATCTTCATCTTTCATCATTTCCTTCACATATAACAATTTACAAATCAACTTGTTGAAGTTAATAATGTGGGCCTCAACATCAGCCCCCTCTACTATACTCAGATTAAACAACTGAAGATTCAAGTACAAGCGACTCTCAGGAGATTTCTTCGCATAAATGTTTTTTAATTTTGTCCATGTATTTGCTGCAGTTTTCTCTGTCATAAAATTATAGAGAACCTCATCGGTTAAACACAATTGGATAGATGTTCTCGCTTTTTTATCCATCTTATATTCCATTCATCATTTGTCATAGATTCCATCCACTTCTCAAGGAGAGCATTGTTCACTCCCCAAGTATAGGGTTGTGATGTAGTAATAAACTCGGTGAGACCGAGGTCGAATCCACAGGGACTGAAACCTGTACGTAATCTGAAAGTAACTAGAACTAGAACTAGAATAAGATGAAATCTAAATCGATTGTAATTTGAGAGAATAATGGTGAAATAGTAAACTAAAATAGGTAGAATTTGAATGTGGTAATTAGGGTGCCAAGGGTCCACTTGTAGCAATTGGGAAGATATCTTACATAATTCAAGGATACAACTGGAATCGGAGTCCTATCTTATCCAGTTGGTAAGAAAAGATTTGTCAGATCTCTGAATGTCTCATGAATCTAATCATCAACAGATACGATTGGTGTAGATCTGGAAGTGATTCCATCACCTAACCATGCCCAGGAGACTATGGCAAACAACAGCAATTTACCAATCTCACAGCCAATCATGAGAGAATTGTAAAAGTTAGGCAGGATTCCGTCACCCTACCATGCCCATGAGACGATGGTGAACAACGGGTCTTACTAATTTCACAATCTCAATAATGGAAACATACTTAAAGTTATCGCAGATCCATTGTAATTTAAGTCACAACAAACCATTAAAAACTAAAAGTATACTTTCATAATTAAATTAAAATTCATGAAAATCCATAAAACATGAATTAAAGCAAAGCAACCATTATAATCACGCTACAAGCTTCACCTCTTAGCCCTAGCTAAGAGGTTTAGCTTAGCATGGTCATGCTAAAGCTAGAAAAAAACATGAAGGGAAAGAAATAAGAAAAACAAAAAGAAAGAAAAGAACTCTTGAAACCGGCTTCAAAATTCGCCTCCACGGCTGCACTCCACGTCCTAGGTCTTCGATCTGGTTTTCTCTGTTTCCTTTTCTTTTATAGGCCAGAAAGCCGGTTGCTGTCCTGCTGTGAGGAGTTCTGCCCTCCTCTTTTCGCAGGGTTTTACGCAGGAGAAACTTCACGCACAAACTCTGCTTTTAGCAAGAAACGCACCAAAGAGACTGCGTTTAGACTAAAGATCAGAACGTTGATCATCCCATTTTTGTGACAAAAGAACGTCCCTACGGACGGTTTTTGCATGGCTCTTAGATGAACGGTTTGGATCTTTGAAACGATCAGAGACGGTGGGCCACAAATATTGTTGCACGTCTGGTTGCAAAACAGAGCTCCTGTAGCTTCTTGCGCTGTGACATTGGTGGGACCCACAATCAGTGTCAACTTGGAAATCCATCCCGTCCATTGCATTTCTGGCGAAATTTTAGTGAGAAAAGAGTAGTTTTTATTAGGTTTTGGTGCGGTCTGCTGTATAGAATCAATTCACCATTCATCATGCGTTTTTCAACGATGCTCCTTTATATGTGTGCAACGGGCCAAACGGCCACCTAGGCAAGGGTCACACCCCACCTCTGGAGCAGATGGACGGTCTAGATCACTAATATACATGATGGGTGGGGCCCACAATCGAAAACCGGATGAACAGCGTCCGTCCGTGTTGGAGAAGGAGAAGGAAACGGGTTTCCTTCCATTGACCAGGGGTCTCCGTGTAGTGCACGTCAAGTGCACTTGTGCATTGTGTACTTGCACTGCCGGTGGGGTCCACTCGTGTTGTATATATGAAATCCGCTTCGTCCATCCATTCTGTCATATCATTTAAGGGGTTGAGACCAAAAATGACGCACATCCATCTATCAGGCGGGCCCTAATTCACTGTTTTATGGGCTAATCTGTCCATTGAGCCACTTTCACAGAGATCTAGCGGTTGAAATTTGACGCGTACGGTTTATTTGAGGTCTTCCGGCCATATATGAAAATTTGAGCTGAACGGATGGTGGGAACCCTGTGATCTTGCATTCTGTACCAATTTCAGGCCACTCGAGCTTCAGTTTCTTGATTTTCTCGGATCTCGGCTGTGTAAAATCGTCGATCCCAATCCCCAGGAGTCCATCTCTTGCCTTGGTGACTTCAAAGTATCAAATCCACGCTTTTAGCACCTTTTTGTAGTCCACGCTTGCAAATGTACCTTGCATCACAAACACAATTAAATTGGGCTTTTAAACGGTGGCATGTTCATAAATCCGATAATAACTGGGGTCTAATATGCAATATTTGACCCTCAACAAGCATCATCCAATCCTTGTTGAACTAGGAGACCGGGCATGTTAACCTTCCATAGTTCAAAATTATTTTTTCCGGAATATTTTTTAACATAAAACTTTGGATTATAAGCCATTGATACTATGCCTTCAAATTCAATCTGCTTTCCAACATTAGCTCTGATATTACTTGTTGGGGAACCAAAGAAGTACATGTAGATGAATCAAGCAAAGTACTCCAATCGCATAATCAAGTTCGAACACAAACAATTTGAATTTTACATGGAAAAATTCTTGCGGGAAAAAACTACGGCACAAAACGACAATAATGCACTATGAAAGCGAAAAATTACAGAAAAGAGATGCCTGATTCGAACAAGACTCAAATCACTCACAAGCCAAGCTATGCCCTTGAAAACCTAGGAACGGATTAGAAAGGCCTCTTGATACACCCAAATCCCGATTAAACTCATATATATATATATATATATATATATATATATATATATATATATATATATATATATATATATATATATAGCCTTTATGAGAATCAAAATAGAAATCAGAAATAAATCCCTCACTTATGCAATTCCGCGTCCCTTTGATGTGACATCGATGGCATCGAGAAAATATCAAATCATTTCACCAACAAAACATGAATTTTCTGGATTTTTTAGATGGCATCGAATGGTTTATCGATGACATCGACAGATACTGCCATTTATAGATTTGAGATATCAATTACACGAGATACACATTATGGTGTGGCATACTAGGGCTGGCCTTTTTTTTTTTTTTTTCCCTCCCGGCATGCATGTAAACCATGCTCGTCTGTTATATACAAAAATAAGGTTAAAATACAATACTTTGATTAGATAGTCTTTGCGCATAAGCAATAATGTCTAGTTTAATGTTACTATGTGTCTTTAATAAATCCTTCTTTCACAAGTAATCCCATGTAAATCGAGCTGTCTCCATCAAAGATTTCCACCACCTACTCAACTTTATGTCATCCAACGAACTTTATTTTTAAATCAGCCCAAAAGTTTTTTCTTTAAATAAAATGCATTGTGCTTAATTCAATTTGCATAAAAAAAAATGTTGTCTTCTGAGATATATGGAATTTTAAATGAATATATGTAGTCAATCAAATGATTTTCCCCCCATACTATCGAGTTTTGTTATGTATGGAACCCTGTGAATGGATCAGCCAGATTTTTGCATCTTGATCTTCCTACACAGAGCATATCAAGGAGATATATTGCATTTGTAAGAAAGAAATGGATGTGTGTGAACCGCTCCATTTCAATTATTGGAGGGGGTTACTGTAGATGCCTCCAGGCCATTAATTAAGGTGGACCGCCATCTTCATAACAACTAGGTCATTCGACCACGGCTCGTGATGACCAAGTCCGACGGCTCCCAATGTCCAAGAACTCTCCTGTAATCGAAGCATATGATACGCTTGTTGTTAGTTCTGGCGAGGATGGCCCATGGTTCGGCAATCCAGACCATCGGTCCGTTCAGTCCCAATTTGGATGAACCCTGCCCCAAAAGTCTCCAAGAATGGGAGACCCATCTCCTATCTTGGGACGTTCTCTTCAGTTGAGCGTGGACCACTACCACATTTTTCTTCTTAAAC
This sequence comes from Magnolia changhungtana, assembly GCA_030180095.1. NCBI lineage: Eukaryota > Viridiplantae > Streptophyta > Magnoliopsida > Magnoliales > Magnoliaceae > Magnolia > Magnolia changhungtana. The sequence continues at coordinate 8,633,452 of JASAUF010000639.1, forward strand.
CATTTTTCTTTAATTAAATAATTAAACGGTTCAGATCATCCTACTGAAGAGATTTTACGGGATGTAACAGACACTACAAGAAAAGGGGGCTTTAGCCTCGGTTCAAAACTGTGGCTAAAAAGGTTAAAAACTGAGCCCTCAGTTTTGCCTCAGTTATCCAAACCGAGGTTGAAACCCCCGTGGCTAAAGGCTTTAGCCTCAGTTTTAGCAACCGAGGCTAAAATGACTTTTATAGCCTCGGTTCTTCAAGTGAGGCTAAAAGAATCTTTTTAGCTTCAATTTTCTCGAAATGAGGCTAAATCAAAATTTTAGCCTCCATTGTTTCCAACTGAGACTAAATCCAAATTTAGCCTCAGTTGCCTCCAACTAAAGCTAAAACTATTTTTAACCTCAGTTCTCAACAACTGAGGCTAAAGCCTTTAACTACGGGAGTTGTAGTCTCAGTTTATGTAATTGAGGCAAAACCGAGACTAAAGATGGATTTAGCCTCTTTTGGCATCAATCGAGGCTAAATTCAGTTTTTGACCTCATTTTTTTTTTTTTTTATCATCCAAAGCTAACAATATCATAATCAATAAATGATTGAACCTGTGCATATTTCACCCATTTAACATTCATCAAGACAACAATTCTGCACAATATTAACAAAACAATTAATGGTCTATTTAATTTTTTCAAAACAAAATACAAAAGCACATGAACTACCACATAACCTTCCACATGAACTGCCACATAGCCTTCCACATGAATTGTTTCAGTAAGGTCCCCTTCTGGACCGATCAGATGTCTTCCTTTCCTAGCCACATCTCCTGGCAGATGTCTACAACACCAACCTCACTGGCCATGATCACGTGTCCACTATGTGTGATGTAAAAGCAACCAGGGTGCAATCCATTCCGGTCCAATGCCGCTCTAAGATAGCGGCCATCAGTAACTACATTTATACAATAAATATAAGTTCAAAATACTCATGTCACATGCAGAATCATTAAAGCATGAAGCAATTCCAGCACAAACTTTACATGATATAAGTGCAAGTCCATCTCATGGCTCCATAAGAGCTGAAAAATATTCGTATAAGGGTTTTCTATCACGATCCATGTTTTTAACATTTTTCCACGCCTCAGGTATCATCATCATGATAGCTTTAGGCAGACTTCTGCCAGCATGAACCATAAGCTCCAAGACGCCATCAAATGTTCCTAAAACAATCACAGATCCAATTCAGAAAACTCCAAGCTTGAAATATGCAATTAAACCCTCAAAGGAGATCTAAATAGCAAGGTTATGACAAGATCAAGCCAAACAGTCTTTTTTAACTGATTTTCAACAGGTGCATTCATTTGAAGTCAACAATCTGGCCTTCAAATCAGCACTTAGCCCCTTCAATTTCAAAGTGCATAATCAATTGCATGCTAAAAAGGCATTCTATGTTGAACCTGCTGCTTCAATATTGCAATCTTCATGTGGATGTGAAATAAATCACAGAGCATGTGCTCACTCTTAAACATGAAATTTATGAAAATTTCTAGATAGTCAGAGAAGATAAGAAGAAAGAACAAGAACAAGAAGAAAACAAGATATGAGTTGTACAAGATTAAAAAAAAAAAAAAAACAGGCACCATGTACCAATAATCATACGACCCTGGCCATTTCCTTCAACTGGAATTTTGGAAATTGCTTCAACGCGTTTGTCATTTCCTTCAGCTGCATTTCCTTCCCACTAACACTGGGTTTGAAGGAAAGGCAGTTCAAGGCTTCAAGAGGATGAAATCAACCTTCTGGTTCAACTGTAAAACTCTGATGTCTGCAGTCTCTCTCTCTTTTCTTTTTCTTTTTCTTTTTCTTTTTTTAATTGTCTTGGAATGTGAGATGTAGCTTGTTTACTGAGAACTTGTGTCAAATTTTCCCGCAGGAGATTGATTTTAGGTGCATGTTTTTTGTTTGCACTCTGCTTTAAACACATGCTTGCATGTTTTTTGTTTGTACTCTGTTCTAAACACATGCTAGCCTTGTATATGGAGCCATGAATTCCTTAGTTTTTTGTCCATAGCTGTTCACTGCCTTTGTCAAAAACAAATATAAATTGAACCACTTGAAATTCATCTTTTGGCAACACAGAACAACAATCGTCGGTGATCTCACCATGTAATTACAAAGACAAAAAAGAAAGCAATAACAAAGAAATTAGTGTCAGTTGTATGTGTACAACTCTTTACATTGTTGCAACACTTGGTTTCTGGACTGGAATTTCTTGTGTTATGTTAGTCGTGACCATGACTTGTGATGATGACGACTCTGATTGGAGGTTTGTATATTTACAGGAATGGTCAGCCATAGAGAGGTTGCCTTTCCGTGTTAAAACTACTCTAGTTGGGTTTTGGAATGGATGGCTGTATTTCACATCTGGACAACGTGATAGAGGACCAGAAGACAACACCCAAGAAAGTCATTGGAAGTACTTGGAGAACTAAATTGAGCTTACAATTCTTTTCTTTTCTTTCTTTTTCTTTTTTCATTTTTAAATCATTCAATTGTGGTGAATCAGTTTTCTTCATTTGTAACTTGTATATCTGTAACATATGTTAGTAGCTTTGGAAAAACCTTTTTCTTTCTGGGGTTATAAACTCTGTTTTAATTTCCATTACCATTCTTGTACTAGTGTGGCTTTGATGTATGGGAGACTGCTGTGAGATTATGGGTATCTTTTAGAATCAATATAAGTTCCTAAGGAGGGTAGCCTCCTTTGAAAGTGGCTTATTTCAAGGAGAAACTCCCCTCAAAGTGGCCAAGCCATGGTCACATTTGAGTTTTACATTTTATTCATTGAGATTGTCACAGGTTTAGGGTGTGTTTGGTAGATGCCTGAAAATGTGTTAATCTCATTTTAGTTAATCATAATCATGTATTAGAACCATAGTTCAAAAAACTGAAAACTCGAATTGAATTGATGTTCAGCTGGGTCGGGTTGACTTGAAAACTTGACTCAGTATTTAATAATCATAATCAAAAGTATTATGTATATCAGCAGATATGTAAAGTGGTTAGAAATAAGATTAGTGATTTTAAAAAATGGATATGTTTTCATGAAACGTGCATTGGTAAAGTCTGTCTCTTTGTTTTGTAGGCTCGTGGGTTTTGTTCACTCCATTCACATTTACTTTTTATTAATATAACTTGCTGTGATTCAGCGAGTGACTTGGTTCGAGCCACCATGAGTCACGTCCTGTCATCCAACTAGATTTGACTCAGCGAATCAGCATGAGTCTGGATTGAGTCAAGACTAAGGAATGGGTTCTAAGAGACTCAGCTTGACACCGAGTCAAGTTAACTTGGCTGCATTTCCGGTCAAGACTGAGTTTTAGAACTAACTTTAAAACCAGAGTTGTTTTTAGATTTGTTGGTGGGCAAACTCTTAAGTAAGGTCTTGTCTCAGTTGAGCTTTTGTGGCCAGGGTCGTATGATTCATGGTGCTGGTTTTTGTAGCTGAAGATCAAAATCCAAAAAAAAAAAAAAAAAACAAGCACCATGTACCAAGATATGAAGAAACATGCGACTACCGTGTTAATAATCAATAAGAAGAAGAAAACAGGTTCAAATTTGAACTTAATTGCAAAACAAAGAAGCTACTGTACAAACCAAGTTCTGAAACATATGCACAAGAAACATGGAAGCTAGTCCATGTGGAATCAATAGAAATAAAATCATAAATCAGTAAGGAAAAATATCAATCAAGTCATACAGCATGATACTTCCACGCAGAATCTAAAGAAAATCACATACAAATCATATCAGATCCTTATCTTTCATTTCTAAATTTCTCAAATCCCACAAAGACAGTCATATCTCAATTTCTAGATATTTCACATGAAATTAACAGTGATGCAAATAAAAGAAGAAAAATCTTCATCAATCGATCCAAAAATTCTCAAATTCTATTCTAATCGATCGAACCAAAAAAGATGTGAATTACCTCAAACAGATGTAAAGATTACCTGAACATTGAATTTCTAGGGTTCTTTTTGTCGCTGAAACTTGAATGTCTGCCTAATATTTTCAAAAATCATCTGAAATATGTTGAAAAGCTCAAACCAGAAAAGGAAAATGGCGATCTCAGTTACGGATGCATATGAACAAAATCGACAGGAATGTGATAAGAAGAAAACAGAGAAAGGAAGGAAACGACACAAATTCTCAGTCATTGAACCAGAAACAACATATGTTCAGAAACAAGAAAGGCAGTTCAATACCTCATCAAAGGCAGCACCAATCATTTGAAGTCCAACAGGAAGGCCGGCGGGTCCACCTTCAATCAATCCACATGGCAGCACCAGTGCAGGCAGTCCAGCCAAGTTAACATTCACCTGCACCAATAATAATATCACTTGGTTTTATTTTATTTTATTTTATTTTATTTTATTTTATTTTATTGACGGAATCATTAAGGGGAAAAAAAAAAGAGTGCAGAGGAAGGTGACCCTATTGTCACTCCACAGCGAACAAGATACAAAACAAAACAAAAGACAAACACACACAAAGCAAATGCATCCTGAACTGAAATACAACCAGTGGCCCAGAAATTCAGCCAGTCACCCAAGAAATTCAACCAGCGGCCCATGTAACCAATAGGGAGCAATACTAGCCGCAACCCCTTCCTCTATTCAATTTCTCATGTGAATTTAACTGACACAATTACCCTTCATACAGACAAAATTCTCCCTCCAAAAATAATTCTTCCTCCATATAGTTACCTTTTCTGGAGGGACTCTTATACAAAAGACTTCCCAAAGAACTCTCACACGTGTTGCATGCGAGGCCCATCCTGTATAGATTAGTCTTTCCCATGGAATTCTGCTGATGGAACAAGCTTTTGAAACATAACCCCAACAAATTCAACTAAGACCATTTATCTACAAGTAACGATTCATAGGAAAAAGAAAAACAGACAATTTATAACAACAAAAGACAGAAAGGCAGTGATTTACTTACAAGAATCCAACAGCAATTTGGTTCTCATAGTTCAAACCATCAGACATTCCTAGATCTCCTCCCAGCGATGTATCCGATAGACAACTAATCAATCTGATATAGGACAGATGAATCAAAGAAACACACCTTAAAACCTAATTTCAGGTTTCAAGTTTGAAGTCACATCAGGCCTGGAACCTCTGGTTGAGCCACACCTTTGATTTCAGGTTTCAAGTTTGAAGTTCTTCCTATCTGTCCTGAATGAATATGTATTCTTCTTTAGATCATGAATGATAATTCAATCCTGTATCGATGCCAATGGTCCATTGGCCTGATAGCATACCACTTATCTTCAGAATAAGAAGAGACCTTGCAGAAGATCTCTTCATAATTGTGTTGTGAATCTTACTCACATCATAAAATAATAGGAAAGTTTGATGTGTCGTACATGTTGTTTTTTACCCGGATTGTCCTACTCTACCAAGGGTATCCACGTTTTTTCTCATGAATCAAAAGTATCCATTCTCCGAAATTTTCAAAAGGCACTTGCCAAGTGCCTCAATAGGGCCTTTCCTTTGCCTTTCAATACAGTGGAGATGGTTGAAATGAAAAAGAAAGAAAATAAATAAATAAAATCAAAACTCCAAACAATGAGATCTGAAAGGAAAACAAATCTATAATTTTCCATTGCATCATCAGAAAAGCTACTGATATGCTAGATCGCCTTCCATACTAACCAAACAGTACATCTCCTCTACTCTATTTCAGTAAAAAGACAATAGAATAAAATTGATAACCATAATCCAAACATGAAATATACGAACAGATCTACCATAAAATTAAACCACTACAAGCACCAAAACCTAACCCTAGATCGTTCCGATCTATCAGATTTAGCAAAATCTCCCAAACATAGCAGAGAAAACCTAATCTAGAGATAGGGAAGCACAAATCTCAGTAAGAAAAGATAACAAAAAGCTGATATTCATCTAGCGTGGGAAGCAGATTGTGACCTACCTGGCCTGCACGGAAATCGGTGTATATGCCCCTTGTTTATCTAAACGTGGGAAGCAGATTGTGACCTACCTGGCCTGCTCGGAAATTGGTGTATACTCTCATGTTAAGTAGCAAATAAGTTAAGTAGCCATCATTACATTTTAAAGGTTTATGGATTACATGACAACTAATATCAATTTTCTTTAATCATGAGATGATGAAGAACTCAGATGAGCTACATTCACTTACCATGATTTAATGCTAGATGCAACATTTTGTGAAATGAAAAGGCACAATTATAGGAGGAAATAACAAAAGAAAACCCATTCACAAAAAACTAGTACAACTTAACCATTTATTGTAAACATGTAGAATAAAATAACACAAAAATTTAAATATTTCTAGATTATTAATTGCAGATAGGAAGGACTCAGAAGCAAAAAATTCCTTCAAATTTGGTTACCTTCAACTCGTCTTGAGCCTTCTCCCCAGTCCAAAACTTTGGCTCCTCCAACATTACCTCCAAATGCAGGATGAGAATGTAAATTGCTCAAGGCAGAAGTTGCAATCACTCCAATCGCATCAAATCAAAGATCTAGACCTCGAAAGAGGATATCTGAGCTGCTGATGCATGCAAAAGCTTTCTTTCAAGTAAAATCCCTATATCTAAAAGAACACGGCAAAAAACAGGAGATCTCTCCCACTTAAAAAATCGACAATCAGAACCTTAGAAATCGCAGATCTTCTAAAATCGAAATGTCTCGATCAGGCAAAAAAAGAAGCACAGATCGATTGATATCCCTTCCAATAAGGTAAACACAACTTCTATATATATATATATATCATCGATCGAAGATCTAGGTTGCGGAAATCACAGATCTTCACAACTAAGAGCTTCCGCAGCTGAATCTGCTTCTATTTCAGCCGATTGAAGATTCTAAGTTCAGAAGACACGTATTTTCGCATCTACGAGCTTTCCGAGTATGAATCTCTTGATTAAAGATCAGAAATTGCCAGAAAAATGGAAGGAGAGATCGAGAGAAAAGGGGCGGAGACTAGGGTTTCAGCTCTTTTTCGAGAAACTGAGATCGAGAGAAAAGGAGCGGAAGGAGCGAAATGAAAAAGATCAAGCTTACCTTGAACTGATTTGGATCTGGATTTGAATGATAAGGAGGTCTTCTAGCAGCTCTCCTCTTCCAATCGAGAGAGAGAGAAGGAAAGTGCGAGGGCGGAGATCAAAGCAGAGAAGAGGAAGTGAAGTATGGTTGTGGGTCATTGTTTTATCATATTCATGGTTGTATTCCTTCGACTGGCCTCACACGTGGAATCAAGGCACACGTGTGTAAGATTAAAGTCACTCGTCAGGCAATCCCTAGTGTACGGATACCATCTCTAAACACTACCAGAAAACAGGGCAACGCCGACGGCTAAAAACCGTCGGCAATGACATTCCCAGACGGCTAAAAGCCGTCGGACGGTCCGTCGGGAAAGGGGGCGTGGGCGTTGCTTGCCGACGGATTTAAACCGTTGGTGTCTTTGACGGCTAAAACCGTTGGCGTTTTCGACGGCTGAGGGTGACGGTTTTAGCCGTCGGTGTTTTCAACGGCTAAAACCATCGCACTACCGACGGTAAGGGCGACGGCCATTCGCCGACGGCTAAAACCGTCGGCGTTTCTCATTAATTTTTCAAAAAATAATTAAAATTTATTGCGTAATTAACACACATCTAAAATTAGATATACCCATTTCACCAAAGCCCTAAACCAACCTATTTAAGAAGGCAAGTCTACACAAAAGGAAATGAAGAAATCAAAATCAGATATATCATTCAAATTCCAAACATACAATTTGTATTTCCACAAAACATCACTAGTTTCAAGGTAAAGATGAAGGCATTACAAGGAAAACACATTATGGCACAAGAATACCAAAGTTTCTTTCTCCATTTTACAGCACCTATATATTCACATACAATATTGCCCAATATATGAATAGATAGACATCACTTGAATGGGTTTTGATGCTTTCATTCCTTTTCCCTTTAGTATCTTCCACATTTCCTTCAGCCTGTCCAATTCCATAGGTATCTTCCACGTTTTCTTTAGATTGCACTCCTTTACGGTTGGTATCTTCCACATTTCCTTTAGCCTGCAACGGAGTATTCAGGACTGTCAATTAAGACACCCAAGACCACCAGGATGTGCTAGTAGAAAGCACAGTTAAAAACATAAATGTTAGCATCTCAACCATGTTTTCTAGTGGAATATGCTAGATCGCTCAACACGAGTAGCATTTCCCATGCTACTTCAAAATCCCAAGGTCATTATGCTAGCTTGGGAAGAAGTCAACCATGATTGGAAGGTACATACAAACACTACCTTAATTCTCCTTTTAATGAGTCAATCAGGACTATCTCACCTTAGATATTACCATTTCAGCCTCACGGCATTTTGTCCCTGTTCAACTCACTATCCTTGCTGGTAGTACAAGCCATTTGTGGCTCATATCATTCTTTGTCCCTGCTCAACTCACTGCCCTTGCTGGTAGTATGAGAAATTTGTAGACAAATCCTCCTTGGAGCAAAGCCCTACTTCACCATAAGTGTTTGAGAACTTTGCTGCTGCTGGAGATTGTGTTTATTGTATTACAGTGATCCATTTGATATTTCTAGGTGACATGAACAACAAGCAATAAACTCAAGTGAAAATGCCAACTACAGATGAAAATAACCAAGTAAAAACAACAAGAATTAGTAGAAGTGAAGATGTGATGGTAATACCTTTTGCAATCACATATATGCTGATAAATGTATAAACATGTACAACATCTGCTACAAATACATCTTCTATTCTTAAACAAAGTAAAAGAAAGGAATATACCAGCAGCATGCATGAAATTTCATTACAATAAGAAAAAAAATGGCACTTGATAAATAAGAAAAAATTTCATTACAATAAGAAAAAAAGCATATACCAAAAATTATACTGATTTGATTATATAAATAGTTGATTGGTGCATTTAATCCATAGCTAGAAACCTACCTAGTACCTGTTTTTAAAATTTTCCATCAGGCTATGACCCAAAGTAAATCAATAACAAATAAAAACCCCAATCAGACTGAACCAATATTTTGGACCACACATTTCATAAGAGCATCTATGCTCTCCTATCGGATACTGCATTATTGGTTAAAAATGAAAAATATCCAAATGGCCCATTTCAGCTTCCATGTTAATAACAGTTGCACCCCAACGAGTTCACGAAGACTTCCCTTTCAAGGTGCCTATGTATCAGAGGTGAGATTGTTCACCCAATCTGGTTTTGGGATTGTAACACAAACTGTGAGTTCCACAACTTGTTAGTTTCAGTTAATGTATGCCAGGTGGTACTTTTTGAGTACCTGCATATTAAGCATCATACTCTACCAGAGTATCAAAAAACTCCCCCTTTCTCTATATATAGAAAAAGATCAGACCATCCATGATGGGGTCCATTAAACCAATGGCTTGGATAACCCAAATTAGATTTCAATAAGCTACATCATTAAGTAATATTATTATCATTCCACTTCCTTCTCACCGAGATGTTTATATAAAATCTATCCCAACCACTCATTCGTCACCTCTTTTTAGCCGGTGATTATGTGGACCACATAATTGTAAACAGTGTACAGGACAATGATCACCCTTCAAACTATTTTCCTTGATATAGCTACTTGAATCACGGGTAAGCCTAATTTTTAGGCCCCAACCCTAAATTTTGGTGTGGCATCTGATGGTTGGAGTGGATTTCATATAATGAGGACAGTGGAACCTATACATATCAAGGGTGGGTAGGCTTGATTTTAAAGCCACAATTCTAAATTTTGGTGTGACATCTAATGGTTGGAGTGGATTTCATATAAGCAGCACGGTGGGCCCTATAAATATCAAGGGTGGGTAGGCCTAATTTTTAGGCCCCAACCCTAAATTTTGGCGTGCCATCTAATGGATGGAGTAGATTTCATATGATCAGCACAGTATGCCTATAAATATCAAGGGTGGACATCTCTCTCCCAACTGCCTTCTTCGTTGTGGCCACTTAATCACAAGTCAACTTGATTTTTTTTCAAAGCATCCCTCTCCAACTATAGTAAGAGAATTTGAAAAGAAAAAAGAAAAAAGGAAATGGGAGGTGCTCTTGATTTTGCCACTGGGCCCACCATGATATTTATATAAGATCCACTCTGACCATAAGAAATTTAGTTCCATATTAAGCCCGAGAGACAAAATCAGGCTAACCTATGATTCTGGTGGGCCACACCAAAGGAAACAGAGAGAAAGAGAGACATCCACCCTTGAATTTTACATGGCCCACTATGATAATTATATGAAATCCACTCCAAACATTAGATTCCACCCAAAATTTAGGCATGTCCCCTAAAGATAATACCCATTTGCAGTTCACGTCGGCCACACAAATGGAAACAGTTTGGAGAACAAGCATTGCCCTATACACTTTCCAATCACGTGGTCCACTTGAATCACATATGGAGCTGATTTTTGGGCCCTTGACCTAACATGGGATGACGCGCCTGGTAGTTGAGGTGGATTTTACATAAACATCACAGTGGGCAACTCATCTTGCTACGGGATACTGCATTATTCTTGGTAGCAGGAGTTGCACTTTGTGGCACCTATAGAAATTGTCCTTCCTAAGGCCTCATACATAAAAAGGTAAAATTGGACACAAATAAACAATTAGACAATAATATAAAATAGTTTAATCTTTGAACCTACAGTTTTGCCTTTGGACTCTTCATTCTCATGGTGACCATTCTCTAAATTCTGGTAGTAAAGAAATCCCAAGATAGAACCATCTTGAGGAGAGCCATGAAATAAAGATTTGAACTAATCCAGAACTCATACACACCTTCATTTTTGGAATTGACAAACGCCCTGACATGTGTTTTACAGGTGTTTTTAACAAGGCCTTCTGTCCAAGAGCATTTCTTCTAGTCTGTGACAAAAAGTAAACAATGATTATTCAATTAAAAAAAGAACAATCATGAGAAAGAAACAAGAGTACACTAAAATAGTTAGTCTTCTTATTATTTAGAAATGGCAGTCCATACTTGTATGACTATCATATGGAGAACCACCTGAACCAGATAGTCCATACTTGTATGGACTCATATGCATCGACCAATATGCATTTTCCTGCATAGGTACCCAAATATTCCACAAATTACAAACAATCCTAAGATGGCAAGCTATGATCCAACACAAGTTCTTCAAACCTTGTTACCATTTGAATTCCTATGTGGGCCCAGCCGTGCCCACCTATGATCACACAAAAGGCACAGGATGATTCAAAAGAGGTGAAAGAAAGGAGATGCTCACCCCATCCTTTTCATCCCAAAGGAGTATGCATGAAGAAGAGAATAGGAGCAGTCCACCACGGATTTGTACAAGGCCCCAATGTCACCGAAGAGTATGCACGAAGAAGAGAATAGGAACAGTCCACCAAAGACCAATGTGTAAAAAAAAAAAAAAAAAAAAAAAAAAAAAAAAAACAAGCCCCAATGTCACCTTGATTAGGTGATTCATCCAGATAAGGGCACCGCAAAATGAGTCATAAAACCATTTTTACTCAAATATCTTGGCTCTCATCGAGCAAGTGAATGCGTGATATTTGCATTTTATGCCCCTAGTATGCTTCCTTTCTCGTGGTCTATTTAGGAACAGTCGGTTTCTTTTCTTAACTCTATCATTTGTATTTACTATCTATCTATGTCAAAAACGGAAACTGTGCCTATAAGAACTGTAAACTAGTAATACTCATCCTGGACTCCAGTGCAGATGTCGATGTTCTTGTTGCCATTAAAGCGGATTTTATGATGGTATGCATGCATTCTATTGAGGAAATGACCTATCCAGCTGACTTAGCAATCTCCGTTTGCTTCATCACTTGCATGCAATACCAGAGATCCCTATGAAATTATTCAACAGTATATCTTTGTACAACATGCTGTGTGCATCTGAAACTTACTTTCTTTATCTTCTCAAGGTCAAACTCGATGGATTTGATAGCCTTAGAAATCTGCATTATCTGCACATTCAATCTATGTATGGTAGCCTTATAAATCTGTTATAGGCTTAAAGGATAGTTCAGATCATTCGATTGATCTGTCTAACTGAAATAATGCAATTAGGAACAAAAAACACATCCAATTGTCCTTACCCAAGTATGATGGAACCACCAACCGCACACAAGGTTAGGATGCTCGCAAATGTGAAACCGACCCTCTTCATTCAAAGAAAAAGCTGAAGATGCCAAAACTCATAGTTGAATAAATCATGAGAGTTTTTTAAACCCTGCAAAAAACACATCCAAATTATGAGATATCCTAAATCAAAATCTAAACTTCCAAAATATTAATGAACAAAAATATTTACACATCTGTTTTCAGTGTAATTTTTGTAGACATGCAGAACCAACAGCAGTCGTGGAATAACGATGAAGGAACTTCTCGTCGGGGCTGATCGCATTCTCCACAACAGCTGCCACGGATGATGATAATTCCCTACAAATCTCTCTCTCTCTCTCTCTCTCTCTCTCCAAGTGCAAATAACACTAAAAGTGAAAATTATTATAAATCTTTCAATTCCTCAAAGGGAGGTTGAAATGCCAACCAAATATATCAAAGCATAAACATGGGTGCTAAATCCATTCCATAAATGTGGGTGTAATCTGATGTGAGTGATAAATGCATTCCATACCATTCTATATATGTGTGTGTAATCTAATGTGAGAGTTAAATCCATTCCATTCCATAATATTTAGATAAGTGTCTATGTTACCGTATAATTTGAAAATAAAAGTAAACTGTCTCAGTTCTTGTAATGTCTAATCATAAATATCATGGATAGATGGTTAGAAATAGCTTAGGCCAAAGAACAAATCCTCCTACGCCGACCTCTCCAAGTGTATGATGATAACCATCTTCCTTCCACAACTCTGCGTGCGAAGCTTTAATCTCGATCAGGACAACTCTAAAATTTCCTTCGCCCATATCTGCTCCATGGACATGGGTAGTTGGATCAACTTCATGCACCTCACCACGAGCAACTACCCGTTTCTTCCAATCGCAAAGATCGCATCTCTTGCCAATATGTATCAAATCAGGCTACATGTACAAGTATAACATGTCATTAGTATTTTTAAATGGAGGTGCATATAATCATAAACTTAAATTTGTAATAGAGAAACACATACATACCGACAAGGCACGACTAGATTTAAATGGAGGTATTGTCGGTGGATCCACAACACCTGTTCCCCTTGCTTTTCTACAATACAATTAACCTTCATATGGAGGTCTACCAGCTTTTCTTCAATTCACCTACTTCCTCCTTCAAATTATCTCGATCTGCGTCACCATATTGAGCTTATCTACAATAGGAATTGTCTTCCTCAATGCAATCTTGCCTACATTTCCACCTATACCCCGCATGCGCCCTCTACTATCACTCCCAATTGACTGTAATTAAAATTGCAAGTTGATTTATCAGAGAATGTGCAAGTATAAATAAACTCAAGTACTTGAAGGACAAACATATATACCTGTGTAAGGGCATCATCTACATTGGTCATCCGACATGCTGGATTACTACTCTGAATCGACTTTATTTTTTCCTATGACAACATCCAAAATAAAAATTAGCAACTGAAAGACACATTTAAAATTCATATGGATAATGACATGATGTACAAGGGTTGCACTTACAAAGGCTTCGGGAAACTGTAATTTGTCATCCTTTGTTGTATGGGCTCTGATGTACACATCAGCCCTACCAACCTCGGCATCACTAGTAAGATTCCTCTCAATTGCCTTTTCCACATTACAAACATGCCAAAACACATTAGTAATGGAATTAAATGGCTAATAATTTCAAATAATCATCATAAATATAATAAGATATATATTTTAAGGCATGTACCATCTGATGGCGTATGACAGCCATGCTACGCCGCCCAAGTGTAGAAGGGCCAACTTGTTTGGCCCGATTGGATGCATTTCTTGCACTTAATTCCTTAAATTCATTTGTATTACGTTGATCCACAAAGAGTATCCAATCCTCTATAGGCACACCAATAAGGGTTGGAGATGACTTCACAGCTGCAGGATCCTTGTCCTTAACATACTTTAAATACAACTGGTTCTTGTAATTTCTCCAAGAGGTATTCACACGTTCACGAACGTAATTTGTCATTGCATGTTGGTTACTCTGAAAATCATAACTACACTCCAAGCTTTCAATGACTCTTTGAAGGTGCTCCAGGAGGCACTGGCGAAAGTCTGTGTAGGTGGTGGGATGTGGGTGCGGGTGAGAACACCAATGCATGAATTGAATGTGACTTGATTTATATCCCCGCATTCGGTTGCCCAAATTCATTAGTCGTAATGACCCTCTTCAATGAAGTCTTCTCATTTAATTCTCGACCTCGCGTAGGACCTCTCTTCCTAGACGATGAAGATGACAACCCGTCTGCATAAAATGGAAAATTAGCTGCACACATGTTTCATCACCGCCAATATAAAAGAAAATTAAATGTTGAGGTTAAAAAGAAGAAAAATATAGAAGTTATCTTATTACCTATGGCATCTTCATGGGCTGCATCCCCTAGCGGCTCTGTGCCAAATGACAATGCCTCTAGATCCATATGACTGTTTCATTGGTAATATAAATTAAACCCAAGCATAAAAAGAAGATATGAGACTAGACTATCCAATACATCTTCAAGGGCTGCATCGCTTAATGCTAAAAACCAAATAAGGAAAACAAATGATTGTAGTTGAGTCTTGTTCACATGCTATGGATGCTGGCCATATTTTATTAGTTTGGGAATTTGACTCAGATGAGGAGGAATGGATGCAAATAATGGCAATGCCACCGGCAATGTCGAAAATATACTATAGTAAGAAGGCTGATATTAACTGTGGGGTATGGAGATCTTATCATGGTATGTATCAGTTCTTTGTGCTTTCACCGCGTGGTCATGTGCAACATAGCTGAGGGTACATGGGTTGAGCTGCCTAGGTGTTATAAGCCCCGCACTTGGACAATGAAGAGGTTTGTCTCAGCGTATGCCTTTGAACCCAGGATAGAATCTTGTGTTTGAGGAGAGAGGATATAGGAGTATCTTAGTTTTATAGATCAAATTAGTTATTATCTATATTGCCTATAATATATATTATATAGATAGAATTGATATGACATGAGATGATTTATGGAATGATAATCAAGAAAATGATAGTGCAAAATGCTTTTGATGTTAAGGGATATATATATATATATATATATATTTTTGTGACGATGCATAAGAGCATGTTTTTATATCAAGAGGGATGCAAGTATTGGTTTATAAGGTGATGGGCCTCTACAACCATTATCAGCTGATATTGTCTCCTTCCTATGAAGAGGGATGCAGGTACTGGTTTATAAGGTGATGGTCTTTATAGCATCACCTTATTGCAGAATTTTGTCTTTATAGCATCAACAAGTAAATATTGCTCAATCATGGTCTTTATAGCAGAATTACATTCAGCAATCATAAAAAAATGCCTAGCTGGAGACATAAATTTACTTGAACCAAACATAAATTAATTCCTAACAATGAATGATAACTTCCTACATTATTGATTGAGAACAACATGACATTGAACTCTAGAAAATCATACTAGGATCAGTAGGACCTGTTGAGAAAATTTTCAAGAAAATGAAGTGTTGATTAGACAATTCTTGACTGTGAAAACAATTCCCTGCAGAAATTTTCAGAATAAATCCAATAATTAGAGAAATAACATAATGCTAAAGGTAAGATAAATTCCTACATATAGAAAAATAACATTTTAATGCTAAAGTAATATTTAGACAATGTTGGAAACTTAAAGAACCATTAATTCCAATGGTTTTAACAAACAAGCATCCACAAATCAGGGGCTAGGACTGCTCAACTAATGTGATTAATTACCAGCCCAACAAGAGGCAAACCCACATTAAAAACATCAAAAATAAAATAAAATTAGATAAAGGAATAATGCAACAAAGAAAGACACCATTGAGTTTCATTGGGTGCACAGTTAAAAGCCTTTCTTGTCACCAGATGGACTGCCCATACCCAAAATGCAAGGCAATCCAAATCAAAATAAAAAAAGGTCCTAAATCAAAATCGTTTCGTTACATACATAAAAGTACCAACAAATCAACTATTTCTCCCTACACGCTTTCTTTTCTTTTTCTTTTCAACAACCACACAAATATCTTCATTGTCATTGAATAACAACTCGCCACCCATCTCTTCTTCAGTGAGATTAGGTCCTACTTCAGCATCAGTTACAACCCTTGTTTCTGATAAAAGGCTCGTCTCATCTTCGACGAAAATCTTTCTTGGAACCTCCAAGACCACATGCCAATCAGGATTTTTTGGATCTCTAGAATAGAAAACCTGTACGGCATGCTCTGCAAGAATAAATGGCTCATCACCCACTTGGTCTGAACTGAGAAGATTAGACAAATTCACCAATCTCAAATTCCCTTCAGCATCGAAAGAAACACCTTGATGCGTCACCTTCACCCAATCACACTTTAGTAGGACTGGCTTGTACCCGTCTCGGTACTCCAGTTGGATGATTTTACGGAGGACCCCATAATAAGGTACAGATTCATCCACTGTATTCTTGTCCTTAGCACTTGATCAGAAGGTGGTCATACTCTCTGTGCTAACCCCACTGTTCTGGTTCATTTTATTCTCTTCGTAATCCTTGGTGACGAAGAGGAAACCATTGATACAATACTTATTATACTTCATTGTAAAAGCCTTTGGTCCCCTAACTATATCTTTGAAGACTTCATTACTTGATTTGTCCAAGTCTAGCTGTTTCTTCAACCAAGGTATGAACTCTTCATCACTCGCCACCTTAGTCCTCTTCCCGGCAACTACAGTTCGTTGCTTCAAGAAATTAGCATATTTCCTGCAAGTTAAGAAGGTTGTAACAAAACTGACAAATATTTTATCTCATAAATATTGTTACAATTATGTTGAATCATATTTGAAATAAATGAAGAAGACATATACATACAAGCTAAGTCTAGTGCATACCCTTGCCATGTATCATAGTTGGGTTGACTCTTCATACCCAGTGCGAGCACATTTCGTATTCAATACCTTCTAAAATGACACTTTGACCAGGGCCAACTGGACCAACCTCATCAACATCGAAGTCATCAACAATATCTTGCAACTTCGGCAAGAGTGAAATTGATCCGTCAAACCGCTTTTCCAGTTTCTCCAAGAGGCTTGTATTATTTTTGCCTCTATATTGATTACAGTATATAAGTGTCTCCTCTTGAATGTATCGTTCTACTATACAACCTTCAGGTCGTGTCTTATTGCGGACGTACGCCTTAAATGTCTTCATGAACCTAAAAGAGTTAACGACACATTAACAAATGTAATTGTAGATGTTAGGTGGGTTTATTCACATTAAAATCACATCATACCTTTCAAATGGATACATCCATCGATAGTAGACAGGACCACATACGCGAGCCTCGTAAGCCAAGTGGATAGGCAAATGCATCATCACAACAAAAATTGAAGGAGGGCATGAAATCTCAAGCTCACATAATGTCCTTGCCATACCCTTCTCGAGAGCCATTAACATTTCAATATCTATGGTTCGCGAGCATAGGGCATTGAAAAAGGTACAGAAGCTTCTAATTATAGTGCGCATATGTTTACTATCCCTGAATGCATGTTGGATCAAAATTGGAAGCAGATGTTGCATCAACACGTGGTAGTCATGAGACTTCATACCCTTTAAATCCACACTATCTTCATTTACAATGTTCTTCCAATTCCCACTAAAACCGATTGGAACACGAAGCTCACGTAAAGTCTGGATGAAAATTTTTTTCTCTTCTTTTCGAAGCAAGAAAGGACCTCGTTTTTGGATCACCTTGCCATTAGTATTTTCTAGCCATAAACGCTTCTTTATTCCTAGCCGCTTCAGGTCTCTGCGTGCGTTGGCGTCATCCTTGGTTTTTCCAGTTGTGTTCAACATCAGTGCAATAAGAATTTCACATACATTCTTCTCAATGTGCATAACATCAAGGTTATGGCGTACGGGAATATCCTTCCAGTACTCCAGATCATATAATATGGACCGCTTCAAGAAGCATGCTGATTCAGCATCATCAGCTTGTTCCCGTCCTCCTTTTATACCCATTTGTTTCCTCTTGCCGATCTTCCCCCGCTGCACATTTAGTTTTGTAGTGATGCTTTCGACCTCAATCCCAGTCAGACGAATCGGTTGTGATCGGGGCTCCACCTTCTTATTGAAGGTGCCTGCGCTTGTGTCCTTTTCTGGCCTCATCATTTAGTGACAACCACCTTCTATGACCCATATAAACGTGTTTCTTTCCATGGTGTAGTCGTAAGGAATCTGTGTGAGGACCACATGGAGGACAACCATACTTACCCTTGGTCCTACAACCAGAAACATTACCATAAGCAGGAAAGTCATGAATTGTCCACAGCAAGATGGCACGCATGTTGAACCTGTTTCCATGGTATGCGTCGAATGTCGTCATCCCCTTCCGCCATAAGTCTTGTAACTCAGCAATCAACGGCTCTAAATACACGTCAATATCCTTCCCAGGCTGTCGTGGTCCCTCAATGAGCAAAGTGAGCATAGTAAATTGCGGTTTCATACATAAATGTGGTGGAAGGTTATACGTCACACACATAACAGGCCAAGAACTGTACGACGTGCTGAAAGTGCCATAGGGGTTAAACCCATCTGTGGCTAGACCTAATCGAACATTGCGACTTTCTGCTGAAAAATTCTTATACTTGTTGTCAACAAACTTCCATGTGCTGGAGTCCACCGGATGCCCCATCTTTCCACTCTGCATTTTTCCAGTTGAGTGCCAGGTCATCTCCTTTGCCACCCATGGCACACTGTACATTCTTTGTAGCCTTGGTGTTAATGGAAAATACCTTAACACCTTCTTAGGTACTTGAGCTCGTCTCGACGCCAAATTGACTTGTCTTATACCTAGAAGCACCACAATTTGGACAACTCGTCTTCATCTCATGCTCTCTCCAGTATAACATGCAGTCATTTGGACATGCATGGATCTTCCTGGTAATCAAGACCCAACTTTATAATGATCTTTTTTGCTTGGTAGGTATTAATTGAATCTTATTACCGGATGGCAAGACACTCAAGTAGTTGAAGAAGAGCCGTAAAGCTTTGTTCACTCCATCCATGGTTTACCTTTAATTTAAAGAGTTGCACTATGAAGGTCAGACGGTGAATTCGTGACAACCAGGATATAGCTCAGTCATCGCATCTCGTAGATTTGCTTCAAACTCATTGGTTGAAGCATCTCCAACAACATCTTCACTTCGGGGGCTACATTGGGTTCATCTTGAATAACTTTATCTAGGTTATTACCACCGAGGTCTTCAACAACCGTATTAACAATGTTGTTTAAGTCTGCAACACTACGGTACTGGTGAGAAGTTGATGCACGTTCAGTACACTTGGGCGATACATTCTCACCATGCATGTTCCACACCTTATATGTTGGATTAAATCCATATTTAATCAGATCTATCACCACATCATCGACAAGGGGTAAACGTAGACATCTACATCTGGTACATGGACAATGAATGGATTCTCTACCAGGAAGATGTTCTTTTACGAACTTCACAAAGCTCATCATACCATCTACAAATTGTGGGTCTGGGTAATGTAGAGTTATCCACTCCCTAGAGCCCATTGGATACGACCTGTAGGTAGGCACACAATTATACCTAATTCATCATCCAACTAACTATTGACAACATTTAAAAAAATGAAAGATATCCAACCAATTTTATATAACAACTTGCAACTTAACCTACTGGGAACCGTCATGCACCGTAATATCTTACGGCAGAGCGGGTTCTGAGGAGTTACAAGTTGGATTTCTACAAATTATACCGATTCAAGAAGGTTCTTAAAAAGCAGCAGGAGAAGTGGACTTGTAACAAATATGATTATATTCCTGAAACATCTAGAAGCGTCATCTTTCAATTCAAGCTATATCAAAACATCACAGATATATGGTTCATTTGAATTAAAGAGGCATTTGGCATTCTATTGAAGCGTTTGATGCACCACATAATCCATTGCATTGTAAGAATCCATATTATATATTTGAAGCAAGTTGACGGCTTTGCTAAAAAGAGAAGAAAATTATGGATGATTTCTTTATTACAGCTAAAGGAATAACAATCATGAAATAAATACTAGTCATAAGGGCCTTGAGTAAAATAATACATATTTATGTTATCTTCTTATGCTAGTCAAGAAGTTTATATTCTCCTTACAGCTAGAAGTCACATGGATGCCTGTAAATTGGGCTAGTGGTACATCAATATTGCTGTTAAATGATTTACAGGGAGTGTTTGGATGCTCAAAAATGTCAGTCAATGAATTACAGGCTGTAAAGTCGATTTACAACTTTTAGCTGTAAATGAAAACCTGCTGAAATTTCATTTACCTGCAACTAAATTCAGCCTAACAGCTAGAATTTTGAAATTTGGCAATAAATAGATTACAGTTTATATAATTTACAGGTTATCCAAATACAATTAACTATTTACCTGTAAACAGATTACAACTTAAAGCCAAACAGGACATGCAATAAACAATTTAATCAGAATTCAATTACCTGCAATTCATTTACCACTTACAAAATTTGCAGGCATCCAAAGGACCCCTAAGGAGAAAAAATATACTTCCACCCTTAGTGACTCAATTTTCATACACCTTCATCAAACAACCACACCCAAGAAGAGAAGGCATGGTTTTCCCAATGGTCTTGCTCAAGCTAGCTGATTGGGAAATTTCATTTACCTGCAACTAAATTCAGCCTAACAGCTAGAATTTTGAAATTTGGCAATAAATAGATTACAGTTTATGTAATTTACAGGTTATCCAAATACAATTAACTATTTACCTGTAAACAGATTACAGCTTAAAGCCAAACAGGACATGCAATAAACAATTTAACTGTAATTCAATTACCTGCAATTCATTTACCACTTACAAAATTTGCAGGCATCCAAAGGACCCCTAAGGAGAAAAAATATACTTCCACCCTTAGTGACTCAATTTTCATACACCTTCATCAAACAACCACACCCAAGAAGAGAAGGCATGGTTTTCCCAATGGTCTTGCTCAAGCTAGCTGATTGGGAAATTTCATTTACCTGCAACTAAATTCAGCCTAACAGCTAGAATTTTGAAATTTGGCAATAAATAGATTACAGTTTATATAATTTACAGGTTATCCAAATACAATTAACTATTTACCTATAAACAGATTACAGCTTAAAGCCAAACAGGACATGCAATAAACAATTTAACTGTAATTCAATTACCTGCAATTCATTTACCACTTACAAAATTTGCAGGCATCCAAAGGACCCCTAAGGAGAAAAAATATACTTCCACCCTTCGTGACTCACTTTTCATACACCTTCATCAAACAACCACACCCAAGAAGAGAAGGCATGGTTTTCCCAATGGTCTTGCTCAAGCTAGCTGATTGGGCTTGGTACCAGCTCTTGGCACACTCACGTTACAGGGCTGCTAGGAGGATTGGGACCTATGGGTCTCTCTTTAACAACAATAACCAATGTGGTAGATCACACCAAGGGTCCATGTATCCTAGTGTAAGTGTCCCTTAGATGTTCCTATGGCTCCCAGCAAGAATAATCCTAGCCATCTACAGATTGCTTGTGGGCATCTTCCTCCCATACAAGATAGTCATCTTGCTAGGATCATGGAGTGGGGTCCATATAAGAATCAAGGGGTGCACCCCATCAAGATCAGCCAACAACAAACCTGGGATCCTCTATGTGTGCACCCACATCTTCCTAAGTACAGCACTAGGGAAGCCTATGACTGCAGTCACATACAGCTTAAGCAATATGTCTGAGTTCATTGCTCCCATTAAAACAATCAGGCTTACAAGGGATAGAAAGCAAGATGGTGTGACCATGCAAAGACTACTGAGTGAAGGAGACTTGGTGGTCTGCCCTGAGGGCACTACATGTAGGGAGCCATAACTACTCAGGTTTAGCTCCCCTGTTTTGCCGAGCTAGCCGATGAGATTGTGCCTGTGGCTATCAACACTCATGTGGGCATGTTCTATGGTACAATAGCCAGTGGCCTCAAGTGCTTGGACCCCATCTTCTTCTTGATGAACCCATGTCCCACCTATGTTTTGGTGTTCCTTAGGAAGGTGCCCAGGGAGCTAACGTGCGCCGGAGGGAAGTCTAGCTGTGAGGTGGCTAACCATATACAGAGACAACTGGCTGATGCACTGGGTTTTGAGTGCACCACACTTACTAGGAGAGACAAGTACATGATGCTGGCAGGAAATGAAGGAGTGGTCTGTGATATGAGGAAGAAGCCCAACAAAACTTGCTTGAGCAGTCCAATGTAAGAAAAAAAAAGAAAAAAAAAAGCCATTTGTATTTTTTGCAATTACATGGTTTTTTGTTGCTATGATTGGTACCATCAACCATGTTGGTTTGAAAGACATTTATTTTATATATATAACTTAGTCATTTTATTTGTTAAAAAAATAAAATAAAATTCATAAGAGGTTTATTCCTTCCACGTGTAGAGCCATACACATAAACATACAAGCGCATGAATATGAAACGTGTGTATGAGATATGATAGTTCCATCAGGTTGTAAATAACGCTGAGAACTTCAGCCTAAAATATCAAACAATTACACTTTTCAGATAGGCACTGGCCACAATAAACAAAATTGACAACTACATTTTTATACCCATTCAATAAACTAGGTTGTAGCATGACACAGTATTATTACTCAACAGACATATGGAATATTCAGAATTCAACATGCTTCATTATTGTTCAACAAAAATCCAAGATTTCATCCTGTAAATAGTGCCTTACAGAATGTTGATGACTGTATCACATGCATTGACTAACTGTCACTCATTTTAAAAGTCAAATTGTCCATGAAAAAGGGCAAGAACATGTTTTGTTTCTATGCATTTGTGAATTTGTACATAAAGAAAAATTGGTGTATTCATGTGTACAATTCATGCCTCATCATGCAACATCCATGTTTATGCATAGGTAATATACAAGGACCCTCATTTGCACCCATGCAGTACACACAAGTGATCTCGATGCACAAAGATAGCCAAGTATTTCACCCCTTCAAAATGCAGAGGATTTGTGATTTGTGTGTGAAGTAAAATTTAGGAGGTGTGATGACGGATTTGGTACATGTGAGGCATAGCAATTTCATGCCTCCATGTCATTTCCGCATGTTGCATCCTAGAAGAGATCCAAACCTGTTCATTTGGTATTTCCAATATGTATATGAATGGTTGGTGTTTCCATTAATGAGTGGCACAATATTTAGACAATCCCAAGCCTTTAAGTTGTGGCACACAAATGAAAAAAATAAAAAAAAAATAGCAAGAAAAAGGTCCATCCATTTGATGGCAAAAATAGTCTAATCGAACTATTGTTTTTTCAAAGGCCAATCAACGGCCCTGCAGGATGCCTGGTTGGGCACATCATACACATGTGTCATGTGTAACATACATAATCTAGCAATATAAATGGTTGTGTATGGAAAGCATCGAATCAATCGATCACTTCATCCACTTGTTCCTTCCTGCATCAGGTGTGGACTGTCTGTCTCTAGCTACTTATATATACATCACGGTGGGCCTTATAGAGCCACTTATAGGACTATCTGTCTCTAGCTTGGTAGAGACTGGTCCAGCTAGAGAAAAACAGTCCTGTCCTACCCATCAGGACCAAGATAGAGACGGACGGTCCGTATTTTATCCACCGTCTATTTATTTTGACAGGTCATTTTAAGGCATGAACACAAAAACGAACTAGATTGCAGGGTCTGTGAGGGATAATTTGGATAATCCAGTCAATTAGCATCTAATCTATCCATCCATCAGTGGTCAGAAATTTTGATGGTACTATAAATCACCATGGGATTATGCCACATGTACGGTAGAAGAATCGCCCCCATTTTTAAGATAATGCTGAAGAATGATACCAATACGACAGGAAAAAGAGAGAACAGTAAACTAAATTTGCCCTTTTGTCTTACATTCTTTCAAGTTTCTATCTGCATGAGAAGGAAGGCTCAATACAGCTTCTTGGCCTACAGTGCACTGATGATTCTCTTTCAAGAAAACAATGACTCATACATTGTGCACATGGCAAACATATAACACGATCAGGACCGTCCAAATCATAGGCCTCATTGCAAATGAAGTACAGGCTGAAAATTGCATATAAGGGGCCATCTTCGCCGTCCCATTTTGATCGTTTGATTTGGACAGTATGCCTACTTTTCTTGTAGTGTGGATCAATGCAGTAAAACTCATTGCAATTAGAAGATCCACCCACCAATCATGGCCTTCGTTTAACATAATGCAGTCTAGCGCTATCGTCCCCAAACGAAGCACCAACTACCATTTGACGTTCCAACGGTTATCAGCTAATGCCTTCAAAAAGATCTCTAATAAACAGACATTATGAGAAGCTCTTTTTAATAATTCCTCCAGCTACATCATATTCACGAGTTTGATCAAGTTTGGACAAAAAATATAAATGTGAATACAATAATCCAAGAACGTCATCAAGAAAAAAAAATCCGATTACATTTCATGACTCACCTTAGCATGAAATCTGCATATGAGCTTCTGGATGAACGGTCTGTATACGAGCTTCAAAAAGGGCGATCAAGAGCGATGAAGATGGTGCTCGAAAGAGGGAAGGGAGAGGAAGAAAAGATTGGTCAAAAGAGGGAAGGGAGTGGAATAAAAGGGCGGTTGGAAGAGGGAATCGAAAGAGGGAAAATGAAAATTCCTCTTTAGAGAGAGGGAAGGGAGAGGAGGAAGCGGGCGGTCGAGAGAGGGAAAATGAAAATTCCTTTTCTGAAATCGTAGAAGAGTTGAGATCCGTTAAATTGTGAGTTTTACATATTTTATATAATAAACTATATTCACAGCCGTACAACTAAGGGTCCATTTAGTGGATTGTTAAGATATTATTCCTTAAGATAATTATAAATATAAATCATCTACAACAAGACCCATTATTTGGATGGTCTGGATAGCCATATATCAAACCCACATTTTATATGGACGAGTTTCCACTATTTAACAAAAACTGCAAATTTAACACTCATTTACCGTAAAATGAAAACGGTGATTAGAATTTGGATCTGGTAAGGCTCTATGGGCCCCACCATGATGTTTTTGTTTAATCCACACCGTAAACCCATTAGTAAATAATTTTTTATGGTTTATGCTAAAATATCATATCGAAATAAAACTTAGGTGAACAACACTACAGGAAAACAAAACTGATTGAACGTCCACCCTTAAAAGAGAGGCTATGGCTACGGCCTTCTTTTGTTTTAGCTACGGATTTTAGCCGTCGGAATTTCCTGCGGCTAAAATCTGTAGCAAAAACAGCCACACATCTGTCAGCTTTGCCCTGTTTTTTGGTAGTGAAAAGCAGGCAATATATCATCAGTGCCACACGTTACAAGGATAAATCACTACCATTTTCAAAATGGTGGTGAACTATCACAACAGTTCATGAAAATGGTTTTGGACCATGACCTATAGTATGGTAATTACCGTAACCTCAAGCTGTGATATGACCCATCTGAGTTGTGGATAAGAGTGATTTTTGAGATGTACGATCCAAATGAGGAGTGAATTCATCAAATCTAATTGGTCCGGATGAGTGGTGCATAATTCAGGTGGACCACATCAAAGGGAACTATAATGGACATTGGGGAGGGTGATGGCTAAATATTCTAATTGGTGGTTGGGATCAACCTAACTAAATCAAGTTTGTTAATGGGCCCATCCATGGTAAGTCTAGACATACGAACGGTCTGGATATCACACACGTATGACGTGTATACTAAGATGGTGTGGTTGATAACTATGGTTTAGATGTTAGACCTTTAGCCTCGTTTATGTAACTGAGATTAAAAAGTTGACTTTTCGCCTCGGTTCTTATGCAACTGAGGCTAAAAGGTAGACTTTTCGCCTCGGTTCCTATGCAATGAGGCTAAAAGGTAGACTTTTCGCCTCAGTTCCTATGCAACTGAGGCTAAAAGGTAGACTTTTCGCCTCGGTTCCTATGTAATGAGGCTAGAAGGTAGACTTTTCGCCTCGGTTCCTATGCAACTGAGGCTAAAATATAGACTTTTCGCCTCGGTTCCTATGCAACTGAGGCTAAAAGGTAGACTTTTTGCCTCAGTTCCTATGTAACTGAGGCTAAAAGGTAGACCTTTCGCCTCGGTTTCTATGCAACTGAGGCTAAAAAATAGACTTTTCGCCTCGGTTCCTATGCAACTGAGACTAAAAGGTAGATTTTTAGCCTCAGTTCCTATGCAACTGAGGCTAAAAGGTAGACTTTTCGCCTCGGTTCCTATGCAACTGAGGCTAAAAGGTAGACTTTTCACCTCAGTTGTTGTGCAACTGAGGCTTAAAGGTAAACTTTTCGCCTTAGTTCCTGTGCAATTGAGGCTAAAAGGTAGACTTTTCGCCTTAGTTCGTGGTAACTGAGGCTAAAAGGTAGACTTTTCGCCTCGGTTCTTATGTAACTGAGGCTAAAACGTAGACTTTTCGCCTCGGTTCCTATGCAACTGAGGCTAAAAAATAGACTTTTCACCTTGGTTCCTATGCAATTGAGGCTAAAAGGTAGATTTTTAGCCTTAGTTCCTATGCAACTGAGGCTAAAAGGTAAACTTTTCGCCTCGGTTCATATGCAACTGAGGCGAAAGATGAACTTTTAGCCTCAGTTCCTTAGCAACTGAGTTTAAAAGACACATTTAACCTCCATTTTTTCAACTGAGGTTAAAAAATTGTGGCTAAAGGCCTATTTTCTTGTAGTGAGAGTGACCAAATTGATTAACGAACGATGGGTCCAACTTGTTACAAATGGAAGTCTGTGGTTTACAATTTAAAGACCACTATTTGCGTTCTCTCTCCCAGACTTGACTTTGTTCCTTTGGAGACGCAGTGTAATATTAAACCTTTGAAATTTGACTCCGGTTACTCTCAAGTCCTTTACGTGCAAAACATTATTCACCCGCCTATGAATATTCCTTGTATGGGAAGTACATTGTGTCTGTGTGCCATCCAACCCACCCATTAAATCCTAACCTTGGTGATGGGATACCCAAAACTCAAGCATAATTAATCATTAAGTGGGCCACAATATATAAAAGAATGAGCAATGATGTACGACGAAGTCAAGAACAAATTGCCTTCTTTTCTTAGATAAGCTAGGCCTAGGCTACTTGTGTGAATTGTAGAAGGTGTTGTCGCCTCATGTTCATTTGTGGGTCTGCTTCTCCTTTTTTGCTGGCAGGCCCAATCACAGTATACAGCTCCTTTTTTACTGGCAGGCCCAATAACAGTATACAGCTCCTTTTTTGCTATTAAAAAAAAAAAGAAAAAAAGGGAGAGAAAGTCATCCAAGCTTTTGTTTGGCATGTAAAAAATAAAAATTAAAAAAGAAAAAGAAAAAAAAAGAGAGTCAAGAACAATCTCATGGATGGCTATGATTGAAAGAAATTGGGTCGAAAAAATTGATCTAGTGCCTAAATTTAGAATATAGTTTTCAACGGTGATAATTTTATAACTGCTTATAATATTTTTCTAGAAATTAAGCTATCAATTAGCCCTACAATGCCACAATTGACAAAGTGGGTTGGCCTTGCGCATCGAAAAAAAGAGAGGCAATTTTCTGAGTTAGAAAGGTCTCCTAGTTTAAAACTTATATTTGGGTTTTTTGTGTTGGGCTTTGGTAAGTCATAATTTTAGTCATCTTAGGGTTACTACCAGTCTAGGCAAAATTACACGTCTTAACTAGTTTTTTTAAATTTTTATTATTTTAAAAAAGTTTGAGTAGTTTTTAGTGGGAACAGGATGTTGGGGGCCTTGCACAAAACCTTAGGATCTAGCCTTCCGAAACAAACCAGAATTATGGATAATAAAGCAATGAAATAAATCAAAGCATAAACCACACACCACACAAGAGATTTTTACGTGGAAAACCTTCAAAGAGGTAAAAACCACAGGACCTCGTCCAGATCAACAATCCACTATGAAGTAGAACGTTACAAACTTCTTCACTCATGCAGGAGTGGATAAACAATAAGAAAAGCAAAGAAAACGGAGAGATCTCACCGATTACGAGGACATATAAGCACCGAGATATAGATTGTACGGTAGATAACCTCCACGAGCATAATCTCCCTTCTATAAGCTTCCTCTCTCTCTCACCTTTAATAGCCCTAAACCCTTTAGCAAATCCCTTGTAAAGCTTTAGAAAACCCTCTTATCGTACCTAGAAAGCCCTAGGTACCTCCTATTTAAAGTTTTAGGAAACTCCTTTCCGAATCTCAGTTGCGAAAGGACTTGCGACACGAAATCTGCGCAAAATCGCGGAACGAATCTGCGTAACTACGATTGGTCGTGACGAACCTTCAACTGGTCGAGAGCCACCCATGACTGGTCGAGCGCCACCTTCGACCTGTCGAGCACCCTTGAGAAAAATAGCCCAAGTCGCTGGACTTTGAGTCGTGCCACAGCTCGACTCCTACGACTGGTCGAGACCAGCCTTCGACTGGTCGAGCAGGGCTCACGACCGGTTGATGACGGGTAAAAAAAAAACCCATCACAGGAGTCTAGTCCTCTTTTCTTTCTACATGCATTAAATACATTATATAAATTAAGCACTTTCAATTCAATAATTTTATAATTGTATTTCTCAACTTAGAGATTTTCTCTCCTCGTAGTGGATTCAAATAATATTTTCTTCCTTTCCTCTATGCTGGAGAACCACCCAAATTCCTCTAAAGTCATGATATGACCCACATGATAGTTGCGTAAGCCTGACTTTTTAGGTATCCAACTTACATGGTGTAACCTAACCCAAGCCAAATATGATTGGCCCAACATGAAATTTAGCTCAAGTTGTGTTAGGCTTGAGCTTGGGATGAAAATCCTCAACTCACCCAAGGTTGGCTTGATTTTGGGTTGAAGCCTTGGTTAACTAAAAACAATAAGAAGCCAACCTAGAAGCTATATATATATATATATATATATATATATATATATATATATATATATATAACATCATGACTTTCATGAAAAAAAAGAGATCATGATTGGAGCCTTCCTGCGATGGGCTTTATGCCATATGAGGATCATGATTGGACCCATCCTGCCATAGACCCTGTGCTATGTAGGATTTATCACCTGAATTTTCTACGCATGGGAAGTAGGGTTCATGTTCTTGGGGCCACATGCAAAGTGGTCCAATGATCGAAACTACTCATGTTATGAGTTGTATGCAAAGTAGGCCACCCGTAATAAAATTATACTGAGTGAGAGATTTGATCATTACTATTTTCAAATGAATTTTTAATATTGAAAAGAAAAATTTCAACGACTTATATTCTAACTCTAAAAATCAAAGCCTCTCAATCAAACACTTTCCTTAAACGCTTTCGTCACTGCCATGTATTCAATTTTGGTCGTGAAAAGAGCCATCACAGACTAAAGCTTCGATATCTAACTAATTGCTCTACATACTAATACAA
This sequence comes from Magnolia changhungtana, assembly GCA_030180095.1. Classification (NCBI taxonomy): domain Eukaryota; kingdom Viridiplantae; phylum Streptophyta; class Magnoliopsida; order Magnoliales; family Magnoliaceae; genus Magnolia; species Magnolia changhungtana. The sequence goes on from JASAUF010000639.1 coordinate 8,663,181, forward strand.
ACGAGTAACCTGAAGTAGACTTTCTGGAATCCACACTGCCTATGTAGTCCAAATTCACATACCCTACCAACTTTGCCCACGTCTTCTCAAAAGTTAAGACAGTCTTTTGTACCTTGAATGTATCAAAGTAAACCATTTCACCGCTTCTCAATGTTCTTTACCAGGGTTTGACATATATTTGCTCACAACACCGACTACATGTGAAATATATGATCTTGTATAGACCATGTTATACATTAAACTGCCAACCATATTCGAATAAAGCATATGATACATATCTTGCTTTTCCTCATTTGTTTTGGGACATTGTTCTAAGAAAAGCTTGAAGTGAGACGCGTGGGAAACACTGACCGGCTTTGCCTTATCTATCTCATACTTGATCAACATATTTTCAAGAAATTCTGCATGTGATAACCAAAACCTGCTCCACTTCCTGTCTCTATGAATATCTATGCTGAGAACACTATTCGCAGCCTCCAGATCTTTAATCACGAATGTCCCTGATAATTAAGTCTTTAGTACGTTAATTTCGGACATATCATAACTGACGATTAACATATTGTCAACATACAGTACTAAGATGATGAACTTGTCATCACTCAGTGCCTTGTAATAGACATAGTGATTGTATTCTCTTATAGTAAATTCATGACTCAATATGAAAGAATCTAATTTTTTATACCACTACCTAGGCAACTGTTTCAAGCCGTCCAACGATCTCATTAACTTGCAAACCTTGTTATCTGCCCCTTTAACTTCGTAGCCATTTGGTTGCTTCATGTAGATCTGCTCTTCCAAATGCCCGTGTAAGAATGCAGTTTTCACGTCCATTTGTTCTAGCTCGAGATCGTATTGGGCAACCAACGCTAACACAAATCTGATAGACACTTGCTTAACCACCAGCCCGAATATTTCTATGAAGTCAATGCATTCTCTCTGAGCGTAACCTTTCGCTACCAACCTTGCTTTGTATCTATCCTGTTTTCTTTTGAATAACTACTTGCATCCGATTGCTTTTTGGCTCATTGGAAGCTCTCACTACAAGAAAATAGGCCATTAGCCACAATTTTTTAGCCTCAGTTGAAAAAATGGAGGCTAAATGTGTCTTTTAGCCTCGGCTGTTAAGGAATTGAGGCTAAAAGTTCATCTTTCGCCTCAGTTGTGTAGGAACTGAGGCGAAAAGTCTACCTTTTAGCCTCAGTTGCATAGGAACGGAGGCGAAAAGTCACCTTTTAGCCTCAGTTGCATAGGAACGAAGGCGAAAAGTCTACCTTTTAGCCTCAGTTGCATAGGAATCGAGGCGAAAAGTCTACCTTTTAGCCTCAGTTGCATAGGAACCGAGGCGAAAAGTCTACCTTTTAGCCTCGGTTGCATAGAACCGAGGCGAAAAGTCACCTGCCCCAGCCTCAGTTGCATGAGGAACCGAGGCGAAAAGTCTACCTTTAACCTCAGTTGCATAGGAACCGAGGCGAAAAGTCTATTTTTTAGCCTCTGTTGAATAGGAACCGAGGCGAAAGGTCTACTTTTTAGCCTCAATTGCATAGGAACCAAGGCGAAAGGTCTACTTTTTAGCCTCAATTGTATAAGAACTGAGGCCGAAAGGTCTACTTTTTAGCCTCAGTTGTATAGGAACCGAGGCCAAAATTCTACTTTTTAGCCTCCATTCTATAAGAACCGAGGCCAAAAGTCTATATTTAGGAATATTGAAAAAAATTGAGAATATTGTAATAATTAATAAAATTTAAAAATTTTGAAAATTGTGAAAAAATTGAAAATTTTGAAAAACAATGGAGACAATTGGAAAAAAAATTAAGAATTTTGAAAAAAAAATTGAGAGTTTTGAAAAAGATTTGAATTTTGAATTTTTTAAGTACTAAGAATTTTTTAAAATTTTAAGAACTTTTAAAAAATTAAGAATAAAAAATGATAATTATGAAAAAGTATGATTTTTTTTTTTTTTAAACTGAGAATTTTAAAAGAATTTTGAATTTTGAAAAATTTTGAAATTTTTGAAAAAAAAAAGTTTTAATTTGAAAATCTTGAAATAAATTAAATTTTTTTAAAAAATTAAGAAATTTCAAATGAAATCGGACGGACGAAAGAAAGATTTCCGACATTGGGTATTTAGCCTCGGTTGCATAGGATATGAGGCTAAAAGCCTAATATATAAATTCGTCGGGCGCGGATGGAGGCTTTTACAGTCTTCTCCTACTCAGAGAGAGAGCGTGTCAAGGGAGCAAAGTAATTTCGAGTATTATCCTCGAGATCTGATCTCCTCCCACCTTCTTTGTATATATATCGTTCTCACCGTCATCTTCTCAAACCCTTTCTCTCTATCTTAAGAGCGAGAAAGAGAGCGAAAATGCAGGGAAACAATGCTCGGTCAGAAAACCCCACACATCTACGTGAGATCTCCTCACATGGTCCGAAAATCCCTCTCTCGATTCCCTCTCCTCGACTATTCGACTCAGGGATCGCGTCCCGACAATCCGTACGCACAGTTCGTCTTTTTCCCGGCCGTATTCGGGCTTTTTTCTCGCCGATTATGTCAATTTTCGGCGACTTAGGGTTTGACTTTCTGGATCTTTTTTCCGGTACCATTTGGAGGAATCAATCTGATTCTCTTTCGAGGGCAGATGACGGACGAAGAGGCCGAAAGTCTGTTGAAAAGGTCAGATCCGGACTTGGAATCTCGAATCTAGGGCTTCTTTTGTGATTATCTGACATTTGGGTCCGAATTTGGTTTTAGAGTTGCTATTTGTGGTAATGTACATTCGGATCGGATTGTATTGAATATTTTTTTCATTGCTTTCGTTTCTTGATGATCTTTATGAGGTGCTCTGTTGTTGATCTGCCTGTTTTCATGATTTCATTTGACTAGTGGTAGATTAAATCAGTAGGGACTCCATAGATGTATGAAATGGGTGTGCACCTGAGACTTCATATGTGGAATGAACAGATCAGCATGTTTTAGCACCTAAATTCGTTGATTTGTGCAGTTATGGCATCCAAGGGTACAATTTGTTATGAAATCTAGAACTCTATGATTCTCTTATGGTGTTTACATTCTGGATTAGAGCCTGTGAGTTTGTTGGAAAGCATGTATTTGCATTTCGAGGCACATGGTTCGTTTTATATGAACTGTTTTTGAAATTAGTACCGCTCTTTCATTCTTTCTCGATTTGAAGGAATAAGTGGATGTCTATTGCCTTTTTCCTTCTTTAGTTTAGTTCAAATTAGTGATGAACTTGCCAAATCATATGCTCATCAGGAAATTCACGCATTCAATTTCAATTTCATTGAAGAACCTGAATGTGTTGAGCGTTTTCTGGCAGAGATGATGTAATGCTTTTGCATGTTCGCAAGAAACTTGAGGTGGTTCAAATGGGTTCAAAGTTCATTCTTTTGTGGGAAGCTTTGGTTGAATTACATTTTGTTTGTTTGTTTGTTTTTTTTTTTAAAAAATAAAAAATAAAAATCTTTCTTCTACTTTTCAATTTTAATAATCGGTTTGGATTTTCTAGATAGATGTGTGTGAATTTTATTTTATTTTTTTTAGCAGAGATAATATTCTTTTGAATTTTGAATTTTGAATTTTTGATGGCTAGCACAGTTTTCTAACTTCATTTTTCGTTGTTCATGAACTGAGACATGCAAATTAAGTGTTTGTGATGCCATATCATGGTACCTTCTTCCTTCTTCTTGATATGTTATGTTATGGTTTTGTGCCAGTCTGAAGATAATTTAGGTCACTTTCCATTGAAAATTAGTTTCAGAACTTCTTTTTTACTTATGATTTGAGTTTGGTTTTTAATGGGCTCAGTGACTCCAACTGAATACTGCTCAAATTGCTAATTAATGTCTACTCAAAATTCTACTGTCGATTTTAGTATAGCTTTTCTTCTTATAGAATCAATATCTTCTTTTAAAGATGAGATACCTTTGAAGGAATTCTCTTTGAATTTCAAGTGTTGAGGTACAATAATTCTATCGGTATCTCGATTTTGCTAGGATCATTTTAGTTTCTAGTTGAATTAGCTTGATTAGATTCCGTGGATTATAAGATGCAAATGGTTTCTCCTTTGGTTGGTTTTTTGAGTGGGGCACGATATTTTGATCTAGAGCAATGGTCATTTGGAGCCCACGGGGATCGTGCCCCAAAAATCTCCCCTCACCGCCACCAGTCTTGGACCCTTCTTCGTTGACTTTGGACCTTTGATGTACTTCTTCTTTACCATCTATTTCGGGCCTCAAATTGAATGGTCTAAATTGGCCTATTGAGGTTTTTTTTTTTTTTTCTGGGGTTATGGCCCATCTTTGAAGGGCCCCACTTGTATGAAACGAAGACCTTGCCAAGAACATATAATTCCTTCATTTTAAATTCCTGTTCTTCAGTACAGTTGCATGACCTGTGTAGTTTTACTTGATTGGAAACATGATGTCTGTTTAGTACTCTTCATTTATTACTACCCTTATTCATACCGTGATGAGTTAAATAGGTCTTCTCTTGTCGATGAATCTCGACTCATGAGATTACTAACGTGGTGTCTTCTTTCTGTGTCCTTTTATCCAAATGACAAAAATTGAGAAACTACACTCATGTCCGTTTCAATCTTGCCATCAGTTTTATTTCTATGTACTAGTATGACCTATTAAGCTAGGTAACGATATTTTGTGCAGAGACATAATTTGTGATTAACCCTTCATTGGCGGTAGAAAGCCATTTGTCGAGAATAAAGTCATTGATTCTTTAAGCATATAGGTAGTAATCATGGGAGGAATATTTTTCTAAGATGAAAAGCCTTTCCAATGTTATCAACCATATAAAATCCCAAGTCCGAAAGCTGATCGCATTTAGTATTCAAGGATTGCCAATTATATGAGTGCACGATTAGGTATTCGACACTCTTTTCCTTCTCCTTGCCCATGAATTATTTGACAAGCCATGTTTGTAACTAACTTGTAATTTCATTTTGATGGTCTAGTCCCAACTTGTAATTTCATTCCTTTGACTTGAAAGAGCAATAACTGCAATTTTTTAGGGCTACTTCCTCATTATGAATACTAGGAGAAATCATCAATCTTTGTCTATTCCTCTTGATTAAGATGAATGTTTACAATTCAATTCACTTGTGCATTCAAAGGCAGCCTAAACATCCTTCCATTTTGAAGATAACTTAGTTGGTGTATTTTAACCACATGAAAGTTGCATTTGCTTGACATGGATTTCACATTATATTATTTCTTTTTCGGTGAAAGCGACTCTTGCCAATGCGGGTCTTGAGTGTGCCAATCTCATCGTGGGTATTGATTTCACTAAGAGCAATGAATCTAATGGATATTGTGGTTCATTTTTTTGATGTTCTCTCTGAAAACCATATGATGTTTAACTAGATAGAAATGACATTGACTCAGAATAATTTCAAATCCTTCTTAACACTCATGTATGTATGTTGAAGATCCGGGTTGTTCATAAGGTTCTCCCACCTGTGTGTCATGGCTAACAATTTAGCTTTGTCTCAGAAGATGACTCAAATACATTGCATGTGAAACCTTCAAAATTTTCAATTGTCTATTTTTTATACATATGTCGCCTACCCGATGATTGGCTCGACTTTTGCTCCATGGCACATACAAGGTGGGAAATGAAAAACCATTGATTCTCATTCACATTGGCATGTTTAGATTTAAGGTGGTAAAATTTACATTTTCTATTTAGATTACTAAATGCTTGTTACCTTTCATAATCAAATTCCTATTGAAAGTTGCATAAACTATATAGCTTTACATTGTTTGGTTATTGGACCTCGAGACACTTAATGGCCAATGTTGTTTGTATAAATTGTTTGTTTTTTACATCACATCGATTCACAAAATCCATATGGCTAGAATAGCTATTATTGGAAGGACCCTTTCCAATTTGACCGCCTTTGATGAGGATGACCTTATCCCTTATTTTGGATTTGGAGATGGTTAGTCAAACGAGCCATCACACACTTTCCTCATAGGGTAGTAATAGAGTACGACAACGATATCATAATCCACAACTACGGTGATGGTGTTTATACTTCAACAAGACACATGGCTTGTACCACAAATCCGAATCACCCAAATAATGGACATAGTGTAGAGGACTACTCCAAAAGCCTGCATCTAGTTAATTGGTGATAAAGCGAGGAAATCTAATGGGCGGGAAAACTAAAATTGTAAATAGACAAACAAATTTCCATTTATCCGGTCAGCATTGTCTAATCAATATGATTTTGGGTATCCGAACAACATACAATGGGTCCCACCATTTGGGTGGTTGGGGCTTGCTTCTTGTATAGGAGGGTGCTCATGAGAATGGGATTTTAAACCTTACTCTCGATTGGCACATGTGTGAGATCCATCAAGTGGGCTCCACCACTAAGTATCATTTCACCATTTCCTTTTGTAGTTGTAGTAACGAAGTGGTGCTTTTTCTGCTAAATCTTGATGCTCTTGATGCTTACTTGATGTAGGTGACCAGTGTGGACACGTGTCATGGTGAAATAAGTCCACAAGTACCTTAATTTTCTAAGTCTCGCGTTTGGTAGAAGAACATATGAATTCAATTATGAATTGAGTTCAATCAAGGAAATGACAAAAGTTAATGGTATTCACTTGAAATCAAAAAAAGAAGAAGCTAGGTATGATGAAATTACAAGTACCTTAATTTACTAAGTTTGTGTTTGGATGAACGAATGAATTTAGTATTTACTTGAAATCACACGAGGAAGTACCTTTCAAACTACGGTTTTGCTATGATCTTTCAATCATTCTCTAATTTAATTTTCAATATCTTGTTAACCTTCATTTGTGGATGATCTTGGCTTCTGCTTAGATGATTTGTGGATGATTTTTTACAAAGTGGTCCACATGTTGTTCTTCCACTCTTATTATGAGGCGAAAGTCTGCCTCTGGGCTATATACATCCTCATGCATATACGTGTCCTGCATTGGCAACTTAGCATCGTAATCAATAAGGGGTTCTCTTATTCCGTTTTTGAATTAGTTTTTCTTAGTAAGTTTATTGTTTTGATAACTTATTGAGTGATCCGTTGAGTTCAACTCCACCTAGGAGAATTGCACCGGTGGTCGATGTCCCTTCCCTTGAGAACTTTTGGCAAGCAATCATGATACTTTTGTTTAATAATGTGAAACTTTTGAATCCTTAGTTATGTATATACTTGTTTATCGTTGGTATTTTACCACTGGTAAAAACTCTCGATGCCAATCATAGATCACCATGGAATTGATTTCATCTGCTGCTTGCGATTGTGCATACATTTAATCTCAATCAGGTGATGGCTCGAGTTATTGAACCCCTTCATTTGATTTCCAACGCAGAGATTTCATTGAGACCCTACACTTGGATATATTTTCCTCATAAAAGATTGCTTGTTATGATGCTGAACTCCATATTCTTCAACAACCTTCCATTTACATTGAAACAAACGGTTTTGGACTCTAAATTCTTTGCGCTTTGACCCACGACAACATTAGTGACATTATCTCACCAAAGAGGATTTTTAAGCATTTATTCCAACTACTTTTCATGCTAATATAATACTTACTAAAATGGGAATGCTTGTTTACGATGCTTCATAATCCCCTTCATTGTTGACTTCAGTATTTTCTTTTGATTAAGCTAACAATCCATTCAAAGTGATTATCCTTTATAAATGATGGTGCTCACAATCATTTTCTTTGAGTAGATTTGAAGATGTCACTTAATTAAAAGATTAGGTGGTGATGTGAATGCTTAATCATCCTGGTTTATAAAATAAATCAAAAGAAATCTTCATAAGAACTTGAAAATTTTGGTAATTGGAGGCTAATGGTTGGTGTGATATTCGATTAGCATTAAGTTGCCTCAAAATTCATACCATACTTGTATAGTTAAATTGAATCATATTTCTATTTGATGTTTTTGAGGCATTTCACATCACAAAATTGTATAATAGTGATTGCAAGATCTGTCAAGGCGTGGATCAAATCACATTATCTTCAATTACAAATGATGACAAATAAGTGTTAGTTTTTATAAATTTCATTTATCCATAGGAATTGTGAACCTTTTGCTATCTTGAGGAATCGACTTTCCAGCTTCTTGTTGAACAATGGAAAGGCCTAGATCATCCTCAAAAGCCTTATAGACCCACCATTTGAAGAAGATGCTTAAATTCATCCACACATGCACGAAATAATTCCCAATGGTCCAAGGGACTCTCTGCAATTTTGTGGCTATCGGAGAACCCTAAGGTATATAATCCATGCATCATATTTGGACATAAAATTGGTGGTTTTTTGGGTAATGCCATAATTTTGATTGATTACAGGTTTTGGCCAAAGCATGAGGATATTTCAAATTTCGAAGATTGAGTGCACTCTGTATTCCGGTAGGGTTTCTTCCATGCTCACGTATGCTTTCCTAGAATTCTGAATCTTTGGAATAGTAACTACACGTCATGATCTTTCTCTTGGTATTTTACCTTTTATTATTATTGCGATGTCCTTATAATTTTGAAAGATATGGTCGAATGGTTATCAATGGGGACAATGCAGAAAGTAATGTTTTTTCATGTATCATAAATGCACGAGGGAAACTTGAAATACAAATTGCCATTAAAAGAAAAAAGGAAAAAACTATATTCATTAGGCAATGAACCAAAGAAAGTAACAGCTGCTTACTGGGCATGTCCCTATGGAAGTAAAGTAGTTGTTGGATACAGTAACGGGAAGATTTTACTTTGGACTATTCCAGGAATTTCCAATCCAAAAAATATCCCGGCTATAGATAAAGAAGAATTATGTGCTGCGCAAAATGTTCCTATTGGTAAACTCAATCTTGGGTATAAGATGGACAAAACTCCTATAGGTTCATTAAGATGGGTTCCAGGAGATGGAAAGGCAAGTCGGTTGTATGTAAATGGAGTCTCATTCTGGATCTTCAAATTCATTTCAGGTATATTTCTGACTTTCTGCTTTAATTATTTTAGACTTATTCTCATTCTTGTCATCATAACACCGTTCAAGCAATATAGTTTCTATTTTCTAAATAAATATATTCAATTATGCACTAGGAATTTCGTCTGTTACATCTTGGGTTGCATGCTGGTGTTTGATTCATCATTTGGTGGTTAAATAAACTGCTTTCTTCTCAAGAAATCTTTCAACAATTGTATGTGAAAGAAAGGTTTTAATATCCTCACTATGTACAGACTATCAGATCTGTGTTTGTCTGTGTGTGTGTGGGGCGATTGCATACGACCAGTACACCGCTTACCATGGAACAACATTTTTATAGCCATCATCTCATATGTGCAGGACATCCGAGCCGTTCAAAAGGCGGGAACCATCACAGAGATCACATGTGTGAAAATCAGGCTGAGCCACTCATCAGGTAGCCCACACCCATATATTGTGTCAGACCATCAGCTGTCCATTGATTTTGATAGTGTACCCACTGATGAGTGGGTCGCCTGATTTCCTTCCTGGTGATCTTCATGATGGGACCTGCCTTTTTACATGGCTGGGACACCCCTCCTACCATGTGATACATTGACGAGAAAAAACAGGGTAGCATGGTAACCTTAGCATACTATGCATGTGGTCATTCTTCTACCCACAGACAGTTTTAAGCATTACTTTTGCAGTGTTCAGCACTAAATGTGGTACACTTCATGCTTTCTTAAACTTCAGTCGACATCTGCATATTGACATCAGCCTTAATCTTTGTGAGGGTAAGAGAGAGGGCATTTTTTTTTCTTAATGAAGATGATACAGTAATAGCATATTATCATTTATTCAAATGCTTCATTAAGCTTCCTCCATAATTCAAAATTTCATATGGAAGGACATAAATTGCAAGCTCGACATCTGCACATTGAGATTGCCCTTTATCCTCATGAACAGCTAATTCCTTCAGTTCTCTAAAAATTTCACTTCATATATTTACCACTTCCTGATTTCTTTAAGCATGCCTCTGTCTGCTAATTCATCCATTGTTTCCTCAATAGTTCCGTTGTTTGGTATTATCTAGAATTTTCTACCTATGTGTTTGGTATTATTCTATAAAATATATATGTATATGTATATATTGAACGATGATGCATTTCATATATACGACCTATATAAATTATTATTATCATGGCTCGGGCTTGGATCCATCCCAAAGTAAATCTGTCGAAGCTTGATGAGCCCTTATGAGGATGGATTAACAATGGCTTTGAATGAGAATGTACACAACTGATTGACAATTCTCATTCCACAAAACATTAGAGATGAACTCTCCTCCATTCTTTGAGAGGAGAATTCTCATGGATTTTACATTTTGTACTCAGATATGCCATGCTTATGAAGGTCTTTTCCCATTTTGTACTCAGATATGCCATGCTTTTACAGTGGTGAAAATCTGGGGAATGAGTTAAACCTTCTTTGTTGTTTTTTTTTTTTATTTCATCATGCCAGTAAAAGCTCCAATACTTTTCCGATTAAAGATTGATACTTATATGACCTTGTTTGATTTCTCAACTTAGCGGTACTTCATAAGACCATATTTTTGTCTATTTTCCTGTTGAAGTTAACCCTTTAAGTGAAGTGAAGAGCTGACTACTTGATTTTTTATTTCCTTTTTCTCCCGGTGCTGTTTACAAAGAGCCATCATTCACAATTCTGGAACACCGGGCATTGTGCAGCATGAGATTTTGAACAATAGAAGGCAGGTCTTAACTAAGGTGAGTACAGTGGTATCACTTTCATATCCTTGGCAAATTATTTTTCTCAACACCACTTGACAGTTCTGCTCTCTTGAGCACTTGTTAAGGTGAGTAGTGGGCCCCATCTGTGTCCATTCAAACAAAGACTAAAACATGGCCCGGCCAACAATTTTTGTTAAATGGTGTCTTAGGACTAATTTTCTAAAAACATTCTCTCTTCTTTTGGTGATCGATTCTTTTTCTTTTCCTCCAGAATCGAATGCTTACCCACGATTGAATTTCCAAACTCGTAATATAATGGAAACCAACCAATCCAATCTTCTCTCCCTTCTCAACCTACTTCATCGAGGAAGTTGATCTAGGTGAAGAACTCAATCGAAGCAATTTGCATGTCACCTTCTCCAAGACCTATAAAGCGCTCGAGAGACATGTTTATGCCATCGAAATGGCGAGAATATGCCTGTGAGGAGCTTATTCTTTGGGAATCCATCATTGGGAGAACAGTTATGGTGTGATTTTATTTTGCGGTTTAAATTTAATATACGACTTTTTTTGAGTTCTTTGCCGAACTCGAGAGAGATTTCCATCTTATTTCCATGGTTTTCTCTGTTTGTGTTGAGATTTCAAGTCTCTTGGTGAGGAGAAAACCAATCTCTGTTTTTCTTCTTTCGTTTTCTTTTTCTTTATCATTTTTCATGTTTTATGGATTGGGATTCCAAGTCTATTTGACTAAGAATTGAAGACTCTTTTTGGGTTTTCTTGGGTTTTATTTGAGAGGAAAAACCCATTAAAATATTGTAACTAATGTTGTGGATCTGACTGACTATGCACAAGTTTATGAATGTGTTAAAATAAATGATTTAGCCTCATTTCGAGAAAATTGAAGCTAAAAAAGTTTTTAGCCTCATTTGAAGAACTGAGGCTATAAAAGTCATTTTAGCCTCGGTTGCTAAAACTGAGGCTAAAGCCTTTAGCCACGGGGTTTTCAACCTCGGTTTGGATAACTGAGGCAAAACTGAGGCTAAAGCCTTTAGCCTCAGTTTTTAACCTTTTTAGCCACAGTTTTGAACTGAGGCTAAAGCCCCCTTTTCTTGTAGTGTCTACAAGCTCATATGTATTGGAGTTCGAGCATCATTAGATTCGGCACCCGGAATGGGATCCGATGAAATCCCTAGGGCATCCGACAAAATCCCTAGGGCATCGGAGTGGCATTTGGTCATGGAAAGACATTCTCGCTTGAAACCCTTATCTCTATTCATAGGCAACATCTCCTATGACACCAATTCTAGCGACCTCAACAGGATTTTTGGGTGCTATGGGAAAATCTCAGACATTTACATCCCTTGGGACCAAATCCTCCAAAGATATAGAGGGCATGCTTTCGTCCATTTCGTCCACAAGGTGGAGGCCATTTCCGCTTGAGAAGCCCTCCATGGAAAAATGGTGGACGACCGCATTCTGACAGTCTTTGTGGCAAGACCACAACAAGCAATCCCGACAGTCCATCCTCCGAAGGTAAGATCCCTCGCTCTCTCCCACCCCACCCCCCCTCTGCAGCAGATCATCCAGGGGCTTTTCCCCCTTTGTTAGCCCCTATTCCGACTCCTTCGGAAAGCTTGTCCTCCATGTCCAGAGGGGAGAGACAGAGAGCCCCAGTTCTAGCAGCTAGATCAACTGGGACTAGACCTTCGGGCATTTTAGACTTGGAGAATCTGCTAGCCCTATGCCCAATCATAGCAGATACCAAAGCTGTAGCGAGGAGGCGGAAGGAACTGAATCTGGCCCTTGTGGGTCATGCAACAAATTTAAGTGTGCCCCTCATTAGACTCATTTAGGGGATCAACGATTCCCGTTATATTTCATCAGCCATTGACATCTCGCGGTTATCCCAAGATTGCTTCCTTATCGTCTTCAAAACATGTATGGAATTACTTTCGTTTTTCACAGACTCCTCCCTCCAAAAGAGGATGGGCCTTTTGAAGGTGGAAGTTTGGTCTCCAGGGCTTGTTTCTGAAGGGGTTTGGATCATCCTCTATGGCATTCCGGCCCACGCATGGTTTGAGTTTGTTTTCAAAGATATTGGCTCCACATTCGGCTGGGTTGTGGAGTCCGATAGGTGTTCGACTATTGCCTTGGTCCAAGTAGTAGCCAAGATCAGGGTCATCATTCAGCCTAGGGCAGATATCCACAAGGCTAGAACTTTGGTTGTGGCAGATAAATCCTACATGGTGTGGCCGTCTCTTGAGCTCCCTGACTCTTTCGTTGGTGATGATATGGTGCCGGCAGCCAGTCAACACAAGGAGTCCCTATCTACTAGACAGTGGGTCGAACAGGCCTTCTACTACCCTGACCAACCTCCTCATGCATCCAAGACAGGGCTGCATCTCTCCACTCCAATCCCACCATCCTCCCTATCACCTATTTGCTCAAATGCCCCCCAAACCACTACAACCCCCCCTTTCTTCAACGCCCTCCTCGTATCAGCCTCATCCCCTCTGTTATTATGTCTTCAGAGGGAACCCTTGGTCCACTTCTTCAAACCCAACCTCCCCAGGGCTCACAGCCCGATCCCCTTCCTCCCTTCACGGCTATTGTCTCTACCCTTCATATATCCCCGGAGGAGAGTCCATAGTTATTTTTTTCCTACCTTAACCAAGCCTGTTCACAGGGCCCTCTCGGAAGGCCACAGTCCATTGAAATCAGGTGAGGATTTTGAGGAAGATCAGGAAGACTTCCAGGTAGAGGCGTGAAACTCTTACCCCCTAGCAGCTGATAATCGATGGGCTCCAATTGGGGATGGTAATCTCGTTGTAGACTTATCTCCATACTTTCACCCTGAACCCTCTCCTCGCGCCCATGGGAGACAGGTTCGATCAGGCACCCCCCTTCCCCCTACAACTTCAGTGTTGGCTCAGAGTCCCCCTATTTAGATCAGCTTTGTGAGGGCACCAACATTCAGTCCCTTCGAGATAAGGAGTTGGATCAACATCTCCTCCCTGCCCAATCCAAGGATGCCTCCCTCCCTCAGCGCAAGCCAGCCGAGGCAGAAGACATGAGCCTTTCCCAAACTCAACCCCTCCAACTGACATACATCAGGAGGATTCCTTTGGTCATCACCCTCCCAAATCATGTTAACCATTAATCAATCAAATTGCGCTCCCAACATACATCAGAACCAACCTAGTATAGTAAACTAAGGCATCTAAAGTATTGGGGTGAGTTCACAACCCAACATATCCATGTTTAACATGCTCATTTGGAACGCGAGGGGAGTGGGAAACTCTGCTACGATTCGATCTCTTAAGAGAATCGTTAGGTAATTTCGTCTGGCCATCATCGCGATTCTTGAACTATGCTTTGGGATGAGAAACGTGTCTCCATTGGTCACTAAAATTCAGTCTGCACTCTTCATGTTCGAATGCTGCCCAAGGGGGCAAAGTGTGGATTTTTTCAAAATCCTTCATCGACATGGAAATGAGTGCGGCTTCCAACCAGTTGCTTACTGTTACTATGGGTCTTCGAGGCTTCTCTGACAGGTTCTTACTATCCTGTGTCTACACGAAATGCTCCAAAATTCTGAGGAGGCATCTTTGGGATGAGCTGGGGCAGCTGGGAGCGGGCTAAGCGCTTCCCTGGGCTGTATGCGGGGATTTTAATGCCGTTCTGTCCCAAGCAGAGAGGTCAGGGTCTACCCTATTTGATTCGGGGAGTGCAAACGAGTTTGTGGCAGGGCTTGACAGTGCGGGTCTCCTTGATGCGGACTTCACGGGTAACCGCTTTACCTGGTGTAACAATTAAGGAGGCCAGGCACGCGTTTGGGCAAGACCGGACAGAGCATGATGTAACTCCCTCTGGCTCTAAGCTTTTCCCTCTTTCCTTGTGAAGCACCTTCTGAGGTTGCACTCAGACCACGCCCCCTTACTCCTGTCTTTCCCTCGGTCTGTGCCTTCCCCCCCAGAAACCCTTTAGATTTCAGCACATGTGGAGCCTCCCCATAGGCTTCAAAGATCTGGATTCGACTACGTGGTCCACTCTCTTCTATGGCAACCCCATTCTTACCCTCGTCAGCAAGCTTAAACGCGTCAAGACTACCCTGAATTGCTGGAACAAGCACACGTTTGGGGATCTTTTTAGGAACATCCAGACTACGCAGAATGACCTTCAATTGGCTGAAGCGGCTGCTTTGGGCTTTGCTGACCCAACCTTGCTCCGATCCCTTCATCAGGCTAGGATAGGATGGCCCATCTCGAACACTGCAAGGAAACCTTCTGGCGCTAAAAATCCAGGATCTAATGGCTGCAAGAGGGAGAGTGCAACATGAGATTCTTCCATGCATCGGCTACTGGTAGAGCTAGGAATCCATAATTCAGGAAATCAAAGTCAATGGGGGTGCCATTCTCACAGACGGTGTTGCTATCCAAAGTGTGGCCATTGATTTCTTTCAGAATCTCCTTTAAGCAGATCCGGTTCATCCTATGGGTGACCTCCTCCACCCAATTCTCCCTCAGTGTAATGCCTGAACATTTCAATACTCGAGTATCGAAAGTTCTCAAGCGTTACCATAAGATTCAACTAATATATACGAGTGTACGATACCAATCCAACTATCCTAGTCTTACATCCTCACCCTAACACAAATCTAACCATTGAGAATTACCTCCATTCAATTGATCCAACCATCCGACCGTTGATTTTAAGACAGGACCATCCATCACGTGATTTGACATAAGTACTTTTCCATGAATAACATGACGAATAACTCCCTATCCATAATGATTTAGATATATATTCTTTTGTAAGAATTGCTTAGAAACGTGCCTATAGTTATGTGGAGCCATTAGATTTTTGAAAACTCACCGATCAGCAATAATTATGAAATTGCCATTAACATAGACCTTGTGACTCTAGATCACATATTCCTACAATCCGTTTAATGAAAATTTTTACACCATGCCTTTATATCATGAATCAGCCGTACACGTCGGATTTCAACCCTTAGATCATTGTAAAGGTGACCCAATTGACAGCTCAGCCCCTCAACCGTTGTTTTATGTGGTAAGATTCACTTGATCTTAGGATATGCTTCAACCTTGGGCCCAACCCTTTAAATTTATATGGAAAAACGGATGAGCGAAGTAGATTCCTCAGGAACATCGCGGTGGGCCCCATACTGTGGGATGTGTGTAAACAAACTGCACATAGCCACAGTGTATCGGACCAAAGGACCCAATCAAATCGGGCTGACCTGATTCTTGTTTGAAGGGGAGTCTTCCCTCACACCTGGATGGACGAACGTCGTCCGATAGGACGTGTTGTGGGCCACCAGGATCGTCCATCTGGACTATCTGAACTGTCCATTATGTTGAACTAGTGGGCCCGACCAAACCCACGTAGGTCCCACAGGCGGGTGCACACAAGTTTATGCACAACCCCTTTCGATCTCTCCCTCCTTTCACACTCCCGCGCAAGGAAAGTCGAATCCAAATCGCATTGTGAATGGAGATGGGACCCACCATCACGATCTTGTGATTGGATCCGAGCCGTCCACTGGACTCAACCCTTTTCCACGATTAGAGAACTCAAAGACCCTCGATGCAGAGAGTCTGTATGGGATACCCCAATCCGTCTAAAACTCGTCCTCAAGCAGCATCAAAGGAAGATGGTGCGGTTTCAAATTCTCTGCGTAAGAAAATTTAACGGGGAGACATCTGGACTGATCAGAGCCATCCAAACCTCCCCAAGGGAGATTTCGATACCTCTAAAGCTGGCCAAAAAGGAAGAAAACAAAAAAAGGCTAGGTTACTCTATTGCAATGTGCGAAACCCGTTATAACAACGTTCAGGATTTTCGACGTTGATCTTCCTCACATCTGGATTCATTAACATAGTTCTATACCTCATCCCAATTGTCCAACGTACGCAAGCTCCTATCCCCTCCAAGAAATGGCCGATTTCTCCCATGTTGACTGAAAAGATCAAAGGGAAAATCTCGCAAATAATCACTGTCTCACTGCGCAAAAACGAAACTGCGCAGAAAATCATCATGACTCCACTCACTACGCAACCAGGCCTACGTAAGGGCAACGTAGGGAGAGTCTAGAAGACCCACACGATTATAAAGGCACCCTCGTTCGACTTTTGGAGAAAACAAAACAAGAGGAAGAGAGAGAGAGAGAGAGAGAGAGAGAGAGAGAGAGAGAGAGCAACGTCCAGCTCTCTGTTGGACGTAGTGCAAACAAGGACAATAAAAGAAAAAGAAAGAAAGAAAGAAAGGAAAAAAAAAAGAAAGAAAAGAAGAGAGAATGAAGAAGAAGAAGAAGAAGAAGAAGAAGAAGAAATAAGAGGAAGAGATGGAGAGTTGTTGTAAGTCAACTCAATGTTGTTGGATTTGAGTTATCAGGTTGAGATCTAAGGACTGAATAAGGTAAGTTGTCTAGGTGTATAATAACCTAGTCCTAGTTTTCAAATTAAACCACTGAATCGTATGATCTTAGATCTACAGTACAGATCCAACCCTAGCCGTTAATCTTAACTATATGAACCATGTGTTAGTATTATCTAACAATACGAAGTGTGTTAATCATGATTAGATCTCAATCTTAAAGTATGAATACATCAACTCTAGTAATTAGAAGGCAATTTATCTTAGGAGGTGAGGGTTTTATCCTTTAAGCTTACAGTAATTTAAGTTGATATGTTATTATCTTGCCTTTTACGTACCTTTTATTTTAATTGAGTTGATGCATTTTATCTCCTATTTTACATACCTTTTACCTTAATTGAGTTGATGCATTTTATCTCACCTTTTACGTACCTTTTACCTGTCTTCATATTACCATGAATTTTCTATCTATTTTTATTTAATTTATCATTAACAACAATTGGCCCTTTTAGGATTATGACATGATATTAATTATAAGTGATTTCTTTGAATTTATGTGGGACCATGGATACAAGTCTTGTCCTTGCCTTATCAAATTTATTGTATTGGCCCTGCCACTCATTTCTTTATTTGAGTTAGCTCTGCCACTTGTCTCTTTATTGAGTTGGCCATTGCCACTCTCCTTATTATTGAGTTGGCTATTGTTGCTCTTTTATTTGTTGAGTTAGCCATTGCTACTCTTCTCTTATTGAGTTGACCATTGTCACTCTTCTCTTGTTATGTGGCCATTGCCACTTTTGTTGAGTTGACCATTGTCACTATTCTCTTTATTATATTGGCCTTGTGCTATCTATATTTAAGGCTTGAGTATTTGTCTTGCTATTTTAGAACCTTCATGATTCAGATCACATTCTCTATAAGTGCAAGTGATGTGTTAAGAGATATCATAACTAGTGATTCGAATATCTTATCATGGACGTAATACGTTACGGGTAACAGCCCTCTTAGTCGGCACGTAATTCCGTGGGTTGGTTGGCGTGGTGCATAATCGATGTATATAAATCGTCATGCATGCTACA
The DNA here is from genome assembly GCA_030180095.1 of Magnolia changhungtana. Classification (NCBI taxonomy): domain Eukaryota; kingdom Viridiplantae; phylum Streptophyta; class Magnoliopsida; order Magnoliales; family Magnoliaceae; genus Magnolia; species Magnolia changhungtana. Next base: position 8,681,383 of record JASAUF010000639.1, read on the forward strand.
TCACCTTTTAAGGGTTGGATGTAACAAATAGTCACTCCATGAACACATCGTGTTACGTAAATCCTCTAACCGCGTGTTGTGTTGCCTTGAGATGTTCGCATAAATCTACGTTAGCGTTGGCCATGCCGACGAATATCTATAGTTATGGGATGCGGGTTAAGTCAGATTTTCTATAAATTATATTTCACATTGTGATGATCACTGCATATGCTGAGCCGCACACACTATGCTAGGCATGCATCTCATGTAGGTAGTTTGCGCATACTGATATCTCATGTATTAGTGGAGCACGAGACGTATCAGAACCCTTACTTTACTTTTATAAATCACTTGAATTATTGATAATCTTAAAGGATAACCATCACTATGAGTAGGGCATTGACCCTCTTCCAACAGTACAGATGATGCAGGTGACAGATTGAAGACTTAGAGGACTACTTCCTTATAGAAGATTATACTGAAAGAATGAGAAGATAGTTTTAAGAATTAGTTTTATACTTCAACTGCGAACTATAATATTGTAATAAGCTCCCATTGAGAGGGTATTTGATTATTCTTTTATTTTAATGAGATAATCAATACAGTTGATTTTATTCTTGTGAATGTTACCTTAAAAAATGTATCGGGATGTAATCTAATTGAAAAAAATATGGTGCGATTTTTAAATCATCCAAGTTTATACATTATTAGCACCCAATTTTCTCGAGCACGAGTATGAACTCTGATCGTGAAAATTCAGGATGTTACACTCAGTGACCAAGGAAGATAATCGGTTTCTCCTCTTTGCTCCATCCTTGGATGAGGTCCATGCTGCTGTGATGAGGCTGCCTCCCGATGGTGCGACTGGGCCTGATGGCCTCTCGGGCGTATGTTTCTAGATATGTTGGGGTACCATGGGCCAAGACTTGTTGTAGGTCGTTCGTTGTTTCTTCTCAGGTGGTTCCTTGCCTAGATCTCTTACTTCTTCCCTTATCTGCATCATTCCCAAGAAGACCCCGCCAGCCACGTTCTCTAATTTTAGGCCTATAAGCCTTTACAACTGTGTGTACAAGATTTTCTCTAAGATTATTGTTGATAGATTGGGAATAATTCTCTCAAAAATTGTTTCTATTGAACAAGGTGCTTTTATGCAGGGTAGATTAATAGTGGAGAGTAGCGCCCTCACCCAGGAAATCTTCCGTGACATCAACAAGAAAGTTAGAGGTGGGAACATTTTACTTAAGCTGGATATGGAAAAGGCTTATGACAGACTCCGTTGGGATTTCCTTAAGGAGGTCCTCCTTGCCTTTGGCTTTGCTAGAGAGTGGATCAGGATGGTTGATAAGTGCTGGTTGAACTCTTGGTTCTCGGTCCTAGTCAATGGGCAAGTGTCTGGATTTTTCAAATTGTCTAAGGGCCTCCGCCAGGGCGACTTGATCTCGCCTGCCCTCTTTATCCTAGTGGTGGACGTTCTCAGTTGGGGCTTGTCCCAATTGATGATTCAAGGCTTTTGTCAGCTTTTCAAGACTCGTAGAAATTGCCTCATGATCTCTCATCTACTCTTTGCTGACGACACGATCCTCTTTGTAAATGGTAGTGGAGAATCCATCAAGAAGATAGTTAAATTCCTCAAGAAATATGAACAGGCGTCGGGCCAAAAAATTAATGCGTCCAAGAGCTTCTTCATTCTTTCGGCCAAGCAGTTTGCGGATCGGGCTAGATTGGTGAAAAATATTCTTGGGTTCAACAGGGTTACTACCCCATTCACTTATCTGGGGATTCCTATTTTCTTAGGGAAACTGAAGAGGTTATTCTTCTAAAGCTTGATTAATAAAATCCGGCAAAGAATCACGGGCAGGAAATGCAAAATTCTCTCGCAAGCAGGTAGGTTGATATTGATAAACCATGTCTTATATAGCATTCCCATCCATACTCTCGCAACCATAATCGTTCCAGCGTCCACGTTAGCCGATCTTGGCAGAATCTTCTCTGATTTCTTTTGGGGCTGGGACGGGGACAAGAAACACTGCCACCGGCTTCGGTGGAATAAGGTTGCCCTCTTAAAATCTGAAGGGATTCTGGGTGTTAGGGACCTCCGTTCAGTCATGAAAGCCTTTCGTATGAAACTGGCGTGGGCAGTGCGCTTCAGGGGTGAAGCCAGTTACTAGTGTAATTTCATGAGGGCCAAGTACACTGCTGATCTTCGTTTTGTGGATATTAGAAGTCATACCCTCTTACCTCGCCTATTTGGAAAGATATATGCAAGCTCACCCCCTTACTTACGGCTCGCTTGTGCTGGCTCGTTGGAAGAGGCGACGTGTTGAGGGTCAAATATTGCATATTAGACCCCAGTTATTACCTGATTTTACGAACTTAATACCGTATAACGCCCTACTTTAATCGTGTTTGTGCTACAAGGTGAAATTAGGAGCCTGGACTGAAAAAGGGTACTAAAAGCATGAATTTAGCACTCCGAAGTCACCAAGGTAAGGGATAGACCCTAGGGGACTGATATCGAAAAATTTACATGCCAGAGATCGGGGAAAACCAATAAATTAACGTTAAATGGGCTTGAAAGTCATCCAGAATGCAAGATCACAGGGTTCCCACCATCCGTTTGGCTCGAAACTTTATATTTGGCCTGAGAACCTAAATTAACCGTACACGTCGAATTTCAGCCATTGAATACTTATAGAAGTGGCCCAACAGATGATCAGCTCATAAATCTTTGATCTGGGGCCCAACTTATATATGGATATGCTTCAATTTTGGTCTCAACCCCTTAAATAAGATGAGGAAGGAGATGGACGGTGCAGATATCTCACACTACATCACTGTGGACCCCACCTCGGGTAGTGTGTACACCAGCACATGTATACCGGATGTGCACTAGATCACTTAAGCTGGTCAAACTCGGTTTGACTGAGTGTTCTTCACAAAAATGGGAGTTCTGTTTTCTTCTCAATAGCGTTCGCACGAACGACGGTTGGGATTTGCTGTGGCCCAACATCAGGGTCCACGTGGATGATCTAGATCGTCCATTCGAAGTGGAATGAGCCAACAATCAAGACCTAGGTGAAAATTTTCCAAGAAGCAGCATGTATCATATTTCAACCGTCAAAACATAGGATGGACGACAAAATGAAAAATCAAGTGGGCCATGTCAGTAGCAATCCAAAACCGACCCTCTCCAGCTGAAATTCCACGAAGAGTGCAATGGATGGTGTGGATTTTCCAACCGATGTTGATCATGGGCCCCACCAACAGCACAACAGAAGAAAATCGCCTTTCGCTCTGTTTACGCGCGTCCGAAGACTCCAATCGTGGTTAGGATCGATCCGTCCATCTGGACCATCCAAAATGATCCCAAGGTGGGACCGACTAGAGCTAAGATGACTGAACGTCTTAGATCTTGCATGTAAGGCTGCGAGTTTGGTTCCAAAATGCAAGTCAGTGCTGTGTTCTTTGTTAATGCGTATCACTCTGCGAATGAGAGAGAAGGGGCTAGTAGGCTTAGTTCTTTTTCCTTTTTCTTTGTGTTCTTTTCTTCTTTTAGCTTGATTTCATTTCCTAAGAGAATTTAGCTAATCCTAGCTGTGGCTTGCTAAACCTCTTAGCTAGGGCTAAGAGGTGAAGCTTGTAGTATGATTGGGACATTTGCTTAGTTTTGATTCATATTTGGTTGAACTCCTTTAGATACTAGTTTAATTATGAAAGTATACTTTTAGTTTTTAATGGTTTGTTGTGGCTTAAAGTACAATGGATCTGCGATAGCTTTAAAGTATGTTTTTCATTATTGAGATTGTGAAATAAGTAAGCTAAGACCCGTTGTTCTTCATCGTCCCGTGGGCATGGTAGGGTGACAGAATCCTTCCTAACCTTCACAATTCTCTTATGATTGGCTGTGAGATTGGTAAATCGCTGTTGTTTGCCATCGTCTCCTAGGCATAGTTAGGTGGCGGAATCACTTCCAAATCTGCACCAATCGTATCTGTTGATGATTAGATCCATGAGACATTCAGAGATTTGACAAATCTCCTCTTACCAACCGGATAAGATAGGACTTCGATTCCAGTTGTGTCCTTGAATTATGTAAGGTAACTTCCCAATTGCTATAAATGGATCCTTGGCACCCTAGTTTCCTACCGTTGAATTCAAGTTTTTAGTTTAATCATTCACCATTATTCTTTCATATTTACTTGATTTAGATTTCATCTTATTCTAGTTCTAGTTCTGGTTATTTTTAGATTATGTACAAGGTTCAGTCTCTGTGGATTCGACCTCGGTCTCACCGAGTTTATTACTACATCACAACCCTATACTTGTGTGAACACGACGTTAGCTTCTGGAATAGTGACTGGACAGGGCTTGGCCCTCTGCGTGAGTTGGCACTGCTCCCCCCTCCTCCAGGCCTCCTTTCTACTACGGTTAGGGACTTGATTAAGCCTGAAGTTTGGCTTTCCCCATCCTCTCTAAGCAGGCTACTCCCTCAATCAGTTCTCGACCATGTCTCCAATGAAGGCATTTGCACATCCCCTAAGGAAGATAAATGCATCTGAATCGACTCTAAATCAGGTGAGATTGCGGTTAGGCAGGCCTGACACAACATTAGACCTTGCGCGGATTGGAAGCCTTGGTCCAAATGGGTCTGGCACACCAATCTGCTGCCCAAACTCTCCTTTCTAGCATGGAAAGTATTTCACAGAGCTGTCCCAGTGGACGAGAGGATACAACGCAAGGGCATTCACATTGCCTCCAAATGTGTTTGTTGCCCATGTCCATCCCCCCCTCCCCCCAGATCTAAACTTTAGACCATTTATTCTCTTTCAGCTCCACGACGGCCCAGGTCTAGGAGTATTTTGGAAGAGTTTTCAATGTCCAGACCTTTCCCTCCTCTCCAACGCTGGTTAAAGCCAATCATTGGTGGTCCATATGCTCTCTTTCAGGTGCGTCCCTTATCCTTAAAGGCCTTATTCCCAGCTTCATCATCTGGGAACTTTGGATCACTAGGAACCTTTCTCGTTTTGAAAATGTCGCCATGGCCCTCAGTTGGGGTGATCTCTAACATTCGCCATTGGATTCGTAGACTTAGCCCCCTCCTTAATATACCATCGTGTGAAACTACAAAAGAATTAATGGAAGCCTTATCCACCATGTATGAAAAGCCTTCAACATCCAACAAGGTTCATCTTATGAAACAACTATTCAACATGAAGATGTCAGATGGTGGGAGCGTGACTGAACATCTAAACGAGTTCAATACAGTCACGAGCCAGTTGGAATCCGTTGGCATTATTTTTGAGGATGAGGTCAGGACATTATTGATCTTATCCAGTTTGCCAGATAGTTGGGATGGTTTGGTGATTGCTGTGAGCAATTCTTCAGGGTCGACAAAGCTAAAATTTGATGATGTGGCCGAACTATTTCTTAGCAAAGAATTTAGAAGAAAGGCATCAGGAGTTTCAGGGGATTCATGGAATGCTCTAAATGTTGAAGGAAGAGGAAGATCTCTGAACAAAGGAGCCAATAAACACGGACGTTCTAAGTCGATGAAGAAGTCCAAGGAACCGAAAGACAGACGGGTGTTGGTATTGCGGCAAGAAGGGGCATATGAAACGTGATTATAAGACACTTAAGAAACAAGAAGGAAACTCTCAAAGTGGGAAGGATTCAGTGAATCTATCTGAGGAGAGTGACACAGAGGCGTTGATCTTGTCTCTTGATGCAAGGAATGAGCCTTGGGTTATAGACTCAGGTGCTTCGTTTCATGCCACCTCATATAAGGAAGTTCAGCGTGATTATGTGTCAGGTGACTTTGGGAGAGTCTACCTGAGTGATGATGAGCCGTACAACATTGTTGGAAAGGGAGCGTTCATGTCAATCAGAAAGACGGAAAGGTTTTGAAATTAAAGGATGTCATACATGTACTGAGTTTGAAATGTAATCTGATCTCAGTGGGGCAGTTGGCCGATACAGGTTATGTGACGACATTCACCAGTGATTCTTAGAAGATCACAAAAGATACCTTGGTGATATATCGAGGTAAAAAGGAAGGTACTTTGTACATGACTTCAGGATCGTACAGTTCACTTTTAGTCGCATAAACTGGAGTGAATGGGCAGTTATGGCAACAGAGGTTGGGACATATAAGTGAGAATGAGATGAAAGTACTATTGTCTAAAGGGAAGCTACGCGGGCTAAAGTCTATTGACTTGGAATTCTGCGAGGACTGCGTGTATGACAAGCATAAGAGGATAAGCTTCAAGAAGACGGGACGCGCTCCAAAGACGCATTTGTTGGAGCTTGTACACACTAATGTGTGGGGATCGACACAAGTATTATTTCTTGGTGGCTCACGTTATTTTTTTTTTCTTTTATTGATAATGCTAGTAGAAAATTGTGGGTCTATTTCTTAAAGTATAAATCTGATGTATTTGATGTATTTAAGAAGTGAAAAGTTATGGCAGAAAATGAGATAGGTAAAACAGTAAAATGTCTCAGATCTGATAATGGGGGAGAGTACTATGATAAGAGCTTTGAGGAGTATTGTGCAGCAAATGGAATCAAACATCAGAAAATGATTCCAGAGACACCACAACAGAATGGTGTGGTTAAGCGCATTAACAGGACCATCCTTGAGCGCGCCAAGAGCATGGAGTTACATGCAGGGTTGTCCAAGACGTTTTGGGTAAATGTTTTGAATATTGCCGCATATCTCATCAATAGAAGTCCCTCAGCACCATTGGATGGTGGGTTACTAGGAGAAGCGTGGACTGAGAAAGAAGTGAACCTTGCACATCTCAAAGTGTTCAGTTTTACTTCTTATGTTCACATTGATGCAGAGCACAGAAACAAGCTGGGTGCGAGTCCACGAGGTGCACGTTTATAAGCTACGGGCAGCATGATTTTGGCTACAGGTTTTGGGATGCAGAAAATAGAAAAATCATCAGAAGCAAGGACGTAGTCTTCAATAAAAAAATGATGTATAAGGACAGTGTGATAGAAAATAAGGCCAAGGAGAAAGAATTCGTAGAGATGAAAGAGTTATCGGACATGGGTGTTACAGCGCCACTGGATGATCATGCACAGGAGCATTCTGAGGCAGAGCCGCATACACCGGTTGTGAGGAGGTCTACTCGGGAGAAGAGACCCACGGTTCGATACTCACCCTCCTTACATTATCTACTGCTGACAGATAATAGTGAGCCAGAGTGTTTTGAAGAGGCGTTACAGTTAGATACACGGGTTAAGTGGGAGCAGGCCATGGATGAGGAGATAAACTCTCTTGAGTCTAATCGTACATGGGAGCTAGTCACTCTACCCAAGGGTAAGAAAGCTCTTCATAACAAGTGGGTTTACAGGCTAAAGGAGGAGCATGATGGTTCGAAACGGTACAAGGACAGATTGGTTGTGAAAGGGTTTCAATAAAAGGCAGGTATCAATTTTACTGAAATATTTTCACCTGTGGTGAAAATGTCTACGATTCATATGGTCTTGAGTATAGTGGCTACAGTGGACTTATATCTAGAGCAGCTAGATGTTAAGACAACCTTTCTTCATGGGGACCTTAAAGAAGAGATATATATGCATCAGTCGACAGGATAAGTGGCACCAGGAAAGGAGAATAAGGTGTGCAGATTGAAGAAGAGTGTATATAGCCTGAAGCAGGCCTCGAGGCAGTGGTACAAGAAGTTCGACAGTTTCAAGTCAGGAAATGGTTACAGGAGATGTTATGCTACCACTGTTGTTATTTAAAAAAGTTTGATACGTCGTATATCATCCTTTTTCTGTACGTTGATGATATGCTTGTGGCCGGTTCAAGCATGAAGGACATCTCAGATCTCAAAAGACAACTGTCTAGAGAATTTGCCATGAAGGATTTGGGAGCTACAAAACAAATCTTAGGTATGAGGATAAAGCATGACAGGGAAAACAAGAAACTAGTTTTGTCACAGGAAGAGTACATAGCTAAGGTACTTAATCGATTCAATATGGAAGGTGCTAAGCCAGTTAGCACTCCATTAGTAATTACTTCAAGCTATCTAAGGAGCAAGGTGCAAAGACACAGGAGGAACGAGACTACATGGCTAAAGTCCCATAAGCGTCAGCTATTGGGAGTCTCATGTATGCTATGGTGAGAACGAGGCCAGAAATTGCTCAAGCAGTGAGAGTTGTTAGCAGGTTCATGAACAACCCCGGGAAGGAACATTGGAAAGTTGTGAAGTGGATCCTTAGATACTTGGTAAGTACTAAGGATGTAGGGCTGTGCTATAGTAGATCGGAAATCAAGCCACAATGCTACGTGGATTCAGATTTGGTAGGAGATATCGACAGCAGAAGAAGCACTACAGGTTATGTCTTTACTTTGGGTAGTGCTGCAGTTAGTTGAGTCTCTCAGTTACAGAAGATAGTATCTATCAGTACGACAGAAGCAGAATGTGATGTGCCTACAGAAGCATGCAAAGAGATGGTGTGGATGGAAGGTTTCATGGAAGAGTTGGGTAAGAAGCAAGCAGATTGCAAGCTGTACAGTGACAGTCAGAGTGCAATACACTTGGCTAAGAATTCTGCCTTTCATTCAAGGATCAAGCATATTGCCATCAGATATCACTTCATACGTTCGCTACTGGAAGATGAATCGATTGCTCTGAAGAAGATTTATACAAGTGATAATCCTGCGGATATGCTAAACAAGGCGGTTACATGGGAAAAGCTAAAGCTCTGTTCAGCTTTGATTACTTTAGGCTAGAAGATGGGGAGGTGGTGCACTCCGGATGAAGAAGACAAAGGTTTATGGTGATGTGTCTCCAAATGGGAGATTGTTGAGAAGTGGAGCCACATCCGGGACCGCGCACGACCGGTCGTAGCCCCTGCTCGACCGGTCGTGGAGCCCATTCGACCGGTCGTGACCAGTTGTGACTGGCACGACTCAAAGTCCAGCGAGCATAAGGTTTTTTGGTTCCGAGGTGCTCGACTGGTTGTGGGGTCCACTCGACCGGTCGTGGTTAGGCAGATTCATTTCCAAATCTGATGCGGACTGCGGATTTCTGTGTCGCCTTTCGTAAGGGTGCGAAAGGGGAGTTGCCTAAACTATATATAGGTGTCCCTAGGGTTTTTCTAGGGTATTGAAAAGTATTAGGAAATAATTCTAATGTGTGGGCAAAGGGTTTTCTCCATATTTTCAAGGGAAAGGTTAATAAATCGCTTCGTAATCTCTGTTTTTCTTCATAGTGGAAGATTGCAACCGTGGTTTTTTTTTTTTACTACCCTTGTTGGGGTTTTTCCATGTATATCTTGTCTTGTGGTTTGTTTGGATTGCTTTGATCTGTTTCTAGTTTATATTTCTTCTTGTTTATCGTTTGTGGGTGAGACTTGAGATTGGATCTCGGCTCACTGCATTGTTGGCGTGCTGCGCAACAACTGGTCAACTGTTCAGAGACAAACTATGATTTTTCAGAAATTCTCACTTGCATTGAGCCATGTTCGATGGAATCGAAGGTCCCATCGAACACCTTCCGATGGCATCGAAAGAATGCCCCGATAGTCTGTGATCAACTGGAGGAAAATCGAAAAATCTCGATGGTATTGAGCACTTTCGATGTCATTGAATGGTCTGTCGATGACATTGACAAACTCTGTATTTGACTAGACGTAAGACATCAAATACAACAGAAATGTAGTAAGGAAAAAAAGAAAAAAGAAAGAATAATTCAATGGCTAAAATTCATCTCCAAAAATCGAAAGGATCATAGCTTATGTATGGCAGTGCCGAAAAAAATAAAATAAAAAATAAAAAATAAAAGAATAAAAAATAGACGATTCAAATCAGGGGACCATCTCGGCATGTGGGCTTCATGGAGCCGACCGGTACTGGCGATCCTAGCCTAGGCAAAAATAAATAAATTGTAACTCTTATTCAATCCCCGTATAAAATTGGGCCAAGTAAGGAAAAGAGGGTCTTACATGTGATTGCCAAGGGTGTTCTTGTAAATTCATGAGCAAGAAGAGCAGGAGAAACTTCCCAAAAGACCCGAAGCAACTTGCCCAGCCCGGGCTTACCGGAATTACCAGAATCCCCAAAGATTACGGGACCACCTTGACGTTTGTATTATCCAATCCGTCCATCCGTTTCAACGAGTCGTTTTAGGACTTGAGGAAATCCAAAACTCAAGTACACCACAAAGCAACAATGGGGATGGAAACATTTACCGTTGAAACTATTCTGGCCCACCTTGATTTTTATATACCATCCAGCACGTTCATAAAGTGATTCGCACCTTCACGGAGGGAAATAATAAATATTAGCTTGACGCAAAACTCTTGTGGCTCCCAAGAAGGTTTCGATGGTGGACGTGTAATGCTCATGGTTTCCTTATGGTGTGGTCCACTTAAGTTTTGGATCTCCCTCATGTTTGAGCTTGTGTGCTAAAATAAGCTGGCGAAACGGATACAGGGAATGGATATAGACAACCATCATGGCAGGTCCCACAGAGGTTGGGTTAGGGCCGGGGGAGATTTCAATGCCCTGTGTTACAAGCCAGTGGAGTCTAGAAGACGGATGACCAGGAAGCTCTGGTCTGAACATGATGGAGGAAGATGATCGATTTTCTCCATTCCGTTTTTTCGTCGTCAAAAGACCGTACCAAAGCCGTTCTGGTCTATAATGAGAAAAGTAGCGTGATCATCGGCCCTATGCCAGAGCCTTATCAGCGTTTCTGGACGAGCTCATCTATAAATAACCAGGTGTGGTATTCTCCCTTCTCATCGCACTTTCACAGAGAGAGAGAGAGAGAGAGAGAGAGAGAGAGAGAGAGAGAGAGAGAGAGAGAGAGAGAGAGAGAGAGATGGGTTATTACATGGGTTTGCTTGGGTGTGTGGTTGTTGGTCTTATAGCCTCTTTGCTTGAGTGCACTGCTGCCGGGACAACCCATGTTGTGGGTGGCGATTTGGGATGGACCATCCCAGCATCTGGAGCTCAGTTCTACGTTAATTGGGCTGCACCCAAGACGTTCATGCATGGCGACACTCTATGTACGACCTCTTACTCATCATCATCATCCTCTTATTCTTCAATGTTGTAACCCTGGTTTTAGCTGTTTACATGAAAGAGTCATATGGGCTCAACATATTCAATATAACATGTGCATAAATATCATACAAAACTAGTTTTCATCTTCTGTTTACATTCATATAATAGGAATTTGGATACTTGAGTGAGATTTATTCAAAAGCACGCCATGAATGAATACATTTGCTTGCTGTTTGCAGCCTTCAATTTCAATGCTCAGATGCATGACGTCGCCCAAGTAACAAAGGCCGACTATGATGCCTGTACCTACGCCAACCCCATCGGTGCCATCATAAGAACCAGCCCTGCAAATGTTCCTCTCAACACCACCGGCGATCACTACTACATCTGCACATTCCAGGGGCACTGTGCAGCTGGCCAGAAGCTAGCCATTAATGTCGTCTCCTCTGGTAGTGTCGCCCCATCACCAACACCGACAGTTACAACTGGGCCATCATCCCCACCTACAGGGTCCACTGAACTTCCATGCCCGCCCGACATTCCGACCAGCCCATCTCTCCCACCGATGGAATTTACAGGCCCTTCCACCCCACCAACACCGACTGTTACCACTGGGCCATCAGCCCCACCTACAGTGTCCACTGAACTTCCATGCCCGCCCACTGTTTCGACGAGCCCATCTCTCCCACCGATGGAATTCACAGGCCCTTCTGCCCCACCGACAATGGAGCCCGGCTCTGCATCCTCTCTTGCAGTCAGTTTCGGAATTATGGGCTTGATCACGATCTTGTCCGTCATCTTCGTGTAGACACAGTATTTACCAGAGAGTAATCGCTGAGAGCTCACGGATTTCCATATGTTTTCTTTTAGATTTGTTTTACTTGGTAGATGATGCTACCACGTCGGTGCTAGTTTTGGTGGATTTCATACATCTCACTCCACTGATTGAGACACGTGCGCATGTTTTATTCATTAGATTATTGAGTTGATTGTCTGATATAGATGCGTTTACATTTTGTAGATGTTATTATTTTATGGATGTTATGTAAATGTACACAGGTTATAGTCAATAATGATATGTTTCCGATAATCCTCCAGTAATGTGGTTTGTTGGCTTCTCGAATGCTTTAGATGATTGTGCTAAATATAGACATATGTGGTTGGTGCAGATCAATGAGAGATGCACATGCATAAGAGACGTACCTCCAATCTTACTTAATGAGATGACAAAGATGAAATCCCATGAGATTGGCACAATTGGCACCATATATTAATTATGTAAGCTTGTGAGTTGCAGTGGAGATACATAGATCATTGCTTGATCGAGTAGATCAGGTGTGATGATCATTCAAGTATTAAAAATGCTTGATCTTTCATCAAGCGTTAAACAAAGCTACACAAATTGTGACATTGCTTGCTGCCTGTAAAAAAAGATTATTAACAAAAATGCATTATCATCTTAATTTATAATCATTTTGAATGACCATCGACAAGATTATTAACAAAATGCAATATCATCTTAATTTATAATAATTTTGAATTACCATCCGCAAATAACAGATCAATTCCAATTCTGTTGTTATGCGACATTAATTAAGGTGTGCTACTTTAGTGTAGATATATTCTCAAGGTCAGCTATACAAATTCAATATTAAGCGGTGTGTGCCATTTGAATTTTGGATCAGGATTATTATGTGGGTGTGAACCGGGGCTAGTTTTGATGGATTGGACGACACTAAAGTTAGATTCATGGATGTTTTCTTGTCTAATTTGAACCAGGACTAGCTTTGATTTCAACCGTCCATTTAGATGCCCCTAGTCCTTAATCGATCGACTAGGATCATCGGTCAATTGTATATGACCCATCTAACATGTTAGGGAAGTAAAATGGTCAGCGTCCAGATTCTGATAGGAAATGAAGACGGTTGAGATTGATATATCTGTGTGCATATCAGGCTATGCTTCATTCCCAAATGAGGATTGGGGCCTGCAATTTAGATGGTATAGATTGATCCAACTGCAGTAGTATACAGGAAGGCCTCGGACTGCCCTCTCCTCATCAGCCCAGCAGATGGTTTGGATAGAGAAGGTAGCGACAGTCAGGAGAATCCTGTATGTAGGAAGGCCTCAGACTGCCCCCTCCTTGTTAGGAGTTTGTTTCTGTTAGATAAGGGGTTTGGGATCCATTAGAGAGTTTTCGGCGGGGAATGAGGCGACCCTGCCCCAAAATCATATATGGTACATTGAATAACTCATTCCGGTTTGTGAGATATGCATGTTTTAAGGTTCTAACAGTCTTGATGACTTCCACCTCCGATTGAGCCTTCTCTGGTCCATCTTGGACATGAAAGTGTCCGCGATCCGCTCTACATCAGTCCCCTCCGCTTCAAAAGAACTTGTCCTCAAGTTCTCATTTTGCTTTAGTTCATGATACTCGGTTAAGTGCGCCTTGTATAACGATACCTGGATCAAAAGTTATGATTAATTTACGGTCCACCTTCTTTTGGTCCAACCATGTTAGGAATGTATCTAGGCAATGTCCTACATCAGACCCCTCTACTTGAAAAAACTCGTCTTCGAGTTACTCAAGGGACTTAGCTCATGATTCTCAGATAACTTCTGACGCCGATGCTTATTAGCCTTTTTTTTTTTTGTACTTTGCATTGGACTCTTGAGCTGAAAGAATACATGTACTCACGCTCTCCTTACTTGACTAGTATGGATCACTTCCTTCACTTGTGCTTGCAAGATCTCACATTTTTCCTTATAATGTGGGCAATTAGGCAGACTTGCCCCTAAGACAAGATCAATGTGGTTTTGTATATCTCGTACGAGGGATAATTTATTAGGAAGTTCATTGAGTATAATCACCTTGAACTCCTGTAACACTGGTTTCAAATCTTCTGGGATGTTCACATGCTCCATATATTTTTCTTTTCAACTAATGCATCTACATCTCATGTTTCCTCATATTGTTTAATAAAATCATATTTGGGCATGAGAGACTGTTCCTCAACTTTAGAAGTCTTGGGTTGGTTCTTCGTTCCCATAGGGACGATGTCAATATTTCCACCATCATTAATAAATATAAATACATTGTCCCGATCTCTATGTGTAGCATCAATATTATTTTAACGTGGTCGACCAAGTAATATATGACAAACTTCCATGTGGACTACATCATAAAGTACTTGATCCTTATAATTTTTATCAATTGAAAATAAGATAGTGCATTGTTCGGGTTACCACTGTTTTGTTGACCCCTTTGATTCATCCAGTTGTATATGGAGATGGGTGCCTTTCTGTTTTCAGTTGCACCTTTTCCACCATTATTTTTAACACGAGATTTTCACTACTCCTGACCACATTACAAACTTTTTGGTTTACAGTGCACCTTATTCGAAAGATGTTGTGCTACTATAAATCTATCTATACCTTTGACATGTACAATGGCTTCTTCACAATTAAAGTGGTGGCCTGCGATTCACCATCATTAAATGGTGCTCTATGAAAATCAGATGGTGCTCTACGAAAATTAGACTTGTGTCGTACAGTGACTACAAGCGGTTGAGTATCGCCTTGGGCTCAGGGTGGAATTAGCGCATCAACAATATGGTTGAGGGTTGCCTGTAGCCCTTGCATGGTCAACTGACTCTCCCGGTGGAAAGCTTCCATTCTTTCCGAAAGATAACGAATCCCTGGATCACCATCCATAGGATTTTGATCTATACCTTTGTTATTTGCCATCGGTCTGAGGGGAGTCCTCGCTTTGATACCAATTGATACAGGGATGAACGTGATGAGGTCGATTATCGTCTTCCTCAAGAATAACTACTTCAAATCCATGAAGCTTCTCTGAACTCCTCACAGAAACTTCTCGAATCCATGAGGAAAAAAGCAAGAAAATAGAAATAATATTTTAAAAAATTCACAAATTGATTAATAATTGAAATAAACGATTCTACAACTCTTTAAGTAGGGATACCAAGCCTTGGAAGAAGTTTTAGAATTAAACTACAACTAAATCTCCCTAAAATTCGTAACTTACTATAAATAATAAATTTACTATTTATAGTAAGTGTCCTATGTGGCTTAACCACGTTATTCTCCTAATTTTTCTAAACACTTTTTATATTGGACACAACTTCTAAAGCTCAAAGGAATATGGAAACGCAAGTGAATTGAAACCCAAACAGAAGGTTCGAAGAAAAGGAAAGGAAAAGGAAAAAAAACAGATTGTGATTCCTTTCGCTTCATTTCTTCTTTGTTTAATTCCAATTCGATCTGAATTGCATCCAAACATGGCCTGAAAATGAGAAAAAATTTGTAGCTATTTCCCCGTAAGTCATTTCCCCTGCATTAGAGAAAGTGAACCCTGTAGGTACCTACGCGAGAAAGTATCCTTCTGGAAGAAGTTCCACGTCTTGTGAGTTATCAGACTTTGAGCTAGCATTTTGCTCCCCTACAGAAAGTTGAAGCTAATTTGTCGTGGAAAGTTTTCCTTTTCTTGAAATGGCAGCTCCCCTACGGGGGAGACACAACATCAGAGCTTGGGACAACGTTGATCGACGAAGAAAGTTCAAGCTTGCTGGTGCGGGAGGATTCACCCTGTTTGTTGCAAATCTCCCTTTCGATTGCAACCAGGAAGATACCTACAAAATCTTTCAACGCTATGGGAAGGTATTACAGGTACACATTCCAAGCTTCCCAATCTCATCTCGATCCAGGGGATTCGCATTTGTTAGGTTTCAATATGAGGAAGAAGGTAGAGCAGCCATGGGTGTTTTGAACGGTCGTAAGATCAATGGCAAACCCGTCCTGGTGGATATTGCTAGAAAGAGGGCTTCCTAGTCCTATTGCCCTGCCCCCAAATCAGGTCCTCTCTCCTCCAACCCTCTGGCCCATATTCATCACCCCAGATCTGATCTGAAGCCTACATACCCTGCAAACCCCAGATCTAATCCGAAGCCTACACACCCTAGATCTAATTCGAACCCTACATACCCTACAAACTCCTTCCCTAAACAATCCCGCCCCTCCTTCGCAGAAGCCACAAAACATCGTCTCTCAGCTACTAACCCAACTCATAAGCATCCTAAATCCCCTGTAGTGAGTGAAGATTACATCACCATCGCAGATAAGCAGGTCGTTAATACCAAGCTAACCCAACTCAAATTTACCCTTGTTGGGACAGCTCATCCAACATGATCTCGATTATCCAGCTTACCCACCAACTGAGAAACTCTTCATTCAGCTCGTCCAGCGCCGACATTGCTAGGATCTCCCCTCTCCATTTCCTCATCAGCTTCAAATCTAAACAGGAATTCTTCCAATTCATGGCAGATTACGAGCTTCACGTGAGAATGGGGTTGACAGAGATCCGCCTTTGGGATGCTTCTACAACCATCGGTGCGGTTGGTCTTTGGGTAAGAATATATGGAATCCTCACCCATGTGTGGTTGGAAACTATTTTTATTGATCTGGCAAACTATTTTGGCAAGGTTATCAAAGTCGATCCAAATTGTAGTTACAACAATTTTCAAATGTTTGCAAGAATCAAGATACGGCTTAAACCTGGAGTGAATCTACAAAAAGTCCTTAAACTGGTCATGGGGGAGGATGTTTTCCCAATAGTAGCAGACCTAGAACCAATTCAGATGGGTGTTCCTCCTAGCCTGGTTGAAGTTGGTCACCGAAGTAATCGGTGTCATACAGAAAGTACCCGTGAATGGGTAATCAAAAGGTTTGGAACTGGGCAAGTGAATGCCAAGGAATGCACCCTGCATGTTCGATCAAATGCCCACTCAGAGTTAGTTCAGTTCCCACACCAACAGGGGAATCCCTGCCCTCCCAATCGAGCATATGTCCACCCAGATCAAGTTTCAATCCCTATTCTTCTTGGGACACAACAGGGACCCTCCACCACCCAATGCCCTGCGGTGATAGCTATACCAGAGTTAGGACAGCAAGGTGCTACCCGCAAAAACCTCGATTAGACATCCAGTTCTAAACTCGACCTCATCCTATACAACCCGAATACCTCCCTCTGTACTTCGGTAGCGCCAGCTACTTCCACTTCCACTTCCCCATTCAAAAGGCCTAAGACTGGCCTTATCAGCTCCCCTAATTCCCCTTCCAACCACCAAGCCTAACCTATATCAGTGATTACAGCGATCCCCACCAAATCTTTAACCCAAGCGGGTGGCCAACCTTCCCCCAACAGCAAGGAGGAATTTGGGTATTCAAATGCCTAGCTTTCTCGAAGAGTTACCCCTCCCAACAGTGCTTTAGTCCGCCAACTTTTCCCAGCCCTAGGAAATCAAAAACTCAGAAGATTTAAATCAGAAGGTTACCTACCAGACAGGCCTTCCCACATTCCTAAGTTTGCCAATACAGCCCAGTCTTGGTTGACAACATCTGACTGGCTACCTACGCTTCTCTCTTCTGAAGAGGCTCTGGATCCATCCCATTTTCATCTTCGGTCGGCGGCGGAATTCAACCCCTATGTGAGTCCCTCGCAGCAAATTGGTTCCCCTCCATCTACAGACTTACACAGGGGAAGCTTAGAAGTTGATCTTTCACCAAATTTCTCGCCAATGAAGGAAAATTTTAATCCAAGATGTCCAACACAGAATTCTCACCCTATGGGAACTTGCTCAGCTACTCCCATCACACATCACAGGAATGATGAGATGGTGAAGGAATTCCTTTCTCCTTGCCGACCTATTGAGGCTGACCAGCATGGCAAACACGGGGGAAAGACGAATTCCCAGAGAAGGTGCAACAGAATTCAGTATGTAAAGGGAGCCTGGAATTCCAGATTAAGAATGCTTAAGAGAAGGGCCGATAGCTCGGAAGGTGCTGGTAATGAATAACATCATTGTCTGGAATGCCTGAGGGATAGGCAATCTACGGACTATCCGCACCACCAGGAGATTGATCAAGACCTGTAACCCCCTCATTCTAGCCATTTTAGAGCCCATGATTAGTGATGAGAGGCAGGTGGGCATAGGTCTCTTACTGGGTTTTCACGCTTCAGTTTCTAATGGGGCAGAGGGGGGGAAGATTTGTATCTTCTTTAAGAACATAATCTTCTTCTCTATTCTCCATTCCTCTAACCAATCTATCTTTTTTACAGCGTCCCACCAGCCTTTTCAACACCCGATTTTCTTGACTGTGGTGTATGCTAGCTGTTTAAGCATCCATAGAAGAAACCTTTGGTAGACGTTGGCTTCAATCTCCTCAGGTGTTCAAGGCCCCTGGGCAATGTGTGGAGATTTCAATGCGACGACAATTGCCGCAGATAGGAGAAGTAGGAGGCCAGGTGACAGGTCCAGCTCTAGACAATTTGCTGATGCGATCAATGTGGCAGGGTTGATGGACGCAGGTTTTTCAGGTAATCGCTACACTTGGTGCAATAACCAAAGTGGCGCGGCCAGAGTGTGGGCTAGGCTGGATAGGGTCCTTGTGAATGCAGAATGGGCCCAAAAGATTTCGTCATTCTCAGTCAAGCATCTCCCCAGGCTTAACTTTGACCATGCGCCGCTTCTTTTGCAATTCCCTCCCCAACATTTTGGTGGCCCGAAGCCTTTCCATTTTCAGAGTATGTGGCTGTTGCATGACACGTTTCAGCAGGTAGTAAACAACGCTTGGATTGCAGAGTCCACTGAGCATCCGATCTTCAACATTATCCTTAAGCTCAAAAATGTTAAGCGGGTGCTTTTTGCCTGGAATAGGAACGTTTTTCGTAATTTCTCAGTTCAGATCACCCGGGTGGAAGAAGAATTAGTGGCCATTGATAGAAGAATGTCAGAATAGAACATGGACTCAATCATGAACAGCGATCTCTAAAAGGATTATGTCGAAATTTCCTCTAAATTAGCTCGGTTAGAGCATATGGAAGAACCATTTTGGAAGCAGAAATCTAGGGTCAATTAGCTAGAAACGGGGGACAAGAACACTCGATTTTTTCATGCGGTTGCTACGGAAAAACAGAGGAAAGCTCACATTAGCTCAATCCATCTCCCATCAAGGGAAATCATAGAGGATCAGGCCCTCATTAAGAATGTAGCGGTAAATCACTTTCAAAATCAGTTTTCGGCAGTCCCCTGTATTGACCGAAACCAACTCCTTGACTACATGCCCTCCTTGATTTCTCAGCAGCATAATGCCTCTCTCTTAGCTATTCTGTCTATCCGTGAGGTCCACCAAGCGGTTCTTTCAATCCCAAAGGATGGAGCAGCAGGACTAAATGGTTTTTTAGGTGCTTTCTTTGCCGGTTGCTGGGACATCGTAGCCAAGGATATTCACAATGCTGTTGTGTTTGTATTCCAAGGAGGGGCCATCCCTCGGGCCTTTAACGCGTCGATGATTTGTCTCATTCTTAAAATGGCCTCTCCTAAAAGCTTCTCGGATTTTTGCCCTATAAGTCTATGCAACTACATATACAAGATCATTGCAAAAACCATCTCCTCTAGGCTGAGCAACGTTCTTCCCATCATCATCTCCTTGGAGCAAGGGGCTTTCATTAAGGGTCGGGCCATTTATGAAAATATTGCACTGGCCCAAGAGTTATTCAGAGATGTCAAAAGGAAAACCCAGGGTGGAAATATAGTGTTGAAAGTGGATATGGAAAAGGCGTATGATAAGGTGAATTGGGAGTTTCTTAAGCAAGCGCTTAACAGTTTCGGTTTCAGCGCAACTTGGATTAATCTAGTAAAAAATTGTTGGTCTTCAGTTTGGTTCTCGGTTTTGATCAATGGAGAGGCATCTGGCTTCTTCAAATCTTTCAGGGGACTGCGGCAAGGCGACCTGCTTTCCCCTTCTCTTTTCATCATTGCAGCTGAGGTCCCGAGTCGAGGCATTAAGGCCTTGCTCGCCCAGGAGAGAGCCCTTCCCTTCAAGCTGCGTCGAGGGTGCCCTCAGGTCTCTCATTTCCTTTATGCAGATGACACTCTTCTTTTCTCAATGGCTCTCTCGCTTCCATCAGAGCAATGAAGAATTTCCTTGACTCCTACCAGCAGGCTTCTGGGCAGACCATAAATCAGTTCAAAAGCTCCTTCATATGCGCCAACAGTCATTCCCATTCGAGAATCAGAGCGATTGAAGCAGCCCTCGGCTTCCCTAAGGCGGTCGATCCTCTAAAATACCTTGGTGTCACTCTGGCAACAGGGAGGCTCAAATCGGCTGCATTTCAACCTCTTGTGGACAGAATCGAGGCCCGTATCTTTGGGTGGCAGGCCAAGTTACTCTCCCAAGCAGGCAGATTGGTCCTTATCCGACACTTTCTCAGTAGCATCCCGGTCCACTCCCTCGCAGCTGCGCATCTCCCTTCTCAGATTTTACGATCGCTTGAAAAAAGTTTTGTAAACTTCCTTTGGGGTTGGTCTGAAGGAAAGCGCAGGCTCCACTGGCGTAGTTAGAAGTCTATTGCCAACCCTAAAGAGGAAGGGGGCCTCGGAATAAGGAAACTTCCTGATATAATGAAAGCCTTCCATCTCAAGATGGCTTGGGAGATCAAATTCAAGGAGAACCGTATTCTCTGGAGTTGCTTCATGTCGTCTAAGTATGAGCACGTCATGTCCCAACAGCGGCAGACCTCCCCTCCTACGTTCGCTTCCCTGATCTAGAAAAGAATTGTCAATCTTCTCCCTCTGTTAGACTCCTCAACAAAGTAGCTGATTCGCTCTGGGGATTGCAATTTGTGGACAGCAAATTGGATGGGATTGGGCCCCCTCCTCCAGATTGTCGGGGTACAAATCCCTCACCATCTAAGGTAAATGTCAGTAAATCAGCTGTTGGGCAGCGCTGGTCCTCTCCCTCCCTCTGCAGCGTTCCAATACCTCCCTCAAGACGTCATCAACTTTATTTTTCTAGCAGGGTTCTGCCTGTCCCAGGGCCCAGACAAAGCTTTCTAGCCTTTCATTCCGTCTGGCAAGTTCTCGATCAAGTTGGCTTGGGGCATTTGTAGATCGACCCAGCCCCGAAAAGCTGGGCCAGATGGGTGTGGCACGCAAATCTCCCTCCAAAAATCTTCGTGCTGGTTTGGAAAATCCTGATCAAAGCTATTCCTATCGAAGCTCGGTTTCAAGACAGGGGTGTTCAACTAGCTTCGAGGTGTGTGTACTGCATGGCTGATCCAGACTTAGGATGGCCCGATCATGGTATTGAATCGATCGACCATCTATTTCTTACTGGTGGTATGGCGACTGCAGCCTGGGAATTCTTAGGGATGAAATTCAAAATTCAGATTCAGTAGGCTATGTCCTTGGAGCAGAGGCTTGCTCAGTGGTGGGCTGGATTGGCAATAGATCAGTCCAATTCAATGGCTAAAAATCTAGCCCCTTGTTTTCTCCTTTGGGAAGTTTGGATCACGAGAAATGCAGCAGTGTTTAACGGGTTGGTGCCTTCAAAACACAAAGTAATTGCGCGAATTGAGTGGTGGATCTCCTACTGTATATCCAGCCGAAACCATCCTAGGTCAGGTCCAAAGAGATCGGCAGGGCCTGTGCCTGGACTTTCTCTTTCCCATGATTCCTCCACTCCTCTTGGCTTGGTAGTGAAATGGAATCGGCCCCCTTCAAGATGGGTCAAAATCAACATTGACGGATCAGCCTTAGGTAACCCAGGTCCATCTGGCGGTGGGGGTATTTGCAGAGGGGATTCTGGGAATTTTATTTTTGCCTTCTCGGAAGGATATAGGTTCTAGTCTAATATTCATGTGGAGCTCAGAGCCATTCATGATGGTATTCAGAGGTATCTTCAAAGGGGGTTGAACAAGATTATAGTTGAATCTGATTCGCAACTTGTTGTCTGATTTTTGAAAGGTTTTTCTGATCCTAGCTAGCTGGAAATGGAGATATTGGCTAGCTAGGATTTGGCTAATGATGGAGTCTGGGCAAATGGTGTTCTCTCATATTCTCAGGGAGGGCAACGCCCCACCAGATGCGATGGCTCGGATGGGGAGTGGAGATCAAGCTTCAACTATCCTATCCAATCTCGGCGATCTGCCTCAGGTTGTCAGGGGGCTTCTGACTAGGCTCCTTCAGAAACGTTCCAAATCATGCAGATAAGCTATTTCTCATTTCTTTCCTTCAGTTGGTCTCCTGTTAATAGTTGTAGAGAGTTTTCTGCTATTTTGTTGTTTCTCTGTCTCAGTCCCAGTTTTTTTGTCCCAGGGGGCAGTTATATATACAAGTCAACGATTTTTGAAAAAAAAAAACTAAAACTTAGTACTATAAATAGTAAAAATAGAAATAAAATTGATTTTTGACCACCGATTTGATGGAATCTTGCAAATTCAACATGGGTAACCTAGCATAGCCAGTTGGTTGGCTAAAGTATCTTCTCCTACCCCAAAATCATATATGGTACATCGAGTAACTCATTCTAGTTTGCAAGATATGCATGTTTTATCCCAAAATCATATATGGTACGTCGAGTAACTCATTCCGGTTTACGAGATATGTATGTTTTAAGGTTCTGACAGTCTTAATGACTTCCACCTCCGATTGGGCCTTCTCTGGTCCATCTTGGACATGAAAGTGTCTGCAACCGACTTTACATCATAACCCGGCATGACTTGAACTAAATTGCATTAGGGTCTAGTATATAGCATCTTGGATTAATTGGATCTAGGGTTGAGTTATGCCATGGGCGGACTCCTCCTAACTTTTGGGTTTGGCATTCCTTGACCCAATCTGCACAAGCTGCACCCCTTCTCCTTAATGTTCTAAAGTTTGGATCAAGGACCCGTGAAACAACGGTTTACCTGCATGCAAAGGAAAAATTAAATGACAAAAGATTTTTTTTATTATAGTTTTTTTCAATATCCTAAACGGTGAAGCCCATCATGTAGATGAGTACTATGACCTTGAAACATTGACCCCAGATGCCCAATTGTAACAAATCTAGGTTCTCCTAATACCAAATGTTTTTAGCTTTATTGCCACTCAGGAATACCAACATCCCTTGCCTTACTCAGGAGTAGTCGTCAATGAATGTAACAAAGCATGACGACCCTCCAACGAAAATCATAGGGATGACCCCCATACATCAGAGTGCACATAATCAAGTACTCTCTTACATACATGTTTACCAGTTTTAAATTAAGGATAACCTAAATTGTTTACCATATATACAATGATCACATATATTTAAATCAGAATTCTTAAAAATTGGAATTAAACAATGATGGGAAAGTACCTTCATGCCTCGCTCGCTCATTTGGCCTAGATGAGCATGCCACATACGTGCAGACGTGGAATCTGTTACAATTACTGTAGCTCCACATATTGAAGTGCTCACGATCAACTTGTAAATATTTTCATGCCTCTGTGCTCTCATAAGCACGAGTGCCCCTTTTGAAAATTTAAGGACTCCATTAAAATCAGTGAACTTGCACCTTATTGCTTCGAGTGCACCGAGAGAAACCATAGTAATACCTCTCAATCCTGCTTACGCCCACATATATATTGCTTATAAAAGGATCCCAAGTAAAATTAGAAACAAATCCTGCAAAATCACGACTCTGCGTAAAATTTCACGGAAACTGTCGATGACATTGAATGTTCTTCAATGTCATTGAAACTAATCCTTTGATGGCATTGAAGCCGCATCGATGGCATGGAGATAACACCTCAACTGTCCAGAGACAAAACATGCATGATTTTCTAGAAATTCTCGATTGCATTGAGCCATGTTCGATGGAATAGAAGGTCCCATCGAACACCCTCCGATGGCATCGAAAGAATGCCCCGATAGTCCGTGATCAACTGGAGAAAAATTGAAAAATCTTGATGGTATCGAGCACTATTCGATGTCATTGAATGGTCTGTCGATGACATTGACAAACTTTGTATTTGACTAGACGTAAGACATCAAATAAAACAGAAATGTAGTAAGGAAAAAAAAAATAGAAAGAATAATTCAATGGCTAAAATTCATCTCCAAAAATCAAAAGGATCATAGCTTATGTATGGCAGTGCCGAAAAAAATTAAAATTAAAATTAAAATAGACGGTTAAAATCATGGGACCATCTCGGCATGTGGGCTTCATGGAGCCGACCGGTACTGGCGATCCTAGTCTAGGCAAAAATAAATATATTGCAACTCTTATTCAATTCCCGTATACAATTGGGCCAAGTAATTAAAAGAGGGTCTTACATGTGATTGCCAAGGGCATTCTTGTAAATTCATGAGCAAGAAGAGGAGGAGAAACTTCCCAAAAGACCCGAAGCAACTTGCCTGTAACCCGGGCTTACCGGAATTACCAGAATCCCCAAAGATTATGGGACCTACCTTGACGTTTGTATTATATCCAATACGTCCATCCGTTTCAACAAGTCGTTTTAGGACATGAGGAAATCCAAAACTCAAGTACACCACAGAGAAACAATGGGGATGGAAACATTTACCGTTGAAACCATTCTGGCCCACCTTGATTTTTATATACCATCCAACACGTTCACAAAGTGATTCGCACCTTCGTGAAGGGAAATAATAAATATCAGCTTGACGCAAAACTCTTGTGGCCCCCAAGAAGGTTTCGATGGTGGACGTGTAATGCTCGCTGTTTCCTTATGGTGTGGTCCACTTAAGTTTTGGATCTCCTCATGTTTGAGCTTATGTGCTAAAATAAGCTGGCGAAACGGATACAGGGAATGGATATAGACAACCACCACGGCAGGTCCTACAGAGGTTGGGGTTAGGGCCGTGGGGGGATTTCAGTACCCCGAGTTACAAGCCAGTGGAGTCTAGAAGACGGATGACCAGGCAGCTCTGGTCTGAACATGATGGAGGAAGATGATCGATTTTCTCCATTCCGTTTTTTCGTCGTCAAAAGACCGTGCCAAAGCCGTTCTGGTCTATAATGAGAAAAGTAGCGTGATCATCGGCCCTACGCGGGAGCCTTATCAGCGTTTCTGGACGAGCTCTATAAATAACCAAGTGTGGTATTCTCTCTTCTCATCCCACTTTCACACACACACACACACACACACACACACACACACACACACAGAGAGAGAGAGAGAGAGAGAGAGAGAGAGAGAGAGAGAGAGAGAGAGAGAGAGAGAGAGAGAGAGAGAGAGAGAGAGAGAGAGATGGGTTATTTCATGGGTTTGATTGGGTGTGTGGTTATAGTCTGCTTGCTTAAATTCACTGCTGCCGGGACAACTCATGTTGTAGGTGGCGATTTGGGATGGACCATCCCAGCATCGGGAGCTCAGTTCTACGTTAACTGGGCTGCACCCAAAACGTTCATGCATGGCAACACTCTATGTTCGGCCTCTTATTTCATTATCTTCACCTTCCCCATCATCATCATCTTCTTCTTCTTCAATGTTTTAGCTGTTTTCATGAAAGGGTCATATGATCTCAACATATTTAATAACATATGCTTAAATATCAAACAAAAACTAGTTTTCATCTTCTGTTTATATTCATATAATATGAATTTCTATACTTGAGTGAGATTTATTCAAAACCACATCACAAGTGACTACATTTTCTTTTGTTTGCAGCCTTCAATTTCAATGCTCAGATGCATGACGTCGCCCAAGTAACAAAGGCCGACTACGATGCCTGTACTTACGCCAACCCCATCGGTGCCATCATAAGATCGAGCCCAGCGAATGTTCCTCTCAACTCCACCGGTGAGCACTACTACATCTGCACATTCCAGGGGCACTGTGCAGCAGGCCAGAAGCTAGCCATTAATGTGGTCTCCTCCGGTACTGTCGCCCCATCACCAACACCAACAGTTACCACTGGGCCATCAGCCCCACCTACAGGGTCCACTGAACTTCCATGCCCGCCCGACATTCCAACGACCCCATCTCTCCCACCGATGGAATTCACAGGCCCTTCAGCCCCACCGACAATGGAGCCCGCCTCTGCATCTTCTCTTGCACTCAGTTTCGGAGTTATGGGGTTGATCATGATTTTGTCTGTGATCTTCGTTTAGACACAGTATCTACCAGAATGTAGGCTGAGAGCTCACGGATTTCCACATGTTTTTATTTTATTTTAATTATTATTTGTATTTGTTTTATTTGGTAGTTCGACTACCTTGTTAATGGAGAGAGAGAGAGAGGGTAGAAAAGGTGTTTTATTTCCACAAAAAGCATTTCTCTCTCCATTGATGGAGAGAGAGAGAGAGGGTAGAAAAGGTGTAGCTGTTGTGGCGCCATTCCCAGCAACTGTCCCATTTCAAAAACCAAAACTGAAAATGCTGCCGTCTTCTTCTTAAAAATTTCTTCTACAACATTCTTCACTTCTTATTCAGATCGCTTAATCTCTTCATATGTGTATATGCATGCATGGAAGGGAGAGAGAGTATCGCAGGGTCAGAGTCGGGAGCGTCGGAGTCGTCGCCAGGCAGCTGTGGCGGGAACGGACCGTTGCCACAGGCGGTGAGCATGGAGATGAGCATGAGCATGGAGAGGACATTTGGTGGGGGTGGGAATGAGATGATGATGATGATGATGATGGGGAGGAAGAAGCGGGGCCGGCCGAGGAAGTATGGTCCTGATGGGAACATGGCTCTTGCTCTTTCCCCAGCATTCTCTTCTCCTCCTTCCTCCTCTGAGTTCTCTCCTAAGCGGGGTAGAGGGCGGCCACCGGGTTCCGGCAAACGGCAACTACTCGCCGCACTTGGAGAGTGGGTTGCGGGCTCGGCAGGAGGAAATTTCACTCCACATGTTGTAACTATAGCTGCAGGGGAGGATGTGGCAACGAAGATACTGTCGTTCTCCCAGAAAGGTCCTCGTGCCATTTGCATCCTCTCGGCAAATGGAGCTATTTCCAATGTTACTCTACGCCAGCCTGGTTCTTCTGGTGGTACTCTGACATATGAGGGCCGCTTTGAGATATTGTCTTTATCTGGGTCCTTCACACTCACTGATAATGGCGGCATACGTAGTAGAACTGGTGGGATAAGCATTTCATTGGCAGGTCCTGATGGCCGTGTCGTCGGTGGTGGAGTTGCAGGGTTACTACTGGCTGCAAGCCCAATCCAGGTTGTGGTGGGTAGTTTCATGCCGAACAGTCACAAGGAGCAGAAGAGGAGACCAAATCCTGAATCGTCAATCCTCACAGGGGTTCCTACTACTTCGGGCATAGTGACAGCAGCCAGACCCATCTCCCAGGCGACACCAGATGAGGACACATGCGCAACTCCATCCTCTACATTGCCGGTACAAAGCCATGGGGACGCGGAGAACAGCACGTGCAATAACCTAAACCAGGCTTCGACTTCTTTCCATACGGTTGGTTGGCATGGTGGTTCACAATCCACGTCCGACCACAGGCCTTCTCCTGATATAAACATACGCTTGCCGGGGGAATAGAGATGAAGGTAACTGATCTTTCTTTTCTTCATAGAAAGCTCTCCTTCGAAGCCTAACACTACTACTACACAGTTCTAACGCAATGGTTGTGTTTCCCCGTTAGGTGTTAAGTTAGACGCTCACAGACAGGCAGACCATGCAAAAGGGTTGCAATTGCTGTAATATTTATCACTGAAACTGTTAGGACTTTTATATTTCCATTGTTGTTATTATTGTTGTTGTTGTTGTTGTTGTTGTTGATTAGTGATGGTTACATGAGAGGTTGTAATGTGGGTATTCTCCACAAAGGTCCTTTCCAGGGAGTAAATGTCATGGTAGAAATTTTCATTTAATTTCAATCCTTGAAAATCCCAACATTTGATCAGATCAAAAAAAAAAAAAAAAAAAAAAAAAAGAAAAAAAAGACTACCTTGTTAATGTTAATTTTACTGGATTACATTCATCTCACTCCACTGATTGAGACACCGGCGCATGTTTTATTCATTAGGTTATTAAGTTGATTTGCCTGATATATACATTTACATCGTGTGGATGTTATTATTTTATGCATGTTATGTAAATGTAGACACGTTATAGTCAATAGTAAGATGTTTCCAATAATCCTCCGGTAATGGCTTGTTGGCTTCTCTCACGCTTTAGACGATTGTGCTAAATATAGACAACTGGTTGCTACATAATGAGATGCACATGCATAAGATATGCACGATCCACTCGTTTTTTTTTTTTTTTTTTTTTTTTTTTTTTTTTTTAAATAAAATAAAATAAAGTGGGCAGATGCCACGATTTCATTAATCACCGAAAATATACATCCCTTACTTGTGATCGAGATTAGCACAATTAGCTCCATATATTATGAGATTGGCACAATTGGCTCCATATACGACCATATTGTGTAAGCCTATTAGTTTCAGTGGAGATAGATCATTGCTTGATTGAGTAGATCAAGTGTGACGATCGTGGGTATTAAAAATGCTTGATCATGCATGAAGCATCAAACAACGCTACACAAACTGTGCGTGACATTGCTTGCTCGCTATAAAATAATAAAAAAAAAAAAAGGAAAAGAAAAAGAAAAAAAGATTATTAACAAAATGCACTATCACCTTAATTTATAATCATTTTGAATTACGATTCACAAATAACAGATCAATTCCAATTCTATTGTTGTACGAGTTTGTGAGCTTTGCACTAAGGCGCGCTACTTTAGTGCACATTCTTAAAGTCATCTATACAAATTTAATAGAGTTGGGTGTGCACTGAAAAATCAATCGAGTGAAGATCAAATGGTGTAGATGAATTAGTGAAAGATCATAAATGATCACACAATGATGATGGTGCATAATCTCATTTTTATAAGCAATTTTGAAAAACCATTTAAAATTAAATATTGAATATTTTCAAATGGGCTTTAATTGATCAAATTTGCAATCTATAAAATCCATTTGATCTTAAAAGTAGATAGGTGACACAATTGTTTTATTCAGGAAAATAAGAAAAAAAAAAAACATTCATTGCATTTGAGTGTGCTCCAACCTTTCTGTAAAAAAGATGAAAAAAGATGAAAAAAAGAAGAAGAAGACAAAAACAAAAAGAAATGAAGAAGAAGAAGAAGAATGCCATTTAGTAGTTGGAGCTTGGGATGTTGCTAGTGTGCTTTTTGAATTTGGTACGAAATCATCTTCTAAAGAGCATCATAGTCTAAGAGATCTCACATTGGACCAATCGTATTGGATGGTATACATTAGATATTTTCTTTCAAGAAGGAGCATTATATTTTTGTACGCCTCATTACTATAGAACATTGAAGAAATTGGAGTTGTTCACTAATTGGTCGGATCTATAGAAGAAGCATATACGTGTTGGGAATTAGTTTAATCCTCTCCTCGTTTTTTATTATTTTTTTATATAAACCGGGAAAGTATTGTTTCAAGCATATATCCTCTTGAAACCCTAACCTCAGATAACCCTCTCCCATCTATCCCATTGGAGAGAAACCCTAACCTTACAGAAGTCCACCATATATATAGTATATATATAGTGTCTCTTCCTATTTGTAGTTTTTATTTTATTTTATTTTATAACTTTTATTCACATGGGATCAACGCTATATATGAGACATTTTTCGGGTGGGGAAAGCAGAAGAAGATCCCCACGCCTATCATATCCCCCTGCGTGCTACACAGATACTCAACTCTAGCAAACAAAAGGCAGAAGTACTCTCTAAAGTTAGGATTTCCTGATATTCCCTAGCCCCACCTTATCAAGGAAGATATCTCCCAGATTTGGGGTGAGACTAGCGATAAGGAGCTGAACGTGACGGTCTCCTACGAGCCGCTTCCAAATTTTATTTTATTTTATTTTATTTTTTGCAGAAAAATAAAATAAAATAAAATACAATAATCCACATGCATCATGCGTTTATGGCATTCTTACTAGTGGCCCATTTCAGCATCATTCTACGATTAGAAGTCAGGACTGTTCAACCAATCTGATATTGGGACCGTGACTTAGAAACAGCAGTTTTCACAGTTATGTCGGTTTTTTTTTTTTTTTTTTTTTTTTTTTTTTTTTTTTGCTGAGAAATTTTTTTCATAGCAAAACGAAAAGATTGTATAGCCCTTCTGGCATGACCAGACAAAAAGAACGGGCCACACCTATCGTGAAAAAAAAAAAACTAATTACAGGGAGCCCAAACCCAAACAGTCCCACACCACACATAGGACCTTTGCTGAAAACGAGCTAAGACAGAACTTCTGCAAGAGCTAAATAGGGAGCCCAAACAGCTGAACAGGGAACCCCGACCCAAAGTGGCCCTAGCTGAACGCAAGAACCACACAGAAAACCGAACAGGAAGCTAAGCTCCTGCAAAGGACAGGGAGAATTAAGAGAGGGAGGATCTCACCGAGCCAATGCCGAGTCTGTCCAGGAAGAGGAGGCCACGGACATGAGGGGAGAGCTCAGTAAAATCTTCAGTAACTCTGGCAATTAACCTGCTGCTTACTGCCCTCCCTAGCCATGCCATCAGCCGGACCATTCCCCTCTCGAGGGATCCGCGTGCAAGAAAAGGATCTGCTTAGACCCAGCCTCTTGATCCTGCTGATCCACGGACTCCATTGCCAAGGAACAGACGACGTGGAGGTAATGAGGCCGATCGCCACAGAGGAATCCGATTCAACTACAATATATCGTAAACGACTCTCCAAACAGAGAATAAGACCATCGTGAATAGCTCTGACTTCAGCCTTGTTGTTTGTGCCCACCCCGTATCCCACAGAGAAAGCAAACAGAAGCTTCCCTTCCTCGTTTCTACAAACACCCCCTCCTCCTGAGCGGCCCGGATTTCCACTGGCCGAGCCATGAACATTCAATTTCTCCCATCCTGTGGTGGGTTTTTCCCATAAAACGACCTAAAAAAACGCGAGGGGCTGGTGGAAAGAACCCTCACCGATCTGTCTCCCTGAAGCCTATGTTAAACATCGACATTTCCTTCAAGAAGATGTAGCGCCTTTCACCTGACGCAGGCAATCGCAGAGTTCACCTCCATAGGATGCTCATTAAACCTGGCCCCGTTGCGGCTCAACCAAAGTTCCCACAAGATCAGAACCGGCACAACACGCTTGACAATAGTTGAAGCTGCCCCAGGCGCATCAGCACCTTTCCATTGACGAAGCCTTTCCTCTACGGATAGGTGGGTGAGGAAAGAGATACCGCACTGAATCGAGAAATAGCGCCAGATAGAGGTAGCCTACTGACCCAACAGAAACAGATGGGTAATTGATTCCTCTTGCGGGCTGAAAGAGGGACCAAACTGACAGCAAGAGCATCTGGAAGCAAGGTGGACTCCTTTGCTCTGCACCCGACTGTCCACAGGAAGAGCTCCCTGAAGGAGTCTCCAACCGAGCAGCGACATCTTTGGGGGAATGGAAGGATGCCAGATCCAGTTGTTCCACCACTGACCCTGCCCCCTTACCCTACCCAGCTGCCAGGATGATCTAGTGGAGAAGTTTCCTGAGGCGTCCAGAGGCCAGAAACAAGAAGGAGGATCCTCAGAAATCGCAAAACCAGAGTTGACGATGAGATTGAAGAGGTCTCCTGCCAAGAGTAGATTGACAGAAGAGGGCGGACAAGGCCCCGCCAGGCCCAAGAAATCACTGACCTTTAATGGGAGGAGCGCCTGAGGAATGGGAGTGGGAACCAAGGATTGAAGAGGCCCCATCCCCGTCCAGTTTAAAGTCCAAATATTCATATTTCCATCACCGACCTGCCATTGGACATGACTTGCTAAAATCGGGAGCTCATTTTTGACCTCTTTCCAAAAGGGGGATGCCGAGGATGAAGGAACGGACACGTTCCCCTCCTCTAAATCCTTCCGTTGCCTCGCACGCATGAACAACACCCAAGGGCTAATTACCTGCCCATATTTGACGTTCCATGCCATTTTCCTCCTCTGCGCCTTCACCACCTCCCGCAACTTACAAAGACCTAAGCCTCCCTCTTCGATCGGGCAAGAGATCTTGTTCCACGCGATCCATTGAGTCTTTTTCTTTCCTTCCACCCAGCCCCAGAAAAATTGTGCAAACCTACGCTCGAGCTCTGACAACAGACTGAGAGGAATTTTTGTCGCAGCCATTGTATGAAGGGGGATGCTGCCCAACTCATGCTTAATCAGCGTTAAACGTCCTTCTTGTGATAACAACCTGGCCTTCCACCCTGAGATTTTGCTCCCCACCTTGTCTACGAGAGCGGTCAAGGAAGCCGTGGTAACTCTGCCCTTGAATAGGGGAACACCTAAGTAAAGTACCCCCACTTGAGCTTTGGGAATGCCGAGAGTCCGCTCGGTTTGCCGGATTCTTCCCGTGGACAGCTTGATAGAGCAAAGAAAGCTACTCTTTTGGAAATTTATCCGCTGACCAGACTCCTCTTGGAAGGCCATCAAGAACGCCTTAATGGAACGCAGGGATTCCTGGCTGCCATTCACAAACAATAAAGTATCATCAGCAAAAAGGAGGTGAGAAATAATGGGGCACCCTCAGTGTAGCTTGAAAGGAGGGCACCATCCCCGCACCATAAGCTGCTTGAAATTCCTGGAGAAAATTTCCGCGGCCAGAAGGAATAAGGCCGCTTCCCAGTTTTGCAAAGGAGTTGGCCACTCCAATTGCCTCCTTGACTATATGGTCTTCCTATTTGTAGTTAAGAATCAATTTCTCTAGCAGTCTTTCCATCGCCTTAATGAAAAGAAGGAAATAATTTTAGTTACAAATTCGAGGTAAATCATTCTTGAAAACTCTCTCCAATGTATTTTTTTGTCTTTCATATTTTTTCCTTCATGATCCAGCATGTGTTGGCTCCCATTGAGGCCCTCATGTTGACTGGTTGGATGATCCTAACCTTGTTGTGTTAGGAAAAAGAAAGACCTTACTTGTAGGCCCTTTTTTTTTTCTTGAAAGGTGGGAGCACACCACCTCTAGCTTTGCCTACTAGTTGTAGGCTTTATGCTATACCAATTCCCTCAAGAAACCACCAATGATTGGATAATTGTGACAATTACTGTCTAAAGATAAATTTAGAATGAGAATATTTCCCCTGACTGGAATTCAACTATGGAAATCCAAAGTTCAAAGTGATGGCCGAGTGGTTGATAGCTCCTGATCATCACCAAAGTATTTGTTTATTGGATAATAGCTTATTATGATTGTAACAAAGATATGGACATTTAAATCATCACCGTCTCAAAAGATAATCGTGATTGTTTACCATATATACAATGTTCACATATATTAAAATCAAAATTTTTAAATGCAGGAATCGAACAACAATTAGAAAGTACATTTCTACCGTGCTCACTCATGTGGCCTAGGTGTGCATGCCACAAATGTACTGATGTGGCCACTCTGCTACAGGCAGGCCCTGCAACTCCATCCATTTCAATATTCCCAATTGGCTTGTAAAGGTTATCACGTTGTGCTTTCATAACAATGAGTGCCCTATTTGAAACCTTCAAGATAAGATTAAATCCGATGAACTTGAACCAAAGTGCCTTAAGAACCCCTAAAGATATTAGATTCTTCCTTAGATCAGAAAGGTGTCTCACGTCTGTCAAAATATACTCCATCCCATCAAACATCTTGATGTACACCGATTCGATACCAACCACCTTACAGGCAGTGTCTTTGCATAAACACCCGGCCACCATTGTATTCGATGTAACTGGTTAATCAATTCCAATGAGAGCTCATGTGGTATGAAGTCCTTGAATCTAAAATCCACTCGTTGCCTCAGATTTGGATGTGTAGAATATGTCACCCGCCTCCTAACTAGATTCCACTATATTAGCATCCCTCGACAAATTATTTGACTTCTCTACTTTCTGGGTTTTAAGATTCTGATAATCATTCTTTAATTTTTATTTTTTTTAAAAAAAATGATGCCTATATTCATTCCTTAACCAATAAAACCTTTACATGGACAGACTCTTCGAGTGGCCACCCGACAACAAAAAATCTCAAGGCCACCTATCATTTTGATATACATAGACCCCAGTGTAGGGCTTATAAACCCCCTTAAAACTCTCTAATGGTTCCCAGACCTACTTTATCTAACAAAACGAGACCCCTGATGATAAGGGGAAGGTCAGAGACCTTAGAATAAAACTTGTTCCCCTGCCTTCTCTAGCCAAGCCATCAGATGGGCCATTCCCTTCCCTCGGGACATGGATGAATTCAACGTAACACCTTTTTTCCAGTTCTTCTATTCTAAATAACCAGAACCTCCATTTCCATGCCATCTGAGACCGCCCCTTCATGGCATACACCATAAAAAATGAGTCTGATTCAACCACGACCTTAGGCAACCCAAAATTCACACAAAGATTCAGCCCATCGTGCACGGCTCTAAGCTCCATGCTGTTGTTGGACCCCACCCCATATCCTGTGGAAAAAGCGAATAAAAGGTTTCCATTGGCATCTCTGCAGAGGCCTCCTCCGTTGGACACCCCTGGGTTTCCTATAGCAGACTCGTCCACATTAAACTTAGTCCAAAACTCCCCCAGTCTTGGCCACTTCCAACAATTCCAGCACTTCGTATTCCCTTTGCCCTTCGACTTGGACCTAAATCATGAATTTTCCTTCTCCTGCTGAGAAGCTCTTCCCCTAGCAACCAACACATCTATAGAGGAACCCCCATAACTGTCATTTTGTCTTAACTTCTTCAAATGAATGGCTAAGATAACAGTCTTGATATTAATGGTTTCCCTACTGTGGCACATAGTGTCTATGAGACTCTTATACAACTCTAGAAGAGAATTCAATAGGATTAGGACTTGGTCTTCTTCATTGATCTTCACATCCATATTCGTCAACTTACAAAGTAATTGATTGAATATGCTAATGTGTTCATTAAGATCCGACCATTTATCCATTTTCAAACTTTAGAATTGTTTTTAAGATACAGACGATCACTAAGAGATTTCGCCATGTACAAGCTTTTTAACTTCGTCCAAAGCAATCCCTGAAGATTTTTTAAACGTCATCCCTTCGGATATACCGTCAGAGGATAACATAGCCCTTGTGGTGACCCCATCGCTAGATGAAGTCTTCGAGGTAGTCAATAGGATCCCACCCGATGGATCCCCTAAGCCTGATGGATTTACGGGGGCCTTCTTCCAAGCTTTTTGGGAGATTGTGGGCCATGATATTCTTGAAGCTACTCGTTTCCTTTTCCATGGAGGAGCCCTCCCTAGGTCCTTCACTGCTACCCTTATTTGCCTCATTCCAAAGTTGGCAGCCCAAGATAAATTCTCTAACTTCCGCCCCATCAATCTTTGTAATTGTATTTACAAATTTTTTGCTAAATTAATTGCTAATAGACTTGCTAGTATTCTTCCAAAAAAAAAAAAAAAAACTTTGTCCAAAGCCTTGAGACGATCTTTTGATCAAGGACATTATAAAAGACATCATCTGACAAACATAATTGGATCGAGGTAATTGCCCTCTAATTAAGTTTTTTCCACTCTTCATTGCTCATAGTCGCAGGATACTTCATTATACCAAGGAGTGTCTGTTGTAATTCTTGTTGAACTAGAAGGTTTCTCATCTTCACCTTCTATAATTTAAAGTTATTTTTCTTGGTAAACTTCCCTATCTCATACTTCATGTTGATACCTTCATCGTCATGTTTCACATTCAAAGTTGAATCCCAGCATATAACTCTAATACCACTTGTTGAGAGTTACAGAAGTAAACTCTGAATTCTAATTACACAAACAAAAGATAAACACAAATAAAGCAAACCAGAGAACACACAATTTTATGTGGAAAAAAACTATGACACAAAGTGATGAGTAATTCACTCTGAAAATGAAAGTACAAGAGATAAATTAACTTACAAATGTGGAAACCCATTTTTTTCGTTTCAAAACTTTAAAAACGATTTAACTCTTCTTGTTTTCCCATGTTTTACCCTAATCATATATTACAGTACTCATATATATAATGTTACAACTGGAATGGAAGACAAATTGCACCTAATTATACAAAACCGCTCATGCCATCGATCTAAGCATTAATTGATGGACATTGATCGAGCCTCCATTTCCGATCAATTGAACATGCTCAAAAGTATCCAAAGAGTTAACATGAAAATTTTGAATTATCTCGATTACTTGAACCTCTAAGGTTGATCAATTGAACTTATCCAAAACTGTCCAGAAATCAATTTGTTTAATTTGAAATAGGATTGTGTACTGAGTTACTCAGTACGCTTTTATCGTACTGGGTAGACTTAGTTGGGCCTACTATGAATGTATGTGGGTTATCCACGCCGTCCATCCATTTTTTGAGATAATTTTAGTGGTTGAGTCTAAATTAGAAGTATTCCCAAAGCTCAAGTGGACGACACTATAAGAAACAATGCGAATAATGACTTCCACCGTTGAAACCTTGCTAGGGTCCATAGTGATTTTTATTTGTCATCCAACCTATTCATAAGATTACGCAGACATGGATGAAGGTAAAAAACAAATATCAGCTTGATCCAAAACTTCTGTGGGCCCCAAGAAATTTTCAACGGTAGAATTTCAATTCACACTATTTCCCGTGGTGAGGTCCACTTGAGATTTGGATATATCTCATTTTTTGGATCAAGCCATAAAATTATCCGTTAAAATGGATGGACGGAGTAGATAAAATATGCAAATCACACTGAGTTACTCAGTGCACAATCCGCTTCCGTTTAATCCAGGTTTACTCTTTTGATCGAGCAGTCTATTCCAATGATGAAAACTGCCCGTTTCTGCACGTATTACTGACATCCAGACAACAACACCCACCATAGAAACTTCACATGGAATGTGGTGTCCACTATAATGTGTCTACCATCCAAATCGTTCATCAGAAGATCCCCACCATGATGAAGGGCCAGACCAAAACGAAGGACATTGAAAAACATAGGTGAGCCAAACTGAGTAAATCCCTAAGTTTTAGGCGTGATTGTGCATTTGATCCATGCGGTGTGTCCACACTTGAATTTTGGATCAGGATTATTACGAGGGTGTCCAGTGAACATGGCACCAAAAGGGTAGGATTCACCGTAGACGGAGAATGGGCCAAAAATCTCATATTCATGGACGTTTGCTTGTCCAATTTGAAGCGGGGCTTGTTTTGATTTCAACGTCCATTTAGATGCTTCTAGTCCTTAATCGACCAGGATCATCTTCCAATTGTATATGACCCATCTAACATGTTAGGGAAGTAAAATGGTCAGCGTCCAGATTCTGATAGGAAGGGAAGCGGGGTTGAGATCAGTGATCCATATCTGTGTGCATATGAGGCTATTCTTCATTCAAAGGGGGATTGGGCACCGCAATTTAGTCGGTATAGATTGATCTGACCGCAGTGGGAAAACTTCATTGACTAAGTACTTTTTTTTTTTTTCATTGACTAAGTACATGTGTACAGCTTTCATGCAATAATGTGGTGGCGCGTTGCAAATCGTCCGGTTGACAATCCCAAGCCCGAATAAGTCAACAGTCAAGTGCTGACCTTGGACCAATCAAGTGGTCTTGATGCAGGTGACCTTTTACACGCGTTTGAGAGAATGGTGTAACGTTCATCGACTAACAATGAGATCCGCTACAGAACGGTCCGGTCAATATACTTGTATACAATAATGAGGGGTGGATAAGACACCAATGTAGCGCAAATCTCCGAGATTCAGGCCATGGATCAGGTGGAGCCTAACTTCAATATCTTTTAGCTTAAAAATCAGGCTGAACCATTCATGTGTTGTGGCACGCTTGTTCGAGAAAAACGGACATTATGAAAGAATGATGGCCAGCGGTTCCAAACTTAGATGTATGGTCGACAATATTAGTGGACCAACCTGATTTTTCTTTTCAATTTCATGGTGGCTCCAATGAATAAATGGGTAGGATCTGGTATATGTGTGCCAGATCAGGCCATCCATCAGGTTTTCAACAATATTAGTCTTATAGATCAAGCCGGCCCTCTCGTCCGCTGGGGAACGTGTTTATACGAGAAAAATTGACAGTGAGAAACATCCATGGTCAATATTTGATGAACGCGTGTGACCCGCTTGGTTAGTGGATGTTGGAAAATGTCAAACTCTTTTCCTCTGTGTAAGATTACTTCTACAAATGCATAGATTACATTACTGTTTGTGCAGACCAACCTACAAGACCACAACAAACATAACAAGCAGAATGAATAAATGTAGAATTGAAAGAAAATTAGACAAGAGATAGATGCACACATTTTGCGAGGAAAATTTTCTCAATTTGAGAAAGAAAAACTGTAAATAATAATAATAATAATAATAATAATAATAATAATAATAATAAAAGTCAAAGAAGAACCACTATGTAATGCTTAAAGATTACAAGCTCTCTCAAGCTTAGCTTGATCATCTTTTTTCCATATATATATATATATATATATATATATATATATATATATATATATATATATATATATATATATATTCTAAAATCTCTCTTGATGGAAGAGGAAAAGCAAGTTATATTTTATGTTTATTTTTATTTTCTCTCACACACCTCTCTACAACTCTCTCACGCCCATTATTGCAAAAGACTTCCACACATGTAGACATACACGCACATGTAAAGATTTGCTGTGAGTTGGGCTTGCAAAATGTAATCATATTCTCGTACCATCACGGATGCTTTGGCTAGTCCCCTTGCCCTATTCCATCGCCCATTTAGTATAGCGTGGGGGCCATGTCACGGCTGACATCCTCCCTCAACTTCAGGATGGCCCATTTTTTTATTTTTTATTTTTTAACAAAAGGTGGCTCTAACACCTAATACTCCTATGTTTTTCTTTTTGTTTTTTTTTTTTTTTTTTAACAGAGACCAATTTCATTGAAGGTATGAACAGAGATGAACAGATCAGTATTTCAGGTGGGCACCACAAAAGGCCGGGCCCTACCTATCATATAGCCTAAAGATCTAGCAAAAAAGAGCAGAAAAAAATAAAATAAAAATTGCAGCCATCCTGCAGAGAACATGGCATAATTTAACCCCAATGACGGCGAAAAAGGAAAGCTTGACCAGACTGGATGCTGGGCTAAACGAAAGATGCATAAGCTCAACAAAAAAACTGAGGGGAGCAGAGACATAAGCTGCCACAAGCAGGAAAAAAAAAAAAAACTGATAGAGCTCTGGCCAAATTGCAGTGCACACTGATCTAAACACTGAGAGGACCAAGCCGAATTGCCCTTAGGCCCAGCCTGTCAAGGAAAAGACTGCCTCTAACATGCCTCGGGAGGAGCGATGAGCGACGAAAGAGCGAAGAAACCTGGGACTCGCTGCCCATACGAGCCATACCATCTGCAGGACCGTTACCTTCTCGATAAATATGATAGAAAAGAATTTGAGTAGAAGATCTCCATCTTAGAATTCTATCTATCCAGTAAACTCATTTCCATGAGGGGTACGCAGTACCGTTCAGGAAGTCAACCACCAGTTTAGAGTCAGACTCTACCATAATC
Organism: Magnolia changhungtana; assembly: GCA_030180095.1. Classification (NCBI taxonomy): domain Eukaryota; kingdom Viridiplantae; phylum Streptophyta; class Magnoliopsida; order Magnoliales; family Magnoliaceae; genus Magnolia; species Magnolia changhungtana. The sequence goes on from JASAUF010000639.1 coordinate 8,720,764, forward strand.
TAGGAGAAGCCTAAACTAAAACAATGGGCAATCCCATCATGGACCGCACAGAGTTCCGCATATGTGTTGGAAGCTAGCCCATAGCCAGCTGAAAAGGCAAAAATAAACTCACCATTATTGCCCCTGCAAACACCTCCACCCCCAGCCGGCCCTTAGTTACCCCTTGCCGAGCCATCAGTGTTGAGCTTGGTCCATCCCCTGCGAGGTTTCTCCCACCTGACGACTGTAGGGGGAGAGCGAGGGCGGGGAGAGACAGATATCCCCAGAAAAGAGTGAAGAGAACTGGAAGGAGGTGGGTACAATAGGTCAGGGGCGCGCTTAACAAGTGAGGAAATCTCACACCTCACCTTGAACACAATCTTAGCCACCTTCATAGGCTTGCCATCATATTTAGCCGAGTTCCTAGACTTCCAGATCTCCCACAAAATCAAAGAGGGGGAAATCCTAAGAAGCGGGGAAAGATGCCACTGCAGTCCTGCTGGGTTCCACCATAGATCGAGGGTGTCTAGGATAGACAAATTGGCGACGAAAGGAATGCCGAAAGCTTGCCCAAAAATTTTTCATACGTCTGAAGTTGTCTCACTGTTGAAGAAAAGATGATGCAAGGATTCAGATTTATGGCCACCGGATGCAATGCCATCGCAACAGACGCACTTAGAGGCCAAAGATACACCTCGTCCCTAAACGTCTACATCAGATGGAATCGCCCTATGCAAGATGCTCCAGACGAATATAGAGACTTTGGGAGGCATTTTCTCATGCTAAACCCATCTCGACCAGGCCCTGCATGGGAGGGCTGCCCTACTAAGCTGCCACACTGACTTAACCGAGAACACACCTGAAGTAGTGAAAGGCCAGATACAGCAATCTTCTCTATCCGACAGGCAAAAGCCTCCCTGAAAGATAAAGTCTATAACATGCTGAGGGAGAAAGGAGAAGAGAGACGAAGGCAGGAGAGGCCCGTTCCGCCCAAGCGCTTGGTTAACTGGGATGGCGAGCAGAGATGCAGGGATATGAGATGTGGAATGATTGATAAGTGGGCCCATACCAGACCAATTGTCTGTCCAGAAGTTGCAGGATCCACCACCGATTTGCCAATGCACGTTACAATCCAGAATAGGCAGCAACGTATAAATCTGCTTCTAAAGGGGAGAGGCGAACGAAGGTGAGCTGACAGAACTGGCCGCAGCCTGAAGCAACTTGTATTTCGCCTCAATGAAAATTTTCCGCAGGCTATTACCTTCCTTGTACTTGGCATCCCACCCCAACTTCAGCCAGAGAGCCTTCATGAATTTCGACAATTTCCTAACACCCAATTCGCCTTCTGCTTTAGGAAAACCTACCGACTGCCAACTCTTCCAATGGAGCTTCTACTTACCCTCAGACCAGCCCCAAAGAAAGTTGGCAAGATAGCGCTCCAACGACTTTAGGACACTCGACGGGATAAGAGTGACAGCCATGGAGTGAACTGGAATACTCCCGAGAACATGCTTAACCAGCACTAGCCTACCAGCCTGAGAAAGGAAACGCGCTTGCCAACCACCAATTCGGCTCTCAATATTGTGGATAAGAGGGAGAAGTACACTCGATTTCAATCTACCTAAAGCCAACGACACGCCCAAATAAGTGAGACCTGAAGACCACTGCGAGATGCCAAGCAATCTTTCGATTCTTCTAGACCTGATTGGAGGAAGTTTGGTCGAGCAAATAAGCACACTGTTGTGAAAATTTATCTACTTTTGACCTGAAACTCTTTGATAAGATTCCATGAAAAGCTTGATCGCGCGAAGAGAAGCAATACCCCCGTTGACGAAAATGAGAGTGTCATCCGCATACAAGAGATGGGAGATGATCGGACACCCCCTTCTTAGCTTGAACAGAGCACACTTACCTTGATTGATCAGGCCTTTAATCCCTCTACTGAGAACCTCGGCTACTAGAATAAACAGACTTGGAGAAAGAGGGTCGCCCTGGTGAATACCTCTCGAAGATTTGAAGAAACCGGTGGCTTCACCATTGATGAGAATTGAAAATCAAGCATTACTCCAATAATTTTCAGCTATCTTGACCCAAGAATCGCTGAAACCAAACTTCAATAGCACTATCTTCAAGAAATTCTAGTCTAGCCTATCATATGCTTTCTCCATGTCGAGCTTTATCACTACCTGCCCTCCACGAACTTTCCTGTCTAGCTCTCTAACCACTTCCTGGGCCAGCGCAATGCTCTCAGCCATTAATCTGGCCCTAACAAAGGCTCCTTTCTCCGGGGAGATAAGCAAAGGGAGCACAGAATTCAGCTTTGCCGCGATGATAGTAGATATGATTTTGTATATGCAGTTACACAGGCCGATAAGCCTGAAATCTGAAAAGGATGATGGGGTAGATTTTTTTTTTTTTGGAATAAGACAGATAAGGGATGCTGACATGGCCTTGGGAAAAACACCGCCTTGAAAAATGTGCGTGGCCGCTTTGAGAAGGTCGTTTCCGACTATCTCCTAGCAGGAGGAGAAAAAACTACCTGCATAGCCATCAGGCCCAGGGGCAGCATCTCTGGAGATGTTCTTCACCGCCGAATGGGCTTCGAGGAGCGAGGGAAGGGCCATCAGAGTAGCGTTCATCTCTTGAGACACCAAGGAGGGCCAGAATAGACTCATCAATCTGCACGTTTTCAGCTGCTAATATGTTCTCAAAATAGCTGCAAGCAGCCTCTTTTATATCAGCTTACTCTTCCAACCTGTGGCCTGAGTCGAGCTTAATAAGTCTGATCGTTGCCCTTCTCTGTTTCTCCTTGGCTGAAGCATGGAAAAGCTTGGTGTTTCTATCGCCCTCCTCTAGCCAATTGATTCTTGCTTTCTGCTTCCAAAAGATCTCCTCCAACATCTCTACCCTCCTGAGATTTTCAGTAGCTACCGCAAGTTGGAGTTGGGATGTCCTGACTGAATTAGAATCCGGCTGTAAATTTTTTAGCTGCTCTTCTAAGGCCGAAACATTGTGCTCAGCTACTTTAAGTTGCTCAAAAATATTCCTAAAGCTTTCTTTATTCCAAGTCTTAAGGGCCCTCTTAACATTTTTCAGCTTCATAATCAGGTTGAACATGGGGTGGGAGGAGGCAGGTAAGTCCCACGCTTCTTTCACGACCTGAGAGAAATCTGCATGATGGGTCCACATCCACTGAAATCTAAAAGGCTTTGGGCCCGAAGGATCGCTGCGGGGAAGGGTTAACAACAGAGGGGCATGATCAGAATTTAATCGGGGGAGGTGCTTCACATAAAAGGAAGGAAATGCCGATGACCAAGAACCATTGATGAGGACCCTATCGAGCCTTGCCCATACTCTAGAGGATCCGACTTGATTGTTGCACCACGTGAATCTTGGACCCACAAAACCTGCATCCATCAGGTCGACATCATTAATCGCATCAACAAACTCTTATGAACTAGGGCTAGCTTGTTGTCTTCGACTCCTTCCTTTGGAGAGGGCTACTCAGAGGTAAATGAGCTTGCTACGTTGGGAAGCAATGGAGGCCTCAATCGGCTCTTTAGATGCAGAGCTGAGGTTTCAAGGGACATTTAGTGATTATTGTCGTTAGAAAGCTAGATCGAGTTGTTGAAACCTTGGGCTCGGAGCTGGCGGTGGGGTTTTGTTTGGGGGTTGGCTGGGTGGTTTTGGAGGGTGGCTTTAAGGGCATCCAGATCATTGTGTGTGTATCTTTTTTTAAAGTTAGACGGGCTCTTGGAGTTCCCTTGGCTGTCCCAGTTCAGCTTGTTTTTTCATATGTTTTCTTACTCTGGGCTTGTTCTTTGAGGTGGCATACTCTTAGTTGTCGGAAAAGGATTACACCAACGGTTTTAGCCATCAGCATTGTCCTGTTTTTGGTAGTGCTTAATACTAGCATGGTTCCAATGATTGTTTCTATACATATACTACCAATGTCAACAATTTGAGATGCTCATTGATTTCTCATTATGAGCACTACTAAATTTTCTCAGCTTGTAGGAGATGAGCAAATCTCCACATGGTCTAGCATAATAAGAGGCTCCCAAATCAACAACCCAATTCATGTTAAAGTTTGTCAAATTTAGATAATTTTCATTCTCTTCTATTAAAAGTAAAGTGTTAGCACTAGACACCATGGCGGTTATCTCTTCAACTTTTTCTTTTTCTTTTTATTCTCTTTTGTCTCTCTTCAAAAATTGACATTGCGTCTTTATATGCTTGATCTTAATTTTTACAATAGTCATGTATAACCTTGCTTCTTAACTTTGATCTTGACTTGAATTTTTCTCTCTATTGGAAGTTCTACCACTCTTTTCACTTGCTAAAATTTGTGAGCTTGAAATGCTGGTAGATTTTCTCTATTGGAAGTTCTACCCCTCTCCCAACTATCCAATAATAAGCTAACAACAATACTTGTAACTTGTAACCTATCATTTAAGACCATCTTCTTCATAGAGTCCAATTGGCTCATAATGCTTTGCATCTTCTTCTTTATTATTATTATTATTATTATTATTATTATTATTATTATTATTATTATTTATTTTTTATAACTCATTTAAATGTTCCAGCACCGAAGCTCATTTCTTTAACCTTAGGTTACCTAATGAGGAATGCTTATTGAATATTTTATTAGCTCTTTTTGCTTACAAGTGGTGAGCGAATACTTAAATTTGCTAATGTTGTTTTGATAGTTACAAATATTACTTTAGTGGTATAATTTGATGATTAAATTTTTAATTTTATGTGACATTTTAGGCATTAACTTGATCTACCTAGCCTGATATAACCCAACCGGAATTGAACTAAAGCGAACCCACCTGAATTGTATTGAAGTCGGGGATTTTGACTAAAAAAGCATCGTGGTATTCCTAAATGCCCCAAATATTAGAAGGATTTAAACAAATGCCCTACATAGTCACCTATACCTTTCAAAAAAAGGTTGGGACGAAATTACCCTTGACTACCTTTTGCATTGAGCCAATGCATGACAACGACGGGAGGGATTCAGATGGGGTAAACATTGTGGGGCCCACTATGGTGTTTGTGAGAAATTCACATCTCTCACATGTTTTATCAAATCATTTTATGACATGAGCCCAAAAATGGGGTAGATCAAAAGCTCAAGAGGGCCACACAATAGAAAATAGTGGAGATCGTACGTCGGTTGAAACATTTAAGGGACTGCAAAAGCTTTGGATTAGGCTAATATTTTTATTCTTTCCGTCCATTCCCATTGTAAGAAGTTTATGAGCATTTGGGATACTTTATGAACAGTTTGAATTGCATATAAACATCACAGTGGAGCCTAAAAAAGTTTGAATGGTAGTCAATTTCTTTCCACTACTTCCAGTCATGTGGACCTGAGTTTTTTTGTCTCATGACTTGACATGATCTTCCAAAATGAATGGATGGAATGGATTTCCCACAAACATCACGATGGGCCCAACATAACTTACAATGGTAGAAACTGTCTCTAAAAAGCTTCTCTCGAAATCTACATTAATGTAAAGTGACGTGAAGCGGATTAGGTAATCGGACCTATCTAGAGATGGATGGTCTTATGGGGCACTATGATGTATAAATTTTATCCACACCGTCCTTCCATTTTGAAATATCATTTTAGGGGACGAGCCCAAAAATGAGGCATATCAAAGGCATGTGGACCACACCATGGAAAGCAATGAGATTGAAAACCTCCCATTAGAAACCCTTTGGGGGCCATATAATTTTTAGATGTAACTCATTTTTTGGTCCATTACGTTAAATTATATTCTAAATCTAATGGACGAAGTGGATTCAACACAACCCATGGTAAGATCCACTACCCTTAATACATGACAACCTCGACCCTTATAAAATTGCAACATCAACCCTTAACACATTACAACCATGACCTCGACCCTTATAACAATACAACCTTGATCCTTACCAAATTATAACCACGACCTCAACCCTTACCAAATTACAATTACGACATCGACCCTTAACACATTACAACCATGACCTCTATCCTAATTATAATATTACAACATCGATCCTTACCAAATTAAAACTACGACCTCGACCCTTACAACATTACAACCTTGGCCCTTAACACATTAAAACAACAAACTTCACCCTATAATATGACAACCTCCACCCTTAGCACATTAGAACCATGACCTCGACCCTTAGCACATGAGAATATCGACCTTTTACATGACAACCATGACCCATGCCTTGACAACCTCGACCCTTGACACATGACGACCACAACCCAAACCCTTAACACATGACAACCTCAACCCTACACACGTGACAACCACGGCCCAGACCCTTAACACACGACAACCTCGATGCTTAACACATGACGATCACGACCCAAATCCTTAACACATGACAACCTCAACCCTTAAAAAATTATATATGTTCATTATCTTCCAAGGTAGTGCATTACAAAATTCAAATTTTATCTCCTCCATTGTCTTCCACATGATAACCACAACCATCCTTATCCATCTCAAATCCCTTCTGAGCATCACTTCTCCCCATGACAACAACAACCACAACCATCCTTCTATCCACAACCAAAAGTGACTTCCGTCTATAAGAAAATGTTATTCTAAAAAAATAAAATAAAGAATTCATTTAAAATGCCTTCCATGTGTCAGTGGGTTTTTTTTTTTTAATGTTTATTATATCATGAAGGACCTTTACAACTCATTCGGGCTAAAGCCAAGCGAACAGGCTCTGGCAGAGGCCTATCGTAAAAAGAAACAGAAGTTATTTACTTGAGCCTGGCCCCAAAATTGGAGCAAATTGAATGGCTCCTAGATCCACCTTATCAAGGAAAATAAGACCCCTGATCGTTGGGGGGAGCCCAGCAACGTGACAAGCTAGAAAGGAAAGTTGGAGCTCCAACCCCAAATGGGCCATCCCATCCGTTGGGCCGTTCCCCTCCCTCAAGACATGACCAAACTTAAACGTCCGCAAGGCCCTCGTCTTATCTATTCTCAGCAACCAATACTTCCATCACCAAGTTGGTTCAGAGGAGCTAGCCGTTAAGGAGAGCCACAACAATCTTAGAATCAGATTCGACATCTACCTTGATGAAGCCCAATTCCAGGAAATGAGCTAAGTCATTATACACTGCTCTAAGCTATGCTTCTCTGGGGCCCAGTTCCTGCGTCCCCTCGGCCCTCTTCCCTTTGAGCGCCCATGTCTAATCTTGTTCTCTTTGGTGCTTTCCCATTCTCCTCAGTTTTGTTTTCTTTGTATGTAGCTTATGATAAGTGGTCCCATTCCTTTTTGTAAGGGCCCACCCGAATGGATGTACATGATCTTGGTGAATGAAATTCAGTGGCAAGAGCCCACTTTTCTTTTTCTTTTTTTCTTTTTTTTTTTAAAAAAAATAAAAAAATAAAAAAATCTATGCTCTAGTATTTGAGCTGGGACTGTAGCCCACCGAGAAAATGAAACAAACATCCCTGTTTTTCTGTCTGCAAATGCCACCTCCACCCGACATCTCAGGATTACCCTTGGCAGAGCCATCGACGTTAAGCTTTACCCACCCACTGCTTGGCCTTAACCATTTAACAATTCTTGCAGAAGGCTACTAGAGTTAGCTACCGGAATACCCAACTTATTTAGCCACGGCTGGATGAACCGAGGATGCCTCTTACCTGCAGATGCCAGTGAGACAATCTCCACTTCACCTGGGCAATCACCGAGGACACTAAAGGTGAGACCCTGTTAAATTTTGCCGCATTTCTGGCCATCTAGATCTCCTAGAGAATAAGGTAGGGGGCGAGCCCTCGTTGGAATGGGATGTGTTTCGAAGATGCCAGAGGGAACCACCAATACGAGACCCAATCCACCACCGAAATGGTTGACATAGGGGCCATGCCGAAAACAGCTGAGGAGAAACTCCAGACCCCAGCCGCCAGATTGCCGCGCAGGAAGATGGTCTAGAGATTTGCAGGAGGGCTGGACAGACTAACAACATGAACACATAGACGCCAACTGAATCCCTCTTACCTTGATTGATTCGTCAACAGGAATGACACTATTCAACAATCTCTAAACAAAAACAGAGATCTTGGGGGGCATTTTAACGTGTGACACCCACTTGGCCTAGCCTTTATGCTGGCTTCTATCTCTGTTGAGGGCCCAGGCTGATTTAACCGAGAAGCAGCCCGAAGGCTCGAGCGGCTAGAAACAGACAACTGGATCGTCCGACAGATAGAAGCCACCTAGGAACAAGAGCTCCAACACTTGCTGGGGAAGCTGAAGACAAAGGGAGGGAGAGGGCCATCTGGGCTGAGGAAGTCTTTGATCTGCATTGACCACAACTCCTGAGGGATCGATTGGACTGCCAGATTTGATAGCAGGCCAAGCCCAGTCCAATTAAAGGACCACAAATTATCACGACCCCGGCCCACTTTGGATTGCACTTTTTGGACGACCAAAGGCAGAAAGGCTTTTGATGCTCTTCCACAACAAAGAAGGAGAGGAGGAAAAACTGGCCATCAACTCAAGGTTGAGGTCAACAACATATTTAGCTCTCATTGTCGAGCTCCATAAACTCACCTGATTTCCGAATTTTGCAGCCTAAGCCATTTTAAGCCGCAGGACCTTCATCACATCTGTCAATTTTCTGAAACCCAACCCTCCTTCATCTTTGGACTTGGAGAGATCCTTTAAATTCTTCTAGTGAAGCTTCCGCTTGCTATTGGCCAACCCCAAAAAAAATAAAAATTCGTGAATCTCTTATCCAGATCCCTAAGCACTGACGAAGGCACCTGGGCGGCAGCCATAAAGTGAATGGGAATGCTCCCCAAAACGTGCCGCACTAGGACCGCCCTACCCGCCTAAGAGAGGCACCTGGCTTTCCTCCCGGCGATGCGTGCCTCAACTTTCTTCAAAAACGGAGGCACTTGGCTTTCCACCCGACGATACGTGTCAGTGGCTTGTTCGTATGCTGGAGAAGTAGATGGCTGTAAACGTACATTGGAAAATGTAGTCGAAAAGAGTGGTAGTGGGTCATTGGAAAATATTTTTGAAAAGGAAGAAGAAACCCTAGGAAAATTGCAAAGAAAGAAGAAGAAGAAGAAAAAAAAAGCTCTGTACAAATACCAAGTTCTAAGGACAGGGCCAATTTGTTCCAAATTTTTTTAAAAAAAGACTACCCTTGAAATATTTGAAACTTTCCATCCATTTAGAAAATTTTACCATACCTCATTGTTAATATGGTCAAAATCCCTTAAAGTCGAGTATCCAATGTCTTGAATTAGTTGGATCTAGGGTTGGGTTGTGCCATGGACCGACTCCTCTCGACTTTGGGTTTGGCAAGGGTTCACGCTGGACCCAACCCAACCTGCACTCTTCGAAAGAAAGATAATTTTAGTATATCGCTTATCCCCCGCAAAATCAACGGGCTGGTGGATGGCCTTGCTCGCTTGGGAGCGGCCAAGCAGGTTTCCTTCACGGCAAACTCAATGGCCGCTCTCCCTAGGCTGATTAGGGGCCTCTGTTTTCTCGACAAAGTGGGCATTGGTGCGCTATGGGAGTCATAACCCCGTTTTTTTTTTTTTCATTTTTCTTCTTTGTATAGCCACATGATAGGCGGCTTCGGGCATTCTTTTTGTCAGCCTGTGTGCGCCCGAATGCGAGATTCTCTGTATCTTTGTTTGTTGATATGAATGGAATCTCATTTTGAAAAAAAAAAAAAAAAAAACCCAACCTGCACAAGCTACAGCCCTTGTCCTTAACGTTCTAAAGTTTGGATCAAGCGCCCGTGAAAAAATGGTCGACCTACATACATAAAAGAATTTTGGGGGGTGTTCGGAGCATGGGATTAGATGGGTTTAAGTGAGATGGAATTACCAAAATGTAATGATTACACTGTGTCAGGGATTGTCGTCTAATCTCTTGGCTTGGAGGCCATCCAACTTCATGTTCGGGAAATGGATTGGCTACTCATCTTGCCACTACTGGTCAGTGCTCTGTGAGCCCGACCATGATGTATGTGTTTCATCCATGCCGTCCACCCATTCTTCCATGTCATTTTATGGTATGAGCCCAAAAATGAGTTTGATCCAAATCTCAAGTGGACCGCACAGTTGGCCCTAGGAGGTTTTTAATGATGTAATTCAATCACTACTATTTTCCCATGGTGTGGTCCACCTGAGATTTATGTCTACCTCATTTTTGGGATCAAGCCCTAAAATTATATTTCAAAATGGATGGATGGCCTGGATAAAACAAATACATCATGGTGGGGTCCACATAGCACCGACCACTAGCCACATGAAACTCAAAGTAGGAGTGCAGAAACCCTTGTCCTGGCACTGATTCCAAGAAGGGGCTTCACAACCCATATCTTATGGGAGTTCCAAACCGGGCATTGCAACTATCCATGATCTTAAAACCCCGTCCCACCTAATCCCATTTAAACCCATGCGCCAAACGCGCCCTTGTTCTTTTTCTCCATATCCCAACAGTGAAGTCCATCTTCTGGATGACATTGACACTGAAACATTGAACCCAGAGGGCCAATTGTAATAAATCTAGGTTCTATCAGAGACCAAATGTTTTTAACTTTATTGCCACTCAGGACTATCAGCATCTGTTGCCTCACCGGACGCACATGCTGAGATGGTCCAATGATCAGAACCGTCCATGTTTATGATGCTATGCAATTCGGGCGACCAGACACCTCAGTAAACTTTCACTAAACGGATGTTCCATTTCACCACTGTGTGGAGATGAACAAGAACACTTAAAAGGAATAAGATCAAATAAAATAAAAATCAATAACTCAAATTCATCTCTAAAAATCAGAACGATCATAGTTTATTTGTGAACTACAGAGAAAAAAATAGATGGTTCAGATCATGGGACCATTTTAGCATGTGGGCTCCAATGGAGCCGACACGTACTGGCGATCATATGCAAAAGGAGAACTCTTATTCAATCAAAGTAAAAAGGTGGGCCAGTCAAGGAAATGAATGTCTTGCCGGTGCATCCAATACGATTTTACGTGCATGAGATTAAAAGAGGAGGGCATTTTTGTAAATTCATAAGCACGGAGACCACGAAAAGTTAACAACCATCCGAAGAAAAGACCCGAAGCGACTTTCCTGTAACGCCGGCTTACCGGAATCCCCTGTAACCCCAAACTTTATGGGACCCACAGTGACATTTGTATTATATCCATTCCGTCCATTTGTTTCAACATCTCATTTTAGGATGTGAGGGAGATCCAAAACTCAAGTGGGGCACACCACAAAGAAACAGTGGGGATGGTAACACTTAGCGTTGAAACCATCCTCCCAACTTGATTTTTATATACCATTCGTAAAGTCATTCGCACCTGCATGAAGGGAAATCACAAATATAAGCTTGATGAAAAACTCGTGTGGCCCCTGACAAGGTTTCGATGGTGGGCGTGTAATCCTCACTGTTTCCTTGGAATGTGGCCCACTTGTGTTTTTAATATAGACAACCATCACGGCGGGTCCCCAAGAGGTTGGGGTTAAGGGGATTCCAGTGCCCCGTGTTACAGGCTAGTGGTGTCCTAAAGACAGATGATCGGTGGCCGGGCCTGGAGTGGGTATCGGCCCAGAATTTGAACTGTTTCAGGCGGGGTATTCAAAATCTTGATTTTCAGGCCCGAGCCCGGCCCATTGACACCCTAAGATTGACCAGTCATCTGAACATGACGGTGGAAGCTGATAGATTTTCTCCGGTCCCTTTGACGTCGTCAAAAGACCGTGCCAAAGCTGTTCTGGTCTAGTATGAGAAAAGTGGCATGGCCATCGGCCCTACGCCAGAGCCTTATCAGCGTTTCTGGACGAGCTCATCTATAAATAACCAGGTGTGCTATTCTGCCTTCTCATCCCACTTTCAGAGAGAGAGAGAGAGAGAGAGAGAGAGAGAGAGAGAGAGAGAGAGAGAGAGAGAGAGAGAGAGAGAGAGAGAGAGAGAGAGAGAGAGAGAGAGAGAGAGATGGGTTATTACATGGGTTTGATTGGGTGTGTGGTTATTGGTCTTATAGCCTCTTTGCTGGAGTGCAATGCTGCCGGTACAACCCATGTTGTGGGTGGCGATTTGGGTTGGACCATCGCAGCATCCGGAGCTCAGTTCTACGTTAACTGGGCTGCACCCAAGATGTTCATGATCGGTGACACTCTATGTACAGCCTCTTCTTTCATCATCATCATTATCATTATCATCATCATCACCTTCTTCTTCAAAGTTGTATCCATGGTTTTAGCTGTTTATATGAAAGTGTCATATCAGCTCAACATATTCAATAACATGTGCATAAATATCATACAAAAAATAGTTTTCCTCTTCTGTTTACATTCATATAATAGGAATTCCGATACTTGAGTGATATTTATTCAAAAGCATGCCACGAATGAATACATTTTCTTGTTGTTTGCAGCCTTCAATTTCAATGCTCAGATGCATGACGTCGCCCAAGTAACAAAGGCTGACTACGATGCCTGTACTTACGCCAACCCCATTGGTGCCATCATAAGAACAAGCCCGGCAAATGTTCCTCTCAACACCACCGGCGAGCACTACTACATCTGCACATTCCAGGGGCACTGTGCAGCAGGCCAGAAGCTAGCCATTAACGTCGTCTCCTCCGGTACTGTCGCCCCATCACCAACACCAACAGTTACCACTGGGCCATCAGCCCCACCTACAGGGTCCACTGAACTTCCATGCCCGCCCGACGTTCCAACTAGCCCATCTCTCCCACCGATGGAATTCACAGGCCCTTCGTCCTCACCGACAATGGATCCCAGCTCTGCATCGTCTCTTGCAGTCCGTTTCGTAGTTATGGGAATGATCACGATCTTGTCTGTCATCTTCTTTTAGACACAGTATCTACTGGAGAGTTTTCACTGAGAGCCCGCGATTTCCACATGTTTTGTTTTGGATTTGTTTTACTTGGTATATCGACTACCGTTAAAGTTAGTTTTGCTGGATTATATTTATGCAACCAACTGGACCGAAATAGACACGTGCACGTGCTTTATTCATTAGATTATTGAGTTGATTGTTTGATATATGCGTTTACACGTGTGGATGATATTATTTTTATGCATGTACGGTAACGTACACACGTTGTAGTCGATAATGAAATGTTTCCAATAATCCCCGGTCAAAGGCTTGTGGGCTTCTTGCACAGCTTAGACCTTTGCGATGGTATACACAACTTAGATTGGTGCCCAATAAGATGCACGAGCATAAGAGATGTACCCTTACCCTTATTTATATTTATAAGATGATTAAAATGAAATCCCATCATATTATCAGATTGGCACTATTGGCATTGTATTCGACCGTATTGTCTGCGTATAAGTTGCACAGTGATACGTCGGCCGAGTTAATCTAACATGGTGATCATGAGTGCCAGAATGCTTGATCACATGACGCATGAAATAAAGTGTAATGACCTGGAATTTTGGTGTGTATATATGCGCAAGAGAGTAGGCAAACCTGTACTTGCTTAAGTGTATTCTTGTTACTCTTAGAGCATAACATACTCAATTACTCATCGATTCAACCGTGGAAATGATTTTATATGGACAAAATAAGTTCATTTTGCTCTTATACCATCACATCACTGTGAAAATAGACAATTAACATGATTTAAGTTATTTGTAGTTGATTATCAACAAATCCAAACCTTACATTACCGTCTTAATACATGGAGGAGTGTTGTTGACCGTTAAAGTCCAAATCTAACTGCTAGAAACTCACCACCGATCATTTTAAGTTTTCCATGGTGATATATCCACAATCAACATTAAATCTTAGAATACATATTTCTAGGAACCCGATCGCGATGAAATTTCAACCAATGCTTTAGTAGACTAAACTAAATGTACATTATCAATTTTTGGCCCTAAGTCACAAGATCCACCATCCATCAGGTTCACATCATATCTACTCAGAAATCACACCAATCCGACAATTCAATCCCCGAATCTATCGTTCAACTTCATCTAGGTATTCTTAAGGAATCTTAGGATCATGATTTGTATACCGAAGCAAATTTGACCATAGGATTTAGAGATTAATCGTACCAATGCGTGCCAATTCATGTTTGGAGGGTATTTATTATTATTATTAATTTTTTTTAGGCAGCCAATTCATGCAGCCATGGCTAAGGGTGCATCCAAATGCATGTCTAAAAGAAGCCAAATCTGAACCTCATCCTTTTTCTTATTCTTTTTTTTTTTCTTCCCCGATCATTATAAATATACCAACTTTTTATTTAATCTAGATAATTTTAGTTACTTGTGTTTTATAGTATATGTTGGGTCTCCGGTATTGTCTTGTGCTAAAATAACTTATTTGTATCCTACAATTTGAATGTAGATATATAGATACTATGCCATAGGAGCAGCCAAATCCTATGACTCTAGGTTTGGAGGACCAGCCCTCCTCTCCCCGAGCAATACCTATACCTACTTCCCGATCAACAGCTACATCATCTTCTCGATCAATACCTACACCCTCTTTCCGATCGATTTCTATAGCCTCTTCTTCGACTTCGACCCTAGATTTATGATGACACCATCTCACCTTCAATGCATTTGGCCAACGTGTTGGGGAGAATTCAATTGACTTACTAACCAATATCGATCGTTTTGCAATGAGCAACGTGTCTCCTCTATACCCTTCTTGGGATAGAGTTCTCGCCCACGAGCTTGATTTACTATGGCGTCTTATTCAGGTAATGTTCAAAGGTATCATAAGTTACTTTGAATCATCTGATTATATTAATAATTTGACTATTTACTTTCACACATAATATGATTGTTGTTTAATTTGACTTATTTGCTTGTCTTCTCCCCAAAATCGTTAAGATGTGCTCGAGGAATGTCGAGACTATTTATTAAAGAGATCTGATAAAGCCTGGAAAGATTGAAATACCGACTATGAAAGAACTATAATGAAACTGATTCTACGGACGTGCAGTGCAAAATGAATAAGCGCAATAAGTTCATCAAGCCAGAAGATTGGGATAATTAAGTTCGTTGACTTGAAGTCAACGAAGGTGAAGTAGGAGAAGAGTGTGAAGATCAAGAAACTACACAACAAGATGAAGAGTCCACACACTACAAGTAGAAGGGGTGTGGCAAATAGAGTTGAGGATTTGCTAAGAAATTAATTTAAAATACTCTTTAATTTTGATATATATGTCAATTGAATTTTTTGCTTATATATTAGTTTTTTATTTTATAGAAAAAGCAAAGGGCAAATTGTGGTACATTCTCTGGGACGGATGTACTGGTAGTGTGCTAACTCCCAAGTCGACTGAGAACATTGTGAGTGTGATCTTAAATATATTTAATTTAATTACATCATTTTTATTAATATAAATTTATATATTTTAATAAAAATTTGATTTTAAAGATGCAAATAAAAAACCTCATTGCGGCGGATCCTACTTTTGGACGGAGGGATATATAACATGTTGTCGTGGCAACGGTAATATGTGTTGAATAAGATTAACTTCTTAACTTTTATTTTCATACAACTTGGAGTTCTAATAAAAATATTATGTATTGCATAGGTATGTGGAAAAGATGGGAAGGGTCGTGTACTAGGCATGGGAGGGGTATTACGAAGCCCACTTTACATCATATACAGCTCTTCTCATGGTTTTATTGTTAAGATGAATAGTAAGTAAACGAGTGTGACTCAGAAATTGGATACGGTACTGACGAAGGTCAATGCAATGTCACAATCGTCCTCTAAGTTGGAACCAGGAAATTCTTGTTAGGTATGTGATGTAGAGCGGGTCGCGGACAATTACATGGCAAAGATGGATCAGAAAAGGCCTGGTCGGCGAAAGAAGTGATCCGGACCATCGGACCTTAAATCGGCGTATCTCACAATCAGGGATGAGTTAGCCGACGAAAAATATATGATTTTGGGGTAGAACGAGCTACTTTAGCCAACCAACCCAGCTATGCCGGGTTGCGACGCTCGGAATTGCGAGAAACCCTGATTTGATGGTCGTTTCTGTTTCAATTTCGTTTTACTATAAATAGTAAGTTTTAGTTTGATTATAACTCTTCATCCGTCGAGCTTTAGGAGTTGCGTCCAACGTGAAAAGAGCTTAGAATAATTAGGGGAACGGTTTGGTGAAGCCAAATAGGACACTTACTATTATTGGCCGAAAACCTTGCGCACTAGTAGACATCACGACCGTCTATAAATAGTAAGTTTACTATTTATAGTAAGTCGCGAATTCTAGGAGTCCTAGTTGTAGTTTGATTCGATTTCTTTCCCATTGCTTAGTACCCTTATTTAAAGGGTTGTGAACTCGTTTTTATTCATTCATTAATCTATTTCGAATTTATTTAGAATTTATTTCTATTTTCTCGCTCTCTTTTCTCGTGGATTCGAGAAAGTCTCCGTGAGGAGTCAGAGAAGTTCCGTGGATTGAATAATTATCCTCTTGAGGAAGACGGTGCTCGACCTCACGTCCTCCCCTGCGTCAGTTTGGTATCAAAGCGAGGTTTCTCCTCGGGTCGATGGCTTCTAACGACGGGTTGGGCAACAATCCCATAAAGGTGTGCTCCAGAAATTTTCCTTTAACTGGCGGAAGCTTTCCAACGGTGAAGAAGAGAATCGGCAAGCCATGCAAGGGTCCGCAGGCTTCCATGGACCGCATAGCGAATCTCTTGGCGAAACCCTAGGGCAACTCCGTGTTCCCTGGTGGTAATCCTCCACCGCCAATTCGAGACTCGTAATGTCGGCCCGATCGCAGATAGTACGGCGGTGCATCCAAGGGTCATGCCCGAGGACGGGGCTCCAGTGAGGAGGAGATCGACGACATAATTTTTCAACACCCCGGACATGGCGCCGATCGAGTAGATCGAACGGATCGAGAATTTAAGATGCGGGTTGATATTCCTAGCACAATGGCCAACTACACATTGAGGATTTCCTCGATTTTCTCGAAGTTGAGCGATTTTTCGACTATATGGACATCCCCGAAGCAAAGAAGGTCAAGCTTGTGGCCTACAAGTGAAAGGAGGAGCTTCGACTTGGTGGGAACAAGCGCATGACTCGCGCGAACCAGTGCAGACGAAAGCACCAATCCGCACTGGCGGCGGATGAAGCGCCTACTACGTGCCCGATTCCTCCCTAGCGATTACGATCGGGTATTATTCCAAAGCCAATACCAAAATTCGAGACGGGGTAGTCGGTCGGTCGGTGAGAGAATATGCAGAAGAATTTTACCGCCGGGCGGCGCATAACGATTTAGTCGAGGCGAATCCGGCCAAGAAGTCGCCCGATTCAATGGTGGGTTACGTATGGCTATCCAGGATCGGGTCCGATGCGATCCGTTTGGACGATGAATGATGCGATCAAGTTGGCTACTCGGCGAGCGCAAGCAGAACGTCCTAACACACGGACCTATCTCTACTGCAAGGATCCACTGTGGCGGCAGTCCACCCCAGTGGAACCGCACGACCCAAGGGGAAGGAGCCGTAGGAGCTCGTACTCAACCTCCTACGCCGAGAACCGAGATCGACTAGACCTCAAAGGGGCATATCGACCTTCTTGGTCCAAGTAGAATCCCGAATCCCTATGCTCGGCCAAGGCCCGACAACCGCTATCGTTGTGGCCAACCGGGCCACCTATCAAATCTGTCCCCGGCCGAAAAGCAAGAAACCTCGCCATCAATGATGGTGGTGCGATAACGCTTATGAAGATCCGGATATTGAAGAACAGGAGCATACCATCGAGGATGAGACAGATGACTCAGTTGGGTTCAACAAGATCATGGCGAGTCGCTCATCGTGAGGCGACTATTATATGCGCCAAGAAAAGAAGTGCATCCACAACGGCATAACATCTTCCGCACTAGATGTACGGTGAATCGAAAGGTTTGTGACATGATCATTGAAAGTGGGAGCAGTGAGAATATCGTATCCAAGATCATGGTGGAAAAATTGCAATTGAAAACGAGCGTCATCCCTCTCCATATACAATCGGTTGGATCAAGAAGGTCACGAGACAAAGGTAACCGAATCGGTGCACCATATCTTTTTCAATTGGCAAACATTATAAGGATGAAGTAGTATGCGATGTGGTTGACATGGAAGCATGTCACATACTACTCGGTCGACCCTGGCAATCTGACCGTGACGCCACTCATAAAGGGCGAGATAACATATATATCTTCGTCAAGGACGGGAAGACCATATTGGCCCCTATGGATCGGAAGAACCACACGAAACTTCTAAAGTGGAGGGTCGTTTTCTCTTAACCATTCGGGACTTCGTGGAAGAATCCAAAGAAACAGGACAGACTTATGCATTAATTGTAAAAGGGGAAGAACTCGAGCCTACCATCATCCCTGACAAACTAAGGCCCTTGTTACATGAATTTCAAGAAATCTGGCCTGAGGACCTTCCCGATGGGTTGCCCCCTATGCGAGATATCCAACACCATATTGACCTTGTCCCTGGGTCCAGTTTACCTAATCGTCCTCATTATCGAATGAGTCCGAATGAGTGCGAGATTCTGCAGGACAAGTGGAGGAACTGATCCAGTAAGGGTCTTATTCGAGAAAGCATGAGCCCATGTTGTATCACTCTGCTAACTCCAAAGAAAGATGGCGGTTGGCGCATGTGTGTCGACAATGGGCCATCAACAAGATCACCATAAAATACAGGTTTCTATACCACGGTTGGATGATATGTTGGATATGCTAGAGGCGCAAAAATATTCTCTAAATTGGACTTAAGGAGCGGCTACCATCGGATTCGAATACGGCCAGTGATGAGTGGAAAACGTGCCTTCAAGACCAAGGAAGGATTGTACGAATGGATGGTCATGCCTTTCGGTCTTTCTAATGCGCCTAGCACATTCATGAGGTTGATGAACCAAGTTCAAACCTTTCATTGGGCGTGTTCGTTGTGGTTTATTTTGATGATATTTTGATATACGTCAAGACGAAACCACCCATATGGAGCATCTCAAGAAGGTCCTTCAAGTGCTCACCGAAAATAAAGCGTACCTCAATTTAAAAAGTGTAGCTTCATGGATGATAGCCTATTGTTTCGGGTTTTGTGGTTACATCCACGGCATTCGAGTGGATGAGGAAAAGGTGAAGACAATCGAGAGAATGGCCTGGTTCCTAAAAATATTCACGAAGTGCGAAGTTTCCATGGACTAGCGACATTCTATCGTCGGTTCGTGAAAAATTTCAAGTAAGCATTGTGTCACCGATAACAGATTGCATGAAGAAAGGGCGGTTTCGGTGGATCGACGAAGCCGACAAGAGCTTTGGCGAAATCAAGCGCATGATTATCCACGACCCCGGTTCTTGTACTCCCAACTTCGATAAACCGTTTGAAGTCGAATGTGATGCCTCATATGTCGGGATTGGGGAGTTTTATCTCAAGAAGGTAGGCCGGTTGCCCTTCACAAAGTGAGAAACTTAGTGATGCACGCAAGAAGTGGTCTACATATGAGATCGAGTTGTACGCTGTGGTCCGAACCGCGACACCGGCGACATTATTTGATTCAAAGGGAATTCATACTTTACACGGACCATCAAGCCCTCAAGTTTATTAATAGTCAAGCTAACATTAACCGTGTGCATGCTAGATGGATCTCATTTTTGCAGGAATTCACATTCGTGCTAAAGCATAAGTCAGGGCAACAGAACAAAGTAGCCGATGCGCTGAGTCGCCGTGCAGCTTTGTTAGTCACTATGAGCAATGAAGTTGTAGGGTTCGATCGCCTCAAAGACATATATGCCGACGACGATGACTTCAAGGACGCATGGGTTAGATGTCAAGAAGGTCACCCCGGTGACTTACATATACAAGACGGGTTCCTTTTTAAGGGAAATCGACTATGTATCCCAAAGAGTTCGTTAAGGGAACAGATAATCCAAGAGCTACATGGAGGTGGCCTCAGTGGACACCTTGGGCGAGACAAGACGCGAGCTCTTGTGGAAGAACGATATTACTGGCCGCAATTGGTACGTGATGTGGGAAAGGCAGTCACCAACGTCTGTTATATTTGTCAGACTTCCAAGGGACAATCTCATAATACGGGCCTCTACACCCCGTTACCAGTGCCTGGCGGCCCTTGGGAGGATTTATCTATGGACTTTGTGCTTGGTCTCCCACGAACACAACGCGGCATGGATTCGGTGTTCGTGGTAGTAGATCGTTTTTCCAAGATGGCGCACTTTATTCCATGCAAGAAAACTCTCGATGCAACACACGTGGCGAATTTATTCTTCAGAGAAATTGTGCGGCTACACGGGGTTCCCAAGACTATTACTTCCGACCGTGACACGAAGTTCATAAGCCACTTTTGGCGGACTTTGTGGACTCGATTCGATACACGCCTTCGGTTCAAGAATGCAGTACCACCCCTGGTCGACGGTCAAACCGAGGTTGTGAATCGTACATTGGGAAACCTCCTTCGATGTATTTCGGGAGAAAACCGGAAAGCGGTGGGATTTGGCCTTGTCTCAAGCGGAGTTTGCATTCAACAACATGGTGAACCGCTCGACAGAAAATCTCCGTTCAGGTTATCTACGGACGAGTACCTCGCCATACACTAGACTTGGTCCCTCCGCCCAAGCTCCTGTGCATGAGCATTGCGGTACAGAACATATGGCGACAAAATCATGGGCATTCATGCGGAGGTACAGAACAAGCTACATGCCTCGAACGAAAAGTACAAGGAGCAAAGCGGACAAGCATCGGCGACAAAAAGTGTTCGAGGTGGGCGACCAAGTAATGGTCCATCTGCAGCAGAGAAAGATTTCCGGCGGAACGTACAACAAGTTGAAGAATAAAAAGATTGGACCGGTACCAATCATCCGAAAGATCAATGACAACGCTTATGTTGTTGATCTTCCAGATGATATGGCGATCTCACGAACTTTCAATGTCGCGGACCTGACTGAGTATCATGAGCCAGCGCATAATGATAACTCGAGGACGAGTTCTTTTGAAGTGGAGGAGACTGATGTAGAGCGGGTCGCGGACAATTACATGGCAAAGATGGATCAGAAAAGGCCCGGTCGGCGAAAGAAGTGATCTGGACCATCAGACCTTAAATGGCGTATCTCACAATCCGGGATGAGTTAGCCGACGAAAAATATATGATTTTGGGGTAGAACGAGCTACTTTAGCCAACCAACCCAGCTATGCCGGGTTGCGACGCTCGGAATTGCGAGAAACCCCTGATTTGATGGTCGTTTCCCTGTTTCAATTTCGTTTTTACTATAAATAGTAAGTTTTAGTTTGTTTATAACTCTTCATCCGTCGGGCTTTAGGAGTTGCGTCCAACGTGAAAAGAGCTTAGAATAATTAGGGGAACGGTTTGGTGAAGCCAAATAGGACACTTACTATTTTTGGCCGAAAACCTTGCGCACTAGTAGACATCACGACCGTCTATAAATAGTAAGTTTACTATTTATAGTAAGTCGCGAATTCTAGGAGTCCTAGTTGTAGTTTGATTCTGATTTCTTTCCCATTGCTTAGTACCCTTATTTAAAGGGTTGTGAACTCGTTTTTATTCATTCATTAATCTATTTCGAATTTATTTAGAATTTATTTCTATTTTCTGCTCTCTTTTCTCGTGGATTCGAGAAAGTCTCTCCGTGAGGAGTCCAGAGAAGTTCCGTGGATTCGGAATAATTATCCTCTTGAGGAAGACGGTGCTCGACCTCACGTCCTCCCCTCGCGCGTTTGGTATCAAAGCGAGGTTTCTCCTCGGGTCGATGGCTTCTAACGACGGGTTGGGCAACAATCCCATAGGTGGTGCTCCAGAAATTTTCCTTTAACGGCGGAAGCTTTCCAAGCGCGAAGAAGAGAATCGGCAAGCCATGCAAGGGCCGCAGCTTCCATGGACCGCATAGCGAATCTCTTGGCAGAAACCCTAGGGCAACTCCGTGTTCTGGTGGTAATCCTCCACCGCCAATTTGAGACTCGTAATCGGCCTGATCGCAGGATAGTACCGGCAGTGCATCCAAGGGTCATGCCTGAGGACGGGGGCTCCAGTGAGGAGGAGATCGACGACATAATTTTTCAACACCCCAGACATGGCGCCGATCGAGTAGATCGAACGGATCGAGAATTTAAGATGCGGGTTGATATTCCTAGCTCAATGGCCAACTACACATTGAGGATTTCCTCGATTGGCTTTCTGAAGTTGAGCGATTTTTCGACTATATGGACATCCCTGAAGCAAAGAAGGTCAAGCTTGTGGCCTACAAGCTGAAAGGAGGAGCTTCAGCTTGGTGGGAACAACTGCAACTCGCGCGAACCAGTGCAGACGAAAGCACCAATCCGCACTGGCAGCGGCGGATGAAGCAGCCTACTACGTGCCCGATTCCTCCCTAGCGATTACGATCAGGTATTATTCCAGCAATACCAAAATTGCAGACAGGGTAGTCGGTCGGTGAGAGAATATGCAGAAGAATTTTACCGCCTGGCGGCGCGTAACGATTTAGTCGAGACTGAATCGCAGCAAGTCGCCCGATTCAATGGTGGGTTACGTATGGCTATCCAGGATCGGGTCCAGATGCAGTCCGTTTGGACGATGAATGATGCGATCAAGTTGGCTACTCGGGCAGAAGCGCAACTTGAACGTCCTAACACACGGACCTATCCTACTGCAAGGATCCCGTGGCAAGTCCACCCCAGGAACCGCATGCCCAAGGGGAAGGAGCCCGTAGGAGCTCGTACTCAACCTCCTACGCCTGAGAACCGAGATCAGACTAGACCTCAAAGGGGCATATCGACTGCTGCTGGTCCAAGTAGAATCCCGAATCCCTATGCTCGGCCAAGGCCCGACAACTGCTATCGTTGTGGCCAACCAGGCCACCTATCAAATGCCTCGTCCCCAGCGAAAAGTAGCAAACCTCGCCATCAATGATGGTGGTGCTGATAACGCTTATGAAGATCCAGATATTGAAGAACAGAGCATACCATCGAGGATGAGACAGATGACTCGGAGTTGGGTTCAACAAGATCATGGCGAGTCGCTCATCGTGAGGCGACTATTATATGCGCCAAGAAAAGAAGTGCATCCACAACGGCATAACATCTTCCGCACTAGATGTACGGTGAATCGAAAGGTTTGTGACATGATCATTGACAGTGGGAGCAGTGAGAATATCGTATCCAAGATCATGGTGGAAAAATTGCAATTGAAAACAGAGCGTCATCCCTCTCCATATACAATCGGTTGGATCAAGAAGGTCAGCGAGACAAAGGTAACGAACCAGTGCACCATATCTTTTTCAATTGGCAAACATTATAAGGATGAAGTAGTATGCGATGTGGTTGACATGGAAGCATGTCACATACTACTCGGTCGACCCCGGCAACCGACCGTGACGCCACTCATAAAGGGCGAGATAACATATATATCTTCGTCAAGGACGGCCCAGGAAGACCATATTGGCCCCTATGGATCCGGAAGAACCACCGAAACTTCTAAAGTGGAGGGTCGTTTTCTCTTAACCATTCGGGACTTCGTGGAAGAATCCAAAGAAACGGAGACGGAGACTTATGCATTAATTGTAAAAGGGGAAGAACTCGAGCCTACCATCATCCCCGACAAACTAAGGCCCTTGTTACATGAATTTCAAGAAACTGCCGAGGACCTTCCCGATGGGTTGCCCCTATGCGAGATATCCAACACCATATTGACCTTGTCCACGGGTCCAGATTTACTAATCGTCCTCATTATCGAATGAGTCCGAATGAGTGCGAGATTCTGCAGGACAAGTGGAGGAACCGATCCGTAAGGGTCTTATTCGAGAAAGCATGAGCCCATGTCTTTGTACCAGCTCTGCTAACTCCAAAGAAAGATGGCGGTTGGCGCATGTGTGTCGACAAAGCCATCAACAAGATCACCATAAAATACAGTTTCCTATACCACGGTTGGATGATATGTTGGATATGCTAGAGGGCGCAAAAATATTCTCTAAATTGGACTTAAGGAGCGGCTACCATCAGATTCGAATACAGCCGGGTGATGAGTGGAAAACAGCTTTCAAGACCAAGGAAGGATTGTACGAATGGATGGTCATGCCTTTCGGTCTTTCTAATGCGCCTAGCACATTCATGAGGTTGATGAACCAAGTTCTGAAACCTTTCATTCAAGTGTTCGTTGTGGTTTATTTTGATGATATTTTGATATACTGATCAAGACGAAACCACCCATATGGAGCATCTCAAGAAGGTCCTTCAAGTGCTCACTGAAAATAAACTGTACCTCAATTTAAAAAAGTGTAGCTTCATGACTGATAGCCTATTGTTTCTGGGTTTTGTGGTTACATCCACGGGCATTCGAGTGGATGAGGAAAAGGTGAAGACAATCAGAGAATGGCCGGTTCCTAAAAATATTCACGGTGCGAAGTTTCCATGGACTAGCGACATTCTATCGTCGGTTCGTGAAAAATTTCAGTAGCATTGTGTCACCGATAACAGATTGCATGAAGAAAGGGCAGTTTCAGTGGACTGACGAAGCCGACAAGAGCTTTGGCGAAATCAAGCGCAGATTATCCACGACCCCGGTTCTTGTACTCCCCAACTTCGATAAACTGTTTGAAGTCGAATGTGATGCCTCATATGTCGGGATTGGGGGAGTTTTATCTCAAGAAGGTAGGCCGGTTGCCTTCTACAGTGAGAAACTTAGTGATGCACGCAAGAAGTGGTCTACATATGAGATCGAGTTGTATACGTGGTGGTCCATGCATCTGCGACACGGCGACATTATTTGATTCAAAGGGAATTCATACTTTACACGGACCATCAAGCCCTCAAGTTTATTAATAGTCAAGCTAACATTAACCGTGTGCATGCTAGATGGATCTCATTTTTGCAGGAATTCACATTCGTGCTAAAGCATAAGTCAGGGCAACAGAACAAAGTAGCCGATGCGCTGAGTCGCCGTGCAGCTTTGTTAGTCACTATGAGCAATGAAGTTGTAGGGTTCGATCGCCTCAAAGACATATATGCCGACGACGATGACTTCAAGGACGCATGGGTTAGATGTCAAGAAGGTCACCCCAGTGACTTACATATACAAGACGGGTTCCTTTTAAGGGAAATCAACTATGTATCTCAAAGAGTTCGTTAAGGGAACAGATAATCAAAGAGCTACATGGAGGTGGCCTCAGTGGACACCTTGGGCGAGACAAGACGCGAGCTCTTGTGGAAGAACGGTATTACTGGCCGCAATTGGTACGTGATGTGGGAAAGGCGGTCCAACGTTGTTATATTTGTCAGACCTCCAAGGGACAATCTCATAATACGGGCCTCTACACCCGTTACCGGTGCCTGGCGGCCCTTGGGAGGATTTATCTATGGACTTTGTGCTTGGTCTCCCACGAACACAACGCGGCATGGATTCGGTGTTCGTGGTAGTAGATCGTTTTTCCAAGATGGCGCACTTTATTCCATGCAAGAAAACTCTCGATGCAACACACGTGGCGAATTTATTCTTCGAGAAATTGTGCGGCTACACGGGTTCCCAAGACTATTACTTCCGACCGTGACACGAAGTTCATAAGCCACTTTTGGCGGACTTTGTGGACTCGATTCGATACACGCCTTCTGGCTTCGGTTCGGCCGTACCACCCTGGATCGACGGTCAAACTGAGGTTGTGAATCGTACATTGGGAAACCTCCTTCGATGTATTTCAGGAGAAAAACCGAAGCAGTGGGATTTGGCCTTGTCTCAAGCGGAGTTTGCATTCAACAACATGGTGAACCGCTCGACAGGAAAATCTCCGTTCCAGGTTATCTACGGACGAGTACCTCGCCATACACTAGACTTGGTCCCTCTGCCCAAGCTCCTATGCATGAGCATTGCAGCAGAACATATGGCAGACAAAATCATGGGCATTCATGCGGAGGTACAGAACAAGCTACATGCCTCGAACGAAAAGTACAAGGAGCAAGCGGACAAGCATCGGCGACAAAAAGTGTTCGAGGTGGGCGACCAAGTAATGGTCCATCCATTGAGAGAAAGATTTCCGACCGGAACGTACAACAAGTTGAAGAATAAAAAGATTGGACGGTACCAATCATCCGAAAGATCAATGACAACGCTTATGTTGTTGATCTTCCAGATGATATGGCGATCTCACGAACTTTCAATGTCGCGGACCGACCGAGTATCATGAGCCACAGATAATGATAACTCGAGGACGAGTTCTTTTGAAGTGGAGGAGACGATGTAGAGCGGGTCGCGGACAATTACATGGCAAAGATGGATCGAAAAGGCCCGGTCGGCGAAAGAAGTGATCGGACCATCGACCTTAAATCAGCGTATCTCACAATCCGGGATGAGTTAGCCGACGAAAAATATATGATTTTGGGGTAGAACGAGCTACTTTAGCCAACCAACCCAGCTATGCCGGGTTGCGACGCTTCGGAATTGCGAGAAACCCCTGATTTGATGGTCGTTTCACGTTTCAATTTCGTTTTTACTATAAATAGTAAGTTTTAGTTTGTTTATAACTCTTCATCCGTCGGGCTTTAGGAGTTGCGTCCAACGTGAAAAGAGCTTAGAATAATTAGGGGAACGGTTTGGTGAAGCCAAATAGGACACTTACTATTTTTGGCCGAAAACCTTGCGCACTAGTAGACATCACGACCGTCTATAAATAGTAAGTTTACTATTTATAGTAAGTCGCGAATTCTAGGAGTCCTAGTTGTAGTTTGATTCTGATTTCTTTCCCATTGCTTAGTACCCTTATTTAAAGGGTTGTGAACTCGTTTTTATTCATTCATTAATCTATTTCGAATTTATTTAGAATTTATTTCTATTTTCTGCTCTCTTTTCTCGTGGATTCGAGAAAGTCTCTGTGAGGAGTCCAGAGAAGTTCCGTGGATTCGGAATAATTATCCTCTTGAGGAAGACGGTGCTCGACCTCACGTCCTCCCCTGCGTCAGTTTGGTATCAAAGCGAGGTTTCTCCTCGGGTCGATGGCTTCTAACGACGGGTCGGGCAACAATCCCATAAAGCGGTGCTCCAGAAATTTTCCTTTAACGGCGGAAGCTTTCCAAGCCTTGAAGAAGAGAATCGGCAAGCCATGCAAGGGCGCAGGCTTCCATGGACCGCATAGCGAATCTCTCGCGTGCCGAAACCCTAGGCAACTCCGTGTTCCTCGGTGGTAATCCTCCACCGCCACCGCCGAGACTCGTAATCGGCCCGATCGCAGGATAGACGGCGGTGCATCCAAGGGTCATGCCCGAGGACGGGGCTCCATGAGGAGGAGATCGACGACATAATTTTTCAACACCCGGACATGGCGCCGATCGAGTAGATCGAACGGATCGAGAATTTAAGATGCGGGTTGATATTCCTACTTCAATGGCCAACTACACATTGAGGATTTCCTCGATTGGCTTCGAAGTTGAGCGATTTTTCGACTATATGGACATCCCGAAGCAAAGAAGGTCAAGCTTGTGGCCTACAAGTGAAAGGAGGAGCTTCGACTTGGTGGGAACAATCGCAACTCGCGCGAACCAGTGCAGACGAAAGCACCAATCCGCACTGGCGGCGGATGAAGCGGCCTACTACGTGCCCGATTCCTCCCTAGCGATTACGATCGGGTATTATTCCAGAATACCAAAATTGCGCATGGCAGGTAGTCGGTCGGTGAGAGAATATGCAGAAGAATTTACTGCTGGCGCATGCGTAACGATTTAGTCGAGACCAATCGCAAAGAAGTCGCCCGATTCAATGGTGGGTTACGTATGGCTATCCAGGATCGGGTCCATGATGTCCGTTTGGACGATGAATGATGCGATCAAGTTGGCTACCGGGGCGAAGCGCAGCAGGCGAACGTCCCAACACACGGACCTATCCTACCGCAAGGATCCCCGTGGCGAGTCCACCCTGTGGAACCGCACGATGCCCAAGGGGAAGGAGCCGTAGGAGCTCGTACTCAACCTCCTACGCCGAGAACCGAGATCGGACTAGACCTCAAAGGGGCATATCGGCCGCCGGTCCAAGTAGAATCCCGAATCCCTATGCTCGGCCAAGGCCGACAAGCATATCGTTGTGGCCAACCGTGCCACCTATCAAATGCCTCGTCCCCCCGAAAAGTAGCAAACCTCGCCATCAATGATGGTGGTGCTGATAACGCTTATGAAGATCCAGATATTGAAGAACAGGAGCATACCATCGAGGATGAGACAGATGACTCAGGTTGGGTTCAACAAGATCATGGCGAGTCGCTCATCGTGAGGCGACTATTATATGCGCCAAGAAAAGAAGTGCATCCACAACGGCATAACATCTTCCGCACTAGATGTACGGTGAATCGAAAGGTTTGTGACATGATCATTGACAGTGGGAGCAGTGAGAATATCGTATCCAAGATCATGGTGGAAAAATTGCAATTGAAAATGAGCGTCATCCCTCTCCATATACAATCGGTTGGATCAAGAAGGTCAGCGAGACAAAGGTAACTGAACGGTGCACCATATCTTTTCAATTGGCAAACATTATAAGGATGAAGTAGTATGCGATGTGGTTGACATGGAAGCATGTCACATACTACTCGGTCGACCCTGGCAATCTGACCGTGACGCCACTCATAAAGGGCGAGATAACATATATATCTTCGTGACTGGGAAGACCATATTGGCCCCTATGGATCCGGTAAGAACCACCGAAACTTCTAAAGTGGAGGGTCGTTTTCTCTTAACCATTCGGGACTTCGTGGAAGAATCCAAAGAAACAGACGGAGACTTATGCATTAATTGTAAAAGGGGAAGAACTCGAGCCTACCATCATCCCCGACAAACTAAGGCCCTTGTTACATGAATTTCAAGAAATCGCCCGAGGACCTTCCCGATGGGTTGCCCCCTATGCGAGATATCCAACACCATATTGACCTTGTCCCACGGGTCCAAGCCTAATCGTCCTCATTATCGAATGAGTCCGAATGAGTGCGAGATTCTGCAGGACAAGTGGAGGAACTGATCCGTAAGGGTCTTATTCGAGAAAGCATGAGCCCATGTGCTTTGTACTCACTCGCTAACTCCAAAGAAAGATGGCGGTTGGCGCATGTGTGTCGACAAATAGGGCCATCAACAAGATCACCATAAAATACAGTTTCCTATACCACGGTTGGATGATATGTTGGATATGCTAGAGGGCGCAAAAATATTCTCTAAATTGGACTTAAGGAGCGGCTACCATCGATTCGAATACGGCCGGTGATGAGTGGAAAATGACCTTCAAGACCAAGGAAGGATTGTACGAATGGATGGTCATGCCTTTCGGTCTTTCTAATGCGCCTAGCACATTCATGAGGTTGATGAACCAAGTTCGAAACCTTTCATTCAAGTGTTCGTTGTGGTTTATTTTGATGATATTTTGATATACATCAAGACGAAACCACCCATATGGAGCATCTCAAGAAGGTCCTTCAAGTGCTCACCGAAAATAAAGCGTACCTCAATTTAAAAAAGTGTAGCTTCATGACCGATAGCCTATTGTTTCGGGTTTTGTGGTTACATCCACGGGCATTCGAGTGGATGAGGAAAAGGTGAAGACAATCGAGAGAATGGCCTGGTTCCTAAAAATATTCACGAAGTGCGAAGTTTCCATGGACTAGCGACATTCTATCGTCGGTTCGTGAAAAATTTCAAGAAGATTGTGTCACCGATAATGATTGCATGAAGAAAGGGCGATTTTCGGTGGGTGATCGACGGCCGACAAGAGCTTTGGCGAAATCAAGCGTTGCAGATTATCCACGACCGGTTCTTGTACTCCCAACTTCGATAAACCGTTTGAAGTCGAATGTGATGCCTCATATGTCGGGATTGGGGGAGTTTTATCTCAAGAAGGTAGGCCGGTTGCCTTCTGACGTTGAGAAACTTAGTGATGCACGCAAGAAGTGGTCTACATATGAGATCGAGTTACGCGGTGGTCCAGTGCACGCGACACCGGCGACATTATTTGATTCAAAGGGAATTCATACTTTACACGGACCATCAAGCCCTCAAGTTTATTAATAGTCAAGCTAACATTAACCGTGTGCATGCTTAGATGGATCTCATTTTTGCAGAATTCACATTCGTGCTAAAGCATAAGTCAGGCAATGAACAAAGTAGCCGATGCGCCTGAGTCGCCGTGCGCACTTTGTTAGTCACTATGAGCAATGAAGTTGTAGGGTTCGATCGCCTCAAAGACATATATGCCGACGACGATGACTTCAAGGACGCATGGGTTAGATGTCAAGAAGGTCACCCGGTGACTTACATATACAAGACGGGTTCCTTTTTAAGGGAAATCGACTATGTATCCCAAAGAGTTCGTTAAGGAACAGATAATCCAAGAGCTACATGGAGGTGGCCTCAGTGGACACCTTGGGCGAGACAAGACGCGAGCTCTTGTGGAAGAACGATATTACTGGCCGCAATTGGTACGTGATGTGGAAAAGCAAGTCCAACGCTGTTATATTTGTCAGACTTCCAAGGGACAATCTCATAATACGGGCCTCTACACCCGTTACGGTGCACCGCGGCCCTTGGGAGGATTTATCTATGGACTTTGTGCTTGGTCTCCCACGAACACAACGCGGCATGGATTCTGTTCGTGGTAGTAGATCGTTTTTCCAAGATGGCGCACTTTATTCCATGCAAGAAAACTCTCGATGCAACACACGTGGCGAATTTATTCTTCAGAGAAATTGTGCGGCTACACGGGGTTCCCAAGACTATTACTTCCGACCGTGACACGAAGTTCATAAGCCACTTTTGGCGGACTTTGTGGACTCGATTCGATACACGCCTTCATTCAGAATTAAATACAGCTGCACCACCACAGACCGACGGTGGCCAAACCGAGGTTGTGAATCGTACATTGGGAAACCTCCTTCGATGTATTTCGGAGAAAACCGAAGCAGTGGGATTTGGCCTTGTCTCAAGCGGAGTTTGCATTCAACAACATGGTGAACCGCTCGACAGAAAATCTCCGTTCCAGGTTATCTACGGACGAGTACCTCGCCATACACTAGACTTGGTCCCTCTGCCCAAGCTCCCAGGCATGAGCATTGCAGCAGAACATATGGCAGACAAAATCATGGGCATTCATGCGGAGGTACAGAACAAGCTACATGCCTCGAACGAAAAGTACAAGGAGCAAGCGGACAAGCATCGGCGACAAAAAGTGTTCGAGGTGGGCGACCAAGTAATGGTCCATCTGCGCAGAGAAAGATTTCCGACCGGAACGTACAACAAGTTGAAGAATAAAAAGATTGGACCGGTACCAATCATCCGAAAGATCAATGACAACGCTTATGTTGTTGATCTTCCAGATGATATGGCGATCTCACGAACTTTCAATGTCGCGGACCTGACTGAGTATCATGAGCCAGCGCATAATGATAACTCGAGGACGAGTTCTTTTGAAGTGGAGGAGACTGATGTAGAGCGGGTCGCGGACAATTACATGGCAAAGATGGATCAGAAAAGGCCTGGTCGGCGAAAGAAGTGATCTGGACCATCAGACCTTAAATCAGGCGTATCTCACAATCCGGGATGAGTTAGCCGACGAAAAATATATGATTTTGGGGTAGAACGAGCTACTTTAGCCAACCAACCCAGCTATGCCGGGTTGCGACGCTCGGAATTGCGAGAAACCCCTGATTTGATGGTCGTTTCCTGTTTCAATTTCGTTTTTACTATAAATAAGTAAGTTTTAGTTTGTTTATAACTCTTCATCCGTCGGGCTTTAGGAGTTGCGTCCAACGTGAAAAGAGCTTAGAATAATTAGGGGAACGGTTTGGTGAAGCCAAATAGGACACTTACTATTTTTGGCCGAAAACCTCGCAAGCACTAGTAGACATCACGACCGTCTATAAATAGTAAGTTTACTATTTATAGTAAGTCGCGAATTCTAGGAGTCCTAGTTGTAGTTTGATTCTGATTTCTTTCCCATTGCTTAGTACCCTTATTTAAAGGGTTGTGAACTCGTTTTTATTCATTCATTAATCTATTTGAATTTATTTAGAATTTATTTCTATTTTTTCGCTCTCTTTTCTCGTGGATTCGAGAAAGTCTCCGTGAGGAGTCCAGAGAAGTTCCGTGGATTCGGAATAATTATCCTCTTGAGGAAGACGGTGCTCGACCTCACGTCCTCCCCTGCGTCAGTATGAATTTTAAGTAGTTATGTTATATAGTTTATTTTATTAAATGTACTAATTGTTAGAACACACATGTTTTAATTATTAATGTCATTGTAGATCTTAATTGCATTATTTATTAATAGATAAGATGCAATTTCTCGATTCCTGAAACGTGAACCCAACAAACAACGACACCCTCTTCCATCCCACCTACATGTAATCGTAGGTGCTACTCGAAAAACTAGCGGAAGAATAGGGCGTTCGCTTCTAGATTATTGTTGAGCGTCTCGAATCCAGAATATTTCAAGGTCATTGTCAAGGAGATCTTTGATGTGCATGGAGAGCTACAGGACACAACTTCTCCTGAAGAAACGTTTGTAGATGTCGACATAGGATCAATAATTAGGTGGCATCGGTCTAACACCACTTGCTCTCTCGTTGGGAACATCACCTGCGACGGATATATGGGAGATCAATCTATAGGCTTCAGCCTCTTCGTTGGGAACATCACCTGTAACACCCTGTACTTTTAGTACTCGAGTGTTACCATGTAGATTAATTTAATATAAATAAAAAAAATTATATATATAGATAATGAAACCTAAAAATATACACTATGAAATGTATATACCTTGTAAAGATTTAAAATTTAATGCTAAAATGATATGTATGTATTTAATATATATATATAAGACATTACGAAAATAATATTATATTAAATGAACATAATGAATAATAATTTCACCACTAATTTCACGACATAAAATCGAATTATAAATAATAGGGTAGCATCGAATGTCTTTTATAAGTTTGTATGCAAAAAAAAAAAAAAAAATAATAATAAAAATAAAAAAAATCATTAGATACTTTTATAGAATTGTATATTATTTAACAATATAATTATTAAATACAAATATAAATTTAATCAAATATGATATTGTACATTTATATGATATTGTATATTATGAATTATATGTTAATGAATGTGTGATCAATAGCACGTATATAGTAGTACGTTAATATTAAAATTTTATTTATATAAGATTTTAATCATTATAATTAAAAGTAATATATAATGATGATAAAATTTATATTTATATTAGATTGGTTAGTAATATATTATGGAAACCTCACAAATGGTCCATTTAGGTCTTTTAACTGCTGACATTCGAATTCGGGATCATCCGACTGTTAGATGGACAGAAAAACCACCATTAGGACCTGAGATTGATTCGTATGGCCCACCTGGATATAGGATCTGGCCCATTATTTTGTCTGGGCCTCAGCGTGATCTGACAAAGAAAGTGTACGGAGTGGATTTATCACAAACATCACGATGGACCCTACTTGATAGAGTGTGTGTGCACCTTAGCCAATGTGCTGGATGCATGTGCACCATACCAGTAGATGCACCATACCAGTAGAGCGGTCAAAGATCCTTTGACCGAAATTTCCTTAAAAAGGAGAGGTTCTCTCTCTCTCTCTCTCTTCGTTGAGATAGCCGATGAACAGTGTCCGTTCTCATCTGACCATGGCCCACCATGATCATCGCTATGGACGATCTAAACCATCCATCATGTCCAGGGCTTGGGCCCCGCCAAAACCTAACTTTCACATCTGATTTTCATGCATGTGTGGACGCATGATCCTTGTTGCAAACCAACCTTTCAAAGACACATGTTTCAAAAATAGGAACTATTACCACTCCACGTCAGCAATCCGTGTAAGCCTCCTTTTCTTGCATCTCTACTGTTCAAATCAGAGTGATCTGGACCGTCCTTAGCTAGGTTTTCTATTCATAAGAGAAGGAGACAGAGAAATCAGCCGTTTGCTTCCTTGCTCGAACCCACCGCCCAAAGCTCGATGAAGATTCAAAAACCCATGACCGCAAGCTTTTATGAAGCTATTCAGACCATCCAATGCATCTGTTTCCAAGAAAAACACCCCCTACTGAGATCTGCCATTAATGACGGTCTTCTTCTCCACCAAGAAGCAGTCTGTTGCTGCTGGTTTTGGCCTTCGTCTGGTCTCGTCCAAGCTCTGTGGGACATGTCTGAAAAGAAAAAAAAAAAAGAAGAGAAAGAAACGAAGAAGGAAGAAGAAGAAAGAAGGAGGGAAGTGCGGCTGTGCACCACGCCACCTCGACCCGATCCACTGCCGAGTTAAGCCTATTGGACATCCATTGCTCGACGTTCCAGCACATGAGGAGAAATAGAGGGAGAGATTGAAGTAAAGAAAGGGAGAAAGAAACTGAGAGAAAGGAAATAGAGAAAAGAAGAGAGAATCAGAGAGTGGGAGGGTGCGTGTAGTGCAGTTGCACCATGATGCTACCGACCCATCGAGTTCTTCGACTCGATTCGGTCAGTTTGGTTGGTTCATCCTCCATCACGACCGAGGGAGAGAGTGAAGAGGGAAGGAGAAGAAAGAATGGGAAGAAAGTGAGGAAAAAAAAGAAAGAAAAAAGATAGGATAGAGAGAGAGTGAGCGAGTTCGGGTAGCAACCCGACTCATTGTTGAGTCGAGATGGGCTCGGACTTGGTCGTGTTTATGGGTTGCTGGAGTTCCAGCACACGCACACGCACACACACACTCAGGGAAAGGAAGAGATAGAAGAATAAGGAAGGGAGAAAGAAATGAGAGGGAGAAGGAGATTGTTATCGTATCGGCAAACCAGGAAGACCTCTTCAGAATCTTCAGAAATTTTGGGAAATCGGGGACATCTTCACGCCATGAGATGATAATCTTCGCAGACATAGGGGTTTTGCCTTCATTCGTTTTCTATACCTATCGGATGCCTACGCAAGTATGGGGGTGCTCAATAGAAAACGAGTTGATGAGAGGGTCCTCACGGTTGTCATAGCTAACCCTAGGAAGAACAGCTCCACCCTCAAACCCTTCCCTGCAGATAAGATGTAACACCCCGACTTTTAGGACCCGAGTACATGACCCGTTTCCCAAAAACCCGAGTGTTAACTTTAAAGGATTGTCAAATTCGAGTATACATTTTTTTTCATTCAGAGTAAGTAGATTAGCGTAGTATGGACAAATCAAACATAAAGGAAAGTTTGTATTATCATTTAAATATATAAGAGTTGTCCATAATGACTTATACAAACCAATGTCTCAACATTAAAAATTACAAGATTACATACATGAGAAATTTAAAAGCATATAAGACATATAAACAAAAGCCGCAAGATCGTACATCTTCCTTGACAGGTACAACCACACACCCTTGACTACCATAACAGCTCCTCATCAGTCTGAACCTGCATACCACTTAAGCCACCTGTGCTACCTGTATGGTTGTATATTAATGGATGAGTGGCCAACTCAGTGTGAATTCCTCTCAAGATTTCACTCCGCCACATTAGGTAACCATAGTTATAAAAACATACAAGGCATATAAAACAATACATGATGCAGTCTTTATTAGATGCATAAATGCATGAGTGCACATAGACCTGGGGATATTCATCCAGTCTGTAAAAAGTCGCCCAAGGAGAACTAGTCACCCGGAAAGACTATACAATAAGGTCACCCAAGGAGGACTAGACGCTCGGAAAAGACCATACAACAAGGACGCCCAAGGTAGACTGGTCTCTCAGAAAAATACTCAAAGATATGCCCGAGGAAAACTAGGCACCCGGAAAAATATACAAACCGCCCATGGTATATTAACTACCTTGGAAAGGCCATGTAGACGGCCCGCGGTAGATGAACTACCTAGAAAAGGCCATGAAGACCACTCACAATAGATTAACTACCTGGAAAAGGCCATGTATATCGCCCGCGGTAGATTAACTACCTGGAAAAGGCCATGTGCTATGAAAATGCATGATTAGCCCAACCATTATTATTCCATTTACAACCAGCCAATTCAAGAAAGCTCAAAGGTCACTACGGGGGGTTTCATCACCTAGCGTAGGCCGACAGCTCGGACATAGGTCCCATACCACCATCCCCGGCTCATGAGACTATTACCTTAGGATGTTTAATGGAAACCCGTCGACTAGTGGCCAATCAAATTCAATATATAGGGCTTACCATCACGTGGTCGCACGATATAAAACATCGAACCCATATAGAGCAAATACCAAAACAAAGCCTCATAGGGAAATATTAAAACAAGCCACCTAGGGCAATATCGAAACAAGCCACCTAGGGCAATATCGAAACAAGCCACCTAGGGCAAGTATCAAAACCATGCGATAAAGACCATCCTTAAAAACCACTTAGACAAAACCTCTGGATGGTAGGCCCACATCAATATTCAAATCACCCCACCATTCAATAACCACTAAGTCGAAGGTTCATTACAACCAAAATCAATTGAGTTACATCCTAAGTATAGGTGTACATTTAGTGGGGGTTTTCCACTAATGTACTAGTTTAAATCCCATAAGTAATCCACAAGTAGTCCAATAACATTAATTAAATATACAGGATAAACATTAAGCATGTAATGTAGCAATTCAATTCCAACAATTTAACATATGTGGCTATGAAATTGAGATATCAATTAAATTAAAATAAAGACTATAACTTAAGCTAATGGGAAAATGGAAAGCTCAATGGGAAGAAATCATCACCTTATGTATCGAATCACCAACTTACGTTGCTAGAAAACATGTGCACCCTTAGAATTTAGTCCTACCATGGATTATGAAATTGCACATGAGATCAATGTTCTACCAAGTATCTATAGTCAAGATTTATACAACCTAGGGTTTGGATTATTTATTTTTAGGGTTTTAATATAGAATGAGGACTTCATCCTAGGGTTTAGTTAAATGCTTAGATGCTAGGATTTGAATACTAAGTTATTACTATTATTATTATTATTATTATTATTAGTGTACAATGGATCGAATAATAATAATATTTATAATAGAAGTATTAATTCATCACTATTATTAACGATGGTTCCTAATTTCCTATTTAAGTGTATCGACATTATCTAATATTTATGTAATGACTAATAATCTTTTAAATAATTCGAGAAATAATAATAGAATCTTCACTAATGATAATATAATAAGGACTAATGCTATTAATTATGTTAACAAGTATCATATTAATTCCATAAGGAAAATTATCAATATGTTTTAATACTAATAATGAATCTAGCCATGATAATAGATATTGTGATCTACTAAGAATAATGAAATTCTACAATTAGATCTAAACCTAACATACTATCCATGTCTAAGGTATTGACCCAAAGTTTAGACCACTTAGGTCTAAGATTTCATTTTAGAGTTTATACCTAGGTTCAGACTCTTAGATTAAATTTCTAATCGATGCATTAACAATATAAATAATGTTTAAAAAATAGTAATCTAATAATGGCTAATGATAAGAACAATTATAATTGATTGAAAAGACTTACCTAACTTGAGCCAGATCTGAGCGAGTTAACTCGATTGGACTTGGCAAGTTTCAACCAAGTCGACTCTCGCTCCTCCTCTCCTCCTTTCCCTTGCTCACCTTCTTTCTCTTCTTCTTTCTGCTAAAAGATGTCCAGCGATGGACTCAGCAAATCACGGGCTGACTCGGCCTAGTGACTCATCAAGTCGACCTGGGAGCAAAGCACCTCATGCTCACTCTCTTTCTCTCTCTCTTTCTGTATTTCTTCTTCTTCCCATTTTTTCCCAAACCCAATGTCCAGCAAGGTGGCTGGGTTAAACCAGACCCATCTTACTCAACTCAGGCCCCAAACGAGTCGGCAACTCGATTTGAGTCAGCGAGTCGACCCGACTCGGTTCAAGCTGGTGCAACAACGCACTAACTAGCTTTTTCCTCTTTTTTTTTTTCCTTTAGCCAACACATCTAGCCAACCTAGAGCAAGCCCAACTCGGTAGGTTCAGTTCGGACTCGCTCCACTTCACATTCCTGACCTGACAATGAGTCGGAACCTCACCCCGACTCGACTGGTGAGGAGCTACAAGAGACGACCAGCGGCTCTCTCTCAGATTCCTTCC
This sequence comes from Magnolia changhungtana, assembly GCA_030180095.1. Taxonomy (NCBI): domain Eukaryota; kingdom Viridiplantae; phylum Streptophyta; class Magnoliopsida; order Magnoliales; family Magnoliaceae; genus Magnolia; species Magnolia changhungtana. Next base: position 8,758,912 of record JASAUF010000639.1, read on the forward strand.
TTCTCTCTTCTTTTCTCTTTCTCCTTTCTCTCTTCTTATTCTTTCTTCCCTTTTCCATTCTTTCTTCTTCCGACCTACTGCTGGAAACGTCCAGTAATGGTCGAGACTCGACCCGACTGGTGGCTCGAGCGGGTCAGCTCGGTGCAGCGCCCTCTCCCTCACTTTCTTCTTATTTCTTTCTCCCTTGCTTGGTGAAAGCCCATAAGCAACACCCCGAACTCAGTCTGACGCAGATTGGAGCGGTGGGGAGGATGACTGCTGTTAATGGCGGATCGTAAGACTATGGGTTTTTCTCCATTTCGATGTTGCTAGGTGGTGTGGAGGGGCCCAATGGAGCTTGCTGTAGCAAGCTTTCAAAGCTTGGCCATCGATTTTTCTGATGGGTTTGAGCTTGGAGCTCCCGGCCGATTTTTTGGAAAAGTCGGGCGTCAGTGCGGTTGCTAAGGTCTCTCCCTCTTCTTTGTGTGTAACCCTAGCTTTGTAGGGCTAGGATTAGGCCATGTGGATTGCTAAGATTGAGGGAGGAGGGCTCACACAGATCGTGCCAGCTGGCAGTTTTCATTTTTGGAAACATGGTTTTCATTAGTCCAGATACGCCTGGATTTGTGTCCATACGTGTATATTGCTACGCGAAGAAATGCCTAAGGATTGGTCAGTGGGACCGTCCACACCAGATGGATGGATTAAAACGGCCTTCCGATCAGGTGTGGCGGGCCACACCTAGAAGAAACGGACGCTCGTCTGCTGGTGGAAGCGAAGAGAGAAACATAGATTCTCTTTGTTTTGAGAAGGCGCAGGTCAGCCGTGTTTGACTAGAGCCAGCGGTCAGGTGCATCGCGTGTGCACACGCCCTATATGTACACACATCATATGAGTGGAGTCCACAGTGATGTTTGTGATAAATCCACTTTGTTCATCCCACTTAGTGGGCCCTATCATAGCTTCTGACCAAAGATAGGGAGGATCTAAATCTTAAGTGGGCCATACACTTAAACTTCTAGTCCCAACGTGGATTTCTGTCAATCTAATGGTTTTCCTGAATTTGAATATTAGTGGTTGAAATGGTTCTAGGGATCCTAAGAATTATTCGAGCAGGACATATAAGTTGATATGGAATTCAAATGGGCCGCGGTACATGACTCTTGGAGTTTTCCCAACATTTAACGGCCAGATTAGCACCAGATGTTAATCTAATCAACCCCCAAATGATCCTTAAGTTACTCAGTCCACAATTATGATATATGTCTCCATCCGACCATTCAGTTAGGTTATTTTGAGCAAAATACACATCTTTGTGGTTATGTATGCTCGATTGCAACATTCGTCTTATAACCCAATGGTCAAATTGATTCAAATCGCTAATCCATTGCCCTAATAGTCCTAAGAGCCATCTAAGGGGACTTGGGTACCTGATTTAATATGTAGGTGGCCCAGAATATCGGATTTGTGTGTCTACAGGGTGATACCTAATGATCTTCAAAGATTTAATGGTAAGCTCTTTTCCTAATATGGTTTGATTAACAATTTAGGATCTTGAGGGTTGGTTACGTGGAATGACCAACTTTGATACACTGGAGTGGGGATTTCTTTTAACGGTCGGATTTTTGACTGGAATGCACGCGGACATTCATTGAGCCTAGGTTCGTATTTATACGAAATTGGGTTACCCGGTGGCACCTAAGCCTGGAAGAGCACGGGCATTACATAAGATACCTGCCTATTGGCCAACCATCGAACATCAGAGATCTGCAGGTGGCTCTTTCCTCAAAGTAGCTTCGACCACAAATAAAAAATCCCATGTTCAACAAAAATAATAATCAATGAAGCAACCCCTAATCTGTCCAACAATCCTACAAATTCAACTTATCTCACTTTCATAGCTAATCCCAGAGAAGTTCAGAACAAGTAAGGAAAACTAGCCGTAGCCCTTATAGCTAGAGCTGAGAACAAGGATGTTCCTCTGGTTCACCTTTCCCACTCACTGTTAGAGTCCAGATACGTAGCATTTGCGAATGATATCGCCCGTATAGCTCCCGACCGTTTCCTCGTTGTCTTCAAATCAAGGGTGGAACTCACCTCTTTCTATTTAGACTCAGCTCTACATTCCAGGATGGGAATATCAATGTGCATGGGGAGCTATAGGACCTAGCTTCTCCTGGAGAAACATTTGTAGATGTGGACATAAGATCCGTGATTAGGTGGCCTCGGTCTATGACCAACATCATGTAGTGACATTTTTAAATCTTGTTTTTGTGTATATATGAATTAAATTTGATAGTTTATATTTGACTTGATAATTTATTATATTTGACTTTATGCTTTATTATATTTGACTTGTTGCTTTAAATTTGACTTAATAGTTTATATTGGATGGTTTTATGAAAATTAGATGTGTATTAGATGATTTTGTGAAAATCGAATGTGTATTAGATGATTTTGTGGAAATTGGATTTGTAATAGACTATCGATTCTAGGTATCAAAGTATACTTAATCGATGACTCATCTATTATATGCAAAATTAAGGTTAAAAATAATGGGTAACAAATATGAAAAATCAGTCAAATATTGAATTTTATGGATCCTTTCATATTTATAAACTAATTTGATTACAACAACTTTCAGATAAATCATAAATTTAAATTGATCAAAGTGAATTTTAAACTTTCATTATTATCTTCCTAACCATTCAAAGGTAGTTAAGAAGGAGATTTAGATAGGTAATTAACAAAAAAAAAAAAAAAAAAAAAAACTTAGGTTAAAATTATTAAAACATCACATGCATAAGCAATAATGTATATAGAAAACTAAGTATAAGTTTAATAATATTATGAGTTTCTATTCAAATCCTTCTTTCTCAAATAATCCCATATAACTGGATTTGTCTCAAACTAATTTGATTACAACAACTTTCAGATAAATCGTAAATTTAAATTGATCAACTTGAATTTTAAACTTTCATTATTATCTTCCTAACCATTCAAAGGTAGTTAAGAAGGAGATTTAGATAGGTAATTAACAAAAAAAAAAACTTAGGTTAAAATTATTAAAACATCACATGCATAAGCAATAACGTATATAGAAAACTAAGTATAAGTTTAATAATATTATGAGTTTCTATTCAAATCCTTCTTTTTCAAATAATCCCATATAACTGGATTTGTCTCTACTGAAGATATCCACCACCTACTCAAATTTATGTCATCCGCCGATCTCTATTTTTTACATCAGCCCAAATTTATTTATTTTTTCAATAAAATATATTATTTGTTTAATTAAGCTTACAAAAAAATTTATTTTTCTTTTTTTGAGCTTGTCTTTTGAAATATGAGCGTTATATTAGGGATTATGTTGTGGAATCACATAGAGATGGATCTAGGATAGCAATCCAAGAGCATCAAGCAAACACAGATTTAACGTGGAAAACCCTTTCGGGAAAAACACAGATTTAACGTGGAAAACCCTTTCGGGAAAAAACCACAGCATAAAGTGACAAATCTTCACTATAAAAGCAAAAATTACAAAGAGAAAGGATTAACCAGACTTGAGCAAACCTCAAATCTCTCCCTTGCTCCACTCTTTTAGAAACCCTAGAACCCTTTTAGAAAGCCTTAGAATTCCTTAAAATGCCTCCCAATCCCGTTTACACTCATATATAGTTGTAGAAAGAATCTTAAATAAAATCAGAAAGAATCCTAAACAAAATCAGAAACAAATCCCACGCTTTCATAGTTTTGTGAAAAAATCTGCGCAAAATCTGATTAGATTTAAGACATCAAATACAATAATCTCTACCATGTCTTTAATCTTCAAATATATAGCTTTTTATCTTCTTCTCTTATCTTTGTCTCTCATCATAGCTTCATCAATGCTTTTCGTGCACACTTCATCCTCTTATTACAACATCGCCAAGCCCAGAGAAGTTGCACAGAACTTGAACTTCTCTGTTGGAACAACCTTAATGAGCATGTTTGCTGGATTCACGCTTCTGTGAATCTTCTCTAGAGTTACACCTCCTTCCTCAAGCACCTGTCAGATAAAATGGTGACGAATATCACTGTGTTTAGTATGAGAGTAATAAACAGAATTTTTATCCAAATTGGTAGCTCTCTCGCTATCACAATTAACCGGCATGACCTCCTGCTGAAGTCTCAACTGATTTATCATGCCTCTTAACCAAATACCTTTCTTAAACGCTTCCGTCACTACCAAATATTCTGCTTCGGTCGTGGAAAGTGCCACCACGGACTAAAGCTTCAACATTTAACTAATTACTCCACCCGCTAGTACAAACAAGTATCTTGAAGTTGACTTTTTGGAATCCACACTGCCTGTGTAGTCTGAATCCACATACCCTACCAACTTTGCCCGCCTTCTTAAAAGTTAAGATGTAGTCTTTTGTCACTTGAATATATCGAAGTAGTCATTTCACTGCTTCCCAATGTTGCTTGCTAGGGTTTGACATGTATCTGCTTACAACACCAACTACCTATGAAATATCTAGTCTCGTACAGACCATGACATACATTAAATTGTCAACCGCATTCGAATAAGACACATGAGACATAACCTACTTTTCCTCATTTGATTTAGGATATTGTTCTGAGGAAAGCTTGAAGTGAGCTGCGTGGGGAACACTCACTGGCTTTGCCTGGTCCATCCCATATTTGATCAGTACTTTTTCAATGTAGTCTTTCTGTTATAACCAAAGCTTGTTTTTCTTCCCGTCTCTATGAATATCTATGCCAAGAACCCTCTTTGCAGCCCCCAGATCTTTCGTCTCGAATGTTCTTGATAATTGAGTCTTCAGTACGTTAATTCAGACATATCATGACAGGCGATCAACATATCATCAACATATAATACTAAGATGATGAATTTGTCATTACTCAGTGTCTTGTAATAGACAGTGTCATATTCATTACGAGTAAATTTCTGACTCAACATGAAATAATTAAATTTTTTATACCACTGCCTAGGCAACTATTTCAGGCCGTACAATGACCTCATTAACCTGCAAACTTTTTTCTCTGCTCCTTTAACTTTTTAGACCTCTAGTTGCTTCATGTAGATCTACTCTTCTAATTCCTCGTGCAAAAATGCAGTCTTGACATCCATCTGTTCCAGCTCGAGATTGTATTGGGCAACTAACGCCAACAAATTTGATGGATACTTATTTAACCACCGACGTGAATATCTCTGTGAAATCAATTCCTTCTTTCTGAGCATACCCTTTCGCTACCAACCTTGCTTTGTATCTATTATGTTTCCTTTTGAATAACTACTTGCATCCGATCACTTTTCGTCCCACTGGAAGCTCTACCAACTCACACATGTGATTTTTGTGCAACGAGTCCATTTCATCATCCATAGCCGCCTTCCACTTTTCTGTATCAGGCTCATCAAGAGCCTACTGAATAGTTGACGGGTCCCCCTCATCTGTAATGAGGGCATAGGCGATATTAAAGTCATCTTGATCTTGCCGGCAACCTAAGATCACACAGTGGGTTCCTTCTCACAGGTAGCTGCTCTACTTGCTCTTGTACCTCTATCTGCGCATTTGTTTCTATTTGAGTATCATTTGTGTCAATCTGGATGTCTATGATCAACCTTTCTAGTTCATTTTACTCATCTTGATCATTCTTGCAGAATAGGGAGCTTTCATCGAATCTGACGTCACAGCTAGTGATGACCTTACGTGTGACCTTATCGAATAACCTGTAACCTTTCACACCAACACCATATCCAACAAAAATATACTTTTTGGCTCTATGATCTAGCTTATCTCTCTCAACTAACAGTACATGAGAGTAAGCCTCACAACCAAATATGTGCAAATGTAAGTAGTCCAGCTTATGACCGTTTCATACTTCCTCTAGGATTTTACATTCAATTGCTTTAGATGAGGACCGATTCACCAAATATCAAGCCGTGTTAACGGCCTTTATCCATAGGTCATTGCCCAACACAACATTACTTAACATGCATTTGATCCTCTCCAAGAGAGTCTGATTCATCCACTCAGCCACACCATTTTGTTCAGGCGTGTGGTGCACTGTCTTGTGCCTGATGATCCCTTCATCCTTGCAATATTTATTAAACTCAGTGGAAGTAAATTCTCCACCATCGTCAGTCCTTAAAACCTTTATTTTTTATCCTGACTATTTTTCCACCATTGCCTTCCATTGTTTAAATATGGTGAAAACTTTGACTTTTTCATTTGATTTAGGATATTGTTTTGAAGTGAGCCCGTGTTTGGCCCATCCCATTCGATCGTAAGCACTTTTCATGTAGTCCTTTCGTTATTTGTTTTTTTTTTTTTTTTTTTTTTTTTTTTTTTTTTTTTTTTTTTTTTCATCCAATCCAAATTTCATACATATCCATGTGAAAGAAGCACACCAATTATTTCATACAATCCAACTACTGATAAAACACCACAACTATGGAACCCCAACCAAAAGTCAACAGATCCAAAGCCCTTTCATGAAGGGCTCAAAAGCAAAAGAAGGAAAGACTAATAGAAGCAGAGTATAACCTGGATGGGTCTGGAAATTACTCAAAGAGCCTTGATGATGTCTTCGGCGCTGGAGACAGTGAATTCTCCACCCTCTTCAATATTGGCAACCTTCACCTTGAGGTCATCAACCAAGAGAGCACTTCTGGGATCAGGGTCCCAAGCCCTTTCTCGTAAAGGTCGAGCTCAAGGCCTGGCGCGTGGGTGTAGGTGCTGCACCCGTCACTAGGAACTTGACGTGCTTGTTCTCGTGGTATGTCTTTGCCCACGCCTTCATCACAAAAGGGTCATTAACGCCATGCGAATTTCACTAATTCCCTTGGATTTAGATCTTCGCATGTCCAATGAAACCCGGCACATCTTTCGCATGCACGTTGGGGTGAAGGCGCCAGAACTCCGAATAGGATGACCTTTTTAGGGAGTGAATCGAAACCTGCTCGATCTTATCTTCCTCGTCGAAGTGGGCGAGGGTACCATCGGGAATCGTGTCACCAACTGCGATCGGAGCCATCGATTTTCAAAGGCGGAGATGATATCAGACGGCAGCAGAGAGGGCGCACACACAAACTTTGAATTTACGTTTCATGAAGTAAACCCAAACTTTCCTAGAGTAGTCGTAAATGAATAAAATAAACCATGACGACCCCCTAATGAAAACCTCTGGCGATGGCCCCCATACGTCAGAGTGCACATAATTAAGCACTCCCTTACATACATGTTTTCCATATTTAAAAGATAATCTAAATTATTTACCATATATACAATGCTCGCATATATCTAAATCAAAATATTTAAAAGATGGAATCAAACAATGATCAAATAGTACCTTCAAGCCCCGCTCTCTCATATGGCCTAGACGAGCATATCACATACGTACAGATATAGAATATGCAACAGTCGCTGCCGCTCCACCTGCTGAAGTATTCCCGATCAACCTATAAAGGTTTCTATGCCTTTGCACTCTCATAATTACAAGTGCTCCTTTTGAAACTTTAAGGATACCATCAATACCAGTGAACTTGCACCATATAGCCTCGAGTGCACCAAGAGAAATTAGACTTCATATCAGGAACATGCCTAACATCAATCAAGGTACGCTCCATTCCATCAAACATCTTGATGCTCACAATACCAATAGCTACAATATTATAAGCATTGTCATTGCCCATAAAGACCTGCCCACCGTCGCATTCCTTATAACTGACGAACCAACTCCGATAAGGAATCGTATAATATGATGCTCCTGTGTCAAAAATCCACTCGTCTCTAAGATTGTCATTCAAGTGTCCGACCATAGACACAGACATAACATCACCTCCGCTTATTTCTTCATCAGATGTGATAACATTGGCCCCCCTGGAAGAAGCCTCTAAGTTTTCTTTCTTTACTTTAAGATTTGTGCGATCCTTATTCATGTGTCCATTCATCTCACAGTTTCAGGACTTTAGTTTTCCTTTGCCCTCGCCCTTGAATTTGGATCTAGGTCTTGAAGATCTTGTACCTTGCTCAGTATTTCTTCCCCTCTTAAACAGTGCATAAGAAGATGTCTCTATGCCGCCATTTAGCTTTCTCATGGCCTTCCCTTGAAGGGCTGAGATAACGGTGTCGACACTTAGGGTTTTATTTGTGGTGCATATTGTGTCCATGAATGACTAATACGATGCCAGAAGAGAATTCAACAACATACATACTTGTTCCTCATCTTTGATCACTTTCTCCATATCCAACAGTTTGCAAACCAATTTATTAAAGTTGCTGATGTGAGCCTCTAGATTTCACCATTTGTCATCTTGAAGGTATACCACTGTAGCTTCAAGTGTATGTAATTTTCAGATAATTTTTTCGCATAGATATCCTCTAACTTCACTCATAAACTAGCTGCAGTTTTCTCCATCAAAACATTGTAGAGAACCTCATCCATGAGACATAAACAGATGGAAGCTAAAGCATTCATGTTTAGAGTATTCCAATCTTCGTCATTCGTAGTCGATTTCTGCTCCTCAAGAGCCTTAACTTCGCCTTACTTGGTTAATAGACTAATAATTTTGATATTCCATAATTCAAAATTATTTTTTTTTTAAGTACTTCTCAATATCAAACTTAGTGTTTTCCTGCGGATCCAGATCTATACCCCAACGATTGCTCTGATACCACTTGTTGGGGTTTGTGCTGCGGAATCACACAGATAAATTTAGATAGCAATCCAAGAACACCAAGCAAACACAAAGATTTAATGTAGAAAACCCTTTCGAAAGAAAAACATGGCACAAAGCGATTGATCTTCACCATGAAAGCAGAAATTACAAAGTGAAAGAACTTATCAGACTTGAGCAAACCTCAAATCTCTCCCTTGCTCCACCCTTTTAGAAAGCTTTAGAATTCCTTAGAATGCCTCTTAATCCCGTTTACACTCTGGTATATATAATTGTAGAAAAAATCTCAAACAACATCGAAAACAAATCGAAAACAAATCCTGCACTTTCGCAATTTGGCGAAAAAATCAGCGTAAAATCTAATTAGATTTAAGACATCAAATACAACAAGTTGAAGGTATACTCAAAATATGAAGTTTTGCTGTGGGTGGAACCTGGTGAACCGATTAGTAAGATTTTTGTATCCAGTGATCATCTTCCTGCACAGATTGAATATCAAAGAGATATATTACGTTTGCAAGAAAGCAATGGCTGTATGTGAGCCCCCTCCATTTCAATTATTGAAGAGGGTGTTACGTTGAACCCCTCCAAGCTATTAATTGTGCTTATGGTGGACCGCCATCTTCATCGCCGCCAGGTCATTTGACCACGGCTTGTGATGACTTAGTCCAGTGGCTCCTAAAGTCCACGAACTGTCCTGTCAACGAAGCATGTGATATGCTTGTTGTCAGTTCTGGCGAGGATGACCATGGTTCGGCAATCCATGCCATTGGTCTGTTCAGTCTTATTTAGATGAGACCTGCCCAAAACTCTCCAAGGTTGGGAGACGCATCTCCGATCTTGGGGACCTTTTCTTCGGTTTAACGTGGTCCACTGCCGCATTTCTCTTCTTAACCATTTTTTTTTAATTCAAAAATTAAACTGTTCCAATTGTCCTACTTAAGAGATTTTACCGGTCGTCCGTGCTAAAGGCGCAGGAAAATCGTGGGCCGTCGCTTCTCATTCGTCCAAGTCATCTCTGATCACATCAGCTCACAGGACGCGGATTTTCTCTCTTTTACCCATGCAACTTTTAACATGTGGAACGTTTCTGGACCTGCGATGATTTATGTGTTAGATCAACACCATCTATCAATTTTTTCAGATCATTCTAGAGAATAATCTCAAAAAATGAGGCTTTTCCAAGGCTCAAGCAGACCACACCATGGGAAGTAGCGGGGATTGAACATCTACTGTTGAAGCGATCCTCCACCGTGAGATTTATTTATCATCTAACCTATTTATAAGGTCACAAATGCCTTGATGAAGGGAAAAAGTAAACGTCAGCTAGATCAGAGCCTTCTGAGGCCTAAAAAAGTTATCAAAGTCAGGTCCAATTCCAACCGTTTCCTATAGTGTGGCCCATTTAATCGTTAGAACTGTCATATTTCGTTTTTTATGCCCTAAAAGATATGATAAATTGGATGGACGGTGTGGATCTGACACATACATCATAATGGGGCCTGCCAAATTAAAGTTCCCCGTGTCAACACTTCTGGTCTTCTTCCCTCTAGGCTGAATGTGCTGCATCACACAGCAAAGTAACAGGATTTTTTTATCTGTAAAATTTATGTGGGCCACACCATGACTTAGTTATTATAAAATGTACATCAATCTTTTCAGATGATTAAAAAAAAAAAAAAAAAGAAAGGTTCTGGTCAAGCTGATAGTTGTTTTTTCCCTTCATCTAGGGCTGTGTAACCTTATTAACAGGTTAGATGGCAAACATACTTCATTGTTGGCCCTAGAAGATTTCAACAATAGTTCATTCAATCTCTTTTTGTGGTGAGCTTCACATAGAATTTTGGATATGCCTCATTTTTGGACTTATGCTCTAAAAATATCTGAAAATTTGATGGATGACATGTATCTAACACATAAATCATAGTGGGACTTAGATAAGTTACTCACATTAAAAATTGGGGTAGAAATTTTAAGAGCGGGTGTGATCGGAAATGACGTGTACGAATTCCATGTGCCTTCTACAAAGACTAGATTGATTAACATGTTCCAAATGGAAGGACGTAGTTTATGGTTTAAAGACCGCTGCTTGCGTTTTCTCTCTCTCACCTACACCATCTTGACTTTCAGATCCCTGTGATACAAAAAGCAAATCCTTTCCGACCCCAAATTCTTGCTCCACGAAGACGCGATGCACTATTTAACCTTTGAAATTTGACACCGGGTACTCTCCAAGTCTTTGTACGTGTAGAACAGTAGAAGGTTATTCTCTATGTAAGCCACCACATTTTGTGTGCCATCAAACCCACACATTAAATGAGCCCCACGGTGGTGATGGGACACCCCAAAATTCTGGCAACATTAGTTAGGCCACGCCATATAAAAGAATGGACAATTATGTAGGATGAATTCAAGAATAATCTCATGGACAGCTATGATTGTAAAGAAAATGGGTATAAAAATTTTTTAAAAATTAAAAACAAATAAAATAAAATAAATCAATCCAAGGCCTAAGCATGCACTATAGTTTCTAGCCACCAACTTTATCATCTCCTCTAATATATTGCTAGAAAGCTATCAATGAACCCAATAACATCACCATTGACAAAGTGTGTCTGAGTCGTGTGAATTTTTGAAAACTAGCATTGTAAGAGTTGTGAGGAGCTTTTAGCAGTGTGACTCCATGGCAGTGAAAATGTATCAAAGCTCAAGTGATTCACTAAAGCAATGAGACCTTGAAAGCAGCATTTTCAAGTGTTAGTAGTGGGATATTCTGTCAATTGTAAAGGTTTTTGGTAATAACACCTAGAAATATCAGAAATGTCAATGCTAAAATGGGTAACTAGAAATTAATCTTGTGAAAAACACCCTTTACTTGTGCTTCAGAGCTGCGCTCTCCTAAAAATTTACTTACGGTAACAATCAAAGAAAAGGTACCCCTACTGAAAAGAGCCGGGAAGATAATTAGACAGATCACAGGTGTGATGACTAAACAACACAAGATACAGCTGTTCAAGTCGTTACACTTGTGCTTCGGAATAGAATCACTTCATTACACTACACTTAAACTCTTTTTCAATAATTATAAATAAAGACTATAAGGATAAAAAAAAACTTACTATTAGGGTTTTAAAAGTTCAATTATGGTAAAACTTAGTTTTAGTCATTTAAGGATTTTTTATGAGTTTAGGCAAAATTTCAAGTCCTTACTAATTTTATTTTTTTTTTTTTTTTAGGAAAGTTTAATAGCTTGAGTTGGGATAGAATTCTAAAGCTTCTTTTCTTTATATAAGATCATTAAAAACATTATATAAAGTACTTTTAGGAAAATGATTATTTACTCTTGTAATTGTGCGGTAACACCACTTTCATTTGAAAGTAATTATGATTTTACTGTGCTGTTTGTTTCACATAGGAGGCACATTTTGCTACACTGTTTGTTTCACATAGGAGTGATCACTATAAAAGTGGTAGTTTTGTGGTGTGAAAAATCTATTAACTATAATTTACCGTACCTACTTCCTTTACATGTATGAGTGTCAATGAGACTAGGTTGGGGCTGGGACAATCTCCATCCAAGCCCAGCTTGTATTATCCACGTACTGTGCCCAAACCCAGTGTTGGCCCATAATGGGCTAAAATAGTCCAGTCCGAACCCAGCCTAGAATTCAAATGCAAAGCCTGGGCTTGAGCCCGAACTTGGCCATTGAGAGAGAGAGAGAGAGAGCTCCAACAAGATATGCATGAGTCCATCTCATTGCTGCAAAAATTCATCTTGAGGGGCCAATCAAGGAAAAGAGTGGCTTAACGGTGCATCCATTACTATTTTACGTACATGAGATTGAGAATGGAGGGCATTCTTGTAAATTCATGAGCATTACAACTTGCCCAAAAGACGAGAAGCGACTTGCCTGTAACAGGGGCTTACCTAATCCCCTGTAATTAAACCCCAAATTTTATGGGACCCACCATGAAGTTTGTATTATATCCACTCCGTACATCCGTTTCACTATCTCATTTTAGGACATGAGCAAGATCCAAAACTCAAGTGGGCCACATTACAATGAAACAAGGGATCACAGAAACTCTTATCGTGAAAACATTCCTGGGCCCACCTTGATTTTTATAAACCATCCAACACTTTCATAAAGTCATTCGCACCTGCATGAAGGGAAATCACAAATATAAGCTTGATGAAAAACTCGTGTGGCCCCTGACAAGATTTCGATGGTGGGCGTGTAATCCTCACTGTTTCCTTGGAATGTGGCCAACTTGAGTTTTTAATATAGACAACCATCACGGCGGGTCCCCAAGAGGTTGGGGTTAAGGGGATTCCAGTGCCCCGTGTTACAGGATGGTGGTGTCCAAAAGACAGATGATCAGTAGGGCTGTCTACGGGCCGGGCCTGGTATCGGCCCAGAATTTGAACTGTTTCGGGCCGGGTATTCAAAATCTTGATTTTCAGGCCCGACCCCGGCCCATTGACACCCTAAGATTGACCAGTAATCTCTGGTCTGAACATGAATGTGGAAGCTGATAGATTTTCTCCGGTCCGTTTGACGTCGTCAAAAGACCGTGCCAAAGCCGTTCTGGTCTATTATGAGAAAAGTAGCGTTGTCATCGGCCCCTACGCCAGAAGCCTTACCAGCGTTTCTGGACGAGCTCAGCTATAAATAACCAGGTGTGGTATTCTCCCTTCTCATCCCACTTTCACAGAGAGAGATAGTTAGAGAGAGAGAGAGAGAGAGAGAGAGAGAGAGAGAGAGAGATGGGTTATTACATGGGTTTGATTGGGTGTGTGGTTATTGGTCTTATAGGCTCTTTGCTGGAGTGCAATGCTGCCGGTACAACCCATGTTGTGGGTGGCGATTTGGGTTGGACCATCGCAGCATCCGGAGCTCAGTTCTACGTTAACTGGGCTGCACCCAAGATGTTCATGATCGGCGACACTCTATGTACAGCCTCTTATTTCATCATCATCATTATCATTATCATCATCATCACCTTCTTCTTCAAAGTTGTCCATGGTTTTAGCTGTTTATATGAAAGTGTCATATCAGCTCAACCTATTCAATAACATGTGCATAAAAATATCATACAAAAACTAGTTTTCCTCTTCTGTTTACATTCATATAATAGGAATTCCGATACTTGAGTGATATTTATTCAAAAGCATGCCACGAATGAATACATTTTCTTGTTGTTTGCAGCCTTCAATTTCAATGCTCAGATGCATGACGTCGCCCAAGTAACAAAGGCTGACTACGATGCCTGTACTTACGCCGACCCCATTGGTGCCATCATAAGAACAAGCCCGGCAAATGTTCCTCTCAACACCACCGGCGAGCACTACTACATCTGCACGTTTCAGGGGCACTGCGCAGCTGGCCAGAAGCTAGCCATTAATGTCGTCTCCTCCGGTACTGTCTCCCCATCACCAACACCAACAGTTGCCACTGGGCCATCAGCCCCACCTAGAGGGTCCACTGAACTTCCATGCCCGCCCGACGTTCCAACCAGCCCATCTCTCCCACCGATGGAATTCACAGGCCCTTCGTCCTCACCGACAATGGATCCCAGCTCTGCATCGTCTCTTGCAGTCCGTTTCGTAGTTATGGGAATGATCACGATCTTGTCTGTCATCCTCTTTTAGACACAGTATCTACTGGAGAGTGTTCACTGAGAGCCCGCGGATTTCCACATGTTTTGTTTTGGATTTGTTTTGCTTGGTATATCGACTACCGTTAAAGTTAGTTTTGCTGGATTTTATTTATGCAACCAACTGGACCGATGTAGACACGTGCGCGTGCTTTATTCATTAGATTATTGAGTTGATTGTTTGATATATACGTTTACACGTGTGGATGTTATTATTTTTATGCATGTACGGTGACGTACACGCGTTGTAGTCAATAATAATGAAATGTTTCCAATAATCCCCGGTCGAAGGCACGTGGGGTTCTTGCACAGTTTAGACCATTGCGATGGTATACACAACTTAGATTGGTGCCCAATAAGATGCACGAGTATAAGAGTACCCCTACCCTTATTTATATTTATAAGATGATTAAAATGAAATCCCATCATATTATCGGATTGGCATTATTGGCATTTTATTATTATTACTATTATTATTATTATTATTATTATTATTATTATTATTATTATTATTATTTTAAAAGGAGGTGCTTTCATTCACATATCAAAAAGATGTGCAGAGGATGAAAAGAGGCACCCAAGATTCAGGCCCTCCCCCAACAAAAGGAGGGAGAGCCTATCGTAAGGGGCTAGACGTCGAAAAACAAAACAAAGAAAAACTAAACCCCAGGGTCGGCCGGAGCGCAAGCCAAAAAGGAAAGCCACGAGCTAGGATCCTCTCCTATTAGTGTCAAGGCCCATCCTATCAAGAAAGAGGAGGCCCCTGGGGGTGCGCGGGAGATCGGCATAGCTAAGAAATAAAGCCAATTTCTGAGATAAGCTCCCCATCCTGGCTAAAGCATCCGCCGGTCCATTCCCTTGTCTAGGGATATGCACAAACTTTACATTTCCTCCTCCACACAGGGTGTGGATCCTGGCAATCCAACACTTTCACTTCCAACCCAAGTTGGACCGACCCAAAAGGAAGTTCACCGCGAGCAAGGAATCTGATTCAACAATGATATTAGAGTACCCCAAGCACAAATAATGCATCAACCCATCATGGATAACCCGGAGTTCCGCTCGAGTGTTTGAGGCAACTCCATAGCCTTCGTGGAACCCAAAGCTAGTGACCCCCCAAATGAATCTAAGCCTCATGAGGCCCCTCACTCTGGAAGTAATTAAGGAAGCGGCAACCTCCATTCCGTTGGACAGTGCCCCTAGGTCGGATGGGTTTGGAGGTGCTTTTTGCACTTCTTGCTAGGATCTGATTGGCCCGGATCTCTTTGAGGCAGTAAAAGATTTCCTTCTTTGTGGCCACATTCCTAAGGCGTTTTAATGCACTCACGTTTGCCTCATTCCAAAAAAAGAAACCCGGAATACATTACAGATTTCAGGCCTATCAGTCTTTGCAGTTGTATATTATGAAGATTTTTTCCAAGATCATGGCAGCTAGGCTCGCTCCCATCCTCCCCGTCTTGATCTCCAACGAATAGGGTGCCTTCGTTAAGGACAGATCTATTGTCGACAACATATCAATAGGCTGGAAAATGATTCACGCCATTGATCGGAAAGTTTTTGGAGGTAACATGATTATAAAACTCGACATGGAAAATGCTTATGATCGCTTGGAATGGCATTTTATAATGCAGGTTTTGGACAAATTTGGGTTCAGCCCCCAATGGACAGCCCAACTCCAAAGATGTTGAAGAGATGTTTGGTTCTCTGTTCTCATCAACGGAAGGAGTTATGGCTTCTTCCAAGCTGGTAGAGGTCTCTGCCAGGGAGATCCGTTATCCCCAGCCATATTTATTCTTGCAACTAATGTATTCAGCCAGGCCGTTTCAAACCTCTTCTCATCGGGCCGATGCCAACCATTCAAGCTCCCCAACAACTGCCTCTCTATTTCCCACCTTTTTTATGCTGATGATGCGATTCTTTTCTTGAATGGCAGGCTCTCTAATGTGCGGATCCTCCTCCATCTAATTCGCCAATACGAGAATGCTTCAGGTCAATGGGTGAATGCTTCCAAAACTTCATTCCTATTGCCCACGAAAACGTCCAGGAACAAAGCTCAAAGACTCAGCACCCTCACAGGATTCAACCAAACCTTTCTTCCCATGGTGTATTTGGGGATTCCTCTCACCAAAGGCAGAATCTCTAGCCCGCTCCTGCAGCCTATCGTGCACAAGATTACAAGCAACATTGATGGCTGGAAGGAAAATCTCCTCAATTCGACTGCAAAACAGGTCCTCATTAAGCATGTTCTATCCAGCATTCCCATCCATTTGCTATCTGCCATCAACATTTCCAAGCTCGTCTACAAATTCTTGGAAAAGTCGTTTGTAAATTTCTTTTGGGGAAGCTCAAAGAAGGGAAACAAAAGGCATTGGGTCAAATGGGCCAAAATCTGCTCGCCTCTCCAGGAAGGAGGCCTTGTAATTAGAAGCTTTGAAGATGTCATGCAGGCTTTCAAAATCAAAATGGGATGGAATTTGCTCAAAGGAAAATCTCTATGGGCTCGTTTCATGATAGCCAAATATTTTTTGAAACTTATTTCAAATTAGGGGAGGTTTGGCTCCGTCACTTCCCCTAGTTGGAAGGAGCTTCTCTATGCATTGCCTTTTGCCCTTCATCACTAATGGTTGATTGGTGAGGGAAATGTCAACTTTTGGAATTAGAATTTGATAGGCAGAGGATTTTTGGCAGGTGCCATAGTGAGCTCGATCCCTCCTCATTTGCAAGGGGCCAAGGTTAGTGACTTTAACCCCTCGGACGGTAGATGGAATCTTACTGAAATTCAGAATATCATTTCCCCCTCAGCCATGCAAACCATCTCAGCCACTGAAGTTGGCCTTTCCAACCGAGAAGATAGATTCATTTGGGATTTAACCTCAAAGGGATCCTTCACCCTGAAATCCTCTGGAACGTCATCAGGCAGCAATTCCCAAAGACCACATGGTCTAGATGGATATGGAACTGTTTTCCCCCTGCTAAGATTGCTATCTTCAGCTGGAAAACTGCTCACGCAGCCATCCCTGTTCACGTCGCGATCCAGAAATGTGGGATTCCTTTCGTTTCCCGCTGCGAATGCTGCTTACCTTCGACTATCGCTACCTCAACCCTTTAGGACTCACTGGGGTCTGACCGTCCTCAGCAGAACAGGGGCCAACAACCCAGGCCGTCATCGCTACCTCATCACTATGCTAAGGAGACGCTGGACCATCTGCTCAGCCTAGGTAGCATTTCTTCTCTGGTGTGGGCCCATTTCAGCGCCCTCTTTGACATCTGAGTCCTCCTCAACGCCTCTATTCTTCAGCGGATTGAGCAGTGGTCTGCTTTGGCTAGCGAGAAGTCCAGGATCAGGATGCTAACCGGTTTCCTCCACGGTTTCATAATTTAGGAGCTATGGACTGATCAGAATGCAGCCCGCTTTGAGGACCGGAAAATGTCTGCCTCTACAATCATCTACAAAGTTTCTTGCTGGCTGTGTGAGATCGGGACTCTCATTCCAACCACGGACAGAAATTCCCTAGTTGAGCACCTTACCATTCAACTGTTAAGGCTCCCCTCCCTCTCTAACTCCCCTATATCTATGCCCTCCATAATTAGATGGACAAAGCCGCCAACTCCTTGGCTGAAACCAAACACCGACGGATCCTTGAGAGGCAACCCAGGTGAAAGTAGTGGAGGTGGTGTTTGCCGGGACCACCTTGGCCGACTCGTCTTCGCCTTTCACAATTACTATGGGATCTCTACAAACACTAAGGCCGAAGCTAGGGCCATGCTTGATGGCCTCAACATCTGCTCAAACCTAGGACTTTTGAATATCATTCTCGAAACTGACTCTAAAGTCATTGCTGATGATCTGAGAGAGATTGACTCCTCTAATCTATGGAATATCTGGTATACATTGGGGAAAATTAGAGATAAATCCCAAGACCTTAACCTGGTGATCAACCATACTTTTAGAGAAGGGAATGCAGTGACCGATGCTCTTACTCGTACCGCCAGTGAAGAGTGTCCGGATAGAATTTTCTTCCATCGCGCTCATCTCCCGAGGCCAGTCAGAGGGGCTTTAGTGTTAAATAATGCAGGTCTTGGAGCCCTCAGGTGCCACTGATAGAGTCGCTAGTTTGTCCTTTCTTTTGTTCTCTTGTGCAGCTCCTCTCTCCTCCTTCTCTATTTTTTTTGTTGTGTTCCCCATCAGCCCTATTTTTCTCTTCTTTATTGAGGTATATGATAGGAGAGGCTGCCTTTCCTTTTTGTGGGGCCCTCCTGAATGTCTGTAAATTCAGCTGATCAATGAATTTCCAAGGCAACGGCCTTTTCTTTTAAAAAAATGGAACCCAAAGCAGAAATCTCCCTTCTCCCCTCTACATACTCCACCGCCCCCTGCCTCACCCAGGTTGCCCCTAGAAGATCCATCGATGTTCAATTTGAACCAGCCCTCAGGAGGCCTTCTTCAACAAACCACCTGGGATGGGCTTCTCGGCCTAGGCTCCGTCGCAATCCCCAGATCTTCAAGGGCAGCGCTGACCGAATCATTTTGGGAGTGAGGAGAACGCTATCGTAAATATAGGAAGCGAACCTAACCCCAAATGCGGGAAATCACCACATTCACTTTCATCAGCTTCCCCTCGAACTTGGCTTCATTTCTACCCCTCCATATATCCCACAGAATAAAATAGGGCAATAACTTCTTATACAGAGAGGGTGGCCCGTGAGAAGAGAGGAAATTCCACCGGTGGTTCAGTCAATCCTTGACCGAAGAAAACATGCAAAGTTGGACGTAAAAAATCTGACCGTAGAAGGACCAAACCTCCTTCGCCAGGTTGCAGTTCAAAAACAGATGGACATATGTCTCCTGCGTAGGAATCTGCAAGTGGATGGTGGCGTCAAGACAACAACTGCACCTGGAAGCAATGTTGACTCCGCGGGCCTGGATGCTTTCGTCCAGCTGGAGGGCTCTAAGAATGATTCTCCATACGAGAAGAGAAATCTTCGGTGGAACTCTGACATTCTAAATCTTCCCAACCCAATCCAACCTCTAAGTCACCATTCTGCAGATGTTCCACGCAGACGCAACTGTAAATGTTCCTGACTTGCTATTGGCATTGTATTCTACCGCATTGGATCTACCTATAAATTGCATAGTGATAGGTCGGCCGAGTTAATATAACATGATGATCATGAGTGCCAAAATGCTTGATCACATGATGCATGAAATAAAGTGTAATGACCTGGAATTTTGGTGTGTATACATGCACAAGAGCCTGTATTTGCTTAAGTGTATTCTTGTTACTCTTAAACCATAACATACTCAATTACTCATCGATTCAACTGTCGAAATGATTTTATATGGACAAAATAAGTTAATTTTGCTCTTATACCATCACATCACTGTGAAAATAGACAATTAACATGATTTAAGTTATTTGTAGTTGATTATCAACATATCCAAACCTTACATTACCATCTTAATATATGGAGGAGTGTTGTTTATCGTTAAAGTCCAAATCTAATGGCTAGAAACTCACCACCGATCGTCTTAAGTTTTCAATGGTGATATATCCACAACCAACATTAAATCTTAGAATATATATTTCTAGGAACCCGATCACGATGAAATTTCAGACGATGCTTTATTAGACTAAATTAAATGTATATTATCAATTTTTTGCCCTAAGTCACAAGATCCACTGTCCATCAAGTTCATCGTATTTACTCAAAAATCACATAAATTCGACAACTCAATCCCCGAATCTATCGTTCAACTTTATCTAGGTATTCTTAAGGAATCTTAGGATCATGATTTGTATACTGAAGCAAATTTTACCATAGGATTTAGAGATCAATCGTACCCATGCGTGCCAATTCATGTTTGGAAGGTCTGTGTTTTTTTTTTTTTTTTTTAAGGCAGCCAATTCATGCAGCCATGGCTAAGGGTGCATCCAAATGCATGTCTAAAAGAAGCGAAATCTGAACCTCATCCTTTTTTTTTTTTCCAATCATTATAAATAAACCAACTTTTTATTTAATCTAGATAATTTTAGTTACTTGTGTTTTACAGTATATGTTGGGTCTCCAATATTGTCTTATGCTAAAATAACTTATTTGTATCCTGTAATTTGAATATAGATAGTATGCCATAGGAGCAGTCAAATCCTATGACACTAGGTTTGGAGGACCAGCCCTCCTCTCCCCGAGCAATACCTATACCCACTTCCTGATCAGCATCTACATCATCTTCTCGATCAATACCTACACCCTTGTTCCGATCGATTTCTATAGCCTCTTCCTTGACTTCGACCCCAAATTTATGATGACACCATCTCACCTTCAATGCATTTGGGCAATGTGGTGGGGAGAACTCATATGACTTACTAACCAATATCGATCATTTTGCAATAAGCAATGTGTCTCCTCTATAACCTTCTTGGGATAGAGTTCTCACCCACGAGCTTAATTTACTATGGGTTCTTATTCAGGTAATGTTCAAAGGTATCATAAGTTACTTTGAATCATCTGATTATATTAATAATTTGACTATTTACTTTCACACATAATATGATTGTTGTTTAATTTGACTTATTTGCTTGTCTTGTCCCCAAAATCAATAAGATGTGTTCGAGGAATGTCGAGACTATTTATTAAAGAGATCCGATAAAGCCTGGAAAGATTGAAAATACCGACTATGAAAGAACTATAACGAAACCGGTTCTACAGACGTGCAGTGGAACGTGAATAAGCGCAATAAGTTCATCAAGCAAGAAGATTGGGATAAGTTCATCGACTTGAAGTCAACAAAGGCGAAGTAGGAGAAGAGTGTGAAGTTCAAGAAACTACACAACAAGATGAAGAGTCCACACACTACAAGTATAAGGGGTGTGGCAAATAGAGTTGAGGATTTGCTAAGAAATTAATTTAAAATACTCTTTAATTTTGATATATATGTTAATTGAATTTTTTGGCTTATATATTAGTTTTTTATTTTATAAAAAAAGCAAAGGGCAGATGGTGGTACGCTCTCTGGGATGGATGTACACATCAGCAACCATATTGGGGTTGATGGTAGCGTACTAACTCCCAAGTTTTTTTTTCAACATCTAAGAGGGTCAAATATTGCATATTAGACCCCATTTATTACCTGGATTTATGAACATGGTACTGTTTAACGGCCTGATTTAATCGTGTTTGTGATGCAAGGTGTGTTTAGGATCTTGGACTGAAACAGGGTACTAAAAGCATGAAATTAACGCTCTAATGACACCAAGGCAAGGGACGGACTCCAGGGGACCAAGATCAACGCCATAAATCCAAGAAAACCATGAAATTGAAGCTCAAGTGCCCTGAAATATGTCCAGAATGCCAGATCACAAAGTTTCCACCATTCATTCAGCTCGAAACTTCATACTTGGCTTAAGGACCATAAATTAACCGTACATGTCAAAATTCAGCCATCAGATCCGTGCGAAAGTGGCCCAACGGTCAGATCAGCCCTCAGAATCATGATTCTGGGCCCACCTGATATATGGACATGCTTCAAGTTAGTTTCAATGCTTAAAATGAGATGGATAAGAAGATGGTCGGTGTGGATTTTATAAAACATCAAGGAATGACCCACCTTATGTGATTGTCGTGCACACAGTGCACAACCACTCGCATTGCGCTGAATCAATAACGCAGTCAAAATCGCGTTTGACCGATCCTATTCAAAAACGGCACTGTCGTGTTTTACTTCTGTGAACAGAGAGTTATGTTCGACGTCAGGTGGGCCATCATCATCACACATGTTGATGATCCACACCGTTCAAAAAGTTTAGGAGGGAAAACCGACCACACTCTAATCTGCGGTCTGATTTTCATGAACAGTATATGTACAGGAAGTCTCAAACGCAAGTTGGACAGCTGAAGTACGGAATCAGTGGACCGCAATTACAGACATCCAAAACTGACATTCCCAACCAAAATTCCGTGTAGAGTGTAATGGACGGAGTGGATTCCCCAACCGATGATGAAAGTGGGCCCCACCGAGAGTCCAGCACCGACCGTTTCGGGCTCTGTTTACGTAGTCCGCGCGCGCTCGGCCAATCCGGGCCGTTCTGTGATCATAGCAGGGATCGGTCCATCCATTTGGACCATCTAAAAGATCACCAAGGAGGGACCGAGCAGATCTATGACGACTGAAAGTCTTAGACCTTGCATCTAAAGCATCCATTAGCCGCAAATTCGATTTAAACTCAAGACGGTCCTTGAGAAAGAAGTTTCCAAAACTGGTTGCTGCGTACACCTCTCCACGTTTCCAGCCAACCTCCAGCAACCATATAAACAAGAGAATAGAGAGAGGGAGGGCATTCAATCTACGGCTGAGAGAGATATAGTTTAGGCTTTTTGTTTTCTTTTCTTCTTTTCTTCTTTTATTATTTTATTTAAATTTTGGAGTGTTTTAGCCTCATCATGTCAGGCTAAACCTCTTAGCTAGGGCTAAGAGGTGAAGCTTGTGGAGTGATGGGATTGATTTTAGGGTTTGATTTATGTTTGGACTGAATTTGGTGCTAGTTTTATTTGAAGGAATTTCTCTAGTCTTTAATGGTTTATTGTGACTTACATTACAGTAGATCTGCGATGGCTTGAATATTTCCCTTTTCCTTTCTTATGATTATGAAGCCAGGACACCCTGTTGTTCACCATCACCCCTTGGACATGGTGGGATGACAAAACTCTTCCTCACATTCATGCATCACTCAGATTGGCTTTGGATTGGTTTAATTCTGTTGTTTGCTTTGTCTCATAGGCATGGTTTTGTGATGGAATCCATTCTAATTTACACCCGTCTGATCTCTTGAAAATTAGATTAAATGAAGTTCAGAATTGATTTTCAGGTTATATCTTCCAACTGGATGAAGATGGGACTCGAAGTCCAGTTGAGTTCATGAATCGACCATAGATCTCCCTGATCTCTACAAGTGGATCCTTGTCACCCTAGTTCCCTACCTTTAAATTTCTTAAGTTTTAGACAATTATTTCATCATTATTCCCTCATACTCACTTGATTTAGATTTCATCTTATTCTAGTTCTAGTTCTAGTTATTTTCAGACTACGTACAGGTTTCAGTCCCTGTGGATTCGACGTCAGTCTCACCGAGTTTATTACTACTTCACAACCCTATACTTGGGCAGTGAACAAGTTTTTGGCACCGTTGTCGGGGATTGACGGTTACGTTTTCGGAGATCAATTAGTTTTAGGATTAGTTTAAGATTAGGATTTTCTAATTTTAGGTTAGAATTTTTTTTAGAAACTAATCCGTTTTCCTGTTTTGTAGGATCCTGATATAAACTTCTAA
The DNA here is from genome assembly GCA_030180095.1 of Magnolia changhungtana. Classification (NCBI taxonomy): domain Eukaryota; kingdom Viridiplantae; phylum Streptophyta; class Magnoliopsida; order Magnoliales; family Magnoliaceae; genus Magnolia; species Magnolia changhungtana. The sequence goes on from JASAUF010000639.1 coordinate 8,782,561, forward strand.
TTTGGTAATCCCTTCCTAACTTCTCTACTTTTTCTATTTTTAGGCTTAGGGTTGTTTTTTCTATGTTTAGAATTTCTCATAGGATTTCTTTTAAAATTTTCCTTTTGGTAATTAACTAATTTTTAGAAACTTTTTTTTTCTAGGTTTTCTAATTTAGAATTTTTTTTTTTTTTTTTTTTTTAAGGAATTCTTCCCATTTTAGAAACTAACATTACTTTCTATTTTAGGATTAAGATTTCTAATTTAGAACTTTCTAACTTTAGGTTTAGAACTTTCGTCTTTTGTTGTTAGAAACTAGGTTAGTTATTTTCCTTTTTAGAAACTCTTCTTAATTTTAGAAACTAACTCTTTTTTCCTTTATTTTTAGAAACTTTCTAATTCTAGGTTTAGGAAACTTTCCTTTTTTAGAAACTAACTTTGTAGAATTTTCTAACCTTAGAATTTCTATTTTTAGGAACTAATCTCTTTTGTTTTCTTTTGCAGGATCTTAACATAGGAACTTCTCAATTGGTACTTTCCTTCTAACTTCTCCTCCTCTTACTTTCCATACTGCTGTATGATCTTTTCTTCTATTTTTCATAGGATTATATTCAGATTGAGGGTTTCACCATGTATATGCACGAGTGGGAACGTCAATATGCTAAGATAACTTTTGAGCATGCGAAACAATGCAAAGGGATGTATGATGATTATGATAAACATCAACCTATGTCTCAGATTTTTCCTGAACTAATCATCGAGAACTGACCTGAGCATAACACTCCATCGGTTAAAAAGTCCTTACGCGATCATATACGGGAGAACAATTCCACCTCACGAACAATACGTGAGTGTTGGGGTTATCATAACTATGTGAGTGAGGATTATTATCACCCATCTGAGAAAAAGAAAACAATGCGTGATTATATTTTGAGTGATAATAAGTATTACCAACCATCAAATTCTCCCACTTATGATCCGTATGACTATAACCAGTAGAAACATCAATGTCAGGAAGCTGAACCAGCTATATATCATAGTGATAATTCTCTTGGGTCATCTACCTTTGAAACCCAATCAGAAACAATCCAAGAGGACTCACTTCAGAAGCTTATGAAAGCACAAGAGCAGTTCAATCAACTTGTCATATAATCATGCGAATTGCTAAAATCCTCAATTCCAATAATTCAGTCACATCTTATGGAGAAGGAGGAGGCTAGGTTATCTCAGCCTCATCTCAATCTAGAAGCACAATGTGAAGAAGGTTATCATAATTCGCTTGTGGCAGAAACTGAAATTATGAATGAGGAAATAAATTCCATTAATGAGCAGATGGTTCAATTTCTCGATGAGTCGATCTCGATGACTGTCCAAAGGAATGATCAAGAGACGTGGGTGTCTTTCAAATATAATGATAGTGACACACTTCACTCACATGACACACATGATTACACTGATGAGGTAGAGGTTAGTTTATTCGAACCTCAACTCAATCTAGGAATAGAATGTGAGGAATGTGATCCCATCCCAAGTGCACACTGCACGGAACTGGACGATGATGAGTACTGGGATTCAATCTCAAGTGTGGCTCCTACCAATGATCAAGAGGTTTAGGAAGTTGTCAACCATAAAGATCAACTCCACCTGTCTGACATGACTAATTTGAATGTGGAGAATGAACCATTTTCAACTAACCCTTCCAACCCTTGTAATACATGTTTGGACCACTGCCCTGAATTGAATGATGATATGATTCGGGCGATGGACGATTTGCTTGATATAACTCTGGAATTTGAAACTACCCAGTTAAGGCTACAATCTGAGCTACACATTTTAGACGATTCAATGCCTGCACTGAGAAGCTTAATGACCAGAGTCTTCACATCAATTCTTTACCTATTGATTATCCATCTGTCTATAAAGGGCAAGAGCAAGTGAGCATGCGTCCATCTACTTCAAAAGACGATGGAATCCTTGGGCTCATCATCACAGATTTCGATGTAGGAGACGAGTCACTCCCAGTTGATTTTTCCACATCTTTGAACTCATGCTTGGCACACCTTGTAGATTCCAACGACCTCATAATATAAGAAAAAGTGGATTCCTTACATGACACTACCTCGGTAGTTGTCATGGACTAAGCGCACCCTTACTCTGAAGCCCCTTCTTCCCCAAACCCTGAATGTTTACCACTAAAGGAAGAGGAGCTGAAAATTGAACCGAAGTCTGGAACTTCGGAAAGCATTGAGACTACATTACTTCCTAAAAATTTTTCTGAATTTTATCTACCTGTAATCTCTTATTCACCATGCGATACTAACTTTGAGACTTTATCTGACACAGGTGAATCATATATACTTTGGATACCTCAGGCAAATCAACGACAAATTTTTACTGAGGTACATAAGTTTCTCTGGACATTCACGCTCCAGGGCATCCAAGCCTATTGCAAAAAAGGCTTTTGGATGATCCTGTTAAGAAACCTATTGAGAAATTTATCAAGATATTGGCCAGAAGAAGAACCTTGTGGCATGGCTGAGTAGTTTTTCCCCTGCTTTCATAAGACTAGGGTAGTTTGTTTTATGCTATTCTAGGTTACACGGTTTTATGTCATTAGGTTAGTTTGCTTTTTACATCATTCTAGGTTAGTTCTTTTCGTTCTCTTGCTAACTCGCTTCCATTTTGAGATTCCTGTTGAAAAGCCTCTTGATTTCTTCCTCCAGGTACTATCTTTCCATCACTTCTCATTTACTTTCGTTGTCTCATGTGCATTGCATGCTTACATCTTTTACATTGAGGACAATGTAGACTTTAGGTTGGGGGTGGGAGATTAGGGTTCCTAATCAGTGTTTTCTTGGTCTTGAGCAAAAATTGTGAAATTTTTTAAAATTTTTTAAAATTTCTTATGAATTTAAAGTGATTTTAAAGACCATCTAGGGCACTTAGAATTTCAAGATACGTGATGTTGGTAACTTATGACTCTTGGATTCAGTATCTGTCAGATTTCACAATTAAGTTTGAATTGTTAATCCAGAATTAGAAGTTGTAAACATTGATTGAGTCATGATTTCATATATCACATCTCGCTTATGCAATGAGGTTTCAGTTCATATAGAAGGATTGACTTGGTAATCAATAAGCATGAAAGGAACCAACCTGCGAAATTTGTCCATCCTGTTCAATAAGAAGAATGAAAAAAAAAAAAAAAAACACCCGGTTACAAGATAGTTGCCTACGAAAAGGGTTGGGCAAACGAACGTCACCATAGGTTTGCTCCCTATAGGTGTAGGTTCGATTCCCCATGATTGACATTTGGAAAGAGTTAGGCAACTAGTCTTCACCATAGGTTTGCTCCCTATAGGTGAAGATTTGAGTCCACTCCTTGGCATTACTTGTAATGGAAAAATCGAAAGCGGAAAGAATGAAAAAATGACCTGTGAGGAAAGTTTTGGTCTAGGTTTTTAGTGTCATGAATTCTCTTATTGGTTACCATGATATCATGAACTAAAGAAGTGAATATTAATGTTGATAAGCTGAGATTACACTATACACCCATGGAACTTAATGTTTAGACTTTTTTTTAAATTTATGGATTAATATTTTGAACTTGATTGTGAAGTTTACTGTGCTTGAGTCCAAAAGAAAGTAATGCCCAACATTTATGAATCTTAGAATTCTGGTATCTGCATTTTATTTTTTTATTATAAATTACTCGAGTTTATAGAAATTGTCCTGTAATTCTCAACTTATTTTTTCGCATACTTTGCTCAGGACTAGCAAAATGCTGGTTGGGGGTTGTATTGAGGGTCAAATATTACATATTAGACCCCATTTATTACCTGGATTTACGAACATGGTACTATTTAACGGCCTGATTTAATCGTGTTTGTGATGCAAGGTGTGTTTAGGATCTTGAACCGAAACAGGGTACTAAAAGCATGAAATTAACGCTCTAATGACACCAAGGCAAGGGACAGACTTCAGGGGACCAAGATCAACACCAGAAATCCAAGAAAACTGAGAAACTGAAGCTCAAGTGCCCTGAAATATGTCCAGAATACCAGATCACAAAGTTTCCACCATTCATTCAGCTCGAAACTTCATATGTGGCCTGAGGACCATAACTTAACCATACATGTCAAAATTCAGCCATCGGATCCGTGCGAAAGTGGCCTAACAGTCAGATCAGCCCTCAGAATCATGATTCTGGGCCCACCTGATATATGGACAATGTTCAAGTTTGTTTCAATGCTTAAAATGAGATGGATAAGAAGATGGTCGGTGTGGATTTTATAAAACATCAAGGAATGACCCACCTTATGTGATTGTCGTGCACACAGTGCACAACCACTCGCATTGTGCCGAATCAATAACGCAGTCAAAACCGCGTTTGACCGATCCTATTCAAAAATGGCAACTGTCGTGTTTTACTTCTATGAACAGAGAGTTGCGGTCGACGTCAGGTGGGCCATCATCATCACACATGTTGATAATCCACACTGTTCAGAAAGTTTAGGAGGGAAAACTGACCACACTCTGATCTGCGGTCTGATTTTCACGAATAGTGTATGTACAGGAAGTCTCAAACGCAAGTTGGACGGTTGAAGCACGGAATCAGTGGACTGCAATTACAGACATCCAAAACTGACATTCCCAACCGAAATTCTGTGTATAGTGTAATGGACGAAGTGGATTCCCCAACCGATGATGAAAGTGGGCCCCACCGAGAGTCTAGCGCCGACCGTTTCGGGCTCTGTTTATGGAATCCGCGCACGCCCGGCCAATCCGGGCTATTCTGTGATCATAGCAGGGATCGGTCTGTCCATCTGGACCATCCAAAAGATCACCAAGGAGGGACCGAGAAGATCTATGACGACTGAACGTCTTAGACCTTGCATCTGAAGCATCCATTGGTCGCAAATTCGATTCAAACTCAAGACGGTCCTTAAGAAAGAAGTTTCCAAAACTTGTTGCTGCGTACACCTCTCCACGTTCCCAGCCGACCTCCAGCAGCCATATAAACAAGAGAATAGAGAGAGGGAGGGCATTCAATCTACGGCTAAGAGAGATATAGTTTAGGCCTTTTATTTTCTTTTCTTCTTTTATTATTTTATTTGAATTTTGGAGTGTTTTAGCCTCATCATGTTAGGCTAAACCTCTTAGCTAGGGCTAAGAGGTAAAGCTTGTAGAGTGATGGGATTGATTTTGGGGTTTGATTTATGTTTGGACTGAATTTGGTGCTAGTTTTATTTGAAGGAATTTCTCTAGTCTTTAATGGTTTATTGTGACTTACATTACAATAGATCTGCGATGGCTTGAATATTTCCCTTTTCCTTTCTTATGATTATGAAGCCAGGACACCCTGTTGTTCACCATCGCCCCTTGGACATGGTGGGATGACGGAACTCTTCCTGACATTCATGCATCACTCAGATTGGCTTTGGATTGGTTTAATTCTGTTGTTTGCTTTGTCTCATGGGCATGGTTTTGTGATAGAATCCATTCTAATTTACACCTGCCTGATCTCTTGAAAACTAGATTAAATGAAGTTCAGAATTGATTTTCAGGTTATATCTTCAAATGGATGAAGATGGGACTCAAAGTCCAGTTGAGTTCATGAATCGACCATAGATCTCCCTGATCTCTACAAGTGGATCCTTGTCACCCTAGTTCCCTACCTTTAAACTTCTTAAGTTTTAGACAATTATTTCATCATTATTCCCTCATACTTACTTGATTTAGATTTCATCTTATTCTAGTTCTAGTTCTGGTTATTTTCAGACTACATACAGGTTTCAGTCCCTGTGGATTCGACGTCGGTCTCACCGAGTTTATTACTACTTCACAACCCTATACTTGGGGAGTGAACAGTTCAGCCTTAAATAAATATAGTGATAAAACCAGAGGGTGTTAAAGCATGCTCCGTTTTAACAAAGAATCACCACCCACAATTCCAAGACATCAGGTGATGTATATATGAAACATAATTTTCACATGTGATATTTCGGTCCATTATCTAACCACATATCGATGCTCGAGGAACAGCGGGCAAACCTAGTTCATCTTCTGCCAGCTATACAGAAATGGAGCCAGATGAGAAAATTGTAGGCTTGGTGCTAGGAGCCGTCATCCGAGGTAAGTCTAATAGCTCTTAGGCCCAACTTGTCCAGGAAGAGCCGACCGCGAACAAGGGAGGGAAGCTCCGAGGAGTTTCGAAACAGGGAGCAATGCTCGCTGCCTAGACGGGCCATCCCATCTGCCGGAGCGTTACCTTCCCTAAAAATGTGGACATATTCCACCTAACCTCTAAGCTTGAACCTCTTGATTCTGGCCAGCCAGGACTCCCATTTCCAGCCTGGATGAGCATTCCCATTCAAGAATGAAACCACCAGGCGAGAGTCAGATTCCGCCACCACTTTCAAATAGCCCAAATTAAAACTAATTGAAAGCCCGTCATAGATCGCTTGGAGCTCAGCGCTAACGCTCGAACCAATCCCATAACCGGACGAGAAAGCATGCTAACTCCCAAGCTGACTGAGAACATTGTGAGTTCTCTTAAATATATTTAATTTACATCATTTTTATTAATATAAATTTATATATTTTAATAAAAATTTAATTTTAAAGATGCAAATAAAAAACTTCATTGTGGCAGATCCTACTTTTGAACAGAGGGATATACAACATGTTGTCGTGGCAGCGGTACATATGTGTTGAATAAGATTAACTTCTTAACTTTTATTTTCATACAACTTGTAGTTCTAATAAAAATATTATGTATTGCATAGGTATGTGGAAAAGATGGGAAGGCTCGTGTACTAGACATGAGAGGGGTATTACGAAGACCGCTTTGCATCATACAGCTCTTCTCATGGTTTTATTGCTAAGATGAATAGTAAGTTAATGAGTGTGACTCAGAAATTGCATACGGTACTGACAAAGGTCAATGCAATGTCACAATCGTCCTTTGAGTTGGAATTAGGAAATTCTTGTTAGGTATGAATTTTAAGTAGTTATGTTATATAGTTTATTTTATTAAATGTACTAATTGTTAGAACACACACATGTTTAATTATTAATGGTCGTGGTAGATCTTAATTGTATTAATTAATTATTAATAGATAAGATGCAATTTCTCAATTCCCGAAACACAAACGCAACAAACAATGACACCCTCTTCCATCCCACCTACGTGTAATCGTTGGTGCTACTCGAAAAACTATCGAAAGAATAGGGCGTTTGCTTCTAGATTATTGTTGAGCGTCTCAGATCCAGAATATTTCAAGGTCATTGTCAAGGAGATCTTCGATGTGCATGGAGAGCTACAGGACACAACTTCTCCTGAAGAAACATTTGTAGATGTTAACATAGGATCAATAATTAGGTGGCATCGATCTAGCACCACTTGCTCTCTCATTGGGAAATCAGCCGCGACAAATATATGGGAGATCAATCCAGTGGCTTCAACCTCTTCATTGGGAACATCACCTATGACACAAACCAACAAGATCTCTTCAAAATCTTTAGAAAATTTGGAAAAAATAGGGACAACCTCACGCTATGAGACTATAATCTTCGTAGACATAGGGGTTTTGCTTTCATTCGCTTTCTATATGTGGCGGATGCCTACGCAGCTATGAGAGTGCTCAATGGAAAATGAGTTGATGGGAGGGTCCTCACGGTTGCCATAGCTAACCCTAGGAAGAACAACTCCACCCTCAAACCCTTCCCTGCAGATAAGCTACCTGCCTATCAACCAACCATCGCACATCATAGATCTGTAGGGGCTCTTTCCTCAAAGTAGCTTTGGCCACAAATCAAAAATCCCCTGTTTAACAAAAAAAATAATCGGTGAAGTGTGAGACCTAACCCAAGTTCACATGTGTGCATATGTGTGTGAGTATGCATCTTGCTCATCTTGGTCTTGCGGTCATACTGGTCAAATTTCGGCGACCCACGACCTTCGAGTAGTGTTTGCGGTGGTCCTTGAGTCCAGTCACGTAGACCCGACTCTGATCGACTCGAGACCTATGCCATTCCGTCCGCATCGTCGTCGCGGTTTCAACGCCGCATCTCATGCATGATTCTGACATGCGCATCTTGAGATATTGACCCGAGTATTCTTGGCCCTTGATCATGATCATGTGGCCCACTTGGGAGTAGTGCATGTGGCCCCACTCCCTTTTTGCATAAGTTCCAACACACACACACTACCTAAATCTCATCTTCTACACCACCCACTACCCATACTACCCATCCTTACTCCAAGCTTATGAGTCTATGAGCATTGTTTATATCACCCTAGCATTATGATGGATTTGCCTATCCTAAGAGAGAGAACTCATGATGACTCTCTCTCTCTTTTCTAGCAATTTCTCTCCTCTCCCTCTCATTCTCCTCTCCTCCTAGCAAGACCAGCCCCTTCTTCCCTCTTTTTCAACCCATTTTCTTTCCCATTTTCACTCCATCTCACCATCATAACTCCATCTTAACCTTAGAATCATAACCCTTAGAGCTTGAGGTTCTTAGTGGTGGTAAAAGCTTGAAGATCCAAGAGGTGGGTGCTCCTCTAGAATGTGGAATCTGATTTCTTTAGTATAGATCTTTCATTTCTTTCATGGGGGAAGTGTAAGACCCACCAATCAATGGTGGAGGTCCCACACGTCCCCATAGGTGTGGCCAAATGGCCCACCTTATGCATACATGTCCCATGCATGGGGCTTTCCTTTATGGACCCCATCATGGTGGATCCTTTGATTTTCTTTGCATGATGAGGTCATCTAGACCTTAAGATCGTAGTGGGAATAGTATCCCCACCATCCATTTTAATTTTTAGCCATGCATGTGTGTGATTCACATTATAGATGTATATCAATGTATGATGTGTGGTTAGATTACTCTTGGGAAGGCTGCGAAGCCCTTCCCTATGGCCGGATTGCCCTTCCTTCTCTTCTTTTCCCTTATTTTCATCATTGATCATGGTGTGTGGCCAACCTTGTGGGCTAACAAAAATTCAGCCACCCAAACAAGGGAGGACACCCATGGCATCCCACCCTATGACATGTGGCCCCAAAATCAGCGCTCTACTAGGGTTCCAGGATTAAGGTTGACACATGAGACGGTGCGACCGCGCCCCTTCCAGAGGGGGCGATCAGCTACGGTGAGAAGGGGCAGATCATCACAAAGATCTCTATGACCAGAGGTGAGATTAAGATTCATCGGAACCGGCTCCCCTGGTTTCAGCCTCTTTGTAGGGAATGTCCGCTATGACTGCTCTCAGGAAGATCTCCTCAAAATTTTCCAAAGGTATGGAAAGGTTAATGACATTTTTATTCCCTGCTTTCCATTATGAAACAGATGCCAGAGCTGCCATGGGGGTGCTTGATGGGAAAAAATTGATGAAAGGGAGGTTTCGGTGAAGATAGCGAAACCGAGATCAGGGCCAAAAAATTCTGGGAATCGGCTTCCTATATCTGATTAGAATGCTAATCAAAACAGGGTCCCTAACCCTCCCTGGGAAGGTTCTTTTGCTGAGATGATTAGAAAGGGTAGGGCCCCCATTGCAACGCCTTCTCCAGATTCCCTAAGGGAGCTGTTTACGATTGCAAACCCAGGAGTGGTTACCAGGAAAGTGCAGGAACTATCATTGGCTCTGGTTGGTGAAGTATACAGCAGATTCACCTCCATATTAAAGCTCCTATCAGCCATCAGGGCCTCTAAGTTTGTGTCCTCGGCCATCGATGTCATAAGGCTCTCCCCATTTCAATTTCTAATCATCTTAAAATCAGATAAGGAGTACTTTGAATTTATTTCAGATTCAGCTCTCCAAAAGGAAATGGAGCTGAAAGTGGTGACTCGTTGGTCCACTAAATCGTTAGACACCAAGGAAGGGTCATGGATTCGTCTATTTGAGATACCAGCCCACGCCTGGTTTGAGGCTATTATCGTGGATTTGGGAAACTTCTTTGGGAAGGTAACTCAACTAGACTCTAATAGTAAATTCGGGCTTTTCCAGATGTATGTGAGAGTGAAGGTGCAGTTAAGGCCAGGGGTTAACTTGAGCCAAACTTTAAACCTCCAAGTCCTAGACCTGAACCTCCCTATCCACGCAGAGTTGGAAAACTCTGTCGACATAGGTCAAGGGACCTCTCACCCTATGGCAGAGGAAGTTCCTCATGCTGATGAGACGAGCGCGAGAGAGTGGGTTGAGAAACACTTCTAGGCCAGCCCGGCGGGTCTCCTCCAACAAACCACTGAGGACAGTCAAAATGGAGCTGAGAACCTAAATGTTCATCATATCAGTGAAACAGAGAACCATCTGGCTATAGTTATAGCCAAGGTAGCTGATACTCCTCAATAAATAGATGTCTTGGAGGGGCCGCAAGGGAGTGAGATCGTAGGTCTTGCGAGGAATAGCGTAGAGCAGCCAGAAAAGGAAAGGGAGCCTCCACTACCGTCGACTACTCCCCAAAGCAGCCTTCTAATCAATGTTCTTTCTCCAGCCCCCCAACCTCTTCAATGCGTTGGGGACAGGACCATCTGCCAACCCGCCCTCACAATTCAGCAAGTCTTCTCCCAAATCCAGATTACTGAGAAGGGATCGCCAACCCCTCCTCCATACCAAATTCATGTATCTTCAGTTCCTGCTAGTAAATCGGGAATGGACAGAGGGGTCACAGCTCGGATGAACTCTTGCAACTGCCCGGTTTGGAATAAGAGAATGCTCTCCAAGGGAAAAGTCAAATCAGTTGGCTGCTCCCCTCTCCGGCCCATGGAGGATAGGACTGAGGTCTAGACCTATACTCAAAGGTGAGGCCCTCCTCATGAAATAGAAAATGTCTATCGATCCCCGATCCATCTTACAGTGGACCTCTCCCTCTTCTTCGACCAAGTACCCCAAGCTGGGGTAACTACTATGTCTTTGGACCGGGCGCAGGAAGAAGGAGCTATTACTGAGGGCTCTCTTATAGAGGAGCCGCCTCCCCTTCTAGATCAACCCCCACCTCCCCTACATCCTGGAGATACTGTGGAGTCCCATCCTCCAAATATCAGGCCCTCAGCACCTGGTAGGAAACCCAGGGGCAGACCCAAATAGTTGAAAGGTGACAAAGACCTGATCCAACCAAATGAAGGGGAATGGTGTTGCAGACTCAGGAGACTCAAACGTAGGGCTGTGAATTCTGGTTGTGTTACAGATGGATAACATCCTCATTTGGAATGCTCGGGGAGTGGAAAATAGGTCCACTCAAGTCTCGGTTTTGAGGCTTATCAGAAAATTTAATCCCCCGGTGGGGGCTATATTAGAGCCTATGCTTAGAGATGAGAAAAAAGTTAGTTTCAGGTTGAAATTAGGCTTCCATTCTTTCATTTCTAATAGTGCTGTTGGAGGGAAGATTTGGTTATTTTTCCATAATTCCCTTAATGTTGCTGTCAGTTCCACATCCAACTAAATGATCTCCATCCATTTTCAGATGTCGCAGTCCTCTCACCCTGTGCTTCTTTCAATGGTTTATGCGAAGTGTTGTAAGTTACAAACGGTAGATCTGTGGGAGGAGTTGGCTGATATCAGAAGGACTGTCTAGGGGCCGTGGGAGGTCGCGGGTGATTGTAACTTGGTATCTTCAGCTGAAGAGAGATTGGGCTCCTCTTCTCTAGTTGGAACCAGCTTCGACGAGTTTAGAAATGCCATTCATGTAGCCAGTTTGATGGATGCTGGTTTCTTGGGTAGCCATTTCACATGGAGCAACAACAGGGTGGGCCTGACTCATGTCTGAGCGAGGTTAGACAGGGTGTTGATCGATGGCTGTTGGGCAGGATCCTTTTCGAGCTTTAAGGTGGAGCATTTGCCAAGGCTTAATTCAAATCATGCCCCGCTCCGTCTCACCTTCCCGAGGCAATCCATCTCCTCTCCCAGGCCCTTTTGATTTCTTAAAATGTGGACCCTGCATGTTTCTTTCTTGCAGGTCATTAAGGAAGCGTGGGTGGGTCAGGAATCATCCAACCCCCTGACTAATGTTCAGCTTAAGCTCATCAAGGTCAAGAAGGCCTTGAAATTCTGGAACAAGCACATGTTTGGGGACATCAGAAGTCAGGTGCAGGCTGCTGAGGGGGGATCTGTCATCCTTAGAGGATAGGATGCAGATGGCTAGAAGCGAGGATTTCCAGCAGGAAAATGCAGTAGCTAGACAGAAGCTGGCTCAGCTAGAACTCATGGCAAAGGTTTTCTGGAAATAAAAGTTCAGGAATACTTGGCTCGCTAAAGGAGATCGAAATATGAAGTTCTTTCATGCGGTGGCCTCAGATAATATCAGAAGAGCTAGTATCTCATCCATCACTAATTCCAGCGAGCAGCTCATCTCGGACCAGGAAGGGTTAAAGTCAGCTGCAGCAGCCTACTTTGCTGACATGTTCAGTGCAGGGAAATGGTCTCAGTGGAAAACTTGCTTCAGGAGGTCCCTAAGTTGGTGACAGCAGAAATGAATGCAGAATTGCTTGCCCCTCCGTCTCTGGAGGAGGTCAAATCGGCAATCTCCTCCATCCCGATCAATGGGGCGTCAGGCCTAGATGGTTTCCCTGCGGCGTTCTTTCCCCACTACTGGGAGATAGTTGGGGAGGATTTGCTTTAAGTAGCCGCCAGTTTTATGGGAGGTCTTCCCCTGCCGAGAGTCTTCCTATTCCAGATTCGTAAGGGCTGCCCAACCCCTTCCCATCTCCTATTCACAAATGACACGCTCCTGTTCTTGAATGGAAGCAGAGCCTCAATCCTTAGGGTCAATGATCTCCTTGAGAAGTTCCAGGCGGCCTCTGGCCAAAAAATAAATTACAGTAAAAGCTCGTTTCGTTGCTCCGATAAGGTGTCAGCCAGTAGAGTTAGATCTATAGAACGACTCCTTGGGATATCCAGATCCTTAACAGATATTCATTACTTGGGGGTCCCTCTATCCTTTAGCAGAATTAAGGGCTCGACCTTTCAGTTCCTCCTCGACAAACTGGATAGGAAGATTAATGGCTGGAAAGTAAAATTGCTCTCGTAAGCGGGAAGGACTGCGCTTATTCGTCACGTGCCTTGCAGTATCCCTCTTCATGTCATAGCGGCCTCGCGGGTAGCGTGGGATAAGGTTTTCAAGCCAATTTTGGAGGGTGGTCAAGGCATCAGGCAATTCAAGGACGTCATGAGGGCGTCTCTGCTCAAAATGGCATGGGACGTGCATTTTGGCTCGGATAATGGCCCGTGGGTGCAACTTATGAGAGTCAAGCAGTCGGCAGACTTGAATCCCTCCCCCCCCCCCCCCCCCCGCGTCGCCAGCTTCGTCCTTGTGGGCTTCAATCAGGAAATTGCTGCCCCTGGTAGAGGAGAATGTTATGTGGTTGGTTGGAGAAGGCTCAATCAACCTGTGGTTTAAAAATTGGTCCGGTCAGGGCCCTTTATTGCAAAAAACAACTAGGCCAGTACCTCCTTCGCTTCAGCTGTTACAAGTTAAGGATTTTCTGGGTCCCTCTGGCCCCCTACCCCCCTCCGATGTCTTCTCTTTCCTCCCTCAGGAAAGCATTGATGGCATTTTCAATGCAGGCTTCGCTTCAACTGAGGAAAGGGATTCTTGTATCTAGCCGCTGGATAGATCAAGAGATTTTACGATCAAATTCGCTTAGGATTTATGTAGGCAAAGCGGCATCGTCAAAAACTGGTCAAAGTAGGCGGATCAGGCACTATTGCATCCCAAGATAGCTGTCTTCCTCTAGAGTATTTTCCAGAATGCAATGCCAGTCAACTCCCTCATCCAAAAGAGAGGCATTCCCTTAGCCTCGAAGTGCCATTGCTGCTATGGGGAGAACTCTACCAACCCTAAAGAGGAGATGTTGAATCACCTGTTCCTTGATGGGGCACTGGCAGTTGCAGTTTGGGAGCATTTTGGCAGGCTTTTCGGGATCAATCTGTTGCACGCGCAATCTGTGGACGCTCGGTTTTCGCAATGGTGGGCTGCCTCGGCGATCAGCAGTCAGCCGGCCTTGGCCCGAAAAATTTTCCCATGCATGATTCTATGGAAAATTTAGAAAGCCCATAATGGGGGAAAGTTTGATCGGAGGTTGTGATGCGCAGCAAGGTGTATAGCTAGCATTCAGGCTTGGTCGATTCTGATTTTAAAGCATCCCACTAAGGCTACTGATAGTGTTGTCCAGAATGGGCCCCCCGTAAATCCAGCTACTATCGCTAGGCCTTCGGACTCCTCTTAGGCTGCTGAAATAATCTGGTGGATTAGGCCTGAAAAAGGCTAGGTTAAACTCAACGTAGATGGCTCTTCCAGAGGAAACCCGGGGCTTTCAGGCAGTGGTGGTATTATTCGCAGGGAAAAGGGTGAGTTTCGCTGTGCTTTTGGGTTAGCCTATGGCGTGACTTCAAACAACACTGCAGAGCTAAGGGCAATTTATGATAGCCTGCGTCTATCTTTGAACAAAGGTTTTCTGAATTTAGTTATTGAGTCGGACTCCAAGATTGTGATGGATGTCTTGAGGGGCAGGGTAACGCCCCATTGGAAGTGGCATCCTTGGTGTGACAGGATCCGGGTCCTCATGGCTAGGGGTAATGTTCTCTTACGGCTTATCGAGAGAGAGGGCAATGGCCCGGCAGACGACCTAGCTCGGGTGGCCAGCGAATCTCAAAGGTCAGTCCTCTATAAGGCCAGAAGTGATCTTCCGGCTCTAGTTAGAGGAGCTTATTGTTTAAACAAAGCGGGCCTTGGTGTGGTAAGAAGGGCCCAGGGTGGGAAGTATTTTTTTTGTGGTTCCCCTCCTTTTTTTGTGTTTCCCCTATTTTTTCCTTTTCTTAGTGTATAGATGTGGCCTCGGTGGGGCCAGCTAACGATAGGTTCCCCGGTTTTGTCAGGGGTTCCCGAATGTGTATGAAGTCTAATTGTAAAGTGTTGATGATTATCAATGAATGATAACTTTTTTGAAAAAAAAAATGTGGCCCCAAAATCCATCTAATTGGGGCACATGCAAAGGCATGTTGGATAGTGGGATGGGTTGGATATTTGTGGGGCCCACTAGTGTGGTCCATCCTCTAATTTCCTAGGATTAAATCCCATTTTTAATTACTGTTTATTATTATTTCCTTCCAATCTATTGTTGTTGTCCAATCTGTTTAGACAGATTTTTGGGCCACCTTGGGGCCTGATTTCTAGTTATTTGGTGGGAAGATTGATGCTGTTTAATATGTGATTCTTGTAGGTGTATGTCTCACCTATGATCATACCAAATTTCAGCCCTATCTGACCCTGATTGAGGTTCCAAAGGTGTGGCCCAAGTGAGGTGGTTAGTCTGTAATTTCTACACTGTTCTAGCAGCATATCAGTGTGGAATTCCTTGAATATAAAATAAAATTTTCACTGGTGGGCCACATCTGTGGACCCCACTTTATATTACATATATGAGGGGACAAAAAATATTTTTTCCAAATTTTACAGGCCTTTAATCTACCCCATTGGAAGCTCAGATCAGGGCCTATAAAAAATTTGTACTAAATAGATTTTCTGGACAGTCTGTTTTCTTTAAATTAATTAAAATAGTTTTGAGTATCTAAAAATTATGAAAATTTACAAAGTGGTGGTCTACCCATGGTAGGACCCACCTACCAAATTTTAGGGTCAATGGACACCTGTGCACACCGTGACAAGGGCTGGACCGGCCCACCATGTTGAGACGTCCAGATTAACCAGATTATCTGGATAGTCTATTTTATTTAAATTAATCAAAATACTTCTGATGGTCCAAAAATTGTAAAATTTTGTGGAGGTGTGAACCACCCATGGAAGGACCATCCTGTAAATTTTCAGAGCCATCGGGCCCCTGTACTGACCATGGTGCTACCTGCAAATTTGGGTCAGTTTTGGGCCAAATACCCAGGCCCGTATGACTACCCACCATGGGACACCCCTACCTTGGGCTATTGCTAGGCCTGTATTCCAGTAGCATGGCCCACTTGTAATATGTGTTGTACATCCCCCTGTCATCTAGTGGGACCCAAAGTGATGTATGTGGGTCATCAGAAAATAAATACTACAAATTAATTTGTTTGCTGAACTCCAACAAACCCAGGAAGCGGGTGGGCTGAAAATTTAGCAATGAGCCCAATGTTGCTGCCCATAAATGTTTGTTTGGGATAGTATACCCACCAGATTTGAGGTTAATTTAATCAGTTATCTTGCCTTTTTCTTTCAGTATTTTTGGGCTTACATAGTACTTATCTGAGGCCCACCCAAGTTGGGTTTTATTGGATCATTATATGTGGTCAGTTGCCGGTTCTTTAGGCCTTTTGGACTGAAACTTTCTAGATAGGCCTATTTACTTTTGGACCTATACTCTTCTACCTATTTTGATGGGTTTATGGGTTATAATATGTAAGTAGTTGGGCCCTTGACTGCCCACCAAAATTAACCTTGTACTTGGGCTAAGAAGTGAGGCCCAACTCACTAGTATTAAATGTGAATTGAAATTGCCCACATGGTTGAACTACTAGGCTGCCCATGAGGCCCACCACAATATGTGGATTTATGACCTTTATGGTTGAGCCTAAACCTTGCTCGAGGGCCCACCATATTGCCTATGAGTTGGGCTTTGTGTATAGCCCATTAGGTCAATCATTGCTTAGGCCTTAGACTTTACTTTATGCGTAGCGGGCTACCTTTTGGCACCTAGTTGAGGTTGGATGTCCCCTTTGGTGACCCTAAGGTAGGCCCATAGGGCCCTTATAGGTGGTTGAAGGCCCACCTTGGACCTGGTTAGGATCGTTTCCTCCATTAAAACTTTTTGACTCTCTTAGCTTGTGGGTCACCCCAAAGTATTGGGCCCCCAGTAGAAGACTTCTCTTCTCCTTAGAGCACTTGTCTATGTACCTAGACCTCGACCCTCCTTGGAATGGAGGATTTCATATATTCTTCAGGTAGTGCACTTATATCATTGTGACCTATATGCATCATCTGTGTGAATTGATTAAATTGTGTGGAGGTTATAGAGGGATGGAGTTTCTCCCCTTATACACATTGAGTGCCTGAAGCTTGTGCATGATCTGTATGTGTGACTCATGCATTGACATTACATTTCATGATGATACCGCCCTTGCTTCATCAGGGCCTTGCCTCCACAGGGACACTCGTGGATGACCGTATGTGTGGACACCGGAAATGTTACTTGAGCATACAGGGTATATAGGATGCCCATGGGTGAAATTCTCAAAACTTCCATGGTACCAAGGATCTACTCCAACGTCGTGACCTGGTGAAATATATGAGCGCATGAGGGCTTTATACCATTAGGCCACGACTCTCACTGTCGTGTAGTCGGTTGGATAGGGATGTGGCCTTATCTGCCTGTGAGGGAGAGCACTATTAGGCTGAGTCTGACCAGCTCGTGAAATGGGTCCACCGCCATCGAGCCCTGTTGGTGATTGGTTGTCCACAGGCGGGTAGTGAGGTCTCTTACACTCATTTGATTGTGTAGGGTCTATAGAGCGGCAGTCATCCAGCAGTGTAATGGACCCCGGTGATTTCCTTATGATTGAAAATGTACTTGATGTGGATTGGATATGAGCACTGGCATTACTTTACATCGCATTCGCATCGGCTATATAAGCCCCCTTTATGCATTACCTTGGTAGTGCGCCCAGTACTCATTGCATCGTATTCATGATAAGCCTTAGTAAGGCTAGTAATATATATTGTCATTGAGCATGATTCTCTTCCTGTACCTTTTTCTATTCTTCTGTGCACCATTGTCACACACTTTCACCACCCTCTAAGCTTTTATAAGCTTATACACGATTGATGCATGCAGGAGATTTTAGGCAGACATCATAGCAGCAAAGCTTGGAGTAGAGTTGAGCTTAAGAACTCCAGTGTTGCCGACTTTTCTCTCATTTTCTATCATCTAATGTATGTCTTTTTGGACCTTATGAAAGCTTGTAAAAGTTCAAATTCTTAGTGAATTTTGTGATGTGTGCCTTATTATTCTCAGATATACTTGTTGTGATCTTGGGTGTGCTCATATTGGAAATGATTATATTGTTATGGAAATCCTCCTTGTAGGATCCCAGGATCAAAACCTGCCTTAGGAGCCGAGAATGGGGTACTATAGAGGCTGTTATGACCAGAACCGACCATCGGGTTCCTTGTGAGTCCGATTACCGAGTCTGAGGCGTGACATGAAACAACTAATCTGTCCAACAATCCTACAAATTCAACCTATCTCACTTTCATAGCTGATCCCAGGGAAGTTCAGAACAAGTAAGGAAAACTAGCCCTAGCCCTTATAGCTAGAGTTGAGAACAAGGATGTTCCTCTAGTTCGCCTATCTCGCTCTCTGACACAAAGTCTAGATATGTACGTAGCATCTGTAATTAATATCGCCCATATAGCTCTTGACCGTTTCCTCATTGTCTTCAAACCAAGGGTGAAACTCACCTCTTTATATTCAGACTCAGCTCTGCATTCCAAGATGGGAATATCAATGTGCATGGGGAGCTATAAGACATCGCTTCTCCTAAAGAAACATTTGTAGATGTGGACATAGGATCCGTGATTAGGTGGCCTCGATCTATGACCAACATCATGCAGTGACATTTCTAAATCTTGTTTATATATAAATATATGTGTGTGTGTGTGAATTAAATTTGATGGTTTATATTTGACTTGATAATTTATTATATTTACTTTATGCTTTATTATTAGAGTTGTACACGAGCAGAGTATACTCATTAACTCGCTCGACTCGACTTAAAAAAACTCAACTCGACTCGACTCGAAATGAGTTCGAGCCAAGCACGAGCTGATTTTGGTGCTCGAAATCATTTCGAGCAGAGCACGAGCTTGACCTTGCTCGACTCGGCTCGACTCGAATAGTACTCAAAATAGACTCGACTCGGTACTCGACCAGGGGTATATATATACTTGAAAAAAAAAAAAAAAAAAAAAAAAAAAAAACTTAAGCTACTCACCCACCCTGCCCGTCCCTTTCCCGGCGCCCCTACCCTCTCTCGGCCCATTAAAAAAGAACCCCAAACCCTTTAAAAAAAAAAAAAAAAAGCGCCCTTCCTTCCTACTACCCCTACCCTCTCTCAACCCATCCCTGCGCTCGTTTGGCGTCCATCTGACCCATCCCAACCCACCCTCTTCTTTCCTCTCTAGTCTCTCTCTCACATTGCCCTGTCCAGTGCCGGTCGTCTCTGCCCTGCCTGATGCCCCTGTCTGGTGTCGCTGCTCATCCTTGCTGCTCTTCCGGTGCCGCAATTCGTCCCTGCCGCTGGTCGTCCTTACTGCTCATCCCTGCCCTGCACGGTGCCAGTCGTTCCTGCCGCAGCTCGCTCGGTAAGTACCTAATACCTTCGATTTACACTCTTGTGATCATCCCTAATTTAGATTTGAAATAAATAAAAAGAATCAGATATTCCAATCTAGGAAAGGGCCAAACATTGGACAACTAAGATCTTCCAATCTGAGGCTTATTTTAGAACGTGGTCCATCCCTATGTTGTTCCTGTCTATTAGTGTACATCGTGTTATGAAAGAAAACTAAAAATAAACATAAAAATGAAAACTTATGGATTCTGATTTTCCTTATCTTGTTTGTTTGGGTCCTTTTGGAAAATGATGCTCAAGGGGGTGGCCACGTGGACCATCTATCACCTTTGAATCCAGAAATCATGCTATCCAATACTCAAGTGGGCCACCCCATAGGAAATAGGGGTAAGGAGTGCCCACCATTAGTTTCAGACTCGAATTCGAGTCGAAAATTCGGACTCGACTCAGCTCGATATCTGCTCGAACTCAGCTCGAACTCGGACGAGCAAAGCATGAGCTGGGCATCCGAGCTTGAAGCCCGAGCCGAGCCGAGTACGAGCTGGGACTCAGGCAGTGCGAGCCGAGCACGAGCTGGGCAATACTCGGCTTGGCTCGACTCGTGTACAGCTCTATTTATTATATTTGACTTGTTACTTTAAATTTGACTTAATGGTTTATATTGGTTGGTTTTATGAAAATTGGATATGTATTAGATGATTTTGTGAAAATTGAATGTGTATTACGATTTTGTGGAAATTGGATGTATAATAGTTTATCGATTCTAGGTATCAAAATATACTTAATCGATGACTCATCTATTATATGCAAAATTAAGGTTAAAAATAATGGGTAACAACTCTGAAAAATCAATCAAATATTGAATTTTACGGATCCTTTCATATTAGAAACTATTTTTTTATAGCCACCCTCACTAAGGAATCGATACCAAGATCTCAGTGTTGAAACGAGGTATCTTTCACTCAGTCTACCAATTCAGCTATGGATCAGGGTGTTCATATTTATAAACTAATGTGATCACAACAACTTTCAGATAAATCATAAATTTAAATTGATCCAACTTGAATTTTAAACTTTCATTGTTATCTTCCTAACCATTTGGAGGTAGTTAGAAGGAGATTTGGATAGGTAATTAACAAAAAAAAAAAAAAAAAACCCTTAGGTTAAAATTATTAAAACATCATGCATAAGCAATAATGTATATAGAAAACTAAGTATAAGTTTAATATTATTATGAGTTTCTATTTAAATCCTTCTTTTTCAAATAATCCCATATAACTGGATCTGTCTCTACTGAAGATATCCACCACCTACTCAAATTTATGTCACCCACCGATCTCTATTTTTTACATCCGCCCAAATTTATTTGTTTTTTCAATAAAATATATTATTTGTTTAATTAAGTTTACAAAAAAAATGATTTTTCTTTTTTGAGCTTGTCTTCTGAAATATGAGCGTTAAACGTATACTCAAAATATGGAGTTTTGCTGTGGGTGGAGCCTAGTGAACCGATTAGTAAGATTTTTGTATCTAGTGATCATCTTCCTTCACTGATTGAATATCAAAGATATATATTACGTTTGCAAGAAAGAAATGGCTGCATGTGGGCCCCCTCCATTTCAATTATTGAAGAGGGTGTTACTTTGAACCCCTCCAAGCTATTAATTATGCTTATGGTGGACCGCCATCTTCATCGCCGCCAGGTCATTCGACCACGGCTTGTGATGACTTAGTCCGGTGGCTCCCAAAGTCCTCGAACTGTCCTGTCAACGAAGTATGTGATATGCTTGTTGTCAGTTCCGGCGAGGATGGCCCATCGTTCGGCAATCCATACCAATGGTCTGTTCAGTCTTATTTAGATGAGCCCTGCCCAAAGGTCTCCAAGATTGGGAGACGCATCTCCGATCTTAGGACCTTTTCTTCGGTTTAACGTGGTCCACTGCCACATTTCTCTTCTTAACCATTTTTCTTTAATTCAAAATTTAAACTGTTCCAATTGTCCTACTGAAGAGATTTTACCGGTCGTCTGTGCTAAAGGCGCAGGAAAATTCTGGGCCGTCGCTTCTCATTCGTCCGAGTATTCTCTGATCACACCAGCTCACAAGACGCGGATTTTCTCTCTTTTACACAATACAACTTTTAACATGTGGAACGTTTCTGGACCTGCGATGATTTATGTATTAGATCCACACCATCCATCAATTTTTTCAGATCATTCTAGAGAATAATTTCAAAAATGAGGCTTATCCAAAGCTCAAGTGGACCACACCATGGGAACATCTAGTGTAGAGAGAGAGAGAGAGAGAGAGAGAGAGAGAGCTGGAGATTACTCTCCAGCTCCAACAAGATATGCATGAGTCCCCTTCTCATTGCTGCAAAAATTCATCTTTAGAATTCAAAGGGACCATAGCTTATTTGTGGCAGTACCGAAACAATAGACGGTTCAGATCATAAGAGACCATTTCAGCATCTGGGCCGTAAAAGAGGGGCCAATCAAGGAAAAGAGTGGCGTAACGGTGCATCCATTACGATTTTACGTACATGAGATTGAGAATGGAGGGCATTTTTGTAAATTCATGAGCATTACAACTTGCCCAAAAATCGAGAAGCGACTTGCCTGTAACAGGGGTTTACCTAATCCCTTGTAATTAAACCCCAAATTTTATGGATCCACCATGAAGTTTGTATTATATCCACTCCGTACATCCGTTTCACTATCTCATTTTAGGACATGAGAAAGAACCAAAACTCAAGTGGGCCACATAACGAAGAAACAGGAGACAGAAACTCTTATCGTGGAAACATTCCTGGGCCCACCTTGATTTTTATAAACCATCCAACACTTTCATAAAGTCATTCGCACCTGCATGAAGGGAAATCACAAATATAAGCTTGATGAAAAATTCGTGTGGCCCCTGTCAAGGTTTCGATGGTGAGCGTGTAATCCTCACTGTTTCCTTGGAATGTGGCCCACTTGAGTTTTTAATATAGACAACCATCACGGCGGGTCCCCAAGAGGTTGGGGTTAAGGGGATTCCAGTGCCCCGTGTTACAGGCTAGTGGTGTCCAAAAGACAGATGATCGGTAGGGCTGTGTACGGGCCGGGCCTGGCGTAGGTATCGGCCCAGAATTTGAACTATTTCAGGCGGTGTAATCAAAATCTTGATTTTCAGGCCCGAACCCGGCCCATTGTCACCCTAAGATTGACCAGTCATCTCTGGTCTGAACATGATGGTGGAAGCTGATAGATTTTCTCCGGTCCCTTTGACGTCGTCAAAAGACCGTGCCAAAGCCGTTCTGGTCTATTATGAGAAAAGTAGCGTGGCCATCGGCCCTACGCCAGAGCCTTATCAGCGTTTCTGGACGAGCTCATCTATAAATAACCAGGTGTGGTATTCTACCTTCTCATCCCACTTTCACAGAGAGAGAGAGAGAGAGAGAGAGAGAGAGAGAGATGGGTTATTACATGGGTTTGATTGGGTGTGTGGTTATTGGTCTTATAGCCTCTTTGCTTGAGTGCAATGCTGCCGGTACAACCCATGTTGTGGGTGGCGATTTGGGTTGGACCATCGCAGCATCCGGAGCTCAGTTCTACGTTAACTGGGCTGCACCCAAGATGTTCATGATCGGTGACACTCTATGTACAGCCTCTTCTTTCATCATCATCATTATCATTATCATCATCATCACCTTCTTCTTCAAAGTTGTATCCATGGTTTTAGCTGTTTATATGAAAGTGTCATATCAGCTCAATATATTCAATAACATGTGCATAAATATCAAACAAAAACTAGTTTTCCTCTTCTGTTTACATTCATATAATAGGAATTCCGATACTTGAGTGATATTTATTCAAAAGCATGCCACGAATGAATACATTTTCTTGTTGTTTGCAGCCTTCAATTTCAATGCTCAGATGCATGACGTCGCCCAAGTAACAAAGGCTGACTACGATGCCTGTACTTACGCCAACCCCATTGGTGCCATCATAAGAACAAGCCCGGCAAATGTTCCTCTCAACACCACCGGCCAGCACTACTACATCTGCACATTCCAGGGGCACTGTGCAGCAGGCCAGAAGCTAGCCATTAATGTCGTCTCCTCCGGTACTGTCGCCCCATCTCCAACACCGACAGTTACCACTGGGCCATCAGCCCCACCTACAGGCTCCACAGAACTTCCATGCCCGCCCGACGTTCCAACCAGCCCATCTCTCCCACCGATGGAATTCACAGGCCCTTCGGCCCCACCGACAATGGACCCCGCCTCTGCGTCTTCTCTTGCAGTCAGTTTCGGAGTTATGGGGTTGATCATGATTTTGTCTGTGATCTTCGTTTAGACACAGTATCTAACAGAATGTAGGCTGAGAGGTCACGGATTTCCATGTTTTCTTTTGGATTTGTTTTACTTAGTAGATCCATTACCTCGTTAATCTTAGTTTTGCTGGATTATATGTATCTCACTCGACCGACGTAGACACGTGCTCATGTTTTATTCATTAAATTTTTTTAGTTGATTGTCCGATATATGGGTTTATATGTGTGGATTTCCATTCACGGGTTACAAATTGAAGCACCATTCGCAGGTGGGGCCCACACGATGAACGGTACACATCAAAGGTGGGCTCCACATGATGGGTGGTGGTCATTGAAGGTGGGCCTCACATAATGGATAATTTATTTTGACGGTGATCCCCACATGATGAATTACCCACACCAATGTGGGCCCCACAATGCACGGTCCACATCAAAGGTCCTGGTGATGAAAGGCCCACATTCAAGGTGAGTCCTGCCTGATGGACCGTCCACATCATAGGTGGGCTCCACATAATGGGCCATGGATATGAGGACAGTTCACATTAAAGGTCGATCCCACTCACATCCAAGTTGGGCCCCGCTGGATGGATTGCTAATGCAGATGAACGTGATGAAGTCGATCATTGTATTTCTCAAGGATAACTACTTCGAATCCACAAAGCTTCTCTAGACTCCTCACAATGACTTCTCAAATCCACAAGGAAAAAATAAGAAAATAGAAAGAGTATTCATGAAAATTCATAAATTGATTGATGATTGAAATAAATGAGTCTACAACCCTTTAAATAGGGATACTAAGCCCTGGAAGAAATTTTGGAATTAAACTACAACTAAAACTCCCTAAAATTTGTAACTTACTATAAATAATAAATTTACTATTTATTATAAGTGTCCTATGTGGCTTAACCACGTTATTCTCCTAATGTTTCTAAGAACTTTTCATGTTGGACACAACTCCTCAATCTCAAAGTAATAAAACTAAAACTTACTAAAAATGGTAAAAACAGAAATAAACAGGAAATTCGACCGTCAATCTGATGGAATCTTGCAAATTCGGCATTGGCAACCCGATATAGCCAGGTTAGCTCATCCTACCCCCAAAATCATACATGGTATGTCGAGTAACTAATTTCGGTTTGCGAGATATGCCTATTTTAAGGTTCTGACGGTCTTAATGACTTCTATCTCTGATCGGGTCTTCTCTAGTCCATCTTAGACATGAAAGTATCCACGACCTGCTCTACATCAATCCCCTCCACCTTAAAAGAACTCATCGTTGAGTTCTTGTGCTGCTTCAGTTCTTGATACTCGGTTTGGTGCGCTGTAATGATACCCGGATCAAAAGTTATGATCAATTTACAGTCCACCTTCTTTTGGTTCAACCATGCTAGGAATGTATCTGTGACATGTTCTACATCAGACCCCTCCACTTAGAAAATACTCATCCTCGAGTTACTCAAGGAATTTAGCTCATAATTCTAAGATACCTTATGACGCTGATGTTTATTATCTATTCTCTTGTACTTGGCATCAGGTTCTTAAGCTGAAAGAATACATGTACTCACGCTCTCTTTGACTTGACTTTTGCTCTCCTTGACTTAACTAGTGTGGATCAGCTCCTTCACTTGTGCTTGTAAAATCTAACATTCTTTCTGACTCACCTAACAGTGAGGGCTGTTGGACTAGCTAGCCCCAGGGATAAAGCCTATGTAATGTTGGATGTCCCTCATGTGGGGCAATCCATCGAGTAAATATCCGGGCTAAACTTCTTTACATTTGTTCAGGAATGACCTTAAACTTGGAGGAATGTTTAAGAGCTTCCATTCCTCGCTCTTTTACCACTACGGCATACACATCTCCAACTTCCTTGGATTCCTCCAAGAAATCCTGAATGGTCAAGAGGGAGCTCCCCTCCACTTTAGAAGCTTCAGGGTGTTTCTCTAGTGCCATATTGACGCAAGGACGAACATAATGAGGATAACTACTCCGAATCTACGGAGCTTCCCTGGACTCCTCACAGAGACTTCTCAAATCCATGAGGAAAAAAAGTAAAAAATAGAAATAAATTCTAATTAATTCAAAATTGATTAATTGATGACTAAAAACGAGTTCACAACCCTTTAAATAGGAGTACCAAGCAATGGAAAAGAAATCAGAATCAAACTACAACTAAAACTCCTAGAATCCACGATTTACTATAAATAGTAAACTTACTATTTATAGACGGTCGTGATGTCTACCAGTGTGCAAGGTTTTCGGCCAAAAATAGTAAGTGTCCTATTTGGCTTCACCAAACCATTCCCCTAATTATTCTAAGCTCTTTTCACATTGGACGCAACTCCTAAAGCCCGACAGATGAAGAGTTACAATTAAACTAAAACTTACATTCATAGTAAAAACGAAATTAAAGCAGGGAAACGACCGTCGATCCAGGGGTTCTTCGCAATTTCGGGCTACGTAACCTGGCTACGCTGAGTTGGTTGGCTAAAGTAGCTCGTTCTACCCCAAAATCATATATTTTACGTTAGGTAACTCATTCCGGATTGCGAGATACACCCGATCTAAGGTCCGACGATCCGAATCACTTCTGTTGTCGACCGGGCCTTTTCTGATCCATCTTGGCCATGAAACTGTCTGCGAACCACTCTACATCAGTCCCCTCCACTTCAAAAGAACTTTTCCTCGAGTTCTCATCCTGCGCTGGTTCATGATACTCGGTCAGGTCCGCGACATCGAAAGTCCGTAAGATCGCCATGTCATTTGGAAGATCAACAACATAAGCGTTGTCATTGATCTTTCGAATAATTGGGACAGGTCCAATCTTCTTATTTTTCAACTTGTTGTACGTCCCGGTCGAAAATCTCTCTTTGTGCAGATGGACCATAACGCGGTCGCCCACCTCGAACACTTTTTGTCGTCGGTGCTTATCCACTTGTTCTTTGTACTTCTCGTTCGAGGCATGTAGCTTGGTCTGCACTTCCGTATAGATGCTCATGATCTTGTCTGCCATATGTTCTGCTACAATGATCATGCCTGGGTGCTTGGGCAGAGGGACCAAGTCAGCCGTGTGGTGAGGCACTCGTCCATAGATAATTTGGAATGGTGATTTCCCTGTCGAGCGATTCACCATGTTGTTGAATGCAAACTTTGCTTGAGACAAGGCCAAATCCCACTGCTTCAGTTTTTCTCCTGAAATATAGCGAAGGAGGTTTCCCAACGTGTGATTCACAACTTCGGTTTGTCCATCAGTCCGTGGGTGGTAAGCACTGCTGAATTGAAGTCGTGTATCGAATCGAGTCAATAAAGTCCACCAAAAGTAGCTAATGAACTTCGTGTCACGATCAGAAATAATGGTCTTAGGGACCCCATGTAGCCGTACGACCTCCCTGAAGAATAGATTCATCACGTGTGTTGCATCGAGGGTCTTCTTACATGGGATAAAGTGTGTCATCTTGAAGAAACGATCTACCACCACGAACACCGAATCCATACTGCGTTGTGTTCGTGGAAGACTAAGCACGAAGTCTATTGATAAATCCTCCCAAGGACCGTCATGCACTGGTAACGGGGTGTAAAGGCCCGTATTCTGAGATTGCCCCTTAGAGGTCTGACAAACATAACAACGTTGTACGGCTTTTCCCACATCATGTACTAATTGCGACCAGTAATACCGCTCTTCCATAAGAGATCGAGTCGTGTCTCGCCCAAGGTGTCCACCGAGGCCACCTCCATGTAGCTCATAAATAATCTGCTCCCTCAGAGAACTTTGGGGGATACACAATCGATTCCCTTTAAAGAGAAAATCATCCTACATATGAAGGTCACTGGGGTGACCTTCTTGGCACTTCACCCAATAATCATTAAAGTCCTCATCCTCGACATACAGCTCCTTGAGACAGTCAAAGTCGACCACCTTGTTGCTCATCGTCACAAGTAGTGATGCACGACGGCTAAGTGCATCAGCCACCTTGTTCTACTACCCTAACTCGTGCTTCAGAACGAACGTGAATTCCTTTAAAAATACTACCCATCTAACATGCACACGATTCACGTTAGTCTGACTATTAATAAACTTTAATGCTTGATGGTTAGTGTACAGAACAAACTCTCTTTGAATCAGATAATGTCGCTAATGTTACAGCACCTGAACAACTGCGTACAACTCAAGCTCATAAGCCCACCACTTCTTTCGGGCTTCACTGAGCTTCTCGCTGTAGAAGGCTACTGGTCTGCCTTCCTGTGATAACACTCGGCCAAATCCGACGTATAAAACGTCACACTCAACCTTAAACAATTTGTTGAAATTAAGAAGCACCAAGACCGGTGTTGTAGACAAACAATGCTTGATCTTATGAAAGCTCTTGTTAGCTTTATCGGTCCACTGGAACGGTCCTTTTTTCATACAATCTGTTATAGGCACGACTATGGTGTTAAAATCTCGCACAAATTGACGATAGAAAGTCGTCAACCCGTGAAAACTCCTCACCTCATGAATGTTTATCGGGATCGACCATTCCGTAATAGCTCGCACATTTTCATCGTCCACACGAATGCCTATGGCCGTTACAACAAATATTAGAAACAACAGGCTGTCAGTCAAAAAACTACACTTCTTCAAGTTGAGGTATAACTTGTTAATTTGTAAGACCTACAGCACCTGCCTGAGATGTTTCCTGTGCTCCGCCTCATCCTAGATATATATCAATATGTCATCAAAATATACTACCATAAATCGGTCAGTAAACGGTTTTAGAACTTGATTCATCAAACACATAAAAATACTTGGTGCATTTGATAGGCCGAAGGGCATGACCGGCCACTCATACAACCCTTCCTTGGTCTTAAATGTCGTTTTTCACTCATCACCGGGTCGGATATGAATCTTATGGTACCTGCTCCTTAGATCTAGTTTAGAGAACACCTTGGCCCCTTCTAGTATATCGAGCATGTCGTCCAACCGTGGTATTGGGAACCGATATTTGATGGTAATTTTGTTGATTAGCCGGCTGTCGACACACATGCGCAAGCTTACATCTTTTTTTAGCATTAATAATGCTGGTACAGCACATGGGCTCATGCTCTCTCTCAAAAGACCCTTACGGATCAATTCCTCCACTTGTCCCTTAAGTATCTCGCACTCCTTCGGACTCATCCAATAATGAGGGCGGTTGGGCAGGCTAGCCCCAGGGACGAGGTGTATATGATGTTGGATGTCCCTCATGGGGGGTAATCTATCAGGTAAATCCTCAGACCAGACTTCTTTGAATTCGTTTAGCAACAATCTTGAATTTGGAAGGATGTTTGAGGGTTCCTCTTCCTCGCCCTTCACCACTACGGCATATACCTCGCCAGTTTCCTTGGATTCCTCCATAAAATTCTGAATAGTTCAAGAGAAAACTCCCCTCCACTTTAGAGGCTTCAGGGTGGTTCTCTGGTGATATAGGGGAATGGATGATTTTTTGACTATCCTTGACAAATATGTAGGCATTATCTCATCCCCGATGGGTCGCATCACGGTCCAACTGTCAAGGTCGACCGAGTAACATATGACAAGCTTCTATGTCGATCACGTCACAAAGTATTTGATCCCTATAATTTTTGCCAATTGAAAACGAGATAGTGCATTGTTCAGTTATATTGGTCTCATTTACCTTTTTTATCCAACCAATTGAGCATAGGGAAGGATGTTTCGTCGTCAGTAGTTGCAACTTGTCCATCATCACTCTTGAGACAATGTTCTCGCTACTACCATTGTCTATGATCACATCACAGACCTTTCCGTTGACAGTACACCAAGTACGAAATATATTGTATCGTTGTAGATGTAATTCCTTTCGTGAGGCATATATTAATTGCCTCACAACTAGAAATTTGCCACGATCATTGCCCGTCACTTCATTGCCACCTGCTATTTCTTCAGTGGTTTGTTCATGTTCATCAAAGTCATGGTCTTCTTCTATGACCTCATCTTCAGTGCCCCCTTCGTTTATAGTTAAGTGTATTGCAGGACGTTGAGGACAAGTGTTTGATAAGTGGCCTGGCTGGCCACAGCGGTAATAATTGTTCGACCTTAGCCGAGCATAAGGATTTGGAATCCTACTCGGGCCCGTTGTTGTGGGTGCTGCACATTGAGGTCTGGATGAGTTGCTCCCCATATCACGGTTTGCGGTTGTAGAAGGTTGATAACGTTCTCCTACTGGATCTTTTCCTCGTACTAGCACTGGATCCTGTGTGGGACCCGTTATGGGGGGTCGAGTTGAAGGATATGGACAAGCAGGAGTTCTTGCAAGTTGTGTTTCTATCCTACCTGCTAATTGAACTGCTTCATCCACGGTCCCAACTGGGTACATCTGAACTCGGTCCTGAATTGTTGACCGCAACTCACCTATAAATCATGACACCTTCTGTGACTCAGATTCTGACAGATCGTTTCGTGTACCCAACCGCTGGAATTCTTCAGTGTAATCTATGACGGTTCGATTTCTTTGTCGGCAATTTTAATATTGCTGGAATAATATTTGCTTATAATCACTGGGGAGAAATCGTGATCGAAGAAGACATCTCATCCATGGCCATGATGAGATGGACGCCTTATTCTGGTGGGCTCGTGAGAGTTGTAATTGTTCCCACCATGCAGAAGCAACAAATTTTAATTTAAACGCTACCAATTTTACCCTTTTATGATCTGGAACGTCCATATAATCAAAATATCTCTCTACTTCAGCTAACCAATCGAGAAAATCTTCTATACGTAATAAACCGTTAAGACTAGGAAGTTCAGCCTTACCTCGATAGTCTCTTTCAATACGATCCATATGATCACCTCCATGGATTGGTCGTCAGGCAAAACCCTCATTAAGGTCCTCTTCGCTAAAACTTGAATCAACTGATGTAGCCCTACGGTTTGCCACTGGTAGTGCTCTACGAAAATCGGGATTATGTCGTACAGCAACCACGGGTGGTGGAGCCACCATAGGTGGTGGAGCAAGGAGCACCGCCTAGAGCTCGGGACGGAAGTTGTGCATCCACAAGACGGTCGAGGGTTGCCTGCAACCCTTGCATGGTCAACTGACTCTCCTAATAGAAAGCTTCCATTCTTTCCGAAAAATAATGAATCCCTGGATCACCGTCCACAGGATTTAAGAAATTCAAAATTGATTAATTGATGACTAAAAACGAGTTCACAACCCTTTAAATAGGGGTACCAAGCAATGGGAAAGAAATCAGAATCAAACTACAACTAAAACTCCTAGAATCCACGATTTACTATAAATAGTAAACTTACTATTTATAGACAGTCGTGATGTCTACTAGTGCACAAGGTTTTCGGCTAAAAATAGTAAGTGTCCTATTTGGTTTCACCAAACAGTTCCCCTAATTATTCTAAGCTCTTTTACATTGGACACAACTCCTAAAGCCCGACGGATGAAGAGTTATAGTCAAACTGAAACTTACTATTTATAGTAAAAATGAAATTCAAGCAGGGAAATGACCGTCGATCCAGGGGTTTTTTGCAATTCCAGGCTGTGTAACCCGGCGTAGTCGGGTTGGTTGGATAAAGTAGCTCGTTCTACCCCAAAACCATATATTTTACGTCAGGTAACTCATTCCGGATTGCGAGATACGCCCGATCTAAGGTCCGACGGTTCGGATCACTTCTGTTGTCAATCGGGTCTTTTCTGATCCATCTTGGCCATGAAACTGTCCGTGACCTGCTCTACATCACATAGGGGCAATGATTATCTTTCGACCATCCTTGACAAAGACATAAACATTGTCTTGTTCTCAGTGGGTCGCATCACGGTCCGACTGCCATAGTCGACCAAGTAACATATAGCATGCTTTTATGTCAACCACATCACAAAGTATTTGATCCTTATAAGTTTTACTAATTGAAAACGAGATAGTGCATTGTTCAGTTACCTTGGTCTCGTTTACCTTTTTTATCCAGCCAATTGAGTACGGGGAATGATGTTTTATCGTTAGTAGTTACAACTTGTCCACCATCACTTTTGAGATGATGTTCTCGCTACTGCCACTGCCTATGATTACATCATAGACTTTGCCGTTGATGGTGCACCGCATATGGAATATATTATGTCGTTGTGGATGTCATTCCTTCCATGGGATGTACAGTAATCGCCTCATGACTAGAGATTCGCCATGATCATCGCCCGTCTATTTATCGTCATCTGCTTCTTTCTCAGTGGCTTGTTCATGTTCATCAAATCTAGGGTCTTCTTCTGCGGCCTCACCTTCAATGTCACATTTGTTAATGGTCAAGTGGGTTATAGACCGTTGAGGCTTAGATGGGCCGCTCCCACTAGTTGCAGAAGTTTGAGAATGTCCTTTTACTGGTTCTTTTCCTCGTGTCAGTACTAAATCTTATGTGGGACCCGTCATGGGGGGTTAAGATGAAAGGTAAGGCTGAATAGAAACTCTTGTAAGATGTGTTTCTGCCCTACCTGCCAACTGAATTGTTTCATCCACCGTCTCGACTAGGTACATATAAACTCGGTCCCGAATCACCGATCGCAACCCATCTATAAATCATGCTAACTTCTGCGATTTTGTTTCTGAGAGATCATTTCGTGTTTCCAACCACTAGAATTCTTCAGTGTAATCTTTGACAGTTTGATTCCCCTATCGACAATTTTGGTATTGCTCGAATAATACCTGCTCGTAATCACTAGGGAGGAATCGTGATTGAAAGGCATCTCATCTGTGACCATAATGAGATAGGTGCCTTGTTCTGTCAGGCACATGAGAGTTGTAATTGCTCTCACTATCCAAAAACACCAGATTTTAATTTAAACACTACTAATTTTACCTTTTTATGCTCTGACACATCCATGTAATCAAAATATATTTCTACTTCGGCTAGCCAATCGAGGAAATCTTTTATGCATAATAAACTATTAAAACTAGGAAGTTCGGCCCTACCTTAATACTCTCTTTCATGAGCACGATTTAGACGATCGCCCCTATGGATTGATGGTCAGGAAAATCCTTCATCAAAGTTCTCGTCACTAGAGCTTGAATTATCTGGTGTAGCCCTACAATTCACCACTGGTAGTGCTCTACAAAAATCAGGGTTATGTTGTACAACAACAATGGACGGTTCAACTTCACGATGGGCTCGAGGCGGAATCAACGCATCCGCAAGACGATTGAAGGTTGCCTATAGCCCTTGCATGGTCAAGTAACTCTCCTAGTGGAAAGCTTTCATTCTTTCGAAAATATAACGAATCATTGGATCATCGTCCATACGATTTTGGTGCATACATTTATCATTTGCCATCAGCCTGAGGGGAGTCCTCATTCTGATACCAATTGACGCAGGGATGAACGTGATGAGGTTGATCACTGTCTTCCTCAAGAATAACTACTTCAAATCTAAAGAGCTTCTCTGGACTCTTTATAGAGACTTCTCGAATCCAAGAGGAAAAATAAGAAAATAGAAATAATATTCATGAAAATTCATAAATTGATTGATGATTAAAATAAACGAGTCTACAACCCTTTAAATAGGGATACCAAGCCTTGGAAGAAATTTCAAAATTAAACTACAATTAAAACTCCCTAAAATTCGTAACTTACTATAAATAGTAAATTTACTATTTATAATAAGTGTCCTATGTGGCTTAACCATGTTATTCTCCTAATGTTTTTAAGAACTTTTCATGTTGGACACAACTCCTAAATCTCAAAGGATGAAGAGTTATAATAAAACTAAAACTTACTAAAAAATAGTAAAAACAGAAATAAACAGGGAATTCAACCGTTGATCTGATGGAATCTTGCAAATTCGGCATTGGCAACCTTATGTACCCGAGTTGGTTGGCTAAAGTAGCTCGTCCTACCCAAAATCATATATGGTACGTCAAGTAACTCATTCCAGTTTGCGATATGTTCACTCCCCAAGTATAGGGTTGTGATGTAGTAATAAACTCGGTGAGACCGAGGTCGAATCCACAGGGATTGAAACCTGTACGTAATTTGAAACTAACTAGAACTAGAAAAAGATGAAATCTAAATCAGGTGAATTTGATGAATAATGGTGGAATAGTAAACTAAAATATGTAGAATTCAAAAGTAGGGAACTAGGGTGCCAAGGATCCACTTGTAGAGATCAGGGAGATCTATACTTGATTCACGAACTCAACTGGACTTCGAGTCCCATCTTCATCGAGTTGGAAGATATGTCACTAAAGCTCGATCTGAACTTCCATTGATCTAGTTTTCAAGGAGATGAAAGATATGAGAATTAGAATTGATTTCATCACAAATCCATGCCCATGAGACAAGGTAAACAACAGAACTCAAATCAATCCACAATCAATCAGAAGATGTATGAAAGTTATGAAAGATTCCATCATCCAACCATGTCCAAGGGGCGATGGTGAACAACAAGGCATCCTAGTTTCATAATCAAATAATGGAAAAGAAATACTCAAAGCTATCGCAGACTCATTGTAATTTCAGTCACAACAAACCATTAAAAACTAGAAGTATTCCTTAAAATTAAACCAAAATCAATATCAGTTCAAAAACATGAATCCAAGCTGTAGAATCCTCCCATCTCGCTACAAGCTTCACCTCTTAGCCCTAGCTAAGAGGTTTAGCCAACCATGATTGGCTGGATCCCTCAAAAATAATGAAAGGAAAAGAACAAAACACAGACAAATCTCTCTCTCTCTCTCTCTTTCTGTCTCTCTCTTCTTTTCAGCCGTGGAATGAGATCCCTTTTCCTTCTCTCTCTCCCTTTATAACATGCTAGGGACGGTTCAAATCTTTCGCAGCAACAGTCCTGTGCGTCAGCGAAACACAAACAGCTCCTTTTGGAAGCTCTTTGACGCGGAAGATCATCATAAAAATTAGAATCTGACTCCATGGTTGGGGTCAATGGCTCCTTTATGATACTGTGGACGGTCTGGATTATAGATCCGATGCTGATCATGGTCACCAAACGATCCGCAAAAATCGGACAGCGTCCGGTCGCGCGTAGTGCGTAAGACGTGCGGATGTTCTTAATTTTCGGCGTTAGTGGGGCCCATGACTGAGGTCGGTCGGGAAATCCACGCCGTTCATTGCAACCCTCTCGAAAAACTGGTCGGACATGACTGGTTTTGAATCAGAGTTGTAGTGTTCCACAGGGTTTTCAACCTACCGTCCGTTCTGCTATCGAATGGTTGAAAATCCAATGACTTAAGGTTTCCAAATTCCATCAGCTAGGCGTAGGTTGTAGTTGTCCTAGGAAACGGATGAACGGTTTCGATTGTCCGTTTACACAATGGATGGGGCCCACAATTTCGAACCGGAACAGGCAACAGCGTTGCTTATTTGTTTCAAAAGCAGAAATTTCCGTTTTCTGCTGAGATTGGTGGGGCCCATTACCGAATTTTACGGAGGAATCCACGCCGTCCATTAAATGCGTGACGGAAAAACGGCCAAGGATGGACGGTTTTTATTGTCATTTGATGCGTCCAAGAGAAGAAATCACGCTATCTATTTTTGAACGTCGCGAGACAGCCCGATTATGGCCTCTGTATTTCGCACGTGTGTATGCATGAGTGCCAAAGATCAGCAAGATTTTGTAGTCTCCGTGGCCCTCTACAAAATGGATGGTTTGGATCAGGCGTACGAGACATGTGTGGGGCCCACAATTGTCCGAAAAACGGACTCGTCCGTCCGTTACACGGACGCTGGAAACGGCAACTGCCGTTGGCGAGGAAGATGCGGGTCAGCGCCTGCTGACCCGCCATAGTCGATCCGGTGCGCGGCGGGAGAAAGTGTATTATGTACATGCATTTGTACATGTGGCGTCCACCGTGATATTTTTGAGAATCCTCCCCATCCATCCATTTTTTCATCTCATTTTAACCATGGGGACCGAATTTAAGGTATATCCAGATTGTAGGTGGGCCCTGGTTTAACAATTTGTGGGCTGATCTGGCTATTGGGCCTCTTCCACAGTGATCCAATGGCTGATTTTTGACGTGTACAGTTAATTAATGATCATCAGGCGACATATAAATTTTTGAGTTGAACGGATGATGGAAACCCTGTGATCTTGCATTCTGGACGTCATTCAGGCCACTTGAGCTTCAGTTTCTCGGTTTCCTTGGATTTCTGGCGTGAAAATCTTCCGATCTTGGTCCCCTGGAATCTCATCCAATGCCTTGGTGATGCCAGAGCGTTAAATCTATGTTTTTAGCCTCCTTTCCAGTCCACGCTCCTAGATTCACCTTGCATCATAAACATGATTAAAATAAACCATTCAGTAGTATTATATTCGTAATTTTGAGAAATAACTGGGGTCTAATATGCAATATTTGACCCTCAACACAACCCCCAACCA
Organism: Magnolia changhungtana; assembly: GCA_030180095.1. Lineage (NCBI taxonomy): Eukaryota > Viridiplantae > Streptophyta > Magnoliopsida > Magnoliales > Magnoliaceae > Magnolia > Magnolia changhungtana. The sequence continues at coordinate 8,818,562 of JASAUF010000639.1, forward strand.
GCATTTTGCTAGTCCCGAGCAAAGTATGCGAAAAATAAGTTTAAGAATTGCAGTACAATTTCTATGAACTCGAGTGATTTTTGAAAAGCAATATAGATACGAGAATTCTACGATGCACGAATGTTGGGAATTACTCCCTCTTGAAATCAAGAGCACAGTATACTTCATAATAAAGTTCAAAGTATTAATCCATCAATCAGAAAAATTCTAAACATTGAGTTCCATAGGTGTATAGTGTAATCTCGGCTTATCATCATTAAAGTTCACTTCTTTATTTCAAGATATCATTAGTAACTAACAAGAGGATTCATGGCAACCAAAACCTGAACCAAAACCTGCCTCATCATTTCCAACTCTTTCCTTTTTTTTTTTTTTTTTTTTTTTTTTTTTTAAAGAGTAATGCTAAGTAGGGGAATTAAATCCTCACCTTGTAGGAGCAAACCTCTGGTGAATACCATTCTCCTAGCCCTTTTCGATTGTCATTCTTGGGGAATTAAATCCTCGCCTGTAGGGAGCAAACCTATGGTGAAGACCGCTTGCCCAATCCATTCAATTTTCTCAGGTTAATTCCTTTCATGCTTAATGATTACCAAATTAATCCTTCAATATCGACTGAAACTTCAATGGGTAAGCGAGATGTGACATGTGAAATCATGATTCAAACAATGTTTAAAACTTCTAATCATGGATTGATAATTCGAACTTAACTGTGAAATCTAACGGACAACTGAATCCAAGAGTAGTAAATCACCAACATTCCATATCCTGTAATTCTAAATCAAATATGGACGTCAAATCACTTCGAATTCACCAGAAAGTCCAGAAAAAAAAATTAAAAATTTTCTTAAAAATTTTCACAATTTTTGCTCAAGACGAAGAAAACACTGATTAGGTAACCTGATCTCCCACCCCCAACCTAAAAGCTACATTGTCCTCAATGTAAAAGATATGAGCATGCAATGCACATGGGACAACGAAAGTAAATGAGAAGTGATGGAAAGATATTACCTGGACAAAGGAATCGAGAAAGATGTTCCAAGAGATCGCGGCATGAAAGCCGGTTAGCACTAGAGTGAAGACATGAAAGCAAACTATCCTAAAATAATGCAGGAAGCAAACTAACCTAGTCCTATGAAAGCAAGGGAAAAGCTACTCGATCATGCCGCAGGTTCCTCTTCTGGCCAGTATCGTGATAAATTTCTCAGTAGGTTTTTCAACAGGATCATCCAAAAGCCCTTTTTGCAATAGGCTTTGATGCCCTGGAGCATGAATGGCCAGAGAAACTTATGTACCTCAATAAAAATCCGTCGTTGATTCACCTGAGGTATCCAAAGTATATACGATTCACCTGTGTCAGAAAAAGTCTCAAAGTTAGTATCCCATGGTGAATCAGAGACTACAGGTAGATAAAATTCAGAAAGATTTTCAGGAAGTAATGTAGTCTCAATGCATTCCGAAGTTCCAGACTTCAGTTCAATTTTTAGCTCCTCTTCCTTTAGTGATAAACATTCAGAGTCTGGGGAAGAAGGGGCTTCAGAGTAAGGGTGCGCTTGGTCCGTGACAACCACCAAGGTAGTGTCATGCAAGGAATCCACATTTTCTTGTATCATGATATCGTTAGAATCCACAAGGTGTGCCAAGCATGAGTTCAAAGATGTGGGAAAATCAGCTATGAGTGACTCGTCTCCTGCATCGAAATCTATGATGATGAGTCCAAGGATTCCATCGTCTTTTGAAGTAGATGGACACATGCTCACTTGCTCTTGCCCTTCACAGACAGATGGACAATTAATAGGTGAAGAATTGATGTGAAGACTTTGGTTATTGAAGCTTCTCAGTGGAAGCATTGAATCGTCTAAAGTGTGTAGCTCAGATTGTAGCCTTAACTGAGTAGTTTCAAATTCCAGAGTTATATCAAGCAAATCGTCCATCGCCCGAATCATATCATCATTCAATTCAGGGGAGTGGTCTAAACATGCATCACAAGGGTTGGAAGGGTCAGTTGAAATTGGTTCATTCTCCACATTCAAATCAGTCATGTCAGACAGGTGGAGTAGATCATTATGGTTGATAACTTCTTGAACCTCGTGATCATTGGCAGGGGCCACACTTGAGATTGAATCCCAATACTCATCATCGTCAAGCTCCATGCAGTGTGCACTTGGGATGGGATCACATTCCTCACATTCTATTCCTAGATTGGGTTGAGGTTCGAATAAACTAACCTCCACCTCATCCGTGTAATCATGTGTGTCATGTGAGTGAAGTGTGTCACTATCATTATATTTGAAAGACACCCATGTCTCTTGATCATTCCTTTGGACAGTCATCGAGATTGACTCATCGGGAAATCGAACCATCTGCTCATTAATGGAATCCAATTCCTCATTCATAATTTCAGTTTCTGCCACAAGCGAATTATGATAACCTTCTTCACATTGTGCTTCTAGATTAGGATGAGGCTGGGATAACCTAGCCTCTTCCTTCTCCATAAGATGTGACTGAATGATTGGAATTGAGGATTTGAGCAATTCGCATGATTGTATGACAAGTTGATTGAATTGCTCTTGTGCTTTCATGAGCTTCTGAAGTGAATCCTCTTGGACTGTTTCTGATTGGGTTTCAAAAGTAGAGGACCCAAGAGAATTATCACTATGATATATAGCTGGTTCAGCTTCCCGATATTGATGTTTCCACTGGTTATAGTCACACGGATCATAGGTGGGAGAATCTGATGGTTGGTAATACTTATTATCACTCATAATATAATCACGCATTGTTTTCTTTTTCTCGGATGGGTGATAATAATTCTCACTCCCATAGTTATGATAACCCCAACACTCACGTACTGTTTTGTTAATCCGTGGGGTATAATTGTTCTCCTGTATATGATCGCGTAAAGACTTTTTAACCGATGGAGTGTTATGCTCAGGTCGGTTTTCGATGATTGGTTCAGGAAAAATCTGAGACATAGGTTGATGTTTATCATAATCATCATAAATCCCTTCGCATTGTTTCGCATGCTCAAAAGCTATCTCAGCATATTGACGTTCCCACTCGTGCATATACATGGTGAAACCCTCAATCTGAATCTATTCCTAAGAAAAATATAAGAAAAGATCCTACAGTAATATGAAAAGTAAGATGAGGAGAAGTTAGAAGGAAGGTACCAATTAAGAAGTTCCTATGTTAAGATCCTGCAAAAGAAAACAAAAGAGATTAGCTTTTAAAATAAAAAGTTTAAAATTAGAAAGTTCCTATAATTGAAATAGAAAATTAGTTTCTAGAAAGGAAAATTCCCTAAACCTAGAATTAGAAAGTTCTAAATTAGAAATCCTAATCCTAAAATAGAAAGTAATGTGAGTTTCTAAAAATGAAAGAATTCCTAAAATAAATGAAAACCTAGAAATAGAAAAGTTCTAAAATAGAAAGTAGAATTTAGAAAGATCTTACCGAATTAGAAATTTCTGAAAGGCCTACAAAACAGGAAAGTTAGTTTCTAAACAGAAAGTCTTTAAATAGAAAGTTTCTAAAAATAGGAAACAAAATTAAATTCTAAAAGAGTTAGAATTAGAAACTTGCTAAAAAGGAATCCTAATCTAGAAATAGCAAGGAGAAGAGAAATTACCAATTTAGAAACCTATCTTAGAATCCTACAAAATAAGAAAGTTGGGTTAGTTTCTAAAAAGGGAAAACCATCTAAAAATAGAAAGTTACTTTAAATATAAAATTTCTAAAAATTTAAGAAAAACCTGAATTAGGAAATTCTAAAAATAAAACCTAAGAATAAAAAAAAAAGTCCTAATCTCAAACTAATCCTAAAACCAGTTATCTTCAGGAAACGTAGCCGTCAATCCCCGGCAACGGCGCCAAAAACTTGTTCACTCCCCAAGTATAGGGTTGTGATGTAGTAATAAACTCGGTGAGACCGAGGTCGAATCCACAGGGACTGAAACCTGTACGTAATCTGAAACTAACTAGAACTAGAAAAAGATGAAATCTAAATCAGGTGAATTTGATGAATAATGGTGGAATAGTAAACTAAAATATGTAGAATTTAAAAGTAGGGAACTAGGGTGCCAAGGATCCACTTGTAGAGATCAGGGAGATCTACACTTGATTCACGAACTCAACTGGACTTCGAGTCCCATCTTCATCCAGTTGGAAGATATGTCACTAAAGCTTGATCTGAACTTCCATTGATCTAGTTTTCAAGGAGATGAAAGATATGAGAATTAGAATTGATTCCATCACAAATCCATGCCCATGAGACAAGGTAAACAACAGAACTCAAATCAATCCACAATCAATCAGAAGATGTATGAAAGTTAGGAAAGATTCCATCATCCAACCATGTCCAAGGGGCGATGGTGAACAACAAGGCATCCTAGTTTCATAATCAAATAATGGAAAAGAAATACTCAAAGCTATCGCAGACTCATTGTAATTTCAGTCACAACAAACCATTAAAAACTAGAAGTATTCCTTAAAATTAAACCAGAATCAATATCAGTTCAAAAACATGAATCCAAGCTGTAGAATCCTCCCATCTCGCTACAAGCTTCACCTCTTAGCCCTAGCTAAGAGGTTTAGCCAACCATGATTGGCTGGATCCCTCAAAAATAATGAAAGGAAAAGAACAAAACACAGACAAATCTCTCTCTCTCTCTTTCTGTCTCTCTCTTCTTTTCAGCCGTGGAATGAGATCCCTTTTCCTTCTCTCTCTCCCTTTATAACATGCTAGGGACGGTTCAAATCTTTCGCAGCAACAGATCCGTGCGTCAATAAACACAAACAGCTCCTTTTGGAAGCTCTTTGTGCGGAAGATCATCATAAAAATTAGAATCTGACTCCATGGTTGGGGTCAATGGCTCCTTTATGATACTGTGGACGGTCTGGATTATAGATCCGATGCTGATCATGGTCACCAAACGATCCGCAAAAATCGGACAGCGTCCGGACGCGCGTAGTGCGTAAGACGTGCGGATGTTCTTAATTTTCGGCGTTAGTGGGGCCCATGACTGAGGTCGGTCGGGAAATCTACGCCGTTCATTGCAACCCTCTCGAAAAACTGGTCGGACATGACTGGTTTTGAATCAGAGTTGTAGTGTTCCACAGGGTTTTCAACCTACCGTCCGTTCTGCTATCGAATGGTTGAAAATCCAATGACTTAAGGTTTCCAAATTCCATCAGCTAGGCATAGGTTGTAGTTGTCCTAGGAAACGGATGAACGGTTTCGATTGTCCGTTTACACAATGGATGGGGCCCACAATTTCGAACCGGAACCAGACAGCGTTAACGCTGTTTCAAAAGCAGAAATTTTCATTTTCTGCTGAGATTGGTGGGGCCCATTACCGAATTTTACGGAGGAATCCACGCCGTCCATTAAATGCGTGACGGAAAAACGGCCAAGGATGGACGGTTTTTATTGTCATTTGATGCGTCCAAGAGAAGAAATCACGCTATCTATTTTTGAACGTCGCGAGACAGCCCGATTATGGCCTCTGTATTTCGCACGTGTGTATGCATGAGTGCCAAAGATCAGCAAGATTTTGTAGTCTCCGTGGCCCTCTACAAAATGGATGGTTTGGATCAGGCGTACGAGACATGTGTGGGGCCCACAATTGTCCGAAAAACGGACTCGTCCGTCCGTTACACGGACGCTGGAAACGGCAACTGCCGTTGGCGAGGAAGATGCGGGTCAGCGCCTGCTGACCCGCCATAGTCGATCCGGTGTGCGGCGAGAGAAAGTGTATTATGTACATGCATTTGTACATGTGGCGTCCACCATGATATTTTTGAGAATCCTCCCCATCCATCCATTTTTTCATCTCATTTTAACCATGGGGACCGAATTTAAGGTATATCCAGATTGTAGGTGGGCCCTGGTTTAACAATTTGTGGGCTGATCTAGCTATTGGGCCTCTTCCACAGTGATCCAATGGCTGATTTTTGACGTGTACAGTTAATTAATGATCATCAGGCGACATATAAATTTTTGAGTTGAACGGATGATGGAAACCCTGTGATCTTGCATTCTGGACGTCATTCAGGCCACTTGAGCTTCAGTTTCTCGGTTTCCTTGGATTTCGGCGTGAAAATCTTCCGATCTTGGTCCCCGGAATCCCATCCAATGCCTTGGTGATGCAGCGTTAAATCTATGTTTTTAGCCTCCTTTCCAGTCCACGCTCCTAGATTCACCTTGCATCATAAACATGATTAAAATAAACCATTCAGTAGTATTATATTCGTAATTTTGAGAAATAACTGGGGTCTAATATGCAATATTTGACCCTCAACACGATATATGCATGTTTTAAGGTTCTAATGGTCTTGATGACTTCCGCCTCTGATCGGGCCTTCTCTGGTCCATCTAGGACATGAAAGTGTCCACAACCTGACTTCGAAGTTGGGTCATGCACTATGGATAGTACACATTAGAGGCGGGCTTGCATGTGACCCACATTTAAGGTGGACCCTGTATAATGGATAGACCACGTCAAAGATTGGCCTCACATGGTGGATAGTCCACATTGAAAGTAGGCCCCGCATGTTGGACAATTCACATTGAAGATACGACCAAGATAAGCCCAACATAATGATAAGTCCACATCAAAGGTTGGGCACATATGATAGATGGTGGATAATAAAGGTGGATCGAACAAACTTAATGGATAAGTACTCATGTAACGTTGGAAACCAATCATAGACCAACAAACCTATCTCTTGAATAAGTAGAATCCAAGATAAATTAATTTAGGCATAATTAGATTGTCTAAAGTAACTTGTGACCACTAAGGGCCTGTTTGGATACCACTATTTTTTAGCTGAAGTTATCTTTTTTTTTCTTTTTTTTAGCTTGTTAGTACACACCAACTGTCAGTACATGCATTGTTAGCCACCCCCACTCGATACCAAGACCTCAAGTGTTGAAACGAGGTTAATCCACTCAGTCTACCAGTTGAGCTATGGATCATTATCTTGGTAAGCATAGTTGTAAAAGTAACTTATGTACTAAAAGCTATTCATTTGTACATGTTTTTATTTTTTTTAGCTTTTCAACTTCTTACTTTTCCACGTGTCTCCCTCTCATGGTACTTCTTAAAGGAGGCCATCCACATAGAAGGTGGAGCTCAAATGATGGACAATCCACATCATGGTTGGGCCCCTGATGATGGATGGCCCCATATTAAAGGTTAACCCATAATGATAATTAAATATAGTCCATATCCAAACCAGTCTGGGATGATAGACATCCCACTTCAAAGGTGGGCTCCACATGATGGGTGGTGGACATTGAAGTTGGGCCCCACATGATTGATGGCCTATGTTGACGTGGCCCCATATGATAGATGGATCATGTCAAAGGTTAGGCCCTAATGATGAATGGCCCACATCCAAGGCCAACCCCACATGATGGGCAACTCACATTGAAGGTGGGGCCCACATGATGGATAATCCACATCAAATGTGGGCTCCACATGATGGGCAATTAATAATGGTGGCCCCACATGATGGATGATCCACATCAAGGTGGGGCCCATATGATGGATGGTCCACATAAAAGGTCAACCCTAATGACGAGCGGCCCATATCCAAGATGAGCCTTGCATAGACGGTCGGCATCAAAGATGGGTCCCACATGATGGATGGTCCACATTAAAGGTTGGGCACACATGATGGGTGGTTGATATTGAAGGTGGGCCCCACATGATGGATAACATTATTGATGGTGGACCTGACATGATGGATGACTAACATCAAAGGTGGGCCCTACATATAATGAACGGTGCACATTAAACGTCAGCCCCTAATGATGAATGGCCCACATTCCAAGGTGGGCGTTGCATGATGGACGGCCCACATCAAAGGTGAGGCCCACACAATAAACGGTCTACATCAAAGGTTGGCCCCACGTAATGGATGGTGGATGTGAGGGGACCAAACACACGGGAGGAATAATTACTTATTTTGAAAACCAAACATGCTTTTCCACATTTTGGCCCCACATAATAAGTGTGTTGTCCCTCCCAGCAGTACTTAAGGGATATTGCATCTATAATAGTTAGTCCCTGCCAACAATATACCGAGGGGATGATGCGGGCAGACAAAAGCGAGCACAGAGGTGGGCCCTACTGTGATGTGTATATGATCTATCATGCCCATGACTCTTGATGCATCACCCAAAAATAAAGTTAAAAATAATGGGTAATAAATATGGAAAATCAATCCAACGATGAATTTCAAGAACCCTTTCATATTTATAAATTATTAATGTGAGTACAACCTTAAATAAATCTTAGGTTTAAATTGAACTTAAATTTGAAACTTTCATTGTTATCTTCTTAACCATTAGAAGGTAGTTAAGGAGGAGATGTGGATATGTTATTAACAAAATAAAATAAAATAAATAGAAAACTTACATTAAAAGACTAAAATGATTAAAATGTCACATGCATATGCAATAATGTATCTACAAAACTAAGTACAAGTTTAATATCATTATGTGTTTCTGTTAAATCCTTCTTTTTCAAATCATCCCATATGAAGAGAGTTGTCTCTACTGAAGATATCCACCACCTACTCAAATTTATGTTATCCACTAATCTTTATTTTTTAAAATTGGCCCAAAATTTTTTTTTTCTTTGAATAAAATACATTATGTGTTTAATTCAGTTTGCAAAAAAAATGGTTTTTTTTTTAGTTTGTCTTCCAGAATGTATACTGAGTTATATGAATTTTTTCCACCCAAAATATGGAGTTTTGATGTGGGTGGAACGTAGTGAACATATCAGTAAGATTTTTGCATCCAGTGATCTTTTTGTTTTTTTTTTTTTACACGCACACACATACACCCCACACACTCACGCTAGTGGAATTTCACCACTCATGGATACTCAAACCCTTGACCTGGTGTTGAAACTCATGAGAGTCTACCACCTGAGCAAGAGTAAGGATCCAGTGATCTTCCTACACAGGTTGAATATCAAAGAGATATGTTGCGTTTGCAAGAAAAAATGGATGTATGCGGGCCCCTCCATTTCAATTATTGAAGAGGGTGTTACTTTGAACCCCTCCAGGCCATTAATTAGGGTTAGGTGGACCGCCATCTTCATTGCAACCAGGTCATTTGACCACGGCTTGTGATGACTTAGTCCGGTGGCTCCCAGAGTCGGACGCTGATTTCCTGCTAAAGCCCTTAGGCACCGAGTTCCTGCACAAGGATGTTGGGTGGGCCCATTGAGATGTTTCTGAGAAATCAACTCTATCTATCCGTTTTTCGAGCTTATTTTAGGACAGTCAATAAAAAATGAGGTGGATCCAAAACTCAAGTGGGTCACACGAGAGGGAAATTTGGGGAAAGGAATGCCTACCGTTGAAACTTTCTTAGGCTCTACCTTGATGTTTATAAGCCATCCAAACCATCTATAAGGTCGTTCCACTGGGATGAACTGAAAAAACCAAAAAGGAATAGTTTGATTCAAAACTTTCATGGCCACAACAACGTTTCAACGGTTCTCACCGAATCCCCACTGTTTCCTCTCGCGTGGCCCACTTGAGTCTTTGATCCACCTCATTTTGGCTGCATGTTCTAAAATAAGCTTGCAAAACACATGGACGGAAAAAATTTCTCAAAAACATGGCAGTGGCCCCACCCAGCATCCTTGTGCAGGAACTTAATGGGAAAGACTTTGGCAGGAAATCTGCGTCCCCAAAGTTCATGAACTGTCCTGTCAACGAAGCATGTGATGTGCTTGTCCTAGGTTTGGTTAAGATGGCCATGGTTCGGCATTCCATACCATTAGTCTGTTCAAAACCCATCACGGTGGGGCTCACACAGCTCGACCTCATGGGGTGTTAAAATCAGCTCGAGCGCATTATACCTTTTCCCATATATATATATATATATATATATATATATATATATATATATATATATATATATATATATATATATATATATATATATATCAGCTTAATCAGTTTAACTAGAACCTTCTATGGCCCTAAAAGGGCATATTATTCCCACTATTTCCTGTACGGTATCTCTCTTAAGCCTTAGATCTACCTACTTTCCCGGATGCATTCAAAGAAATAGAAAATTAGATAGACCATGTATCAGACAAATTCTTCATAATAGGCAAAGTTTCACGTATGAACACAACCGGTTTTTTTTTTCTCTCTCACCTCACTGCGTTGCCCCACACAGCAAGAAACAGAATTTCTAGGCATGTGAAATAGCTCCATGAAGATTCTCTTTTGAAAAAAGAAAAAAAATAGCTCCATGACATATTTATTAGATCCACACTGTCCATCCATGTTTTTGGATCTTTGTAAAAGATAAGCCGATAAGAAGGCAGATTTAGGGCTCAAGTAGACCACACCAATGGAAACAGTAGATAGTGATGCCTAATGTGTATGTAACCTCTTTTTCCCTTCATCAATGTAACCTTATGAACAGGTTAGATGGCAGACAAATGTCACGGTTGGGTCTCTACGTGAAAGTTTTAAAGTTTTTTTTGGTTGGGTCTCTACGTAAAAGTTTAGATTTTTTAAAACAAAAATTTATAACACGGAAACACACCCTCACACACTCACGCCTAAGTGGGATTTCACCACCTATGGATACTAGAACCCTTGACCGGGTGTTGAAACTCCTGAGAGTCTACCACCCGAGCAAGAGTAAGGTTCAGATAAGTTCTACAAGTTAAAAGTGATGTTGTGTAGCGTGGGAATTTATTCGGACAGAGAAAATGGTGAAATGATATGTATCAGTTAAAAGTAATACTCTGTGCCTTAAGTACAGGCAATCCGCACTCCGTGACTAGATTGATTAACGCGTTATAAATAGAAGCTCACCGTTTACTGTTTTTCAGACCCAAAGTCTCTATCCATGGAAATGCAGTGCACTATTAAACGAGGAATGCTCACCTGCGCACATTCTTAGGTGAGCACTGGTGCGCACCTTTGCACATGTATTATAGGCACAGAATTTGAATGGTTAATGTGATGTGGAACTCCTTGAAACCTCGGAAGACCAACTTCCAGCCCAAATATAATTCTGGTGGGCTATGAAAAAATAATACAGTTTCCTCCCTTGATTTGAATTTCTCTTTTATATGGCCCACTAAAGTTTCGGATCAGACAGGAAATTGAGCTAAAGAGGTTTTAAAGGGTGCTACATCACGTTGACTGTTCAGATTCCATGCCCATGACACGTGTGCAAAGGTGCTCATGGGTGCACATAAGAAGGTGCGTATGTGAGCATTCCTCCTATTAAACCTTTGAAATTTGTCATGGGTACTCTCTAAGTGTATGTACCTGTAAAAGGTTATTCACCTGCTTATAAATATTCCCTGCGTAGGCAACCACATTGTGTGTGCGCCATCCAACCCACGCATTATAAATGAGCCCCACGGTGGTGATGGGATAATCCAAAACTCAGTCCTATCTAATATTAGGTAGGCCACACTATATACGAGAATGGCATGGACAAATTTATAAAACAAAGTCACGAATAATTTTATGAATGGCTATGATTGAAAGAAATTAGGTATTTAAAAAATTGATTTAGGGCGTAAGCATGCACTATGGATTCTAGCTGCTAGCTTATAATGTGTTTCTAGAAAGCCATCAGTAAACCTGTGACATCACAAAGTGTGTCTGAGTCGTGGGATTTTTTAAAAACTCAGCATTTTAAGAGTTGTGAGGGACTTTTGCCTGTCTAGCTACAAGGCACTAAAAATGTATCAGTGCTCAAGTGATTTACTGAGGCAATGAAACCTTGAAAGTCGCATTTTTAAGTGTTAGTAGTGGGACATTCTACCAATTGGAAAGGTTTTTAGTGACAACACTTCAATATATCAAAAGTGAGAATGATGAAATGAGTAATGAAAAATCTTGGAAAAACAAGTTTCATTGGTCCTTCAAAAATGAAGTACTCACTACACTCTCCTAAATTAAAGTCTGTGTATACTTCCACATGGATTAGGAAACAAGACCCGCACTTATCTCACACTTACACATTCCGTTCAGTCGACCCAATTGGTTCTTCGGTCAACCGAAAACATCACAGAGTGCAATGGCCAATCGAAGCAATGGTCGACCGAATTGAACGTTTCGTTCAATATGTGATCTCTTCGATGAATTTTTCATGTGGGCCATCTTTGAAACATCTTCACTCCATCTCCACCATAGAAAATGGCCAAGCCTTTGATCTTCATGACTTGACTTTCTACAAGATTCCAAACATGCTTGATCTTAATCTCTTTTGGTTTTTTAAACTTCATGAATAACTTAGATCATCTTGGGTTTCTAATAATCTAATGTACAATGAAAATTCATGTAATGAGGGCTAATTCATCATTAATATGCACGAAAAACTCCTAAGAGTTGCATGGATGAATTTTAATATCCATATTTATCTGAAAAACATGTACTATACAATGTTAAAAAGAAAATGCATTTTTTTAATGTAAAATAACAGGATTTTCATGAAAAAATACTGATAATGTTCTTAAAAAATAAAGAAAATCATGCAAAATTAAACAATTATCAGAGTCTCCCATCACTTTAGCACTACAATTGCACTATCAATCTGAGAGTTGAGGACCTATTTTTCAAGATCAATATATTTTTTAATAAAGCCACACATCCGAAACCTTTTGATAGGTCTGAATATTGCATGTCACCCCTATATGAGATCCTCTTATAACAAACACCACACACACGTTTCTTTAGAAAAATGGTTGTAGCTTCTTTCCCATCTCTAGAATTTTTGAAACATGAACGTAAATTCAAAACGGAGAGATGAGTTCTTACGGTTGTAACCTCTCTTCCTCATCTCAACTGATCTTCCTTCTTAAGAAAGGATACAGTAGAAATCATCTTCCATCAAAATCAAACCCTAAAGAGAAACCAAAGAGAATGTGAGAGTGAGAGAGAGAGAGAGAGAGAGAGAGAGAGGAAGAACCCTTGGAGAAAAACATATTCGGGTTAGTTTCCATATTCCTTTCTTTCAATTTTAAAATTCTAATTAATTCCACTCAGATCTATTCAATGAACGATTCGAATTAGTTGTATGTCCATTGCATAGACGTATATAGAATACACAGTAAATCTAACTTCTGCACAATCACTCTTTAGCCTTTGGCATAGGAATTGTGTCAAGCCCACGTTGATTGGTGAGATCTGATCTATACGGTTCTAATGAGATCCGATCTATACGGTTCATCAAAATTTTTAGGTTGAAATATGCTAGAACCTCAAAATTTAGGTCGATTTGACCATCAAGTGGACTGTACCGATCATATAATTATTTATTAAAAGAGATGTAATTTGATAACCTGTGTGTCCTAGGAGATTTAGGTCAAACCGATTGTTTAGCCTTTTTGTAACTATCTGTTGATGGGCCAAAGATCGATGGATCTAACCTATGTGCCAAAAATGAATCTTAAATCAGAATCAAGAAAAATTCAAAGATTTTGGTTTGGTTTGACAAACCAAAGTAAAATTTGTGAAGTTTGTCGATTTGACCTACGGTTTGTCGGTTCGACCGACAGATAAATACTAACCAAAATTTGATAGAACATACATTATGTCGATTCAACCAAAAATTTGTCGATTTGTGTTGGTCTGACCTACAGACTATAGGTTCGATTGTCGGTCTGACTTACAGTCCGACCCCCAAACTCCAAAGTTGAAAATTTTGATTAATTAGATTATTTAAATGGTAATTTATAATTAATTTTAGTTAATGAATTATTTAATATCAATCGAATGGATAGGTAGGGATCCCTATCGATTAATCCAGCGGGTTCCACATTAGATTTTGATAATTTCAAACCTTGTGTTAAGGGTTGGATATGAAAGAATTCAATTAAACAGTACTATTGTGGATCCAATCTGGTACTCTAATCAATAAAAGGTACGCCCTATCATGTGAATTTACATAAATCAAAATATTATTGTGATTGTATATTGTATTTTAGAGATTCTCTGAATCTTGTTAATTTGATTATTTTGAAATTCAACTTCACTAGATTTTAAGGTGAATAAGCCAACGTGTTTCTTGTCCATTAAAATCAAGATAGAGTTGTTTGTCATATTTTGAATTTATTAATGTGTTGTTTGATATTCATTTGATTTAGTTAAATGTAGAATTATCTATTCACTATTAACATTTGCGCATGCATGTGATTGCTTAAAATACTGTTATAATTATTCTTTGATTTTTGGATCTGTATATGCCGAAATACGTTATGATCACAAATTTACAAATAAAATGTTAAAACCTTAACATCATACATATGCATAGTCGATCCTGGGAGACCTCTTCGAAAGAAATGTCGATCCTAGTAGCTTGCTTCTAGATGCAGGCCATGCCCATGCTTATCAAATGGTGGAAGCTTGTCTAAGCAACAAATGCGGGTAAACAATAATCCAACCTAAGTAAATGGACGAACATCCCATATGATGCAGTCATGCCTCTCATACATTTAAACGAAATTAATTAATAGTTATTCAATTTTCTCTCTATTATTTTTCTATCTTAATTGTAATGTGGATGAACTATGCTAGAAATTCTCATTAGGACGGGTCAGCTTATGTTTTATTAATGAAAAATCGTACAGATTTAACTAAAACCAAACCATTGACATAAGAACACGATGATGTGACTGAGGGGTGAATGATCCACGGGACACATGATCTTATTTGATAGAAGAATGACACAAGAGAGGACGTGATGTCGAGCACCATCTTCCTAAAGAGGATAACTATTCCGAATCCACGGAACTTCTCTCACAGAGACTTCTCGAATCCACGAGGAAAGAAAGCAGAAAATAGAAATAAATTCTAATAAATTCGAAATTGATTAATGACTTCTTAAAAATGAGTTCATAACCCTTTAAATAGGGGTATCAAGCAATAGGAAAGAAATCAGAATCAAACTACAACTAAAACTCCTAGAAATCGCAACTTACTATAAATAGTAAACTTACTATTTAAAGACAGTCGTGATGTCTACTAGTGCGCAAGGTTTTCGGCAAAAAATAGTAAGTGTCCTATTTGGCTTCACCAAACCATTCTCCTAATTATTCTAAGCTCTTTTCACGTTGGGCGTAACTCCTAAAGCCTGACGGATGAAGAGTTATAATCAAACTAAAACTTACTATTTATATTAAAAACGAAATTAAAACAGGGAAACGACCGTCGATCCAAGGGTTTTTTGCAATTCCAGGCTATATAACCTGGCGTAGTTAGGTTGGTTGGCTAAAGTAGCTCGTTCTACCCCCAAAATCATATATTTTACGTCAGGTAACTCATTCCGGATTGCGAGATACGCCTGATCTAAGGTTCGACGGTCCGGATCACTTCTGTCGTCGACCGGGCCTTTTCTGATCCATCTTGGCCATGAAACTGTTCGCGACCCACTCTACATCAAAGAAGAGCTGGTTGCTTTGGATTAATTTTTACATTATTCATTCTTTTTAATTAATTAGGACGTGATCATTATTTATTGGATTAATTTCTGATTAATTGTACTTAAGAGTATAATGTTGTCTATATTTTTTGTTTGATTTGCGTTGGACATATATTTATAAATTTTTAATTTGAATATTGATTTTTACGTTTGAATAATGACCCAAATGGATGGGTCCTTAGATGGCTATTAATGGTTAGAAATGAATGAGTGATGGTTTAACTTAATGTATGTGAATGGAAACTTAGAATTGAAATGTTCCGACTGAATGTCGATGGATGCATTTAAAATCGGTATCATTATTATTGGATTATTGCCTCTAATTAGTTTTCTGAAATGGCACTTGAAGTACACTTGGTGTACGAGTTGTAATGCGGAACTCGGGGCTGGGATGCACATTCGGTTTTCAAACTTCAGGCCGTGACAGCATAAACCTAAAGTTTTGTATGGAATATAATGATTAGAGTGGATTTTATATAATTATCACAATGGGTCCTAAAAAAAAAAAATCAAGGGTAGGTGTTTCTATCCCAGTTATTTATTTTAGTGTGGAGCACCAGAATCACGGGTATAAAAGTGCATTTGATTTGGAGTCATCACTAGCCAAATGAGGTTTAGAATCTACTGTCGATTAGAAACCATAAAATCACTTTAAAAGGTCGAAGAATTGTAAGATTTTTCAACTCATGGTTATTGTTGTTGTTAGTTTATTATCGTAGATTTTGACTAAGGGACTTGGTTATGTAAAAGGAATGGGTTATGCACCATTTTCCGCCCACATGATGTACGGTCTCTAGTTAACAGATTTTTATGATTTTTTTAGGATTCAGTAAACATATAGAACTCCATATCTTTGGATCTCATTTAAGACATATAGAGCTCCTAATGAAGACAATTTAACCACCTAGAGATAGGTATGTGTAATTACGTTAGACGTGTAATCTCCATACTATACTTTCATATCTTCCATAAATGTTGTTGAGATTGCTAATATTTGTGACTACGATTCATCTCACTTTAAAAAGATTAAATGTTATGATTACTATCATGATCCAATATTAATGATCTGGACGAATTAGATCTAACAAACATTGCTTATATCATTTGAAGGTAGTGATGTTAAAATATAATAGCTACTCATTAGAAGGTTTCAAATAAATATGTTTCGATAAACATCTAAAAAATTACATTTTTATTCCAATATTGATCAATATTACTTCTATTAGGTTTGGCCCATGTTATTAATGGTTTGGATTATCTAACCGTTTGATATGTTAATTGAACATACTAATGGATCCCATAACAGATATGACCGGTTCAAATAAATAATGAGGTGGTGTGCTTCGTTTGTATCGCTTATGCACAGTGTTATGATAGATATAGATTTTAGAGTATTTTATTGAAACATGGTCTCTTACAAATACATAAACTATATCCAATAAGGAGATTGTTGTAATAGTTGTGATGGATTGAACTACTGAAATTGTTTGTTTATAAATAAAGATTTTGGTATTCTCATCAGAAAATCTAACTTCTATTGAAAGCACGTTAGGTGCAGATGACCAAGTTCATCGAATCTCATCTAAACAATCTATTGTCATTTAAGTATGCAATTCAGATTTATTCCTTGTTATTCTCATAATTGATGCATAGACTATCCTTATCATGCAATTCACTCTAACATGTTCATTGCGGGTCCCATTTGATGAGTGCGGTAAAACTCACATTTGTATGCCACGGGTGGTGTATGAGAGGCCCGAGTGAGAGAGAGGAAGAAGAGAGACAAGCTGGAATTAATCTAGCATGTGATATTCACAATTATTAGACTCATGTGCTACGGAGCATTGATTTCATAGGCTCATGGCTATGTAAGTTATACATGTAGTACTCCTATTGCATCGCACCTCGGAATAGTTCAATCCATTAATCCACATTATCCATTAGGTTTATTAATGCGAAAAAATCATATAGATTGGATGATCTAATCCATCCATAAGTTTCCTATCTTACTACAACCATCATTTTTCAAGCAATGGATTGGATTGTTAGGATTATTGCCTGATAAAAGTGATTCTTTGGGCTCGATTGGGGGTCTTCAGCCCCAATAACTAATTCCATCAAGGCTGGACCTGAGCCTACATCTTCCTAATGGCCCAAGGAGCTGGCCTAGCTCTAAAACGGTTTAGTCCAGTACTTAGTAAATGGGTCAAGCCTAGTTGAGCTTGGGCTATGTTCATTAGTTCACAAGATATCCATGGACAAGTCCCAGCTTGGCCTGACCAGTTGTAACCTTTAGTAGCCACGGCTAGCTCAAGCCAATTTGAGATGCTATGGAAACTATAGATCTAGAAGAGATAATCTCATTTAGTTTACAAGCCAGTCCATTTATCTCATGGGTTGGGTTCGGTTGATGTTGGGCCTGTAGTTTCTATCGTCCAAATGTCCTTCATAAGCAACAATTTGGTGTGGATGATGGGGTTGCATGATAAGTTATCATACATGAGGTTGTAGGTGTTCCCCTATTTTACAAAGAAAAAGAGTGAGAAGTAGAAATTAACTAACACACGTCTGAGTCCTATCTGTGCCAAGGCTGGGTGTTCAGGTTCATTCTAGGATGATCTAGGTCAGACCCATCTAAAATAAGGTCTGCGTCAGGTCCAGTTGCCAGATCCAATCATCAGGATGGGTTGGTCCAACCCAATTTCACCCTGCATTGTGTGAAACACATCCTGATCCAAACCGTTAATCTTGGAGGTTCTCACTATATGTAGATGGGCCACATTAAGAAATTCACATAACTACTGATCCTTACCATCATCTCCAAGGTGTTGAACATGTACCATTGTTTCCAACCATCCTTCGATATGGATGGTGAACATCTTTGATGAGTTTGTTTTTTGGCAAGTCGCATGCACGTTCCAGGGGCAGTGGTTATGTGTTACCCGGGTAATACCTTAATGGGTGTTACTAGAGCTGAGCATCGGTCCGGGTCGGACCGGATTGGGCCTAACCCGGTCAGATTGGAAATTCTAATAGGCTGACCCAAAATCGATCCGATCCGAGACCGAGTCCAAGTCACCTGACTCGGACAGATCCGATGCTTGATTTATTTGACCCGATCCGGGTCTGACTCGGTCAGGGAAACCGAGTCGGATCGGGTTGAGCACTATTCGGATCATTTGATATGGTGTGGTCCACTTCAGTCTTCAATGTATCATAATTTTTTGTTCAACACCTAAAATGATATGTCAAAATCAATGAACGGCTTAGATAACATATATACATCAAGGTGGGCCCCACATGACTATCAAAAATCTGTATCAATGCCTGCTGCTTGTGTTGTCCCATCGGGCAGGCTACTGAAGTAACGTCACCAAGTTCTGTGGGCCCCACTACGCTGTATGTGTTATATCCACACAGTCCATCAATTTTGAGATATCATTTTAGGGCATGAACCAAATAATGATGTAGATAAAAATCTGTAGTGGACCACATCACAGAAAAAAGTGGGGAGAATGATTCCCACCGTTGAAAGTATCCTAAGGCCCATCGTAATGTTTATTTGAAATCCAACCTGTTCAAAAGTTGAAAAATATAGAAATAAGGGGAAAAACAAATATCAAGTTGATCTAAAACTTTTGTAGCCTTTAAAAGTTTTTAATGGTGGGTGTCACTCTCCATAGAGCTTTCTATGTTGGGTCCACTGGAGCTTTGGATTTCATTCATTCTTTAGATATTGCCCTGAAATGATCTCTCCAAATGGATGGAAGGTTGGATACAATACATACATCATGGTGGGGCCCAAGGAACTTGGTTAAGTCACTGTAATACATACTCTTGCAGCCTATCGTGTTGACATGCAAAGCAAGTAATTTAGAATATAACTGTTGCCTGCCTGTTGATGTGTCATGCAAGTAACTCATACTCACGGGCGAGTGGACTCTGTTGGGGCCCACCGTGAATGCATGTGGTGTATCCACGCCGTCCATTCTTTTTTTCAGATTATTTTAGTTGTTGAACCCAAAATTGATGAATATCCAAAGCTCAAGTGGACCACACCATAGGAAAAAGTAAAAATATTGATTTTCACTCCGGATCGGGCCGGATCAGAACGGTTCAGATCCATTCGGATCGGGTTTTCGGATCGGAACGGTCCAGATTAACCACTACCTAATCTCGATCCAAAAACTAGTCGGATCTAAATGATCTTACCTGATCCTACCCGATCCAGGCAGTCGGTTCGGTTCGAAACGGGTCGGATCCACCGGATCGGGTCAAAAATGCCCACCTCTAAGTGTTACCCTTACTGTGGGGCCCACCTTAATAATGTGTTGTATATCTGCGTTGTCCATCTATTTCTCCAATACATTTATGAAAGGGTACCAAAAATTAAGCAGATCCAAATCTCAAGTGAACCACACCATAGAAAACAGTAATGATTGAGTGCCTCACCATTAAAAATTCCAAAGGACCCATAGTAAGGATTTCATAATGTTTATTTATCCAACCTCTTGATAACATCAAGAAGATATAGATGAAGGGAAAATACAAAGATCAGCTTGATCTAAAACTTTTATGGCCCACAATGTTTTTACTGATCATTCATCATTGTTTCTAATGGTATGCTCCACCTAAGATTTGGATCTTAAGAAGGTTTGGGATCATTGAAAGGGAAAAGAGATGGACGACGTGGATATTTAAAAAAATGAAATCCGATTACGTGCTAGTAACTCAGTACGCTCTTATCATACTAAGTAAACTATGTTGGGCCCACCTTGAATGTATATAGTCCATCCACGCTGTCCATCCGTTTTTCCAAATAATTTAAGGGGTTGAGCCCAAAATTGAAGCATATCCAAAAACTGAGCAGATCATGCGACGGTAAACAGTGGGAATAATGATTTCCACTGTGGAAACCTTGCTAGGCCCATAGTGATGTTTATTTGTCATCCAACCTGTTCATAAGATCATACAGACATGGATGAATGGAAAAAATAAAAATAAGCTCCATCCAAAACTTATGTGGGCCCCAAAAAGTTTTCAATGGTAGATGTTTAATTCAAATTGTTTCCTGTTGTGTGGTCCATTTGAGTATTGGATTTGCTTCATTTTTTGGGCTCAAGACCTAAAATTATCTGATAAAATAGATGGACGGAATGGATCAAATATATAAATCAGGGTGAACCTCATATAGTTTTATCCATGCTGTCCATCCGTTTTGGCAATCCGCTTCCTAAAAAAATACATAGAGGTGGGCCCCACACGGTAACGGTAATACCCACTGAGCTGTTACGAGGGGTAACAGCTAATCTGCTCCCCATTCCCAGGAGGACAAGGTAGATGAACCGTGGGATTGCGTCCTGCCTCCGCTGGGACGGAAATCTGTCTAGGCGGGGATCTGTGGGGCCCACCGTGATGTATGTGTTTTATCCACGCCGTTCACCCATTTTTCCATATCATTTTATCAAATGAACCAAAAATGAGACAGATCCAAGGCTCAAGTGGACCATACCAAAGGAAGCCCAGAGGCCCACCATACTACTTGTTTTCCATCCAACCGGTTCACGAGGTCACAAAAACCTGGATGAACAGAAAAAAATAATAATAATAGTAATAATAATTAATTAATTAATTATTTATTTTTTTTCAAAAACTTCCGTGACCCCAAGAAAATTTTAATGGTGGGCGTTCAATCCCGACTTTGTAGAGCACTTGAGCCTTGTATCTGTATAATTTTAGGGTTGATAACCTAAAATGATGAGGAAAAATGGATGAATGGGTTGGATAAAACCCATACATCGGTGGGGCTCATAGAGCCCCTGCTTGGGCCGATTCTGTCCAGCGGGGGCAGGACGCAATCCGCTTCCATGGATGACAGCACGTCCGATACACGGAACCAGTCAACCACGGCGCAGGACGACTGAAACGATGGTTCCAATGTCTGAAAGAGGGTATTGACTTCGTAAGTCCTCCACCTCCACATGTATCATGGAAACGGCTTTTCTCATGAGACTACCACGACTTTTTCGCACTTCCGTTTACGCTCTCCTTTTTCTCTAACGACTTTGACTAACCATTAGCGCGCCAAATCCGGAGTTTACCAGCGAAACAGACTGCATCCTTCCCAAGTCCCAACCTTCGAGGAACTTGGTTCAGGTCTGTAGTTTTTTCTTTTTCAGATCATTTTAGGGTATTGCCCAAAAGTGAGCAGATCCAAGGCTCAAATGAATTGAACGCTCACCATTGAAAAACTTCTCGAGAGACGCGTGAGTTTTTTATCCAACTGATATTTGTGTTTTCCCTTCATACAGGTCTATGTGATCTAAGGAACAGGTTTGATGACAAATAAACAATACGGTGGGACTTCCCGTTGTGTGGTCCACTTCAGCCTTGAATATGGGGCGGGGATTGGGTACTACCCCCACCAGGAAGACCTAGAGACCGACAGCCCTGTCAGGAGCTCTGTTGGGTGGGGCCCACTGTGATGTATGTGTTTTATCCACGCCGTCCATCTATTTTGACAAATTATTTTAGGAGACGAGACAAAAAATGATGCAAATTAAATGCTCAAGTGGACCACACCACTGGAAACAGTGAGTATTGAATGCCTATCGCTAAAAAACTACGGAAGTTTTGGATCAAGCTGATATTTATGTTTTCCTTGCATCATAAGGTCTATGTTTTACCTACCTATGGTGTGGTCCACTTGAGCCTTTGAGCTACCTAGTTTTTGGCCTCATACCCTTAAATGTTCTTTTCAAAAGGATGGACGGCTTGGATAAAACACACATATCACAGTGGGCACCACAGCGCCTGACAGGACCATCCGTCTCAATCTTGGTCGGTGGGGATGGTACCCAATCCGCACCCTTGGATCCACCTCATTTTTGGGCTCGTACAGTGGCGATAAAAATGGATGAACAACGTGTATAAAACCCATACATCACCGTGGGCCCCACAAAGTCCCTGCTTGGACCGAGTTCGTCCGGCCGGGGGCAGGACGCAATCCACTTACGTGGGCCAGGAAGATGAGCAACCCAGATGTTGTACATGCGTGCCACATGTAACAAGATAAAATGCCCAAAACATGCTTATATCTTAGACGCGGGACGGCGGGAGGAAAATGGTGCACGCGCTTTGACTGACTAACATGGACGCGAGTTTCGTTTAACAACTTACACAGCGCCCTTGTAGCACAAAACTCTGTGGGTCCTACTGCGATGTCCCTGTGACATCCACTCCGTCCATCAGTTTCTTCAGCTTATGGTAGAGTTGTAATCTTAAGAATGAGGCAGATCCAAGATAGATGGGCTAGATCACAAGAAACAGTGGGTATTGAAAGCCAATCATTGAAACATTACTGGGGCCACCATGATGTTTATATGTCATCTGACCCGTTTATAAGGTGATTCCCACCAGGATGACGGGAAAAGGCAAAGATCAACCCGATCCAGAACTTCCGTGGGCCCAAGCATTAGCCCCCAGGAGCTGTTTGAACTGCCGTGACGTATGTGTTTTATCCATGCTGTCCATCCGTTTTGCCATCTTATTTTAAGGTATAAGCCAAAAAATGAAGCATTTTCAAAGCTCAGCTGGACCACACCACAGGAAACAGTGGTGATTGAACGCCCAACATTAAAAACTTCTCGGGGGCCACACAAAAGCTTCGGATCATGATGATATTTGTGTTTTCCCTTCATCGTAGTCCGTATGACCTGCTTAAGAACAGGTTGGATGGAAAATAAACATCACAGTGGGCCCTAGAAAGGTTTCAACGGTGGGTGTCATTATCACCTTTGTTTCCTGTGGTGTGATCCACTTTGAATTTTGGATCTAATTCAGTTTTGGGTTCATTTCCTGAAATGAGCTGGCAAAACGAAAGGACGGCTTGGATAGAAAACGAATACATCAAGGTGGGCCCTACAGCGACTGTCACCAGAGAATCCGGTTCCGGTTAACATGGGCGCGCGGTGGTGGAACCCACTTAGGGAGGGAACGTGGTCCAAAAATCACAATCCGATATGCATACAATCTTGCACACCAACTGTATGGTTAGGAAGATGTTACCGGTTGAGGATACTGCAGAAGTTTACCAGATTGGAAGAGGATATAGAACCCTTCAATCTGTGGCCCACAAACAGAAAGTCAAGATCATAACACTAACGTTTAAAAAAAAAAAAAAAAAAAAAAAGCCCTGGGACGGTTAAACTTATAATATTGTTATATAAAATATAAATTCGGGGTTCATCTTAGACGGTGGGACCCATCAGATGAATGATCTGGTGACCAAAACATCAGTACCTGCTCTTGTTGACCGGGTGCGGCACGGCACGGGTCGGCAATCTCCATTCATACCCGATTGGACGGGGCAGTGTCTAACGGGCGCGGATTAGGTGAGGTAGAGATAACTGCTTATAGTAGTTGAGGCCTAACCGTGGGTCCCACTTAGATGTATGTGTTTGTATATCCACGCTGTCCATCCGTTTTGCTAGATCATTTTAGGGCATAATCCCAAAAATGAGTTAAATCCAAATCTCAGGTGGACCACAGTAAGGATTGGATTCCCACCATTAAAAACTTGTTGAAGGCCACAGAAGTTTTGGATCAAGCTGCCATTTATGTTTTCTCTCCATCCAGGTCTGTGCGACCTTACCAATGGGTTGGATGGCAAATAAACATTTGAGCGGACATAGGAAGTTTTTAATGGCTGGCATTCAATCGCCACTGTTTTCCTGTGGTGTGGTCCACCTGATATTTGGATCTGCCTCATTTTTGGGACGGTACCCTAAAATGATCTGGCAAATCGGATGGACGGTACACATACATCGAGGTGGGCCTCACACACTAAGAACGTACCCTGCCGCACCTAATCGGCGTCCGTGTCCAACATCTTAAAAAATGGGAACGAGGAGTCCTCCCAACTGCCAAGGCGCCACGTGTGAGAGATCCGGCAGCTCATCAGACGTGCACAAACCTGGGCGGTCAATTCCTTTAAAAACAGCGAATTTCTTACGTAGAGCGCACCAGACTGAATTAAATGGGCGGCCCACCCAATAAGCGTGTGCCACTCCCACCCAATGGTCCACTCTTATGGTGGGCCCCACACGCTTGTGACTTTGGGCCCTCTGGTCTGAAAATGGCGGGAAGGTATTGGTCATCTGTTTCAACACTTCCCCTCCGTCAAAGTCTCCACCTTCCAATCTGCCATAGCCACTTTTAAAATTCTCTCTCTCGCTCTCTCTCATTCTTTTTTTTTTTTTTTTTTTCCTGAAAGACCGCGTATTGAAATCTAACCACCCATCACCAGAAGCAGCAGCTTCCCAACCCCTTCGGACGACCCAAACACACTCCCCCTTCTATAAGTAGGAAGGACTCTACCTTCCACTCCTCTCAGACATCATACAGAAAGCCATAAAAACAAGAAGAAGAAGAAGAAGAAGAAGAGAGATGGATTCTCGCATGGGTTTGATTGGATTAGCGCAAATTGCTTTGGTTGTTGTAGCTGCTTTGCTTCAGTGCACAGCTGCAGCAACTACACATGTAGTCGGTGACAGCACGGGATGGACGATCCCCCCTTCAGGAGGCGCTCAGTTCTACATCAACTGGGCCAATGGCAAGACGTTCAGGGTCGGCGACACTCTATGTAAGTATGAAGAATCTCTCTTCTTCTTGTGTTTTTATTCCATCCATCATTGCTTTATAGTACTAATCTTTTCCATGAGATATTCGAGGGTCCTGATGCATCCCAATCTGATCAATGTCATAATCCGCCCTTCCATACAAATGGGCATCATGACTATTTGATCCAGATAATAGATTTGATGTTTGCCACCCCAAAATGGAAATCTCCAAGTTTCGAAGATCATAGCTATTCAATCCACCTACAGATAGAAGCAAGAAAAAATATACTAATTTTAAAGAGAACAAAAGAAAATTATTAGATGGCTAGGATCTCCTAAACTGGAAATATTTTGGAGCATCTAACATCCATAGTGGGGCACATAGATGAATAGCTCGACAAATCGTGGCCCCTCCTTCGCTTGCACTGAAGGGAACATCCGGACACGATTCATGTCCTGATGCATCATGACAGCGAAATCCCACATCGATCTTTTGCGTCAGTTCTATCCATGCTTTTCTTTCCTCAACCGAGTAGACGTTAGTGATAGTTGATGATTTCAATCGATAGATCTTTTTTCTGAATCCACAAGATGTTTGGATTTTGACCACAAATTCGCAATCAATCTAGCTAAGAGACAGCTCCCGTTGATTTGTGTGTTCTTCTTATTGAACAGTTTGTTAGTATTAGGATTAAAACAACCTCACTCTAGCAAAGAAATTAGTTGGGAGAGATGCCCACCCTTGATTTTTACAGGGCCCACCATGATGATAATATAAAATCTACTCCAACCATTAGGTACTACACCAAAATTTAGGCCTAGGGTCTAAAAATCCGGTTAATCCGTGATTCAGGTGGGCCGTACCAAGGGAAACAGCTTGGAGGGAGATCTTTACCCTCTACACTGTTTCCAATCATGTGGTCCACCTAAATCAGGGATGTGGGTGGTTTTTGGGCTCTTGGCCTAAAATGAGTTGGCGCATCCTAGTGGTCAAAGTGGATTTTATATAAACATCACAGTGGGGCCTACCCAAGCAGCCAACGCATTTGCTCGCACACCCACCCAACGTGCCGTTACACCAGAAAGTAGTGGATTGGTAATTAAATGGATTAATGACGAAGTTTTATTCATAGGATCATCCCCAATATCAAGAGAAGATTGTGAAATTACACTTTTTATAAAAAAAAAATTAATAATAATAATAATAATAATAATAATAATAATAATAAATGGATCATGAATCCATCTTTAATAAATGTAGTTGAGCCTGTTTGGATTTTAGATTCGAAAATTTTCAGCAATGTAAAAGCTAAGACCTGTTTGGCAGAAGTATAAAACTGAGTTCATCTCATTTAGTTAACAGTAATTAGGTATTGGAGATCTTAA
This sequence comes from Magnolia changhungtana, assembly GCA_030180095.1. NCBI lineage: Eukaryota > Viridiplantae > Streptophyta > Magnoliopsida > Magnoliales > Magnoliaceae > Magnolia > Magnolia changhungtana. The sequence goes on from JASAUF010000639.1 coordinate 8,845,052, forward strand.
TATCTAATACATAATCACTGTTAACATGAACATTTATTAGAGATCAGGATCTCTAATACATAATTACTGTTAACTAATGTCTACCAAACAGGGCCTAAGGATCTTCTTCATCATCTTCCAGTTCCATGGTTTCATCAAGTAAATTACCATGATTACCACTAATTTCAGTCAATGGATCTCTTTTTTTTTTTTCCTTAAATTACCATGATTACCACTAATTTGGACTTTGCTGTTTGCAGCCTTTGCTTTCGCTGCTCAGCAACATGATGTGGCTGAAGTGACAAAGGCGGAGTATGATGCCTGCACATCCACGAACCCCATCAGTTCGATTCTCACTACAAGCCCTGCAAACGTTACGCTCAACACCACAGGCAACCACTACTACATCTGCGCATTCAACGGACACTGTGGAGCGGGCCAGAAGCTAACTGTTAATGTCAATCCTGCAAGCACCACTGCCCCTTCATCCCCGCCCGTGGTCCCCCCTACCCTTCCGCCAGCTCCCAGGGTTTCCCCCAAAGGCCCTTCGCCCTCACCGTCACCCATAGGTCCCCCGATGGGCCCTTCACCTTCACCTACTTCCCCCTCACCCATTGCCCCTTCTGGCCCTTCACCCACACCAACGTCTCCCACCAACCCTTCACCTGCACCCATGACTCCAACTGGCACTCCACCCCCTCCCATGGCTCCAACTGGCACTCCAACCTCTCCACCGGCTCCAACTGGTCCTTCCTCCTCACCGGATGGAAGGACTAGCTCTCCGCCCCTACCCACACCAGGTGGACCCCCAGCCCCCAGCTCTGCCTTCTCTCTGACAGCCAGCTTCAGATTTGTGGGCTTCCCTATTGCTATCTTGTTGATCTCCTTCCTTTAGATGCCCCATCTATATTCTCAGAGTCTACACCACAACCACCGATTTCTGTGTATTTTGAGAAAGTTCTTCCAAGCATAGCGCCCTCTGTAATGGCATATAGACTTGCATGAATTTATTGATGTTCTTCAATTTCATTTCATGGTACAATAATGTTGTTCTGTAATCAAGTGAATCAATGGATAGATCATTCTATGCTAAACTTGCAACTAAAAACAACTATGTGAGGTCGTTGGCAGCCAGCTAACTATATAGTCGGGTGGTGGTAAAAACATGGCTACTTTGTTGATTGGAGACCCCATTCTTCCTCATTATCATAGTTTTCAATCATAAGCTAGATAAGTTTAGCAATGTGACAAGGCCCTTGCTGACTGTGGCATCAATTACATGACCTTGCCACATCATCCTAGTGGCTTCGTGCTGACTTGCTAGTTCTAAAACATTCTGAAGACATTATTCTGAGAGGCTGACTCAGCTGAACCGGCCATTAACAATCTCACAGATTTTTTTTTCATCTTTCAATAGATTGATTCCCTTTTCAGACTGTACTGCAATCTACATATCAAAATGAGGTTGCTTTTGGTCCCTTGCCCTTTCAAATGGCTCCTTGAGGATTTCCCTGCCTTAAGTCTTCATTGCCAAGAGGGATGTTAATTGGAGATGAGGCTACAATCTGGCAGAATATATATATAAACTACCCTTTCAGAGCTAGGTCCAAGTCCACTAACTGTGATCGCATATACAAATTCCATCACACAGTTCGGGCCTGTGCATGATATCCATTAAGGTAATCATCATTCCAGCATCACTGAGAACCTCTCTCTCTCTCTCTCTCTCTCTCTCTCTCTCTCTCTCTCTCTCTTGCCAAGCAGCCCCAAAAAGACCTCCACCCCATCAAAGTGCTCTATGTTCACTTGTTCATCACCCACTACTCCAGTTGTTAAACTCTGACCCACCCTTCAAGCAGGCAAGTTCAAAAACTTCTAACCGGCCATCCGTGCGGTGCAGGCAAGTTCAAAAACTTCTAACCTGCCATCCATGCAGTGCAATC